>CM059193.1:44538563-45952806 GCA_030323885.1 Branchipolynoe longqiensis | reverse complement strand
CTACGGTGTTGAAATTGGCTGGAGTGGATACGAGTAAATACTCTTCCCACTCAACTAGAGGAGCCATGGTCTCCAAGGCACGGGTGCTTGGTATTTCTGTGAAAAGAATACTAGCGCATGCAGGCTGGAAGACGGCTAAGTCGTTTGCAAAACATTATAATAAACGACTAGAAAAGCCTACCGGCGTTGCAAAGCGTCTTCTCGCCAACTAACAAGAATAGGTGAGAACAAAAATTTAGAATATTATAATAATAAGAAAGAATGATATTAAGGATAAAAATGAATTATGTAAAGGTCTCCCTAGCCTGAGGCTAGCCTGAGGCTGTTTACCGAGGTAAAATAGTATAGTTATACGAGTCTTACCTTTGTACAGATGATGGATAACTGTTGTTTTACCGAGGTATAAGCCTCGGATAGATGTGGGCTAGGGCCCTCCCGCCACACCCTGCCACATCTATTCCGTTGGTGTACCTTTTCGGTAAAGTAATAGTATCCATTGTTTGAAAGTCATTTTTATCCTCAATAAGTAGGTTAAGATTGCTGGTACCGGACGTGCTTACCTCTCTCCCTAGCCCACATCTATCCGAGGCTTATACCTCGGTAAAACAACAGTTATCCATCATCTGTACCAAGGTAAGACTCGTATATACTTATAATATATATATATATATATATGTGCTCTATAATCTATTATGGGAATATAAACAAGGACACGACCAACTACCTTCCCATATATTAGTTACTACACCCTGTACTGTCATGTTATTAGTTACTCCTACTGTGCTAGAGTCATTGAGTTAGTACTGCCTAAGCTGCTGCCTAGTCTAGTTCCTACATCCCCCACTAGTCTGCCTCCTGTGTGTGGCTCCTGACCTCCCTGACACCAGCTGCGTCTGGTCACTACTGCTGCCAGACCCGCTCAGACGGTCGGATATATATAAGCTCTCAGATGCAAGTCAACCTACCCCATTGGGATTCAAACCTGGATTCCTGCCATTCGGGGGCAAGCGTAGCCAAAAATACATATATAAGCTCTCAGATGCAAATTAACATACCTAACTGGGATTCAAACCCGGATTTCCTCCATTCTGAGGCAAACATCCTTTTTTTTCTTGAAGATTTATACTGCCTATCATGGATAAGTCTGAATAGACTTGTTTTCACCATTAGACAGTTTGTCGATAGAAAGCCAGAGCCTACACCTTTAGCGACCCAAGGGATTTTTAACCTCCCACACCATATAGACATGGTATGAGAGCAACTGGCCTTTGATGATGATGTAAGTTATACACAGTGGTGGAAATCCAAATTGGCAGAAATGGGGGCATGGGGAATCGAACCACCAACTTCAGATTAGGAGTTCGACCTAGAAAAAAGTCAGACACTCTAACCACTCTGCAACAGAGAACACCAAATATAATGTATAACCATGTACAGTAACACTTCTCTAACCGACCACCTCCATAGATCAACCACTCCCCTACATCGATCACTTTATTTGGGTTCCAACAATACCATTGTAACCATATTCTAACTCCCTAACCCGATCACCTCCCTAAACAGACCACTTATAGTCGGTCCCAAGGTTGGTAGATTTAGAGAGTTTTACTGTATATGTATATATTGCATATGAGAGCATGGTATGAGAGCAACTGGCCTTTGATGATGCTGTAAGTTATACATAGCGGTGGAATTCCAAATTGGCAGAAGTGGGGGCATGGGGAATCGAACCACTGACCTTCAGATTAGGAGTCCGACCTAGAAAACAGTCAGACACTGTAACCACTCCGCCACAGAGAGCACCACGTTAACTATATATATATATAAAGTTGGGCTACGAGAAAAGGAGAGAGACAAGGAGGTGATGGGTAGGACACTTTATTTGCATCATGGCTAAGCATAATACAGGCTTACCAGTAAAGTTTGAAAGCGGGGCAGAGACTGACTGCCCGGCAAGCGCACAGGCCAGAAAAGGCCAGTGGTGGAGCTGGCATAGGCAAGACCAGGGAAAATACGAGCAAGTCAGCGATTGGACTAATAATAATCGAGCAAAGAATAATAATCATAATTATTAGGCTAGAGCTCCGCCCCTTTTATATACGCATAATAAATTATACATTCTATATATATAGCGGCGAGAGACCGCTGGAGTCGGTTCCCAGGAGGAGGGAAGCAGAGAGTGCCTGGTTATGGGGGGGGTGGGGGTTAGAGAGAATAAGGGGTGTTGGGAAGCGAGAGGTGCCCAGAAGGAGCACCACAAACATTAGAGGCTATTTTTAAAATTTATATACACATAATATCTTATATATATAAGCTCTCAGATGCAAATCAACCTACCCAACTGGGATTCAAACCCCGATTTCTGCCATTCCGGGGCGAGCGTCCTAAAACCTAAAAAAAATAAACATGATCTAAGCTCCATGATGAAACCGCCCCCTACACTCTCACACATACCTACCTACCTATCTACCTTAATTCTATCAATTATTAATAAAACTTTTCTTTTTTTATGGGAATTTGTTTCCCTTGACCTTAAATATATGATTGTGAGCTTTCTAATTTAATGAGTGTCTATTGGCACATAATTGATTGTCTGCTTTTACATGTAAAAGCGATGGTTTGAACAAAAAACAAACATTTCTCGCCGTGAATATGGCCTATGCTGCCGACACGGCGTAAAGCAACCACCAATCAATCAATCAATCAATCTACCTGTGTGTGGGTATGTGTGAGGGGGCGGTGGCGGTTGTGTGTGGTGGGAGGGGGGGTGGGGGGGGGGCTCACCTCCAGCTGCCGGGACAGGCCTTGGAAGGTGCCGAGGAGGATGCCGAGGAGGATGGACTTGACGGAGTGCAGCAGGCCGCTCACCAGCCCCAACCAACGGCCCCGGAAGTTGCGCATGTTCACCGACGTCGCCGCGATGTACATCACCCCGTTACCTGCGCCTTGGGACCGGAACCGGAAGTGACAACCATGTATGTATCTACATCTGACATGCAGGTTTTTTTTAAATAATTAAAAAAATATATAACATAATTTTAAAATTAAATTTTGTGTGAACTGCTTATCATGGGAAAGTCTCAGTAGTCTTGTTTTCACCATTAGCCAATTGGTTGACTGAAAGCGTGAACCTGTACTTGTATCGACTGATAGGATTTTTCAATTTTAGACAGTAATGTTTGTCGATAGAAAGCCTGAACCTGCATTTCTATCGACTGATGGGATTTTTCACTTTTAGACAGTTGGTCGATAGAAAGCCCGAACCTACACTTGTATCGACTGATAAGATTTTTCACTTTTAGACAGCAATGTTGGTCAATAGAAAGCCTGAACCTGCACTTTTTACTGACTCAAGTGATCTTTACAGTCTGATGAAGCATCGATTTTTCAAAACCACAACACTTATCTAGATTTAATTCTGGATATCTAACTTAGATACTAATGCACTTATTAAGTATATGTTGTCGCATAGATTTGTTGGGTGTTGAATTATTACATCCTGGCAACATCCAAGGTCATATCCGGACAGGTTGCTACATAGAAGGGGATACTGAGTCAATTGAATAGACCCTGTTACTGCTGAAGCCTATGGTATCAGAGTTCTGGCGTGCTTGCCAAAACTAATTTGGCATGTTTACACTTAAAATATCTCCAAAGTTTGCCATTTAAGATAAAAGTTACTTCAAACTGAAGTAAGGTAGGTTATAACAATCAATTTAATATATTTATCTCAGAAAAATGAGAGAACCGAAAAACCATCAGATTATGCAACCTCAACCTCCCATGTTGGTATTATTATTATTATTTATTTTATTATCCTCTTCTTTGATGCAGGCTTGTGGTAGCCTATGCAAAGCTTGTAGCTCTCAGCTCTAATGGTATGCAGCCTCGAAATCGTACAGGAATGTTTCTCTGGCCCAGGCCCTGTCCAGCGCATTCTTGAATTTATTCATGGTAGCTGCTTCCACCGCTTCTTCCAGTAGCTCATTCCACATGTTTATCACTCGCTGTGAAAAGAAGGCCCCTCTGAGTGAGCTGTTGTACCTTGGCTTGAAAAGCTTCTTGGAGTTACCTCTGGTATTGCTTCCCTGTATGCGTCTGAATAGCAAGGCCTCATCCACATTATACTCAGCATTCAGGAACTTCCATGTGTTGATCATGTCCCCACGAAAACTTCTGTATGTGAGGCTTGGTAACTTGAGTCTCCTGAGTCTGTCTGGATAACTAAGGTCCTATAAATTTCTTTTTCTTTTTCTTATTTATATGGTATAAGCAATGTATCAGTGTTATTTTTAAATGGGGAAAGCACCTTATAAGTATTGTACTTCTGCTTTCTCCTGTTTCATGTGAAAAGATTACTGATATAAATATCAACTTGTGTGTACTTTGATCATGTGAAAATAAATATTTTATTATTATTATTATTCTCGGCGGGTCGGCGGATTCGAATCCTGGCCTAGTCAAACCGATCACTTAAACATTGATACTTGTCACTATCTAAGCGAGTGTTCAGCATTACATAAGATCACTAGGAACAGTAGAATGATGATGACTAATTGTCCACGATTGAAATTTCTCTTTCTTAAAGTTGCAAAGTCCGATGGTTTTGAATTTCTGTATATTTTCTGAGATAAATATATTAGATTGATCACTAGTATCTACTTTACATTAGGTCAAAGCTACTTATATTTTAAATGGTAAACTTTTGAGATATTTTGAGTGAAAACATGGAAAATTAGTTATGGCATGCTTGCCAAAATTCTGAGACCATAGACTTCTGCAGCAACAGGTTCTGTTAAATTGACTCAGTATTGCCTCCTATGCAGAAACAAATGCTTAATAAGTGCATCAGTATCTAAGTTAGATATGTAAAATCAAATCTAGATAATTGGTTTGGTTTTGAAAATTTGATATTTCACCGGACTATGCAGTTTTAATCAGTTAATCACCCCCCCCCCCCTTCCTCACCTCCCCTCATAAAAAAATAGACAAGAAAGACAATTGATTTTGACTTATCTGTCCGTTCTGATAAAAACTGATATAGTAGAATTAGCAGTTAGGAGGACATACTTCGATGGTCTAAAGTTTCTGTCATCTTTCTGAGATAAATACATTAAATTGAGTGATACAATCTACCTTACTTTTATTTGAAGTAACTTTTATTTTAGATGGTTAAGTTTCGAGATATTTGAAATGTAAATCTGTCAAATTAGTTTTGGCAAGCACACCAAAACTCTGACACCATAGGCTTCAGCAATAAGAGCCTTCTATTATAGTATTTCGGTGTTTCGTTCTATATGGAAACAAATGTTTAATAAGTGCTTTAGTTTCTAAGTTCGATATGTAGAATCAATTCTAGATTTTGGTTTTGAAAATGTGATGCTTCATCGGATTATGTAGCTTTAGATTTCAGCTTCCACAACTCAACACTGATACAGTTTAAAAAGGTAGCCTTTTCTAAATCATGATTTACCGCCCTAGGGCTACTTCTAAAGTAGAATCAGGGCTCTGGCTTTCATATCGACCACGTTTCGGCCAATATTCAGCCACAGCTCCTCAGGCCTAATAATTGACATCGGGCAATCATTGTGTTTGTTTGGTAAATAATTAGTGTATTCTTCTGACTCCGCTCCCCCGCAACCTACAACACTAGGATTCGAACATAAATTCCTGCCATTCCGGGAAAGAGTCATTAACAATTCAAGAACAGCAGCACTTGTCTTCTGTCCATGCAATTTGCGTGTTTTTTCTTGAAGATATATACTGCCTATCATGGATAAGTCTGAAAAGGCTTGTTTTCACCATTACACAGTTTGTCGATAGAAAGCCAGAGCCTACGCTTTTACCAACAGAAGGGATTTTGAACCTCCCACACCACATAGACTTGGCATGAGAGCAACTGGCCTTTGATGACACTCTAAGTTAAATACACAGCAGTGGAAATCCAATTGGTAGAGGTGGGGGGCACGAGCAATCGAACCACCAACCTTTAGATTAGGAGTCCGACCTAGAAAAAGTGAGACATTCTAACCACTCTGCCACAGAGAACCATTTCCCATTCACACTTTACACCTTAATTTATATTTGTATCTCCATGATATGGTACAATGCAGTCATAAGTATGAATATATCGTAACACATTTGAAACTTGTATTCGACTCTTAAATAGCGAAAAGGGTTTGAATTCATTAGGATATTGACAAATGCTGACCCAATAAACGCTCTATAACTCTCTCTCTCTCTCTCTATATATATATGCCCTCATTGTTCTTGCTGTTGACAGCTTGGAGATATGAGAAGCAGTTGAAGTTAATTGTGCATGTTTCGCCGAAACATCTGTAATTAAATATGCGAACCGACATCACTTCAACGTAACCAAGGACATTAACCACCACCTGGCGATAAGAAACTGAACTCCGGCAGTGGCCACCCCGATTCGAGCACCGCCTAGCCTACAGCATATATACCGAATGCCAACCCAGACTTTGAATCACTTCGGCCTTAACGCTCAAACCATCAAGATGTATACCCAAGCTGCCTTAAATTTACCATCCCACCCACCCCAGCTTTATAAATGTAACTATAGGGTTAAGCGTATGTGAAGCTCGTGACATAATGAATCAACAAACACTCTGTAAGACTACTCAAAAACAAATGCCAATATATATTATGTCGGCATGGGCAGCAGATAGATCCAGGGATGATGGGGAGTAGCACCCGGTAAGCCTGACCCAGCTTCCACCTGGTCTTAGTGGAGCGGACCGTGATCATGAGTCCAAATGGGCCAGGGTGGAAGTCTCTGGCCAGCAGGGAGTGGCCCGGATCGTCCCGGGCTCCTGTGTGTAGTAGGTTCCCCTGGCGGAGGAGGGCGTGGTAGCCTATCAGGAGGGCCGCTGTGAATACACATGCTGTGGGGCCTGGAGTTGATAGATACCCAATGGTTCGCCGTAGGTCTTGTGGGGTGAGGGGTGGGGCCTAACGTGGCATGTGCGTTGCGAGTCGTTGCACACCTCGCTTCATCAGGCTGACCGGGTATGTGCTGAAGGCTGATATGTCACCTCCAAACAACTGTACCCAGGTTTGTGCGCCGCTTAGATAGTTGAGGACGACTCCTGGTGTTGTTAGCGTCTCTTTGAGGTGTAGTAGGTATGCTAGGAGGTTGTACTGTGTTGGTGCGAGGGGGTTGTTGCGGTGTCGTGCTGCGAACTCCAGGTATCACCTCGCCTGGACTGATTTGTTCCTCGAGGTCCCTGCTGTCAGCCCTGCGAAGTAGACCTGGAGGATGCGTTTGTGCTGTTCATCTGTGTAACCTGGGGAGAGAGAGGCAAATACAGGTGAGCTTCCCAGCTTACCTACAGTCCTGTAGTGAAGATGTTATTAAATTCAACTATAATTTCATTTAATGCGAGTTCGGTGCACAGGGTGGTGGCGACGGGGCGTTATCAGTGTTAACTGTTATCCGGAATTTGTGTGGTTCCGGTGGGGCCAGGGCTATGAGGGCCAACCACGTTTATCGCGTCGAGGTGGGCAATGTTGCCCGTGCTGGCCCTGAGGCTGTCTGGGTGCCCCAGTTTCACAGGTGGCATGGCTTCCTATCGGTCTCCTTGTTAAACTCGTGCTTGGCGTCGGTGCTGTTGCTGGCCGTGTAACTGTTCGTTTTTCCTCCAGTGCTAGATGCACGCTGGTTTTGCTTGGTGGGGAGCTGTGTGCCAATGACGCAGGCGTCCCTCTGCACATCCTTTATGGCATACTGGTCTGCCCACCCATATGGGAGCGGCCATCGTATATCATATCAAACACTTGCTCCAACCAGAGCCTGCACGTATTCCAGTCCCATAGTGAAGCCATCATCACTAGCTGGTGGTGGTGCCCTAGCATGGGCGTTTTCCAGGCATGGGGGATTGCTGCATCTTTCCCCATCCTGAATAGTGCCGCACAGTACTCAGACCAGGTCGCCTCACCCAGTCCCACCTTCTCGCGCTTAGATCCGCGCATTACATAGAGATGTGGTAAGAATTTCGGTTTACCTCATTTACTGCCGAGCGCTGATCTGGCTGCTGCTAGCATGTCGTTTGTGGCTTCGGCACGGTCGGTGTTGGGGGTCTCATAGTCGGGTGTCGCATAGTGCCCGTATACAGATTGTATGTTCCAGTCCTCTGTGTATGCGTCATCAAAGTTTGTTGCATTGTAAGTGATGGCATACATCGGAGGTGGTGGTGGCCGTTGATGGAGGCCAGAGTCCATCACTGGGGTCTTTCCAGTTGTCGGAACGGCGGTTGGGTGAGCACTGAGCTGACCTGGTTGAGTGCTCCGGCCGTGACATCAGTATTTGCTATCTCACGTGTTGGTGCCTCCTGGTGTGCTTGCGACTCCCGTCCCCTGGAGTCCATGCTGGTGTCAAGTCTCGTCTCCACGGTCGTGAGTAGATCCGTTTTTAGATCCGTTTTTAGATCTTTGATCTGGTTGGTCAGGAGTGCCTGTATCGCCTCAAGTATCCCGTCACAGAGCCCATTCTCACTTGGAGGCGGGTGTGACAGTGGGTGTGACAGCAGCTGTTGGGTGTCCTTTTGGGCACTTGCAATATTTTCGGTGTCATCCTTAGGTTCCGTAGTTTTGGTCCTGGGGCACCCACGTCCTTTTGGCATCTTGTTGTTTATTGTTGGTGCGTTGCTGGACGATTTGCGTGGTGTTGGCATGTTTTGTTGTGTGGCGTTACATTTCATGAGCAGAAGAAAGGTGGTGAAGTTGACCGGTCAGCAGCTGGAGGAGTTGTGGCCGTGAAGGGTTTGAATCCGGTCACGCGATGTTTTGGCGGGAGTTTCAAGTTTGGCTCCTCCTGTAACCGAGGGGCATAGTTCCACCGTTCCTGCTAGACAGCGCCACCAAAGTAGGGGGCCGGGTTAGTTTGTTCATATTACAGTAGGTGGAGTCTTGTCGGCATGTCGCTTTGACCCCCCCCCCCCCCACCCTGCCTCCACCCCACGACTTAATCATGTTAGGTTAATGTGCACAATCTAGTTTTTTAAATCATAAATGATTTGAAGTGGCAATAAATATTGATATCACTAGAAAGTGACAAACCTGCTTCACCAATTAAGTGACTATCAGCTACATTTGGTGATTCATTTAAGAGTAACTAAGGATTGAATTTACATTAAAACGGAAGGATTTTTATGTATTACATCTCATATCATGGTGGTATTGTTCAACTGGCAAATAATATTTATATCATTCAAGAAAGCATCGGCTGGTTCCATATTTAAATGATTAGCTGGATGATCTCGTGATTGTGGTATTACAAAATACCCCTTATATGTGGAAATAACTGCCTTAGAGCATTGCCCAGAATGAGTGTGTGTGCACTGTGTGCTGTGTGTCTGCCACTGAACCCTTGGTCAGCCCTCCCGGACCGGACCTGAGCGCATCCTCCTCTCCCCATCCCCAACCCCACCACAGCCTGTCCCCTATCCCCTGAACACACACACACACTCATGCACAGTACACTGGCCAGCAACATAGCCCCCCCCCCCCCCACCCTCTGCTTGCAAACAAGGATGGGAGGGGGCTACCATGGTTACTAATTAAGACAGGGTGTGGGTGACCGAAGTTAGCACAGATCAGGGGGTTGAAGAACACACGTGTAGGAAGTGTTATTTTATTTATTTACAATATTTGCTAGGACAATTTGGTGGTGAATGATGGGGGTGGGGTGCAAATGCATGCATACACACGAATGCATACATGCATGTATGCATAAACATCCATACATACATCAATGCACATCATTACATCCACATACATCCAAACATCCATCCATACATGCATACATACATGCATGCATACACACATACATGCATACATTCATCTTACCCAACACCCACCCTGGAGGGGGGGTGGGGGGTGGGGGGTTAGAGGGGTGCCGGTGGTCAGAAGCAGCATGAAGTGGACCTCGATACATCCTCCTGTTCTCTACTGCTCCGCCACCAGCATCTCACCCTCCCCTACACACATATCCCTCCTCACACCCATGCCTCACCCATTATCCCCCTCTCCTTACAAATCGCACCTCTCACGGGGTGGGGGTGGGGAGTGGGACGGGGGTTCCGGAATGCACCTCGCCGGCCCCCTGTGAGCGGCGCAACACGCCACTCACTCGTATACATATATACATATATATAGGGTATTCACGTGACGTCATCAACCGGATGCGCGGCCATTGTGGCGATATCAACCAGTAAACATCACATAGAGTTTGCCTGTACGCGCAGTACAAACCGTCTATTTCATTCAAAATTAATAGAAATGCAGAACCTTTACCTTATAAATTTGATACAATCTTGTTGGTAAACATGTTTTCTATATGTGTACCAAGCGATTTCTTTCTATGTCATGTGGTTTTAGAGATATTTCACTTTTTCTGTATGAAGATTGCTCACGGCCATTGACAATGCATTGAGTTCGCCGGTAGGCACAACGAAAAACGTTAGTTTTAGTCACAATTAATAGAAATCCAGAACCCTAACCTTATAAATTTAATATAATCTTGTTGGTAAACATGTTTTCTATATGTGTACCAAGCGATTTGTTTCTAGGTCGTGTGGTTTTAGAGATATTTCACTTTTTCTGTATGAAGATTGCTCACGGCCATTGACAATGCATTGAGTTCGCCGGTACGCGCAACGAAAAACGTCAGTTTTAGTCAAAAATAATAGAAATCCAGAACCCTAACCTTATAAATTTAATATAATCTTGTTGGTAAACATGTTTTCTATATGTGTTCGAAGCGGTTTGTGTTTAGGTCGTGTGGTTTTAGAGATTTTTGACTTTTTTTGTATGAAGATTGCTCACTGCCATTGACAATGCATTGATCAGGTTGGGTTTGTTATTGTGGTTGTATATATACATATATCAATCATCATGCTGTCGGTCGCGATGCGACAAAGACTGCTTTCATTACTTGACTGCCGCTCTCCATTTAGCTCTCTGCTGTGAGAGTTGCGTCCATGAGTCGGTCTTAATGTCTCTCAGCTTCAGGTTTCTCTTGATGGTATCTTTGAACCGGAGACGGGGGCGCCCTCTCTTTCTGTAGCCAGAAGACAGTTGAGAATAGAGGATCTGCTTTGGTAGCCTGTCTGATGACATCCTCATGAGGTGTCCAGTCCACCGGAGATTCTTTTTGATCAGAAGATCTTCCATAGAGGGCAGCCCCATCCGTTCGAGTATTTCCTTATTTGTCACTTTGTCCTTCCAGGTTAGCCTCATGATTGAACGCAGATGTCGCATCATGAAGGCATGCAGCTTTTTCACCTGTTGTCTGTACACTGTCCAGGCCTCGGCTCCGTATAGTAGGGTGGATAGCACGATTGCACGGTAGATCTTACCTTTGACCCGAATGGACACATGGTGGTTGTTCCAGAGTCTCTGGCGTAGTCGGCCGAAAGATGCGCTAGCCTTGGCCATCCTCCTCTGTATTTCAGCATCAATGCGTCCATCACTTGATATAGTGCTTCCGAGATAGGTGAATTCCGGAACAGAGTTCAGCTTGTTTCCGTCAACCATGATCTCCTCCTCTCGGGTTCTTGTAGAGTTGGGTTGGTACAGCACCTCCGTCTTCTTGATGTTAATCTTCAGGCCAAACTTCTTTGATGCATCGGAGAAAGCGTCCACTATTTTCTGGATCTCTTCAGCAGAGTGGGCAACCAGTGCACTGTCATCTGCGAATAGTAGCTCTCTCACCAGTATCTGAGTAGTCTTGGTCTTCGCTCTGAAGTGTGCGACATTGAATAGGTCAGCGCTCTGTCTGGACTGTATATAGATGCCATCCCCCATGTCTCGGAAAGCCTCGTCGAGCATTGCTGATAGGAAGATGGAGAAGAGCGTGGGGGCCAGTACACAACCTTGCTTGACCCCATTGGTAACCCCAAACGATTCCAAGACTTCCCCTCCAGCACTAACATTCGCCATCATTCCTGTATGTAGAGCCTCGATCATAGTTATGAACTTCTCTGGGCATCCGTACTTCCTCAGTAGCTGCCATAGCCCTGTCCTCCCGACTGTATCAAATGCCTTAGTGACGTTGACAAATACCATGTACAGTGGTCGGTCCTGCTCAATGCACTTTTCTTGTAGCTGTCGGAGACAAAATATCATATCCACGGTGCTCCGGTTACCTCTGAAGCCACACTGTGACTTCGGAGCTACATCAGGTGTTATGTGAATAGATAGTCTGTTGAGTAGGATCCTGGCAAAGACATTTCATGAAAGCTGCCTGCAAAAGTGTTGAAGTGCTGCTGGCTTTTGCAAGTTACCAGCAGCACTTTCTCAGGGAGCACACCGGCAAGAACATGTCAAGACAGGCGCAAAAGTATTTGTCCCTGCAGTGGCTGGTCGGGAGATGTCGGGAGTTCCATACATCAACCACCCTTAATGCTGCCACAGTGACATGGTTTTCTGTTTAGGGTTTGCTCCCTTAGCCTTTGGTTCTGTCAAGAACCTGTATCACAAGGCAGTGGTTTACAACTTTGCAAGGCAGGGGCGTCAAACTCCCTGAGGTATTGCTATACCTGCAGTACCTGCATACCATATATACATACATACATACATGCATGCATATATCCATATATACATATATACATGCATAGACCCCCATCATTCACCACCAAATTGTCCTAACAAATATTCTAGTTAAATAAAATACCACCTCCAACAATATGTGTTCTTCACCAACTCCCTTATCCTGTGCTAACCTTGGTCACTCACACCATGTCAACCCAGCCGTTTGCAAGCAGCAGGATCCCCTCTGCTCTCACCAGGTGGTGGGGGGGGGGGGGGGGGGGGGCTAGATGCGTGTAAGGGGTGCACATACTCCCAGAAACAACCGGCCACCCTGTTCTAATCAGTAACCATGGTAACCACCACCCACCCCTGTTTGCAAGAAAGCAGTAGCCCCCCCCCCCTCTGATGCTCACCAGCACATAACACACTGTCCACTCTGTGTGTGGGAGGGGGAGGGGGGGGGGGGCATGTGGTCGGGTGTGGGAGGCGTGACCAGGGGTTCAGTCAGGGACATACTGACACACAGTGTGATCACGCTCATTCTCACCCAATGTCACAAAGGCAGCCATTACCATAATTAAGGGGTACCTTGCTAGAACACAAACGCCAGATCATTTCCATGATCACATGAATATAAAATCTGCAAATGTTTTCTGTAATCAGACAAATATTATTTGCGAGTTTAACAATACCATCATGATATAAGGTGCAATACATAAAAATCCTTCTGTTTTAATGTAAACTCAATCCATAATCACTCTTAAATGAAACACCAAATGTGACTGATAGTAATTTAATTGGTACAACATATTTCAATTCCTGTTTCACTCTCAGATGCAATCAGGTTCATCCAGCCCCCCCCCCCCCTCTACACACACTCCACAACCACACGCCCCCCCCCCCACCCCACACTTCCACACACACAGCTCACAGACTGCTCTGGTGACGTTTTACAGCCCGCTCCCCCACACGCACCAATGCATACACATACCCATCCACACACCCTCCACCTCCCAACCAGCAACCCTAAACTGGGTCATTGCTCCCCGCTCCCTCACTCCCTTCCCCTCCCCACCAGCAATGTGTGGGTGAAAGGGGGGGGGGGTGCGGTAATTAGGCATGACCTTTACACTCTCTCACAGCACCCCCCCCCCCCTCCCCCTGACAAAGTGGATATATACTTGGAGTTATGCCATACTGAATTACACCAATGGAACTGATGCTTGGATGTATCCCATACTGGATTACATCAACAGAACCAATTGTACCAACAGACTCTCAATGCAGGTGTTACCCCAACCTGTCAAGTGGCACAGAATGATGGCTTTGAATTTCTGTCAATTTTTAAAGAAGTTGTTGTTATAATCTACCAGTGTACCACCCTTTAACTAGAAGTAACTTTTACTTTAAATGACTAACCTTTGAGTTATTTTAAATGATAAATGACAATTAATGTTGGCAAGCATGTCAAAACTCTGACACAATGGGCTCTTATTAAATTGAACCGCTAACATTCTTTACTGCGCAATTCTGAAACAAGTTCTTAGTAAGCGAAACAGTATCTAAGTTAAATAGATAGAATCAAATCTAGACAAGTGTTTCGGTTTTGACAGATTTTATGTTTTCATTGGACTACGGGCTTTATTCAACGAAGATAATACAAATAAATATAATTGAAGGTGTATTGCTCTAAACAAATAATAATAATTCCTCAGAAAGAAAAGAAAGTAAAAAAACCCAAGGAAGATCCCTTGATTGGGAGAAATGACATATGAAGATCGCCTGATGACAACCTTGCCATATACTTGTCTCAGGGGAGATGTGATAGAGATTTATAAGATTATTATGGGAGTTTATGACAGTAATGTCACAATGGGTTTTTTCAACATCAGAGTAGACAACAATACCAAAGACTAGCGGTATAAGATCTTCAAGGAGAGGCCCAGACTTGAGGTCAGGAAACACTCATTTTTCTTTTGAGTGACAAATCCATGGAATAGTCTTCCAGAGCAAATGGTTGAAGCACCAATGGTAGAAGCATTTGAGAGAAGGTTGGATAGACATTGGAGAGGACACCCACAATTATATGACTTCAGGGCTCCATCAACCTTCATATGTGTTCAAAAGAAAAGTTCTATTTTGTCATAAGTAGCTGGCATTAGAGGCCCAATAGGGCCTACCTTGATCAGCCAGAAGCTGATCAAGTTGATATATGTTCAAAACAAGAGTTATTTATTTACCAAAACAACACTGCTGACCTAGATCAGCCAGAAGAGGATCAAGTTCATACATGCGCAAACAAAAGAGTTCCTTTTTTTACCATAGCGACCTAGATCAGCCAGAAGAGGATCGAGTTCAAACATGCGCAAACAAAAAGTTCCTTTTTTTACGATAGCGACCTAGATCAGTCAGAAGAGGATCAAGTTTATATGTGTGCAAACAAAAATCTTCTTTTGCAATAACGACACTGCTAACCCATATCAGCCAGAAGAGAATCAACTTCACACGTGAACAAAAGAAAAGGAAGTTCTTTATTTATGATGACGACACTTGCTGGCATTAGATTTAAAGGCCCCCAAATAGGGCCTCCTCCTAGATCAATCGGAAAAGGATCAGGTTCATACATGTGCAAAACTAAACAAACGTTCTTTATTTTACCATAACGACACTGCTGGCATCAGAGGCCCAACAGGGCCTAACAAGATCAGCCAGAAGAGGATCAAGTTCATACGCGTGCAAAAAAAAAGAGTTCTTTATTTACCATAATGACACTTCGCTGCCATCAGATTAGAGGCCCCAATAGGGCCTATCTAGATCACCCAGAAGAGGATCAAGTTCAAACATGAGCAAAAAAAAAAGTTTTGTATTGACCATAGCGACACTTCGCTGCCATCAGATTTGAGGCCTCAAATAGGGCCTCTTCCCAGATGAACCAGAAGAGTGATGCTCTGTAAGTTAATATGTAAGTGGAATTAAATATTGTATTCTTATTCTTATTCTTTTTATTTAAAACAAGTTATTATTATTCTTAATATTTTTCTTTTCTTTTTATTAAGTTTTCATTTTCTTTAAATATTATTAATATGCGCGGCGGCCACTCACCAATCGCTAGGAAGAAGAAGGCAATGAGGACAGCTTTATTTGCGAACGCCTTGTGCAGGTGGATGGCCAGACAGACGAAGCTGCAGCCGCCCGTCGTGAGGAACAGCGCAGCCGCAGACAGCCACCGGGGCCCGAGCAGGGGCAGCAGCAGCCCGGCGGGCCACGCCGACACCAGGCCCAGCATCGCCATCGACATGATCACCTCGACTGGAACACAATGGGGCGGGGCGCCATCAGGGATCATTGGTTTGGTCGTTGGGAGTTTTACGTCGTGGCAGCATGTATGGTTATATCAGGATGGGTACCGATGTGTGACAGTGCACATTTAAAAAATTTTAATTTTTTTTTTTATTGAGGCTGTATTTATTCTGTCCATAGCATGTAAGCCTGGGTACCCAGGCTTGTTTTCAATGCTGGCCAGCTGTAGTGTTGGTGTTGTCTTACCAAACAGTAGCTGCTGATAAGTTATTTGATTGTCTGCATTTCAGTAGCAGATAGATAGTATGTTGGTACGTTTAGTAGCCTATGTTAGTTTTTTTGGGCCCTCTTGGCATTGTATTTTTGTTCTATTCTTATTACTATGTTAGTTGTTTTCTTAAGGTTCTATGTTAGTGTTTTGGGGTTTTCTTGGGAAGAGTTTTCCGCTTTTTTCTACTTAATTCTATACTAGCCTATTTTATTTACATGTCCATAGGCTTGTACGTAATAGGTGGTTGAGTTATGTTTGTTTGAAATTGATTTGATTTATATTGTTGTTGGATATGTTATCTGGCTTTTATATTTCCGGTTATCCCGCCCTGGGCTGTCCAGTTGGTGGGCCGTGACATATCACCTGCCCCCTTGTGGTGCAGTTCAGTTGGGGTTCCCAGTTTTTATTTTGCACAGATATTTTTTGTACGTTCATGGTGGTTCTTTAAAAAAAAAAAGATAGTGCTTCCCCAGTGGGAGACCAGGCCCCCAACACCCCATTTTGATCTGTGGTCTAATTCCCCTTTAAAGGTGGTCGCCGGATCTTTATAAATGGGAGTGAATGGGAGTTAGAATAGAATACAAGTTAACCATAACAGACCAGAAATTGTAATAGAGGAAATTGTGTGGAGAAGGACGAGTTATGTAGTTGCCTGTCTATAGAAGAGAAATGGGCTATATTGGATAGAACACGGAATACAACACGGACACAGAAGCCACCTGTTACCACGTGGAAGGCTCGATGGTGGCTTCCAGCTCTCCCAGGATTTTAATCTCTGCAGCGCTCCTACAGACATGTCATTGAAGGTACATGGTGTCATTGAAGGTACATGATGTCATTGATCCATGGAATATTATTATTTTGCTCTTTATAACCACCATCTTATGGTTCCCGCATGGGAGAGATGGGTGCAGCTTGGGTACACCCATCATTCCCACATCCCAGCTAACCCTGGATCATGGCAACCCGATCAGACACCATTATCATATCTGATGCACTCAATACAGATTCAATACAGATCCAATACACATTAAACATGACATTCTCCTACGGAGGCAGACTGCCCCCCCCCGATGAGGCAGAACACGGAAATGATTTATACATTGTAATATCTATTAAATAAAACAAATGAGTACTTTAAATGTAACCTATTTTGTAATGTAACTATGTGTTTGTTTGTTTATTGTTGTTTTACGTCCTAGAAACATGTAAGGTCATATCAGGATGGGAACTGACTTGTGAAAGTGCGCACTCATGGCAACTTTATAGTACTGCCCCACTGGGATACATGGCTGCCAGCACTATGGCCTGATATCCCACTCAGTCACATTATCCTGACGCTGAGCCAACCAGTCCTTGCCCTATCCTATTAATGCTGAGTGCCAGGCTAGGAAGCGACAAGTTTGGTTTGACTCGACCAGGATTCGAACCCACAAACTCATGGGTTTGGATCTCCCGATCTCCCAAAAAAGGAGATGGACGCTCTTCTCATTCAGACAACCCATCTGATCCTGTCGCCTGGTACTCGACATCACTAGAATTTTAAATAATTATCCATAATTGAAGTGCATCCGGCTTAATAAAGGAATGCAGTATGTGATGCATAGCGAATTATACAAGTATTAATGCTAAGGGGAGATATATACTTTGCTACTTCCTCCATCGGTGCATTGGTGAAGTGCCCCACCCCCATCCCCAGCTGTCAGGGAGTTGTATGCGGGTGGCCCCCATCACGCCACACACACTTTATACATATATTTTTTTCTTGAAGATTTATACTGCCTATCATGGATAAGTCTGAATAGACTTGTTTTCACCATTAGCCAGTTTGATAGAAAGCCCGAGCCAAGGGATTTTTAACCTGCCACACCACATAGGCATGGTATGAGAGCAACTGGCCATTGATGACGCTATAAGTTATAGACAGCGGTGGAAATCCAAATTGGCAGAGCTGGGGGGCATGGGAAATCGAACCACTGACCTTCAGATTAGGAGTCCGACCTAGAAAAAAGTCAGACACTCTAACTACTCCGAGGGAATGACATAAATATATACATGTATACATAATATATCAGAAAATTCCTCTGGGGTGCGCGGCGTGAGGGTGGCTGCCATATACATTACCCTGAAAGCTGCTGGGGGGCGAGCACTCCCCCATGCGTCTATGAAGGAAAATAGTGAGAAGTATATGTTGCCCTAGCAGTGTTAAGTGAACTCTCTCAAGCGTGACTTTGACCGTTACCTGAAGGGATGAAGGTTTGATGAACTATTTTTGAATAAAGTGTGCATGACACAGTTGTAGGAAGCCAGTGTCCATTAACTAGTTCACTCTATCTTGCTGAGGAGAGGAGACATATTTTGCTTGTTTGGTTACTGGGTTTTGACATCCTATCGACATCTAAGGTCATATTAGGATGGGTTTTGAAGTGTGGCAATGTGCACTCATGGTGACTTTATAGTTCTGGCCCATTCAGATACCGAACTACTGGCACAAGGACCTGATATCCCACTCGCTCACATTATCATAATAGTGAGCAAACCGGTGATTTCTCTTATCCTAGTAATGTTGAGCATCAGGCTCAGTAGCAACAAATACCAGTTTTGAAAGCCACTGTCTTGACACAGGATTCAAAGCCAATATCGGGTCATGGTGCTGGTGGCCTGGTCTCCCAGTTGGACAGCACTTCTAAAGTCATCATGAGTGCTCACTGTCACAAATTGGTATCCGTCCTGATATGACCTTAGATGTTGTTGTTTTACATCCTAGCAACATCTAAGGTCATATCATGACAGGTACTGACTTGTGACACTACATGCTCATGGTGACTTTATAGTGCTGCCCCACGTGGAAATCAGCCCACCAGAACCATGATCTGATTTCCCACAAAGTCACATTATCTTGATTCTCTGCTAACCAGTCCTTGTCCTATCCTATTAATGCCAAGTGCAAGGCTGGGTAGCGACGGTATCAATTAAAAAAATCTTGGTATGGCTTGAAACAAACCTATTCTCTAAAGCCCCAGTCACACATACCCGGATCAGGGGCCGGACAAGCCCCGGACCACCATCCGGGGTGGTCCGAGGCGATCCGGGGTGATCTGTGGCTCGTCCGTGGGTCATCCGTGCCGACCCCCCCTGATCTGGCCTAATTCGTGGCTCATCTGGCACCGTCCGGGCTCAGCCCCGGATGTTTTAAAATGTTTAAAACATCCGGGGCGGTCCGGGGGATTTTGCGATCCGGGCTCAATCCGGCCTGATACGGGGTCAGTTTGAGCCACGGTTTGACCCGGACCATCCCCGGACCATCCCCGGACTATCCAGGACTATCCCCGGCCTAGCCACGGACCACTCCCGGACTGCCCCCGTAGTCCGGGGGTTGTCCGGGGGTGATCTGTGATAATCTGGGGGTGGTCCGGGATAGTCCGGAGTTGGTCTGGGGGTGGTCCGGCCTCGTCCGGGTTAGTCAGGGGCCGGTCCGGCCCAGTCCGGGCTCATCCGGGGCCATTCTGGGGGCAGTCCACGGGTGGTGTGGGGCGGTCTGGGGTGGTCCGGGGCGGTCCGGTCTTTGGCCCGGGGCTCGTCCGGGGCTCGTCCGGGAAAGTGTGACTGCGAGGCAAAAATCAACGGGGCACATCAACGGGGCAGTCCGGGCCATTGGTCCGGCTCAAAATCCGGGGCTCGTCCGGCTATGTGTGACTGGGACTTAAGCATTATGGTGTGAGAAAGTCTCCTTGATCAAGTTGTGGTTATTAGTATCAGTGCCTTTCAACCCTAATGGCTGGCCTTGGGAGCATATTATAGACTTGGAAAGTAGTGCAAACCTTGCGATCGCTTCAAGTAAATATAATGGAATGTGGTTGTATCTTATAACCTATCTATGTCCAGCATTCCCTTCCCTGTGTGATGCCACATAATGACTAAAACCCACATACATCCCCACACACCCACACACACATATCTGCACACCACAAACCCACAAACCTACACGCATGCCAACACATCCACACCCTCACACCCACACACACAAACACCCACACCCATACACGCCAATACCTCCACACACCCCACACACACATATCCGCACACCACAAACCCACAAACCTACACGCATGCCAACACATCCACACCCTCACACCCACACACACAAACACCCACACCCATACACGCCAATACCTCCACACACCCACACACACATATCCGCACACCACATACCCACAAACCTACATGCATGCCAACACCCACACCCTCACACCCACACACACAAACACCCACACCCATACATGCCAATACCTCCACACACCCCACACACACATATCCGCACACCACATACCCACAAACCTACACGCATGCCAACACCCACACCCTCACACCCACACACCCAAACACCCACACCCAAACACGCCAATACCTCCACACACCCCACACACACATATCCGCACACCACATACCCACAAACCTACACGCATGCCAACACACCCACACCCTCACGCCCACACCCACAAACACCCACACCCATACACGCCAATACCTCCACACACCCCACACACACATACCAGCACATACCCACACACCCCATACCCACACACATACACGCATGCGCGCACACCCACAACCTCACAAATACCACACATGCCAATAGCCCCACACACCCGTACACACCCCACTCACCCACACACACATATCCGCAGATATCCACACCTACCCACAAACCCACAAACATCGCACACACCATAACCCCCAACACCCATACCCCTCACACACCTACACACACCCGCGCACACCCGCACACTCCATACCGCACTCCAATCCCAATATCCCACACCCACCAACACCCACCCACATAGGCCCATTCCCCCCAAACACACCCACCGCCACTCAGCCATATACGCCATACAGTCATACCTGACACACACCCATACCCCCACACACCCACACACACAGACACTTGCACACCCCATTCCCCCCACGCCCACATACACCCCCACAGACACACACCCCACAACCCCCACACCACCATACCCCATGCACACCAACACTCCCCCATACCCCCAGACAGACTCATGCCCTATAAAGTGGCCATGAGTGCGTACTGTCACAAGTCGGTATCCGTCCTGATATGACCTTAGATGTTGCTAGGACACAACACAGCAACAAACAAACATAATGCAATAGAAGCTCATTTTGTTCAGTCATTTTACACAAAACCTTTGGAATGTTAATCAATTAACGAATAAGTTATACATTATCTGTTCAGACTCCTACACAACTGCGTACTTGGAGTCTTGACAAATTCCCCTCATCTCTGGTCCGCGGTCCACGTAAATCACGTGGTTAATACAGCGTCCAATGATTAGTTTATATTTTACTACCGTCATTTCCGATAAACTATCATTTTAAAGTTGTGTAATCCGATGGTGTGGACTTCATGCCAATCTCCCCCATATAAGTATAGCGATGATCTACTTAGCTTTAGTTTGAAGTAATCTTTATTAGAAAAGACTAACTTTGGAATTATCACCATCAATAAATGAAGGAATGGAGGAATGAAGGAATGAAGGACGGAAGGAAGGAATCGAGGAATCGAAGAATCCAGGAATGAAGGAATGGAGGAATGAATGAATGGACAAATGGAGGAATGGAAGAACGGACGAATTGAGGGATGAACGAATGAAGGGAAGAAGAGACGAAGGGATGGAGGAATGGAGGAAGCAAGGGATGGAGGAATGAAGGGATTAAGGAATGGAGGAATCAAGGAATGAAGGAATGAAGGGATGGAGGAATGAAGGAATGAAGGAATGAAGGGATGAAGGAGTGAAGGGAGAGAGGAATGAAGGGATAGAGGAATGAAGGAATGAAGGGATGAAGGAATGAAGGGATGAAGGAATGAAGGGATAGAGGAATGAAGGGATAGAGGAATGAAGGGATGGAGGAATGAAGGGATGGAGGAATGAAGGGATTAAGGAATGGAGGAATGAAGGGATGAAGGAATGGAGGAATCAAGGGATGAAGGAATGAAGGGATGGAGGAATGAAGGGATGAAGGAATGAAGGAATGAAGGGATGAAGGAGTGAAGGGAGAGAGGAATGAAGGGATAGAGGAATGAAGGAATGAAGGGATGGAGGAATGAAGGGATGAAGGAATGAAGGGATAGAGGAATGAAGGGATAGAGGAATGAAGGGATGGAGGAATGAAGGGATGGAGGAATGAAGGGATTAAGGAATGGAGGAATGAAGGGATGAACGAATGGAGGAATGAAGGGATGAAGGAATGCAGGAATGCAGGAATGACGGGATGGAGGAATGAACGAATGAAGGGCTGAAGGGATGAAGGGATAGATGATTGAAGGGATAGAGGAATGAAGGGATGGAGGAATGAAGGGATGGAGGAATGAAGGGATTAAGGAATGGAGGAATGAAGGGATGAAGGAATGAAGGGATGAAGGAATGGAGGAATGAACAAATGAAGGGCTGAAGGGATGAAGGAATGAAGGAATGAAGTGATAGAGGAAGGAAGGGATAGAGGAATGAAGGGATGGAGGAATGAAGGGATGGAGGAATGAAGGTATGAAGGAATGGAGGAATGAAGGGATGGAGGAAGGAAGGAATGAAGGAATAGAGGACTGAACGAATGAAGGGCTGAAGGGATGAAGGAATGAAGGGATAGAGGAATGAAGGGATAGAGGAATGAAGGAATGGAGGAATGGAGGGACGGAGGAATGAAGGGATGAGGGAATGGAGGAAGCGAGGAATTGATGAATGGAGGAATGAAGGGATTAAGGAATGAAGGAATTGAGGAATGAAGGAATGGACGAATGGAGGAATGGAGGGATGGAGGGATTAAGGAATGAAAGAATGCAGGAATGAAGGAGTGAAGGAATGAAGGGATGAAGCGATGAAGGGATGGAGGAATGGAGGAATGAAGGGATGGAGGAATGAACGGAGGAAGGAATGACACAATGGAGGAATGATGGAAGGGAGGAATGAAGGGATTAAGGAATGAAGGGATGAAGGAATAAAGGGATGGAGGAATGGAGGAAGGAAGGAATGAAGGGATGGAGGAATGAAGGAATGGAGGAAAGAAGGAAGGAAGGAATCGAGGAATGAAGGAATGAAGGCATGAAGGAATGAAGGAATGGAGGAATGAAGGGATGGAGGAATAATAGGATGGAGGGATGGAGGAATGAAGGTGTCTGTCTGTGTGTTTATGGGTGTATGTGTGTGTTTCTGTGTATGTGTGTGTGTATATATGTGTCTGTGTGTGTCTGTATAGGTGTGTCTGTCTGTGTATGGATGTTGGTGTGTATTTGTCCTATTGTGAGTGGGGCACCATTGCCTTTAGATTACATAACCTTGCCCCCCACTCCGTCACCTAAGAATAATAATGTTCTCTGCCAATATATAATTCCGAACCGAAAATCCATATATTTTTGCAACTAGTGTCTATGTTACATTAGTTCAAAGTAACTTTTATTTTAAATGGTAAACTTTTGAGATATTTTGGGTGCAAACATGGAAAATTAGTTTTGGCAAGCTTGCCAAAACTCTGACACCAGAGACTTCTGCAGTAAAAGGTTCTGTTAAATTGACTCAGTATTCCCTTCTACACAGAAACAAATGTTTAATAAGTGCATCAGTATCTAAGTTAGATATATAAAATAAAATCTAGATAATTGGTTTGGTTCTGAAAATTTGATATTTCATTGGACTATGCAGCTTTAAAAAAAACCGCAATCCCTTGCGATGAGCAACAAAATGTACGGTCACCGTATGGCCACAGTATCCAACCATACGATCGGCGCACACAAGCATACCGCAAGGCATTTGTGACCGAGGCAAAAACAAGGTTCAACCCAATGGCTGCCAGACCACTGGACTCACCGTCTGTCTGCGTGTAGCCGAACGCCTCCTTCAGCGTATGTGCCGTGATGCTGAACGCGTCCGAGGAGAAGGCGAGTCCCGTGGCCACGCAGCCGACAACCAGCGCGCCGCCCCGCAGCACGCAGCGCAGGCCCGGGGACCCGTCGAACCAGCGCGGGCACAGGTACCCGGCGAACCATCCCGGGCACGGGGTCTTCCGCATCGTCGCCACGTGCTGGGTTGGGTGGGGTACCAGCGGCACCGACTGCTGCCCGACTTGTGCATCGTCAGGTCTGTGGGAGTGTTATATATAACTTTTATAAGCGCATATATCACAACTCACTAACGTATATATATATAATATATATATATATAAAAAAAAAATATATATATATATATATATATATATATATATATATATAAACAAGCTACAGTACAAGAAGGAGACAAACAATGATATGGGATGAGATAATATATATTCTCTGGCATAGGGAATATTTGCCCTAGCCTAAAGGAAAATTCAGGTCGCAAGTGACAGGGAGGCGGCTCGAAGTGCATTTGGTAGGAGGTAAATAGATACAGAGAGACGATTGGTCGATAACATAGTGTGTTACAAGTAGTACAGAGTAATAACATATATAAAACCCACCACATATAATATATATATATATATATATATATATCCAAACCACCCACAAAACAAAAACCAAATATAATTCTCAGTATTCCACTTTTCTTTGTATATAGGGTTATGGGCAATGAACAAAATACTATGAAAGTGATAAATGAACCTTTATTCCAAAACTCATTAATTAATCAACTTTTATTGATTTTTCTGCAAAACCAAGTAAGTCCACTTTCGGTTTGTTTGCAAAACCATGTAAGTCCATTGTCAAAGACTAATCTATGGAAATCTTGCAGAATCAAAGAACACACAATTTCCACCATAAGCTTACTCATCATCACCACTATCCTCATCAATTGCATCATAGGTTTCCATCATAAAAGTCGACAAATCACCCGAGGCAAAAAAAAAAAAGAACAAAAAAAAGTGACCTGACACGCGTAGCTGATTGGCCAGCTACATCTTACGTGGTTTTGCAGACAAACTCGAATGGCCACAACAACCAAACCCTATTTTAAGGCCAATTTAACTACCAGGTTTTGAAACAAAACTGATTTGCTCATTGGGTAATAGGGACTAAGAAGTGGTGTCTCCATTGGTTATCTCACTTTTCATGAAAATGGACTTACTTGGTTTTGCGCCTGAACTCCTCATATATAAATTACTCATTGTTCCGTACACATATAGGAAGCCGTGATATATGTACACACATAGCACCCTTTATGTTTTTGTTTGTGAGTTGTGTTACGTCCTAGCAACATCTAAGGTGTTATCAGGACAGGTGCCAATTTGTGGCAGTGCACACTCATGATACCTTCGTAGACCACCAGGCCACCAGCACCATGACCTGATATCCCACTCAGTCACATTATCCTGATACTAAGCCAACCAGTCCTTGTCCTATCTTATTAATGCCAATCATCAGACTAGGTAGCACCTAGTGCCAAGTGCCAGGCTAGGTAGCAAAACGTATTAATTTCATAAGTTGTTGGTTTGACTCAGCTGTGATTCAAAACTCCCAACCTTCTGCAGGCGAAGCCTGCACTCTACCGATTTGGGTATGTTTTGTTGGTCCATTAGTTGCTTAAGCAGGGGAAATTTCAGTCATAGACGACTGGTCTTCCTCATTCCACTGCTGGTCGATAGAAAGCCCGAGCCTACACTTTTACCGACCCAAGGGATTTTTAACCTCCCACACCACATAGACATTGTATGAGAGCAACCGGCCTTTGATGACACTGTAAGTTATACACAGTGGTGGAAATCCAAATTGGCAGAGCTGGGGGCACAGGGAATCGAAGAGTCTGACCTAGAAAAAAGTCAGACACTCTAACCACTCCGCCACAGAGAACGCCACTGTTATCTTATGTCTGGGATGTTAAAGAATACTTCGCAAAGTCAGATATTGGATAAACCGGGCAAGATCTCAGTTAAAGAAAGTAACCGTCAGTCTATTTTCAAATATTGTAACGTCGAATAATTTTTAAAAGATATGATAAATATATATGTTTGCAGTATTTTCTGCAATATAGTTATTAAGCATCAAGGTTCAGTGTACTTAATCGCTACCATTGGTTAACTCGGACAATCGGCTAAACGGACACCCTTCACCCGATTCGTATGTTTTAATGAGGGTGCACTGTATATCTGCATACATACAGTAAAATCTCCCTAACCGACCACCTCCACAGATCGACTACTCCTCTATATCGATCGCTTTATTTGGGTCCCAACAGTACCATTGTAACCATATTCTCACTCCCTAAACCGACCACCTCCCGAAATGGACCACTTAAACTCGGCCCCAAGGTCGGTCGATTTAGAGAGGTTTTACTGTATATATATATATATATATATGTGCGTTTGTAGTACAAATTTAGCTAGGGGTGAGGCATACGGGAATGGAGCAGGTACTGGAGGGGGCTGGCTGAGGTGGGTGGGTCGTAGGTAGTGTGGGGGTGGGGTGGGGGTGGATGGTAGGGGGTGTGGGGGTGGGGTGGGGGTGGATGGTAGGGGTGTGGGTGGGTGTGCGGTGGTGGGTGGCGCCCTCTGGTTTTCGGCGAAACGGACCCGACGCTGCATGGGTTACCAGCTGAATCGGTATGACAGTGCACACTCATGGTGACTTTATAGTGCTGCCCCACTGGGAGACCAGGTCACCAGCACCATGACCTGATATCCCACTCAGTTACATTATCCTGACACTGAGCCAACCAGTCCTTGCCTTACCCTAATAATGCCGAGCGCCTGGCTGGCCTAGCGACAAGTACCCATTTTTAATACATTGGTTTGACTCCAATAGGGTTCGAATCGTTTCAAATCATTTTGAATCCGTGATAGGCAGTATATATATCCTCAATATATCTTTTTAAATACCTGCGTGCTGGATGAACTGAATGGACACACAACGCATGCCGGGCCCCATTTTGTTCATCTGGTTCTGGTGTTTGGTATCGGCCCGCATTCCATGGCGTCCGGCAGCTGCATCCTGCGCGCACGTCATTTAGGTCCGGGAACTACTTTCGGTGTAAACTGCGGGCCTGAATTCATACGCGAAGGCATATTTAAAGCTGCATAGTCTGATGAAATATCAAATTTTCAAAACCAAACCAATTATCTAGATTTGATTTTACATATCTAACTTAGATACTGATGCACTTATTGAGCATTTGGTTCTGCGTAGAAGGCAATACTGAGTCAATTTAATAGAACCTGTTACTGCAGAAGTATATGGTGTCAGAGTTTTGGTAAGCTTGCCAAAACTAATTTTCCATGTTTACACTCAAAATATCTCAAAAGTTTACCATTTAACATAAAAGTAACTTTGAACTAATGTAAAGTAGATGCTAGTGATCAATCTAATATATTTATCTCAGAAAAAATACCGAAATTCAAAAGCATCGAACTATGCAACTTTAAGCTATCGTTTATTTTATTAGGAATCTGAGCTGACAACATACAGGGGAGAGGGAGGTTTGTTTGTTGTTGTGCTACGTCCTATCAGCATCTTTTTTTTTCTTCTTGAAAATTTATACTGCCTATTATAGATGAGCCTGAATGGACTTGTTTTCACCATTAGACAGTTTGTCGATAGAAAGCCTGAGCCTACACTTTTACCGACCCAAGGGATTTTTAACCTCCCACACCACATAGACATGGTAATTGGTATGAGAGCAACTGGCCTTTGATGACGCTGTAAGTTATCCACAGCAGTGGGAATCCAAATTGGCAGAGGTGGGGGCATGGGGAATCGAACCACCAACCTTCAGATTAGGAGTCTCACTTAGAAAAAAGTCAGACACTCTAACCACTCCGCCAAGGTCATATCAGGACCGGGAGAGGGAGGTGATGGGGCTGGAGTGGGTGTGGGTGTGGTTGTGGGTGTGGGTTTGGGAGTGGGTGTGGGTATCGGTGTGAGTGTGGGTGTGCGTGTGTAGAGGGGGGTGGCTGGGCGTGTGGGAGGGTAATGTGGGTGTGGGTGTGGGTGAGGGTGTGGGTGAGGATGGCCGTGTTGGTCGGTGATGTGTGTGTGTGTGTGGGTGTGTGGGTGTGAGTGTGGGTGTGATTCTGTGTGTGGGGTGGATGGGGTGTGGGTATGGGTGTGGGTGCGTGGGTGTGTGCGGGTGTGTCGATGGGTGTGAGTGATGTGGTGTGTGGCTCTGTGTGGGTGTGGGTGATGTGGGTAAGGGTGTGAGTCTGGGTGTGTTAATTTGGGTGTGGGTGTGTGAGCGTGGATGCGAGTGTGCGGGTGTGAGTGCGGGTGTTGTTGTGTGCGTGTGCGTGTGTGTGTGAGGGGTGGGGTGAGGGTGGGGTTAGAGTGGGGGTGGGATGGGGGTATGGTGAAGTGGTGGTGGGGTTGGGTGTCGGTGGGTTAGGTAGGGGTGTGAGTGTGGTGTGTTGTTGTTTATGTTGGCGTGTGTGCGTGTGTGTGTGTGAGGGTGGGGTTAGAGTGGGGTGTGGATAGGGGGTATGGTGAGAGGTGTGGTGGGGGTTGTAACAAGGTGGAGGTATGGGGTGAGTGCGGTGTTGTTGTGTGCGTGTGCGTGTGTGGGGGGGGTGAGGGTGGGGTGAGGGTGGGTTTAGAGTTGGGTGGATAGGGGTATGGTGAGAGTGGTGGTGGGGGTTGTAACAAGGTGGGGTAGGTATGGGGGTGTGAGTGCGGGTGTTGTTGTGGGCGTGTGCGTGTGTGTGTGAGGGTGGGGTGAGGGTGGGGTTAGAGTGGGGGTGAGATAGGGGGTATGGTGAGAGTGGTGGTGGGGGTTGTAACAAGGTGGGGTAGGTATGGGGGTGTGGGTGGTGGGGGGTGCTGTGGGATATGGATAGATGTGGGTGTGGATGTGCGGGTCGAGGAATGTGTAGAAGTAGTCTAATTTGACGAAGCTGCAAACGATCTGTAACTTATTTAGTGTGACGTAACTTTTACATGTTTCTTGATAAAACCTAGTAACATTCTGTACTTTTGGAAATCAGTTGGTTGATTGGTAAACTCCCGCAGGTAGCGATGACATGCGATCTGTAGCCTGTGCCCAATGTAGACACATAAGTTACGAGACGGAGACAGACGTAGCATATAATGGTTTTATCTCTTATCATAAAGGGCTCACGTATGATGCAACAGGTCAATATGATACATAATAACAGGTACGGTTCAATAAATCAGATAGGTACAGTTAGTTCAAGTATGATATAAGATAGACAAAAAAACAGTGGTCAGGTATGATACAAGATTGATAACCGGCAGTCCAGAGCATTCCAGGCTTCCCCAGCCCATATAAGTCAAATGGTTGAGGACCAGGACTCAAACTCTCAACCCTATTGTTACTCCTTAATTAACGGTGTGGGTGGGTGGGCGAAGAAAACGAGAGGGGTGCTGAGATGATGGTGGCTGCGGCAGTTATGTTCGAATTTGAAAGTTTGGTGGTCACTTGACCATAAGGGCTGGTAAGAGCCCTGGTCGCCACCTGGAGGAATTTCCAGGCACTAAGTTATGCTTCGTAGTGTGTCTTCGGGTTTCTACTAGGTGGTGTCACCATACCGAGAGAACCCCAGCCGTCGGTTCTGAGCCTATCTATATGCACGCAAAGAATTAAAACAAAAGTTGAACACATTTTTGGAGAGGTAGGAGGGGTGATGTTGGGCTATTGGTGGTAGCCTCACCCTAGAATCGCAAAGAATTGTTTAAAACTAAAATTGAACAAGACAACAGCATGAAAATATCTGGTTTTAATCTCTGTGGTATTTTTCATTCTGTATATTTCATATGGCTCACGCTCTCTAAGTATAACCGATCTCAAAGATATGATAACAATTTTAATGCCTGCCATCTTGGACGCCATCTTGAATTCCCGGGTTGGCTCAAGGAGGATATCCGGGGACTTTTTATATGATATTTGCATACTTTTAGATATCTTTCCTGAAATGATCAGCTTGTTACAAGTTTGTTCCAGATTTGGGGCTTATTTATATTACAGTATAACCCTGTTAAATCAAGCTCGGTTAAACCAAATGATCGGTTAAACCAAACTTTTTTTGGCGTCCTGGCAAAATACTACCATTTATCATATAAAAAAGTTGGTTAAACCAAAGTCGGTTAATCCAAATTATCGGTTAATCCAAACAAAAATTGTCGGACCTCATGCCACTTCCGGTATGATTAAACCAAACTTTCATCTGGTTATAAAGTCATCTGAGACCCCACCGACTTTTTTTATATGATAACACCTATTTCACTTTATGATTTAGATTCTTGTATAAATTGAGCAATGCATTAATATCACTCGTGTAACATGGAAATCAAAGACACATCCAGAACATCATTTAAGCATACATAGTAAATTGAAACAAGATTACAACTAAACAAACAAGTTTGTGTCTTACAAGTAAAAAGTTGAAGAAAAGTTGAAGAAAAGTTGAAAAAAAGTTAGAATAAATGCTTGGTGCTGATGTGTAAATTTCACATTTTCACAAAACCATAGTATACGTTTTATATATCTTTTGTATGATAGATTAAATATATGTAGCATTGTTAACGTACTTAAAACACAGAGGCAACACTAATTATTTGATTTGCTATCAAAAGAATTAATTATCAGCATGGTAACGTGGAAACAGTATAGTTTTAGAGAATAACCCATGCACCAAACATGTCGAAGTGGGAGTCCGAGTGTTTCCAAGTGGGTCAACGCTGAAGTGGGTTTGTTCTCTCCCTAGCCAGTGCCTTGCCAGTAGCACCTAGTACTGGTTTATTCTAACTGCTAATAGACAAGGGTGCCACATAGCTTTGTACTCCGATGAAAACATCAAATTTTCAAAACCAAAACAACCATCTAGATTTGATTCTACATACCTAACTTAGATACTTGGTTGTTGGAGCTTCATATCCTGGTAACATCTAAGGTCATACCAGGATAGGTACCGACTTGTGAGAGTGCGCCCTCATGGCAACTTTATTGTGCTGCCCCACTGGGAAATTAGGCAGTGAGCTGCGATCAAATGCAATCGTCTTTGCCATTGCCACCAGAGGGAGTTTTGGTGGTGGAAATCGTTGAAAGGTGGGTGACTGCCGTCTATTCAAGTGGCACATATTGAACAAATAAGCGTCCCTATATTCAATGTAGCATTTTATTGTCAAAAGCAACTGCTTCCCCGTGAGAAAATCGGTGTTATTTATGCCTGAGTGGACCTACATTTTAGTCAGAATGCATCACAGACCATCCCCCGTGAAGAAGTATTTGTGAAGAAATGCACATATAATACACACAGTATCAAAATATATGGTTCCCAATTGCTAAGGAATTAGATATAGTACACATTGCATCGCACCACACCCATGCTGTAACTATGGCTGAACAATTACCTTTCTTTTATTGAGTACAGCTTCATACATGATATCACAGGGCATATCAGATCTACATAAAATTACCACAGTAGTACAGAAAACACCCATTGTATAAACTTCCGAGCAAGTGGCGTGCGAAAGCCCGAACATGGGTGGTGGGGGTGGTGGAGTGAAGCCAGTGGGGGGAGCGGTGGAGTGAAGCCAGTGGGGGGGAGCGGTGGAGTGAAGCCAGTGGGGGGAGCGGTGGAGTGAAGCGTGTGGGGGGCGGTGGAGTGAAGTGGGGGGGGGAAGGGAGTGAAGCCAGTGGTGGGGGGGGGGAGCGGTGGAGTGAAGCCAGTGGGGGGGGAGCGGTGGAGTGAAGCCAGTGGGGGTGGGTGGGGGAGTGAAGCCAGTGGGGGGGAGGGTGGAATGAAGCCAGTGGGGGGGAGCGGTGGAGTGAAGCCAGTGGGGGGGGAGCAGTGGAGTGAAGCCAGTGGGGGGGAGCGGTGGATGAAGCCAGTTGGGGGGGAGCGGTGAAGTGAAGGCCAGTGGGGGGGGGGGGTGGAGCGGTGGAGTGAGCCAGTGGGGGGAGCAGGGAGTGAAGCCAGTGGGGGGAGCGGTGAAGTGAAGCAGGGGGGGAGGGGTGGAGTGAAGCCAGTGGGGGGAGCGGTGAGTGAAGCCAGTGGGGGGGGAGCGGTGGAGTGAAGTCAGTGGGGGGGGGCGGGGCAGTGAAGCCAGTGGGGGGAGCGGTGGAGTGAAGCCAGTGGGGGGGGAGCGGTGAAGTGAAGCCAGTGGGGGGAGCGGTGGAGTGAAGCCAGTGGGGGGAGCGGTGATGAAGTGAAGCCAGTGGGGGAGAGGCGGTGGAGTGAAGCCAGTGGGGGGGCAGGGGAGGAGTGAAGCCAGTGGTGGGGGGGGAGCGGTGGAGTGAAGCCAGTGGGGGGAGTGGTGAAGTGAGCCAGTGGGGGAGGCGGGTGGAGTGAAGCCAGTGGGGGGGCGGGGGAGTGAAGCCAGTGGTGGGGGGAGCGGTGGAGTGAAGCCAGTGGGGGGGAGCGGTGGAGTGAAGCCAGTGGGGGGGAGTGAGTGAAGTGAAGCCAGTGGGGGGGCGGTGGAGTGAAGCCAGTGGGGGAGGCGGTGGAGTGAAGCCAGTGGGGGGGAGCGGTGGAGTGAAGCCAGTGGGGGGGCGGGGGAGTGAAGCCAGTGGTGGGGGGGGGAGCGGTGGAGTGAAGCCAGTGGGGGGGGGACGGTGGAGTGAAGCCGGTACACCCCCACCCAGGAGGGGGGGTAGGAGCTGGACACTACAGAGATTATTACACACGATAACAGTCTTATCATTATCCATATATCCCATGGAGCACTAATTATTTGCTGCATATAAGTATATATATATATATATATATATATATATGCAATGACATGCTGAGAACATTGACATCAGGATCTGTATTTAATTATTGTCAGAATAGACATATTCACCACCATTCTATACTATAATATATTCCGAGCGAGCGAAGTGCCACGCCCCACGCAGGGGGGTGGAGCGGTGCATGCCGGTGTTGCGGTTTCAGTTCTCAACCAGTTTCAGTTCTCAACATCGCTTCTGCACATGCGTCTAAATCTCAATGCAACATATTCAACATGGCTGCTATGGGAGTTTGCCAACTTGTGTGTTTCATTTAACAATATAGTTTCGGTATATGAGGTTTTAAGGGTTTTAGAGTAATTTACACATTAGAAATCACCACACACACACATCAACAGCAAAAGCAAAGTTGTCACTCGAATCCACGCATGCGCAGAAGCGACAGTTGAGAACTGAAACTGGTTGAGAACTGGGGAGGGGGGGGATCTTACTGCACGCGATATTGGTCTTATCACTATCCATGTTTTTTGGGGGGTGAGGGGGGTTATTTACCCTGTCCATAACGATTAAGTTGCATCGCGGCTTGTTTTCATCGCTGAACAGCAATTGTCTAAATTTTGTAGCAGCCTTGTCATTTTAGCTGTTATTGTCCCCTTGCATTTAGTTATATAAATGTTTGAATATATATATATATATATATATATATTCAAACATTGATATAACTGTATATAAATGTTTGAATATATATATATACATATATATATGATTGTTCCAGAATGTTATTGTTCACAATTTATTTATTGTGTTTGATTCGACACAGAATGACAAGTTGCTGCTTCGGCTAACTTCCACCACCCTCCGCAGGTCGGCTTCCTGCTGACGTTCATGATTGGTCGCTGCCTTTTCCGCCTTTCCATCCATCACCACCCCCTTGATGGAGGTAGCGCTCACTCCCTGTCTAACAGGTGACCTGCTCAAACTGACCAATTCATCCAACCATCTGCTTAGCGATGTTTGTCCCTTCAAGGGCTTGGCTCGGGATCTTCACCCATTCTTGTTATTATTATTATACTGGAATAACACTTTTTTCTTTAGCTGGACTCACGTTTCTTTGTCGCTCCCTATATCAAATTCTGAAACAATCTGTGTTTGCCGCTAAACCTTTGCATACAAGCTTATGCAAATATAAAATATATTTGTATTTACTTATATTTCAATAAAAACATATGCAGATATAAATTATATTGGCAGATTTTTTTTTTTTTTTAACTTATACAAATTTAAATTCTATATGCTTGCATAAGTTGCAATGGAGCATGTATGTGCCCAAATGGAATGCTGGAGTCACTGACATCTGACGCGTGATAGCTGATTCTTGACCAAATCACCCTCTGCTGATGCCACAACAAATGGAATGGTTGAGTCACTGGTACCTGATATGTGATAGCTTGATTCTTTATTTGCAGAGTGGTTAGAGTGTCTGACTTTTTTCTAGGTTGGACGCCTAATCTGAAGGTCAGTGGTTCAATTCCCTGTGCCCCCCACCTCTATGTCTATGTGGTGTGGGAGGTTAAAAATCCTTTGGGTCGGTAAAAGTGTAGGCTCGGGCTTTCTATCGACAAACTGTCTAATGGTGAAAACAAGTCTATTCAGACTTATCCATGATGGGCAGTATAAATCTTCAAGAAAAAAACACAAAAAACATCTGCTGATGGAATGCTGACGTCACTGATGCCTGGTAGTTGATTCCTGACCGTTGGTTGCGTCTGCTGATGACGTCACAAATGGAATGTTGGCATCAATTTTTGTTCAATTAAATTCAATCAAGCTTATTTCAACATCCTCATTATATACAGTTACAATTTCCATGACACTTAATTACAGTGGATGAAGAAAAGGAGAATGAAAGAAGCACAATACTTATGATATACATTCCATTACATGCCTGGCCGTTGATTGTGTCGGCTGTTAACATCACAAATGGAATGCTGGCATCACTGATGCCTGACCGTTGATTGCGTCTGCTCATGACGTCACACATGGGGATCTGTAGTCGCTGATGTCCGATAGTTGATTCCTGACCGTTGGTTGCACCTGCTGATATGACATCACACATGGGAAACTGGAGTCGCTGATGTCCAATAGTTGATTCCTGACCATTGGTTGTGTCTGCTGATATGACGTCACACATGGGGAGTTGGAGTCACTGATGTCCGATAGTTGATTCCTGCTCATTGGTTGCATCTGCTGATATGACATCACACATGGGGAGTTGGAGTCGCTGATGTCTGATAGTTGATTCCTGCCCATTGGTTGCATCTGCTGATATGACGTCACAGATGGGGAGCTGGAGTCGCTGATGTCAGATAGTTGATTCTTCCCCCATGCATAGCGGGCTGATGACGTCATCCTTGTCATTCATACCATTACTGCAGAATGTTCTGATGCCAGCACCAGCTGGTGACATGCCTCCCTCAGTGCTGGCTCCAGAGACGCCGGGTCCAGGTGTGACGGCGTCATGGCGGAGAATGGCGCAGACTCAATGTACTGGAAATAAATAAATGAACCAGGCAAGTTACGAAGACTTATATGTCTGCTCTTGAAGGCAGCATTTATTAATTATGTATTAGCTCCTGTTGGCAATATCAGACTACAAATATATATATATGTGATGTATAACGCATTATGCAAATATGAAAATACGAAAGGGAATTGTTGTAATTGATCATGTTATGAGAACATGGGTTTATTGAAAATGCACGAACGACGTTTCACTACTGCCTGGCTACAAAGCATCTCTTATTCTATTTATGGAACTAAATCCTAGCCGCCGGCCAATGCCTTATGCCACCTAGCGTTGAAGTTGACGTTAACTGACTAGCCCACCTTTCAAATCACTTCGACCTCGGCTGCAGTTCCTTCAACATATACATTATGAGCTCCTTTGTTTACCATCCCACCTACGCTTGTAAGAATATTTGTGGGGTTAAGTTCTGTAAGCCTTGAAACTATGACAGTTGAACTCTGACATGTAATGATAGAGAAAAAGACAATAATAAATCCCAATATAAAGTATGTTGGTCTAGCGTTATTTCAATTATTGATATTAATTGATATTACTGATATTTGTTTATATTGCTGATATGGTATACTCCATAATACTCCACACTTGATCGGTGGCGCCACCTGTGGCCTACCTCTCCTCCACCGGATGTCAACAAGTGTCAGTCGCACTGGAGGATATATATATATATGCTGCATAAGCGATTATGAGTATAATAAGGCTGGAAGATTCCATCCACGCCCCAGCCTTCTCAGTCATTGGCTGGTTGAGTCTATACATTAGGTATATATATATTATATGTAGTCTGATATATGTTGTCCGACGATGGCAATTGATGATCAATAATAATAAACTCGAAGTGGATGACTGAGGATAAAGAATAATATAAACTGAAGTGGACAGCTTCCGATTAATTATACTTGTATAATGCTTATACATCACATAACTGTATTGTCACATGGCCGTCATTATATAACCATATATGTTGCCAGGATATAAAACCCCAACAAATAAACAAAACAAGGCATATGGTGAAATCAGTAATGTCACATTTATATATGGTAAATATCCGTAATATCATAATTGTGTATGGTAAATAACTGTCTTGTCACATGGCCTTAGACTATATGTATGGTAAATAACTGCATTGTCACATGGCCTTAGACTATATGTATGGTAAATAACTGCATTGTCACATGGCCTAAGACTATATGTATGGTAAATAACTGTAATGTCACATTTATATATGGTAAATAACTGTTTTGACACATTTATTTACATATGGCAAAGAACTGGATCGTCACATAGTCTCAGACTACATCTATAAATATATATATTTATATATGGTAAATACTTGTTTTGATACATTTATATGTTGCAAATAACTGTATCTGCACATGATCTTAAACTACATAATATATATATTATATATAGTAATTAATTGTATTGTCACATGACCTCAGATTATATAGATATCTATATATACATATATATATATATACATATATATGGTAATAACTCTTTTGACACATTTATATATGATAAATAATTATATTGCCACCTGACTGTCCTAGTCAGTCAAGTATAAAAGAAAAACATTGATTTCAACGCATGCTGTCAGTCAGTCTCTGCCTATAACGGATCTCCCTCTATAACGGCATCTTGCTCCAGTCCAATGGGTGTCCGGTACAGACAGAGTAGACTGTATATATATATTATTTATATGTGGTAAATACTTATGGTAAATACTTCTTTATATAGACATTTATATAAGTATATATAAACACGTATATTTAAACATGTAGTCGGTAACACAATTGAAGGAGACACAGAACATTGGCTTGGCACGAGACAATATTCTTTAAGATCCTGCTAACAAATGTTTATAAGTAAACAGGGCCGCATTCAGGGTGCGCCTTGAAGGCGTCTCGGAGAAATTCCTGACATCACGCGAGTCTGAATGACTTAGCTGTTGGTCACCTCGAAGATGGCTGCCTCCATAGTGGGCAGCCATTTGCAATGGAAACGAAGAGCTCTGATTGACTGAAACCCCTGAATGCGGCGGCTATTTTCGAGGTGCGTTTTGTCTCTATGGTGAAATGGGAGACATCTCCGAGACGACTCGGAGGCATACCCTAAACGGAAATAAGCCAGAAGGCATCACCGAAACGTCGTCTCTGAGGCATGCCCTGAATGCGGCCCTAGAGTGGTGGTTACACGCGAGGAGTCAGCCATGCGAGACAGAAACGGCATAGAGTCAACGGGGCGTAACGGGTGGTAGTTTCGTATCGGTAATGAATCTTTATGGACATATATTCTTACCTTATAGGTTATAGGTTAATTTGGCATTACACTAAATTTGAATAGCCAAAGTATGCGTGTATCGTACAGGGAAAAAAGAACTTACTTAAAATTATGCACTCAGATATATCAACATTTCGAATGTAGTTATTTGTGCACATCCGCTTTATGGACAATCCAGAAGAAACAAGGTTCCAATCTTACGGAAAATACTAAGATGTGGGTTACTTATTGCACGAGTTCAGCATCATTGTTAATAGGTCAAGTTGAATTAGAAAATCGAAGACAGTGTTTATTTAATTTGAGATAATATTAAACAAACAAGGACAGAAACTATAAGATAAGTGAAAAGATATCCAAAGAGCTTTGGTGTGCGCCTACGTAATTTTGAGAAGTTGAACGCTACTAGTCCTGGAAGAAAAATGGCCAAAGCAAATATCAATCTTTAAAGCACATTCTTAGATTTCCATTATGCTATCTAGGCTCCCTAATCATTCATTCGGTCATTCAAATAATAATGAGTAGCATATCAGTCATTCAAATAATGAGTAAAATATCAAGTAAGAGTGAGGTGATAAGGGGAGCGTGAGGCTGGAGGAAGAGTGGGTGGTGAAGGAGCCTGTGATTGGCTGGGGAGAATTAGGCCTCCTGGCAGGAGGAACGGTGTGATTGACAGGTGTGCGTGGCTGCTTCACTGGTTCCCTCCGCCCCCAGTAATGACAGCAAATAACCACATCGGTGGTCATTTAACCCAAAATATGTTCAAATAATAATGAGTACAATATCAGTCCTTCAAATAAAAATGTCAATAATTCAAATAATAATGATTACAATATCAATCCTTCAAATAATAATGATTAAAATATCACTCCTTCAAATAATAATGAGTAAAATATCAATAATTCAAATAATAATGAGTAAAATATCAGTCATTCAAATAATAATGACTAAAATAGCAGTAATTCAAATAATAATGAGTAAAATATGAGCAATTCAAATAATAATGATTAAAATTTCAGTCCTTCAAATAATAATGAGTAAAATGTCAATAATTCAAATAATAATGAGTAAAATATCAGTCCTTCAAATAATAATGATTAAAATATCAGTAATTCAAATAATATTGAGTAAAATATCAGCAATTCAAATAATAATCAATAAGACATCAATCATTCAAATAATAATGACTAAAGCATCAGTCATTCAAATAAAAATAACTTTTGTTGTTGAAATCACTGTCATTAAAAAATAACACCAACGCCGATGCTCCACTCACCCTGCCGAATGGGTCGAGTGTGCGCGCGTCCTCCAGCATCTGATCCACTTCCGGTGTGCCCCGGAGTAGCCCCAGGTCGGCGGCTGTTCGTCCGTCCATATCCGGGCAGTGCTCTAGTTGTTCAGCGTCCCGCTGTAGGAGGAGCTTACAAAGGGCGCGTCCCTCAGGGCCCGCCATTGCATAGGCGTAGTGCAGGGGGTACCGGTTCTTCTGTATACACGAGAGAGGGTTGGTTTGCCCGTCATACATTGAGATAAACATAGATAAAAGATTTCCCCATCCTACTGTAGTCTGAGTAGTGTCGAAGAACAACCCCATATAAAAAGTGGCGAAAATGTGGGTAAATGAAATGGGCACAACAATTCTTAATCTAAAAAGCAAAATATTTTCTTCACATACTTGATATATTTACCATCAACTTTTGAATTGATTACTAGATTAAATCCAGCAGATAATATTAATGAACTTAATGTTTGAATTGATAGAGCCCACATATCCACAAGAGGTTCCTGAGTAATAATCCAATCTAGGTCAGGAAACACACACACCCCATGGCTAATTTCATAGTATGCAATCTAATTGGTCATAAGCAGAGTCAATGGTTAGAGGAACAATGCTTTCATAACACATCCAATGTTCTCGCTAATTCTGATTTTCACCGAGAGTGGTCAAAATAAGAATTTAATCGCTCCACCATTACAGAGTCACCGGACCATTTCACTCCAACCACTAACTTTCAGCACTTGATGGCTATATGGTGTGCAGACTGTGATCTTCGCGCCTCAGGTTTGATGTGCACAGTCCTCAGATCCATAGTCAGGAGACTCCATAGGCACTGGGTGGGGGAGTGATTTGATTCGCTGGACTCAGCGGAAGAAGAGAAGTGGCTTTCGCTGAATGGTTATGGACTTACGTTGTCGGGTTCGAGTCTGAGCTGGGGTTTCTCAGTGATGAGAAGCTCGGCCACGGCTGGTTGATTGAAGACGATGGCCTTGATTAGCGCCGTGTAGCCATTCTAAAAATAGCACCAGATTTGATTACACCTCCAATGCTTAGCAGGCTTGTGTTCAGTATTGTCCGATGTTTTCAATCATTTTCTGCTTATAAGACATTTACCTTTGTATTGATACTACTTTCAATTTAGGCCTATTACATATAAGTTGAACTTGCTTAATACTTTCCCAGAGTAAGGGTGAATCTGGGATGGGGAGAATATTTGATCTAGCGCCAACCCAGTCGGTAGTGACTGAGCAGTTTAGGACCATTACACCGATTATCTCATGGCTCTTCTTAGATCAAAGATTCACCCCGTACGTGCAGTAGCGGTGAAAACTAACCCATTAGAAAAAGTTGCAAGAATTATCTACATGCTGGGAAAATGAAAAGAGCAGATAAATTCTTAATTTAAAGATGCATAGTTCGATGAAGCATCAAATTTTCAAAACCAAAACAATTATCTAGATTTTATTCTACATATCTAACTTAGATACTGGTGCACTTATTAAACATTTGTTGCTACATAGCATGGAATACTGAGTCAATGTAATAGAACCTGTTACTGCTAAAGCCTATGGTGTTAGAGTTTTGGCATGCTTGCCAAAACTAATTTGACATGTTTGCACTTCAAATATCCTAAACTTAGCCGTTTAAAATAAAAGTTACTTCAAACTAAAGAAACGTACATTACAACAAGCAATCTAATGTATTTATCTCAGAAAATGTCAGAAACTCGAAACCATCAGACTATAACTTTAAGAAGCAAAATATATTTTGTATATAAATCTTAATATTTACCCGTTATTTTTAAGTTGAAAAATATAATAAAACATGTAGTTTAATGGACTTTAAAAGTGAAATCAATAGCATTCTATGGTCGCTATTTTGACTTTTTGCATTCTCTCCCGTTTCACCAACTCTGTGCCGACATAAGTAGCCATTTAATACTGGAACCAGGAATTCCACTTCCTGCTCCATACTAAAGCTATTTTCGCACGTATTTAGACTACATTGTCATTCATCCCTACTGCAAGTATGGGGTGAATCTTTTATCTAGGGTCTTCTCAGCACTGCTCAGTCTGCAGTTAATTTTTTTGTTAATTATATTTAGCGAATATGCATGTAAAGAATACAACGTTAACATCAGGTGAGCATCTCTTTAACTGCACCACCTTGTCTTTGTAGATCGCTCTGTTCAGCTTGGCCACCGCCTTCAGGTTCCCAGAAATTGTGTGCTTGAATAACCGGCGTCCTTGTGTCTGGAATGAAGCAATAGACGAGTTCATAATTCAGTCACGCAGAACTCGTATGTATCGGCTTGAAATTTAAACAAATTACATAATTTAAACAAATTAAATTTAGTTCTTAAAGTAGAATATCATGGATATGAGTTAAGTTCAATGTCTTTCTTGGAACCCAGGATGATTAACCCTAGTGCCTGTATATAGTATAGTTATACGAATCTTACCTGGGTATAGATGATGGATAACTGTTGTTTTCCCGAGGTAGAAGCCTCGGGTAGATTGGGATAGGAGAAGGAAGCATGTGAGGTACCAGCAATTTTACCTACTTTTCAGGATAAAAAATGGATCTTTCAATACAATGGATACTTTGATTTTCCCGTAACGGTACACCAACGGATAGACGTGGCAGGGCGGGGTGGAGTGGGCCACTACCCCCCCCCCCCCCCCCCCCCCCCCCTTAGCCCACGTCTATTCCCGAGCTTTACCTCGGGGAAAACAACAGTTATCATTCATCTATACCCCAGGTAAGATTCGATAAACTATTCTATTTTACCTCGGTATACAGCCTCAGGCTAGCCTTCAGGCTAGGGAGACCTTTACATAATTCATTTTTATCCTTAATATTCATCCATTCTTATATAATCATTCAACGTTTTTGTTCTCACCTGTTCTTGTTGTTGGCGAGCAGGCGCTTTGCTAATGCACGGTAGGCTTTTCTAGTCGCTTGTTGTAATGTTTTGCAAACGACTTAGCCGTCTTCCAGCATGCATGCGGCTTAGTATTCTTTCACAGAAACACCTAGCAACCGTGCTTGGAGACCATGGGCACCTTGTGAGTGGGATGGTATTGCTCGTATCCACTCCAGCCAATTTCAACACCGTAATTGTCCCATCTGGCAAGGGAGTCTCGTGAAATTGCTTTATGTACACACACATTTTTTTTTTTTCTGGCCTTATAAGCTCTCTTATAGTTGTTGTGATGCAAGTAAATTCTTTGTCTTAGATATTATAACCACCCGTAGGGCGACACTACACATAATTTACGATCACTCGGAAAACAGTCTAAGCGAACGTAGATAAAGGGTCACCTAACGTGTTCGATGTAAGCAATTGTGCTAACGCAAACGTAGCTTGTTTCTTGTCTAGTTCTAATCCAGTTAAAGACAAAAGCAACAATCGTCTGTACTCTGTGTTTTTCCGGTTACTAATAATAACAGGACCAGCGGACCTTTAGAACCTAATTGTTTAAAAATCTAACCTCGTAGTTTGTGAGGCAAGCCTGAAACACTTAAATTACTACAGACACATCCCAAAAACCGACTATACTTGGTTTTGGAGGATTCCTTTGATAATTTGAACGAGTAAATATCCAAGAACATAATGTTTTCCAAAACTGTTTCACATCAATTCTCGGTAATTTATTGATAACGCACATCTTGCCCGATTAATCGACCCAAAGGATGTCCATCATCCTCTTAGAGAACGAAGAAAACGAGCTACTTGTGAATTGTTGGATTTGTTGGCTTAACTTTCATAACAAACAATGTACACCCCATTTCTGTTCTAATAGGATGTGTACATTTTGCCAGTTCCTGGCTAGGCATCAGCTACTATCCTATTCATAGTAATTTTGTCTATCCAAATTGGCGCAGCTGTGTTCTTAGAAAAGGAATGCCAATAGGGGGTATGGGGATAGCCCCCCCCCACGTCGTCGTTGACACGGCGCGTGAACAACTAACGGGTCCGTGGTGTGTCAGATTCCGATGTTTTCTGGTGAATCGTATATGTTCTTTTGCCAGTGTGAAACTGCTTGGCAGCCAATGTTGCGTGTCCCAATCGGGCACACACCGTATCGCATGTTCCTTTCAGACCGAATTTTCCTGAAACTCGGCTGATAATGCTCTACAGTGGAAAAATATAAATATTAGTTCCCAGTTATAGGCAAATGCATCTACCTTCCAAGCCTCCGGTTCAGGTGCCAAGAATACATAAAAAGGTAATTTGTTATTATTTTCGTGATGCAAAATAAGTTCAACTTTCAGGTGTTACCCATTTTTCACAAATGAAATAAACAAGGTGTAGAGAGAGGACCATCTAAATGGTCATGGAAATTCTACTTTTTTAGTCTGCAAGGTATTTTTGTGACCCTGGAATATGCGCTACAGTCAGCCAGACTTGTTGAGCCTGTGCCCAGTTCCAAATCAGTTTAGATAACTGATTGCAAGACTTTGATTTGGTTCCACCCATGTTACGAATATATGCCATGGCAGTAGTATTATCAGTTAGTATTCTAACCTGTGATTTATTTATCTTTACTAAACTACGTAAGCCCAGATAAATAGCACGCAATTCTAGTGCATTAATATAGTCTGATTTTTCATCATCAAGCCATCTACCTCCTGTTGTGACCCCATCTCGATGAGCTCCCCAACCTTCTAACGAAGCATCAGTAGTAATTACTGTATTAGGTTCCGCCATGCGGATTGGATTTGGTGAACTTGCTATATGTTGCATCCACCATCCAATATCCTGTAACCCTTCTTGCGAAATAAACATCTTTCGCTCAAAATTGCCTTTAGTTCGTGTTAACGCTAAATTTTTATCTATTTCTAGCGACTTAATATGGGCCTTCCCATATAACACAGCAGGTGCATATGAGGTCATTATGCCAATAAGAACAGCAACCTGTCTAATTTTTGGCTTTGATAACTTAATAAGCTGAGTCGCTGTAGTCATAAACTTAATTAGTTTTTGTTCTGTTATCGACACTGTAAGGGACTGTGTATCCAGAATAAACCCTAAACATTTGAGTTGTTTTGTTGGTTTAAACACTGACTTTTGTTGATGTACATAAAATCCCAATTTAGTGAGTAATGCACATAAATCCAAAACTGCATTCACACAACCAATTTGTGTTGAAGCTATAATAAAAGAATCATCTATGTATGGAAACATTATGTGACCTTTCCTCGCCATTACCGAGAAAACAGGTTTAAGCAATTTAGTAAATAAACGTGGCGCACAAGCTAAGCCATTCGGCATGCAGGTAAACTCATAGAGTTGGTTATCCCAAATAAATCGAAGAAATTTTCGGTATTGTTCCATTATGGGAAGCGTATAATATGCATCCTGTAAATCAACACTAGCCATCCACGCATCTGGTGTAATCAGATCTCGTGCCGTATCTAGAGAGAACATTTTAAAATGTCGATATTCCACCCTTTTATTAAGGATTGTTAAATCCAGGATCATTCGAACATCACCATTAGGCTTCGGTCTCGAGAAAATGTTTGAAATAAACTGTCCTGAACAGTGTGTCACTTTTTGTATAATTCCTTTCTCAAAGAATTTATGTACCTGTTTAGTTAGTGCGTCTCGTTCAACTGGTTGAATGTTATATGGAAAAGGTATTATACTTTGTACAGGAATTTGTGTAAAGGGAATGTGAACACCCCTAACTATTTTTAAAATTTCTTGGTCACTAGTAATTTTGTGCCACTCAGAAATATGATTACTAATATTACCAGCCACAAAGTTGCTTACAGTTTGTGTGTTTTTAGAGGCTGCAGGGACTTGTAAAGTTTGTGTTTGGACCTCTACTTGGACCCGCCCCTGGGGAAAGGTCTCGACGAGTTGAACCCTCGACCTATTGGCCGTGCGGTGTTGTCGGTCCAGCCTGGGCGAGCGCCCCGGCCCCGAAACCCTTGACCGAAGTTTGAACTCGGTCTGGTTCCTCTGGTGAACCGTCGTGGACGAAAATCCCCTCGTGACTTTTTGAAACGAGGAACTTCCTGTTTCTTCTTGCCATCCATGTTTTTGCCACTCTTGGCTGCAGTCTCTACCTCTTTATAGAGGTATTGTAGTTGACCGCCAAACATCTTGGTATTATCTAAAGGTTTCCCTTTAATCGGCTCTGGAGCAAGATAGAGCGTAAACTCCTTCCCCTCATTATCGGTAACCTTCTTAGAGCGAGCCACTTCTTTGCCAGCATCTGTGCAAACTGACTTGAAGACATTTTCATATCTTCGAAACGACAGGTAATTACCTGCCGCCGCTAGTACTGCAATGCCTTTGTCCATTGTCTTAGCCAAAGACGAGAACTTATTTTCACTCTGCATCCTATTAGCCACAGGAACAATAGCTGTTAGGGTAGCCAACACTGCCTTATGCACTGTGTGCAACACATCCTCAAACTTCTTACGGTCATCCGTCATATTGACATCCCGATCCATTTCTTTAATGATGGAGTTGGGAACACCCTTTATGCCTGTTAACTCATCTCCTAACTTGGAGATAACCTCCGCCGGTTTGAACGTGCGGAAATGACCATTCACGGTCTCGCGCATAAGCGTAGTGGTTTTAACCCGCTTAGCCTTTGGCTTCTCCACCTTCTTAGCCACTTTAGTGCCAATGTCCGCATAGACACCTTCATATATGGTGTCTGAGTCTGATTCCGTAGAAGTAGACTCAGTGGACGAATCAGAAGAAGAATATTTCCTCTTCCTCTTCTTCTTTTTGGACTTAGTCTTCCGCTTTTTGCGAAAACCAGTCTCTGCCCGCTCCTTGGTGAATTCATCACCCGAAGAAATCACCTGTTTCTTCTTCTTCCTCCGTTTAGGAGAAGGAGGAGGAGGAGCCTTAAGCTCCACCGCCGAGTCTGTGTCCAAGAAATCCTCAAATGAATCCTCTTGGACACTCGGCCTACGCCGCTTCCGAGACACAGGCGATTTGGCAGTCAAGATGTGGCTTTCCAATCTTGCAAAGCGAGCCTCCCAATCTGGAGGCGCAGGCACATCAGGCACTGCGTCCTCGTCCGGGTCGGAGAGGATATGCGCCCGGGGCTGTGTCGACGGCCCTGCCGACAACACGGGTGAGGAGTCGTACTCCTCGTCCACTCCACTCGGAACACGCCCCTCGGCTGCTGCTGCACCGCGCTTACTCCGCTTCGTGGCCATCGGGAACTGAAACAAACATTTTTGATCAGTCCCGGTATATATATATGTCACAATATGGTTGTTTCAAACTCATTTGGACATCTATTGGTGTTAAAGAACGTGTTTATACCGTTATAACACAGGCGTAATAAGCTAAATTTGTGCGTGGGTTGTGGGTCAAGCCCAAACCTTACGCGGGGTCGGGACCAGTGTATCGGCCCGCCCATCCCTCTGTTCCGCACACTTCTCCCACCTGTGACTACAACGTCAACAAGTTGGAGAAAATGCTACGAAACTCGGAGAAACGCCTGAAAAAGTTTTGTGGGGAGTCTATAAAAGAAACCCAGGAGCATCTCCAACATTACTCTCTATTAGAGTACGAGAGAATTTCCACAGGAGACGAGGCAGAGCCCACATCTCTACCCATAATCACACGGTGACTCGGGTGTTGACAGAACCGCTAATGACCGGTTTCAATCCTTCGAGAAGGAATTCTATCCTTGGTTTTTATAACCAAATAACTCGTCCAAATTGGACCAAAGAAAGTCTAAACTTTCCATAATGATGCTCTAATGCATCACAATTAAGCTAACCACAGTTTTTATTATACTTACTGCGTATTAGCTTGTATGTAGACTAAATTTGCCGGAGCAACCCAACGACACGTAATCCAGTCGTGATTGTATATGCTAATTGCTGGTACCGCACGTTTACCCTCTCCCTAGCCTGAGGCTGTTTCCGAGGAATATATATATATATATATATATATGAGCCTGTCTCAAAAGGTGATAACTCTTTGTTTTTTTTGTCCATTGTACCGATTGACACAAAACAGCACAGAAACGGTTACACTGAAAGCACAAGGACATTTGCTTCAAATCAACATGTATTCTATTGGGATTATGAAACAGCATCTAAAAAAACAAATCAGTTTATCTTGAGCAAATGCATAAGCAGATAGTATGTTGATCATTACACTGGACAAAACTTTGTCCCATATTGCTTCGCACCTTTTGAGACAGTCTCATATATATATATATATATTCATTTTTGCCATTCAGATCATTCCAAAGTGGCAGTGACGTGACATAGACAGACAATTTGTTCATTCTAGAAATATTTGCCTGTTTGTTGTTCTACGTCCTAGCAACATCTAAGGTCATATCAGGATGGGTACCGACTTGTGACATTGCACACTCATGGCGACTTGATAGTGCTGCCCCACTGGGAGACCAGGCCACCAGCACCATGACCCAATATCCCGCAGCGTAACATTATTCCTGAAACTGAGCTAACCAGTCCTTGCCCTATCCTATTAATGTCGAGCACCAGGCAGCAACAAGTATCAATTTTATAAATGATTGTTTTGAGTCGGCTGGGATTCCACCTCCCGACCTTTCACAGCGGAAGCCTGCGCTCTACCGATTCGGCCACCGCGTCCGGTCCATTACAGAAAGATGTAACTGTAGTTACCTCGATTGTAGAGTAGTGGACCGTGGCTTGGATGTCCACCTCGTTCCCTCCTTCTAGCACGCTGTCCCTCAATGTCTTCCCATCCTATTAACCGGAAGTGAAATAAGCTGGGATAATCTATGCCGAGATCAATCATCATATTATCGACATAATATACATTTTCAGTGGTAAGTGAACTTGTCGTGCCGCAAAATGTGCAAATATCAGCTGTGGAAAGAGGACAAAGCAAATGAGAGGAATATTATTCATTATTTATAATCGCATAATAATGTATACTGCACATATATGTGTGTAGTGAGTAGCATCCACCTCCTGTGGTGAAAAGCCGCACACACAGGTAGACTTGAGGAAGTTGATTGCATCCGTGAGCCTAGATAGTCTAGCGATTCGAACCCTATCTATCCCCTAAATGGAAGATGTGGGTTCCAAATCCTGATTTCGGAATAGTATCATATTGTGGTGCAAACTCCCACATGTCATTGGCGCTGTGACTAGGATTGTGTACATGCTGAGCGATGTATGCAAATAACAACATTATGACATTAGTGCTTAATTGTTATAGACCAGGTTCCCTGTATTAGTTACTGTGTTGGTATAACCAAACAACCACATCACAACAGGGGTACCTCCAGTCAGCCATGGGTGTATATGTAGAGTCGGGTCAAGTAGAGTCGGGTCAAGTAGAGTCGAGTAGGGTAAATTTGAGTGTGGTAAAGTTGAGTCGTGTATAGTCGAGTCGTGTAAAGTCGAGTCGGGTAAAGTCGAGTCAGGTAAAGTCGAGTCGGGTAAAGTCGAGTCGGGTAAAGTCTCAGTCGGGTAAAGTCAAGTCGGGTAAAGTCGAGTCGTGTAAAGTCGAGTCGGGTAAAGTCGAGTCGGGTAAAGTAATGTAACCTTGTATGCATGTATGCATGCATGTATATTGTACATACCTTGTATACATATTTTACGTATATACTAGTGCATATATAAAATGTTCTAAATATTGTGTGGTGGCCATGCAGTGACTTTAGGGTTGCTGTATGATGGCCACACAGCACATACATTTGATATATGCACTAGTTACTAGTCTAGTATATATATACACAATACATACAAGGTATATACACACATACATACATACATACACCATGTATATATGACGTCGTATATACAAATAGCCTGAACTGAGACAACCAGCTACATGTGGCCTCTGTAGTCTAGTGGTTAGGGTGTTGAACTAATAATCTGAAGTTGTTTGGTGTTGTGGGTTCAAACCCCATATGGTCCAACACCTTTTTACATTCAACAACAACAAAATGTGTTCCTGAATGTGTTTCTGATTGAATTACGCAATGTAGTTATACTAACATATATGTTATATTGAAGCAAATATATTTCCTGTTTGAACTACTCTAAAGAAAATTGAAAATACCTCAGTTTTACTATCCCTTCTCTCCACTCACCCATCCATTTTCAAACCAGCTGCCAGCTACAGGCCCAGTCTCAGACCCCCCACCCCCACCCTCACCCTGACCCACTTTTAGTGCAGTGGGTCCACTACTCCCGACACATATTTAGTTACACAAACTGAAAAGGTGTGCTTTGAGAGCATTTGTTGGAGTACAGTTCCAGTCTCAGCGACTTATACCAGGTCCCTTTAAGCACTAATATGTCAATGTTGTTTTCCAAATTACTTCCCTAACTAAATATTTTTTATTTTTTTTTATTTTTTTATTGACGAGGTATTTACTCTGCCCATAACGTATAAGCTCCTGTCAGGGTGCTTGTTTTCAACGCTGGACAGCTGTGGTGCTGTCTTGATCTGTTCCTTTGCCCAGGAGTGTTTACCTGTGTCTGCTCGGGTCAGCCTTCTTCAATTTTGGTCGTTAGTAATAGCCTATGTTAGTTTTTTTGAAATTTCCAGTTTTTTTTGTCTAGTCTGAGTAATGATACCTTAGCCTACTATGTACATCTACTTGGGTGACATGCAGGCTTGTGGGAGAGGATCCCGTTCCATTCAGATTTTTGTTATTTGTTACAGCATCCTTTCACCTAAACCCTGTCCTTAGATAGTGCACTCGTGTGCTAGAACACACTCAGACCCTTTAGGACTGCAGCCAGGTGTGATGGCTGTGTTGCTTCCCTAGTCATTTTGTATTTCAGGGTGGATCAGTTGACACTAATCAGGGATGTTGCAATAATTTCTTCCTTTCTTTCCTGTGATATGTTCCAATAGTAAATCTATCCCAAACTCATTGTGCCACAGTCATTTATGTCATTTCACTACACTATCCTATATAAAATACGACCTTGGTAATTGAAGCGGACCTAAAGCAAATATATTCCCTGAGCTAACCAGAGGGTAGATACAAGATTCACCCCGTACTGACAGTAAAGGGGTGAAAACAAACCCATTAGAAAAGCTGGCGAAGAATTTCGACATGCTGGGGAAATTAATTGAGTGCATAATGTCTTAATTTAAGAAGCAATATTTATTCGTTATGTATGTCTTCATATTTACCCGCTAGTTTTGAGTTGGAAAATATAATAAAACACACTCTAATTCAATTTAAAAGTGAAATCGCTGGCGTTTTATCGCCGCCATCTTGTCTTTTTGCATTCTCTCTGATTTTACCAACTCTGCGCTGATATATGTAGCCATTTGATCCTGGAACGAGAGTTTCTACTTCCTGTTCCATACTAAAGCTATTTTTGCCCATATTTACACTACATTGTCATTCACCCGTGTACTACAAGTACATGCTGAATCTTTTATCTAACAAGAGGGAAGCTGTCCAACCTGGTACGGTGTGGAACCTGCGCTGTGTATGAAACGATCACTTTATAACTAACCGTCACTGTACAGCACTTTCACTTGCCACTGAAAATGTATATAATATATGTTGATAAATCTCGGCATAGATTATTCCAGCTTATTTCGCCGTGTGGAATCAAATATAGGTAAGTGTTTTGGTTTAAGCTAAGGTTCCATATACGCGGTACACGGCAGGCCATTTGCACTCACATTCCCATTCCCATTTCCATTCCCACTTTGTCGCATTTGTGTTCGTATTCGTATTCGTATTCATATTCGCATTCGCATTCAAACCAGACGTATGGAAGCCGTGCATTTACATGCTCTTCCATTTGTTGCCACATTTACATTTGCATACCGCACACCGCATATATGGATGGAATCTTCGCTTAAGACAATATGCGATTCTTCCCTCAGATTATGGAGCTTTGACTTGAGCAAATATTATCAAATTCTGCAAAGTAGATCAATGCTTATGTGAGTTTCCTACTGATAATGTCTCCTGCTGTGACACATCGATATACTTACGATGCTTGTGCCTTGCATTTGGTGTTTCCCGTAAAAGGTTAGTGGTAGGTTTATAAGGAGTCCTCTGCTACTGTTGTTCATCAGATACTGAAAGGGACAAAGGGCGATACAGTACAACCCCGTTAAACCAAGCTCGGTTAAACCAAACGATCGGTTAATCCAAACTTTTTTCGGCGGCCCAGCAAAATACTACCATTTATCATATAATAAAGTTGGTTAAACCAAAGTCGGTTAATCCAAAGTATCGGTTAATCCAAACAAATTTGTGGGCCCCAGGCCACTTCCAGTACAGTTAAACCAAACTTTCATATGGTTTTAAGGTCATATGAGACTTTTTTTATATGATAAATGGTAGTATTTTGCTAGGTCGCCAACATTTTTTTGGATTAACCGATCGTTTGATTCAACCGAGGTTGGTTTAATGGGGTTAAACTGTATATACATAAAAAAACAATAATCATAGTGTCCACATACATTGTACATTCATAATGCAGCCTCGTTTTGGCCAAAGCCAAGTCAAAGTCAAAGCTCGGTTAAACCAATGATCGGTTAATCCAAACAAATTTCTAGGTTCCCTTCAAGTTTGGTTTAACGGGGTTATACTGTATTACCTAGTTAGGTCTACTCCCGCTACACTATCTCCAGGACAGAGCTGCTAAACAACCGATTAGAAAAAGTGTCGGAGGGCCTAGGTTATCCGAAATGACCACCTAATGTCTTAAATGTATTACTCAAATATTGATATGCTGTATAATCGAATATACATGTTTAATAAGGCCAGGGGCTTCCATCTGCTCCTCGGCACTAACTCCTCTCTCAGTCATCGACTGGAGGAGGCTTGATCTAGTAATCTACTGTTCCAACCTAGTCATTCTCAGATCCATTGGGCGGGGGGGGGCACCTGTCTGTACACATGTCAACTACCTCTCATCTCCATTCACTGTACCGCCGAAAAGTAATTGAACCCTCTACATTTGGGATGACTAATTTATGAAATCATGTAGATTAATCTAATTTGAAAGTTAAATCGAGAGCTTTCTGTGACATCCCCATTGTTGTTTTGATTCAGTTTTCTTGCATTCTTGCCCAATTTGTCAATTTTCTGGGGTATAACTAGTTATGCTAATATTATTTAGGCTGTAGGGGGCCCTATTGTGATGCAACCGGCTGGGGGTTGGTCGCTGTCCCGCCTCTACTACTCCGTCGCTTGGTTCGCTGAGATGTGGGCCCCGGCAATCAGGAGGAAGATTTGTGGGGGGAGCCATTTTGTGGGCTTCGGGCTAGCCTCCAATCAAGAGGAAGATATGCGGGGGAGGCGACTTCGGGCGGCGCGATACGCATTCGGTGTCCAGTCGGCCGGGAGATCAACATTGCGCATTGGAATCAGGATATCCACATCTTGTTTATACCAAGGCGGTTTTTGTTCGGGTTTAGTCATGCTTATCATTCACCCATAACGTGGGTAAGGGGTGAATATTTTATCTAGGTATTTACCTAATGAGGCCAGAACACGCCTGCCGTACAGTAACGGGCTTAATTCCGCGAATCGCCACTATCCATATTTAGGCGCCACTGATCCCTAAGTGACGCTGTAAACACTTAGATGGCGCCCCTCCACTGTCCATAGCAGGGTGCCACTGATCATTAGTGATGCTATAAACCCATAGATGGTGCCACGCCACTGTCCATAGCAAGGTAGCATTGATCATTAGTTGACGCTAGAAACCCATAGATGGTGCCACGCCACTGTCCATAGCAAGGCAGCATTGATCATTAGTTGACGCTATAAACCTATAGATGGCACCACACCACTGTCCATAGCAAGGTGCCAGTAATCATTAGTGATGCTATAAACCCATAGATGGCGTCACACCACTGTCCATAGCAAGGCGCCAGTAATCATTAGCGACGCTATAAACACATAAATGGTGCCACGCCACTTCCCATAGCTATGGGCCACTGATCATTAGTGACGCTATAAACCCATAGATGGCGCCACTTCCCCTCCTAGTCCTGCACCTTCTACCTACAGCAACTTGCATATTTTGTTCGATTTGCTACCAGACTCAGTGCGGTGTTGCCAACTCTCACGCAATTCCCGTGAAAGTCACAGAAATTGAAGGTTTCGATCAGTCACGTCATGACTCACTGATCGAGCCCCAAATCCCACAAATTTCACGGAAAAGCACCAACAACAAACAGACGACTTTGAAATTTCCCTCAAATAGCCCATTTTAAAGCCATTTAAAAGATTTCCTAAGGCCGTGCCGCTGGACCCCGCTAAAGGCCCTGTCACATTACGGCGTATGGCGGGAGCGTATTGAAAACCTACGTAGGTCCTGCGCGTGCCGGCCTATGATGACATTTGGTGACCTTTCGGGTGGTTTTGAGCGTATGTGGAACCTACGAGGAGCGTATGAGGAGCGTATGAGGAGCGTATGGGAGCGTATGGGAGCGTGCTGTGAGATTTTTGACAGTATGGGCCATACGCCCTCATAGGTCGGGTTTTTTTGAGCATGCACAAAAAAATTTGGACGGACGGATTTATGAAAGCGTATGGCGGCGTATGCCTCATACGCTTCACATACGCCAGCATCTGGCGGCATCTGGCGGCGTATGAGTAGCATATGAGTAGCGTATGAGTAGCGTATGAGTAGCGTATACGGCGTATGCCGACGTATATGACGTAACGCGCTTACGCCGCCATACGCTCCCGCAAAAAACCCTAATGTGACAGCCCCTTTAGAAGCTTGCAGCTGCCGCCACTTGGGTTCCACGCTTGCACTGCAAAACCTTGAGGATTCTCCGTACTTCCAGGTTGGCAACATTGTGGGGTGCAGAATCAATTAAGAACGATGTCTGGCTTTCATTGAGGTAGGTTGTTGTTTTGAAAACAATGAATTTCAAAATTGCTAAGTCAATGAATTTGTAATTTAACCCCCCAAAAAGGAGCGATATATATCAGAAGTTGATTTAAGTTCCAGCAGACCTCGTTGATGACCTTCACAATGTCATCTCTCCTCAGCCTCTCAGCCGCCTCCCGGGGAGTTTCTCCAGCCTGGAAATTACAACCAAAATGAACACGCATAAATTATTTTAACATTATTCTAATGCAACATATGCAGTACATCTTACATTTGAACATCCATGATTTACCACCAGATAATTGTGACGAAACACTTTCCCAGTCAAGACTTTCTAATTCGAAGCTACAACTTAGTATAAGTCACTTATGCAATTTTCATCGGTTATGTATAATTATATATATTATACAGTGTATATATATGACCGTGGTAAATTATATATGAAGTGAAGTTATCAGGTTATATAATGAAGAGCTTAGGCGCAAAACAACGTAGACACCAATCCACAATTGGAGAGAAACATTGGAATCAAACCTTCAAAACGTTTATATTTTTATATTCCTATTGTTTTGTTTATTGCTCCATAACCATGTGATCATATGAAAAGTGGAATTAGTGAGCTTTACTCTTATTTTCAGCTAAAAATCTTATATTAAAACTGAATCTTTTGGATTGCGTTTACGTTGTTTTTGCCCCTGAACTCTTAATATATAACTTCACTTTGCTTGTATATGTATATAATATGTATATATATATAATTTGATTGTATACATATACGCATATATACACAGACAATCAATATTTATATACAAACATATATATATATATATATATATATATACACAGACAATCAAAGGGATTGTTGTTTGTTGTTTGTTTGTTGTTGTTTTACGTCCTAGCAACATCTAAGGTCATATCAAAGGGAAGTTCATTGATATATTATTTAATCCAAAGCTATTTCTTCTTGTGATAATGAATTCTTTGTTGCACTATTAATTACACACTGTTTGTATGCTTTTCATATTGGCTATTCCAAATGAATGAATTAAAGACAATGTAACTAGGTTTTAAATTACTGTACATGACAGTGTGATGCTATACTTTGGTTAGTGCGTTTGAAGTTGTTCCTTCGGTAAACAGAACTATTCTTCTTTTTGTCTTCTTTTTATTTCACTTGTTTCAAACTCTTATTGATTTTAGACTATTATATATATGAATGAATGTAGCATAACATGTCCGGAAGAGGAGTGCCTCGGCGCTGAAAAAAATACCTTTATACGCTGAATAAAATGATCATGTACCAAAATAAAAATAATTTAAAAAGTGACATTTAATTTACTCCCTCCTTTTTATTAGATAGTTGTCACTGTTTTCTAGATGGTTGTTGTTTTGAATTATCTATTACACAACCAACACGATACCAATGTGGTTCTCAAATCTCTGGCTGGATAAAACCAACCCTATATTTAAAATAAAACTCAGTGGCAGCAGGCGTCTTACTGCTGTGTGGGGCCGGTGTCGCAGTTTCCGGCGTCAGCCAGTTTCCGCGGTATGCATCGCTTCTGCGCATGCGTCAAAATCTAACAGCATCGTCACTAACCTTATGAATTTAATATGTTTTTGGTGAATATGTTTTCTATATGTGTACCAAGCGATTTGTTTCTAGGTGGTGTGATTTTAGAGATATTTCACTTTTTCGGTATTTTCTGTATGAAGATTGCTCACGACCATTGACAATGCCTTGAGTTTGATGGTACGCGCAGTGCAAAACATTAGTTTTATTCAAAATTAATAGAAATCAAGAACCCTAACCATATAAATTTAATCAAATGTTTTTGGTAAAGATGTTTTCTATATGTGTACCAAGCGATTTGTTCCTAGGTGGTGTGGTTTTAGAGATATTTCACTTTTCCTGTATGAAGATTGCTCACGGTCATTGACAATGCATTTGAGTGTATGCATACCGCGGAAACTGGCGGACGGCGGAAACTCCATCAGCGGCTTATGAACCCCTGCACAGCACCCACTAGCCCTACTTGCATGAATACACAAGTGCTAACCATAGAGCTCAAGCTACTTGTTGTAGAAATTTCCACAACATACAGATAACCTACTCCAGTTCAATTACTATAATATTTATATAAAACTGCATTTTATATTTCACATTAAACTTTTTTTTTTTAAGGCAGCAGAACAAACCATGTTTCTGTGTGTGATGTTCAGTCCCTTCGCGTGTTCCAGGAGGGCAGACATGAAGGTGGCATTTTTTCCGTTGCAAATGGCCCTGAAAATGGCAGTGTTTCCTTCCTGCACAGAGTGTGCAAAGCAAGATTTTATTACCTTCTATAGGGACAATTGAAGAGTTCAAATGAAAAAAAAAATCCATTTTTAATAGTTTTCTGATAAATGGAATTTGTTGTTGTACTTTAAATGTAAAGTCCATCAATGGTGTGCATTGTAATGCATTACATATGAGATGCGTTGGTTTCTGCGGGGGGCTCTGATTTGATTATGGGAATGATGGCAGCTTCAGCTCAAACGTGGTAGTCATGGGAATGATTAATATTATTATTTCTGCTGACTTGAGCTAGCTGCTGATGACAATATCAGACTACATATACATATATTGTAAATAACTGTAATGTCACATGGCTGGAAGACCAGCGACAAGGCGCTGACAAACGATTGTATTCAATGAATAAACTATATTTACAACAACTACAAAGAAATGGTTTCATTTCGGCCCGAAAGGAGTTTGTAGGTTTTTGCGACTGAACTCTTCAATCAATCCTCATTGAATTGGATTACAGGTAGGATTATATTTATTTATGTTCAGGTTAAATTGGACAATCTTAATAATAAGGAAAAAAACACATCTAGTACGCTCCATGAATATTGTTTTGTTTAATTGTTCCTTATTTGAAATTAAAGAGAAGATCAACTTGCGAGATAGGCATAAAGGGTAAAAGGCTCAAAATAGCATGGTGCTTCAATAACAACCATTCTTACACATTTCATTTACTTGACCCAAATATTCCATTCTGTGTGGCAACAAAATGCTAAATACAAGCATCGGTATCCAAATCAGATATGTCGAATAAAATCTAGATAATATTTTCGGTTTTGAAAATTTGATGCTTCATCGGACTATGCAACTTGTATAAAAAGAAAGTTCGTTTTTATTTAAATGACTCCTCGTGAGCACATAGATTTGTATCATCAGTTATTGGACGTCAAGCTGCAACTTGAGCAAGTTCATCCGTATTTAAGTTAGGTATCTGGGATCAAATCTAGATAAGTGTCTTGGCTTTTTTAAAAAAGATAAAGATTTTTTTTTTTTAATCCAAAAAAAATCTGATGCTTTCATTGGACTTAACATGACACGTGACTTGAAGGCCTTACCGGGTCTCGCTGTGAGTCCTGGCTGGGGTCGGCGTGCTGACTTAGAAACGCCCACAGTCGCTGCGAGCAGCTCGCACTAAGCGCCTTGAAGTAGAGCGGCACTGTCTGCGGCTCCTGCGCATCCCACCCGCGCAGGTCACGTGGTACAGCACAGAACATGCGCAGTTAGTCAGTCAGGTGGCACAGTTCGCTTGTGGGATATTTAAATTTTGCTCGATCATAAAAACAAAAGAACTAGGAGGAGGTTGAAAAGGTTGAAAATCTTGGCAGGGGTGTCGCCAAAATGCTAAGTCTGTTCGGACATAGGGAGCCAGGCTAAGTAATTGTTTTGGGAAATGGGTTTATTTTAGAAAAAATACTAGTTAATATGTGATAACCTTTATTTTTTTTAAATCTATTGAGTCTATTTCGAGGGGTGGGTGACTCTCTAGGGACCAATGAGTCCGCCAAAGAATACCCCAAAGCCGAGCCTGCTGTGCCTTTAAGAGGGTGGGTGGGCATGGTAACATTAAGTGTGTGATTATCCGGAGTGGCTTCACCGAGTGAAGTTTAGGGGTCGGCAGTGGGCTGTCTGATGTGAGTAGTACCAGACGCCTCCACCAAGGAGGTGCGCCGGCTTCCCCAGCCGAATCAACCACAATTTGAAATTATGCGGCAATTAGTGAGGACATTGTCTGTACGAGGGGAAGGGGGCGCCACCGGATCGATATATTGCACAAATATATACATATACAGTAGTATGAGTCTTCAATAGGTACATCATGCCTGCTAGTTTCTCCCTCCACTTTTGCTCAAAATCACAGAAGTATATTTTGGATGCATTTTAATGGATATATTAAATACATGTACTATTGCTTATAATATATGCTTCGATGTATTGTTGACAGAGGCAACATTAGCTATTTGACGTACTATCCCCCCCCCCCACCCCCAAGCAAAAAAAAGATCAAGAAAAATAAAAGAAAAAAAAGAGGGGAAAAAAGAAGGCAGTCATTAACAATGTAACGTGGAAACCAAAATGTGGTACAGAGTTTATGAGAACAACCTAAATATACATGCATTTGTTCATTAATATTTGCTTACCACATCTTAGGACTTTAAATCAGACTTTAAAACTGGCCTACTTACGTTTTCCGTCTGCCTGACCCGAACGTTAATGGAGCTTCTTCCCGTCTCCACCAGGAGGCGTACTAGGTCCAGGTTGTTTTGGTCAACTGCGCATGACAATGGGGTCATGCCGTGTCTGTCCTGTAAATCAAGCATCATTTACAAATCTGGTTACGTGTTTTTAACCAACTGAATGAGTTTGAGCGTCTGCCTCCCATTTTGGTAGGTGGGGGGATTCGCCGGGTTCGAACAGTGGCTGAGTTAAAGTCGAGTCGGGTAAAGTGGAGTAGGGTAAATTCGAGCTTAGATATACTATTTGATGCTTATCAGGGCAGCCCCTGCTTCCACCGTGTGCTGGGGAGGCTCCTGTATGACCTCCTACATATATCAGGCCCGCATTCATGGTATGCCTCCGAGTCGACTCCGAGAAGGCTCCGAGACATCTTTTTGACCTATTTGCATTCAGGGTACGCCTCCAAGTCATCTCAGAGATGTCTCCCTTATCAGACAGTAGACAAAACGGTCCTCGTAAATGGCCGCCGAATTTAGTGGTTTCAGCCAATCAGAGCTCTTCTTTTCTATTGCAAATGGCTGCACTCTATGGAGGCCACCATTTTTGAGACACCCGCCAGCTGAAGTTGTTCAGACTAGCGTGATGTCAGGAATTTCTCCGAGGCGCCAAGCAATAGATAGCTCTACCTGTAAAAGTTTTTAAATTGAGCTCATGTGACGCCCGCACCGACCGACTGGCATATGACCAGGCGGAGGATGGCGCCACACTATCCTGTACCCACAGAGGCCCGCAGTAAATGGCAGATCGGTCCAGAATTGCACAATAATATAATAAATAGCACAAGGCTACTTCGCCCAATTTATACTCATCTAATTAATTATATATCACATATATATATGTGATAAATAATTAATTATATGAGTATAAATTGGCGGAGTAGGCTTGTGCTATTTATTATATTATAGCATATATATATATATATATCACTGGATCACTATTGGAGCTACCGTAAAATCTCCCTAACCGACCATCTCCACACATCGACCACTCCCTTATATCGATCACTTTAGTTGGGTCCCAATATTACCGTTGTAAGCATATTCTAACTCCCTAAACCGACCACCTCCCTAAATGGACCACTTAATGTCGGTCCCAAGGTCGGTTGATTTGAGGGGTTTTACTGTATATTGCTATGCTCTATTATCAGTTATAACACGAGTGTCTTAATTGTGATCCCCACTGGATCTACCCGCTTTATTAAATCAAAATTCTAAATCAAAATTAATGCTGATACTTGAATAAGTGTGTCAAATGAACTGAGAGTAAGAATATATTGAAAGATCAGTGTGGATATGAGCTAAACCTATTTACATCGCATACCTCAAGAAAGTTTGCATCGCAATCGAGTCAAAGCAATGACTTACAAAATTGATAGTTGTCACTTCCTAGCCTGGCGTTCGCCATTAATAGGATAGGGCAAGGACTGGTTAGCTCAGTGTCATGATAGGCCTAAGTGAGCGACCGGCACATGTTTATACTGGCATTTATTTTTGTATTATGATGGTTTACAGTGAGTCAGTTAAATAACGTATATGTCAAGTGTCAAAGGAAAGGCAGACGATTAACGCTATATACACTTTCTTTAGTTGGGTTAGGTGGGAGGCTCGATAAACCTTCCAGCGTATAGACCTATTTCAATGTTTACAAACATTGTGTATGAGCGCGCAGCTTGGCTGCAGAACGAAGGCCCACTGCCATTGAGTTTGCCGGTATGCGCAGTGCAAAACGTGAGTTTTAGTCAGAATTAATAGGAATCCAGAACCCTAACCGTATAAATTTAATATAATCCTTTTGTTAAACATGTTTTCTATATGGATTCCAATCAGTTTGTGTCTATGTTGTGTGGTTTTAGAGATATTAAATTCTTTCTGTAAGGAGATTGCTCACGGCCATTGACAATGCATTTAGTTTGCCGGTACGCGCAGTGAAAAACGTAAGTCATAGTCAAGGGCGCATTCCATATACGCGTAATGCGTAATGCGTTATGCGTTACGCGTTATGCGTTATGCGAATGCCAGCATTCCATATGCGCGTAATGCGTATTGCATTATGCGTTATGCGTTATGCAGTGAAGTATATAAAAAGTATATAAAAAGTGTGTGTGACTCTGTGTCTCTATGTCTGTGTCTCTGTGTATCTGTGTGTGTCTCTGTCTGTGTCTCTGTGTGTGTGACTCTGTATCTCTGTGTGTGTCTCTATGTGTGTGTCTGTGTCTCTGTGTCTCTGACAAAGAGACACACACAGACACATATACACACACAGACACACACAGAGACACACACATAGACACAGAGACACAACACAGAGACACACACACATACACACACACAGACACACACAGAGACATACACACAGACACAGAGACACACACACACAGACACAGAGACACACACACAGACACACACACACAGACACACACAGACACACACACACAGAGACACACACAGCAACACAGAGACACACACAGAGACACAGAGATACACACACAGACACACACACACAGCAACAGAGACACAAAGACACAGAGACACAGAGACACACACAGAGACACAGAGACACAACACAGAGACACACACACACAGACACACACACAGACACACACACAGACACACACAGCAACACAGAGACACACACAGAGACACAGAGATACACACACAGACACACACACACAGCAACAGAGACACAAAGACACAGAGACACAGAAACACACAGAGACACAGAGACACAACACAGAGACACACACACACAGACACACACACAGACACACACACAGACACACACACAGCAACACAGAGACACACACAGAGACACAGAGATACACACAGACACACACACACAGCAACAGAGACACAAAGAGACAGAGACACAGACACACACAGAGACACAGAGACACAACACAGAGACACACACACAGAGACACACACAGAGACACACACAGAGACACACACAGACACAGATACACACACAGAGACACACACAGAGACACAACACATACACACACAGAGACACACACACAAGAGATCACGCAGCCACACACCAGAGACCACACACACTACACTGAGAGTCACACTCACAACACACCACAGAGACACACACACACGCAGAATGACAGGTCTACCAAACATGGGCCAGTTTAGCTCGCTATAAATGTTGAGTTTGCACCGTCCTCAATTACGAAGACTGCCTTCCTAACAGGTCCGCCGCATAAACCTACATGTTTGCACCGTCCCATTCTTCAAATTTCTCATGAAGACTGCTTCCTAACAGCCTCCTCCAGCCTTATATCAATGGACAAATGCGACTGATGCTTTTCTGTTCGCACCACCTTGTCCCGGCTGTCCGTAATTATCAGTCGCCTCCTCCAGCCTTATATCAATGGACAAATGCGACTGATGATTTTCTATTCGCACCACCTTGAAGACTGCTTCCTAACAGGTCCGCCGCATAAACCTACATGTTTGCACCGTCCCATTTTTCATATTTCTCTGTGTGTGTCTCTATGTGTGTGTCTGTGTCTCTGTGTCTCTGACAAAGAGACACACACAGACACATATACACACACAGACACACACAGAGACACACACAGACACAACACAGAGACACACACACAGAGACACACACACACAGACACACACACAGACACACAGAGAGACACACACAGAGACATACATACAGACACAGAGACACACACACACAGACACTGAGACACACACACAGACACACACACAGACACACAAACAGAGACACAGATACACACACAGAGACACACACAGAGACACACACACAGAGAATGGGACGGTCCAAACATGGCTCAGTTTAGCTTGCTTCGAGGGATGTCCCGGCTGTCCGTAATTATCAGTCGCCTCCTCCAGCCTTATATCAATGGACAAATGCGACTGATGCTTTTCTATTCGCAGCATCTTTACGCATTACGCATTACGCACCGATCGCTACATGGAGCGATCGGGATAATGGATTTTATTCGCATTCGCATTACGCATTACGCGTATATGGAATGTAGCTCATAGGTTTCAAGGCGTTTCGATTTTTTGTCGCATTCGCATTCGCATTCGCATTCGGATTACGCATTACGCATATATGGAATGCAGCCTTTAGTCAAAATTAATAGAAATCCAGAACCCTAACCGTATAAATTTAATATAATCTTGTTGTTAAACATGTTTTCTATGTGTATTCCATTCAGTTTGTTTCTAGGTGGTGTGGTTTTAGAGATATTTAACTTTTACTGTATGAAGATTGCTCGCGGCCATTGACAATGCATTGAGTTTACCGATACGCGTGGTGCAACACGTCGATTTTATTCAAAATTAATAGAAATGCAGGACCCTAACCGTATAAATTTAATATAATCTCTTTTTTTAATGTGTTTTCTATATGTAAACCAATCGGTTTGTGGCTAGGTGGTGTGGTTTGAGAAATATTTCACCTTTTCTCTATGAAGATTGCTCATAGTCATTGAGTTTGCAGTATGACCGGATGTTGTACTGCAGCCAAGCAGCGCGCGCACTGACCTAAATACATGGGCTGACGTCATATGAAATTGGTTAATGTGTGTGTCTTGTCTGCTTCTGTTGCTAAGGAAGAATGGTTCAAAAGTACGACGTTCAGAACAGGGATGACGTCAGCTCTATTAATTAACCCGCTAGGTGGCGAAAGGCGTTGAAGTTAGATAAGATTTCGTCAGATGGCGCCAAGAGTCTCGTCGTAGTAACAACCTATTATTGTCTGTATCAGTTGTGTATTATCCACAAGGTGGCATATGATGGCAATGGAACTTTAAGCTGTATAATTATATTTCAGGTTAGGCGGCGCCACTAGGCATCCATAGTTATGGTGGTTATCAGGTTTAAATTTTTTTTTGTTATTGAGGCTGTATTTATACTGTCCATAGCATGTAAGCCTGGGTACCCAGGCTTGTTTTCAATGCTGGCCAGCTGTAGTTTTGGTGTTGTCTTACCAAGTAGTAGCTGCTGATAAGTTATTTGATTGTCTGCATTTCAGTAGCAGATAGATAGTCTGTTGGAATGTTTAGTAGTCTATGTTAGTTTTTTGGGGGCCCTCTTGGCATTGTATCTTCGTTCTATTCTTATTACTATGTTAGTTGTTTTCTTAAGGTTCTATGTTAGTGTTTTGGGGTTTTCTTGGGAAGAGTTTTCCGCTTTTTTCTACTTAATTCTATACTATCCTATTTTATTTACATGTCCATAGGCCTGTACGTAATAGGTGGTTGAGTTATGTTTGTTTGAATTTGATTTGACTTATATTGTTGTTAGATATGTTATCTGGCTTTTATGCAAGAAGAAAAATAGTTGCTTGCAAATCTCTTTTTTATTCAATTTTACACGTGTAAAATCACGACCTTCAAAAACCTAAAAAAAAGTAGGAAAATAAATTAATTTGATTGGTAGAACAAGAGAAGTTTTCTCAGGAGGACTGACTGAGGGGCTGAGGAGTAATCTGAGGCACGTGACTCACCCGAAACCGGATATTGGCGTTCCATCCTTTCTTTGTTTCTAGAATTGTCCGCAAGGTGTCAGCATCGTCAGCCAGAGTGGCATGGATCAGCTCCTACAAGGATGACGTGGGTTTTGAGCTACACAGCATTATTTACGTTAAAGTTTCATAGTCCGATGGTATTTGATTTTTTGCCTTATTTTATATATATATATATATATATATATATATATATATCAAATTGATCATTATAACCCACTAATCATTAGTACGGAGTACTTTTGATGAAAACCTACTAATTTCGGAGCAATTTGAGCTGAAAGAACCCAAAATAATGTTGGCAAGCTTTCCGAAACTCCTCTTGCTATTGAAATCTCACGATGACCATGTGTTGTGGAATGACCTAATTCAAATATAGCCTGGTTCGAATGAGGGCAAGGCTAATGAGGCAGCAATATTGACCTAATTGGTTAATGGTGCCCCTCCTTAATGGCTGTCTCAAAGTAAGTGTTCAAAGGGATAAGGTCATAAATTTACTGATTATTCTGTCCATGCTGTGCCAAAACCTTAGCTAATGCACCAGTATCTAAGTCGGATATATATAATCAAATGTAGGAAAGTGTTTTGGTTTTGAAACTGATGTTTCATTGGATCATGCAACTTTAATTAATCCAGAAGATTGATGTTCAAACGGCAACGGACCTTTGATGGTACGTGCTATGACGTCAGCGCTTGGGGGGCCGAACCCGCTAGGTAGCGAAAGCAGTGGAGGTAAAGAGCTAACTAAGTACGAGAGTAGCCGATAGGCGGCGCCAATCGTGTGAGCGTATGGCCCTAAATGAGACTGCAGAGAACGCTAGGTGGCAGCATAGTAGTGTTGTGTAGCCGAAAACCGATAGGTGGCGTGGCAGTGTCTAACAAACAAATGTCGGATGGCCTTACCACTCCCCCCGCCCCCCCCCCCCCACCCGCCGCGAATTACCCATGTTAGTGCCAATATGAACAATTCCTAAAATTGTTATATCCATTTTACAATCTCATTCATGAGTCCTGAAATACCGTAAATAAAACCCACATTATTCAACCCAAATACATATATAAATAAATTAAATAAATATCGCAGCTACTGAAATAATTTGATAGAAGACAATTTTTATTTAATAAGAGATAAATTAAAGGCCATCACTTTACATGTCTGATCGGGTGGCTGAAAGGTGCATTAGGAGACAAGTTGTATGGACTGCATTGTGCTTTGAAAGAAACATGAAATTAACTGTGTATGAGTAGTGTGTCTGCAACAAAGGCTAGGAAACCCCCACTAAGCTGCACTGCAAAGGGGCATGTGATATGTCACGGCCCACCAGCGGGATGCCCAATGGAAGGTAACCATGCCAAAAGTAGCCAGATAACACACCACACAGCTACGTACAAGCCTATGATATGTAAGTAGGAGTAGGCTAGTCTAGTAATAAGAGTAGAAAAATAAAAACATATATACCAAGAAAATCCAAAAAAACTAACATAGGCTACTAACCATACCAACCAATTATCTATCTGCTACTGAAATGCAGGCAATCAAATACCTTATCAGCAGCCACTGTGTGGTAAGATAATACCAACACTACAACTGGCCAGCATTGAAAACAAGCCTGGGTACCCGGGCTTATATGCTATGGACAGTATAAATACAGCCTCAATAAAAAAAAGAAGAAAAAAAAGAGCATAGATTCCTTACCACAAATCATTCACCACAATAAGATACAAGAACTAAAACTATTATCATGATGCCACACTCCGCATAGATAACTGAACCATGTAGTGGCCTGGTCCCATGGCCCTATTTACACCAGTGATTTGTGACAATTCTGCAAACACATTTTCATTTTCTCTGAATATATTATTTAAGTCACAAAACACCATCTGTTTTTTCACTCAGGTTTAGATTGAGAACCCCCCTCCTCCCCCCCCCCCCCCCCCCAAAACAACTCGGGTACATTTCAAGGCAATTACCTAATTAAAGTTGCATATTCCGATGAAAACATCAAATTCCCTAAATCAAAACAATTATCTAGATTTTATTGTACATATCTAACTTTGATACCCGTGCACTTATCAAAAATTGTCACCACATAGATGGGAATACAGAGGCAATGTAATAGTATATGTTACTGCAGAAACCTATGGTGTCAGAGTTTTGGCATGCCTTCCCAAACTAATTTGACAAGTTTGCACTTCAGATATCTCAAAAGTTATCCATTTAAAATAAAAGTTACTTCAAACTAATGTAAGGTACATTATAGCGGTCACCCGAATATATTTATCCCAGAAAATGACAGAAACTCAAAACCATCGGACTATGCAACTTTAATTATTAGAAGTATGCTTTTTCTAACTGCAATACTGGACTTTTAATTTTAGCAATCAAAATAAATTGTTAAGCTCATGAAACCAGCCAATCAGAGGAGAGAAGGACGGTGACGGACCAAGGTGTGGAGACGGTCCTTGAGGTAGTTGTAACAGCGACACGCGCACACCTCTGACGTCATCCGTGGTGAGAGCAGCTCCATGGCCGACTTGCCATCCTGGTGGGAAGATGCAGAAACAGGCTTGTTTGTTGGAGGTTTATGTCCTGGCAACATGTAAGGTCATATCAGGACAGGTAGCGACTCGTGACAGTGCGCACTCATGGCGCCTAATAATTATATTACAGTAAAACCTCCCCAAACGACCATCTCCACAGATAGACCACTCCCCTAATATATCGATGGCTTTATTTGGGGTCCCAACAATACCATTGTAACCATATCGTGACCTTACTATGAACAGATTCTATCTGACAAAATGGTGTTTTCGAGATAATGAGGACTGAAGCTGTGTAACTTAACTGCATGATAGCAAGGTAGATAGAACAATATTATTTGTAATATATCTCAGTGAAAAATACCAGTTGAGAAACAATTGTGTAACTGCATGATAGCTTTTTGTAGATAGAACATTTGTACATCCATAACACCAATTTGGTCACTTTGTCAGATAGAACCTTTTTATAGTAAGGTCACGATATTCTAACTCCCTAAGACGACCACCTCTCTAAGTGGACCACTTAAAATCAGTCCCAAGGTCGGTCGATTTCGAGAGGTTTTACTGTATATGATTGTAATGTCCACACAAATCGCAAAATATGGCACTGCTCCTTTATATGTATAATCGAACACTGCGCCATCAAAAGCGAAAAGGGATGTAGTCCTTGACACATGAGATGGTCAATCATTCTCTTCTAATGGTACTCATATCGTTTGACTGGCATCACTTTTAATTGAAAACACATGAAACCAGTTCAGTATAACTATAATGTGGGATTTATTTTTTACCTTACTTAAAAACTTACAATAAGGTAATCAATATTAACCTACTTACTCACTCAATAGGCCCCACCTAAGATTACCATAAAGACCAGTTCAAATGCAAAAGCCCACCCTACATCCCACCATCACTCTTTCAATGAGTATGTCACCACTAGAAAGATAATCAGGTATGCTCCTCATACTAACGCTTACCATACTAGTCTAACATAGTTGCTTTCGCATATACAGTAAAGCCGCTCTAAATCTACCGACCATGGGACCGACTTGAAGTGGTCCATTTAGGGAGGTGGTCGGTTTAGAGAGTTAGAATATCCTTACAATGGTATCGTTGGGACCCAAATATAGTGGGTCGGTATAGAGAGGTTTTACTGTCATTCATGTACCAATGTTTTACTTATTTTCTTGTAATTGTCTATCTATATTGTTGTAGATTTGTTTACTGTGTAGTGGCAATTGTCATTAAGACTGGAAGACCAGTGCATTAGCACCTACAACATGTTACTCAGAGAAACCAGATGGGATGGCCGAATGAGTTAGAGTGTCCGTCTCCCGTGCTGGTAGATCGTGGTGTCATAGGTTCGAACCCTGGTAGAGTCAAACCAATGACTTAAAAATTGATATTTGTTGCTTCCTAGCCAGGTGCTCGGCATTATTAGGACAGGGCAAGGACTGGTTTGCTCAGTGTCAGGATAATGTGACTGAGTGGGATACCAGGTCATGGTGCTGGCAGCCTGGTTTCCCAGTGGGACAGCACTATAAAGTCACCATGAGTGCGCCCTGTCACAAGTCGGTACCCATCCTGATATCACCATAGATGTTGTTAGGGCATAAAACAACAACAAACAACATGTTATTCAGAGTAATAAAAACACTTGAACAAAATAATGTACACATGTTGAAGTTCAAGATCCCAGAACTCGACCATACTGATCGATGTCTATACCTGGTGGCTGGGATGGTGAAGCTAAGAAGACGTCATGTCTTCTTGAGCGCCCTGATCGAAGTGACTGCATCATTGAAAATTGAAACCGTGTGCGCATTGCACCCGCTAGGTGGCGACATAAGCAGTACGCCTTATTTAGTTAACCTACAAAAAGACTAGTGGGCGCCAGGAGTAAGGTCCTTCGTAACGCTATGTGGCGAGGTGGTGATCGGCCAGAGCTAGTTCACGTTTATAACGGCAGGCGGCGCCACCAGCAAAGGACCTGGGTGCAAAGCCGTTTGTCTTGCGCGTTCTACCCATGTAACATGAACAATTCAGGCCAGTTGGGACAAGAAACAGTAACAGAAATTACGAGTTGACATTCATATATAATATTAATAGCAAACATAATGCTATGGTAGTGTAATAAACAATTAATATTGTATTTCCAGCAAAAGGGTTGGAGGAATTACCCAGCACCGACTTAAATCTAACTAGACTTCTCTGATAGTGTGACACAGCCTTGTTTAGATTGATATCAATTTGCGATAGGTGTGTGTGTCGTGTAATCTCAAAGGTGGAAATGTGTAATTAATTATATGGGTTATTCTTTAAAACTGGGCACTAAAGTGCAACATGGAAACAAAAAGTGAAAACCTTCATAGTTATAGCGGAAGACATTCTAGATAATAGCAGAATCCATGTTCATATGAAGGTTTACGTGCTGTGCATATATCAAATTTGAATTTTGTATATTTCACTTTTTGATTTTGATCTTATACAAATGAAGCAATATGGTATTATTACTCATGCAATGTGGAAATCAAATGCACATCCAGAACATCATTTTAGCATACACCACAAATTCAAACAATATTTTATTGATAACAGTTAAGCAATAAAATCTTGTTTCAATTTGTTAAGTTAAGCAAACTATATTATGTCCTAAAAGCAAACCGTTGAGAAAATAGCTTGGGTGATTGCATAGTGTCGATGCGTAAATTTTCACATTTTCACTTTAACACAAAATCATATAAGGAAAATGTTGATACATTTTGTGGGATAGATTAAATAGCATGGTAATAGTATTGCTAACATACATAACACACAGTGCCAACAATAATTATTTGACTTGATACAAAAACAAGAAAGAATTACTACATAACGTGGGAACCAAATATGTGGTGCGCAGTTTCAGAGAATGCCCCATATACAGGTAAGCATGTGCAGATATTTGCTTTCGACAGCCCTGTACTGACCTTGACCTTGGAGTGTGGGTTGCACCACAGCATTGTGAGGCGCTGCACTGCGGCTGGTTCGGCCTTGGTTACAGCCACCACTAGGCCGGGCTGTTCAGAAAAGATGAAAATGTACACGCGTTATTTACAGTCTGTCTATTAGGTCATGTGGGTTGGTTGGTTGTTGGAATTTTACGTCCTGGCAACATCTAAAGATATATTAGGCCGGGTACCGACTTGTGACAGTGCACACTCATGGCAACTTTATAGTGCTGCCCAATTGGAAAATCAGGCCACTGGCAACCCAATATCCCACTCAGTCACATTATCCTGACACTGAGCTAACCATTCCTTGCCTTATCCTATTAATGCCAAACACCTGGCTAGGAAGCGACAAGAATACATTTTCTAAGTCATTGGTTTGACTCGAATGGGAATCGAACTCCCGATGTCATACACGGGAAGCCTGCGGTCTACCGATTCGGCCACAGCGTCCGGTGTCTTAGGACCAGATTTAAGAAGAATGGAGATAAAAGTGCCACATATTTTCCATGCGCTCTAATCACCATAACTTTCAATTTTGTATGGGAACCAGTTCCTTGCTGAGATATTGACACTCATAGATTTACTTATTGACACGATTGACTAAAGGCTCTGTCACATATCACCGGATTGGGGAAATGGAAAGAAACCGAACAGAGTCCGTTGATATCCAGCAAAGTCTGGTTTGTGTCTGTTGCATAACCATTGCATATCCGTTGATATCCATTGATATCCAGCCCGATCCATTACAAGATTTGAGCATGCACAAAACTTGTAATGGATTGCGCCGGACTGAACTATGCAGTTATTATCCGTTACCATCCATTCCCCATCCATTCCCCATCCGTTTCCTGTCCGTTCCCTGTCCGTTCCCCTTCATTCCCCGTCCGTTCCCTCCGTTCCCGTCCATTGCATATCCATTACATGTCCGTTACCCGTCCGTTACCCATGCATTACCCTCCGTTACCCATCTGTTACCCGTCCGTTGCCCATCCGCTACCCATCCGTTACCCATCCATTACCCTCTGTTACCCATCCGTTACCCGTCCGTTACTCATCCAGTACCTGTCCGTTACATAATCGATACATTTCAAGTCTGAATAATACTGGACTAGAATATTCTTTGTCCGGTTCGGTCCATTGCTCAATCCGCCATAGTGTGACAGGCACTTTAATTACGTTAGATTAGCTTTACTCACCCTAAACTGGTGCAACAACTCGGGGATGGCTCCGGTAGATACGTCCATTGGGGTCAGGCCCAGCTGGGGGGAAAACAAGGACAGCATAGCAGGATAGCAACATATCAGCGTAGTATCCCAGCAGCATATCGGCATCGCGACATAAAAACATAGCAACATATCAGCATAGCAGCATTGTGGAATAGCAGCATAGCAGCATAGCATCACAGTGCCATAGTGACATGAAAACATAAGTACATATCAGCATAGCCGCATAGCAACAGAATGCAGCATAGTAGCATAGAAATATAACACAGCATAGCAACATAATGCAGCATAGTAGCATAAACATATAACACAGCATAGCAATATAATGCAGCATTGTAGCATAGAAACATAACACAGCATAGCAACATAATACAACATGGTAGCATAGAAATATAACACAACATAACAACATAATGATGGATAGTAGCATAGAAACATAACACAGCATAGCAACATAATGCACCATAGCAACATAACGCAGCATAACACCAAATTGTGTGGCAGATGCGTAAATTAATGATTGCACCACTTATCCAAGTTGGACACATGGGATAAAATTCAAGTTTATGTGTCGTGGATTTGAAAATTCGACGTTCTCATTAGATTATGTATGTAGTCTTAACTGCATTCCCACCTAACCTCACACACATTCATACATACACACACAAAAAGAACACACACAACACACCAACAGTCCGTGTAGGAGATAGATCGAGTACGCACCTTGTTCCTGAGACTGAGATCCGCGCCCGACATGAGGAGGGCGCGACTGGTGCTGAGGTTTCCCACCCGAGCCGCCAGGTGGAGTGCCGTGTCTCCATCCTGTCGAAAATAGGCAGTGTCGTGAAAGACAAGTAATGTCGTAAAACGAGTGCGGTCGAATTATTTATGGCATTGTATACATTTTAATTTCAGAATATATTTCACACTTTAATTTACTATGTAACCCATGTAAAAAATGTGTGTAAATGCTTATATACCTGTAACACTTACAGTCGGAAGACCACTGCTAGGGCATTGACAAAAGATACATCAATCAATCAATCAATAGTTGCGTCCTCTAGTCGAGGGTTGGATGCAATGGTTCTCCACTTGTCCCGATGGTGTGCTGTTCTGATAGACTGTGAATAATTCAAGCCTGTCCACTGTGAAATATTTGTAAACCATGATGTTCTTGGTCTCCCTCTCCCTCTGCTGCCATTCACCTTCCCTTCCAACAGTGTACGGTATATTGAACTCTGACGAATGATGTGGCCAAAATAAATAAGTTTACATATGAATAAAAAAGATACATATGAATAAAAAAAACAGTACATGTTGAGAAAAACAACGTCAATTCACGATGAGCCAGGAAGTGGCATAAGTTGCCTTTTATTCATTGACAAGGGTACAGTCAATCCACAGAAACGGGGGAAACTCGGGATCTCTCAACCCTGTGAATCACAAACTTAAGCGATTGGAACACATTTTGTAGTTGAGGGGTGGGTAGCAGCAAAATCTGGGTGTTCTGCTTAACCTTGCATGTTGGTGTCCAAGCAGGAAGTGAACAACGGAGCAGTGAATGGGCTCTGATGTCACTGCTCGGACGGCCAAACACACTAGGTGGCGCCAATGGAGAATGCCATTAACTTCAGGAGTGGCCGATAGGTGGCGACAGCGAGGTTAGGCCTGGGGTGGTTCTGGCAAAACCCACTAGGTGGCGGCAGAAGCAGATATGTGCAAAAGTCAGTTTGAGCAACATGAACCGATAGGTGGCGGCATTATTTGGCAACGAGGGCGGCATTTCCCTACAGTCCCCGGCAAATTACCCATGTTAACGGAATACTCTGAGGGAGGGAGGCAGGAGAGGCACACATTCCCCTCACCTTCCTACTCCCCCACACTTGAGAATCATCTCAAACAACAATATTATGATTAAGAAATCAGCTTGGAAATGTCACGATTTTATTGTTTATAATATTTTTCATTTCATATATTTCAGATGACATCCACTCGTGCAACATAATGCAGCATAGTACTTCATAGCATAGAACTATAGCACATCATAGCAACATAACGCAGTATAGTAGCATAGAAACATAACACAGCATAGCAACATAATGCAGCATAGTAGCATAGCAATATAATGCAGTATAGCAACATATCACAGCATAGTAGCATAGAAACATAACACAGCATAGCAACATAGTGCAGCATAGTAGCATAGAAAGATAATGCAGCATAGCAACATAATGCATAATATTTTCTACAAATTCTTTGCTTACTAATCATAAATCAATTTACAGCAATAGTGCATTATGTGATTAAAGCTTCATAGTCCGATGAAAACATCACATTTTCAAAACCAACATAATTATCTAGATTTTACTCTACATATCTAACTTAGATGCTGGTGCACTTAGTAAACATTTGTCGCCACATAGAAGGAAACACTGAGTCAATATAATAGAATATGTTACTGCAGAAGCCTATGGTGTCAGGGTTTTGGCGTTCTTGCCAAAATTATATTAGCATTTTTGCATTTCAAATATCTCAAAAGTTAGCCATTTAAAATAAAAGTTATTTCAAACTATTGTAAGGTAGATTATAACGATCAACCTGATATATTTATCTTTAAAAAATGACAGAACTCTAAGCCATTGGACTATGCAACTTTAATTTCAGCATATTGTCCATTTTATGCGTAATGTGGGTAATTCGCGGGGGAGGTACTGCGGCTTGGCATCCTACAGTCGGAACCGCCAGGTGGTGCCACCTGCCAGACCGAATTCTCATAAGAAACCACCCCTGTTGGCGGCTCCTGTGCTGCGGTGGCGCCACTTTGCGGTTCCTTTCCGAACTAACGACACTTAAACACCTGAACCACCACCCCATACCTACAGCATGGCACGAGCGGCCACCACGCTATGGTGGCGCCACCTTCCGAATTCGACCAACCTTAATGAGCAATCGGATGATGTAATGACCCGCGCCTGCCAAAACCCACCACGTGACCGCGGCTCGCACCTTGCTCACCAAGGACTCACCAGCCGACTGGGCAACACATCCCCGCAAAATTCACCTAGCCACCCACACCTATGAGAAGGAGAGTGAGGCCAAAGGATTGAGGGTTCGAGTCCGGCCCCCTGGGACATGGTCCAATGGGACGGTGGGGGTGTGGTGCCTGGAGGCGGGGGTGGGGGCCATAAATCATCAAATGGAACTGAACCATACTTGACCTAAATCTGAACTGACCCCAAAACATGTAAACAGACATGGTTGACCTCGAAATGTAAACAAAAAATGAACTGATGGGATGTCACTGACCCCAGGTGACTATTATCCTCTGATCCCACCCACCACCAACTGAACCCGCATGAACCCTTCTCCCCCCCCCCCCTGCCCCCTCCCGTTTTGATTGACTTGCTGTAAACCACACTATTATGACACTATGTACTACACCCCCTGCCTCTTAACCATGTCTCATTACCCTGAATTGACTGTTCTTATCCTCAAGGGGCCAATAAAGCCACATTATACCAGTCTTGCCTCCGCCTTAGTGAATTGCCATGTATCCCGAACATAACAATTATAGATAGATAATATCAGCAACAGCCAAATCCACAATGAGGGTGGTTTGTTGGTTGTTAGAGTTTTACGTCCTGGTAACATTTAAGGTCATATCAGGACGGGTACAGACTTCTGACAGTGCATACTCATTGCGACTTTGCAGTGCTGCCCCACTAAGAAATCAGGTCGCCGGCACCATGACCCGACATCCCACCCAGTCATAATATCCTGACACTGAGCTAACCAGTCCCTGCCCTATCGTATTAATGTTGAGCGCCAGGCTAGGAAGCGACAAGTATCAATTTTAACGTTATTGGTTTAACGAGACCGGTAACCGAACACTCGACCTTCGGCACGCGAGGCCCGAGCTCTACCGATTAGGCCACTGTGCCAGGTTCCACAATTAGAGTGCAGACATAATGATTTGATGGTCTAGTCATTCGGCCAACCGGTTCGAGAGTAGAACTGTTTGATTTTAAATTACAAAAATTAAACTCACAAAGTTGGGCGCGTTGACAAAGACTCCTGCCCGGATGTAAACAAAGATGGCCGTCGGGCAATTGGAGGCTGCGTCGTGAAGCAAACTGTTTCCATTCTGAGCAGAAAAAGGAAAAAAAGAAGAATAAAAGTCAAATTGTAGCGATTGTCAGTCATCCACTTTTGTTTTGTTTGTTTTTCTATATCGTATCAACATCAAAGGTCATATCAGGATGGGTACAGACTTATAGTGCTTCCCCACTGAGAGACCAGGTCACTGGCACTATGACCCGATATCGCACATAGCCATATTATCCTGATACTGTGCTAACCAGTCCGTGTTCAATCCTATTAATGCCGAGTGCCAAGCTAGGTAGAAACAAGTATCAATTTTATAAGTCATTGGTTATCCATTGTAATATTAATTAGAATAATTCGGTTGGGCCAAATATTTATTCCAGAGTTTCTGATTTGTCCCCCCCCCCCCATCATTTGTAGCGAAAGAACCATTATGTAAAAACTGGATAGTGTGTTGAAAGCGAGACATTTTCTAAACCAAGATCCTTTTCTAGATTATATTCTATGTATCTGAATTAAATACTGTTGCACTTATTAATTATTAGTTGCGTGATAGATTTGAATACAAAATCAATTCAATAGAACCTGTTCCCGGTGAAGCCTATGATTTCAGAATTTTGAGGTGCACACCGAAATCTATTTTGCATGTTTTCACTTCAAACATCTCCAAATTTAACCATTTATAATAAAAGTTACCTGAAACCAAAGCCAGGTAGATTATAGCGATACGACTAAACTCAAAACCATCGAATTATGCAATTTTAACATGTGTGCTATATCAGTGTATATAACACAGTGGGTTAGGTACAGTGGAAGAGGTGGATGTTCGTCTAGTGGGTCGGTGTGAGGCTTGGAGCGCGGGGGAATTCTGAGATGATCAGAATTAGATCAATACAAAGCCAATAATCGATGCATTCAAACCCACTGGTGTACTATATAATACATTATGCGAATATAAATAACAAACATTATCCCAGACTCTTGGGGATAGCTCCCCACGTTCTGCAGCTTAATGTAATTGTGGCGCCACCTACGGCAGTCTAACACACTACAATCCCCTCTTAGGTTCTATGTTATTTGCCACCCACAATTTGCCACCCGCTATTTGCCAGCTGATAATTGCAGCACAACACTCTTATCTCCTGGTCAGGACTTTTGCCAGCCAGGACTTTTGACAGCTGAATAGATTTCTACACAATGATCAAGAGCATGCACACTAACATACGCAGTCATGTGTGTATGCAGACACACACTAGTACATGCACATATGTACATGTGCATGCACACACACTCTGGAACACTTACATACACATACGCACATACACACATACACACACACTGACATGTGATGATATAATCTACTGGCATATAAGTCCCGGGCTGCAAAAATCCCAACCAGTAAAGTACTTTCTGGCAAATATCGGCTAGCAAATAGTGAGTGGCGAATCACGAGTGGCAAATCTCATGACTTGAAGTTTAACGTTGAACTTTTAACAATTATATTTGTTTATTAGGTAACGTATCAAATACCTGGTCGGATCATATAATGTAATCAATGAGGACATTATATGTATTTAAATCCAAAGTGTCTGTAATGTTATGTATTCATCGACAAGGAACTATATATATATATTAATATGACTATTATTAATTTATAAAGTGACTTGTTTTGTTTCAGCTGGAGTTCAAGATGTAAGTATAGCACACACATGCAAAAATTGATATATTATTTGAGGGGGGCGTCAATATCGGCTTTTATCAGACTGGGAAGATTGGTCACTATCTAATGGATATATAATTCATTGTCGATACTATTAATAAGCTGCATATAGTTGAATGCTGATATAATCTTCTTTAAACCCCCAAAAAAGAGATAAACTAATTTCTTGAAATCTTCTACTCACATAATGTCCATTTGTTGATTCCTATTAACTTGTACTGCACTGACGACCTACTGTGCTATAACAAAATATGTTCATATCATGGTGGGGTGGTGATTTTGCAAATGGGAAATATTGTGCTAGAATGGGAATTGAACACACACCTCTGACATTCCAGGGCTAGCATCTTAAACGGATAGCCTGTCTAGAGTCCCTTATGCAATCACCCTATGCACCTTATACCTGACTATGTGGCTACTTGCCTGAGAGGTCAGTGCAGACTAGCACACTCGTCCACTTGGAATCGTAAGTCTGTCAACGGGTTTATGTCCATATGTCATTTTAATGCTTACGATAACAAAAATACAGGCAATGCACTTAAGTTACATATACACATACACATGGTAGGTTCACTAACTATATTAGTATATACAATGTAACTTGTTCAGAATCATGGTCATGACTTTATTGTTGTTGGGGGCATACACATGGGAAATACACATTTCTTGCCATTCCAGGGCTAGCACCTATCCTAACGATTAGCCTCTCTTTTTTTAGTTGTTCTTTTTTTAATGGTTTATTTACCCTGTCCATAATGAGTAAGTCGCATCACGGCTTGTTTTCATCGCTAAACAGCAAGTCTCAATTTGGTAGTAGCCTTGTCATCTTAGCTGTAAGGAGGACCCTAGTTATGTTAGTTGTTTGTGGGTTTAACAAAAATTGTTGGTGCCACATTTGAAACGTTTTGGTATATGAGCCTGTCTCAAAAGGTGCTGACTCTTCGTTTTTTGTGTCCATTGTAACGATTGACAAAAAACAGCTCAGAAACGGTTACACTGAAAACACAAGGACATTTCCTTCAAATCAATATGTATTCTATTGGGATTATGAAACGCCATGTAAAAAACAAATCAGTTTATCCTGAGCAAATGTATAAGTAGACAGTATGTTGATCGTTACAATGGACAAAGTTTTGTCCCACGTGGCTTAGCACCTTCTGAGACAATCTCATATACCTACCCCTTGCACCCCCTTGCACTAGTGTTAGTAGGGATACTCAGTTTACTTTGACTTTGTGAGGTCAGGGTATGAGGTCATTTGAAGAATTGTTAGGAGTTAGGCCTTCAAAGACGGTTGTGAGTGCGCACATACTACATCAGATGACCTCACAGCCTTTGTTCTTGATGGAATCAACCTAGCCATCCTACCTGTGTATGTGGCATTTCACCAGGAGAGGTCAGTGCACCTCACCACACTCGCAAATCAGTTTGATGTGCCTGAATGCGGATCAGTACAATGCATTGTATTCTCGTGTGAATACAATTAGGATACCTTCAGAAAGCAACAGTAGAGTTAAATGTCAAACCTTCGGATTGATGAAGTTTGTTCCCACATCCCTGATCCTGTTTGAAGCGTCTAGTGACGACCTTTGTAGGTCAAGGTCATTCAGGTCGTTCACTTCCATGACGTCTGGGACTGTAGGTGAAGGAAGGAAACAGTAATCATTACACAGGTTAGTTTGTTGTTTGTTTGCCGTTTTCATCACAGCAACAACTAAGGTGACAGACCGGACGCAGTAGCCTAAATGGTAAAGTGCAGTGGAAGGTCGGGAGTTACAATTCCCTTTTTCAATCAAAATTGATTTTGATATGAACTAAACAGTGGATTTATGTGCTGAATTAATATTTTTTTAAAGAAGCATTCTATCTATTAATAAAATTGACATTAAAAGAAATATGGGAAAAGGACACCGTTATTCATGAATGGAAGACTTGAAACAAAATGGACACCATTCCCATCCCCCATCACTCCAATCTATTTTGCTTATGACAAGGCATTTCATTCTCACTGCCTAGATTTGCTTTTGCTTGCTTCCCACATATGTTGTCCTTACATGCGTATTATCAGAATCTTTCTGAGTGAACTTGTGCTTCTAAAAGCACACTTCTTGTGAAGCTGGTATCGGGTGTACCCTAGATAAAGGATTCACCCTGTACTCGCAGTACACGGGTGAATACCAGCTCTATATAAAAACGGTCGAAAAAGCGAGGAAATGAAATGAGAGCCTAATTTCACAATCTAAGAAGCAACATTTATTCTTTGTATATGTCTTCATATTTCCCTTCTACTTTGAGTTAAAAAATATTATAAAATATCTAGTTTAATAAGATTTAAAAGTGAAATCGACAGCGTTCTATGGCCACCATCTTATCTTTTTGCATTCTCTCCCATTTCACCAACTCTGTGCCTATATAAGTATCCATTTGATACTGGAGGCAGACATTCTACTTCCTGTTCTATACTAAAGCTATTTTCGCCGTATATATAACATAGAACATAGAACATAGACTATATAATAATATATTATATATAATATTATATATTATATATTATTCTATAGTCTATATTCTATTTTACATATTGTATATTGTATATTATATATTACACATGTGGGTCAATATATGTACATATAATATATAATATATAAGAATAACTTATAATGCATAACATGCAATGCATAACATGTAGCGCATAACATATGACATATATATAATATATAATATACAACATATAACATACAGTATATATCACATAATATATTACATATAATATATAACATATGTGGAAGTGGTGGACGTGGTGGACGTGTAGAGTAGAGGTTGGCAGGGCTGGCAAGGAATTGCCTACCAGGGCTATGTGGATTAGCAGTAATCTACCAGAGAGGATCCATTAGGATAACATGACGATCCCCCAGGGTGTAATTCCTGGTCATGCAACACTGCACCCAGTGGACTTCCATGTCCACGCATGAACGACCCAGAACAGCGAACGCGCCTGCTACCTGGCAGTGCTAGGATCAGACACGAACCGGTTGGCACAGTGCCAGGATAGTTAGCGCGATATCAGTGGGGACGTTGGGTTATGGCACTGGTGGGAAGGCATCCCAATGGGGCAGCACTATAAAGTCAATGGGAGTGTGAGCTGGCACAAGTCGGTTAGGTACGCATCCAGACTGGGTGACTGAATGAGGTGAGCATCCGCTTCCTGTTTTTGGAGGTTGTGGGATTTGTAATCACAGGTTTGAACCCTGACTGCGTCAATCCAATGACTTGAGAATGCATACTTGTCACTACCTAGCCTAGCATTTGGCATTACTAGGATAGGGCAAGGAGATGTGAATGAGGAAGACCATTTGTCCGCGATTGAAACTTACCCTGCTCAATCAACTAATATATCCAAGATAAATTATATTATGACAATACAATTTAACGCTTCAATTTTCAAAATAGAATCATTGTGCATGCTGAATCGTACAGTGTAATTTAAATTTAGTTTGTTGCCTTTGTTGGCATGTCTAGGTTGATAATCTCAGAGATAGATCACTTTACAGGATTTAGAAATATGGAAAGGTCTTAGTGAATAGGGTCAGTTATGTTGGTTGGTTGGTTGGTTGTTGGAGTTTTATGTCCTGGCAACATCTAAAGCCATATCAGGATGGGTACTGACAGTGAGCACTCATGGTGACTTTATAGTCCTGCCCCACTGGGAAATCAGGCCACCAGCACCATGACCTGATATCCCACTCAGTCACATTATCCTGACACTCAGCTAACCAGTCCTTGGCCTATCCTATTAATGCTGATTGCCTGGCTAGGAAGTGACAAGTATCAATTTTAAAGATATTAGTTTGATTCGACAGGGAACCGAACTTCCACCTTGTGAGGCCACCGCACCCTGTTTGGTCAGTTATGATATATGACAGTCAAACATATAAGGGCTTTTTAAAACAGTGTACAATTGACGAAGCGAAAAGACAAGTGGAGTGGAGTTGAAGAGTTTGTAATGGCAGCAAGAACCCTAAAATCCTAGAGGTCAAAGGTCAAGGTGAGTGTCAAGTTGGGTGGGTGGGTGGAAGAGTCTGTCAGCTGCTTGGCTGCTGGATGTGAAGTGCTGGTATTGGCAGCAGTCCAGTGCGGAGTTCCAGGAGGTGGCGGCAGGGGGAGCCTCGACAGACCTGCTGATAGAATGGCTTAGCCTTACAAGCTGAGAGTCCAGAGGGAGGGGGACAGATGAGTGTCTCGACATCTCCTGCCACCACCCCCCCCCCCCTCCCCAGGTAAATCAGCCGTAATTCTTACTTATTACGGATGAATGCACATAAGTTGTCTCCTAATGAAGTTTCCAGCGAACAGAAACGTGAAAGGTGACCCTTCACTCCTGACACATCTCCCGGGACAATAAAGGGCGTGTGTGCATTTTGACAAAGGTCAAGGTCAAGGTTGGAGAGCCTCTGGTGGTAGCACTAAGGGAGCGTTCTATCAATTATTCATACCTCTCACTCCATGTGATCCCTGCTGTAGGCATTTGTCTCATCTCCCAAGGCTGTCGGTGGTTTGAGATAAAACTCAGGGTTTCCCATTTCTAGTCATTATGTGTCTATATATATATATGTGTGATGTATTATCCATTATACGAATATAAATAACTAGGATCCATTGCTAGCTATATCTATTGATTTACAGCACTGCATATATTGTACTGGTGGCGCCCCCCCTCTCCACCATGGGCGTCCCATCTCACTGGCCGACTGCTGTGAACTGTTCCCCAGTTGTAGCAGAATACAAATTATAAAAATATATATATATATATAAATATTGGGTCAATCCACAGCCGAGTGAAACCAAACACTGAACTTACGCAACTAATGTTTGTTGCTACCGTCCCTGACGCTCAGCATTGCAAAGATATGGCAAGGGTTTGTTGGCTTAGTGAAAGGATGCAGTGACTGAGTGGGGTATTATGTCAAGCAGCACTATTAAGCCAGGACTGTATGCTAGGGAGAGAAGGGCGGAGATGCCTCGTCTGAAAATGTTATTGGAATTTTAAGGTTATTAATAAAACAGCATAGCAATATCAGGTTTTAATATTTAAAGGAATTTTCAACTCTGCATATTTCATATAACACATAATGATGTTATATTCAGTTATGATCATCTTCATGCCTTGTTTAATAGTAATGAATTGTTTTATAACAATATTCCCCCCCCCCCCCACTCTTAGTATTTTGGTCAGCGCAAAGGGTCACTATTGGGTGTGCATGGTAGCAAGTTGGAACCCAATCTTATGTCCTCAAATGTTGGTAGAACGTGAGCCCCCAATTTTCCCCGCACTATGAATGGTTGTATCACGATGCCAAAGAAATAGAAACCCGAAATCAATTAGACCGTCACATTGGCTGCACTAGAGTCTTGCCTATTAAGTATTACCCTTCATCGATTCGAATGATCGGGCACGGAGATCGGGAGTTCGGTTCCCGTTCGAGTCAAACCAATGACTTATAAAATTGATATTTTGTCACTTCCTAGCCTGGCAATCGGCATTAATAGAATAGGGCATGGACTGGTTAGCTAAGTGTCAGGATAATGTGACTGAGTAGGATGTTGCGTCATGGTGACGGCTGCCTGATTTCCCAGTGGGATAGCACTATAAAGTCACCATGAGTGTGCACTGTCACAAGTCGGTACCGGTCCTGATATGACCATAGATGTTGCCTGGATGTAAAACTCCAACAACCAACCAACTGTAATGTGTAAGAATCGCATCTGATTGGCAGTTGCAGGGAAGGAAACACACACCGCAGCTGTTCCACCAGCCACTCCCCCCCTCACCCCCCCCCCCCCCCCCACCCGCACACACCGAGTAGCGCTTCTCATGCCTACACAGCTCCACCAATGGGTGGCCGCCTCACAAGTGCCCCCTACAGCCGACCACCGGAACTGCCCAATAGGCTCTCTTCAATGGCAGCATTACTCCTTGGGCAGTCAAGTGGACAATTACTTTCACCTCCCCCCATAGTTTGATGGTTTTGACATTCTGGCATTTTCTGTGGATTGATGGTAATAATCTACCTTACGTTAGTTTGAAGCAACTTTTATCTTAAATTACAAATTTTGTAGATATTTGAAGTACAAACATGCAAAATTAATTCTGGCAAGCACACCAAAACTCTGACATTATATGCTTCAGCAGTAGCAAGGTTTTCTTTGGTTTATTCTTTACTAAAATGTAGTTTATTCACGGAAGAATACCTTTTCTCAGTGCCAGAGCACTGGTCTTCCGGCCATTTCAGTACAATCTGTTGGTACATAAATGAAACTATCAGTTGCAATAATAACCACAAGCAAATCCAGTTCGATAATAAAAATATTATACATAATATAAATGAACTATTAGTTGTAATTGTAACTGCATACAATTCCTGTTCAATAAAAGTATTATGCATTTGGTGAATATGCATCACATGGTATTGTATGATTCCAGAATTTTCTTTAAACATTTCTTTCTTCCTTTGTTTCTCCCTCTTCTTTTTTCAAAAACATATAACATATCTCCAAAACACACATATAAAATGTAAATATGCAAATCAGTGGATCCAATCACCAATACCAAATACGAGAAACCAGCCATTGTTGGATCCTATCACAAGTGTTTTGTATTGTGTGGCCTAATGAAAGGATAGTTTTGGTTTTGAAAATGTGATGCTTTTAGCGGACTATGCAGCTTTAAGATTAAGGGGAAGGGTGAATACCGAGCTGATTGATGCCGGCCTCACCTCCGCTTTGCCTCGGCCTCACCTCCCCTTTGCCTCGGCCTCACCTCCCCTTTGCCCCGGCCTCACCTCCCCTTTGCCCCGGCCTCACCTCCCCTTTGCCTCGGCCTCACCTCCCCTTTGCCCCGGCCTCACCTCCCCTTTGCTCCGGCCTCACCTCCCCTTTGCCTCGGCCTCACCTCCCCTTTGCCTCGGCCTCACCTCCCCTTTGCCTCGGCCTCACCTCCCCTTTGCCTCGGCCTCACCTCCCCTTTGCCTCGGCCTCACCTCCCCTTTGCCCCGGCCTCACCTCCCCTTTGCCCCGGCCTCACCTCCCCTTTGCCCCGGCCTCACCTCCCCTTTGCCCCGGCCTCACCTCCCCTTTGCCCCAGCCTCACCTCCCCTTTGCTCCGGCCTCACCTCCCCTTTTCCCCGGCCTCACCTCCCCTTTGCCCCGGCCTCACCTCCCCTTTGCCCCGGCCTCACCTCCCCTTTGCCCCGGCCTCACCTCCCCTTTGCCCCGGCCTCACCTCCCCTTTTCCCCGGCCTCACCTCCCCTTTGCCCTGGCCTCACCTCCCCTTTGCCCCGGCCTCCCCTCCCCTTTGCCTCGGCCTCACCTCCCCTTTGCCCCGGCCTTGTCTACATTATTCACCGTTCCTTCGTGCACCAGGGCGATCAATGTCCAGACTTCTAATCACGAACCTATAATTCGATCTATTGATCTGTAATGCCAGATCGATATCAATGTAAACAGACGATGTGTGCCATGATTATTCCAGAAATGGCTCTGTCCCTCCCTGGACCGAGTATGTGGGGATTGGGGCGGCAGTATGGGGATCTAAGCTTAATGATGCAAGCACTATATATATAGAGGAAATCATGTTGGTCCTATTGAGCTAGGCTATAGATGGTTATCACCACCAACCCGCCCTCTGATGGCAGTGCCAAGAACTAATATTGTCAGTAGCAGCTTACCTGGCGGCGTGCTCTGTGTGTAAAGGCCCTGTCACACTATGATGTAACGACGTGAGCATAGGGAGAACGTGAAAAACGTCGAACTTCTCGGCATAGTATGCAAATTTGGGCACAAGTTGAACGTGGATGCAGCATAGTTGACGAGAGCATAACGTCGTTAAAGCATAGTGATAGCATCGTTCAACGAGAGAGGACAACGTAATTACGCTCACGGAACGTTATGAACGTTATTCCATTGCCAGAACTATGTTGCTTTACGTTACATGACGTTACATACGTCATGACACGGTGACCTCCTGATGTTCCCATTACGCCGCATGGACATTTCCACCGGCTTTAATGTGGGTCAATGTAGTGGAACGTAGCGGAACGTAGTGAGCAGCGTTTGACTAACGTCCGTTTAACGTCATTGACGTTCGCCAAACGCGTACAGAACGTACGGCGAACTTAAACCCTTACGTTTGAGTTACGTCAAAAGTTTTGAACAGGTTCAACACCTTGACGCGTGCCGACGTACCACGACATAACATGACGTAGCTCGATGTCAGTCTAACGTCATTCTGACGTCATAATAACATAACCCAAGGTACGTCAATGTAATGACGAAACGTGAGCACGTCAGGCTTACGTTGGGTCATTACGTCATAGTGTGACAGGGGTATAAGGTCTTATAGAGAATTTCGATCACCATCCCGCCCTCTGACGGCAGTGCAAAGAACTAATGCTGCAGTTAGAAACTTACTGTGCATCATGCTCTGTGGAAATGGTCTTATAGAGGATTTCATGCATCACCAAGCTGCCATCTGATGTTAGCTGAAGAATGGCTGTTGCTCCACAGAAAAGGTACCGGGTGGAAACATAGAATCTAAATCTAGGTAAGCACTTGGGGCGTTAGCATAGGGAGGTCATGTAGTCCTGGACCTGCCATAGAGACTTGTATACAACTGCTGAAGAGGAGACTTTGAATGTTGGTTTGACTAATAGACATATATAGCTTTAAAACTTCATGAGGTGGAATTTTGAAAACCCGCGCAAAACCTGGAAATGGACATGTTTAAAAATGGCTGCCCATAGCAACCGGGTGGAATTTTTAATGGTTATAATTCCAAAGTTATTTCGCCTAGAGGAATGGGTTTGGGGTCTTTCCTCAACAAATCAAGGCAACCTAAGTCACTAAAGTGATTTTTAAGGTTGCCTGAGGTCTAGGTCACCAGAAATCCAAGATGGCTGTCCCTAGCAACTGGTTAAACATTTCAAAGTCATAACTTAAAAAGTACTTGATCTAGAGGGATGAATAATGTGTCTTTACCCACTAAATCTATGTTGCTCAAGTCAGTGGAGGGGGTTTGAATGTTGTCGGATGTCTAGGTCACATGGAATCCAAGTTGACCTAATTAGAGGGTGTCAACACCCCTTTTCTACTCTAACTTTGTACCTGATATCCCAAATGTTGCACATACACATATATACTCACACATACACACACCCAAACATATAAGATGGTTTAACCATTTGGCATCATACTGGCTTTTCATGGCTATCATATATTCACCCTGTACATTTTATGTCAATGGATGCATGTCAGAAATGGAGAGCTGTTAGGATGATTTGTTCAGATTTACATGGTAATTTTAAGAATGTTGTTATTAATACATTATATAATGAAAAAGTATAGTCCAAAGATGTTGTGGTAATATTAAATAGATAAAATAGCATGACAAAATGCCCAATATTAGCATACAAGGATTCACAGAAATCCACATGACTAATGGGATTGTCATGGGATTCCCCTAAGATTCCCCTGTTCATACGTGGCATGATGGGAATGTTTCATTGGGTAAAGGTACTGCTTAAGTATTCTGGACCATATCTGCGAGGTTCTGGTATTGAAGATGGGCTTATTGAGACAGAGGTATTTGGCAAGTTGACCCTGATTTCTGTTTTGAAAAGCTCACATTATGTAAGATCGTTCCAGGCCTACTGATTATGTCAGATGTCATCACATCCTTGAGGTGGAAGGGGTTCTGGTCATGGATCACTCAGTAGGATTGTGAGGTAGAGGTGATGGCAGCTTCAGTAGAACTAAGGGCAGCCTTGTGTGGGAAGAGTAAGAGCAATGCAACTGATAGGTTTACTGAGCTGCTTGCACAGTCACGTCATATTCAACAATTGTTTGAATCCTTCCTGAAGGACTATAATTAAAACTCGGAAGAATGCCAGTACTGAGTGGTCTTCCAGCAAATGGACCTTAATATCAAGCATATCATCTCTTCTGACCATGAAGGCAATTTTCCTCTGTATCTTACATCTATAGAGAAGTCTCTTCCAATCTTCCAAGAGAGTGACTTCCTTAACTTGCTTCGATATGATTCATTCTACATTGAAACTATAAAGGTCCTACAGAGTACACATTCTGAGGTTACCTGATAATTTATGGGTGGCAAGTTTATTGTGAAAGATTGTGATGGATGATACAATGCGGTGGCACCAGACATGAAGATAAATCAGTCTATCCAGAGGGCATCTAAGGGCATGGGGGAATTGTGGGCCAGACAAGAAACAGCAGCTGTGGTTTAATGGCAGTTAATTTTTCATGAGATTCTCGTCATCTCGAATAACTTGAGAGAGATGACAAATAATACTTCAATAAACCATAGTGAATCTGTAGTTGTCCATCATGAACTCATAGGTTGAAAACAGCGCACTTGAACAGAAATGTGTGACTGCTTCGGGACTTTATATGCAGCAGATGCAATCCGTTTGTCATTCAAGCACCAGGTATAAAGCTGCATAATGTTCTCCCTAAGCAGATAGCAGGTGATGAAGTATCTGCACATCTGCTTCAGGCTCTCATGAATGGCAAACAGTGCTACAAGGAGTTTTGCAAGGATAGAGTAGTTTAAAAGAACCATAAACTGTCTGTCACTATCATAAAGTTAATCTTGACCTGTCTTGACTTCAAATCACAATCTGACACCAGTGTATCTACTGGTATTGTCTCTGAGAAGATATTGGCAGCTGCTCAGCAAGACATTATCATTTCGAAAGAGCGAGAATCGCTATTGGCATTAATCTATTTGCATGATATCCTGCCATCTTCTATCATCTTTGAAGGCAATATAGCTTCAAAACCAGAGAAAAGAAGGATTATGGTGGAAATTGAGAAGCATTTACAGCAAGAAGATATGGTCTTCCCGAAAGATACAGAAGCTATCATAGTTGACTTCATGTCTAAAATCCACTCGTTCACAAACCTGTCTTCTTTTGGGGTATTTGCAAATGCGATAAGATGTGTGCTGTCTGCAGGACAAGCTGTATATACCAGAACAAGCCTCCACATTGTACTTGATAGCTATCTGCAATCCTCAACATGGCACTGGTGGTAGATTTGTTGATATGGCATTCATTGGACCCTATGTCAAAATACCACAGCAGATGGACAAGTTCTGGCTATAACCAAGTAATAAGACTAAGTTACAACATCTCGCATGTGTGCTAGCCACTGAACAGCATTCACAACTACCTATTATTCTTAGTGGATGCATTGTTCATGATGAAGTTGTCTCAGCTGAGTTTATAAGCCTGGAGTCATCCTCTGTTACTCCTAACATGGACATGCTGACTGGCAGTGTAGAAGAAGCGGATGATAGGCTGCTATTTCATTGTGCTTGGGAGGTGGCCCAAGGCAGTGAGCATCTCCTGGTTATATCCAATGACACAGATACAGCAGACCTGTGCACCTGATCTCACAACTCTCCATATTGTCAAAGCTATTTTCAGTATTCTTGAATAACTTTCAGTAACACATTTACAATGAAAAATAAACAATTACATAATATCCACAAGCAAATTTTTCATGTTTGATAATAAGCTCCCTTCAAAACCACAAGCCTATTACAGACCTGTGCTATACTGAGTTTTATTTTAAATATGATTTTTTTTAACGTGTGTGTGGCTTTATGGGGTTTTTGTTGGTGTTTAAACAAAAATTAATGGGTTTTAGCGTAATAACAAATACAGCAATTTCCAGAATAAAGGCCGAGAAACTGTATTTCCGTATTTACCCTTGCAATCCAGAACAAATCCGAAAAAAATCTGAAAGCTGCACAGGTCTGACACAGTAGTAAGACTGATGCACTTTATCACTCAGAGGCACAAACATGGTCTGCATGAACTTTGGGTGCCATTTGGCTTGAGTGAGTGCAAGAGACATCTACCACATCATATTCTTGCTTAGAAGATTGGCTGTAGTTTGTGTCAAAACCTAGTGAAAGTGCATGTGACAACTAGAGATGATGCTCTTAGTAAATTTGGAACAAAGCATGTTGCATTCCCATGTGAGCCTGAGAAATACCTAGAAAACTTTGCAGAGTCCAATGAATTTAGCGAGGATTGTTTACAGAAAGTGGAGGAATACCTAGCTTATGTTTGGACTGGTGCTGGATGTAAGACAACATGTGGGACCAGCACCAACTGGATAGTAACACTAAGGGTGCCACATCAAAGTCTCTGGCACAACTGCCACCTATATCAAGTGTATTTCGTAATCACATTCAGAGATCATTTTTCATTGTATGCAATGTCCTCAATCTCTTCCATGATCACGGTTCTACACCAACTAACCATGGCTGGTTTTTTTTCTGATGGTGCCACTATTTTGCAAGTGAAAGGTCTGAAGCCCCTTCCACCTGAACAGCCTATTGTGTGCAAATGTGGAGCAAATGCAATGCCAAACACTGTAAATGTGCAAAAGCAAGACTTCAATCTGTAGTATATCACATGTCACAGGAATCAGAATTGCAAAATAAGTAGTATGTACTGGGAAATTAATATTCCTTATATAATTAGTGAGCCACCAGTTTCATTGGAGAAAAAATTAACCATTATATGGCCTAAAAAATGATTATCAGTTGTATTGACTAGAATTGAAATAAATTTGTTCATTGTAACATTGCCATGAGTTCTTAATGTGATAAATGGATGGCATCCATTTTAGACATCTCGGTCATGTACATGGTCAAACTGTTACATCATATATATAGTGTCCCAAGTTATGACCATGTGTAATCTTGTAATGGTTGCTCTGGGTGGCCATCTTGGATTTTCAATACCTGCACCTTGGCCACCTTTAAACCTCACCTTTATTTCATCAGAAAGATATGTTATTCATTCCTTTTAAGTCAAATACCATCATAGTTACAGCCATTGAAACTATTGTACTGGTTGCTATGGGCAGCCATCTTGCATTTCCAGGTGACCTAGATTTCTAACCACCTTGAAACCTCCTCCAATGACTCGGGCAACATAGCTTTATTGGGTAACGACACATTATTCATCCTAGGTCAAATACTTTTAAAGTTATGACTGTTTGAAATCTTGAACTGGTTGCTAGGGTGGCCATCTTGGATTTCTGGTGACCTAGACTTCAGGCAACCTTAAAAACCCCTTTAGTGACTCAAGTTGCCTTGATTTGGTGAGGAAAGACCCCAAATCCATTCCTCTAGGTGAAATAACTTTGGAGTTATAATCATTAAACATTTCACCCAGTTGCTATGGTCGGCAATTTTTAAATATGTCCATTTCCAGGTTTTGCACATGTTTTCAAAATTCCACCATGTGAACTTTTAAAGCTATATATGTCTATTACTCAAACCAACATTCAAATTCTCCTCTTCAGCAGTTGTATACAGGTCTCGATGGCAGGCTCTGGACTAATGTTAGAAGCATAGAATCTAGTCCAAAGCAAGCGTAGTATCAATGTAAGAAGTCATGTTAACAGCATGGAAATTAGATCTAACCATTAGGATATCAGATTAGATACGCCCTGTTAAAAGCATTGAATGTAGGCCTAAACAAGTGGAGCATCAGTATAGTGAAGCCATACTCTGTTATGGAATCCAGGCCTTAGTAAGTGAAGTATCAATAGAGGAAGACAAATTAGTTTGTTTGTTTGTTTGTTGTTGTTTTATGTCCTAGCAACATCTAAGGTCATATCAGGACGGGTACCGACTTGTGACAGTGCACACTCATGGCGACTTTATAGTGCTGTCCCACTGGGAAACCAGGCCGCCGGCACCATGACCTGGTATCCCACTCAGTCACATTATCCTGACACTGAGCACACCAGTCCTTGCCCTATCCTAATAATGCCGAGTGCCTGGCTAGGAAGCGACAAGTATCAATTTTAAAGTCATTGGTTTGACTCGACCGGGACTCGAACCCACGACCCCACGATCTACCAGCACGGGAGACGGACGCTCTAACTCATTCGGCCATCCCGTCTGGTTCAGACAAATTAGCAGCGCATAATCTAGGACTAAGTGAAATATCAACATGGGAAATCATGTTAGCAGTATGGAATCTAGGCCTAAGCAAGTAGAGGATCAATATATGAAGCCATGCTAGCAGCATAGAATCTAGGCCTAACCAAGCAAAGTATCAGCATGGGAAATCTAGGCCGAAGCAAGTAGAGTATCAGCATAGTGAAGTATATTAGTAGATTGAAATCTAGGCCCATGCCATGCAGATATCTATATGCACATATCTAGAGGCAACCCAACAACATTATTGAAACCCAGTATCAGCAAATAGGGTATAAGTGTAAGCGGACAGCTGAACCGGTAGAGTGCAGGCTCTCCGTGCAGAAGGTCGGGAGTTCGAATCCCAGTCGAGTCAAATCGATGACTTATAAAATTAATACTTGTTGCTACCTAGCCTGACGTTTGGCATTAATAGGATCTGGCAAGGATTGGTTAGCTCAGTACCTCAACAATGTGGCTGAATGGGATGTCAGATCATGGTGCCGGCGGCCTGGTCTCTCAGTGGGCAGCACTATAAAAGCTGACATGAGTGCACGCTGTCACAAGTCGGTACCCGTCCCGATATGACCGTAGATGTTGCGAGGAAGTAAAACACCAACAAACAATAGGCTATGAGTATACAGAACATGAGGTTGTATTGAATCTACCTCCAAGTTAGCGGGATGTTATTTATTGTTAGTTAAAGGTAGATTTGCCAGCAACATTTACTCGAAGCCTAAGTAAATAGTGGATACATGTTGAGGGCATTAAATCCAATCAAAGCCTGGGTATTAATTATTACTTTGGGAGGATTTGTCAGTAGCGTTGAACCTAATCTTCAGGTAACTAGAATGTCGCCAAAGGGAATACAAGTTAACTGTATTGAATCTAAGCCTAAATAAGTAGGGCACCATTATAGGAAATACAGTAAAACCTCTCTAAATCGACCGACCATGGGACCGACTTTAAATTGGCCATTTAGGGATGAGGTCGGTTTAGGGATTTTTTGTTATCGTTTGAATGGTGTTGTAAGGGGGATTGTTTGGGACCCAAATAACATGATTGATATAGGGGAGTGGTGGATCCTAGGAGGTGGTCTGTTAGAGAGGTTTTACTGTATATCAGTATTGCACCAAGTCTAAGTAAGTAATATATCATTATGGGATAGTTATGTCGACTAGAATGAATGACCACCTAAATTAATGGGAAGACATTGTTAGCAATACAGGCTGGGATGGTGGTATTTGGCTTCAGCCTAAAGCTAAGATTCCTTATATGCGGTATGCGGCATGCGAATGTGGCATGTGGCATGCGATTGGTTTGAGTCCATACCCATGCGGCATGCGGCAGTCAGGCACTGGCACACACACTGGCATGTCTCCCATTATTATCTGCTATGGTAGAGTGAGTTTGTCAGTGGTTTTATGTCATAGCAACATCTAAGGTCATCTATGGTGGATTGAGTTGAATTATCACGTAATGTGAGGTGGTCTTTACCCTACTGCAGTAGCCTGTCAATTAGTGACATGCTGATTGGGATATATCCATCTGTCACTTCGACGCCTAATTCCGGTAGAATCCGGGCCTCAAGTCAAATTGTCATACAGTGTTAGGCGGCCTTTAACCAGCAATTCTAGAGCTTATAAAGAACCCCATATGTTTGTTGAGGGGCTATCCCCCCCCCCCCCCTATCAGCGCGCGGGTTCAGTATCGCATATAATAGAAACCAGTCGCATTGGTTGTTTATACAGACCATGTGTACATTCCAATAGGCCTTTTCCACAGAGCATGATGCACAGTAAACTACTATCCACAATGTGGGATACCGGACGTGGTGGCCGAATCGTTAGAGTGCAGGCTTCCCGTGCGGAAGATCGAGAGTTGGAATCCCAGCCGAGTCAAACCAATGACTTATAAAATTGATACTTGTCACTGCCTAGCCTGGTGCTCAGCATTAATAGGATAGAACAAGGACTGGTTAGCTCAGTGTCAGGATAATGTGACATAATGGGTCATGGTGCTGGCAGCCTTGTCTCCCAGTGGGGCAGCACTATAAAGTCGCCATGAGTGCGCACAATAAAAAATTGGTACCCATCCGGATGTGATCTTAGATGTTGCCAGGACGTGAAACTCCAACAACCAACCTATCAGTGGATGGGTTGATGGTGTAAATCTTCTATAGTACCTTTTCTACACAGCATGTGCACCAAGCGGCTACCTGTCATGTTAATTCTTCCACTGTCATCAGAGGGTGGGCTGGGAGTGGAGATTCTCTATAAGACCTTTTTTTCCCAGGACACTAAGTTGTTGTCCAAAACTAGCTGCTTAGGGTTAAGGTTAGGGTTATGATAAGGTTCTTACCACTGCTGTTAGAGGGCGCGTTGGTGGTGGAAATCGTCTATTCTGCCAATTCCAATGGTTTGAATGACAACAAAAGCCTAGGTCAATACTGTATGCATACATGTAGCTACTTGTCTATTGGGTAGTTGCCGAATCAATACCCTGTTGCTGGAAGGAAATCACCCGTAAAAATGGCACTCAACATTACCTCATCGATATTTACATTGTACTCATGTTGGTGATACCGTTAAATAGGCTTACATATCTCATGAGCATGCAATGATTTACATGCAGATAGGCGTGTTCTCATTATTAATCGACATCAATGTAACGATTTGCAGATATATGCATATATACATGTATATGGGTATGTGGATGCGTGAATTGTGCATGTTTGTATGTGTGCATGTGTGTATGTGCATGTGTGCATGTGTGTATGTGTGTATGTGTGTATGTGTGTATGGGTGTATATATGCATGTGTCTATGTGTGTATATGTGCATTTGTATGTGTGTGTATGTGCATGTGCATGTGTATATATGCATATGTGTGTATATGTGTATATGTGCATTCGTGTATTTGTGCTTGTGTGCATATGTGTATATGTGTATATGTGTATGTGTGCATGTGTGTATATATGCATATGTGTATATGTGTATGTGTGTATGTGTGTATATGTATATATGTATATGTGTATATGTGCATGTGTGCATATGTGTATATGTGTATGTGTGTATGTGTATATGTGTTTGTGTGCATGTGTGTTTATGTGTATATGCATATATGCATATGTGTGTATGTGTGTATTTGTGCATGTGTGTATATGTGCATATGTGTATGTGTGTATGTGTGCATGTGTGCATATGTGTGTATATGTGTGTGTGCATGTGTGTAGATGTGTATATGTATATGTGTATATGTGCATGTGTGCATATGTGTCTTTGTGTATATGTGCAAGTGTACATGTGTGTATATGTGCATATGTGTATGTGTGTATATGTGCATATGTGTATGTGTGTATGTGTGCATGTGTGCATATGTGTATATATGTGTGTGTGCATGTGTGTATATGTGTATATGTATATGTGTATATATCTATATGTGTATATGTGCATGTGTGCATATGTGTATATGTGTATATGTGTATATGTTCATGTGTGCATGTGTGTATATCTGCATATATGTGTATATATGTGTATATGTGTATAAGTGTATATGCATAGATAGGTATACATGTGCATATAAGACCTACTTATACGTCTATATAGGTACTCCTAGCTCAATAACACGAAGAGCAATATAATTTCTGACAATAGTTGCCTACCATAAACATTTAAGGGCGCATTCCATATACGCGTAATGCGTAATGCGAATGCGAATGCGAATGCGACAAAAAATCTAAACGCCTTGAAACCTATGAGCTACATTCCATACACGCGTAATGCGTAATGCGAATGCGAATGCGTCAGAAATCCATTATCCCGATCGCTCCATGTAGCGATCGGTGCGTAATGCGTAATGCGTTAAGGTGGTGCGAATAGAATATCCTGAGTCGCATTTGTCCATTGATATAAGGTTGGAGGAGGCGACTGATAATTAAGGACAACCGGGAGAAGGACGGTTGTAGAAGATACATGTTTGCACCGTCCCCTTCTCCATACTGCTCTGTATATGACCAAATATTGCATTTATATCTATGTAACTTTTTGTACGTCACAAGGGGGTTCCTACCTTTATTATAACCAAATTATAGATAAGTATTCATATTTCTGTGCATATGGTAGCATTTTTACCAACCCGAACCCCCACCACCCTTGAAGACTGCTTCCTAACAGGTCCGCGCTCCACCTTGTCCCGGCTGTCCGTAATTATCAGACACACACGGAGACACACACAGAGACACACACAGAGACACAACACAGAGACACACACACAGAGACACACACACACACAAAGACACACACAGAGACACACACACACACACACACACAGAATGGGACGGTCCAAACATGGCTCAGTTTAGCTTGCTTAGAGGGATGTTAGGACCGTCCCAAATATGAAGACTGCTTCCTAACAGGTCCGCCGCATAAACCTACATGTTTGCACCGTCCCATTCTTCATATTTCTCATGAAGACTGCATGAAGAATGACAGATAGATAGACACATGTACTTTTATATACTTCACTGCATAATGCATAACGCATAACGCAATACGCATGACGCATGTATGGAATGATGGCATTCGCATAACGCATAACGCGTAACGCATTACGCATTACGCGTATATGGAATGCGCCCTTTAAACAAGTGACAAATAACAAAGCTGTCAGGTGGGACGGAGTGTCAGCAGCAGCTGGTGACGGTGTGAGTGCCCGGTGGGGCTGCAGGGACCCATTGCTAACCTGCAGGCGGGGCGTAATCATGGTACAGTGAAACCCCGTTATAAGGCCAAATACATATTTGTTAAATTGGTGATCGTCATTTTGAAATAAAAATCAGGGTCGGGCGGCCGGTTTTTATTTGTATTTGTTATTGTTGGCGTAGACGCAAAACGTAACCAGGTGCAATGGTCGAATGAGTGGGGCATCCGCCTAGGGAGCTTGTGGGATTCAAACTCCTGAGTTTGAACCCTGGCCCAGTCAAACCTATGACTTTAGAATTGGTACGAAAGTTTAATTGCTGCTAGCCCCACGCATTTTTAACAGAATACATTAAATAAAGTCAGGGGCAGGCGATTTTTCACGCACGGGCGGGGATGATCACCAATTCTTGTTGTTGGCCTAATGCCATCATTAGGGTCCATAGCATGTTGGTTGGTTGTTAGAATTTTAGGTCCTAGCAACATTTAAGGTCATATCAGGATGGGTACCGATTTGTGACAGTGCACACTCATGGCAACTTTTATAGTGCTGTCCCACCGGGAGACCAAGCCGCTAGCACCAGGACCTGATAGCCCACTCAGTCACATTATCCTCACACTGAGCCAACCAGTCCTTGCCCTATCCTAATAATGCCAAGCGCCTGGCTAAGAAGTGAGAAGTATCAATTTAAAAGTAATTTCCATAAATGTCCTTGTGAAAAAAGTGGGGTTGTACTAAATTAGGATCAAATTTTGCCACAACATCCCCATCTGAAAAATATAAGGGTCAAATAACTCACCGCTCTATATCGGAATATGCGTTGAATTGGCGTGCATACAATCTGGGTTTCACTGTATACAAATATGTTATTTATATTTGCATAGTTAATTGTTCAGCACATATATATCAGTATAATTTCAGTATATATATATATATATATATATCTTCTTATAGTTGAATAGTCCGACGGTTTCGTGGTCCTGTAATTTTTTGAGATAAATACATTAGATTATTTGTTATGATCTTCTTTAATTTAGTTTGAAGTAAATTTTATATTAAATAGCTAACTTTGGAGATATTTGAAATGAAAACATGCCAAATTAATGTTGGCAAGCACATTGAGATTGTGACAATTTAGGATTCAGTAGTGACAGGTTATGTTAAAGCTGCATAGTGCGATGAAATATCAAATTTTCAAATCCAAACAAATTATCTAGATTTGATTTGACATACCTAACTTAGATACTGATGCACTTATTAAGCATTTGTTTCTGCGTAGAAGGCAACACTGAGTCAATTTAACAGAACCTGTTACTGCAGAAGTCTATGGTGCCAGAGTTTTGGCAAGCTTGCCAAAACTCATTTTCCATGTTTGCACCCAAAATATCTCAAAAGTTTACCATTTAAAATAAAAGTAACTTTGAACTAATATAAAGTAGATACTAGTGATCGATCTAATATATTTATCTCAGAAAAAGTACAGAAATTCAAAACCATCGGACTATGCAACTTTAAGCAACACATGCTTACTGAGTGTCGCAGTATTTGAGTTGGATATGTCGAATCAAATTTAGATAAGTGTTTTAGTTTTGAATATTTAATGCTTTTATCGGGTGAGCAGTTTTAAGCTCTACTCAATACTAAGTCAATGTGACTATAACTACACGAATTGTACACTCACTGAACCGGTTACAACGCACATGAATGGGTGAACCAGGTGTCTGTAGTACAAACAAATCACCATTAATGATCCTACTTCCACAGTGCATGGGAGGTGGGATATAGCTCAAGCTGTATTATGTCCGCCTGTGAAGCTGTCGGTCATAGGATCGATCCTGCTCAGTGGACCCATTTGCAGTTTGGGATATTTTCCATTCCAACCAGCAGTCCACAACTGGTTCATCAAAGGCCGCAGCATATGCTGTCCTGCCTGTGGGAAAGTGCATATAAAAGACCCCTTGCTGCTTATTGGACAGAGTAGCCTATATCGCACTGGTGGGTTTCCTCCAATGAAATATGTCAGAATGACCATATGTTTGATGTCCAATAGCTGGTGATAAAATATGAAACAATGTGCTCTCGAGGCGTCATTAAATAAAACAAGCTTTACTTTTTCTGCAGCGCTCAGGTAGCTGGCTGTCGATGACAGGTGGATCGGTGTGAGTTGCACCTATTTGTTCCCCATTATGAACACTACCAGAGAGCATGTTGGAAAACTCCAATTACTGAATAGTGTAAAACAATTTTTAAATCCTAACTTCATTCGAGGAAAAATTAACCATTTCACATCGGTTCTTTGTTGAGTTGTTGGCAAGATTGGACCGACGACCTTCTTAAAGTTGCATAATCCGATGGTTTTGAGGTTCTGCCATATTTTCTTCAAAGCCGCATAGTTGTGTAAAATATTCCGATATATGGCAGGGGGGGGGGGTGCTATTCAACGAACTCTAAAGTTGGTTGAAACCATCAACTTTTCTAAACCAAAGAAATTAATTCATTTTTATTATATATTATATAACTTAGATATTGGTGCACTCATTAAACATTTTGCCACCACACAGAAGGAAATACTGAGGCAATTGAATAAAAACCTGTTATGTGAGAGTTTTGGCATGCATGCCAACATTAATTTTGCATGGTTGCACTTCAAATATCTCAAAAGTAAGACATTGAAAATAAAAGTTACTTCAAGTTAAAGTAGGGTAGATTATAACAATACACCTAATATATTCTTAGCCAACCTCGCTTTGTTATTGTCAATAGCTATTCACTCCTCCTTGTTTGGAATGAGAATGTAGAATATTTAGACAGAAACTCAAAGCCATCGGACTATGCAACTCTAAATAGATAAATAAAGTAGGTTCGTTGTCCCTTTGAAGTAACTTTTGATTTTAAATGGCTAACTTTGGAGATATTTGAAGTGGCATGTACATCAAAATGTTGACACCTAGACTCAACAGAAACAGGTTATATTTGCAATCTATAATCTACAATCTACAATCTACAGTTATAAGCCATAAACAAGAAGCCCAAAATTATTACTAAAAACAAAATTCAAAAGATTTGAATAAAATTGGATTAGTGCTGCCCATCAGTGAAAACAAGTGTTAACACACTTACCTGTTATGAGCAGGGTAAATAAATTCATCACACACCAACAATTGCCTCAGTATTTATTCCTTCTTTGCAGTGGTCGTTTGGAATGAGAATGTAGAATATTTGGAAATTTAGTTAACGGTCTTATATCGCACAATATCAAGGATATATGTCAGCCATTGCTGGTATAAAAACTCATAAGCTCGTTTTTTCATTGTCAATGGCTATGCACTCTTCCTTGTTTGGAATGAGAATGTAGAATATTTACACATTTAGTTAAATTGTTTTATATCGCAAAATATCAAGGATATATCATAGTCATTGCTGGTATCAAAACTCACAAGCTTGCTTTGATATTATCAATTGCTATAAATGCTAAGCACTCTTCCTTGTTTAGAATGAGAATGTAGAATATTTGGAAATTTAGTTAACGGTCTTATATCGCACAATATCAAGGATATATGGCAGCCATTGCTGGTATAAAAGCTCATAAGCTCGTTTTGTCATTGTCAATGGCTATGCACTCTTCCTTGTTTGGAATGCGAATGTAGAATATTTACACATTTAGTTAAATTGTTTTATATCGCATAATATCAAGGAGATATCATAGCCATTGCCGGTATCAAAGCTCACAAGCTTGCTTTGATATTATCAATGGTTAATAAGTGCACCAGTATCTAAGTTAGATATGTAGGATCAAATGTAGGTTAGTGTTGTGGTTTTGAAAATGTTATGCTTTCATCGGACAATGCGGCTTTAAAGTTGAATGTAAGTTGGATTAATGGTGCAGGTATTGTGGCCAGATGCGATCTGCGCTCCTTCCGGTATACCCTGTTCTTACCATACATGGCTTGTTGTAGCTACGCCATGCACATGTGCCTGTTTACTTTAATTAGTCCCATAGGAGAAGCAACATAAATCAGGTTGGAGGAAACTATGCGCTCCCTTCACATGCTTACACAATCAGGCTTATTGAACGATATCGGTTTTAGGCAGGAAGAGCGTATAGCCATTGACAATATCAAAATGAGCTTGGGAGGATTGATATCAGCAATGGCTATGATATATATTTGATATTGTGCGATATAAAACCATTAATTAAATGTCTAAATATTCTACATTCTCCTTCCAAACAAGGAGGAGTGAATAGCTATTGATAATAACAAAACGAGGTTGGCTAAGATATCTACTTGATATTGTGTGAATAGAACAATTAACTAAATATTTAAATATTCTATATTCTCATTCCAAACAAGAAAGAGTATATACCCATTGATCATATCAAAACAAGGTTGTGAGCTTTGATATCAGCAATGGCTCCGATATATCCTTGAAATTGTGTGACATAAAACCATTAACTAAATGACTAAATATCCTGCATTCTCATTCCAAACAAATCTAGCCCGAGCCAAGACCAATAAGCAACTCATTACTCAGAAACACTGAAGTTCATATCAGATCTGTTTCTTTGAGGTTTTAAATCCTAACAACATCTAAGATCATACCATCGGGACGGATGCCGACTTGTGACAGTGCGCACCTATGACAACTTTATAGTGCTGCCCACACTAGGATGCCAGGCCACTGGTGTCATTGCCTGATGTCCCACTCAGTCACATTATCCTGATACTCAGCAAACCAATGCATGCCCTATTCTATTAATGCCAAGTGTCAGGCTAGGTAGCGACAAGTATCAATGTTATTATTGACATTGGTTTGACTCAGCTGGGATTCAAACCCATGACCTCCAATGCAGGAAGCCACCAGCGTGCTTACTGATTCAGCCAATCCCGTGTGGTCATATCAGATCTACTTGAAGATCTTCAACTATACCCCAAACCACACACGAATAACATATCAGGGATTATCTAGCAACTCGACAGCTTTGTATACATGAGAATATCTCCAATACAGTCTCGGTACACCGGTTGTTTAGTTAAAGTTGCATAGTCCGATGCTTTTGAGTTTCTGCTATTTTCTGAGATAAATATATTATACTAATCATTATAATCTACTTTACTTTAGTTTGAAGTAACTGTAATTTTAAATGGCTAAGTTTGGAGATATTTGGTATCAAAACATGCCAAAATAATTTTGGCAAGCATGCCCAAACTCTGACACCATAGACTTCAGTAGTAACGGGTTCTATTATTAATTGACTTATTATGCCCATCTATGCAGCAACAAATGCTTAATAAATGCACCAGTGTCTATGTAGAATCAAATCTAGATAAGATTTTTAGTTTTGAAATTTGATGCTTTCATCGGACCATGCAACTTTAATTTCTATCGGAGACTGTTGTGTATCGGTTAAGGCGCTGTCACATTACGGCGTATGGCGGGAGCGTATGGCGGCGTAGCGGCTTACGTCATATACGTCGCCATACGCTGCATACGCTACGCATACGCTACGCATACGCTACGCATACGCTACGCATACGCCGCCAGTGCCGCAACACGCCGGCGTATGTGAAGCCTATGATGCATACGCCGCCATACGCTTTCATAAATCCGTCCGTCCAAATTTTTTTGTGCATGCTCAAAAAAACGCGACCTATGAGGGCGTATGGCCCATACTGTCAAAAAATGTCACAGCACGCTCCCATACGCTCCCATACGCTACACATACGCTACGCATACGCTACGCATACGCTCTTCATACGCTCCTCATACGCTCAAACACACCCGAAAGTGGCACCCGATGGCGTACGTAGGTTTTCAATACGCTCCCGCCATACGCCGTAATGTGACAGCGCCTTTAGTATGATAGGCCCCCTGTCTGTCGTTTATCTGCTACTAGTGTTGCTGCAGTGCTGGTGTGAGAGGCCCCTGACACCTCGTGAGATTAAATTAGGATTTAGAAGTAGCATGCCAATGGTACCATGAACTAGATTTTATCACAAGTCGTCAGGTTTAGCTGTAAGATCAATTCAGTGTACACAGCTGTCATTATTGTGTGTATATACATGTATATATGTATGTATAATATAACTTCTCTTCTCTTGGAAGATTTATACTGCCTATCATGGATAAGTCTGAATAGACTTGTTTTCACCATTAGACAGTTTGTCGATAGAAAGCCCGAGCCCACACTTTTACCGACCCAATGGATTTTTAACCTCCCACACCACATAGACATGGTATGAGAGCAACTGGCCTTTGATGATGCTGTAAGTTATACACAGCTGTGGAAATCCAAATTGGCAGAGGTGGGGGCACGGGGAATAGAACCACTGACCTTCAGATTAGGAGTCCAACCTAGAAAAAAGTCAGACATTCTAACCACTCCACCACAGAGAACACCACTTTATCTATGCATATATGTATCTATGTATGTATCTATGCATAATATAACTTCTATCTATGTATATGTGATGTATAACGCATTATGCGAGTATAAAGATATGTAAGGGAATATTACTTATTATTATTATTATTATCCGGATGATTTGTATGTATCTATGTATAATATATTGTGTATCGATGTATGTATATATCGATGTAACCGTCATGATATGAACGTAGATGTTGCGAGGACATAAAACCCCAAACAACAACATGCATTTATGTATCCATGTATGCATCTATGTATGCATCTATGTATGTATATGGTTGTGGTATAAACTCAGTATGTATCTCATATATATACAAATATATACAGCAAAACCTCTCAAACCGACCATCCCTACAGATCGACCACTCTCCTATATCGATCGTTTTATTTGGGTCCCAACATACCAGTTTAACCATATTCTAACGCCCTAAACAGACCACCTCCCTAAATAGACCACTTAAAGTCGGTTCCAAGGTCGATCGATTTAGAGAGGTTTTTACTGTATAAAGATATATATATATATATATATATATATAGATCCATATAAGGTAGAACCTCTCTAAATCGACTGGCCTGTGATGTCGGCGGTGATGGTGGTCGCTTGAGGAGCTGCGCCTTCTACTCCTGGAACGGCCCCCCTTCTTCTTCATCGCCAGGCGGGCCATGTCACTCTCCAGCTCCCTCTCCTGCAACTCCAGCTCCGCCAATCGCTTCCTGCGCTCCAGCGCACGGATACGTCGTGTTACCGCCCGCTCCCGTTCTTCTACTTCGTCGTCCTCCGGGGCTTCTTCCTCAACCGATGAAGCTGAGGGTGAGTCTTCCTTCCTCGCCGGTTTTGGATTTTCTGCCATGTTGCTCAGCCTCCTAGATGAACGGGCAGTCTGCCTTGTTTGCATCGAGGCCCGGCCGCATGCGTCGTTCACTGGGCCAGCGTGTTCACAGCCGCATGGGCCACAGTAGTTAATCGGCATAATTTTCGTATCAGTATCGTCAAGTGCACCTAACGCCTGACATATAGCATCAAGAGAAGGTGACTTGAAAAGTCAGCCGATAGGTAGTATAAAATAAATACTATAAGATATCAATGGATGCAAAGGCAAACCTCATAGTAAAATAAGCCAATAAATTTGATGGCTAGTATAAATAAATACTATAAAAACTATAAAAGGAAATAAATAATGTAAAAGGAGCAATATAAAATTAATGCTATAGCAGTACTATGAGGTAAGCCTGGTAAATAAGGTAAGCACTATGCCGGTCTCGATTTGGTAAGCACTATGCCGATTTGGTGAGCACTATGCCGATCTCGATCTCGATTTAGCGCTTTGCAGCTGTGCTATGGCAGGTTGCGGCGTACTGTGGCCTGTAGAGGCGTAGTGCGGCCCGTACTATGGCCCGTACCCGTGTCGTAGTTTCATAGTTTCAACCGCTAACCGATAGCCTTTCTCGACACATTTAAAATTGAAAGTATTTTTTCAAATAACGTCGATACAGATATGTAGTCGTCTCAATCGACACACAGAGTTTGATTATATGCAGGCGTGATTCACAAATATTGTCGAATACGCGGTGTTATTTGTTTTCTACGATACCGTCTGCGTTGATATTTCCTCGTAGTTAGCTGACGAGGATCACAAGTCGTCGACATCCACGTCCACATCTCGACACACAGGTGCGATCGGGTGATACGCAACATCAACACAGGTAGAATGTAGACTGTGTTGGTAAACTTCGTAAGTAATTCGTAAGTAATTCGTAGCAGTCGCCCAACACTAAAGTAAATCGTATGAATGTGTAGAGGCGTAGTGACGCGGCCGGCGCGCGCTCAGTGTATATATCGCTACAGCAGCGCCGAGTAGCGGATTTAGCCGGAACCCAACGCGGAAGTGCCAGGCACCGCCGCGATGGGCAGCACCATGCGAAACCTACATCAGCATATACGTAGTATATGCTTTGCTATATATATATAGATCCATATAAGGTAGAACCTCTCTAAATCGACTGACCTTGGGGCCGATTCTAAGTGGTCCATTTAGGGAGGTGGTCGGTTTAGTGAGTTAGAATATGGTTACAATGGTATTGTTGGAACTCAAATAAAGCGATCGATATAAGGGAATGGTCGATGCTGGAGGTGGTCGGTAAGGGAGATTGATTGAAAAGATACTACACAGGCACATAAATGAACACCTGAAAAAGACTAATATACTAAACTCGAGACTAGGGGGCTTCAGAAAACTCCACTCCACATCAAAAACCATAGCCCTACTCACCAGTGACTTACTGGCCTCAATGAACAACAACAAAATATCAGGGGCAGCATTCATAGACTTCAGCAATGCTTTTGACACAGTAGATCAGAAGATACTACTTCAAAAACTCAACAAAATAGGTATAAAATCAGCCACAAGAAACTGGATCGAATGTTACCTGAAAAATAGGGAACAAAAAAACCAAAGTAGAAAATAGCATATCAGAATGCAGACCAATTACATGTGAAGTCCCACAAGGCCCACTACTCTTCATAATATACATAAATGACCTAGAGAATTGGCTAGACACTGAATACCTCCAGCTATATGCAGATGATACTGTCATATATGCTGAGGGCAACAGTGAAGAAGAGGTAACAAATAAACTAAATAAACTACTACAGAAACTGGATGACTGGTGCAAATCTAATAAAATAACCATAAATGCCAGCAAATCCAAAACAGTCCTCTTCTCACATAGACCACTACTGGAAAGTAACGCGCAATGCAAACTAGGAAACCAGGTGCTGGTAAAAGTAAAGCACTACAGATACTTAGGCCTAAAGCTGGAGAGCCAACTAAACTACAAGCTATGTGTGACAAAAATCATACAAAAAGTAAATCACAAACTCTGGTTATTTGCCAAATTAAGAAAGTTTATGACACAAGAAATGTCAATAAAGGTCTTCAAAGGAATGGTACTCCCGTACTTTGACTATGGAGACACAATATACATGGGAGCAAAGCAATAACTCCTTGACAAGCTGCAAAGCCTACAAAATAAAGCATTAAAAATATGTCTCATGGTGGACAGAATGCACCCCAACTATGACCTGCACATGCAAACCAAAGCAACATTGCTAAAAAAAAAATCGAAGACTAGTACACCTCAAAACACTCGCATTTGGGTATAGTCGCGATAGGAAATACCAAAAGCAACCAACCAGAGATACACAAATAAACAATGCACCACTAATAAAACAAACAAGGAGCCGCATAAAGGCCCATGAAAGAAGCACATTAGAGATGGCTGCTAAGGCTTGGAATGCCCAATCAGTCAAAGAAAGGCAGATCCCTGATCTAAAGACATACAAAAAATATCTTTGTAAAAAAGGGAAGACGCTGATGACACCCTAGGGCCAGAACCCCAGATGGGCATGTGATATGTCACGGCCCACAAACAGGGCTGCCCCAAGGGAGAAACCTGGACCACCCTCAGTAGATAACAAACAACAACAACTAAAACCTATAGCTATCTAACGGTCTTTCCCTACTTCGGATCGACCTTGGATAGCCAAACCCAACACAAAACAAGCTCAAACATCTATGAGCCAAGAACACACTTAACTGCCACAGCTACCTAGCAGTCTTTCCCTATTTCGGATCGACCTAGAATAGCCAACCCCAATGCAAAACAAGCTCAAACATCTACAGATACTAAATAATCACCATGTAATAACAAAGGGCTACTAGAGCAAATAATGTGCCACTACTAAAGCAGACCAGAAGCCAAATAAAAGCTCATGAGAGAAGCACGCTGGAAATGGCTACCAAGGTGTGGAATGCCCAAACTGTAAAGGAATGACAAATTCCTGACCTAAAAACTTACAAAAAATATCTGTGCAAAATAAGGGTAGAAAACCCCCACTAAGCTGCACTGCAAAGGGGCATGTGATATGTCACGGCCCACCAGCGGGATGCCCAATGGAAGGTAACCATGCCAAAAGTAGCCAGATAACACACCACACAGCTATGTACATGCTTATGATATGTAAATAGGAGTAGGCTAGTCTAGTAATAAGAGTAGAACAAAATAAAATAATACATATATGCCAATAAAATCAAAAAAAACTAACATAGGCTACTAACCATACCAACCATTTATCTATCTGCTACTGAAATGCAGGCAATCAAATACCTTATCAGCAGCTACTATGTGGTAAGATAACACCAAGCCTACAACTGGCCAGCATTGAAACCAAGCCTGGGTACCCAGGCTTATATGCTATGGACAGTATAAATACAGCCTCAGTAAAAAAAAAAGATTAAAAAAAGGAGGCTTCACTCTATGCATATATGCATAATATTATATACATATATACCTATATACATATATATATATCGCTTAAAAGCCAGTGAAGTAATGGTGATCTGAGATTATTTAAGGTAAGCGATACAGTTATCGCCACATGTGTAGCATCACGCATTAAATGGCCGCTCGGCAGCACATAATGATTCTTTATGATAATAGATCGGTATATAATGAAATAGGTATCACATTATTTCTTCCATATATTCATAGCCCCATAACTCATTATGTAACATATATATGGGTGGCCTAATGCTACGTTCATGCTAAACACGTATGGACGGCTCCGCATGTTTTCCGTCCGTCGATCGCTGTGAAGGTGTTCATGCTAGGCACGGTCAGCCACCCACTTTTTCTAGTCCTGCCTGTGTGGTACAGAGTGTGAGACATGGAGACACAGATGAGACACAGTTTGAAGCATGAAGACAGAGACACAATATGAGACACAGTGGCACATGGAGACATAGATACAGTGTGAAACATGAAGATCTCGAGACACAGTATGAGACACAGTGTGAAGTACAGTGTGGGATATAGTGTGAGGCGCAGAGACAAAGTTATATTCTCAGTGCACAGACACTTGGTGGATGGCCATGCCGTGCCATGCTCAATATGAACGCTTTTTGTACCAACAGTAAGAATAAACTACAATTTGCAATGCAGACCTTCTTTTTTCCGTACCGATGGCCGGAAAAAGTAGTGCAAGCACGAAAGGAAGTTTTCCGTTGGTGAGTGGCCATGACGTGACGTGACGTGACGTGCTTAGTATGAACACCTTTTGCATCAACAGTAAGAAAACAGCACGTTTTTCCGTGCACACCATTTCTTTTCAGCACCGACGGAAAATGTCGGTCAACGTCCGGGTTTAATCATCATGTAGATGTATCATAATCATACTATATGAATATATAAGCGCAAAGCAGGTCTGAACCAGATAAATATGACAGATATATATATACTATAGATATATAGACATATGAACATATGGACATATAGACAAATATACATAGATGTTGATTGTTGACCTATTACGTCCTGGCAACATCTAAGGTCATATCAGTATGGGTACCTACTTGTAACAGTTCGCACTCATGGAAACTTTATAGTGCTGCACCACTGGGAGACCATGCTACCAGCACCATGACCTAATATTCCACCCAGTCACATTATCCTGACGCTGAGCCAACCATTCCTCATCCTATCCTAATATCATGCCGAGCAACTGGCTAGAAATTCTTAAGTCATTGGTTTGACTCGACCAGGGTTCGAATCCCAAGATTGACCAACACAGGATACTGATGCTTAATTCATTTGACCATCCCGTCTGGTTATAGATATTGACATATAGACATATAGACATATATACATATGTGTATGAGCCTGTCTCAAAAGGTGATAAGTAATTGTGGACAAAACTTTGTCCATTGTAATGATCAACATACTATCTCCTTATTCATTTGCTCAGGATAAACTGATTTATTTTTTACATGATGTTTCATAATCCCAATAGAATACATAATGATTTGAAGCAAATGTCATTGTGTTTCCAGTGTAACCATTTCTGTGTTGTTTTGTGTCAATCGTTATGCCGGACAAAAACAAAAATTAGTTATCACCTTTTGAGACAGGCTCATATAGACATATTTATTGATTCATTGGTGGTTGCTTTATGCCGTGTCGGCAGCATAGACCATATTTACGGTGAGAAATGTTTGGTTTTTGTTCAAACCATCACTTTTACATGTAAAAGCAGACAATCAATTATGTGCCAATAGACACTCATTAAATTAGAAAGCTCACAATCATATATTTGTGGTTAAGGGAAACAAATTCCCATAGAAAAAGAAAAGTTTTATTAATAATTGATAGAATTTATTTAGTAAACTATACGAGGTGGTACAATCCAGCTGCCCTCAAAAAGGCTCAAATGTTTTCTTGTTTTACTTTAGTAAAAAGGTCATACATACTGTCTGCAGTTTAGAATTGTTGGCGCAGGGCCAACAAATCAAAGCAACTTAGTCAAATGTGTTTGAGTGTCAGTGGGCACCCAATACATTCAGGGGGAGGTTCCCCCTTGAGCAGAAAAGCATGTGTAAGCCACGAGTGGCCAATACGGCAGTGGCTACGGACCACTTGGTCCAGCCGACCTTCTGCATGAGTCTGTGGTGCTTTTCCCACAGATGGTTCAATTTCTTTAAGTTTATTAATGTTTTCATCCCACTCATGTTGCCATTTGGATTTTATGTGGGTGGCTATTAGTGGTTTCAGATCAGAGTGAGGGATCAGAAATGGTTCAAGATCACAGTTCAGGGCCCTCTTGGCAGCTCGTTCGTTTCCTTGTATGCCGGCATGGCCAGGCACCCAGCACAGGTGGATGTCATACCCATCCGTTGCCAGTTGGTTCATTTTATAAATGACCATTGCTAGAATAGGGTGATTCATTTTCCGTCCAGCAACAGCCAGGAGGCAAGAGAACGAATCACTGTATATAACATACTTAATGTGGTTGGATACCTCAATACACTCCAACGCGAGAAGGAGTGCTCAGGCTTCCGCAGTGAAAATCGAGCTCTGATCGGGCAAGCGTACGCCAAATTATTCCCGTCGACAGACTGCCGCAGCAGCTACCCGGCTTTGGTCTTTCGAACCATCAGTGTATATGGAGAGGTGGTCTGCAAACTGGCCTTGAATCTCTGCATCCAGTCCTTGGTACTCGAGTGGATGTTCCCAGACTTCCTCAGTTCCGTGAGTCGGAGGATAACCGATGGCTTCCTCAACGACCCCTCCAAATCCACGCCCAAGGCCTCCAAATGAGGTTTCATTCGGAGCCTCAGTGGCCTGATGTAATTCGGCCTGGCTTCATACCTGGATTCGTCATGTTGCTCGAATAGACAATTGTGTGCAGGATTCAATGCATTAGTTTTTATCTTGACTACATATTGCATGGCCAGTTTGATTCTCCTGTTGTTAAGTGATGGTTCATTGGCTTCGACATAGAGGCTCTGAACCGGTGAGGTGCGGAAGGCCCCAAGGGCCAGGCGCAGTCCCTGGTGGTGGATCGTGTCTTGCAGCCCAATATATGATTTCCTTGCGGAACCGTATACTATGCTGCCGTAATCCACTCGTGACCGAACCAAGGTTCTGTACACGGAGAGCAGAACATCTCTGTCCGCTCCCCACTCTGAGCTGGACAGTACCCTCAGAATATCTAGCACTTTCAGGCATTTTCTTTTCAGGTACTTTATATGTGGCACGAAAGACAGTTTTGCATCGAGAATGAGGCCCAGAAATTTGGCTTTCTCAATGACTTTAATGGGATCCCCATCAAGGTTCAGCTCCGGTTCCGCATGCATTCTACACAGCAGGAAAAAGTGCATGCAGACTGTTTTGGTCTTGGAAAATTTGAAACCGTTCAGAACTGACCATCGATGGATCCCATTTATGCTTAGTTGTAGCCATCTATCTATGACATTCATGTTAGCACCGCTGTAATATAAAACAAAGTCATCCACGAAAAGACTACAGGAGACCCCCCACTTTACAGCAGCAGCAATACCATTGACCTTGACCCCGAAAAGGGTCACAGCCAGTATGCTGCCTTGAGGTACTCCTAGTTCCTCTGAGTGTAGCCTGGAATAGGTAGACATATAGACATATATACATATAGACGACATATATATGACATAGACATATATATATATAAACATATACACATATGTATATATAGACATACAGAAATATAGATGGCATATAAATGACATATACTTATAGACGACACATAGACGACACATAGACGACACATAGACGACACATAGACGACACATAGATGACACATAGATGACACATAGACGACACATAGACGACACATAGACAACACATAGACGACACATAGACAACACATAGACTACACATATGGGTCATATAGACAACATATAGACAACATATAGATGACATATAGATTGTTTGTTTGTTGTTGTTTTACGTCCTGGCAACATCTAAGGTCATATCAGGACAGGTACCATCTTGTGACAGTACGCACTCATGGTGATTTTATAGTGATATATAGATGGCACATAGACGACATATAGACAACATATTTACTACACATAGATGACGTATAGGCGACATATATACACATATAGACAAAATATATACGACACATAGACAGCATATAGATGACATATACATGACATATAGATGACATATAGATGACACATAGATGACATGTATACAACATATAGGCGACATATATAGACTTATATACGACTTATATGGGACATAAAGACGATATATAGACGACAAATAGATTACCTATATATGACAGATAGACGACATATATACGACACATAGACGACATATATATGACATATAGATGATATATAGACAACATCTATATGCCATATAGACAACATACATACCACATATATACGACATATAGACAACATATAGACGACATAAATACGTATATATGACATATATATGACATATATGTCACATATATGACATATAGACGACATATATACGACATACAGGCGACATTTAGACGACACATATGGGATGTATAGACGACATATAGACGACATATGGGCGACATATGGGCGACATATAGACGACATTTAGACGACATATAGCCGACATATAGATGACATATATATGACATATAAACAACATATATACGACACATAGACGACACATAGACGACACATAGACGACATATATAAGATATATAGACGACATATAGACGACATATAAACGACATATAGACGACATATAGACGACGTATAGACGACATATAGACATATAAACATCTATGCATATAGACATAAACATTTAGACATAGACATATAGACAAATAAAGCTATAGACAAATAAACGTATAGGCATATCGACATCTAGGCATAGAAATATAGACATATAATATATACACATACACACACAAATACACACAGATACATAGTTACATCCATATATATATATATATATATATATATATATATATATATATATATATACAAAGATACATATATTCACAAATACACAGAGTCACGGATATATCGAGTTGTTATTTGTTTGTTGGGATCAAGGCCTAGTAGTAGGAACATCTATGGTCATATCAGGACGGGGATATATATAGACATAGAGAGATATATGAAAATAGAAATACAGACATATGAATCCGAGCGAATGCATTGTGACGCCCCATGCTGGGAAAGCCCCCCCCCCCCCCCCCGGCAGCTGGGGGGGGGGGGGGGTACACTACAAACCTTATTGCATGCGATAACGGGCTTAGCACTATTCATATATATATATATATATATATATATATATATATATTTATATATATGTGTGTATATATATATATATATGTGTGTGTGTGTGCGTGTGCGCGTACACATTCATCGTGTCCTGATAAGACGTGCGGGAACCTACACCCCTAACCTAGCGAGGCGCCGTGACATATAACATTAACAACCATCTTCGACGAACAGTTAGTAAAACGAAGCTTTAGCGAGACCATTATTGATACCATGCCCGAACTCATTGGGGGGCCTTGACAGGCGAGCCTCCCCCCCCCCCCCCCCACACACACACCCCCTCCCCCCCCCCACACCCAGTCCACAACAAGCCCACCTCGTAACCAGAGCGTCTGCCTGCAACAATCACAGCACACGATCAATCGAACCCGACAACATAATTCAACCCATATTCTAAATACAACACCCGATCAATCGAACGCGGCAAAAAACAACACCCCAAAACTTACCTTCTAAATCGAAGAGCAGATGACACCCGTTGCTATGGCCGCCAACTCGTTGTCGGCTGTTCCTGGTGAGCGGTGGGCAGTTAATAAATAGCTCTAGGTCCGGTGAAGGCGGGTTACTGATATCCTTTAGGTAGTGAGCTCAAACAATAATCTGCTGGGAGTGTGCTGGCTCTCTGATTGAACAGATCTGGAGGAAGGAGGAGGTGTGACGCGAGGAGTTGTGTGTGGTGTGTGTGTGGTGTGTGTGTGTGTAGTGTGTGTGTGTAGGGCATGTGGTGGTTGGTGGATGCAGGGGAGGGGATCTACATTCCCTGCGGAACACAGCAACCACGTCTACCGACCGTTAACGACTCAGTCCCGGGCGGGTTCAATACAAAGCCTGACACTCTCCAAGCAGAGTACGCGGCGCTGAGGGCAAATCCGCTCGGAGAGTGACGGCGCAGGCGTCCGGGTAGCTGGGCGGGTGCGTTGTGTGCTAGTCGTGGTTTAAGGCGGGGAAACAATGGTTTAGCCTGGTTCCTTAGTCTTCCACATGGTGGCACCACAATGGCGGTTTGAAACGCACCGACCCGCCACCTAGTGGCCGCGGGAAGTACTGGAACCAGAGCGAGTGATGGAGAGATTTGATTTGTTGTTCGCTTGATTGCTTAATGGTAGTTTTATGCCGTGTCGGCAGCAAAATTCCATTTTCATGGCGAGTATTTTAATTTCATTCTGTTGTGTTATTATTTAATCATTTAACCGCTTTTATTCAGCGTGTAATGTGCAAACAGCTCATGATTGATTATATGATGTGTCGCTTACAAGTTACAAACGATGTTAAAACTCACAATTAATTTATTCAAATTGTGGCCGAGAATGGTAACATCCAAGGTAAAATTATATACATGCATATATATATATATGGATATATATATATATACTATAGATGTACTATATATATATACTATATATATACTATGTATATACCATATATATAGTATATATATACTATATATACTATAAGTGTGTACTCCACAGTTATATGCTATCCTCTACTTAGTTAATCAATTTACATGTCTATGCTGATCATACACACTAATACATGCTACTGAGTTGGGACTAGTGACACTACGAGTGAGCCAACATAGCGGTGTTTACTTAGTGAACCCAGTGACTGTGATGTACTAGGAGTTGTCAAAGTACAAAATAATACCCGTCAATTGTTGCCCGCCCAATTAGGATTGAGCGATAGACTGCCTCGTTCTGCCCAGGAAGTGGCACCCACTCATTGTCGGTGGCGCTAAAAATGCCATCACCCACTCCCGCCCGATTTCTCCTGGCCAACTGATCCGTCACCCCAACCTGTAAGAGGAACGCAGGGACGTCCTCCATCTGTGAGTCGGATCACGTGATACCTCGAAGGGATACTTACAGATTCACTTACAGATCCTCTTCTGGCTGATCTAGGTAGGCCATATTGGGCCTCTAATGCCAGCTCGTTATGATATAGAAAAACAAACTATTTTTGTACACACATATAGAGGTCGACGGAGCCCTGAAGTCATATAGTTGTCGGGGTCCTCTCCAATGTCTAACCAGCCTTCTCTCAACAGGTTGGGGAAACACCTGAAATGAGAGTCTGTTGATACATTTTGATCCGTTGGTGTAATTCAGTATGTTGATTGATATTCTTTACTATAGGAAAATGTGTTATCTCCTATAACCAGTGAACCTGTTTCAACTGGCAATACATATTTATATTACTAGAAAAAGACAAACCTGTTGCACCAATTAACCGACTATCAGCTACATTTGGGGTTTCATTTAAGAGTCATTAAGGATTGAATTTACATTAAAACAGAAGGATTTTTATGTATTACATTTCATAGCATGTTGGTTTTATTCAACTGGCAAATCATATTGAGCCCCTACGCCACCTGGAGGATCACATATATACTACTGTATACATATAATACATTGACTGATCATGGTGCCGACTAGCGGAACTTGCCGATACACTTTTAGAACTGCTGCTGCAGCCGCCCCGCTTAACGTGGATGCCTAGCTGACCTCATTAGGTCACAACGTTTCAGATTCGAATCATTCTACCCTAGCAGCTGAACCAGACAACATATATCGACATGGTACCAGTTTTTTTAGCCTCCCACCCACCCCAAATTCAAGGCTAGATTGTAGGATTAAGTATCTGTTAGCCTACATTAGGACTGCGTACATTTCTGTTCACCGTTACCATTTTATCGGCTCTAAAATAAATGCCACTTTAAACCACTGTCGGTCTCGTATTGCTTATTTATGAACATGCTATATGTATTTCAAGATAATGTACATATTCAAAACCACCGGACTATGCGACTTTAATAGGAATGGACAAGGACTGGATAGCTCAGAATCAAGATAATATGAGTGAGTAGGATATCAGGTAATGATGCATGCAGCCTGGTCTACCAGTGGGGCAGAACTATAAAGTTGACATGAGTGCCCAATGTCACAGGTCGCTACCCCGTACTGATATGACCTTAGATGTTGCTAGGACATAAAACCCCTGACTTCACACTGCACCTGCTTCCGAATCATTATGTGCTAGGTATTGTTGGCCTATCGCAATATCCATCTAGTGCTTAATGAAGAAATGTGCAAACCCACATTGCTCCTGAGGGCTTGTTTTGGTCTACAGAGGGAGTTGTCAAATCCATTGTCATGGCGAAGATATGGGAGTTCTATTCTTATGGTGCTGTCACATTACGAAGCTTCTCGTCGGTGCACCGCCAATGCGCAAAAAAGTCGAGACACGTCAAACTTTTCAGCGCGGTGGAAAAAAGTTTGACGTCAGCGCAACGTGTTGGTAGCATGCGGCCGACATTGTGGTAACGTATATCGACACGTGAGGAAAAACACTAAAAAAGTTTGGTGCATGACCTTAAATGCTGCTAGGACATAAAACACCAACAAACAAACAAAACAACAGTTTGGCGCAACTGGGGGAACGAAACTCACGTGTGCCTGGTGTGTGCCTAGCATTCGCATAACGTTATTCCAGTATCTCGACACGCCCCTAACGTCGCCATAATGTTGGCACCCGCGCATCGTCGCACGTCGAAAGTTTTGCATAAGCACAAAACTTCGGTGATTCCCTGACGCGTGCCGCTAACCATCGCCAACCGTAGCCGTAGATCAATGAATACCAACGCATGCCTAATGCGTGTGTAACGCTTCCTGACGTATCCCTATGTTGTGCCAAAAAATCACATACATCGACGCACATTGGCGAGAAGCATCGTAATGTGACAGTACCATTAGCACCTGTGACAGATCCTGCACTCTTATAAGGTTGGTGTGATTTGTGATAATCTCCTCAGGCGTTGACAACGGCTATATTGAATCCCCGGCTGTGTCCTCTCATGACTTCCTACATGTCATATTTTGAAACCCTAGTAGGTCACATTGTCCTGACACCGAGCTAACCAGTCTTTGCCCTATCCTAGTAATGCTAAGCGCCAGGCTAAGTAGCGACAAGTATCAATTTGGTAAGTATTGGTTTGACTCGTCTGGGATTCGAACTCCCGACATTTCGCATAGGAAGCCTGCGCTGTACAGGTTCGCTCATCACATCCGGTCCTGCCCCATGGAAAGCAATTCAGCTAATTCGGCTAATTCGGCCTATCCGACAAGTCAGTTAAAGTGGGAAGATTTGTGTGCCAGGTATTCTTTCTGAGGGGGACCACCTATTAAATGGAAGCCATGCAAATGCCTACCTTGCTCAAATAACCAAACGGGATGACATTTTCGAAACCAAAACATTTTTCTAGACTTAATTCTAGATATTCACCTTTGATACTGGTGCACTTATTAAGCTTTGTTGTGCTGCATAGAAGGTAGCAATAACTCAATTTAATAGAACCTATTACGACTGAAGTCTATGGTACCAGAGCTTTGGCATGCTTGCCAACATTAAATTGCCATGTTTTTGCGTCAAATATCTCTAATGTTAGCCATTTAAAATCAAAGTTACTTCAAACTAAACTAATGTAGCGTATAGCGATTAGCATAATATATTTATGTCAGAAAATGGCAGCAATTCAAAAGCATCTGACGATGCAACTTTAATAGGATATGACAAGGAGCAGTAGAATGAAGAAGACAAATTGTCCCTGATTGAAATTTTCCTCCGTCATTAATGCATGTATAAACAAATGTAATTCGAGGAACTTAATTCCATGTATGAAACAATTACAGTGAAGCCCTAATTTTACATCGCCCGATCTGATACGAATATAACGCGATAAGTCATTGAACCCCCGTAGTTTCTCTTTCTAGGGAACTGAATAGTTTTACTAGAACTTAATTTTTGTTTTAATGTCTCCTGTAACAGCAATGATTTATTCACGAAATTCTTTAATTTAAAGGTAATTTAATTGCCAGCAGATAATTTGATTTTCTTTAACCCCGATTCAGCCAAAGCATGCTTTTTTTCCGGATGATATTTTATGGACTACAATTATCTTTGCTTAATGGGGTCACATGTTATGTAGTTACAAATAGCTATTTTATTTTATTTCTATTTTCGTGAATTGTGTTTCCTCTTTTCACTGCTCTGTTCTCCTTGAGTTTTTTAAAAATTGTTTTATATCGTTCCCAAGGGATGATCTTTCAGCCAAACAACCAATGTTGCATTAAATTAAAGTTCATGCATTGAGCGACAGACTGACAGGGTGAAAGGATGGGGGTGTGGAGGTTCAACAAATCGGTAATTGAAAATTGGGTGTGGAGGTGGGTGTGGGGGTGGGTGTGGAAGGAGGTGAGTGTGGAGGTGGGTGAGGAGGTGGATGAAAGGGAGGGTGAGGGGGTGGGTGAGGAGGTGGGTGTGGAGGTGGGTGTGGAGGTGGGTGTGGAGGTGGGAGGGGTGGTGTGGAGGTGGGTGTGGAGGTGGGTGTGGAGGTGGGTGTGGAGGTGAGTGTGGAGGTGGGTGTGGAGGTGGGTGTGGAGGTGGGTGTGGAGGTGGGTGTGGAGGTGGGTGTGGAGGTGGGTGAGGAGGTGGGTGAGGTGGGTGTGGAGGTGGGTGAGGAGGTGGGTGAGGAGGTGGGTGTGGATGTGGGTGTAAGGATGTGGGTGGGTGAGGAGGTGGGTGAGGAGGTGGGTGTGGAGGTGGGTGAGGAGGTGGGTGAGGAGGTGGGTGAGGAGGTGGGTGAGGAGGTGGGTGTGGAGGTGGGTGAGGAGGTGGGTGATGAGGTGAGTGTGGAGGTGGGTGAGGAGGTTGGTGTGGAGGTGAGTGTGGAGGTGGGTGAGGAGGTGGGTGAGGAGGTGGGTGAGGAGGTGGGTGAGGGGGTGAGGAGGTGGGTGTGGAGGTGGGTGAGGAGTTGGGCGGGGATGTGGGTGAGGAGGTGGGTGTGGAGGTGGGTGTGGAGGTGGGTGAGGAGGTGGGTGTGGATGTGGGTGTAAGGATGTGGGTGTGGAGGTGGGTGTGAGTATGTGGGTGTGGTGGTGGGTGTGATTGGGGGTGTAACTATGTGGGCATGATGGTGGGAGTATTGTTTGTTGTTGTTTTACGTCCTAGCAACATCTAAGGTCATATCAGGACGGGTACCGACTTGTGACACTGCGCACTCATGGCGACTTTATAGTGCTGCCCAACTGGAACACCAGGCTGCCAGCACCATGACCTGATATCCCACTCAGTCACAGTATCTTGACACTGAGCCATCCAGCCCTTGTCTTATCCCAATAATGCCGAGTGGCAGTCTAGGAAGCGACAAGTATCACTTTGTAAGTCATTGGTTTGACTCGACCAGGGTTCGAACCCACCACCCCACGATCTACTAACACGGGAGACAGGCGCTCTAACTCATTCGGCCACCCCGTTCTTGTCTGGTGGTGGGTTAAGGATGTGGGTGTGGAGGTGGGTGTAAGGATGTGGGTGTGGAGGTGGGTGTAAGGATGTGGAGGTGGGTGTAAGGATGTGGGTGTGGAGGTGGGTGTAAGGATATGGGTGTGGAGGTGGGTTTAAGGATGTGGGTGTGGAGGTGGGTGTAAGGATATGGGTGTGGAGGTGGGTGTAAGGAGGTGGGTGTGGAGGTGGGTGTAAGGATGTGGGTGTGGAGGTGGGTGTATGTATTTGGTTGGAAGCTATGAAGGTTTCACTCCTTACATCTCAGCGATCCCTTATTATTTGTCGGTATCAGTAAACAAGTGCTGCTCAGGACCGGCTCTCTCCCTCTGACCACACCCTGGTGGCGCCACAGGTATCATTCTCCAGCATACTCGTACACAAAGCGTGGCTCCGAGCTGCTCCTAGCGGCGCTGACAGCCCTGGTCATCACTAGGAAGCTCTGAGCAGTTCCGAGCTGTGCCGAGCATAACCCCGTGGGCCCCCGAGCAGCCCCGAGCAGCACCGAACAGCACCGAACAGCACCGAACAGCACCGAACAGCACAGAGCAGTCCTGAGCAGTTTCGAGCAGCTCCGACCAGCATCGAATAGCTCCGAGCAGCCCCGAGCAGCAGTGAGCAGTCCCGAGCAGCATGGAGTAGCTCCGAGCAGCAGCGAGCAGTAGCGGGCCTTAGCGAGCAGCAGGGCGCAGTTCCGAGCAGCAGCGAGCAGTCCTGAGCAGCTCCGAGCAGCAGTAGCCGGTAGCTCAGGCGTACTTAACAGAGGGCAGTTCATTCTTCATTCTTCATTCAGTACGGCGCTCACGTGGTGGTGACGGCGGAGAGGTGCCGGGCAGCGCACGGGTAGAATTGGTTACAGCAGGCCCCCTAGGTCTCCCAACACACGCCTGTTGAAGCTACGGGGAACTACTCACCTCCACACCCGCACTTCATGCCGTGTAGGCCTACCTGTCTCAGCTGTCTCAGCTGCCTCAGCACTGCAAGTAGCCGTTAGGTTGGTTGCCATTAGGGTGGACATCGACATATTTAATCCTGCGCGCACTCCACAAACCTGTTGCAGTTCGCAATGAGCGCTGCCATATTCAGGATTCATATGTAAGAATCTGACGTGTAAGACGGAGTGCGGAATCTCAACACCCCCTCCTTACTCCTGATGGAAGTGAGTGGCCAAGCGTTTGTCAGCACCGCTTGACAAGACACCACCAGCATGTTGAGTGAGTATACATGTAGATATATATATATAGCAATGTACTTTGAATTGTTTGACAAGACATGGCTAGTATGTTAAGTGAGTATTACACATAAATATATATATATAGCACTGTGCTTTGACTAGTTTGACAAGACATGGCGAGTATGTTGAGTGAGTATATATGTAGATATATATGCAATGTATATATATATAATGCAGTGTACTTTGACTTGTTTGACAAGACATGGCGAGTATTTTGAGTTAGTATATATGTAGATACATTATACAATGTATATATAGCAGTGTACTTTGACTTGTTTGACAAGACATGGGGAGCATGTTGAGTGAGTATATATGTAGGTATATATACAATGTATATATAGTAGTGTACTTCGACTTGTTTGACAGGAGATGGCGAGTATGTTGAGTGAGTATATATGTACATATATATTCATATATAGCAGTGTACTTTAACTTGTTTGGCGAGACCATGGCCAGTATGTTGAGTGAGTACTATGTGGATATATATATACATATATATATATGGCAGTGTACTTTGACTTGCTTGACAAGACACAGTGAGCTGGTGAGTATGTTGAGTGAACGCATATGTTGATATATAAATAGTAGTCTACTTTGACTTCGTTGACAAGACACTCTGAGTATGTTGAGTGAGTATATTTATACTATATATGTAGACATATATGTGGCAGTGTACTTTGAGTTGCTTGACAAGACATGGCCAGTATGTTGAGTAAGTATATATATAGATATATATATATGTGTATTATAATGGATTATAATAATATAAATAACGAAGCTTAATCCAAGGTTTAATTATTATATTGTATTATTGTGCTATCGATATCGTATGTATTTGGAGTCGCGCACCCACCCTGATCAGTGTGCGCTAATGAGGCGCCAGCTGTGTGGTGCGGAAAATAACCAAAACTGTCTCACTTTGATTACAATTTTCCTTGGCACGGTCGTGTATATGCTGATGGCTGACTGCCACAACAGCTACACAGGACATGCTGTATTGCGACTCGTGCAGCTCGTCGCACAAAGTAGACAAGCGTTGTAGGAAAAGAAAAGGAAGAAGAAAGGGGGGAAAAGTTTCCCCCTGTGAGAGTGACAAGAGGAACTACAGCCATTGAAACAGCAGAAATGTCGAAAACGGACTCCCGAGAGTTCACATCAGTCTTCAAGGAAATTACTTATATTGCTCTAGAAGAGAGAATAGCTGAACTGAAGGACCGACTGAAGGAGATCTGATGAAGCGACGACATGAAGGATGCCTACTCAATATCAAACCCGGAAACAACAATGCTGTGAAACATAATATTTGTGATACTAGTACTAAAGTGAATTGTGTGAATATTGTTAGATGTACACCGAGTTTAACAATGCTTGTGGTTTGCAGGCCACAGGTGTAGGTCATGACCCGATAAAGGTGAACGAACAGCAATTTCATGAACACCAAATACCGAATAACTGCTTGTTATATATATAGCAGTGTACTATGACTTCCTTGACAAGACAGGACAAGTAAGTTATGTTAGTATCACACCTGACCCTGAGCACAGTCACTGCTTGCAGTCACTGCTGCCACAAAAAGCAAAAGACAGGCCAGAAAAATGGTACATACAAAAATAAAATATAGACCCTAGCCCCCCTAAGCACTAAGGACATCAGAGAAACCATCACCACATGGCACCGTCCTCCTGGGTATGTGTAATGGCACAAACCAAAACAGAAATGGACAGGCCATGGTCATGCATCTGATCCACCCTGATATGGAAAATGGCTAAACAAACAACACAGCCATCCCACCGAGTCGCAGTCCGGGTGTGTTCTGGCACACCGGCACACTTTCTAAGGACAGGACTTGGGTGAAAGGGGGTTGCAACAAACCAATATGGGACGGGATCCTCTCCCGCAAGCCTACATGACACCCAAGTAGATGTATATAGTAGGCTAAGGTATCAGACTCAATTGAGACAACAGTTCGGGATTACAAAAAAAAAACTAACATAGATTATTACTAACACCCAAAACCATGAGAGACTGGCGTGAGCTGAAACAGGTAAACACCCCTAGGCAAAGGATCAGAACAAAAACAACATCACAGCTGTCCAGCATTGAAAACAAGTGCCTACATGGGGGCTTATAAATTATGGGTAGGGTAAATACCTTGTCACACACAAAAAAAGATTTTAATTAAAAACAAAAAGTATATGTATGTATAGCAGTGTACTTTGACTCGCTTGATAAGACCCGGCGATGATATATTGAGTAAGTATAATAAATGCAGATATACATGTCTAAATAGTAGTGTACTTTGACTTCATGTGTGTCTAGAAGTTTGTATGCAGAGATATTGTAACACGATACACTGACCTCATTTGGCTAGTAGCCATGGGAAGTGGACTGCATTATTCCTGTCAGGGAGTTTTTTTTGTGGTTTTCTTTTGGTAAATATTTTATTCATCTGAATACTTATTTTGTCAGCGCCAGGGCACTGGTCGTCCAGCTGTTGGAGTGATCGCATTTGGTCTATGCATAGTGGAAGTGGAATGTGTTGCATTGCGTGCAGCGCAACCCATTCTGAACATAAAAAGAAAGTGGGGGAGTAGCCTATGCTGCATAGTGTACAGCATAGGTAGTCAACATAGTGCAAGGTATATGCATCAAGATAGAGTGTGCAATAATTTACACTAGTGGTTAAATCATATGCTGTGTTTTTATATCAGTTAGATTTGATTTTAATAACGGTTAGTCTTTTAATAGTGCCATGTTGTGCATGTATAGTGGTTTATATTGTGTGCATTGCTGGTTGAAGATGTAGTTATTCAGTGGTGGCAATGGGTCTCGAGTAGTGGTGGTGGGTTTCGAGTCATTGAGTTATAATAGTTGTTTTCTCAAATGTGGATGGGGGGTGGGGGGGGAAGGGGCCCATGGGCAAGGGGGCGGACATGCAGGGAGAGAGCAAGCACGAGAGAGGGCAAAGTCAATAGGTCGTTCAGCAGGTCGTATTATATATTTGCAGTGCCAGGTTTTGGGCCTGAATAACCAGGTGAGCTCTGTATGCATTTTTAAAGGCAAGGATCGAACCCGCTTCTCTGGTTTGGGTTGGGAGTTCATTCCACATGACACTTCCTTTGTAAATTGGAGCTCTGATTAACTTATTTGTATTAGAGTTGGGCACCCAGAGCAGAGTTGATGTCCCCCTTCTTGTTACCCTGGTTGTGCGATCTATGTATTTGTCATCACTTGCATGTTTATACATCAACGTCATTAGGTGTAGGTTCCTGCGTACATCCAGAGTGTCCAGCCCTGCTCTGCTATGCATTTCAACCACACTTAGTATCTTGCCTTGGAATATTGTTCTGAGGGCTCTGTTTTGCGTTCTTTGTAATTTGGACTCTTGCTGCTTTGTTAGTAATCCATAGATGATATCATTGTAGTCTATAATTGGTAATATTGTTGACTTGTACAGCTGCAGTGCAGTATTCTCACTTACATAGGTCCTTATTTTTCTGAATGTGTTCATTTTTAGTGCCAGTGTTTGGTTAAGTCTTGCCAGCTGTTGGGTTCCACTTAGAGTCACGTCAAGAGTTGTGCCTAGGTACTTATAGGAGTTCACTTCACGGAGCACTAAGCCACCCATCTGCAGTTGTATTGGCTGGGCCCTCGCCTTCCTCACTTTGGTTCCATAGATTATGTACTCAGTTTTAGTGCTATTTAGTGTTAGTTTATTCTCTTGGCACCATGTGTTCACTCCATCCAGCACCATTCCAGCCTATGGCAAGGTCATTGTTATGTATTGTTAGTGCTGCATCGTCGGCAAATAATGTGATAGATGCCCGTTCAAATGCGTTCTTAAAATCAAGGAAGACTGCGATAGTAAGATCACCCTTGTCTATGTTTGACAGAAGTTCATCCAGTAGAGAGGCCAGTGCCCCGGTGGTGGACCTATTTTTCCTGAAGCCATTTTGCTAGTAGGTCAAATAGTTAGAGGACTCAAGGAATGTATTATTTGTTCTATGATCTTGCCAGGCAGTGGGAGGATCGATATTGGGCGTAGTTCGCTACAGGTTTGTGAGATGTTGACTTTAGGTATGGGCGTCACTGTGGCTACTTTCCAGTCATCAGGGAAGATGCCTGTGCTGATTATTAGGTTATATAAATGTGTAAATTCTGCACTCAGTATTGTGATCGCGCTTTTTATCAAAGTGGTACTGATGTCCTTCATTCCTGATGATTTGTAGATCGATATTTTATTAGTTCTATCAAGGATTTCATCCTGAGTGGTTTCCAGGAGGTCATACTTTTCTATATTTAGTTTGGCATGAAAGGTTTTGTGTTGATCATCCTTCTGTTTGAATTTATTGGCTAGTTTCTCACCTATATCTATGAAATAGTTATTGATTTCCTCTGCTAATAATTCATCTGGAATTTTAATACCAGTCTCTTCACTTGCAAGGCCACTGATTCTTGTCTCATTTTTAAGTTCAATTTGGTTTATTTCATACCAACATTCTCTGGCATTCTGTTTAAATTTGTTTATCTCGTCTTGATAATACCTTGCTTTAGCTTTCCTTACTTCACTCCTAGCCTTTCTGACCATATATTTAGCTATAAATTCATCCCCTGGATCTTTTGTTTTCTCAAACCTTTGGATAAAGTAATCTCTATCCTGACGTGATGTGATCTAATGGTCAAGACACTTGTCCAGCATTGGCAGAAATGTCGGTTTGAGACCTGCTGTAGGCATATTATTCCCTTTCTTTGTAATACACACAATTCAATCTATATATTATATATATATATATATATATATATATGTACATAGACCAACCCTCATTAATCTGATGCACTTTGTTATCAGCACCCACAACCGGATTCTTGGGATTGTTGCATCAACGAGTTTCACGCTAGAGGAATATAAGGAATTTCAGGAATTTGTTTCAAGGCTGCTTTGGTCAGAACATGAGTTTATCGGAATAAATGGGGCCGGATTGTATACATCAGTGTACACAATAGGTTTTAATGAGGGAATATACCGATCCACCTACTTCCTGTTTGTAGACGGGATGGCTGTATGAGTTGAGCATCCGTCTCCCGTTTTGGTATATCGTGGGATTCGATGTTGTTGTGTGTTGTTGTTTGTTGTTGTTGTACATCCTAGCAACATCTAAGGTCATATCAGGACAGGTACCGACTTGTGACAGTGCGCACTCATGACAACTTTATAGTGCTGCCCTACTGGAAGACTAGGCCACCAGCACCATGACCTGATATCCCACTCAGTCACATTATCCTGACACTGAGCCAACCAGTCCTTGCCCTATGCTAATAATGCCGAGCACCTGGCTAGGAAGCAACAAGTATCTAGTTTTAAGTCATTGGTTTGAATCGACCTGGGTTCGAACCCACGACCCCACGATCTACCAACACAGGAGACGGCTGCTCTAACTCATTCGACCATCCCGTCTGGTCTTGTGGGATTCGAACCCACGGGTTCGAATCCTGATTGAGTCAAACCAATAATTAACAAAACGCGGTGGCTGAATTGGTAGAGCGCCGGCCTCCTTTGTGGGAGATCAGGAGTTTAATTCCTGGTCGAGTCAAACTAATGACTTTCAAAATTGATACTTGTTGTTTCCTAGCTTGGCGCTCAGCATTAATAGGGTAGGACAAGGACTGGTTAGCGCAGTGTCAGGATAATGTGATTGAGTAGGATATTGGGTCATGGTCCCGGCCGCCTGATTTCCCAGTGGGATAGCACTATGAAGTTGCCACAGGTGCGAACTGTCACAAGTAAGTACCTGTCCTCATATGACCTTATGTAAAATGGCTAAAGCTCGAATATGTGCCTGTGTAGACAGGCTATAGTGAAATCAATACAGACAAAGAGAAAGGAAGAGTATAAAGTGTAAAAAAGGAGAGAGATGTCTGCTTTATTATTTATATGGTTACATGGGTTCATTGTAGAGTATCACCTCACCTCATTCCCCCAATTGGAAACAAGCATTCTTAGCCCTACCAATAGCGATCCAGCATTCCTGGTCCCCATGGCTACCAGTGGTCTGCCCACCACCACCAAGCTGTATGGCCCCATGGCCACCACCAACCAGCCTTGTCCCAGCAGAGGGGGTAGGCCCTGAATGGCCTCACACCCAGACCTGCCAGCACCACTATGTCTATTAACATCCCACTCAGGCACCACCAGCCCTTACATATATATATATATATATATATATATATATATACATACATGTGCTTGGTCACGGACACCGATCAGTAATAGAACATTTGCATTCCCCCCTATATCGTACATCGGAATATTTTACACTTAGATGTTGCCACGACATAAAACTCCCGCAACCAACCAAACCAGTGGGGCAGCACAATAAATTCTCCATGAGTGAGCACTGTCACAACGCGATACCCGTCCTGATATGACCTTAGCTGTTGCGAGGACGTACAACTCCAACAACCAACCAACTGTGACAGCCTGGCAGACCTAAGTGACCTTGACACTGACAGGCCGCGACCCGACTGTGAGGCTAATTAATCCAGCAGAGCCACCTGCTGACATTAGTCCGGGGACAGCAACAGATTGGTTGGTTGTTGGAGTTTTACATCCTGGCAACATCTATGGTCATATCAGGACGGGTACTGACATGTGACAGTGCGCAGTCATAGCGAATTCCTATAATAGTGCTGTCCCACTGGGACATCCTAGTGATGCCTGGTAATGCCGAGCGCAATGCTAGGCAGCCACACGCATCAATGTCCTAAGTCGTTGGGTTGACTCGACCGGGAATCGAACTCCCGACATTCCGCATAGGAAGCCTGCGCTCTACTGATTAGCCAGCACGGAACCAGTGGTCACGTCGCCTATCAGTCCCGTGCTGGTCACGTGGCAGTCACGTGACAGTCAGGGCGGCGGGGCAGAAACGGCGGTCTAGCTGCCATAGACTCGATAGTAATAGCAGTCAATGTATTACACGTGAGCGTAAAAATAGCCCGTCGCCAGCATTCAGGGCTGACAGACGGGGGGAGGGGAGGGGGGGGGGAGGGGGAGGGAAGTGATGTGTGTGTCTCATACAGAATCTTGGCACTGCTGCTTGTATCTGTACCTGTAGGCATCAGTTTTTTGTTTGTTTTTTGGTCCATTAGATGTTTAAGCAGGGGAAATTTCAGTCATGAATAGACGACTGGTCTTCCTCATTCCACTGCTGGTCGATAGAAAGCCCGAGCCTACACTTTTACCGACCCAATAGATTTTTAACCTCCCACACCACATGGACAAGGTATGAGAGCAACCGGCGTTCATTTCATTCCACGGGCCCCGCAGGGCACGCCCAACGATTCCAGCAGCAGTCGCCTTCCTGCAAACACCTCTGTTACCAGTACTGGATTGTGACCATGCACCAGGTTGCGGGTTGTGGGTTCGAATTCTTAACACACATGCATACAATCGATCAGTTACATTGACCTGGTCTCCATTAATGCAGGTGTAGGCATGCTGGGTCTAATGTCCAAAAGTTGTTTTTCCCCTCCTCATGACTCATTTGGTCCGAACTTTTAACTTTAATTTAATTTAATAAAAAATAGGTACATTCAGGGCCAGGCAGTGTATTTACTCAATCCAACTACTGTGTCTCCCCTTGTTTAATAACTAATACTATATATATATATATATATATATATGAGTCAGCCTCACGAAAATGGGCCAATTGGTGGTTCATTTAAGATGTCGGCATCGCAATTCTTAAAGTGTAGTGCATTTCTTTGTTTTATATTAAATTATCCTAGAAACAAATAAGGTTGTTGTATTTTCTCTACCTTTACTTCATGATAAATTTAAGGACTTTGCAGCACCTCTGTCAATGCTAGACTATAATTATACCGTTCGATGCCGACATCCAATGCTCAACGCCGACAACTTTAACAGATGTCGGTGTCACAATTCTTAAAGTGTAGTGCATTTCTTTGTTTTAAATTAAATTATCCTGGAAACAACTACGGTTGTTGTATTTTCTCTACCTTTACATTCAGAATAAATTTAAGGACTTTCCAATATATATGTCAATGCTGAACTATAATTATACTGTTCGACGCCGTCATCCAATGCTCGACACCGACAACTTTCCCCAATTGGCCTCCTTTCATGAACCTGACTCATATATATATATATATATATATATATATATATATATACTGTGCACAGGTTCAACGTAGGCCCCACATCAATCCCTGGGCCAATATTGTGTTGAACTGATATTGTATATATTCACAGTCTCTGACTCTATTCAGAGACTGTGTATATATCTACGTTCTCTGCTATATTCCGGACTAGTGCATGGTCCCATTTCAATTTAGTGCCACTATCTTGGTGGAATCCATCTGTACCATTATGCGGTAAACCATATTGATGGCGCTATCTAATGTTGGAGTTAACAACACTCATGGTTAGGTGACTCAAATCGTCCAAATGGATGCCACTCTGGTTGAAGTGACGAAGGTTAGTAAAAACCATGAAAATCAATACGAAATGTGTATGGTAGGCACAAAAAAACATGCTATCAACACATGGCAAAGTATCATTGCAGTACGATGATGCGCGTTGGCAGCAGCGATTATCAGAGGAGTAGTGATCAGAACGACCCTAAGACTTGAGCACCGTTTGATATTATAATAAGATATATATTCTAAATCTTGACGTGACAGTTTCACTTAACCACAACGCTATTTCAGGCAACACTCCTACGCCCCCCCCCCCCTACCTCATCCCACCCCACCCCCCTTCTCCTTTCAAGCAGAGGACTTGCTCGTTACCCAGACACACCTTCACACCCACCGTCCTCTCCATTCACGCTGCAATATCCACACCCACCAGGGGGCGTGCAGTGTGGCCAGCGTTCTCCAGGCGGGGCCGATCATGACACAGCTGCCATGTGCAAATCACATTACGATGGAGCTTATGAGCTCAGCACCAGAGGGTGCGCATGCGCGAATAACCCTATATATACAGCAGTATTGCACGTCTGGAATAGAAGTTACAGACACAGTATATATATATATATATATATCACATATATATTACATATATATGCTGTATAAGAATTATACGAGTATACTAGCCCGGAATTCTATACTATCCTAACACCCACCCACCAGTATATATATGTAAATATGTACTATATAATTTATTATGTGGATATAACTAACGGCAGCCCCTTAATGTTTCTCTCTAACCACCTTTACATCCATGTTATTCACTGCGGAGCGGGCATTCTCTCCTCCCAGCCTCCTACACGCGGTGAGCCAACTGTCACTCTACTCACTATATATATATACACCTGGTGGGTGTGGATATTGCAGATTGTGATGCGAGGGGGCACCCGCCCGGCAATACCCGACAGCTGGGAAGGGGGGCGCTCCACCAATGCGCACTAGGAAATATAGAATGTACATGTTACCCTTGCATTTATACTCGCATAATGCATTATACATCACATATATATATACATATATATATATGTATATGTGTGGTATAAAGCATTTAAACGAATATTATTAGGATGGAATGGTTTTACTAATTTGCTTGTATCAGTTAGGGTTTGAACCCACTACCATCAGAAACAGTGTGCGGGTGATGGTGCGGCAGTTACAGCAGCCCGGCACGCAGCCAGCCTGCTCCGAGGTAGGGGTGTTCCGCTCCAATACACGCACTTGATTCCGAACTCTAGCTTTATTTTTGTTTCTTTAGTTAATAAACAATGTAGGTCTTTTGGGCCAGCCAGATGAATTACTCAATCCAGCTACATATGTCTCCTGTTGTGCAATGACTGTGTGTATTGTGTAAAACCTCTCTAACCTACCACCTCCACAGATCGACAACTCCCTTATATAGATCGCTTTCTTTCGGTCCCAAACGATCACCCATACAATACGATTGTAATGATAAACAAACTCCCTAAACCGACCACCGTAAATGGACCATTTAAAGTCGGTCCCATGGTTGGTCGATTTAGGGCGGCTTACTGTATATGCATTGCAATTTGCATTTGCAAACCTTTAGTCATAAATACTACCGACTAACAAGCGAGCAAATATTTCTTCCAATTTTATGTGAAACCATCACTCCAAAAGGGATAGAAACAATACGCCCACTTCCAAATAGATGACCGCTTCATGAAGGTCATGTTTTACCCATGTTAGTTGGCTAAGGCTGGCCTTTATGCTGGTGCCTTTGACATTACCAGTTTGCGTGTCGGCCTTGACCTTGGCTACCCCTGTCGGGTTGGGAACTGAGGTCGAGCAGTGTGCATGCAATCTCTAGTCTGTTCGCAGAAGGACTTCCCACCATGTCCTTGTACGAGGTTACCACAACGATTAAAGTACTGCTGACACCACCTTTGGGATAAACATGGCATGATACCCAAAACAAAGCTGGCAGTGTTCAGTTGGCAGTTAATAGGCTTGGAAGCTTACTTTCCAGTCCTGCCGTTGAACTACTTCTATTCTGTAAGAGGATAGATGCATGTATATGTGTGTATATATATATATATATATATATATATATATATATATATATATATTATATATATATATATCCATACATGTGTAGAACGGTGCATCGACCAATATTATTAATATTATAAAGGTTGATTGGCAAACTTTTTTTTTTTTTTAAATAATATGTTATTCACTGAGTACATTTTCTCAAACTCAAATATGTAGTTAACTCTGTTGAGTTTGAGTTTATATACATATAGTTATACATGTGTAGTAGGCTGCACTGACCTCTCAGGCAAGTAACCACATAGACAGGTAGGCATGGGTAGTGTTTTGATATCAGGGAGCCTAGGTGGTGTAATGGTTAGCACACTGGCCCGGAATGCAAAGAGATGTGGATTTGAGTCCCACTCTAGGTGCAATATTTCCCATTTTCATCATCCCCCACGACACTGGTTGCAGTGACCATGATCCTGTACAAGCTTTGCGCTGTATGGTTGTTGAACCTACCCTGTGTATGTATGTGTAAGTGCATTGGCTGTATGTATGTAATTGTAAGCATTAAATGACCATTTAAAATACTTACAATTCCAGGGGGATGAGTGTAGTAGCCTGCACTGACCTCTCATGCAAGTAACCACATAGACAGGTATGCATGGGTCGTGTGTTGATATCAGGGAGCCTAGGTGGTGTAATCTTTAGCACACTGGCCCGGAATGCAAAGAGATGTGGGTTCGAGTCCCGCTCTAGGCACAATATTTCCCATTTTCATCACCCCTATGACACATGTTTATATATATATATATATATATATATATATACATACTAGCTAAGTAGGATACATGAAAACATGAAATAAATTATAATCCCATACAATTATGATGATTATGTAGCTAGACTAATCCAGAACTCAGAAAAGTTTAAATTATCTCAATATCTTCGATAGAACCACAGCTATGACGATTCTAAGATTGCCAAATGGGACACCAATTTCTAATAGGGTTTGTATGACAATGGTGAAGTAATTAGGGTAGGCCAACAGATCTACCTTTTGTGAATAGAATTGGATGAAAAATGTCGATATATTCTTAATGCTGCACTCAGAACAATGAGAATTTGTATCCAGGGGTATTTTAGGGTGTTCTTTCACATGCTGTAATCAACATGAAATCCAGACATTTTTAGAGTTAGCATGGTTGCTATGGTTGCAGAACAATCCATACTGTATATTTTTGGAAGACTGCTTGAAATCCATGGGTAAAAACAATTGACCAGAGTGACCCGTATTATGTGAAACAAGGCCTGATAAATCGGTTTAGGGCCTTAAAATTCAGTTTAATGGTGCTTTAACCTTCCTTTTTGCCAAATTGTACACTTGAAAGTCAATTGTTCAATAGTCAAAATAGGAAATATTTAATCGTAAAACAACACATTAAAATATATCTGAATCAAAATTATTTTCAAAACCAGAAGTATTTCAGCAAATATTCCCACCGAGGATGCACAAGGAGTAAGTTAGTTGAGGGCATGTACAAAGCATGTACTTCATGGAAACACACTATTTTGAATGTGTCGTGATGGTGGCGCCCCTCGCGACTACATGCGTACCTATACATACAGTTGGATATTGAGCTTTGATTGGGAATGTGAGTGCCTACTTCATAACCGCTATGTAATTTATATATTCTAATTAAATTTGGATTCGCGTTTACAAGGTTTTGCACCTGAACTCTTCATTTGTCTCTTTTTCATTTAAACATTACGCGCATTACTTTCTTCCTATGCCAGACATCCTCCACCATTGAACACATACACAAAATCCTTTTTTGGTAAATGAACCCCTCCCGATGATCCTACCTGCACATGGGAATACAGTTCTGTTTCTTATCGAACTCTACTTTCTTGTTCTGTGTTGTGTGCCCCAAGGCCAGCGTTGAACAATTAGTGAATTGAGGACTTATACAGGAAGGTGGATTAATAGGGAACCTGGCCATCACTCTTACCCACAGTAGACCATGCCTCTCCTTGGATTGGTTCTCCTAAGCTTATTGCAGTGCTAAGCCCATCTTGATTCATACTATTCACCGAGCACCAACAAAGACGACAGCATACCGCTTGTAAGAAGAGGCAATCAGAAAATGATCCATTCACCCACATATGCAGAATTTCTTTGCCTGACATATTTGTTTTCAGGATTTTCTTAGCTGAATCAATGGCCACGTGGTTCACAACCCCAGAGAAGCTGAAATGACTTAGTTTTCTACGCGTTTGCTGGGGATGTTGGTCTAAGAGAGCAGATGATGGATACAGTATAGATCAGGAAGAAGTTGTGGTGTCAGAGAGCAGTTGACATGGGATAAAGGTCAAGAACAATCAGGTTTGGAGGCAATGGAATATGTTAGTACAGTGGTCACCTCTTAAGTGACCATGAACAATGACGACCCGACCCTAGGGTAGTGGGTATCATCTATCTGCTCAGTGACCAATGACCATCCACGTAACAAGACCAGTGACCACTCTGTTTCCCCTTTATGCAACCGTTATTTCAAAACTAGCAAGGATGATTATATGATATGTAAATGGGCATTTTAAAAATAGTGTGATTTTGTGATATTTTAATTACTTAATGTGTTATTCTAAAACCAACAAGTATGATTATGTGATATTTAAATGGACCTTGTACAAACAGTGTGATTTTGTGATGTTTTAATTACTTGATGTGTTATGCTAAAAGCAACAAATATCATTGTCAGTGATGCTAAGGCATCGTAGGTAATTGGGCACGCGAATACAGCCAAGCACCAGTAACTAAGGTCGCTCCAATATGTTGCCGACTAGCAGCTCCTTACTGAACCAAACTGAACTATATACCATTAACGCCGACTAGCAGGTTTTCGGCACTTCCACCACATGATTTTGCCAGTAAACAAGGGGACTATGGCTCCACCTATATCACATTTCTGAACTAAATTATGCCGCCTTTCGGCCAAAAAATCTCAGCTATAAAAGCGACTGCTAGCTTTAGATATTTCACTTTCGACATGGGAGAAGACTGCCTTAAATTGCCATCCCACCCACCCCACAATGTTTATTTGTTTGTTGTTGTTTTATGTCCTAGCAACATCTAAGGTCATATCAGGACGGGTACCGACTTGTGACAGGGTGCACTCATGGTGACTTTATAGTGCTGTCCCACTGGGAAACCAGGCCACCAGCACCATGATCTGGTATCCCACTCAGTCACATTATCCTGACACTGAGCACACCAGTCCTTGCCCTGTCCCAATAATGCCGAGCGCCTGGCTAGGAAGCGACAAGTATCAATATTAAAGTCATTGGTTTGACTCGACCAGGGTTCGAACCCACGACCCCAAGATCTACCAGCACGGGAGATGGACGCTCTAACTCATTCGGCCATCCCGTCCCACAATGAGAAGGGGATATAGGGTTATAAGCGTGCCTAAGCCTCATCGACATCACATAACTATCCAAGAGACTGTACTGATGAAAGAACTAAAATTGTAATAAAGAGCCATAACTCTATTTGTGTGTTTGTGTTTCTAATTATCTGATAGTTAAATGGACATTTTAAAAACAGTGTGATTTTGTGATGTTTAATTACTTAATGTGTTATGCTAAAACCAACAAGTATGATTATGTGATATTTAAATGTGTCACTCCCTCTCACCCTAACCATAACCCTAACCCTCTCACCAGCACCCACCTCCCGTTTGCGAGCACATTCTCTCTGCAGTAGGGGTGGTCGTTTAAGAGGGGGACCACTGTATATGTTGGTGTGTTGTTGACCGCCATTGCTTAGCTTCAATTGTCCACTTATCAAACTAACATGATCCACCAAGGTACATTTGTGTTCCATGCCTGAGTTGTTTTTTGTTGTTGTTTTTTTGTGATGGGTGTATTTATGCTGCCCATAACGGTTAAGTGTAATGACTTGTTTTCGCTGCTAGACAGTAATAGTCTTGTGACTCCCCTTCTTTTTATCACTTTCAGTTGTTGCGTAGCTAACTACTTCATGCATTCTTTCTCTGTTTGTAAGCATTCTCCCACATCCCCCAAACCTCTGTGAGTTTGTTCGTTCTACAATCGGATAAGTGTTTGGTTACCAATAGTTAATTTCTCTGAATGGCTTCACCTTGCTGTGTTAGTGGTAATTAGGTTTTGGTTTTAAGTTTAAAGTTTACCTTTGTATGTAAAACATTTCTTGAATTATCAGTGTATTTTCTATTTATTTATCTATCTTTCTTTTGCTTTTTTAATTCATTTTATTTGTTGTTGTCATTAGTCTAGCAATGTATTTAGCTCTCTGAGTTGTTGCACAGATTAAACTTATTTTAAAATAAATACATTTGTGAGTACACGGGATGGCCGATTGAGTTGAACGTCCATCTCCCGATTTGGTAGATTGTGAGTATGAACCCTGGTCGAGTCAAACCAATGACTTAAAAATTGATAACGTGTCGCTTCCTAGCCTGGTGCTCGGCATTATTAGGATAGGGCAAGGACTCGTTGGCTCAATAACAGGGTAATGTGACTGAGTGGGATATCAGCTCATGGTATAAAGTCGCTATGAGTGGGCTCTCTCACAAGTCTGTACCAATCCTGATATGACCATAGATGTTGCCAGGATGCAAAACTCCAACAACCAATCAATCAACCGAATACATCTGTTGTGCAAGGACCCCAATGGCACTGGTCGCCATGACCAGGATCCTGTAAAGCTATGCGCAGTACGGCTGTTGAACCTGCCCTGCATATGTATATTGTAAGTGCATTGCCTGCATGTAATTGTAAGCATTAAATGACCATTTGAAAGACTTACAATTCCAGGGGGAACGGGTGCAGTATTTTGCACCCACCTCTAAGGCAAGGAGCCACATAGACAGGTGGGCATTGATACGATGGTGATATCAGGTAGCCTAGCCGGTGTAATGGTTAGGACACTGGCACAGGATGCAATAGATGTGGGTCTGATTGCTGCTCTAGGCGCAAATGTTTCCCATTTTCATCAGCCCCTAAAACAATACTAACCCATTTAGTAAGCATTTCCTGTTGCATAGAAGGAAATGTAAAGTAAATTAAATAGAAGCTCTTTCTGCTGAAGATTATAATATACCACACATTGATGTAGATGCCGACATTAAATGGCCTGTTCTCACTTCAACTAGCACCAATGTTAACCATTCATATTCAAAGTCACTTCAAACGTGAAATCAACCTACAATATTATGAACAATATAAATAACCAGACGGGATGGCTGAATGAGTTAGAGCCTCCGTCTCCCGTGCTGGTAGATTGTGGGGTCATGGGTTCGAATCCTGGTCGAGTCAAACCAATGACTTACAAATTGATACTTGTCGCTTCCTAGCCAGGCACTCGGCATTACTAGGATAGGGCAAGGAGCAGTGGAATGAGGAAGACTAGTCGTCTGCGACTGAAATTTCCCCTGCTTAAACAACTAATGTACCAAAAATATATATATATCTCAAAAGTAATACAGAAACTCAAAACCGGATGCAGTGACCGAATCGGTAAAGCGCAGGCCTCCCATGGGTGAGATTGGGAGTTCGATTCCTGGTGGAGTCTAACCACTGACTTACAAAATTGATATTTGTCACTTCCTAACTTAGCGCTCATCATTAATAGGATAGGGCAAGGACTGGTTAGCTCAGTGTCAGGATAATGTGACTGAGTGGGACATCGGATCATGGTGCTAGGGACCTTATTTCCCAGTGGGACAGCACCATAAAGTCTCCTTGAGTGTGCACTGTCACAAGTTGATACCCATCCTGATGTGACCTCAAATGTTACCAGGAGGTACAATTTCAACAAGCAAGCAACCAGAAACTCAAAATAATTTGACTATACAATTTTAAGATGGCCAAGCCCATCACTTAATGGTGCACTCTCAGAGAATGAATGTTAATGGCTGGAGTGATATATATATATATATATATATATATATAAATATATATACACATATATGAAGCTGTGTCAAAAGGTGCTAAGCAATATGGGACAACACTTTGTCCATTGTAATGATCAACATACTATCTACTTATGCATTTGCGCAGGATAAACTGATTTGTTTTTTACATGGTGTTTCATAATCCCAATAGAATACATATTGTTTTGAAGCAAATGTCCTTGTGTTTTCAGTGTAACCGTTTCTGTGCTGTTTTGTGTCTATTGTTACAATGGGCACAAAAAAGAAGAGTTATCACCTTTTGAGACAGCCTCATATATATGTTTAAAAGGTTTTTCCACAGTTAAGCTCATAGTTTGACCTAGATTTTATTTAGATCAAACGAAAAGAAGCTACATAGTCGCTGAGTCTAGTTGATAGACCACATTTTATTCTACTCCACCTGAGGAATAAAAGGAGTATCACTGCGGTAGATTTGAACGCATGCTGGGATCCCTCGTTTATTCTGCCACGGTCAGAAAAGAAATGAAATCTGTCCCTTCCCATGTAGCACATATCCTACTTAACGCGCCCTCTGGCGGCATTGGAAGAACCAATGTTGTGCGTGGTAACTCACTGTGCACCATGCTCTGTAGAGAAAAGGTCTTTTCCTGTCCATCATCGATCTGCCCTCTGGTGGCAGTGCCAAGAACTAATATTACCAGAAGTAGGTCATTGTGTAGCTTTCTCTGGGAAATGTTCTAGGCAGGATTTCTAACCCTCACTGTTGTGTGTACTTCTTGTGGCAGAACGGGTCAGCTGTAATTGACTATAAAGAGTTTATAATACAGACGACTTTGAAGGGCATTAGGCGTGCCAAGGGTGATATGCCACATCGGGCTGAGCCGATTCTGCCTTGTATGCTGCGCAAAATGTTTTATAATTTAAATAACAGCGCTGGGCACACGGCATGGCGCGCTGCAGTGCTTTGTAGTTTTAGATCGTTGTTACGAAAATGCCAGGTGACATTATCTGACTCAGTCTTAAAGAGGGAGGATTTTCGATTTTTTGGATGGGGGATGATCATATGAGTTAAGGGGTCAAATACAATACAATTTGCTCAACGAGTATTAGAAATACCAGTAGCTATTTGTCATGATACAACATTGTGTGCAGTCTATTGGACCAAACATAATTTTTCTGAGCTTCCCGCTAGTAACTCTGAACCAGCCTTCAGGATACCGGAGGTAGACCTTCGGTCGTCAGCAATGACGTATGAAATTTATTAGGGGATGTTGAAACTGTTTGCCATGAGGGCTGGGCTAGATCCATCAGGGTTGTCATCGCATTCGCTCCGTCGGGGGGGATGCACGTATTTAGCCTTATGTGGTGCCTCCCTGGAGGAGTTAAGGGTCAGGGGGGATTGGTCGAGTGATTCAATTTTTGCATATTTGAAGACGCCTATTGCTATTAGGATAATCAATGATATTAGGGTCGCTGCCCTGTTGGCAGATAATCAACAAGATGCTAATGGTTTAGGGGACACTCTGTAGTGTCTTTGGGGTGCCCGAGCCATTGGTCGATATACTGATATATAAAGTTGCCAACCCATTACTATCTTGTCTCTTCCTTTGTCATTTGTAGCCGGAACCTATAGGGCATATAAAACGTTATACGTCTATAGGCAGTGGAAAATACACTTTGCTTTTTATTTAATATTGATTATTGCTATTTGATCGTTTTGAATTCTCATGTCTATCTATTACTCTGCTCCTTGTGCTTCGGAGCTGTGCTGCTTCATGTGCTGCGGTCCTGCGCGGGCCTATATAAGCAGCTGTTGGGCGCTTGACTCATCCCACTCTTCATAATTTTCCTTTTTATGGTATGGGGTGCCCGAGCCATTGGTCGATATACTGATATATAAACGCAGAGAGTGCAAAGAAATCATCTCTATATCAAGTCCAGCGAGACCTCCAAACAATTTCAACGTTGACTGATATATTTTATATGTTAAGGGTGATCCTCCCCCGTAATCATCCGGCACCAAGAAAGCCGGAGAAGAACCCACAGCTGGCATATTACAAAAATGCCTTTCTGTCCAATGCACCGCACACAAATCTAAATCAGGACATCTCGCAATTGGTATATACAATGATCTTTCTCTGAATTGTATTGTTTTTGTTTTACACACATCTAATAGCATGCCCCACACATAGAATTTTATGTTATCACGTCGTAACATAGCATCAGAATAAGTTACATTAGATTTCCTTAGAAGTCCCCTGAAACTACATAATACCGCTGCCCGCCAGGCAATATGCCCCGGGTTATTTGAGAGACCAGAAAACATCTGCTTCAACATATGTGGAAGAAGCGGAATCGCCTGCCTTGGCGAATCTCCTAACGTTCTACGTATTCCTCGAATAGTGGAACTAATAATGAAGTCTTTATAGTCTATAGGTGTTGTGCCCTGGCACTTGAGAAAGTAATTAAGTCCACTTAAGTAATTAACTACTGAGGAGTATTTACATGTTCTAGCCAACCACGTTACATACAGCGCTACTTGCATAGAATTACAAGGCAAGGGTGAATGGGTAATGGACAATAGTGATATACACGTAATGTTACTAAACATGAGAAATGCCAAGATTCATTCCATGAATGCTTCACCGGTGCAGATGCTAATGTCGAGAACATTAAGATCCAAATTACCCACTGTTGCAGCTAACTTGAAACCAAAAGTCCAGTTATCTAAAAAACATATGATTGTAGTAGACAAAGCAAAGCAAAAATCTTATTTTGACAAAAAAGCGGGAACAGAGCATCCTAAGTTAAACGTGGGGGATAATGTACGATACCTCGATTACAAAGGTGAATGGGCATCCGGACAGGTTATAAAGTCAGAAACACCAAGGCCCAGAGATTATGAGATCAAGAACAAGGCAGAGCACGTTATCCAAAGAAACAGGAAATTCATATACAAATGCCCAAGCATAGCAACAAAACAGAAACATCACGATCGAGAAAAAAGTAATGACGAAAGAAAACAAAAAAATGATGAGTACAAAACAAGATATGGGAGAATAATATGCCCTGTATTAAGACTGTGAAATCCAAATGAAGTTGTACCACAAGACCTGCAAATACACAAAAAGTGAGGTTGCTAGATATTGTTAGTAATAAGAGTTAAGGTTGTCACAGTGTTGAGAAGGGAGAAATGCATGAGTAAAGGTCAAGCCGAAAAGTATAAAATATATATGTATAGAGCTAAGTGACATTGGTTAATAGTAGAATTATTCAGAGACTTGAGAGAGAGGGTAGTCATGAGCAATGTGGCCATGGACCATCTAAAAGACTCTTTAATTAATGGGAAAAAAAAGTCTTTGTAATAAAAGGAAGATGTTGTGTATATATATGTCGTGTGTATAGAGGCAGGGGGTATCAGGTCACGAGAGGTCACGAGAGGTCAAGAGAGGTCAGCTGGGCCGGGTCACCGGCTAATAAAGGCAGTTCTACTACGCAACTCACCTACCCTCTGATGACAATGTTGCAGGTCACTGCTCAGTGTGCAGCATACTCTGTGGAAAAAGGTCTTATAGGGAATGTCCACCATCGACCTGCCCTCTGACGGCAGTATTAAGAACTAATGTGATGTGTAGCATGTCACCGCTGTGGGAAAGATCTATTAAAGTCGCAATTGTCCGATGGTTTTGATTTTCTGTCATTTTTCTGAGATAATTATTTTGAATTGATTATTATAATCTACCTTACTTTAGTTTGAAGTAACTTTTATTTTGAGATAATTTAAGTGTAAATATGTCGAATTAATTTTGGCAAGCACGCCAAAACTCTGACACCATATCCTTATGCAGTAATAGGTTCTATTAAATTGGTTCAGTAGTCCCTTCTATGTGGTGATAAATGCTTAATAAATGTATTACTATCTAAGTTAGATATGTAGAATCAAATCTAGATAATTGCTTTTGTTTTGAAAATTCGATGCTTCATCGGACTAGGGAGCTTTAAGCATTGTTAAGTATATTGTAAAACTGAAGCATTATGCCCATTGCGTATAGTAAAGATAAGTCTTATTTGAAATCACCTCCACCCTTCATCCAATGGTGTGACACAATAGAGACTGTGTCGTTGCTCAATCTGATGACGTCAGTGCCCTGCTGATGATGTCGCAGTGGTTTGAAACCAAAGTCTAGTAGTTAATTCGATGCATTCGGCACCTCATGAACCTGGAGATGTCAACATTACTGCCATAACCTTTTTTTCTCGAAGATTTATAAGTCTGATTAGATTTGTTTTCACAATTAGACAGTTTGTCGATTGAAAGCCCAAGCCTACACTTTTACCAACCCCAGTGATTTTTAACCTCCCACACCACATAGGCATGGAATGAGAGCAACTGGCCTTTGATGATGCTGTAAGTTATACACAGTGATGGAAATCCAAATTGGTAGATGTGGGGGCACAGGGAATCGAACCACCAACCTTCAGATTAGGAGTCTGACCTAGAAATGTCAGACACTCTAACCACTCCACCACAGAGAACTTTGTGAGTAACCTTAAATGCTACCATTTATATTATATATATATATATATATATATATACATATATATATATATATACATATAATACCAAACGGTGGTTAAGTTTTATGGTCGTTCTGATCACTATTCCTGTTAATCAGTGCTGCCAACGCACATCATTGTACTTGACTGATGCTTCGTCATCTATGGGTTGTTGATAGCATGTTTTGTGTGCTTAGGTACACATTTCTTATTAATTGATATGTTTTTTACCAACTTGTCACTTTGACTCGAGTGTCATCGATTTTGAGTCACATAACCACGAGTGTTGTTAACTCAGATGGCGGCATTATATTGAAACGGGACCATGCATGAGGCTGGAGTATAGCAGAGAACGTAGATATATATACACTGTCTCTGAATATAGTCAGAGACCATGACTATATATATAATGACAATTCAATACAATATTGGTCCAGGGATTAATCTGGAGCCTAACCTTAATCTGTGCCCAGCAGGGGTTAAGACTAGTATCTATATATATATATGGCATGCAGGTATTGCAGGTATAGCAATACCTCAGGGAGTTTAATGCCCCTGCCCTGCAGAGTTGTAAACCACTGCCTTGTGGTACAGGTTCTTGACAGAACCGGAGGCTAAGGGAGCAAACCCTAAACAGAAAACCATGTCACTGTGGCAGCATTAAGGGCGGTTGATGTATGGAACTCCCAACATCTCCCGACCAGCCACTGCAGGGACAAATAGTTTTGCTCCTGTGTTGACATGTTCTTGCCGGTGTGAAACCTCTATTTGCTCCCCGAGCGAGTGCCGCTGGTAACTTGCAAAAGCCAGCAGCACTTCAACCCTTTTGCAGGCAGCTTTCATGAAATGAAATAACGAAATACTCGAACGGACGCGGCTGCCCTCTATGGAAGATCTTCTGATGAAAAAGAATCTCCGGTGGACTGGACACCTCATGAGGATGTCATCAGACAGGCTACCAAAGCAGATCCTCTATTCTCAACTGTCTTGTGGTTACAGAAAGAGAGGGCACCCTCGTCTCCGGTTCAAGGATACCTTCAAGAGAAACCTGAAGCTGAGAGACATTAAGACCGACTCATGAACGCAACTCTCACAGCAGAGAGCTAAATGGAGAGCAGCAGTCAAGTAATGAAAGCAGTCTTTGTCGCATCGCGACCGACAGCATGATGATATATAGATAACTATATATCTATATACCACCTACCAGGAACAGGCGACCCATAAGCTTTGTGGGATGCAGCATTCCCCCGAGGTCATTATTATTCATCCGCAGAGCTAATGACATTCACAAAAATGCATTGTGTCTTTTCTGATGCAGAACTGACGTCAGTGGTAGAACTCATGTTGTAGGCAACTGCTCAGTGTGCAGCATTCCACCTTTCCAGCAATAACCTGCCCTCTGACGGCAATTGTTAGAACAAATGTTATGGGTAGCAGCTCACTGTGTAGGTTTCTGGCTGGAAAATGTGTTATATGGAGGATTACCACAACTGGCATGTTCTCCTCTAATACCCCTATTACACCAAACTAGTTCTCACTACGTTCTTTAAAATGTTGCTGAATGGGCTCAAACTGTGTGCAAATGGAATGGACGTAGGAGAAACTTTTTACAGTCTTTTTACGAACGGAATGGACTGTCTAGAAAGGAATGGTGCTCCAGAACTTTGAGCATGCCCAACATTTTCTTGCAGCCGCGTTCTAGCCCGATCATAGCCTGTTTTAGAATGGGATTGGACGTTTTAAGAACTACTTTGGTATGATAGGGGTGTAAGGACAAGAATTGTATGTGAGTAGCTGCTAAGTGCGCATGCTCGGTGGACATATTTATCGATATCAGGTAAATTTAAAACAGCCAGCTTACAAAAGTCTACTTTAGAATGTAATTAATAAATAACTTGCTAGATTTAAAAACAAAATGTACAAATTTATATGTTTAATTATATGAGTATAAAATGGGCGGAGTAGGTTGTGTTGTGCTATCATATTGCATTTATTTTGGCATTTATTTTGGCATGCTATTTATTTGTGCGACTATGGACCGATCTGCCATTTACTGCATGCCGGATCCGGCCAGGATAGTTTGGCGCCACCAACGCCTGGTCATATGCCCACCTTTTATATATATATGTGTAGTAGTCTGTATGATGAGTTCCACTACCATGCGGTGGCGGCAGAGACTATGCCACACACCTACGCAGTTACACTGAACTGCGCTAGGTGGCAGCAGACTAGCCACTGGGCAGACCGCCAACCGGGCTGCCCTCTACAAGCTCACCCCCCCCCACCCACCTATAGAGGCGACGTGGGACCTGGCGAGTTATGGGGCGGGTCAGTTGACTGTTGACGCCGCGGAGAGCAGAGAGGTTTTGTAATAAACCAAGTTGAAGCGTACTGATACTGAATCTTGGTGTTCTTCCGTAAGTACATGGCAGTGTGGGGGAAGACCGTGGGCCATTACATATGTAAATATATATATAAATTCTTCTGCAGCGATGGTTCTGCGCACTCTGAACTCTTCATGTGTACATATATGTGTGTATGCATACATAGATAAATATATATGATTATATATGTATATATTTGCATATATTCCATGCATTATTTTTAAGTGGTGGTTTATTTTCGTCATAAACAAAAGCACAATTAACGATATTTACTTCAACTTGCTTTTCCCCCCAAAAGCCTTATGGGTGATTTGTTAGCTGTGTGGGCCTTTGGTGATGGTGGTGCCCCTACCGGGAAATTAGAACAAAGTTTTCCGAGTGGGAATACACAGCTCGATTCGTGTTACCAGCCTGTTATCACGTTGAACCCTTTCCACATGCGCCTGTATGGATTGTGAAGTCCTTGCGGGAGAGGGGTGGGGTGGGGGGGGGGGGGGGGGGGGGCTAAGGGCTAGTTGGAGACAAGACAGAAGGAGGAGAGAGGGAGGGAGGAGGCAGTTAATTTGATGTCAGTAACTCGCACATGGTGGACAATTTGTGACCTGCGGACACAGGACATGCATTGCCCATTTGCAGCAGTTCAACATTAGGAAGAAGGAGCACGCCAGTAACCAGCGTGAGGTAGCCATAATGACCACGCCCCCTGGCGGTGCCACGGTGCGCCTGCCGAGAATCCACATTTCCACATACTACTCACTCACTTACTCAAAAATTGGTGTTGTTTTTTTATAACTTTTATACTTCAAGGTGCATAGTTCGATGAAAGCAGACCAGACGGGATGGCCGAATGAGTTGAGCGTCCGTCTCCTGTTTTGGGGGATTGGACGATCCGAACGCATGGGTTCGTTGATTCGAACCCTGGTCGAGTCAAACCAATGAGTTCCATGCCTGAGTTGGTGCACAGAGTAACATTATTTTAAAATAGATACATGACGGGATGGCTGAATGAGTTGAGCGTCTGTCTCCCATTTTGGTAGATGGTGGGATTCGAACCCACGGGTTCGAACCCTGATTGAGTCAAACTAATGACTTAACAATTGATACATGTCGCTTCCTAGCCTGGCGTTCGGCATTAATAGGAGAGTGCAAGGACTGCTTGGCTCAGTGTCAGAATAATGTGACTGAGTGGGATATCAGGTCATGGTTCTGGCCGCCTAGTCTCCCAGTGGGGCAGCACTATAAAAAGTTGCCATGAGTGCGCACTATCACATGTCAGTACCCGTCCTAATATGACCTTAGATGTTGCTAGGATGTAAAACAACAACAGACAAACACACGATGAAAGCATCTCTGAAACTGGACACCACATATTAGGTTTCCACGTTCAGATGTAACATGTCGTGTAGTGTGCTGCCACCCACATCATTAGTTCTAGCCACTGCCGTCAGAGGGCGGGTCGGTGGTGGAAATCACCTATTAACCAAAACCTTGTCCATTGCAATTTAGGCATTGAGTATGATTCAAAGGGAAAGACACATCCATCAGGTTCTTTCGTGAAAGAAGGCCCGGGTGCCAGGAAGAAGAGCGGGTTCCATAGCCGGGCGTTGGCTGACACTTCAAGTGGTGCTCGGTAACCAGGCAACCACGCAGCCCGGCGTCGAAAGTGAGGCAGGCAATTCGGGGCGGGGGGGGGGGGCGACATGCGCATTGCTTCACTAGAATCACCAATCAATCAACCCACCAATCAAATCCATCAGGATGGCTTGCCTTCTTGCGATGTCAAGTCCCCGACAACCTCTAAGGATCGAACAGGAACACGTCCTAAGATGTGGCAATGGCACCCTAAATGGCGGCTTTATAGTGCTGCCCAACTGGGATGCGTGCCGCTGGAGCCGCTAGCCGATATCCCACTGTCTTGCTATCCTGACAATGAACCAACCAGGTCTTGTCTTATCCTAGTAATGCCGATTGCCATGCTTCATTTCATGGGTGGGATGGTTTGGGATCGAACCCACGACCTCACTCACGTGAAGTGGTTGCCTTACTGTCTAGGTCATCAGCGCCCAGTCTGTCATCCGACTTTCTCTATATTGCCATATTTTTTCCTTAAGAGGAATGGTAATATTCACAAACAACAGACATAATCTTGTTCTCTTAATCTTAACTGTAATCAATCAAAATTAATCTTGTTTGAATTTGTCATGTATGTTAAAATAATATTCTGGGTGTGTTTGATTTCCATGTTACATTAGTGATTTTAATGTATTCCTCTATTTGTATCAGATTCAAATCAAAAAGTGAAATAGCTTTTTTTTCAACTCTAACATATGCACAAAATGGCAACCGTCATATTAACATGGTTTCCGCTATTATTTTAGAGTATTTTCTGCTATTATTTGGATGGTTTTCACTTTTGGTCTCCATGTCATGCTTTAGTGCCCAGTTTCAGAGAATGACCCAAATCTGAATTAGCAAGCTGATTTAATGTCTTCGCAAGGAGGGGCACTCTTCATCCAATTTCATAGAAAGAGTATGCTAATTCCCGCCATTAGAACATTAGAAGCTGCGCAGGCGTAATAGTAATTACCAGGTAATTCGCGATACTCGGCCATGTGGCAAGATAGCAAGACATAAGAGGAAACTGATTTGAAAGTTTTATTAAAGAAAAGTAATCGTCACCTCCAGGTAGGCAGAGCAGGTTATCGCAATTGGGCAGCTAGGACCCGAATGTTCTGGCAATGGAGGCTGGAGCATATGGATGCTGAGGCTGAGAGAGTCCAGCTGATGGAGCACACAGAAGGTCATGTAAAGGTGGAAGGATCAGCGCTCCCCCAACATATGAGTGAGCGCTGATGGCGTGTCAGTGTTCGGCAGGGAGGCGATGAAGGTTGAGACAGCCCGGGACCTCCAGGTGCCAGCCGTCATGAGATAGGCCAGTGGGAGGCCAGCAGCCTGGCAGGCTTGAGCAGCCCCCCAGCGAAGGCTGTGGAGGCAGAGGTGTGTAGAGGAGATCTGGCAGGCAGTGGCGGAGAGGCGTAGGGCAGGGGTGAGGAAGCGGGCTAAGCGTGGTGCACCGGATGGAAGGAGGAGGGCTGGGCTATGTGGAGGCAGGTTAGTATTAGCAATGCATGTGAACCAAGCCTTGACCAGGCAGCATGAGAAGTGAGACTCCGTGTGCGAATACAGGGAGTCACGGGTCCTGGGAAGTGTCGGCCGTGGCAGTGTTGAGTCACTTGAGTCAGTCGAGTCCTGGTTTAGAAACGGGTCGCAGGAAAAACGGGCTTGACTGTACAGTTGCAGGCGGGAGGCTCACTGAGACAAAGGTGGCCTGCCTCGTTTTTTGTGTGTTGGCGGCATTCTCGCCTATGTAGCACTGAAGTGGTATTCTGGTACGTTGCTATCCTAGTAGGGGAAGCAAAGTGTACAGTAGTGCGTGCTGTTTGAAAGTGAGGAGTAGCAGTGCAGAGGTAAGTGAAGAAGACAGAAATAAACATAGCCTTGTATGCAAATTACCCATGTTGACCTTGGGCCAACATGCATAATTACCCCACTTCAATTTGTAATGCATAACAGGTTATACACACTTACTTTGCAGAGAGCGAGGGGGGGTACATTAATTGAATAAGCAGAAGAAATTTCAATCGCAGACAATTGGTTTTCCTCATTCCACTGCTCCTTGCCCTATCCTAGTAACATGAGTAATGCCAAATGCCAGGCTAGGTAGTGGCAAGTCTCAGTGTTTAAGTCATTGGTTTGACTCAGCCAGTGTTCAAAACCCATAACTCGATTCTTCCCCATGACCTATCAAAACAAGAGGCAGGCGCTCAAGTCAGGTTCGAATTGAGCACCAGCCTCGCAATTCTTGGTAGGTCATGGGATTCGAACCCTCAGGTTCACAAGGAGGTTGCAGCTACCGCACTATAAACTCTTAGCCACCTAGATTTTGACATTCAGATTAACTCAACACTTTCCTTATGAACCAGTGGCGCCACCTTGCGGGTTCGGTCTTCCAGGTGCTGACATCAGACATCGTGTTGAGTCTCCTCTGGCATTCGACACTTGGACACAAACCTGCAAGGTCAAGCTGATCACCATATGTTTCCGCTTCCCAGCCCTGAACTACACAACACACTGATAAAGGGTATGGGTGAGAGTGCTGAGTGTTTGTGTTATTGTATATGGTACTGTTGATTCATCTGAATAAAAGCAACTTATACCACTTCTGTCTTGTTGTGAATTACACACATACAGGCAATGGATACACAGTGCAGGTTCACAACCACATAGTTCTTAGCGTGTACAGAATCCTAGTCATGGCAACCACTGTCATTGCTGGTCTTGCAAAACAAATGGAACTTCATGCCTAGAGCGGGACTTGAACCTACACTTCTGCCATTCCAGGGCGGGCGTCCTAACCCATAGCCCACCCAGGCTTCCTGATGCAAACACCTCACCTGCACCTACCTGCCCAGGTATCTCAAGCCCTGATAGGTCAGCGAATAACTGCTATGAGTGAAGAGTTCTGGCGCAGAACCCTGTAAACACCAATCCAAAAATTGAGATGAACATTGGAATCAACACTTTAAAAAATTAATCTGTTACATTCGCATTTACATTTTACATCGCTTCATAATCATTTCATCACAAGAAAAGTAGAATTAGTGAGAATTAAAATTATCTGCAGGTACAAATCTTTTATTTTAATTAAAATTGTGGATTGGCGTTTATGGGGTTTCTCCCATGAATTCTTCATGTATAGTTACTACAAACATTCTTTCTGTTAACCTGGGGTTAATTAATTAGCATAAGCCACCCACACCCACACCCACACTCACGCCCCACCCACACTCACGCCCCACCCACACCTACATCCACACCCAGACTATTAAATATAGAAGACAAGACTAACGCTGAGTGATGTCTCTGTTAAGACATCCTCACATTATCCCCCGAAGAGCGTGTTGTAAGTCACGTCAGTAGCGGAAGCTTCTTTTCTTTTCTTCTCTCCTCATTTCTTTTCCTCTTTTTTTCCCCTTTTGAGATATCGGTACTGAATGCTTCAGGTGAAATACTAGAGGATAATGTGGGGGTGGGAAGAGGGAAGATTAAACCAGTACATTGCATTTACAGGTGGATTGATTGATTATATAAAATACTCTAAGAATCATGTAGATGGATTAGGTGTGCAGAATCTGACACTAGCCTGCTCAGCATAAAAACAACTTTAAAAAACTGCCGGCGATGTCTTTTGTGACAAGATTTGTGGCTGATAAAAAGATAAATACATAATTGGACGGCATGGCCAAATGAATTGAGCTATTGCTTCCTGTGTGGCAGATCATGAGTTTAAGCTTTGGCCAATCAAATCCAATGACTTAAGAATGTATAAGTGTCACAACCCAGCATGGCATTCGGCATCGCTAGGATGAGGCAGTGAGTGGTAGAATGAGGAAGACCAATTGTCTGTGATTGAAAAATGCCCTTGTTTAATCAAGGAATGTAAAGGACAAATTTGAATTTCAGAATGCACATGTAAATTAGCAAATTGGAATTTCTACATTACACAAACATATCGCTAACCTGATAAGTCAAAATAATAACCAGCATGCATGTTTAAGTCATTGCTTTGACTCAGCTGGGTTTCGAACCTGAAGTTCAAATCCAACAACACTGACAACAACATGTGAAGCGGATGCTCAACCCATTCCACCATCTGGTCTGATATGTTGCTTTGGACAATCGTCGACAATTTGCTAGTTCGTAGGCCCCCTTCCAGTTTTTTACTACCACAGGAAGCTGATCTCGTGGAATCTCGCGTGACACGTGACCCATGACACATGATCGCTGGTGACAGATGATCAGTGTCCTGTGTGACATGCAACCAGTATATATGAGCCGTGTATCAGGTTGCATGCTAAGGTTCTAGCAACTGAAATGCTGGGTTTCTTTTCTTTTGCACGTATGTGTGTAAATGTTATATTGATCAACAGAATGGGTTCGAATCCTGGTTGAGTCATACCAATGAGTTAAAAATTGATACTTGTCGCTTCCTAGCCTGGCCCTCGGCATTATTAGGATAGGGCAAGGACTGGTTAGATCAGTGTCAGGATAATGTGCCTGAGTGGGATATCAGGTCATGGTGCTGGTGGCCTGGTTTATCAGTGGGGCAGCACTATAAAGTCACCATGAGTGTGCACTGCACAAGTCGGTACCCATCCTGATATTACCTTAGATGTTGCTATGATGTAAAACAACAACAAACAAATCGATCAACATATGTATTGCTTCATCATCTAAAACCTTAACTACAAAGGCCTTTTGGCAAACACAGATGACTTTGCAACTAGTTTGCCCCGTTCTCCACCGCCCTCTAGGACTTGCCAAACTGCAGGCCGGTCCATTCCCTGATGTTGTCTTCCCAGCTCTTACTTTGCACACCTTGTTTTCTTCCCTCTTTCATTGTGCCTTGCAAGATGGTTTTGGCCGGACACGACAAATGTGAAATATGGCCATACCACTAGATTTTGCATTTCTTTATGATCACAGGATATCCTTGTGTGATCTGATTGCCTGCTGGATTTTCGCATGGACTTCATCATTCTTAAGATGCATAGTATCTTGTGGTGGCACCTAATTTTCATGGTTTGTAAGCTTCTTTCGAGCTCTGCAGTGAAGTTCAATCATTCACAAACAGCAAGATGGGTGTAATAAGGGAATGCAACAGTCATATTGTAAAATAGTAGTTAGCAATTTCAGTAACTGTGAGCAGCAATATGCAAATTCTAATATTAATCAGAACTAATGGTGGACATATAACTAGTATATGAATGGAGCACCCAGCAGTCAGGCTAGAAGGGAATGCATGTAGGTAACACATGGGTGAAACAGACTGGGTGTTATTTGGCCACGGGCTGAGGGGGATATTTGGTTGTAAACCACTGTGAAGTTAACTTGAAGGGAAATAAAGCTGTGACACTGTTCTATATATAGACATCAGAGAGGACTTGCGCATTCGGTAAAGGCAGGAGGGGGTGGTTAGTTTGGGTATGTTTGTGTAAGAGCTGGGGCTCTGTTGGGGTGAAGGGTGATGGGGGGTGCAGGTGCAATTACCTAGAGTGGACCATGCCCTGAAGGTGGTCTTAGTGGGAACATCTAGTAGTAGGAGGATTATTTAGGAATGCATTATCTGAAATAGGAAATGTCTGCAGGAATACTTAATATCTGAAGAGTACTGTCAATTCATGATTGCAAATGTACAAAAATACATTGCATGCATGTTATTTTATGAGTATATATTAATGGTATGACTTATGTGTTATGTCAGAGTGCATGATCTGAAATAGGAAATGTCTGCAGGTATACTTGATATATGAAGAATACTGTCAATTCATCATTGTAAATGTACTAAAATACATCGCATGTGTCTTATTGTATGGGTATATGTTGAGGTTATAACATAGATGTATTAATGATGTTAGAACATGGTAATTCTGGGTTCTGATTGCTCCCCGCCACCCTCCCACCCCCTGCCACCCCCTGTGAGTATAAGAGGGGGTGCTTTCCTGTAAGCTGGACTCTCTCTCTGGTTGTGGTGGTGAGTGGAGGTTGGCAGAGTTGGTTTGTGTTGGAGTTGACTGCAGTAGGCAACAATAAAAGCTACTCTATCCTGTCCTTCACTGTTGGTTGTGCCTTCCTTTCTCTCTACTGATACTATTGCACTAGAAGATAGTTCTGGAGCTGAAGCTGGAGCTGAGCTGTGTGGAGGACAACAATCCACAGTCTACACGCATCCTACAGTCAACATCAACAGTTTGCAATATGTTGGAGCTGAGAGAAATACTCTCATCAAACCAAACTAGTTCGATGATGCTTAGCACAAATGTCAATGAAGACTAACTTATGGTTTAAATAAAGGGCGCTGGGGTTGGATAAATAGGCTCCAGGGAACAAATTGTTGAGTTAATAGATCTAACAGTAAATCAAGTCAAAAGGCATTTGCTGGCATGGGCACAGAAAACTAGACCTCATTGTTGGCAAAAACATAACTTTATTCCCATTACATGCAAGATCATCGGCATACAGGCCAGTTCTTATTCAGTGACGAGGCTTCTTAGTGGAAAATGAACTGTGGCATCAATACAAAGTTATGTATGCATCGTGGGTTGTTGTTGGAGTTTTAGTTCCTGGCAACATCGAATGGCATATCAGGATGGGTAAACCCCCAATAGCGGATGTCTACTTTTGTTCTGGAGGGGGGGGGGGTCGTTAAACAAACAAACAGACACACAAATCAGGATGGGTACGGACTTGTGACGGTGCGCACTCACGATGACTTTATAGTGATGCCCCACTGGGAGACCTGGGCTGCCAACACCATGACCTGATATCCCACTCAGTCACATTATCCTGACACTGAGCCAACCAATCCTTGCACTATCTTAATAATGCTGAGCGCCAGGCTAGGAAGCGACAAGAATCAGTTTTGTAAATCATTGTTTTTACTCGACCGGGAATTGAACTTCAGACCTTCCGCATGGGAGGCCTGTGCTCTACCAATTCATTCATGCTCATTGTTGGGACACAGATAACCGCAATGCACTCACTCCGCCCTCCCCTCCTCTGGGCAGTGACTGGGTGCATTGGCTCTCACACCTCACCTGTACACCATTGGCCCTCCTGACCAGCCAATCACTGCTCAGCAAATCACACCTCATGTCTCACTTGACTGCCTGTCTCCTAGACACTCTGATGGTACTCTCCTCTGACCAGCCAACCACACCTGACGTTCTCCTTCACGCATCACCTTAATCAATATGTAAAAGAGCAAACTATAATTAATCAACCATGTATATATATACCAGTGATCTATTTCCTCACAGGATAAGCTCCCAGCCTCAGTAAGACTTGTAATATTTGCCTATGGTTCTTCATATATCCTCCTTTCACTACTTGTTCGTGCCTGTTAATTGCTGGTTCGAATCCTGCTTTGTTCCTCTAAATTGCTTCGTCCCCATGTCAGCTAGTTAGCACAGGTACAAATAATGTAGCCGGCTGAGATAGAAATGAAGTTATGTTATTCCCATGGTTACCTTCATGTTGGGGCGTAATCGATTAATCCACTCTGGTCACCCGAGCCACTTTTTGGCGCATGCATACATCCTGCAGACTCGGGTCGAATAATCAAATACGCTTCTCCACACTCGGGGTGACAAAAATGGTGCCCCTTTTATTAGTTTTTTAATAGCCGATATAATTAAAGCAAAATATGATTTAAATATTTGTATGATGGTATAGTTTAGTGATATTTCCATTTCATTAATCTATGTTATTACCATAACAAAATATGTATGACTGGTACCGGTGGCTGTTATCCTGCAGGATGGTACCAGCGCAAATGTGATGTCATCGCTCCTTGCAAACCCCAGCCAAGAGGTTGGTTACTGGGGTCGAGTTCTTTTGCACAAGGCACGTGTATTTGTCGACTCCACTCGTGGTGTTCTATTTGAAATTCTGACGACTCGGGTGACCCGAGTCGCCAGGGTCGTGTTAATCGATTACGGCCATGTATGTGAATTGCTGGTGCTGACAGCTACGGGATGCAAGGCAAGAGAATCACGATCCATATACCGGGCCAAATACCTGAAAACTGCACAGTTTATACAGCAATCCACCAACTTAGCATACAATACCAAACTAACTTATCCCTGATAGCGAACCCACTGACATATTAAACCTCCGTCTTAATATACTAAAGCTCTAATCACACTATGGCATATGACCCGTTGCGACCGCTCTGCGACCACTCTGCGACCACTTTGGACAAAAGATCCCACAGCGACCTCCTTGCGAGCAAAGCAATTGTCGCCGATCGATCGCCGATAGGTTAACCGCCGCTCGGTGAGCAGTAGACAACCGGTATACGAGCAGTTGGTGACCGATCGGAGACCGATCGGCTATGGGTCGCTGACTTTGCTGACAGGTATATATGAAACAGTGGTTCTCTGGGTTCTTTCACTTTTATCTTGTCGCTATGATGAGTTTGCATGATTTGCACATTCTCAAGTTACAAATATCTATTGTGTGGCAGTCACTGAGTGCTCAGCAAGTGGTCGCAAAACAGTCGCAATGGTATTATTGTTGGCAATCAGTCAGAGACTAGTCAACTGAGCAGTCGCTGACCAGTCCTCAATCGCTTGGTGATAATCCCCGACTGATCGGTGACCAAAATGTGTGACTACTGAGTGTGTGACCAGTCGGCAACCAGTCACTGATCGGTCGCCGACCAGTCGGTAATTTAACCTAGGAAAATTATTGGTAAACTCCGGCCGACCATTTTGGTCGCAAGGAGGTATTTGGTGCAGTAGCTATAACCTCCTTGCAGCCAAGATGGTCGCCCTGAGGTCAACCGACACAGAGGACTACTTTGCAACCAGTCGCTGACCTCTTGCGATTGCTTGCGACCACTTTGCGACCACCTCTTTTTTTGGTGGTCGCAAGTGGTCGTAAGCGGTCGTAAGCGATCGCAAGTGTAGTGTAAATGGGGTATGAGTGAGTGAGCACAGTTTGAGACAAGAGGAGGCCTTGGCCTACATCGGAGGGGTCGCAGTGGCTGATGCTGATTGGCCAAGGTTCTGACAGTCGACCAGGTTGACTGGTCCCAAGTGTCCACGCCCAGATTTAATTAGCACAGACTTGGCTCGCGCCACAATGGTTGCAAATCATCCTGCCAAGGCATTCATTGTCCACGTCTTTTTCAGCATCGACTGAAAATTTGTATCCGGGTATCTATGGTAACTTGTATTCCCTGGTGGTCAATCATCTAACCATTAATGAGACTTGATTCGGTGAGGAACAACTCAACAAAGTAATGGATTGGTTGGTTGGTTGTTGGGATTTTACGTCCTGGCAACATTTAAGGTCACATTATCCTGACACTGAGCTAACCAGTCCTTGCGTTATCCTATTAATGCTGAGCGTCAAGCTAGGAAGAGAAATTTATCAATTTTGTAAGTCAATTTTGTAAGTCATTGGTTTGACTGGACCGGGAACCGAATTCCCGATCTCCCGATCTATCGATTCGGTCACCGTGCCCCGTACAAGCACCGTGTGTGTTGGAGATCGGGAGTTCGGTTCCTGGTCAAGTCCAACCAATGACTTATCAAATTAATACTTGTCACTACCTAGCCAGGCGCTCTGCATTAATACTAATAGGCTAAGGCAAGGACTGGTTTGCTCAAAGTCAGGATAATGTGACTGAGTTGGATATCATGTCATCGTGCCAGCAGCCTGATTTCCCAGTGGGGCAGCACTATAAAGTCGCCATGAGTGCGCACTGTCCCAAGTCGGTACTCGTCCTGATATGACCTTAGATGGTGCCAGGATGTAAAACTCCAACAACCAAGCAACTACAACACAGAGAGAGTCACTTGGGTATATAGCGGTTGTGAAAGTACAACGTCTGAACACTTTGACTTCTGGATACTGAATGGTTTATTCACGGCCTAGGGCTCGCTGAACCCGCCAGCTAAACTTTCCATGATGTCATCTCATTAGCATAATCCTTTATCTCAACCTCTGTATCTCGTTAACATATATTAGCCACATACCTATACATCTATTACGCATATATCACAGCGGTCTTTATTGTCAGAAGCTGTTCCTGTGGGTTTGGGGGTGTAATTGTCAATTCCGTCTGGTGATCAACCCTGAAGCTGTCCTAGGGATCAATGAATTCCCTATGGATGCTGGACTCGAACCCTGAACCCTACGACTCATTAAGATCTTGATTAGTGGTGTGGGTGCGCAGCTGAAGCTTGGGAGTTGCTCAGTGAATGGTGGCTGCGGCGGTTGTGATGGTATCACTTTTGTTTGGGACAGACAGTGTTATTTGGCGGTAAATCGTGGTCGCACCAACCTATCATCTCTTGATGTTTGAGTTCCAGAAAGTTCTGGATGAGGATGTACCATACCAGGTTAGGTTGCGTGCTTCTGACCAAGGATGCTTGGTGGTTTGTGCGCTGTTGGTCCTACATAAGTGACCGCAAGGGGGCGCCACCTCCATGCCAGACAATGCTAGGCCTCTGGAGTGGTTACTGCCTGTGAATTACCCATGTTAGAAGCAACATGAACAATGCTTTATAAATAGGTCACAAGTGGGTTTATTGGCACAGCTGTTGTGGTATACATTTCAAAGCTATATCCATAGATGGGGGCTTTCTTTGTTTGAATAAATCTGTGAATTCACAATCGTGGTTCTATGTACAATTGAAAGTGATGGGAATAGGCAAATGTGGACATGCATTGTTCCATCGTTTTGGGTGGCTTAAAACAAAATTTACAATAACAATTATCCTCTAACAAAAGTTGACGCTAAAAGGACACTTTTTTCTAACTAAGGTTGATTGATTGATTGATTGGTGGTTGCTTTACGCCGTGTCGGCAGCATAGGCCATATTCACGGCGAGAAATGTTTGTTTTTTGTTCAAACCATCGCTTTTACATGTAAAAGCAGACAATCAATTATGTGCCAATAGACACTAATTAAATTAGAAAGCTCACAATCATATATCTGTGGTCAAGGGAAACAAATTCCCATAGAAAAAGAAAAGTTTCATTAATAATTAATAGAATCCATTTAGTAAACTATATAAGGTGGTACAGTCCAGCTGCCCTCAAAAAGGCTAAAATGTTTTCCTGTTTTACCTTAGTAAAAAGGTCATGCATACTGCATACTGCCTGCAGTGTAGAACTAGTCTAACTAAGGTACTGACTAGGTCCTCAGTAACACCTGAGTTATAAGTCATGCAATGTGTGTTCCCTCCTTATATTTGAATAAGACCTATGCTGCCGTGAATATGGCCTATGCTGCCGACACGGTGTAGAGCAACCACTAATCAATCAACCTTATATGTGTGTATATATATACTAATGCATCATTTACACTTTTCGCTATACTTATTTGGTAAAGCTGCATTATCAGATGAAGACATCAATTTTTGGGAAACTAAAACACTGACCTAGATTTGAACCTACATATTCCAATTAGACACTGTGTGCGCTTTTCTATGCAGCATGTATGGCTGCATAGAATGGAGTAGTAAGTCTATTTAAATTACTTATTTCGGTTGGAGCTCAGGGTGTCCAGTATTTTCAAATCCATGTCAAAATTGAATATGTATATTATAACGTTTGTTTGTTGTTGTTTTACGTCCTAACAACATATAAGGTCATATCAGGACGGGTACCGACTTGTGGCAGTGCGCAGTCATGGCGACTTTATAGTGCTGCCCATTGGGACACCAGGCCGCCAGCACCATGACCTGATATCCCACTCAGTCACATTATCCTGACACTGAGCCAACCAGTCCTTGCCTATCCTAATAATGCTGAGCGACTGGCTAGGAAGCAACAAGTATCAATTTTTAAGTCATTGGTTTGACTCGACCAGGATTCGAACCCACGATCCCATGGTCTACCAAAACAGGAGACGGACGCTCTAACTCATTCGGTTAACACTGTTAAACAAAGTCACCCTTGCTTCCCTACGTCCTTGCTTCCTTGTGCTCTTGCATCCTTGTGTCCTTGCACCCATACGTCCTTGCTTCCTTGCATTTTTGCATCCTCGCATCATTGCATCATTTTGTCCTTGCGTCCTTGTGTCTTTGCATCATTGCATTTTTGCAACCTTGTATCCTTGCGTCCTTGTATCCTTCTGTCCGTGCATCATTGATTCCTTGCATCCTTGTACCCTTGCATCCTTGTATCCTTGCATCCTTATATCCTTGCATCATTGATTCCTAGCATCCTTGTATCCTTGCATCCTTATATCCTTGCATCATTGATTCCTAGCATCCTTTTATCCTTGCATCCTTATATCCTTGAATCCTTGCATCATTGCATCCTTACATCCTTGTGTCCTTGCGCGTTCATGTCCTTGTCTCATTGTGTCCTTGCATCCTTACATCTCTGCGTTCTTGTGTCCTTCGGGCCTTGCATTCTTTTGTGCTTTGAATGTTTCTGAGCTCCCATACTTGTGTGCTTACATCATTGCATCCTTGCATCCTTGCATCCTTGCATCCTTGCATCCTTGCATCCTGTGTCCTTGCATCCTTGCATCCTTGCATCCTTGCATCCTTGCATCATTGCGTCCTTGCATCCTTGCATCATTGCATCCTTGCATGCTTGCATCCTTGCGTACTTGCGTCCTTGCATCCTTGTGTCCTTGCATCATTGCATCTGTGTGTGTGTTGAGTTATTGTGTGCCTGTCTGGTAGCATTAGCTGAGCACGGACAATGGGAACACCCGTCTGATCTCATTAATGCACTTTACTGCGGTGATGCATCCTACTTACTCCTGATTGGTATCGAATTGCATATGGCTCACACCCAGATAAAGAATCTCCTCTTACCTGACAACACTGGGCAGTCCGACAAGATAAACAATCCCCTCCAACCTGGCAAAATGAGGGAGTCCGACGAGACAAACAATCCCCTCCAACCTGACAACACTGGGAAGTCCGACGAGACAAACAATCCCCTCCTACCTGACAACATGGGGCAGTACTACGAGATAAACAATCCCCTCCTACCTGACAACACTGAGCAGTCCGATGAGATAAACAATCCCCTCCTACCTGACAATGCTGGGCTGTCCGATGAGATAAACAATCCCCTCCTACCTGACAAAACTGGGTAGTCTGATGAGATAAACAATCCCTTCCTACCTGACAACACTGGGTGGTCCGACGAGATAAACAATCCCCTCCTACCTGACAATGCTGGGCAGGCCGACGAGATAAACAATCCCCTCCTACCTGACAAGGCTGGGCAGGCCGATGAGATAAACAATCCCCTCCTACCTGAAAATACTGAGCAGTCCGACGAGATAAACAATCCCTTCCTACCTGACAAAACTGGGCAGTCTGATGCGATAAACAATCCCCTCCTACCTGAAAACAAGGGGCAGTATGATGAGAATAACAATCCTCTCCTACCCCAACCTTTGGGTTGGTACACATGTAGGCCCACGATTTCTATCGATGAACTGTCTAATGGTGAAACAAGTCTATCCAGACTTATCCATGATAGGCAGTATAAATCTTCAAGAAGAAAATAATAACGCAGACTTGATTTTCAGAATATATGAGCTTGATTTTGAGATGAGTCTCGGATGTTTGTTGTTGTTTTACGTCCTAGTAACATCTAAGGTCATATCAGGACGGGTACCGACTTGTGACAGTGCGCACTCATGGCAACTTTATAGTGCTGTCCCACTGGGAAACCAGGCCGCCGGCACAATGACCTGGTATCCCACTCAGTCATATTATCCTGACACTGAGCACACCAGTCCTTGCCCTGTCCTAATACTGCAAAGCACCTGGCTAGGAAGCAGCAAGTATCAATTTTTAAGTCATTGGTTTGACTCGACCAGGGTTCGAACCCAAGACCCCACGATCTACCAGCACGGCAGACGGACGCTCTACCTCATTCGGCCATCCCTTGTATCCTTGCATCCTTGTATCCTTGTGACATCCTTGTGTCAAGCCTGATTGGCTGAAGATAATTATCCCTTGGGGTAAGTGATCGGAATGACTTACCCCAAAGTAAGTCATTCCGGTCAGTCTCGGATGAGCAGGGCTGCCCTATATGTTTGAGCTGCTATAAACGCCATGACCCATTCAGCACCCAACTATAAAATGTGTCGTGAGCCCTGCCTCTATCTAGCAGGCCTTTTTTTTCTCTTTTTTGTTTGTGGTACATTAGTTGGTTAAGCAGGGGAAATTTCAATAGTGGATGATTGGTCTTCCTCATTCCACTACTCCTTGCCCTATCCTAGCAATGCTGAGTGCCTGGCTAGGAAGCGACAAGTATCAATTTTTAAGTCATTGGTTTGACTCGACCAGGATTCGAACCCATGATCCCATGATCTACCAACACGGGAGACGGACGCTCTAACTCATTCGACTGCATAATCCGATGACGCATCAAATTAAAAAAATCAAAGGAATTATCTATAATCAATTCTAAATATCCAACTTAGATACTCTTGCACTTATTAAGCATTTGTTGCCACATACAAGGAATACTGAGGCTATTTAACAGAACCTGTTTCTGCTAAAGCCTATGTCGTCATCGTTTCAGCATGCATGCTGAAACTATTTTTGAATGTTTGCATTTCAAAACTAATCTATTTAAAATGAAAGTTACTTCAAACTAAAGTAAGGTAGATTATAACAATCAATTTAATATATCTATCTCAGAAAAAATGACAAAAACTCAAATCCATCGGGCTATAGCCTACACCTTTAACATGGGTAGTGGCTTCCCTGGTCTCAGCAGCCGACCTAGAGAATGGGCCGTGGTTCGCCGGTAAAAGTGGGAAGCTGTCACCAAGGTGACAGAAGACGATATTTAATCATTTCTGCTTGTAACTTAATTAATCACATTTGGCACCTTACGCTCTCAACACCCAACACCCCCACACACCTCCAACACCCCCGAACACCCCACACACAACTTCCCTTACGCGATTTATGCATGACTACGCAGGCTCGGCAGCCATACACAACAGGTGTCTATTTATATAGCGATATAGCGAATGGTAGACAGGAAGTGTGAACATTTATTTGTCTCTCATTTTTGCTTGAGTGCAAGTAAATAAGCAACACAGTTTGTTGTTTGTTTGTTGTTGTTTTATGTCCTAGCAACATCTAAGGTCATATCAGGACGGGGAGCAACACAAGGAGTAATTAGTAGCATGTGGTGAATAAGGGGTCAAATTTACCTGGATCATCAGCCCATGCTTTTTCTAATCTATTCTTGAATGAATTAATTGAGTCGGCATCAATAACATTTTGTGGGAGACTGTTCCATATATTTATGATCCTGTTTGAGAAACTATGTTGCCTTAACTTTGAAATGGCTCTGGGTTTTATTAGTTTGAGAGTATGGCCCCGACTGCCTTCTCTTTTATTCAAGGTGACAAATTTGTTCACATACAATTTGTTTATATAACCGCTCTCAGTATATTCTCATCAGATGGGGTCAGTTGAGCGCCCGCTTTCCTACATGGCTTTCAAATATCCACGACCGTGACCCGATTGGTTGTTGGAGGTTTACGTCCTGGCAACATCTAAGGTCATATCAGGTTCGGTAGCAACTTGCGACAGTGTGCGCTCATTGCGACTTTATAGTGCTGCTTCACTGGAAAACCAGGCCACCATGACCTGATATCCCACTCAGTCACATTATCCTGACACTGATCCAACCAGTCCTTGCCCTATCTGAATAATGCCAAGCCCTGCCTCAATCAATCAATCAATAGTTCCGTCCTCTAGTAGGGTTGGATGCAATGGTTCTCCACTTGTCCCGATGTTGTGCTGTTCTGATAGACTGTGAATAATTCAAGCCTGTCCACTGTGATATATTTGTAAACCATGATGTTCTTGGTCTCCCTCTCCCTCTGCTGCCATTCACCTTCCCTTCCAACAAGGTACGGTATATTGAACTCTGACGAATGATGTGGCCAAAATAAATAAGTTTCTTTGTCTGTATAGTGGCAAACAAGCTTTTCTTATTTTTAATTTTTCTGAGAACTTCTTTGTTGGTGATCTTCTTTGTCCATTATATTTTCATCATCCTTCGATAAGTCCACATCTCAAATGCTGCCTAGGAAGCAACAAATATCAATTTTTAAGGCATCAGCTTGACTCGACTAGGTTTCAAATATATGACCTACCAAAACCCGGAGACGGACACTCAACTCATTCGGCCATCCAGTCTGGTCGACCACGACCCGAAAGTAATGACGTAAAACATGTATAATTGTCTCTACCTAGACTGGCGCTTGGCCTTATTACTAGGACATGGCAAGAAGCAGTGGAATGAGGAACACCAATTGGTCGTGATTGAAAATTGACCCGCATAATTAATGAATATGTAAGGGTTTGACCCAAACAAGCTAATAATCCATTTTAAATCATTCACGAACTAGTGCCCCGTGCTCATTTATTCCTGAAGAGATTGTTAAAAGAGGTCGTGATTCATAGATTATTGATTTGATTGACCTTTGAAATAGAAAAGTTTTGATATACATACTAATGACTGTCTGATATATATACATTCTTTTTTTTTCCTTGTTGATTTATACTGCCTATCACATATAAGTCTGAGTAGACTTGTTTTCACCATTAGATAATTTGTCAATAGAAAGCCCAAGCCTACACTTTTACCGACCAAGGGATTTTTAAGCTCCCACACCATATAGACATGGTATGAGAGCAACTGGCCTTTGATGACACTGTAAATTATACACAGCAGTGGAAATCCAAATTGGCAGAGGTGGGGGTATGGGGAATCGAACCACCAACATTCAGATTAGGAGTCCAACCTAGAAAAAAGTCAGACACTCTAACCACTCCGCCACAGAGAACATCACGAATGGCTAGAATGATGAGACGCTCAGAATAGACGATTATTCACGATACACCAGATGCCTTATTTTCTGGTGTATAACTCTTTATGCGAATTTTATTTTGAATGGACTCCACCTGTACTGCCTGTCTGATATTAACCATGTATACATTTGTGTTACTGTATATCAGCAGGGTTAATTAATATACAAAGGCTGAGTGCTATTATTATATAACTTGTAATTGCAGGCCAGCGGGCCGCCATTCTCCAGCATGTAGGAGCAGTTCTTGGGTTTGCATACACTCGCTTTGTTATTTGCTCACTACATTGGGGATGGGGTGCCTTGGCTACCAGCTCAATGCCCCCAATATGGGCGCCTAACGACTCGAGGGAGGTCACATGCTCTCGTGCTCCCCCAATATCTGCCTCACTTGCACAGAATTTTGACTTTAATAAAGCGGAGGGGCCTTTTAAGGAGGGTCCATCCAGAGATAGCTCACTCAAACTAATTGTATTGTCTTCTCATTCATGTAATGGATAAATAATACACAATTGTTTAAACTGCTCGATACACTGAAGCTGAAGCCTTATCATGCAACATTTGTCTCTTTGGGTTTTACATCCTAACAACATCTAAGGTAATATCAAGAAGGACATTGACAGCACTCGTGGTGACAGTTAATAATGCTGCCCCACTGGGAAACCAGGCTGCTGACACCATGACCCAATATCTAACTCAGTCACCTTATCCTGATACTGAACAAACCAGTCCTTGCCTGATCCTATTAGTGCTGAGCACCATGCCCGGTAGCGACAAGCTTAAATTTGGTAAGTCATTGGTTTGAATCGGTTAGGTTTCAAAAGCCAACCATTTAGCGCTCTTGTCGATTTGGCGATCTCATTCGGCAATTTATATAACACAATTCATGCTTTCCGCGTATCACTCGGGCTATGAGTGCCTCATTGCATGCCAATTTTCCATTGTTGGTTTCCATTGTGTGAATGCATAGTAGGTTCTAAGATTGCGTACAGTTATTTATATCCATTTAATCCCTTATTATATACAGGGAATGAGAGGCTTGGGAGTCGGCATTCTTACAGGAAATGACCGCACGTGGCGCAAGTGGGTTGTTAGCCGTAACAGGTAATATGCGAAATAGTAATATAGCAGTAGATAATCAAATATATTACTAGCTGTGCTATTTATATCCACGTAATGCAATGAATAGTCTCTCTCTCTCTCTATATATATATATATATATATATATATATATATATATGTGTGTGTGTTGGATAAGAATTATACGAGTACAATCGATTTACAGTCGATTTAATTTATTATATAAAACATGTAAACAATGTTGTGTAATACCTATATACATATTAGACGTATAGTCGAAACCTTGCATGAAAATGTCAAATGATATGAGGTACCTCATGTTCATTACCTATTGCATTGTGATCACTTTAATTTGAGAACTTACTTTATGCATTAATTTTCTAAATAAACCATGTAAAAGATGTTTGTGTAAATGCCAATATAACTGTAACACTTACGGTCGGAAGACAGGGCTTAGGCACTGGCAATGGATATATATCAATACAATTCATTTACTGAATGAAATATATATGATTTAACAGAAATTCTAACAAGCTAACCTTGCATTGTAAATGATTCTGTATTATGACTTGGTATGCACCTAGCGGCTTTCCATCACACTAACCGCAGCTGGCCTACTCTCTCACTCGCCTTCAAATACAATGTATTATACATTATATCCTCCAGTGCGACTAGCACTGCTCAACATCCGGGGGAGGTGAGGTGGGCGAGATGGCGCCACCGGTAAAGTGTCAGATCTTACCAAGGACAACAATAATAATAATAAGTAACGTTCCCTTATGCATCTTTATACTCGCATAATACGTTATAGCATACATCACATATAATTCTGGGTGTGAGTGCACTCAGGGCCTACCCCCTCCCCCTCTGCTGGGTATGATCACCACACTCAGAGTCAAGGTTGGTGGTGGCCATCGTGCCATACAGCTTTGTGGTGGTGGGCAAACCACTGGTAGCCATGGGGACCAGGAATGCTGGATCCCTATTGGTAAGGCCAAGAATGCTTGTTTCCATTGGGGGAAAGGGGTGAGGTGATACTCTACAATGAACCCATGTAACCATATAAATAATAAACCAGAGGGCTTGACTCTCTCTCCTTCTTTACACTTTTCCTTTCTCTTTGTCTGTATTGATTTCAATATAGCCTGCCTACACAACCACAAATTCGAGCTTTAATGTTGAACGCCTGGCTAGGAAGAGACAAGTATCAATTTTTAAGTCATTGGTTTGGCTCAACAAGGTTTCGAACCCACGATCTACCAACATGGGAGATGGGCGCTCTAAGTCATTCGGCCATCCCGATGTTGATAAATAAACCTGGGAACTAGCAGCCGAATAGGCGCGGAAAGAAGGACATCGTACCTAATGATGGATACGACCGTTACAGGGCACCACCTGTGCCACGTGACCACGTGACCGACGCCATTCTGACATCAGAGCGTCAGTAAGGCACGAACCGTGTCCTTAGATGTTGAGAATGGACTATTTATAGCTGCATATATGTGTGTATGGATATGGGTCATTCCCTGTATTTTATTTCTACCTTACGATGGTGATAATTAATTTGTTCCATTAGGGTGATTGCATTAGGGAGCCTAGCTGGTGTAATGGTTAGTATGGCAAGAAGTGTGGGTTTAAAAATCTGCTCTAGGCGCAATATTTCTCCATTGTCATCATTCCTAGGAAACTGGTTGTCATGACAAAGATCCTGTGCAAGGGACGTTCTGCATTGTTGTTGATACTATGTTGTGTATGATTACATAAGTGCATTGCCTGGATGTATGTAATTGAACTACGCAGACTCGGATGAATGGTATATATTTGGACTTTTTAATGCACTAGAATGGTAATCGGACATGCGTGAGTATAATGAGAGAAGGCCCCGAGATGCTTAAGCCCTATAGTTCTAGTCTTTTATTGTGGGGTGGGCAGGATGGCAGAGTAGAATGTCTGTCGCCGTCCGCCGCCAAGTGGTAGTGGCCGAGTTCGGGTTTTGCTCTCTTTATATAGCAGCTAGCCAGGCCGAAAAGTCAAAAGCATGCCAAATTCCTGTAACTTTGTAACAGATTTCGTCTATCAACGTCATATTTAATTTACATATGCACGTCCGCCATTTCTGCGTGGTTACTCGGCGTAGTTCCAAAAGACCCGCTAGGCGTGGAAGACTTCGATGTACATATTTAATGTTAAAGTTTGAGTATAGGCGGTGCCACCGGGCATTTGAATAAGAATTCAACTCCAGCTTGTTCAATTACCCATTGTAAAGTCGCCGATAGAGTTACCTGTAAAGTAGCAGAAAAGTGAAAAGTTTCTCCCGTATATATTAATACGCTCTGATATACTTCAGGGTTAAACAAAATTACTGAAAACAGTCCGAAAAATGAAAAAACTTCTAGCGGCGACACAAGGCTTCAGACATGTGATATTACAGTAATACCGATATCAAAGACTAATGTTTCCCTTAAGAATTGACACTTTCGTCGGAAACTCGTCGACAAAGTAATTTAATTTAATTTAGCCCCTGTAAACAGTAAAAAGATTGGAGAATCAATAGAAGAAAACCTAACTCATCCACTCCAACAACCCACCAGTCGTAGTCAATAGAAAAGTTCTTTTTTATCCGCAAGAATTTAGAATTTAGAATAGCATATCAAATTAAATGAAATAAAAACACTACATATATAATATATGTTCTCTAAAAAAAAGTTCACGCCCTAACGTCAAAATTACAACACCATGTGCGTTCAAATAACCAGCAGTCAACTAACAATTTAATTAAGAAATATAATCTTTATAGTATCATATAACAAATAAAAAGAAAAATGCTACCGAAACACACCAAAAGTATCAAATACACTCAATACAGTCACTACTAACCAATATCATGTAGGTTCAAATCCCGGTAGTTTCAACTCGTCGTGGTCGCCATTTTGTAAAGTCGCCGGCTGGTGGTGTGGTGGTGTGGACAAGCCAAGGGAAAGCAATACAGGTAATGAAGGAAAGTAGGTGAAGAGTGAAAGTAGGAGAGTGAGACTCCTTCATTTATTACTTTATATAGGTTTTCTAGAATCCAAGATAGCAGTGGTCACATGGTTCGATCCACCAATCAGAGTACAATCTGCTGTCTCCAAGGCCTTGTTATGCTGGCTACAGTGCCTTGTGGTGGCCAATGATCCATAAATAACACCATGGGGGGAGGGGGTATGTGAGGTGACTCTTCCAAAGAGTATTTCTAGGAAGTGACACTCCTCCAAAGACTATTTTACTATACAATTTCTATACCTAATGAATAATAGTTTATCAACTTCACACATCCCTCATATTCCTTTGGTTTTTATATAACACCATTTATCATTATATAGACAGTTTGCAATTTATTATAGTCATTTCACATAGATCCTCATGCATTATATCGGAACATTTTACACCATGTTGCGAGCAACATCGACAATTGTAAGCATTAAACAACTTATGAACATAAACCATTTAGAAAGACTTACAATTCCAATATTTAATGATTTCCTATGGACGAGTAGTAGCCTGCACTGACATGTCAGGCAGGGAGCCACATTAACAGGTATGTGTGGATAGGGATTGCAGCAGGTAACCTAGGTAGTGTAATGGTTAGCACGCTTACCCCAGAATGACAAGAAGTATGGGTTCCAAGAAACCTGCTCTAGGCGCAATATTTGCCATTTCGATCACTCCACTACAGAACTAAGTATATTCTATTGACTGCGTTTGGAACTAGTGCTAATTACCATAACAGATCTAGAAAGTAGGTACATATATCTCTATCTGTGAAGATCTATGAAACTAAATTTGAAAAAAATAAAATAAAATTAGATCCAGTTTAACTTCTTATAGCAGTAGTGTTACATTAGTGACAGTGGATGTTGTATTTTCTAGAATATAGGTAGTCATTTTGTATCTATTGCTGGCATTGACACATGGCACGAGATGGCAGCATTACATCAGTAATATGCGTAGTCAAGGTCTTCCGCTTGCAAGCCGCTCATTTGCATGCTTAAGCGAGGAAGTTGTGCCCCATAGGCATGGAGTCATCATCATCATCATCATGCTGTCAGTCGCGATGCGACAAAGACTGCTTTCATTACTTGACTGCCGCTCTCCATTTTAAACTTGGTAACCCGGGCGACGACCAAGCCGGTATGGTGTTTTGTGCGGTTGTGCATTTCATGAAAGCTGCCTGCAAAAGTGTTGAAGTGCTGCTGGCTTTTGCAAGTTACCAGCGGCACTCTCTCGGGGAGCAAATAGAGGTTTCACACCGGCAAGAACATGTCAAGACAGGCGCAAAACTATTTGTCCCTACAGTGGCTGGTCGGGAGATGTTGGGAGTTCCATACATCAACCACCCTTAATGCTGCCACAGTGACATGGTTTTCTGTTTAAGGTTTGCTCCCTTAGCCTTCGGTTCTGTCAAGAACCTGTACCACAAGGGATGGAGTAAATACACACAAAACATTTACAGAGGAATAATTACAAGCCGAGACTCCAACAGACAAACACAGTATCAATATGACAAATTCAAATAGTAAACACAGTTTTAAGCAACAATTGTAACATTATGTAAGTTTATTTAAGTATTTGTCTGATTTGGTGTAATTGTGTTCAGCCAATCAGGCTGACATGAGAGTGGGTGGGTGGGTGGGTGCATGGGTAGCGATGAGATGTGTCCTGGTCAGATATCCGAGTGAGAGTGACCAGTGGGAGTGGTCCAGCTTAGGTTGGTTCGTTGTTGGAGTGGCGTTCTCTGTGGCGGAGAGGTTAGAGTGTCTGACTTTCTTCTAGGTCAGACTCCTAATCTGAGGGTCAGCGGTTCGATTCCCCATGCCCCCAGCTCTGCCAATTTAGATTTCCACCGCTGTGTATAACTTACAGCGTCATCAAAGGCCGGTTGCTCTCATACCATGTCTATGTGGTGTGGGAGGTTAAAAATCCCTTGGGTCGGTAAAAGTGTAGGCTCGGGCTTTCTCTCAACCAGCAGTGGAATGAGGAAGACCAGTCGTCTATGACTGAAATTTCCCCTGCTTAAACAACTAATGGACCAAATAAAAAACATCCTGGCAACATCTGAGGTCATATCAGGACGGGTACCGATTTGTGACAGTGCGCAATCATTGCTGCCCCACTGGGAGCCCAGACCGAAAGTACCATGGCTTGATATCCCACTAAGTCATATACACCTGACATTTAACCTACCAGTGCTTACCTTATCCTATTAATGCCAAGCGCCAAGCTAGGAAGAGAGAGAGGGCTGGGGAACAAAATAAGGCCACTCAGACATTCCCAACCTTGATTCTAGAGTAGATTCTGAACGGTACCAGTTTAAACTAGGGGTCGTATCCATGAAGCGGTGTTAGCTTATCTTTGTGATAGGCACAGTCCTCGGGGTCATGCATACTGTTCCTGGTGAGTGGCAGCAGAATGAGCAGAGGAGGCCGGGTAGACTGGTGTAAAGATTTCAAATTCCCCCCATATTCAAGTTCCCCCCCGGGAACTTGAAAACGTTTTCAAATTCCTCCCAGGGGAATTTGAAAACGTTTTCAAGTTCCCTCCCTCGTTTTAACTTTCCCTCCCCCGGGGATTATAATCCACACCATCTTAAATAAAATATAAATGAACTACGGAATGACATAGACACACAGACATACACAAATCTCTTATTTTGTGAAATTTCGTGAAAATTAGATTTTTCGTGAACTTTAATTTTTTTTCGTTAAATTCGTTATTTTTCTGGAAATTGTCTGGAATTTTTTTATTTTCCCTGAAATTTTCGATTTGTTTAACTCTTCAATTTGTTGTGCCTTTTTGAATAATTAAAAAAATATATAATTTTTGTGTGAAATTCTTTATTTTTGTGAAATATACATTTTTTTGGTGAATATTTTGCGTGAAATTGTTCGATTAACAAAAAATATTGTTGGGGAAATGTTGGTGACTACTATTACTACTTTTCATAAATTTCTGATATTTTTAAAACTTTTACATTTTTGTGGAATTTTCTTTATTTTTAAACAATTTTAAATTCCCGGAGGGGGGAATTTGAAAATAGGGGGAGGAATCTGAAAACTGTTTTTAATTTCCCCCTGGGAATCTGAAAACGTTTTTATTTTCCACAGAGGGAAGCTAAGAAGGTTTTCAGATTCCCAGGGGGGACTTGGGAAGGGGGGAAGTTGAAATTGTATTCCTGTAGGGGGGGATTTGAAAATAGGGGGAGGAATCTGAAAACTGTTTTTAATTCCCCCCCCTAGGAATCTGAAAACCTTTTTAATTTCCCTGGAGGGAAGTTAAGAATGTTTTGAGATTCCCGGGGGGGGGGGGACTTAGGAAGGGGGAAGTTGAAATTGTATTCCTGGAGGGGGGAATTTGAAAATAGGGGGAGGAATCTGAAAACTGTTTTTAAGTTCCCCCCCAGGAATCTGAAAACGTTTTTAAGTTCCCCGGAGGGAAGTTAAAAACGTTTTCAGATTCCCGGGGGGAACTTGAGAAGGGGGGAACTTGAAATCGTTACACCGGTTCTGCGTCTCTCTGGGGAGCCTCTCATCCGGGAACTCTGGAATGACATCAGGGTTCAATGAGCAGCTCACCACCAGCTCATCGCGCTGGGCGTGTCGTACTAACACGTCGATTTGAACCGGAAGTTCATGGAACCCACTCAAATGGCTAGGATTTTCTTTTCTGGGGGGCTATTCATTTAGGGGATGGGTGGGTAGGAGATGGGGGTTCTATCTCCTCGGAACATCTGAGGTCGCACCTGGACGAGAACTGTGAATTGTGATATAGTTTGTTCAATTCACAGAAAGTGTAATCATAGTTCACGGGGTCTTTTTAGTGCTGCCCCATATTGGGATGCATCCCATTGTCCCCCCTACCCTCCCACCACCCATCACTGCCACCTAATACATGACCTGATCCCCTCACTCAGTCACAGTGCCCTGCTACTGAGGGTGGGGGTGGTGAGGGAAGAGGAGTGGGATGGGGAGTGGGGGGGGAGTAGAGGGTGAGTGGTCAAGTGTGGGGTTGGAGGGTGAGTGGTGAGTTGTAGGGGTGGGGGTGGGGGCTGGCGATGGGGTGGGGGTGGGGGCGGGGGTGAATGGATGAGTGGGTGGGGGTGAGTGGGTGGATGGGATAGTATTGACAGTACGGGGTTTGGGTGGCGGATGATGGGTAGACCTCTGGAGTGTGGTGGGGGTGGGGGTGGGGTGGGGGTGGGGGTGGGGTGGAGGTGGGGTGGGGATGGGGATGAGGGTGAGGGGTGGGATGGGTATGAGGATGAAGGATGAGGGGTGGGGGGTGCCGGTGGGGGTGGGGTCGAGGCAGGTGTTGGTGTTGGGAACGGCCCGAGACCAAGGACCCAAAACTCAGGTAAGACAGGCTGAGGGCATTTCCTTCCTGGTTGGATGTGACGGTTAGTTGCTAGGGAGACGTGTTCCTGGAAGTGCTGGATGGTGGCGCCACTGTGACTTCCGGTGACGCCATTGTGTGTGTGACAAGTCCTGCTCTGCCAATTAATCCTGCCTGTTACTGTGTGGAGCAGTGAGTGAGTATGCTTCTCATGTGGGAGGTGTTGGGTTCGATCATGAACTACTTTTATTTGTCTTAAATTCACGCTCAATCAAATGTGTGTGACCATTAGAGTATAATATGTATTTATATACCGTATATGTCCCAATAGATGTGCACTGCGCGAGTGCAGACACATGGATGTGCGTCTATTCAAAGCTAACAAATTTCATGGATTTGTTTTTGTCATGCCTCTGAAATAAAGTGGGATTGTCTCATTTTATGTGCATTTAGTCTGAATATGATCGTACATTTTGATTTGTTGTTGTTCTGCCTCTGAAATAAAGTGGGATTGTCTTATTTTCATTCTGAATATGATCGTAAATCTGTGCCTGCTTTCAATCTTGAAATGGGGGGTATACTTCTTTCTATTGGGTAGTGTACTTCTATTGGGACATATACGATATATACATATATGCATATATGTAAAAGAATCCTCTGGTGTGAGTGACAATGTGGCACGTCCGTTAGTGAAGAGGAAACCCGGTAACGGCGCCACCACTGAGATGGGTGGAGTCAACAGAACAGAATAATATCATATAATATAATAAATAATTCCCCTCCATGCCTTTATGCTCGCATAATGCGTTATGCATCACATATATGGTTAATGTATATATAGGCAGTAACGTTTATTGCATGATTCTGGTCTTAAGTCTCAGGCAGGATATAGCCAGTACCGATTCAAGCCGATATTAAATCGATATCAAACTGATATCAAACTGATATCAAACCGGTGATCAACCGATATCAAACCGATATCAAACCGATATCAAACCGATTTCAAACCGATATTAAACCGATATCAAATCGATATCAAACTGATATCAAACTGATGTTAAGCTGATATTAAAGCGATATCAAATCGATATCAGACCCAGATCAAACCATATCCAACCGATATCAAGGCGATGTCAAACCGATATCAAACCGATATCAATCTGACATCAAACCGAGTTTGCAAGTTTTGATATCGGCAATGCCGATACCACTGGAGTGCCTTAATCTGCTATCTTACTATTAAGAACTCACTGAGCATCTTAGTATATATTTGCATTCTTGTCGTTAGCAAATCTTGACTGATTCTCGTGTTTGTCAGCCATCGACCCACCGCGTAGGAATACATTGTTTGGCTCTGATAATGACTGAAAGTCTGCAAACATTAGCTGTGTTGCGAAGGCTACCAGAACTCAGGAATAGGGATAGTGCTCTCCTTAGCATAAGTGAATGGACAAAAAGTAGTTCCAGCTACCTGAAATCTCCGCCTACGCTGTGGCTGTCATATTGCATGGTTGCCTAATATTCCTTTTTAAAGCTGGTGCCTAAAATTAATTTTTAAAGGTGGATAGACCGATGAAAGTGTCATGGGAGTGATGACAATTGGAAATATTGCACCTAGAGCATTAATCGAACCCATATCTCTTGGATGCTGGGCCAGTGTGCTAACCATCACATGACCTAGGCTACCTGATGTCACCATCCTACCCACGCCTACTTTTCTACGCGGCTCCTTCCCTGAGAGGTCAGTGCAGACCACTACACTCGTTTCCCTGGAATTGTAAGTCTTTTTTAAATGGTCATTTAATGCCTGCAATTACATACATTCAGGCAATGCACTTATATATACACACATAGGGTAGGCTGAACAACCGAAATTCATGTAGCTTGTACAGGATGCTGAACACGGCAACCAGCGCCATGGGAGTGATGAAAATGGGAAATGTTGTGCTACAGCGGGAATTGAACCCACATCTCTTGCATTCCGAACCAATGTGCTAACCATTACACAGCCTATGCTCCCTGATGTCACCATCCTACCCACGCCTACCTGTCTGTGCCATTCCTTACCTGAGAGGTCAGTGCAAAAAGGGTGGTTGCACCAGGTAGACTAGAACCAACGGGTTGTACACTCGCCCCGGAATGGCAGAAAGGTGGGTTCAAGTACCGCTCTAGGCATACCATTCCCTTTTATCTATAGCACCTTCCGAGAAAATAGACTTCGAAGCGAAAACCATGATGGCTATAATATCAGCATGCTGATTCAACTCTCCAAATCGCTCTGGCGCTGACAAAAGGCATTATTCACTTAAAGATGCATAGTCCGATGAAATATCAAATTTTCCAAACCAACCCAATTATCTAGATTTGATTTTACATATCTAACTTAGATATTGATGCGCTTATTAAGCATTTGTGTCTGCATAGAAGGCAATGCTTTGTCAATTTACCAGAACCTGTTACTGCAGAAGTCTATGGTGTCAGAGTTTTGGCAAGCTTGCCAAAACTACTTTTTCATGTTTGCACTCAAAATATCTCAAAAGTTTACCATTTAAAATAAAACTAGTTTTGAATTAATGTAAAGTAGATACGAGTGATCGATCTAATATATTTATCTCAGAAAAAATACAGAAATTCAACTATGCAACTTTAATAAACTAGGTTTTTTTCTGGGGGGTTTTCAATTAAATTTTTGTGTAAAGGGTTTAAGGGAGACAGATTAGCTGTAGTAGAGAGGTAAGCAGGTCTGTTCGAAAACCTTTCCAGATGGATATTTCAGTCGCTAGGCACGTGCAGTGTAGCCGGCCTCCTACGGTGAGGGTAGGAACTAGGATGAGGGATGCCGGGAATACAATCAGAGTCAAAAAGGGCATCTAAATACGGCACCCTGCGGTCGGGCCCGGCACACGCGCGCCCTATCGGCGGAAGTCTGGCGCCTCTGTAGTGATGGGTACTTCAATGGTAATGTCACTATCCTCATTTGGAAGAAGAAGAAGAAGAAGAAGAAGAATAGTAAGAAGGAGAATGGTAAAGAAGAAGGATAATGAAGAAGAACGAGAGGAAAAGAAGAAGAAGGGTAATGAAGGATAAAGAAGAAAAAAGAAAAGGAAAAAGATAAAGACGGGCAAAGAAGGATAAAGAAGGATAAAGAAGGATAAAGAAGAAGAAAAAGAAGATAAAGACGGACAAAGAAGGATACAGAAGAGGAATGATAAAGAAAAAGAATAAGGATAAAGAAGAAGAAAGAAAAGGAAGAAGATGAAGATTGGCAAAGAAGGAAAAGCAGGTTGGAGAGCTTACTCCATTCTAGGTATGCTGGCTATACTGCCTCATTCGCCCCCCGGTTCAATTACCAAGGTCGAATTTTATATAGGATTAATGTGCAAGTTTACAAATCTGGTTGTGGCACACTAAGTTTTAGGATGTTTCCATAATGGAATGCATCACTAGAAAGCAAAAAAATCTATCTCAGTAAGCCAGAGATACACTGTACCTGTCCCAAGCAGTGCTAATTAGTACATACCACAAGATTTCCCCCTGCAAAGATTACAATCCCAGCTCTATAGATTCACATGCTATATATGTATTAATATATACAACCAGATAGCATATAATTATATGATAGCAATGAGTAAATTATATATAAAATGTTAAACTCAAAGCTAGTGGTTGTAGTTGATTTGTTTATATGTCAATATAAACATGTATCATTATAATATGTGCATCACTATTATACTATACGGAGCCGAGGCCTGGACAGTTTACAGACGGCAGGTGAAAAAGCTGCATGCCTTCTTGATGCGACATCTGCGTTCAATCATGAGGCTAACCTGGAAGGACAAAGTGACGAATAAGGAAATACTCGAACGGATTGGGCTGCCCTCTATGGAAGATCTTCTGATCAAAAAGAATCTCCGGTGGACTGGACACCTCATGAGGATGTCATCAGACAGGCTACCAAAGCAGATCCTTTATTCCCAACTGTCTTCTGGCTACAGAAAGAGAGGGCACCCCCGTCTATGGTTCAGGGATACCATCAAGAGAAACCTGAAGCTGAGAGACATTAAGACCGACTCATGGACGCAACTCTCACAGCAGAGAGCTAAATGGAGAGCGGCAGTCAAGTAATGAAAGCAGTCTTTGTCGCATCGTGACCGACAGCCTGATGATGATGATGATGATGATGATGATCACTATTATGTAGATAGGTAATAGTATGATCAGGTGCTGCATGCAAAATGCTCCAACTTGACATCTATCAGGTCACTCAGTTGTAGATATTGCTATTAATGACCGGACAAACCCCCTTCTTGCCACACTAAGCCCCATATGCACATATTTTAGCTACACATCTAGAGATGCCTACAAACTGGCAGATAGGCTCACAAGCCTATGTGATAATCCAGTGTCAACTGTCAGTATAGGTGTGTCTAGAGGTGAGAGGGGCTGGAAGTAGGTGGGGTTGGGAGCAATCATCCATGATTAACTGTGGTAATAAAGGAACCACTCCACCGTCCCAATATATCTATATAATTTACTAATTCTTCTTGGAGCTATCCTAGTAAAAACTAAATTAATGTTTTTTAAGTATTGCTCATTCTTGAAATATACATGTCCCCATTATCTGCTCATGTGTTGAAATAAATTTTCTCATTGGTGAGTATGCACTTGATTCTGAATCAATATATATATATATGTATATATATCTGTATATATAAATATATATTCCGAATATATGGATGTCTAATATATTATACATGCGTATCTAGTAAATATTACACAATATATGGACATTATATATATTACACACTTTTATTTTGCAATCTACAAACAGTTACAACCCACAAACAAGAAAACAATTATTACTACAATAAAATTTAAAAGATTTGCTGCCCAGAGGTGAAAACGCATTTATCCGTTAATGGAATGCTAAACACAAAAATAAAATAACATCATTATATATGGCCCACCCACTGAGGCAGATACCTATCACATATCCACCATCCCTCCCTTCACTCACCCCCCTCCCCACACACACCGCACCCTCACTTCCACCCTCCACCACACTCTAGGCTGAAGGTGATCCTGGATGGCATGGTCCACTCACTGAGAGCCCCCCCCCCCCCACACACCAACACACACACTACCTTCAGCAGGCCAGCCACTGTATATGCAGTAGGTAACACAGAAGTGGGTGGGGGAGTGTGGGGCGGTGGCGTGGGGCTAGTTACACATAGTGTGCAGTGGACAAACACATACCCCCATCGTCAATAACTCATTGAGCCACAACCATATATGTCAACCCCTACACTATTGTTATATAAAATTTGACCTTCATAATGGAACCGGGGGTCAAATGAAGTAGTATAGCCAGCATAGCTAGAACGGAGTAAGCTCTCCAACCTGCTTAGATGTTGCCAGCATGTAAAACACCAACAACAAAACAACTAGACTTTGTGTTAATGCTTCTCTGCTGTACTTGGTACAATATCAAGAACCCTGTTCCTTGGAACAAGCCAACCAAAAGTACCATAAATCTTGTTTTATTTAACGACGCCTTTAGAGCACATTAATGTTCATGTCATTGGCTATTAGATGTTAAACATATGGTCATTCTGACCTGTTTCTTTAGAGGAAACCTACTGCCACCACATAGGCTACACTTTCCGATAAGCAGCAAGGAGTCTTTTATATGCACGTTCCCAAGACTGGACAGCACATACCACAGCGTTTGATGAACCAGTTGTGCACCACAGGTTGGAACGGAAAATAACCCAAACTGCAAATGGGTCCACTGAGCAGGATCGATCGGATGACCAACACCTTCACAGGTGGACACTCTACTGCCTGAGCTACATCCCGCTCCCTAGAACAACGAACATGCACTTCCATAATAATAAAACAGAAGGGTTAAAGTTGCAGTCCAATGATTTAGAATTTCTGTCGTTTTCTGAATTGACTATATTAGGTCGATTGGTCTAACCTACCTTACTTTAGTTTCAAGTAATTTTGATTAAAAATTGCTAGCTTACGAAATATGTGGAGTCTAAAGGCCCTGTCACACTACGACGCTTCCGCCGGCGCGCCGGCAACGCGCAAAATATTTGCAACCCGTCGAGAAACGTCGAACTTTTCGGCGCCTTGGGAGAAAGTTTGACGCGGCGCAGCGTGTTAGTAGCGTGCTACAAGCGCGCGGCCAACGCGTTTCGACGCGCGCAGAACAACATGTCAACGTCCACCAGCGGGTTCCCAGCGTGCCATCGGCGCGTTGTCGGCGCGTTGTCGGCGCGTTGACGGCGCGTTGACGGCGCGTTAGTACCGTGTCAACGCGTACATACCCGCCAGCAACACGTTAGGACGCGCCCGCAGCGCGTCGACACTGCGCGGCCAACGCGTCCAGGCACGCCCGCAACACGTCCAACGCGCCGAGATACGCTGGAGCAACGCCAATAGCGCGCCCACTACCCGTCGATGGGACGTTACGGACGCGCCGACGGAACGGTCACATTTTGGGGGAAAAAAAGCCAACGTTAACTGGCGTTGATCAACGGTCTACCAGCGTTCTGCCGGCGCGCCACTAACGCGTGTCGACGTGTTGCTAACGCGTCCATAACGCGCCCTCCAACCCGTTGGCGCGCGTCGCCGCGCGTCCAAAGTTTTGTGCATGCACAAAACCTCGACGCGCCGCGACGCGCACCGACGCGCGCCGACGTTTCCATTCACACGTTGCTATGTACCGACGCGCCGGTAACGCGCCGGTAACGCGCCGACAACGCGCCGGCAACGTACCGGACGTGTACCGACGTTTTGAACAAAAACCAGACCCGTCGGCACGCGTCGAAGCGCGTTGGTGAGAAACGTCGTAGTGTGACAGGGCCTTAAACATGCACAAATAATCTTGGCATGCTTGTCAAATCTCTGATCACATAGGCGTCAACAGAGACAGGTTATATTAAATTAACTCAGTCTACCCTTCTGTGTAGCAAGAACTATTTATTATGGGCACTAGTACATAAGTTGGATATGTAGGCCTAAATCTAGACAAGCTACATAGTCCAATGACGCATCAAATTTTCTAAACCAAAATAATTATCTAGATTTGATTATACACATCCAACTTACATAGTGATGCACTTATTTAGCATAGAAGGGAATATTGAAGCAATTTAATCGAACATATTACTGCTAAAGCCTATGGTGTCAGAGTTTTGGCATGCTTGCCAAAACTATTTTTATGTGTTAGGACTTCAAATATCTCAAGCCATTTAAAATAAAAGTTACGTCAATCTAAAGTAAGGTAGATTATAACAATCAATTTCATATATTTATTTCAAACAATTTTCAGGAACTGAAAACCATCGGACTATCCAACTTTAAACAAACAGACTCTGCAAATTTAAAGAACCTGTGAACGCAATAGATGAGGCATTTCAGTGGGGTGAGAAAAATTCAAGTTCTGTCAATATGGATGATTGCAAAATGTCTAAATAGAGGATAGCTTCGGGAAACCAAAGAGAAACAACAAAGACAACCAGAAAATGCAGGGAATCGAAACCGAAAGTGTTATGTCGGTCTGGGAAATGGGTGATTGCGTGTGTTTCTGAGTCTAGAAGTCTTGATGTGGGTGTTGATATGGGGGCAGGGAGATGTGGGAGGTGGGAATGGGTGTGGAGGGGTCGGAGAGAGTGTAGGGGTATGGAGGGATGGGGAGGGGAATGGAGGGGTGTGAAGGGGTGTGGAGGGGTATGAGGGGGTGTGAGGGGGTGAGCGGTAGGCTAGGAAGTGACAAGTATCAATTTCTAAGTCATTGGTTGTGGAGGGGCGTTGAGGGGTGTGGGTGGGTATGGGGTGTGTGTGTGGATGGATATCAGAGGTTGTGGATGGGTGTCGTGGGGTGTGAAGGGGCGCCGGTGTGTGTATGTGTGGAGGGGTGTGCGGGGGTGTCGAGGGGTGTCAATCGGTGTCAATCGGTGTGACAGGGTGTGGAGGGGTGTGAGAGGGAGTGGAAGGGAGTGACGGGGAGTGGCGGGGAGTGAGAGGGAGTGGAGGGGAGTGACGGGGAGTGGAGGTGTGTGAGGAGGACTGGAGGGGAGTGACAGGGAGCGGAGGGGAGTGACACGGAGCGGAGGGGAGTGAGAGGGAGTGGAGGTGCGTGAGAGGGAGTGGAGGGGAGTGACAGGGAGTGGAGGTGCGTGAGAGGGAGTGGAGGGGAGTGACAGGGAGTGGAGGTGCGTGAGAGGGAGTGGAGGGGAGTGACAGGGAGTGGAGGTGCGTGAGAGGGAGTGGAGCGGAGTGATGGTGAGTGGAGGGGAGTGACAGGGAGTGGAGGTGTGTGAGGAGGACTGGAGGGGAGTGACAGGGAGCGGAGGGGAGTGACAGGGAGCGGAGGGGAGTGATAGGGAGTGGAGGTGTGTGAGACGGAGCGGAGGGGAGTGACAGGGAGTGGAGGTGCGTGAGGGGGAGTGGAGGGGAGTGAGAGGGAGTGGAGGTGTGTGAGGGGGGTGGAGGGATGTGAGAGGGAGTGGATGGGAGTGACGGGGATTGGAGGTGTTTGAGAGGGAGTGGAGGGGTATGAGAGGGAGTGGAGGTGTTTGAGAGGGGAGTGGAGGGGTATGAGAGGGAGTGGAGGGGAGTGACAGGGAGTGGAGGGGAGTGACAGGGAGTGGAGTGTGTGAGGGGAGTGGAGGGGAGTCACAGGGAGTGGAGGTGTGTGAGGGGGAGTGGAGGGGTGTGCGCGGGAGTGGCGGTGTGTGAGGGGGAGTGGAGGGGAGTGGTAGGGAGTGGATTTGTGTGAGGGGGAGTGGAGGGATGTGAGAGGGAGTGGAGGGGAGTCACAGGGAGTGGAGGGGAGTCACAGGGAGTGGAGGTGTGTGAGGGGGAGTGGAGGGGTTTGCGAGGGAGTGGAGGTGTGTGACGGGGAGTGGAGGGGAGTGACAGGGAGTGGAGGGGTGTGCGGGGGAGTGGAGGGCTGTGAGAGGGAGTGGAGGGCTGTGAGAGGGAGTGGAGGGGAGTGACGGGGAGTGGAGGGGTGTGAGAGGGAGTGGAGGGGAGTGACAGGGAGTGGAGCTGTGTGAGGCGGAGTGGAGGTGTGTGAGAGGGAGTTGAGGGGAGTGACCGGGAGTGGAGGTGTGTGAGGGGATGAGGGGAGTGGTAGGGAGTGGATTTGTGTGAGGGGGAGTGGATGGATGTGAGAGGGAGTGGATGGGAGTGACGGGGAGTGGGGGGGTGAGGGGGAGTGGCGGGGTGTGAGAGGGAGTGGAGGGGAGTGACGGGGAGTGCAGGTGTGTGAGGGGGAGTGGAGGGGAGTGCAGGGGTGTGAGGAGATGGGGAGAGGTGACAAGGGGTGTGACGGTGTGTGGACGGAAGTCAGGGGTTGTGGCGGGGTGTGGGGGTGTAGAGGGGGAGCTAGGAGTGTAGAGGGAGTATGGAGGGTGTGTGAGGGTGTGTGAGGGTGTGTAAGGGGGTGTGAGGGGTGTGAGAGGTGTGGGGGGTAGGTGCAATCTGATGTGACAGTACTACCAGACACGTCAGAGTTAAATCAGGTCAGTCAATTACAGATGTGAGCATGATTAGATATGAAGCCGGTACTAGCCAGCTGCACTCCATTATATATGTATCGCTGACATCTCAGGCAAGGTGTCTCATAGGCAAGTGGGCGGGGATAGGGTGGCATCAGGGAACATAGGTGGTGTAATGGTTAGCACACTAGCCTGTATACATTCATGGAAGTAATTACCAGCCTCTTATTTCCACTCTTTGTGGCGCCCCCACTTGGCTTCCTAACACACTAACAACGGCTGGTCTATTCCTTCTAGCCACTCATCTTATGTCGGGGGGAGGAGGGGTGTCGGGGATTGGGAATGTGGGGGTGTGGGGGTGGGGATGTGGGAGTGCGGGTGTTCCAAACATATGGATCACTTTGGCTAGAGTTGCACTCAGAGATCATGTATTCTGTCATAGGAAGATTACACTCTGTAATACAATCAATCTAGATCTCTCTCTCCATTCAGGAGTTCATCCCATGCAAGTTAAGTGCAACGTCACTTCGCTCGTCTGCCAGCAATCACAAGTCTCGTACCCAGACAGCAGGGCCGAATGAGTTGAGTGCCCGCTTCCCGAATTAAACCGATGGATAACATTCTATACTAGTCATTACCCAGCTGGCATTTGGCATTACTAGGGGAGCAGCGGAATGAGGAATACCAATAGACGAGATCGCCATTCCGGCTGCGCATGTGCTGAACACGCCGCCGAGAGCAAAACAAAGGGTGTCTGGTAATTTAGGCATCAACATGAACCAAACCGAGCGCGGTCGACGAATCGGTAGAGCGCGGGCATTGCGTGTGGAAGGTCGGGAGTTCGGTTCCCGGTCGAGTCAAACCAATGACTTATAAAATTGATACGTGTCGCTTCCTAGCCTGCCACTCGGCATTAATAGGATAGAACAAGGAAACGTCGTAATGTGACAGCCCCATTATGGGGCTGTCACATTATGATGTTTCTCGCCAACGCGTGTCGATGTGTGTGATTTTTTGCCGCAACGTTGGGATACATCAGGAAGCATTAAGAGCGCGTTAGGCGCGCGTTGGTATTCGTTGATGGACGGCGATGGTCGATGGCGCCCGTCATTGGATCGGCGAAGTTTTGTGCTTGCACAAAACTTTCGACGACCAGCAACACGCGATAACGCGTGGGTGCCAACATTATGGCGATGTCAGAAGCACTTCAACATCGCTGGAATAATGTTATGCAAATGCTAGGTACACGCCCCACGCGTGTGAGGTTCGTTGTGCCAAACTGTTGCTTTGTTGTTTTACGTCCTAGCTACATCTAGGGTCATATCAGGACGGCGTGCCAAACTTTTTGGGTTTTCTTTGCACAACGTCGGCTGCATGCTCCCAATACGTTGCGCTGATGCTGAAAAGCTTGACATTTCTTGACGATTAAAAGTGATTTTGCGATTTGGTGGCACGCCGGCGAGAAGCATCATAATGTGAAAGGGGTATTAGCTCAGTGTCACGTAGCTCAGTGTCAGGATGAATGAGTAGGATAACTGGTCATGCTACCGGCGGCCTGATTTCCCAGTGGGGCAGCACTATAAAGTTGCCATGGGTGTGCACCGTCACAAGTCGGTGCCCCTCCTAATAAGACCTTCGATGTTGCCAGGCCTTAAAACTACAGCAACCAACCAACCAATATGTACTAGATGGGATGGCCGAATGGGTAGATATAATTTTAGCTAGGGATTATAAACAAACAAGCCAACAAAAAGCAGCAGTGAAAACAAGTGTTAACACCCTTATCCGTTATGAGCAGGGTCAATAAATTCATCACTAAGAAAACATTGATAGAGAAAGCACAATGAATTACCTGCAGAAGGTAGAATGGAACCCGCTTTGACTAATTGTGAAGTTGACTCCTGTTCCTGATACCCTCTGATCGTGCCGATAAGTCTCCTGTCCACAGTCACAGAACACCGACAGCTGATCTGCAACAGAGGAGGAGGGGATTGACCTTTCCAGCCACCTTCGAATGAGTATCTGATGAGGATACTTCGCAGGTTTAAGATCAATTTACTTGAGAGTTGATCAGGTTTGAGAGCTTACCTCGTTTGTGCGATGCCCGGTTCAATTACCAAGGTCGAATTTGATATAAGAGTAGGTAGTGAAATGACATATATACCTGTCGCACAGTGAGTTTAGGCTAGTTTTACTATTGGAACATATCACAGGAAGGGGACAAATTATATTAAGATCCCTGATTTGTGCCAGGATATTTAGTTAGGGAAGTAATTTGTAAAACAACATTAAAATATTAGTGCATGACGGTTATGGACCAGGTTCCGTGTGTTACTTACTGTGTTGCTATAACCAAACAACCACAGCACAATAAGGGTACCTGCAGTCAGCCATGAGTGTATATGTAGGTCAGTGGCAAACCCTGTGTGACTGCCCCCCCCCCCCCCCCACACACTCACCCTATACACCCCTTCATATGCAGTGGCCAGCTTACTGGGAGTTGGGGGTGAGTTCAGAGAGGGAGAACAGTGAGAATGCCAGATTAGGTTTAGTAGCTGTATTAGAACCTATATTCTTTCATCAATTATTTATATTGTCATTATTATTAGCATTATTATTATTTTCATTATTATAATAATTATATATGTCGTCCTTATTTATGTCAATATTAACATAAAATATTATCATTGTCATTATTATTATTGTCATTATTATTATTTGCAGTATTATTGTAATTATTATTATTGTCATTGTTGCTCTCAGGCGCAGACAAGGAGGGGGGCGCCATGCTCCCCTGCATGCCCCCCCCCCCCTGCCCTGCCCCTCCTGCTGGGCGGAATGCGTACGCCCCTCCCCCGTGCATCGCCCCCCTCCCACCCCCCACCCCCAGCAAGCGCCATGGGAAAGCGGACAGGGAGAGACGGATGTAGGGGGAGCAGGAAGGCCGGGAAGACGACCAGACATTAATGAATAATGTCATTATTATCGTCATTATTATCGTCATCATTAATGTCATTATTACTGTCATTATTACTGACATTATTATTATTATTAGTGACATACACTCACCATGATAATTATTCCTGATCTATAGGAATAACAATAAAACAAATAATATAAAGTGAAGAAGAACTTACCGATATTACTGAAGAGAAAACAGAAAAATTAAATACTTTGGCCACATGATACGACACCAGGAATCACAGAGAAGAATACTGGAAGGGAAGATAGAAGGGAAAAGACCAACAGGGATAAGGAGACCAACATGGATGGACAACATCACTGAGTGGACAGCAATGAGCTATGCGGAATGCGTGAGAGGAACGAATGACAGGAAGAGATGGAGGTCCATTGCAGCCAACCTTCTTCGAGAAGATGGCACCCATTGATAGATGATGAAGTGTATGGATGACTGCATCACATGTTGCAGGGTAATCCTCCATTTGCTAATAACAAGTTGACCCATGGGAAGTATGCAGGTTGGAGAGCTTACCTTGTTTGGGCTATGGTGGTTAACGTACCGAATTTGACTCCCGGTTCAAGTACCAAGGTCGAATTCTATATAGGATTAATGTGCAGGTTCACAAATTTGGTTGTGGAGCACTGAATTTTGGGATGTTTTCATATTGGAATACATCACTAGAAAGCAAAGAATTATATCTAATTTCATGAATATTCCAAGGACATTTAGTTGGGACCGGATTGGGTAAATTATCAGTGAATATTAGGAAATAATTCAGTAGTTACAACAAATGGCTACAGGCCAGAACTGCCCATGATAGTACTGTGTTGGTATAGCCATAAATCCCAAACAATAGAGGAACCTCCAGCCAACCATGGGGGTATATGCTGGTCTGTGGTCCACTCATATACTTCCACTTGCCACTGGAGGAGGTCCTGTGGGGACTGTTGTACATCATTTAGATATATTTTGTGGATCCCAATATATATATGCATAATAAATAATTCACTGTGATTATACATCTGATGCATAATGACAACAACTATGGCTTGTCTTGCTGGTACAACATTAAGAATAACCTACCTTAAATATTATTGTATTTGATTTATTTTATTGTTGGTCATCACTTTTGATTTCTATTCATATTATTTAAGGGAAGGCCCGGTGACAGGAGGCCGAGAATCCCGGCGCCGGCAGGCCGAGACTCTCAGCACTGGGTCGTATATATATATATATAGACCAATATACATGCACATATATGTATTCCATATATAGACCTAAATACATATATGTATAAACTTGTTGTTTTATGTCCTAGCAACATCAAAGTTCATATCACTTATCAGGCTACAGACTTGTGAAAGTGCACACTCGTGGCGAATTTTGAGTGCTGCCCCAATGGGAAATCAGGCCGCTGGCACCATGACCCGATATCCCACTCAGTCACATTATCCTGACACTGAGGTAACCAGTCCTTGCCCTATCTTATTAATGCCAAATGGCATGCTAGGAAAGCGACAAGTATCAATTTTAAAGTCATTTGTTTGACTCGACAGGGAACCGAACTTCTGACCTTCCGCATGCAAGGCCTGTGCTCTACCATTTAAACTATCAGTGTATGCTAATACATTGCTTAACGCAGCAGCACTATCAGCATGTGCTAATATGTTGTTGAATGCCGCAGCACTATCAGTGTATGCTAATACATTGTTAAGCACCGCATCACTATCAGTGTGTACTAATATGTTGTTAAATGCCACATCGCTATCAGCATATGCTAATATGTTGCTAAACTCCGCAGCACTATGGGTGTATACTAATGCATTGTTAAACCCTGCAGCACTATCAGTGTATACTAATATGTTGTTAAACGCCACAGCACTATCAGCGTATACTACTATGTTGTTAAATACTGCAGCACTATCAACATATGCTAATATGTTGCTTAACGCGGCAGCACTATCATCGTATGCAAATATGTTGTTGAATGCTGCAGCACTATCAGTGTATGGTAATACAGTGTTAAACGCCACAGCACTATCAGTGTGTACTAATATGTTGTTAAATGCCACATCACTATCATTGTATACTAATACGTTGCTACACGCTGCAGCACTATCACAGTATACTAATACGTTGCTAAACGCCGCAGATCTATCAGCGTATATTAATACGTTGATACACGCCACAGCACTATCGGCGTAGCACTATCGGCATGTACTAATACGTTCTTAAATGCCAAAACACTATTAGCGTATACTGAACTTAGGTTCAAAACACTACCATAGTGTTTTGAACGGGGTAGTGTTTTGAACATCCCACAACGGTACTCCCTGCGGCAGGCCTCCTAGCTTCCCGGCTCTGAGCCTCCATCCACCACCTCCCAAATATTGTAATAGAAATAAAAAGTAATAAGCAACAGTAAAATAAATCAAATTTAAATGCAATAATATTTTAGCTAATGTTTGTGTTGATGTTTCTGTATCAGCAAGAAAAGTGATATACATGGTGCGTATAATCACAGTGAATGATTTATTATTTAAATATATATTTATACACAGAAATATATCTAAAAGATGAACAACAGTTCCCACAGGACTCCCCCTGTGGTAAATGGAAGTATATGAGTTGGCCACAGACCAGCATATACCCCCGGAGTTGACTGGAGGTTCCTCTATTGTTTGGGATTGATGGCTATACCATCACAGCGCTATCATGGGCAGTTCTGGCCTGTAGCCATTTGTTGTAACTAATGCATTAATTCCTAATATTCACTGGTAATTTCCTCAATCCGATCCCAACTAAATGTCCTGGAAATATTCAGGAAATTAGATATAATTCTTTGCTTTCTAGTGATGTATTCCAATATGAAAACATCCCAAAACTCAGTGTGTAACAGGTAAAACCGTCAAACTCCACATTAATCTTATATAGAATTCGACCTTGGAAATTACCTCGGTGGTCAAATGACCACCATAGCTAAAACGAGGTAAGCTCTCCAACCTGATAAGGAAGGATAAAGACGAAGAAACAGAAGATAAAGACGGGCAAAGAAGGATACAGAAGAAGAATGATAAAGAAAAAGAATAAGGATAAACAAGAAGAAAGAAAAGGAAGAAGCTGAAGACGGGCAAAGAAGGATAAAGAAGAAGAATGATGAAGAAAAAGAAGAAAGATAAAGAAGAAGAAGAATACAGAAGAAGGATAAAGGATAAAGAAGAAGAGCAAAAGGATAATGAAGGAGCATCAAGAAAAATAATGTGAATAAAGAAGAAGGATGAAGAAGTAGAAGGAAAAGGAAGAAGATAAAGACGGACACAGAAGGATAAAGAAGGATAAAGAAGAAGAAAAAGAAGATAGAGAGTTATCTATATATATAAACTATATGTTCATGGTGGGTGTCTAATTTAACTGAGTGATGTATGCCTACTGGAGGAGATCGGAGTCAAAGTTGTGTTTGTGCCTGGAGCTTGTAGGGCTAACTAGGTAGCTTCCCATTAAGGGCAGTTATAGGGCATTATATATATGCTGTATAACAATTATACGAGTATAATAACCCGGAATATCCCACCTTTCCCGCAGCACTCGCTCAGTCCATGGACTGGTAGAATCTGGCCTAGTTACTACTGCTCCAGCCTTCCCAACCTCAGTTCAGATGGTGGCGCCACCACCCGCCTCACACTGTAGCCACCACTCACTGTACGGCTGCCAATTTGTATTCATATATATATATATATAGGTTCCTTCTATCCAGATAGCAATACGCTACATAGTACAGGCTGCTGGCGAGTGTGGGGGGGGGGGGGGGGGTGGAGCTGAAAGGTCAGGCTGGTCTGGAGAAAATAGGAGATACTGAGAATGTAGGACAACATATCCTAATCAAGGTGATTGGCTAACAAACATTGTCTGTGACCAGCCTTCAGAGTAAATTACTAAAGGAATAAACCCAGAGGCAGGCTGGGCTTAGAACTACAGAATTCCATTGTGTTACATGCTGTAAATTGTGTATTCAACAGTTATTGTATACCTTATTTTATATACCTTTTGTGTTAATAACCCTGCATTGAAAAATGGCTGGAAGACCATTGCTTCAGCACTGACAAAAGACTTATTCAGCAGAATGAACATATTTACCGCAAACAAAAAAAAATTGTGTGTTCCTTGGCAGTTCATGTCGGCATACAATGCCTATATAAGCAAGGAAGCTTTTCGGATCGGGAAACTACAGCTAGTTTTGGAGAATCTGGGATCAGGAAGTTTTACAAGCAGAAAAGATTGTGCTTGACATTCTGGCCTGATCTAAAATACATTCATGAGGGAAGAGAATTGTACATTTTTGCCTAACATGGGTAATTCCCAGCACGGCAAGCAGTCGTTCGATCCACTAAGCACGCGCCTGTGATCGAAGGACTGGCGCCACCTGACGGTTCATTCTACATGGAATTTTTTAATTTAATAAATGTAATTATATTTACTGAATCATACATTTTGTCAAGGCTATAGCACTGTTATTTCTGGCAATAACATATGTGTTGTAAGTTTCCATTACATTAAAGTGGCTTTTGGTTACAATTATTACTAAACAAAAATTCAACGTGCCGTAGTTGATTACAAATAAAGCATAAATATATTTGCTTACGTGACGTGAGTTAGATATTAAGTACATGTGTTCACTAAAATCTTTTTTCTTTTTTTTTTTTGGTGGTCTAATTAGCCGCATGAAATTAGATATTACAAGTTCAAGCTTACTGCGCGCACAGAGAGACACAAGCATAATCTTGGGGAGGACAACATTTATTCCGGTATCAACATAATGCTTCCTCTTGAATGCCAGTCAGTGTTAGTACCAAATATGACTTTCCAACCAGTTTTCTCCATTTTGTCCTGTTCTCCACTGCCCCCCTGGGACTTGCCAAACTCCAGTCCTGTCCATTCCCTGGTGTTGTCTTCCCACCTCTTCATTTGTCAATCTCGCTTTCTTCCCCCTTTCACTGCTCTTTGCAAGATGGCGTTGACCAGACCTGATGAAACGGAAATATCACCATACCACTGCAGTTTGCGTCGCTTTACGATTGCTAGGACATCTTTGTGTGGTCCAATTTCCTGCTGGATTCCTCCGGTTCTCTGGTTACTGGCTGGTGACTGAAGCGTACAATTTATTACAATGAGACTATTCCAGCCATGGAATGGTTGAGGCGTGGATGGGAGGTGGCAGTAGTGAGACGTGGCTTGTGATTGGCTGGTGGTGTCTGCCACTGGGTGCAGAAAGGTGAGCTCTGTAACATGATTGGCTGATGGCGTTCCATTGCGTCAAGTAATGACAGCGAATCAGCGTCAAGCTTTCAGTCAACACTTATGCCTGACATCAATTGCCGGTAGCCTGCATTGCTGACGTCATGTGGTTCTGTGTCAGGTGGTGTGGGTTACATCACACCACGAATTTTCAGCCAGCCTGGTCTGAGATGTTAGATTGTTTGTAGTGAACGGTACGAGTACCGTTTAACCTGAACCACCTTGAATGTTACCCAGAAACACCTTGAATGTCACTGAACTAGTCTAATGCTCCACAACCGGACGCCGTGAACGAATCTGTAAGAGCGCAGGCTTCCCATGTGGAAGGTCGGGGTCACGGGGTATAATCCCTGCCGAGTCAAATCAATGACTTACAAAATTGATACTTGTCGCTACCTAGCATGGCGCTTGGCATTACTAGGATAGGGTGAGGACTGGTTAGCTCAGTATCAGGAAAATGTGACGGAGGTTGAAATCAGGTCATAGTACCAGTGGCATGGTCTACCAGTGTGGCAGCACTATAAAGCTGTCATATGTGTGCATTGTCACAAGTCAGTGCCCGCCCGGATAGGACCTTAGCTGTTCCCAGGATGTGAAGCTCCAATAAACAAACATCTGACTACAAATTTGGGGCAAGAACCAATAATAATACAAGGACCCAACTTTACATTCTACTTTCAAATAAATACTACGGCATTGACAAGGTAAAGTGTGCGGTATATCAATCAGAATTATTGTTATTTCTTGACTTATAGTCTTTTTTTTTATAATCGCTGATTAAAGTTGCATAGACTGAAGGTTCTGAGTCTCTGTCATTTTGTTATGACAAATACATTGAGTTAATCCATATAATCTATGTTATTTTAGATTGTAGTAACTTGTATTTTAATTTTTTCCCAGCTGTGGTAGTAACTTATATTTTTAATTTTGCCCAGCTTTACAGATATTTGATGTGTAAAGATGCCAAATTAATTGTGGCATGCACATCAAAAGTCGGATATCGTAGGTGTCAGCAATAGCAGCTTCTATTAAATTGACTCAGTATTCCCTTCTATGCAGCAACAAATGCTTAATAAGTGCACAGGCATTTAAGTTAGGGAGGATCAAATCTAGGTGAATGTTTCTTCATCTCTTTCCTGTGTCCCTCTCCCTTCTCTCTCTCTCTCTTTCCCTCCCTCTACATCTGCCTCTCTCTCCCTTCCATCTCCCTCTCTCCATCACTCTCTCTTTCGCTATCTCTTTTCTCTCCCTTCCTCTCCCTCTCTATCGCCCTATTCCTCTCTGCTTCCCATTCCCTCTCTCTCCATTTATCTGTCTCTTCCTCTAATTCCTTTCTCCGTCGCTCCATCTCACTCCCTCCATCTCTCTATCTCTCCATGCATCTATATATTCCTTTGTTTCCTCGCTCCCTCGCTCCCTCTTTCCCCCTCTCACCTTCTCTCACTCATTCTTACCTTCTCTCACTCACTCTCACCTTCTCTCACTCATTCTCACTTTCTCTCACTCACTCTCACCTTCTCTCCCTCACTATCACCTTGTCTCACTCACTATCACCTTCTCTCACTCACTCTCACCTTATCTCATTCACTCTGACCTTGTCTCACTATCTGTCACCTTCTCTCACTCGCTCTCACCTTATCTCACTCACCTCCCCCTGAATGTATTGGGTGTCAGTCCCCGCTGACACTCAAACACATTTTACTAAGTTGCGTTGATTTTTTGGCCCTGCGCCAACAGTTCTACACTGCAGACAGTATGCATGACCTTTTTACTAAGGTAAAACAGGAAAACATTTTAGCCTTTTTGAGGGCAGCTGGACTGTACCACCTCATATAGTTTACCAAATAGATTCTATCAATTATTAATAACACTTGTCTTTTTCTATGGGAATTTGTTTCCCTTGACAACAAATATATGATTGTGAGCTTTCTAATTTAATGAGTGTCTATTGGCACATAATTGATTGTCTGCTTTTACATGTAAAAGCGATGGTTTGAACAAAAACCAAACATTTCTCACCGGGTATATGGCCTATGCTGCCGACACGGCGTAAAGCAACCACCAATCAATCAATCAATCATATCTCACTCACTCTAACATTGTTTCGCTCACTCTCACCTTCTCTCACTCGCTCTCACCTTCTCTCACTCATTCTCACCTTCTCTCACTCATTCTCACCTTGTCTCACTCAATCTCACCTTCTCTCACTCACTCTCACCTTCTCTCACTCACTCTCACCTTCTCTCACTCATTCTCACCTTCTCTCACTCATTCTCACCTTGTCTCACTCGCTCTCACCTTCTCTCACTCTAACCTTCTCTCACTCCCTCTCACCTTCTCTCACTCATTCTCACCTTGTCTCACTCACTCTCACCTTCTCTCACTGACTCTCACCTTCTCTCACCTTCTCGTCCCCTCTTGCTCTCCGTTTCGCTGTGTAGCTCTGGCTCACTCTCCCCTCCCTCCACCCCTTCCTCCCTCCCTCCCTCCCTCCCTACACCCTCCCCCCCACGACCCCACTTACCTGGCCTCTCCATCACCATCGCCTCCATCCATGTTACTGGATCTGGGGTCGTTCAAATGGCCGAAGCCTGTATCTATAGCATCGTACTCAATTGCAAGCTGTGACGTACCACGCGTCGCAGTGAGAGTGAGGGATGCCGGGAAGTGTATGTGTCCTATGCGAAATAGGGAGGGAGGAAATAGCGAGAGAGGTAGGGATGGAGGGAGAGACATAGGGAGGAAGGAAGGGAGGAAGGGAAGGGGGAATGACAATAGGGAGGGAGGGATGGGAAGAAGGGAAGGATGGAAGGAGGGAGGGAAAGAGGGAGGGAGCGAGGGGGAGGAGAATAGGGGGGATGCGAGGTTAGAGGGAAATAGTGAGAGAGGAAGGGGGAGGAGGGAGGGAGGGAAGTAGGGGAGGGAGGGGGGAGGGAGGAAGGGAATGAGGTTAGGAAAATAACGAGGATAGGGAATAGGGGAGAGGGATATGGGAGGCGAAGAAAGGAGGGATGAAAGGAGGGAGGGAGGGGAGGGGGAGGGGGGTAGGAAGAGAATGAGATAGGGTAGGAGGGTTGTGGAAGAGAGGACTTGTGGGAATGAGGGAGGAGGTTAGGAAGGAGTGAGGGAAGGAGGGAGGGAAGGGGGGAGGGAAGGGGGCGGAAGTGGGGAGGGAAGGAGGGTAAAGGAGGAAGGGGAGGAGGAGGGGAGGAGAGAGGCGAGGAGGGAGGGGAGAGGGAGGGAGGAGGGAGGGGAGGAGGGAGGGGAGGAGGGAGGGGAGGGGGGAGGAGAGAAGGGAGGGGGGGAAGGGGGCGGAAGTGGGGAGGGAAGGAGGGTGAAGGAGGAAGGGGAGGAGAGAGGGGAGGAGGGAGTGGAGGAGGGCGGGGAGAAGGGAGGGGAGGAGGGAGGGGAGGAGAGGGGGGGGGGGGGAAGGAGGTAAGAACGGAGGGAAGAGGGTAGGGAGGGGAGGAGGCAGACAAAGAGGAAGGGACATTCAGAAGGAAGAAGGTAGAGTAGGAGGAAAGGAAGGGGGGAGGAAAGAGAACGAGGGACTGAAATATGGAGGGTGAGAGGGAGGGTATGATGAAGGGAGGGTTGGGGGGGAGGGATGAAAGGAGGGAGGGAGAGGGTGGCGGCAGGGCATTGTTGGTGAGCTGACGGGGCTGGGTGGGTGGGTGGGTGGGAGGGTGGGTGGTGAGTGGGTGGTGGGTGGGGGCTGGGTGCTGTTGACCATGCAGACAGGATGCAATTCCCTTTGGTGTTTTGTCCCCTATTGCCGTCTTCAATTTGGCCCGTGCGCCAAATGCCACTACATTTTGCCTGGGTAATGGCTGTGTCTGGGGACTTCGGGGCACGACGATAATTCCAACACAGTCGGCTGGTTTTTGTTGTCGGTTTTTTGTTGTCGTTCTTTTTTGTTCTTTTGTTCACAGACATTTTCCGACAGAAGGTGACTGGATAAAGTGCTGCTCTGGTTTAGCTAAGGTTGGCGTTCGCTTTGGTGAATGCTTAAACTTGCATAGTACGATGGTTTTGAGTTTCTGACATTTTCTGAGATAAATAAATTAGACTGATTGGTATAATGCACCTTACTTTAGTTGGAAGTAACTTTTATTTTAAATGCCTAACTTTTGAGATTTTTGAAGTGCAACCATGCACAATAAATTTTGGGAAGCTTGCCAAAACTCTGACACCATAGCCTTCTGCAGTAACAGGTTCTATTCAGTATTCCATTCCGTGCAGTGACAAATGTTTAATAAGTGCATCAATATCTAAGTTAGATATGTAGAAACAAATTTAGATAATTGCTTTGGTTTTGAAAATTTGATGTTTTTATCGGACTATGCAGCTTTCACGTTGCATAGTCCGATGGTTTTGAGTTGTTGTGATTTTTCTGAGGTAACGATATTAAGTTGATTGTCATGATATAGCGTACTTTACTTTGCCATAACTTTTATTTTTAATGTCCAACTTTTGAGATGTTTGAAGTGCAAGCATGCACAAATTAATTTTGTCAACCATGCTAAAACTCTGACACCTCTGACAGGCGTCTACGATACCAACTTCTATTAAATTGCTTCAGTATTCCCTTCTATGTGGAAATAAATGCTTCATGAGTGGATCAGTATTTAAGTTAGATATATAGAAGCAAATCTAGATAATTGTTTTGGTTTTGAAAGCGTGATGCTTCATCAGACTATGCAGCTTTAAATGTGTGGTACAGCGCACGATGTTAAAAAGAGAAATGAAAGAACACAGGCAAATAAAAGGATATTTATTGTTACCAGAACTCTGCTGTCAGTGGAATGGCTACCATAAAGAAAATACTGCTCCGTATTTTCGTCCGCATCCGTATATAATATCCGTATTATGTCGAAAATACACTGTCCGTATTTGTATTTATATACCCATATCAAATCGAAAAACCCACTATCCGCATTGCAGATCCGTAAACTGAAAAAGACACTGCCCATATTCATCGGCATCTGTATAACATATAGGTATCGATGAGAAAAACCACTGTCCATACTTTCATCTGCATCAGTATATTATATCCGTATCAAGCAGAAAAAACCACTGCCTGTACTTTTCATCTACATCTGTATATTATATCCGTATCAAGCAGGAAAACCACTGTCCATACTTTTCATCTACATCTATATACTATATCCGTATCAAGCTGAAAAACCACTGTCCATACTTTCATCTACATCTGTATATTATATCCGTATCAAGCAGAAAAACCACTGTCCATACTTTTCATCTACATCTATATACTATATCCGTATCAAGCTGAAAAACCACTGTCCATACCTTTCATCTACATCTGTATACTATATCCGTATCAAGCTGAAAAACCATTATCCATACTTTTCATCTGAATCCACATGAATATCCGCATCTGAATCCGTGAAAAAATTAATTGCTACAATAGTTGCATAAAGCTAGGATTCCATATATGTGCTTCTGTCAGCATAAAGTGATGTGCGTCATTGCAGAAACAAACAAAAGAGTGAAATGGCTATCGATGAATGTGAATGATTTAATGTGTCCGCAATAATATCTCAAATTGAATCACTCCAGGTAGCAAGCCATGCGTCAAGCAATATGTAACCGAATATATGTGAAGTCTAACAAAACACACGGCATAGCCCCAATCCCATCCGCAGCTCTCAGCCCCCAGCCCCAATCCTATCTCCATCTCCTAGCCCCAATCCCATCAGCAGCCACCAGCCCCAATCCCCAATCCCATCTCCATCTCCTAGCCCCAATCCCATCCCCAGCCACCAGCCCCCAGCCCCAGCCCCAGCCCCAATCCCAGCCCCAGCCCCAGTCCCAGCCCCAGCCCCAGCCCTAACCCTAACCCTAACCCCAGCCCCGACCCCAGCCCTAGCCCTACCCTCACCCCCAGCACCAGTCCCAACTGCAGTCCCAAGAGCTCTATCCTCAGCCCCAGCCCCAGCCCCAGCCTAGCCCCAGCTCCAGCCCCAGCCCAAGCCCCAGCACCAGTCCCAACCCTAGCCCCGACCCCAGCCCGGACCCCAACCCTCGCCCCACCATCACCCCCAGCCCCAGTCCCAACTGCTGTCCCAACAGCTGTATCCCCAGCCCCAGCCCCAGCCTCAGCCCCAGCCCCAGCCCCAACCCCACAATCCCAGCCCCAGCCCCATCCCCAGCCCCAGCCCCAGCCCCAGCCCCAGCCCCAGCCCCAGCCCCAGCCACAGCCCAAGCCACAGCCACAGCCACAGCCCCAGCCACAGCCACAGCCACAGCCACAGCCACAGCCCCAGCCACAGCCCCAGCCCCAGCCACAGCCCCAGCCACAGCCACAGCCACAGCCCCAGCCACAGCCCCAGCCACAGCCCCAGCCACAGCCCCAGCCCCAGCCCCAGCCACAGCCCCAGCCACAGCCCCAGCCACAGCCCCAGCCATAGCCCCAGCCACAGCCCCAGCCACAGCCCCAGCCACAGCCCCAGCCACAGCCCCAGCCACAGCCCCAACCACAGCCCCAGCCACAGCCGCAGCCGCAGCCCCAGCCACAGCTACAGGCACAGCCACAGCCACAGCCACAGCCCCGGCCCCAGCCCCAGCCTCAGTCCCAGCCACAGCCCCAGGAATGTGGTTTCAATTGTAAATTAAATCCTGATTCATTCACAATTCAATCAATCATAGGTTAATATATTGACGTTGATGAACATGTTCATGTTTTCACCAGATTATGCTGTTTTACCCCAACAGAGCGGAGTAAAGACAAATCATGTTTATTCATTCCATACTTGTCCTGCTGAACAACGATCTCTACTTGCGCCATGTGGACGCGAACCTGAATAACAAAACAAACATGGGTAGTGTTGTTGTTGTTGTTGGGGGAGGAGGTGATTTGGAGGTGGGTAGAGAGAGAAAGTGTGTGTGTGTGGTGGAGGGGGGGGGGGGGTGATTACACATTGTTTCCGATTTCCTGAAATTAATCATAACTGATGTATTCAATATATACTTCCTGATAGTTTACCTAGAAAACAAAAACCGCCATTGTCTATACATCCTCCGATTGTTAAACTAAGCGAACTCATATCCACTATTCCGTCCAGTGGATTCATTGTCTGGGTGCCCTCTTTGTATCCACACGGGAAACATAACAATTGATCGGATGTAATCGCTAATTCTCTGACAGCCGCTGAACCCGCCATGTTTTCTTCCGTTGCAGGTGAGCTGTGCGCAGGCGCTGCATTTGTATTGACCGGCACTTCCGGTTCTCCACACCGAGAACAATGCCTCAGACGTCAAGCCGCTTCCTGAACCACCGCCCCGCCCCGCCGACAGCGCCCTAGCGGCTTTGGCGCGAACTACAGCACGCTGCTGCCACGCTGCTGTCGGTCAGTGAAGTTGTAGAAAGGATAACTGTCCCTAGCGGCGATGGTGAGAACTACAGCACTCTACTGCCATCTGCCGGTCAGTCCAGTTGTAGAAAGAAGAACTGTGGCCACCGGGTGGCCGAACAAACAAGTAGACGTCATAAGTTGGTTGGTTGTTGGAGTTTTACGTCCTGGCAACATCTAGGGTCATATCAGGACAGTGCCCACTCAGTCCGACTTTATTGTGCTGTCCCACTGGGAGACCAGGCCACCAGCACCATAACCTGATATCCCACACAGTCGCCTTATCCTGACACTGAGCATACCAGTCATTGCCCCTACCCTAATACTGCCAACTGCCTGGCTAGGAAGCGACAAGTATCAATATTTCAAGTTGTTGGTTTGACTCGACCGTGCATTCGAATCCCACAATCTACCAAATCGGGAGATGGACGTTCAAATCTTTCGGCCATCCCTTCTAAACAAACGCCATTTGACCTGTGTGCTATTTTGCAGGAGTGTTGTGACTTGTCATCGATAGGTGACGTTTTTGGGTTACGTTTTTTGGTGTTTTTTTTTTAATTGTACATTCATGATCTTCTCCCACATCAAGAGGAAGCGCCAAATTAGAGGACCTACATTCTTGCCACACATATATGAAACCTGTAAGAGAGGGGGAGAGAGAACAAGAAAGACAGAAAAGGGTGGCGAAGGAGCAGCTTATATCACACATCTATGACAATATATATTGGAAGAGCGGGAGAGAAAACGAAAGATGTAGTGTCAGAAAACGGTAAACAAAGATAAACGAGAGGGAGGCAACAAGAAAAGCAAAGAGCAGTTCATATAACACATAAAAAAGTATTGAATGAGGGGGAGGCAAAAAGAAAAGCAAAGAAGAAGCAGTTTGTGTCCCATGCATAAAAGAGCTATTGAACGAAAGGAAGAGACGATGAGAGAAAATGAGAGAAATATAGAATCAAATAAACAAATATATGGATCAGTCAAAATAGCACATGTATAAATATATTGAAAGAGAGATTGAGAGAGCGGGGAAAAAACAAAGAAAGGGAATCACCAATCGATACCACAGATAAATAATATATTGAAGGTGAGATAGAGAGAAAGAAAGAAAGAAAGGGGAGCAGCACATACACACCGATACACACGTACACAATACACACATACACACACATATACACGCACAAACAAACACACACCTACACACACATATACACGCACAGACAAAAACACATACACACCTACACACACATATACACGCACCGACACACACATACACACACATCACACACATACACACAAACACACACATACACACAAACACACACATATATACGCACAAACAAACACACACAAACACACACATACACACACACCGCGGTGATGAAGTCGAGAGACGCTGCCCGTCACTTCAACCGGACCTATGAGAACAACCAATCAAAACGCCGCAGCTGCAGCGCCCCCTACCGGCTCCGTTGATGCTGCTACATCTACACGCGCCACCCACTTGAGCAGCTCACTGCTCACTGCTCACAGGCCGAGCAGCTCACGCCAGCGGACCCCTCACAAGCTAACCCCTGCTCCTGGTGTTAGCCTATGGGCCACACGCACTCTCTGATCGGTTCGTCGGATATACATCGCGTCACGTCGCCATGGTTAGCGGATAGACGCCGGTGGCATCCCAGCTTGCATTGACAAAAGGAAACTAACTAACTAACTGCCTTGCTGTCGTCAGCTCGATGGATTTATATTTTTTTAATTTTATTTAGTTATTTTGTTGTTGGATTTGCTTTTTTTCAGTTTTCGGATACGAAGAGAGAGAAGGGGAGAGAAGGCGAGAGGAGGAGAGAGCGACACACACACACAGATAAGGAGAGAGAAAGAGAGAGAGACAGGGAGAGAGAAAGAGAAAGACACACAGAGGAGAGAGAAAGAGAGAGAGAAAGAGAAGGGCACACAGAGAGAAGGAGAGAGAGAAAGAGAAAGACACATAGAGAGGGAGAGTGAGGGAGAGAGAAAGCCACAGAGAGGGGGACAAAAAAGGACGGCGCTTGCATTTTAGAGCCCCACGGTTCCGTACAGGTGTCAGTTGTATATTATGCAGCTGTCACATGGATACATACCTCCTGCAGGCTGAGGTCCAACAGCGACAGCAGAGTTGACACTAGTTTCCCACAAAGGCTGCGTATAGAACCTTTCATCAATGTAGTTTGGATAATCAAGCAAGGCTGTGTAGAAGACCTTTCACTGATGCAGTTTGGATAATCAACCCAGGCTGTGTAAAAGACCTTCCACCGATGTACTTTGGATAATCACCTGAAATAGCGTAAATGCAGTTTGGATAGTTCTCCTGAACTGTGCAAGGAACCTATCACAAGTGCAGTTTAGATAATCCTTTGAGGCAGCCATAAGGGCCTTTCATCCATACAGTTTGGATGATCACTTCAATAACACATCCTTGAAAGTACCAGAGCAGTTCATATGTGAACTACCAATTCAGCTCACGTCAGTTTCAGGTTCAAACAAAACACTAGTGCATCTTTACACTACTGTTTATCAGTGTACATTCACACTGGTTTATGTCAATCTGACTAGATGTCAATGACAGATCCAAAGCTAATGCCACAAACATAACCACAACAGTGTGTTTCCACCGCAAACCTGCCCTCTAACGGCAGTGGAAGAACTAGTGTTGTGGGTAGAAACTCTTTGTGTAGCATGCTCTGTGGAAAAGGCTTTATAGGGGATTTCCACCACCAACACACCCTCTATCGGAAGCAAAAGAACTAGTGTTGTGGGGAGGAGCTCACTGTGCGGCATGCTCTGCGGAAACGGCTTTATAGGGGATTTCCACCACAAACCTGCCCTCTAAACGGCAGTGGAAGAACTAGTGTTGTGGGTAGCAACTCATTGTGTAGCATGCTCTGCGGAAAAGGCTTTATAGAGGATTTCCACCACCAACACGCCCTCTATCGGAAGCAAAAGAACTAGTGTTGTGGGTAACAGCTCACTGTGCGGCATGCTCTGCGGAAAAGGCTTTTTAGGGAATTTCCACCACAAACCTGCCCTCTAAAGGCTTTATAGAGGATTTCCACCACCAACACGCCCTCTAACGACAGTGGAAGAACTAGTGTTGTGGGTAGCAACTGACTGTGCAGCATCCATGACAAACCCGCCCTCTGGTGGCAGTGGTAGGAATTAATGGTGTGGGCAGCAGTAGATTACTGTGCATGCGCTGCCGAAAAGGTATATAGTGCCAAAGTGCTGTTATTTTTTACAAACTAATAGGGATATCACTAGACATGACATCGGATCATGATCGCTACTAGATAGATGCGAGTGGAATTTCCTCCTTTATCGATGTCAGTGATTTATAAATAGCAACTGCGCAAACATCCAGGATATTCGCATTATATAAACAACCGGGTCCCCCCACACCCCTCCTATCCCTTCTTTTTTTATGACAATGACACAAATAAACCAAGGCTAGATTATATCACATTTGACCAGGATATATTCATTTCAAGGTCAACGGCGTTCGGACATTTATAATAAAAGAAACAATACGGACTGTGCGCGGCGTGTGCGCGTGTGGGTGCAGTGTGTCGGGGATCACGTCTGCCTGTCAGAGGTCACACTCATTGAGGTCAGAGGTCACTCATTGCGGTCAACTGAAATGGACACGATGTCGCTGCTGAGCGCGGGAACGCCTAACCAGCTAGGCCTGCGCCGGAAGTCAGACACGGCGTCTCTCGAGGCGAGCAACGAAGACCTCAGCCAGTCCGTGTACAGGTTAGTTTCGGATTTATCATTTTTAGAGCGTTTCCGTCCTAACAACATTTAAGGTTTGATGTTAATGTAAAATTGCGATAGTGCGCGGTAGCTGATGCTGGCGGGGCGGCTTTGTAGTATAGCATAGAGTGGCTGGTTGCAGTGTGTCGGCCAGCCACCTTTGGACAATACCCCACTCAGTCATGCTATTCTGAGACTGTATGCGTTAACCATTGATTGATTGATTGGTGGTTGATTGATTGGGGGTTGCTTAATACTGTGTCAGCAAGCAAATGCCATATTCACAGTGGGAAGTGTCTAAATTGTATTCTGAATTATTATTATTAATATTATTCAATCATCATTTTTACACAGATTGTAAAAGCGAAAATAAACGTTTTGTCAAAAAACACCCTAGGAAGTTAGTAGCTTCCAATCATTTTTTTTAAATGTGGCCACGGAAAACCAAATTTAGTGGTAACATTCAACCGAAATTGTTTTTAAAGAGATGTATTTAATAAAGCTATGTGAGGTTGTGCAGTCCTGCTCTCAACAAGAAGGCAAACACTTCTTCCTGTTTTAGATGAGGTATCCAGTTATTACATTCCCTATTCTAGTAATGTAGAGTGCAAGGGTAATTGTCGGGTCAATATACCACGTAACCCCAGCTGAAACCTGAGAGAGGGCGAGAGAAGCCGAGAGAGGGACAGTTGGCGAGAGAGAGGGCAAGAGACGGGGAGGTGACGAGGAGCAAGGGAGACGGAAGGTGCAAGACAGGGTAAGAGGGAGAGAGTACAATAGAGAGCACGAGAGAGCGCGAGAGAGCGCGACAAAACGCGACAGAATGCGACAGAACGCGACAGAACCCGACAGAACGCGACTGAACTCGACAGAGCGCGACAGAAGGCGACAGAGCGCGACAGAGCGCGACAGAGCGCGACAGAGCGCGACAGGGCGAGATTGCCAGAGACGAGAGAGTGACATAGCAATAAAGAGTGATAGAGCAAGAGAGTGAGAGAGCGAGGGGGGAGAGCGAGAGAGTGAGAGAACAAGAGAGGGAGGGAGGAGAGAGCAAGAGCGAGTGAGAGAGCAAGAGAGTGATCCAGCAAGAGGGGAAGAGCAAGAGAGCGAGAGAGCGAGAGAGTGAAAGAGGGAGCGAGGGAGAGAGCGAGAGAGCGAGAGAGCGAGAGAACGAGAGAGGGACAGATGGGGGAGAGTAGTCGACAAGAGAGGTGAATACAGAGAGGTGAAGAGAGGACGAAAGAGGGAGAGAGTGGGGGGAGGGAGAAAGAGAGAAAATAGGGAGAGAAAGGAGGAGAGGAAGGGCAAGAAAACGCCGGGTTGTACAATTATTAAATTCCAGCTAAACTGCTCAGATTATCTTCAATCAATCAATTAATTCTTCTTAGAAACCGCTGACATTTTGAGTGTGCATCTGTCCATTCAATATCTACCGTACCACAAATAAAGGCCCATACCCGTGTGTCATTTGTTGCCACATGAAATGCACAGAGAGAAGCCACCTTGTACATTGTGTGATAGCCTACGTGTATCGCGTTATGTCTAGATTAAGTGGACAAGTGGTATTAATAGAACTGTCCAATCAACAGGACATATCACGCAAGTAGACCGTTCGTCATGCTTATTATGTCCACCACTCTTTTATTTATATAAGTAATTACAAAGGCTGATGCAGGAGACATGCCCTCAGTTGGCTATTTTTAACTCAGCAATACATCCGGGCGCTCTTATTTTTCTTTCTTTATTTTAAACCAACAAAAACAGTGTATTGTGGCAATGTTTCCTTTGTAATTAATCTAATTCCTGACCAAACAATAGATTTGAGAGTTTAACGGTATCGTGGATGGGGGTGTTTGGAAATGGGAAATATTTCGCATAGAGTAGGATTCGAACCCTACCTCTTGCATTTCAGGCTAGCGCCCTAATCATTTCACCACCTAGGCTCCCTGATGTCAAGATCAAAATTAATTGTTGTTGTCCTTTGATAATGTTATATTTATTGCGGTTTTTTTCTGAGTGTTTGTGTGCGCATTATCAGACCTTCCCTGTGCATGTTTGCTTTGTCATCGCTTCTTGTTGTTGCTTGTCCGCTTGTCCTTTTATATGTGTTTTCTAGGGGGTTTCTTTGTTGTATTGTTTTGGGGGTTGGTTGATTGGTGGAATTTGACGTCCTGGCAACATCTATGGTCATTTTGTGTGGAAATAAGACCTGTTGATCAATGGGGGACCTCCGACTTTTTAGTTCAAATTCCTGCCGTTCGCGTCTCCACTGAACTAGTGGGCCTATTCGGCACACTGTCACACTGCAAACCCAATGGCTGTGAGCAATCTTCATACAGAAGAAGTCAAATATCTCTAAAACCACATGACCTAGACACAAACCACTTGGTATACATATAGAAAACATACAACGAATACATTATATTAAATTTCTAAGGTTAGGGTTCTGTATTTCTATTAATTTTGAATAAAATAAACGTTTTGCACTGGGCATACCGCCGAACTCAGTGCATTGTCAATGGCCGTGAGCAATCTTCATACAGAAGAAGTCAAATATCTCTAAAACCACAAGACCTAGAGACAAACCGCTTGGTATACATATAGAAAACATACAACGAATACATTATATTAAATTTCTACGGTTAGGGTTCTGTATTTCTATTAATTTTGAATAAAATAAACGTTTTGCACTGGGCGTACCGCCGAACTCAGTGCATTGTCAATGGCCGTGAGCAATCTTCATACAGAAGAAGTCAAATATCTCTAAAACCACAAGACCTAGAGACAAACCGCTTGGTAGACATATAGAAAACATACAACGAATACATTATATTAAATTTCTAAGGTTAGGGTTCTGTATTTCTATTAATTTTGAATAAAATAAACGTTTTGCACTGGGCGTACCGCCGAACTCAGTGCATTGTCAATGGCCGTGAGCAATCTTCATACAGAAGAAGTCAAATATCTCTAAAACCACAAGACCTAGAGACAAACCGCTTGGTATACATATAGAAAACATACAACGAATAGATTATATTAAATTTCTAAGGTTAGGGTTCTGTATTTCTATTAATTTTGAATAAAATATACGTATTGTACTGCGCGTACCGGCAAACTCAAAGCATTGTCAATGACCGTGTAGGCCCACTACTACCGATGCGCCACCAAGTGTCGGAGAATGAACTACGCCACATGTCCCCCATTGTCTGGCATTAGCAATGTGCTTAAAGTTGCAATTTAAAAAAAAAAACAACACTTACCCATATTTGATCCTCTATATCCAACTTAGATCCTGGTGCGTTGTTAAGCATGTGTTGCTACATAGGAGGCAAAACTAGGCCAGTTTAATACAACCTGCTACTCTGGCTATAGTATCAGAATTTTGATGTGCTTGCCAAGATGAATGTGGCATATTCTCACTTCAAATGTCTCTAAAGTTTGCCATTTAAAAGGAACATTATTTCAAACTAAAACTAATGTACATTATAACGATCAAATCTAATATATCCATCTCAGAAAATTAGAGGAATTCAAAAGCATCGGACTATGCTACTTGAACACTTTAAGCGCTATAGCAACTGGAAGTATTGAATTGGTCAGCATTCTAACAAGATGTAGTGGCGCCACCTCTCAGAGAAGACATACAACTATGGCAACGTTATCGAACAAAGCGGTTGAGGGTGACATTATAATGCAGAGGCTGGGAACAGGTGTGAACTGGGTATCTGACATTGTATGTCTAGCACATGCAGTACTGCTGCTGATGTGCATGTGTGTATATATATATATATCATATATATATATATATATATATATATATATATATGGATAGTGATAAGCCCTTTATCGAGTGTAATAATGCCTGTAGTGTCCTGCACTCCACCCCCCTCCCCATATCCGGGTGGTGGGTGGGATACCATAATATATATCTATATATATGTTATGTATAAGCAGTATGCGAGTATAAAGCCACGTAAGGGATTTTCTATATGTTTATTATATTTCATTATATTATTCTGATATTATATTATTATCCAATAGGCTCTCTGCATGTATTTGCTCCTTACTCATACGGGTACTGGTGGCTCCACCACCGCCCGACCATACTTCCAGCTCTAACATTGTCACTTCCGGCCGGAACTTATATATATAGACCGGGCGTGGTGGCCAAATCGGTACTATATATATATATACTATATATACTATATATATATATACTATATGATAACTATGCACGACAAAGGAGACTTAGTGCTGGTCTATGTATCTTTATTACATGATATCCGTTTATATATCTGTAGCTGGGAAACACAAGCACTACCAAATCACATACTGCCACCCTCATCCACGAGCCAAATTCAATAAATCATCACATCAAGACTAGACACAATTCAGCCAAAACACTTAGCACAAATGCATTATACAACAACCCAATGATGCAATCCAATAAGCAATGACACAGAAAAAGAAAAAAAGGTTGATATGCAAACTCAGCTGGCGGGTGACTAGTGGAGCGAGGCTAGCCCTCGCATTCAATAAATACCTGGGAACGCGGCACCCCTGTGTAGCAGTGCGGCCCTGAATGCAATCATGCAAGCTTCCCTCTATATATAATGGGGGTGCCACCATGCTCCGCTCCATACATATATATCACTCGCTATATCACTTGGTATATATCACTTGCTATCCGGACCGCACTCTGTCCACAGCTCTCTCTATCTCCTCTCCGCCGGCCTTGCTTCTCCTTGATATGTCTGAAAAGAGTTCACGGAGGGGGGGCCTGCCGGCATTTCACTTTCTACTCTTATTCTGTCTGTGTCTATGGCTCGCTGGTTGGTCGCCATAGAGCAGATAGACATGGTCCTTTGACTCAACTCTCCTCATTTCTATTTCCTATAATCTACCCATTTTTTTTCTCCCAGGCATACTCCTCCCGCTGACCAGGGCAGTTGTGTGCTTGTGTGGGGCCCTGTACCTTTACGTTTTCTCTCACTTTGTTCTCGTTGCTGGAACCACCCCTGCACCCATCTTTACCTGTCCTTCCTCGAAACCCTTGCTGCTGTTGACTGGATACAAGTGCCAACTACCGCCAGACCAAAGAGATTCGGGGCCGCCTCAACGCTGATCTTATACAAATTGAGAAAGCTGTTAAAATTAACATGTAACATCCATCCATAACCTCATTTTAACAAACATCCATGACATTATTTTTAACACACACAACAAATTCAAACAAAATTTTATTCAGTACAATTAAGTGAGAAAAAAAGATTGTCTTACAAGAAAAAAGTTGAAAAATCATTTGGCTAGATGTGTGGTGTCGATATACAAAAGTTAATATTTTCACTTTAGGGCAAAATCATATAAGCATATTTTGGATAGATTGGCTGAAATTAAATACATGTAGCTAGCGTATTTAATACACAGAGTAATCAATAAGTATTTGACGTACTGCCCCTCCCCCCCCCCCCCAAACAAAAACGCAGAAAAAACCAATAATTTGTTATCAATGTAACGCGGAAACGAAATATGTGATACATAGTATCTGAGAATGACCCACATTCCTTAACGGATGAATCAGGTAGGAGCGACGGCGGTGTCTAAAATAGTCCTATACTCAGCAAGGGGGGAATGCAAATGTTCTATTACTGATCAGTGTACGTGACCAGGTGCATATATATGGGTTGGTGGTGCCTGAGTGGGATGTAAATAGACATAGTGGTGCTGGCAGGTCTGGATGTGATTGCACTCAGGGCCTAGCCCTTCTGCAAAACTGACCTAAAAAAACTAACACAACTAATAAATGACATAGATGAAAACAAACCAAGTGGAATAGATGGAATCCCCACAAAAATACTGAACGAGGCGCTCCAAGCCATCCCAGATATCATGGTCGACCTGTTCAACATATCATTTGAACAGGGACACTTCATCACAGCATGGAAGATGGCAACCATCACCCCCATCTAGAAAGGCGGTGACAAACAAAACATGGGGAACTACAGACCAATATCAATCTTGCAAACACCAGGCAAGCTAATTGAAAAAATAGTCCACAGGCATATAAATGAGCACCTGGAAAAAAACAATATACTAAACAAGAGGCAAGGAGGTTTCAGAAAACTACACTCCACATCAAAAACAATAGCAAACCTAACAAGTGATGTGCTGGCATCATTGAACCAGAAGAAATTAGTTGGAGCAGCCTTCATCGACTTCAGCAAAGCCTTTGGCACTGTAGACCACAGCATATTAATAAGAAAATTAAACAACATGGGCAGTAAATCCAAATCAATAAACTGGATAAAAAGCTACCTAAACAACAGACAGCAAAAAACTAAAGTAAATGGTACACTCTCAGACCAACAAACTGTCACCTGTGGTGTACCCCAAGGATCAGTCCTGGGACCACTACTATTTATACTATACATAAACGACCTAGAAAAATGGCGGGAGACAGAATGTCTCCAGCTATATGCGGATGACACTGTCATACATGCAGAAGGAAGCACAGTAGAGGAGGTAGCAACCAAACTGAACAACCTCCTGCTAAAGCTGGACGGCTGGTGTGAATCCAATAATGCAAATAAATCTAAAACTGTACTCTTCTCACATACAGCAATCACAGGAAGAAACCTACAATGTACACTAGGAAACCAAACACTGGAAAGTGTAAATCACTACAAATATCTAGGCCTAGAACTAGATAGCCAGCTAAACTACAATCTGTGTGTAACAAAAATCATACAAAAAGTAAACCACAAACTATGGCTATTTGCTAAACTAAGAAACTATATGACACAAGATATGTCAATAAAAATCTTCAAAGGCATGGTACTCCCCTACTTTGACTATGGGGATGTAATTTACATGGGTGCTAAAAAAGAGCTACTAAAAAAATTGCAGATATTACAAAATAGGGCCCTAAAAATCTGCCTGAAAATAGACAAACTACACCCCACTTATGACCTACACAAAAGAACTAAAGTAAAGCTACTAGAAAACAGAAGAATAATCCACCTAAAACCATTAGCATATGGATATAGCCAAGACATTAAGCGTCTAACCCAACCACTAAGGGACACCAGAGCAAGCAAGGCACCACTACTAAGGCAGACCAGAAGCCGGATCAAAGCCCATGAAAGGAGCACGCTGGAAATGGCTGCCAAGGCATGGAATGCCCAAACGGTGAAAGAAAGACAAATCCCTGACCTAAAAACATACACAAAATATCTGTGCAAAATAAAAACTGGAAACCCCAACTGAACTGCACCACAAAGGGGCAGGTGATATGTCACGGCCCACCAACTGGACAGCCCAGGATGGGACAACCGGAAATATAAAAGCCACATAACATATCCAACAACAATATAAATCAAATCAAATTCAACAAACATAACTCAACCATCTATTATGTAGAAAAAGCGGAAAACTCTTCCCAAGAAAACCCCAAAACACTAACATAGAACCTTAAGAAAGCAACTAAAATAGTAATAAGAATAGAACAAAAATAAACATACCAACAGACTATCTATCTGCTACTGAAATGCAGACAATCAAATAACTTATCAGCAGCTACTGCTTGGTAAGACAACACCAAAACTACAGCTGGCCAGCATTGAAAACAAGCCTGGGTACCCGGGCTTACATGCTATGGACAGTATAAATACAGCCTCAATAAAAAAAAATTAAAAAGGGGTCACCAAACTCAAAAGGTCAAGGTTGGTGGTGGCTATGAGGCCATACAACTACTGGTGGTGGGCAGACCACTGGTATCCATGGAGACCAGGAATGCTGGATTCCTATTGGTAGGGCCAAGAATGCCCAATTCCCATTGGGGGAAGGAGGTGGTGTGATACTCTACAATGAACCGATGTAACTATGTAAGCAATATACCAGAGGGGTGGACACTCTTCTCTTGTATTATACGTTACTCTCTTCCTTTCTCTTTGTCTGTATTGATTTCCTCATAGCCTGGTGACCACGACAGATATTGACACACAGTGTTGATTTGACAGTAGATACTTGCTGGTGCTGATGCTTGTTTGGTGCGCTGTGTGGGTAGTGTTTTTTCTTCAAATTATTTACACTGTGGGGGTTTGAAATTCTTCAGAATTTGGGTTGTCAACTATTTTTCTTACAATACCACTATTATTGAAGGGCCGCTAGACTTTATTGATGGTATGTGTGTAACATGCCATCATAGAAGCCTCACGTCACTGCTGAAATATCTTTTTCATACGGGACTACTTTTGGCTTTTCTTTAACCTTATCACAGAGGGGGGAGTGTAGTGATACACTACCTCATTTTTTTACTATTTCTTCTTTACAGACATTTCTATACTTGGATTCAATTCTGCTAAATCTTTTTTACCACTGCATACAACAGCAGCTTGAAGATGCCGCTCACACATGCAAGGGAGGAATTGTTGCGTGACGAGTTTCAACAATGGTTCCAAGGTCAGTGTACACTGGGCAATTATTCATCTGAAACGGGAGCAGTTGAAGCATGGTCTAAGTTTATGGCACTTAGTTTAGATATTCTTAAAGAAGAGCAGGAGGGGCATTTGTAAGAAATAAGGGATAGGACAGAAATACATGAAGAAAGAGAAGAATGCAGGGAGGCACGGGAACTGTTACAGGTTGGGCACAGGCAGAGAGAGGTACGGTGTAGATCATTAAAGGCTTACGGCAGGTCTGTTCCCCTATTAGATGGGTCAGACAGAGGAGTGTTATGTAATTGGATTGATTTGATTGAACGTATAGGGACTCTTGCTGACGTTTCAGACCTGGACATTATTCGTTTTGATTTGTCCAATGCAACGGGAACACCGCATGAAGTTCTTTTCACAGCTTTTCAGCATAAAAATGCTAGGTCCTGGAGAGAAATTAAGGAAGTGATAGCATCAACTCTTTTGACAGCAGATGAACATAGTCACTTGAAGGGGGTAGTGATGGCTATGAAGCAAGAGGAGGGGGAAACAGTAGCTGCATACTGTTCATGTTTTAAGACTGCGGCAGCGAAAGACGGATCTCCCAAGTGCAGTTTTCGGTACTGACACCTTCGAAATACTCCTTTCGAGATTTATTGACTCCTTACTTGATGATAATACCATGTGGTATGTGGAAATGAACCGCCCAAAAACTCTTGAAGAAGCCTTCGAAATGTCCATTCTCAATGATAGGTCTGGTATCAGGCAGCAGAGACAAGCGAAATCATGTCTTGGGAATGTTGCTATTTGTGAGCAAATAAATAGTCTAAATGGTACTTCTTTGGATTTTTCCAAGTCTCTCTCATCTTCCAAAGGTTCGAAATCCTCTGGTTCAGATATTCAGGTCATGAAGTCACTTCAAGGTAAAATAAAGTCTCTTAGGAAGTGCAGTGTCATTAGGCAGTGTAGTTTCTTAGCATTTGCCGATTGACGCTGTGAACGCTGCGACACTTTCTCGTGTCAATTCTTACAACCATGGTGTACCTGGTGGATTGCCGCATGTAAACCTAGGGCAGTCAGTCGAGGTAGAAAATGCCAGTGTAAGTAGGCACACTCCAGTCACACAGCACACAGCAGAGCATGTGCTGTCAATGCAACAGCAGGGGGGTAATGGAAATTTTCCACCAGTTGCACAGATGCAGACATTACCTGTTGGTATGTCTCACGCGTATCCATTAGAAAGGGCTTAAACAGCTCTTTGCAGTTCCTATCAAAAAAAATATGCCCATGAATACTATGTCCAATATTCAATTAAAATTACATTAAAATTAACTATTCTTATTTTGCCTATAACCTCGTGGTGCTTGTATTACAGAATTAGTCATCTTTACTCGGGAACCACCATGGTCTGTTCTCATAATCACTTGTCTTAAAATAAAAAGAGCCCATACATAGTTAATGAGAAATAACCAGGAATATGATCAAATCATGGTGTATGCCATGATATAAATCATTACTCTAATATATACACAGTCAGATGTGTCGTTGGTTTAGAAGTCAACCCAATTATTGCCACTGGAAGTGGGTGTGGGTGCGCAGTGGGAGTACTGTACCTGTGGTGTATATTCATGACACCACCCATTGGTCTATTTGTGAAAAACATGAGATTTTTATTGAGCTTGATGAATATATTTAATGAATGTATTGCTTCCAATATGGTTTCCTATAATTATCAGAGAACACTTTTGTAATGTTCTCTTATTTTCCACTGTTATTTGATATTTTTATTATTCTTATATTATTATTGGCTACGAATTAAGGGACACAAAAAAAGGACAGCGAGACGAGGAGTGGTGGAAGCCTACCTTTAATTCCAGAGGTCCATTGGCCGAGCAATAAATAGCCCTACCTTAAACATTCGGAGCTCATGTAATACTGACTCGCTCTGGCAGGTCTATGCCTAAATTATGGTGGCGCCAGCCATGTGCAGCGGGTTCCGGCCCGCAGCAAATAGCACAATATATAATACTGCCATCCTCACACTCACTCCTTCAACACAGCCTCACAGTCCTGTTGTAGTCCCTACATAGGCTGGGGGATACTCATGTAAAAATGTTGTTATAATGAGATAAAAGATGTAAGGTTGTCTGAATGTGGCACCTTTAAAGCATAATGGCTGGAAGACCAGTGCCTCGGAAGTGAAGAAAGATTGTATTCAAATGAATAAATATGTTTATAAAAAAAGATTCGCTGTAAATGTAACCATATGTTGTTATTACATTACTAACATGTTTCTATGTTTTGGTATTTTATAGGGTAATGCTAGTCAATTAGGTCATTCGAGCATTCAAGGAATTCTTTATTCTGGTCATTTATTATTTACTCTATGACTTTGCCTGGGATTAGAAAACATGAATATTGGTTGTAGATCCCTGTAGGTCTAAGGGGTATTTTGGTGGTATTGGTGCGACAGTGGCTAACTTCCAGGCATCTGGGATATTAGTTCAGATATTCAGCAGCGCTCATAATAATAATAAAATGATAATACAATTAAATGATTGTACTGGCGATGATGATAATTATGATAGTATTATTGATTTGTTGAAAATTAAAATTGCATAGTCTGATGAAAGCATAAAATTATTTTATACCAAAAAATGTATATAGATTTGATCCCACATATCCAACTTATATTTCATTAAACTTGCATTGTTTAATAGAAAGGAAAACTAAGGCAAATTAATCGAACAGGTTACTACTGAAGCCTCTTACTACTGAAGCATTGTAATGTGACACCAAAATAAATGTTTCTTATATTCACTGCAAAAATCTCCAAAAATAAATTATTTCTAACTGATTCAGACAGAGGAAGCCTGAGACTGAGGTGGGAGAAGGGGGGTTTAATAGGTACATAAAAAGAGGTTATAAAATATTATGACGAGGTTATATGTTGTTCGTTGGAAGAGTTCAGTCCATCTGGTCAATGTCTGCTGATGGGAGAGGGAGGACCTGGGAGCCTTAGGCGGTAGGCCCGAGAACCGGCCCCCACGAAGTGGCCGTTTAAAATAGAGGGTGAGTGGGCATGGTAAAAGAATATGCTTTGAAATCAGACCCCGAATGCAGGTCAGAAGGAGTGTAGGAGGAGGGGGGGTGCGCATGTGCCGCTTGGTGATGTGGGCGTATCAGGTTTCCTCCGCCGGATCAACCACAATTCGGAATTATGGGCCAATGTAATATAGATTATAATTATCATCCCATTGTATTTATAAAAGAAATGTGTAAAAATGCAAACCTATCGTATTATGCAACTTTAAAGTTGCATAGTCCGTTGACGTTTGATTCTTTGCATCAGTTTTATGATAAATATATCAGGGATGACTCACATCTTGCAGTGGTCACATTATGAGGAATGACCTATTAACGTGTAGGTAGTCTGGAACCTGATTAATGCCATATATGGTACTGGGAATGAGGCAGGACTAATAAGGTCACGAGATTGACCTAATTGGTTAGTGGCTTCCCTACCTAATGGCTGTCTCAAAGTAGGTTCCCAAAGGGATGGGGTCATAAATTCACTGAATGTACACAGACGTGTTGTACGTGCTGCCCCAAAGTCTTAGGTATTGTGAAAATAGGAGACAGTGATCTCAGATTTACCTCTGCCATATGGAAGCATTGGTACAAACTCCTGTATGTAGACCAACATTTTGATAATGGTTAGTATTGTAGTATTCATACTATTATTTCTATATTATTCATATTTATTTTTATATCTACCTACTATAGACCAATTTATGTAGCTACCATAATGCTGAGTCTGAAATAAACTATTGAATTGAATTGAATTAGTTCATGCACCAGCACCTAAGTTGGATCTATAGAATCAAATGTAGGTAAGTGTTTTGGTTTGTTTCATCGAATCATGAAACTTTATTTATGCGGATAGATTTGCTATGTAATAAAAATAACTCCTCGATAAGCACACAGTAGTAGTCAGTGATGGTAGTACATGTGAACGTTTGCAGGCGGCGTTCATTGCTGTATCTGGGAATTTAGGCCAAATAACTAATACAAATTGGTGATCGTCCCCGCCCGTGCCTGAAAAATCACCCGCCCTGAATTTGTTGTTTTTTTCTTCTCAAAAACTGTTCAATTGAGAGGCGAGTGGAGTCAGAAATGGAAAGGGGAGTGGAGCTTGCCACTCCCCTTGACCCGACCCAATATCCCATGACCCGATATCCAACACAGTCACAGGATCCTGACAGTGTGCTAACCAGTCCTTGTCCTATCCTATTAATGCCGAGTGCCAGGCTAGGTCGCGACAAGTATAAATTGTATAACCCAGTGGTTTGGCTCGGTTGGAATACGAACTCCCGACATGCTGTAGCAGGAAGCCACCGCTCTACCGATTGTACCACCGTGTCTGGTGAGGGCAGGAGGAAGCGCGAGGGCGGGGAACGGGAAGGAGGGTGAAAGGGGAGAGGGCTGGAGGACAGGTCGGCGGGGGGCTGGGGGAGGGAGGGTGCAGTGAGTGTGAAAGCGAGGGATTGAGCAACTCTCAGGTGACAGGTGAAGAAAGCGGACAGAAGGAAAGGCGGGGGGGGGGGGTACTTAATTTACTTATGAACTAATTTGAAGCGTTCCTGACACATAGGGCTTAAAGTTGCATAGTCCTATGTTTTTGAGTTTTTGCTATTTTCTGAGATAAATATATTATTAATAATCATTATAATCTAGTTTGAAGTAACTTTAATTTTAAATGGTTATGTTTGGAGGTATTTGACGTCAAAACATGCCAAAATAATGTTGGCAAGCATGCCAAAACTCTGACACCATAGACTTCAGTAGCAACGGTTTCTATTAATTGACTTATTATGCCCTTCTATGCAGCAACAAATGCTTAATAAGTGCACCAGTGTCTAAGTTGAATATGTAGAATCAAATCTAGATAAGTGTTTTGGTTTTAAAAATTTGATGTTTTTATCGGACTATGCAACTTTAATGGCTGCACACGAGAATATGCCTCATCCATCAATTGTTCTGTTTTGACAATACAGTCCAGCTTAGCTTAAAATGAACAGCAATTGCAATCGATTTAATAGATAATAATTTGCTTACATTTGCCTCGACATTTGTACACCTGCCCCCTGCGTCTCGGCGGTGACGTCATATTTTAACACCTGAATCACGTGACAGCATCATCCACCGCCTGTCACTCCCCCCCCCACCACACACCCCGTCCCTCACCCCTGCCCTCCTTGCCACCTGAATTCGCGCATACACACCCTCTTGGCCTCAGCTGTCGGGTCAGGTCTCGGGTCATGTGTCCGGATCAGGTTGCGGTTCAAGTGTCAGTTTAGTCATGTCAGTTCAAATGTGGGGGCCGAATGTTGGCTTGGGTGTCAGTTTGGGTGTCAGTTGGATGTCTAAGTTTAAGTGTCGGTTCGTGTGTCAGCTTGAGTCAGGTGTTGGTGTCAGTTCAGTTCGTTCAGCGGTTGGTTAAGGTGTCCCTTTGGGTGTCAGTTCAGTAGTTTGTTCCTGCATAATTCAACCAACTCAAGACAAGTACAGTATAAGGTGGCATTTATTCTTACTATTCCGTTGTTACATTAAAGTCATGAGTTGTTTGATTTATTAAGATTTGAGGATTTCAGGCACGTAGCCCTATAAATGTCACTTGTAGCTTGGGTGGGTGGGACGGCAAATCCAAGGAGAGAACACGTCCTATCGATAGAAATGGTCTGGTCGAAGTGTCTATAATGAAACTGGGTCGCATCTTGTTATGCAAAATTACAGAAGATGGCGCCACAATCGGAGCATTTATTATTAAGCAAGACGTTATAGATGGCGCCAGTAGTCGCCTCCATATTTAGTATGTACTTTTTCTTGCGGGTTAAATTACCGATGTTGAAATCAACATCCACAATTCAACCAACTCAAGACAAGTACAGTATAAGGTGGCATTTATTCTTACTATTCCGTTGTTACATTAAAGTCATGAGTTGTTTGATTTATTAAGATTTGAGGATTTCAGGCACGTAGCCAAAAAAGTATAACTCAAGTGCCTGGAAGCCGAGAATGGAAGCTGCATGTTGACAACAGCAGAGGTCCTCGTGACCAGTCGTCTTACATCCCGCCTCGATGTCCCTTGGAGGCAGAAGTATGGAGAGTTGAACACATGGTGAGTAGCGTTATAGCACCGGGTGCTAAGTGGCCCACCAGGGACAGGGCTAGTCTTATGATTGAAAGCACCGGGTGCTAGGAGGCCCTCCACGGGTAGGGCTAATTTTATGATTGAGATTAATCCACGAACATGTGAGTGGTGCCCACATGAGTGAAGAGGCCGTCCGTCGTGCCAATGTGGTGTCCCGGACACGTACTCGCCCCCAGGCAGGTGCTGGTCAGAAGGCGAAGCAGAATCGCTGAGCGCGATGTCTCTAGGAGACGATGAGTTGAATGGTGTCTTGAATGATGACACGGGCATTGATGCCCAGGAGTGTTAGCCTCAGATCCTCGCGTGACTTGAGTGACCATGAAGGCCACCGGATGTCGTGAACAGATTGCTCTGCAGTACCTTATTGTCCATGTACAGTCGGGAGGCCGGCCGCTATGGGATGTCGGAGGCACTGGTGTGGTTTTGTGGATAACCTGGGAAGAGAGGCAAAATAATGCAGTCGAATCCCAGGTTATAATATGTGGTTGTGGGTGACGGTGGTTAGTAGTTGGGCGCATACACCTTGCAATGTATCGAACCACCCGACCTTCGGCGAGGTCCTCCGGTGATGCGATGATGCTTGCGATGATATGCTGGCATGTGCCTTTGTTGTTATATGATCACCAAGTTGAAGATGACGGCCTCATGGCCCAGTTCCTAGCTAGTTGATGCATGGCCACCATGTGTTGACAAGCACAGTATTGAGAACAAATTGTCAAGATGTTAGGACATGGTAAGGCCAGATATTAACCAACACGAGCAGTTATTCTCGGTCGATTTTAGTTGTGGCTATGGCCACTTGTCCATTTGGTGACTGAGTAGGACCAGCCCAAGCACAAGCTCTTTGATATGCGGGCCTGATATGGCATTGTCAGTAATGAGATAGCTTTCCCATGTTGGGGGCTATCTATGACTGCTTAGTGTGGGTGCACCTTAAGTTGTTAGAGGAGCACATGGTGATAAGGCATCATGGCCTATTTAAGCGATATGAACATCGTCCGTATGGGTGTAGTAATATATGTCTGCATGCTGCGTAGTGTGGTAGATGAATATAACATACCCCTGTATCATACTGGCGAGTGTATGATGTAATTACCTGGGGCTATGTCTACTTGCCCGTTTGGCGACTGAGTAGGACCAGCTCAAGCACGAGCCCTGTTGATGTGGGTGCCTTGACAGCGGTGTTAAGACAGGGCACAACATGCTGAGTTGAGGGTATGGCACTGTCATTACTGAGCATAGCGATGGGTGTAATAGTATGGGTGTAATCGGCGATGATAAGCCAGAATGGCGAATGCCATAACGCACCCCTGCGTGAGCGAGATCATTGTGGCCATTGCGACCCAGCCCAAACGCGAACTCGTCGACACGGGAGCTCTATGTGACGTCGTCTATGTTAGTGTGAAAGAGATATGAGCCTATGTCGAAGCATGATAAGGCACCTTTGTAGGGTGATGATGACGAATGCTTCACGGCTTCATGTCATTAATCAAATCCATACACTGCCCGACCTCAAAGTTGTGGTGATGCAAGCAGTCCGTGAGACTTTGCGTCTAGACAATGTCTAGACGGTCGCTATCAGCCGCCAGACAAGATCTGGGTGTAGTTCACATGCACTCTGCGTACTGATAACTTTTGTCTGCCGAGTGCGAAATCTGGATATGAACATCATCTGTAGATGAATTCAGCTTCTGTGTAGAAGGTTTTTATACTCGTGACATTAGTGTGGCTATGTATACTTAAGCCTGTGTCACTTGGTTCTACGAGTACAAGCAACAGAATACAGGACGATTGTTTAGTTGTATCCGCAACAGTCTATATGATTGTGAAGGAGATATGGTATTATGTTGAAGCATCATAATGCACCCCTGGAGGATGACATAACTTAGGCTATGGCCACCTGTCATCAGGTGACTAAGTAGGACCCACCCAGGCATGAGCTCTTGATGTGCGCCTTAATATGAGTGGAGCTGCTTCTGTTAGAGGAGTGCCATGGCGATAATGATTATAGCCTATTAAGTATGTGAGCATCGTCCGTATGGATGTAATAAGATGTGTCACTTGCTGTGAGAATAGTTGTAATGAGACTAAGATGCGTGCATGGCGGGAGACTGCATCTCATATGGCCCGAGCATGGCACCAAGTTTTGAGAGTGACTCTGTTTGGTCAGCAGTAGATATCGTCACCCTGTTCTCAATAATATGTTGAGGTAGTGAGCCAAAGCGTTGTGCATACCTTTGTTGAACCCGATAGTATAAGGGTGGTAGAGAGGTCACCTTTGCTGAGATACAGGAACATCGTCGGCACATGTGTAACACCGATGCCGAATCTGGTGGAGTTATGTAAGGTGCTCACCTAAGTATGGTAGTGTCAATAATGTCACGTAGGATGGCAGGTGATGGTATGGCAGTTTCAATGATGAGCGTAGCCATGGGTGTAATATTATAGTAGTACAACCCGAGCACGAGCTGTCTGATGTGGCAGATAGTGATAATGTACCCTTGTATGATTGGCATTACCTTTTCCCGGAGGAGCGCCATGATGGTCCAAAACGTCCTCGTGGCCTACTTCTGGAAGTAGGTCAGCATTCGTTGGTATCGTCCATCCATTCCTGTAATGTAGCCAGGCCACGGTTAATCCAACGTCCGTAGTGATTCCTCTCGTATTCATGCGTTGATATGGCTATCATGCCTCCGTGGCCCGCGCTGGTCCTTTGTTCGACCAAGACTAGTAGTAGTATGAACGGACAGTCTACTCTGGCAGTACAACAGCATCCGGAGACAGAAACGGCAGCCGATTGTACTGGACAACGAATGGTAGCATGTTGGGGAACCCGGCCATCTTGATCGTGATGAATTGAGCATGCTGTCATGGCCGCCTCCATGTGGCGTGATGTCAGCATTCCTTTTCCGCAGCACAGGACACCTCGACCCACGACGCTCGGCGTTTTTTGACACTGCTCAATCCAGGCATTGATCCCATGATTGATATCGGCCATCCGTTTCCTGACGGTAGTCATGCCACGGTTAATTCGACATCCATAGCTCGATTTTTCGCATCCGTGCGTTGATGTGATTGTCGTCCCTCCAAGGCTCGCGCCGATGCTTTGTTCGACCAAACCGAGCATTATCCCCGGCGTATATTAAACGGGATAGCACTGACTTTGCCCTACCTTATGCTTCATTAATGAATTAGTTTGTCATTGAAGTCTTTTTCTCGATCTTTGAATGGTGTGGTACTGTTGACCGGCATCTTCACTGAATCAAAATCCAAGGAGAGAACACGTCCTATCGATAGAAATGGTCTGGTCGAAGTGTCTATAATGAAACTGGGTCGCATCTTGTTATGCAAAATTACAGAAGATGGCGCTACAATCGGAGCATTTATTATTAAGCAAGACGTTATAGATGGCGCCAGTAGTCGCCTCCATATTTAGTATGTACTTTTTCTTGCGGGTTAAATTACCGATGTTGAAATCAACATCCACCATGTTGGGTGCCAGTTCAGTGGTTGATTCAGGTGTCACTTTGGGTGTCAGTGCATTGGTTGATTCAGGTGTCACGTTGGGTGTCAGTCCAGTGGTTGGTTCAGGTGTCACTTTGGGTGTCAGTTCAGTGGCTGGTTCATGCATCACTTTGGATGTCAGTTCAGTGGTTGATTCAGGTGTCACTTTGGGTATCAGTTCAGTGGTTGATTCAGGTGTCACTTTGGGTGTCAGTTCAGTGGTTGATTCAGGTGTCACTTTGGGTGTCAGTTCAGTGGCTGATTCAGGTGTCACTTTGGGTGTCAGTTCAGTGTTTGGTTCATGCGTCACTTTGGATGTCAGTTCGGTGGTTGATTCAGGTGTCACTTTGGGTGTCAGTTCAGTGGCTGATTCAGGTGTCACGTTGGGTGTCAGTTAGGTGGTTGATTCAGGTGTCACTTTGGGTGTCAGTTCAGTGTTTGGTTCATGCATCACTTTGGATGTCAGGTCAGTGGTTGATTCAGGTCTTACTTTGGATATCAGTTCAGTGGTTGATTCAGGTCTCACGTTGGGTGCCAGTTCAGTGGTTGATTCAGGTGTTACTTTGGGTGTCAGTGCATTGGTTGATTCAGGTGTCACGTTGGGTGTCAGTCCAGTGGTTCGTTCAGGTGTCACTTTGGGTGTCAGTTCAGTGGCTGGTTTATGTATCACTTCGGATGTCAGTTCAGTGGTTGATTCAGGTCTTACTTTGGATGTCAGTTCAGTGGTTGATTCAGGTCTCACTTTGGATGTCAGTTCAGTGGTTGATTCAGGTCTCACGTTGGGTGCCAGTTCAGTGGGTGATTCAGGTGTTACTTTGGGTGTCAGTTCAGTGGTTGATTCAGGTGTCACTTTGGGTGTCATTCCGGTGGTTGGTTCAGGTGTCACTTTGGGTGTCAGTTCAGTGGCTGGTTTATGTATCACTTTGGATGTCAGTTCAGTGGTTGATTCAGGTCTCACTTTGGGTGTCAGTTCAGTGGTTGATTCAGGTGTCACTTTGGGTTTCAGTTCAGTGGTTGATTCAGGTCTTGCTTTGGGTATCAGTTCAGTGGTTGGTTCATGCGTCACTTGGCGTGTCAGTTCAGTGTTTGGTTCATGCATCACTTGGCGTGTCAGTTCAGTGGTTGATTCAAGCGTCACTTTGGGTGTCAGTTCAGTGTTTGGTTCCAAATATTTGGTCAGTTCTGTTTCATCGAAAAGGTCAATTCAGCTGTGTAAGTATTCCCTGGCCTACGCCACTCTATCGACTGAGAACGGTCATTCAGACTGAATGACCCTAAGTGTTTCAGCTTAACTGCACACCCCATCGAGCTTGACTGGACTTGAAATAACTCATAGAGGATAGGTTGTTTCATGATGTACTGACAATGACATCAAATCTGATCACACTAATTATGAGTAAAGCCTCAGTCACACAAACCCTTGCGAACCACTTTGCGACCATTTTGGACCAAAGCCCCAACAGTCACCGGCAACTTTGTTATGACCAAAGCTATGGTCACCAACCTCTGCATGGCTACTTCGGTTGCAAGAAGGTTTTTGTTGCAGTAGCTACAACCTCCGTGTGACCTAACTGGTCGCAAGGAGGTCAGCGACCACTGAGGACCACTTTGTGACCTAAATGGTCGCAAGGAGGTCAGCTACCACTGAGGACCACTTTGTGATCACCTTGCGACCACTGGCAATCACTTTGCGACCACTTTTTGACTAACCCTTTTTTGCGGTCGCAAAGTGGTCGCAAGTAGCACTGTGGTAATGTTGTCCTCAATCAAAGTCAGCTCTCAGGAAATCGGTCAGAGTTTGAAAATAATTTTGTAACCCTCCGAACCATGGGAGATCGATCAAGCCTTGTGAATATCAGTGTCAGAGTAATAGTCGGATTCAGTTTCCGATGTGAGATGATGCGGACATTGTAACCAGGGGACAGGACAGGGACAGTTATGTCAACCACTGAACTGACATCCAAAGTGAGACCTGAATCAACCACTGAACTGACATCCAAAGTGATACATAAACCAGCAAATGTCAGGACCAGACAGGATGACCGAATGAGTTGAGTGTCCGTCTCCCGTTTTGGTAGATCGTGGAATTTGAACATATTGGTTCGAATCCTTGTCAAGTCAAACCAATGACTTAAACATGTATACTTGTCACTTCCTAGCCAGTCTCTCGGCATTATTAGGATAGGGCAAGGACTGGTTGGCTGAATGTCAGGATAATTTGACTGAGTGGGATGTCAGGTCATGGTGCTGGTGGTTGGGTCTCCTAGTGGGGCAGCATGAGTGCGCACTGTCACAAGTCGGTACCCGTACTGATGTGACCTTAGATATTGCTAGGACGTGTCACTCCAACAACAAGCAATCACAAAAGGGTGGTCTGCCTTGAGGTGAGCCACAGTTACGAGACATGAATGAAACTATGTTATCTCATCTGTCACAAGTCAGTACCCTACTGACATGACCTTAGATGTTGCCCAGAAGTAAAACTCCAACAACCAACAACCAACAACAACCAAAATGACGGCAAGTTACCTGACCAGCCTTGTCGAAGGTTTATTTCTTAACAGAAAAATACCTGGAATGTATACTGTTACAAGAGACAAGTGTGCATATTCATATTTGTATCGTTACTGGAGTGAGGTGCACTGACTTTCCCAGGTAAAATGCCATATTCCGTTAGACGTTGGTAGGGTGATTGCATTGCGGAGCTGAGGTAGATTAATGATTGGGATGCCAGCCTCGAAATGGCAGAAATGTGGACTTGAGTGCCATTCTAAAGGGGCTGTCACATTAGGGTTTTTTGCGGGAGCGTACGGCGGCGTAAGCGCATTACGTCATATACATCGGTATACGTGGCCATATGCTATGCATACGCTATGCATACGCCATCATATGCCATCATACGCCGTCATACGCCGATCCTCCAACAAGCCTGTTTCCTTGCTCAAAATTGTCAGCGTATGGCAGCGTATGCTGCTCATACGCTAGGCGTATGCTATGCATACACCGGCATAGGTTACGCATAGGTTAGGGGTACGTTGGCATAGGTTGGGCGTACGCTGGATTGACACCCGCCGGGTGTCTCTTGCGTACCCCCAACGTTCTGCAAAAGTGGTGTCACACTATGGCGTATGGTGTTAGCGTATGGATTTTCTACCCATACGCCGTCATATGCTGTCATATGCTTCGCATACGCTATGCATACGCTATGCATACACCGGCATATGCCATCATATGCCATCATACGCTTTCATACGCCCTCATACGCACGTCCGTCCAAATTCTTTTTGAGCATGCTCAAAAAATGTTGGCGTATGGCGGCGTATGGCTCACACGCTGCTCATACGCTCGACGTACGATATGCGTCCGCCGACATAGGTTATGCATAGGTTGGGCATACGCTGAACTTGTCAATCACAACTGTCAAACCTCATCACAGTACGCCACGCATAGGTCGGGATACGCTTTGAATACGCCGCCATAGGCTAGGGGTAGGTTAGGCATAGGTTAGGCATAGGTTAGGCATAGGTTAGGCATAGGTTAGGCAAAGGCTGGGCGTATGCTTCCGATGCTGCTGGGACCTCGTGCGTAGCATATGACGGCGTATGATGGCGTATGATGGTGTATGGGTCGAAAACCGCATACGCCGGCATACGCTAACGGCATACGCCATAATGTGACAGGGCCTTAAGGATGCTGTTCTCAGTTATCGCTGGAGCCGCTGATGACATTGTTTCCATGATCAGGATTATGTACAATCTGATCACTGTATGGTGCTTAGCATGTCCTGTGTGTAAAATGAAAGTGTGCTACCTGAATATGTGCAACCATAAGTATGAGCCTTCCAATTCCAGTCCAACATCGGTCTGAATGTAGATTTGTCCTATGCAGAAATATCCCTGCTGTGTCAGTACAACACTGGTCTGAATGTACAGGTGTCCTGTGTAGACAAGTACTGGCTATGTCAGTACAATATTGGTCTGAATGTAGAGGGGTCCTGTGTAGACAAGTACTGACTATGTCAGTATAATATTGGTCTGAATGTAGAGGTGTCCTGTGTAGACAAGCACTGGATATATCAGTACAACATTGGTCTGAATGTAGAGGGGTCCTGTGTAGACAAGTACTGACTATGTCAGTACAACATTGGTCTGAATGTACAGGTGTCCTGTGTAGACAAGTACTGACTATGTCAGTACAATATTGGTCTGAATGTACAGGTGTCCTGTGTAGACAAGTACTGGCTATGTCAGTACAACATGGGTCTGAATGTAGAGGTGTCCTGTGTAGACAAGTACCTGCTATGTCAGTACAACATTGGTCTGAATGTAGAGCTGTCCTGTGTAGACAAGTACTGGCTATGTCAGTACAACATTGGTCTGAATGTAGAGCTGTCCCGTGTAGACAAGCACTGGATATATCAGTACAACATTGGTCTGAATGTAGAGCTGTCCTGTGTAGACAAGCACTGGATATATCAGTACAACATTGGTCTGAATGTAGAGGGGTCCTGTGTAGACAAGTACTGACTATGTCAGTACAACATTCGTCTGAATGTAGAGGTGTCCTGTGTAGACAAGTACTGACTATGTCAGTACAACATTGGTCTGAATGTAGAGGTGTCCTGTGTAGACAAGTACTGACTATGTCAGTACAACATTCGTCTGAATGTAGAGGTGTCCTGTGTAGACAAGTACTAACTATGTCAGTATAATATTGGTCTGAACGTAGAGGTCTCCTGTATAGGCAGGTACCTGCTATGTCAGTACAACATTGGTCTGAATGTAAAGTTGTCCGTTGAAGATAGGCACTGGCTATGTCAGTAAAACTCTGGTCTGGATCTAGAGTTGTCCGTTGAAGATAGGCAGGCCTACCATTGTGCAGCTGTGTGTAATAACCAGGCACGTTTTAGTGCAATATGCCTAATAGCTCACTGTGGGAGCAGGGCCGGAAGCAAGATGATTCCCCGACTGAGAGATCTCCTTTGCTAAGGAATGAATATTTTGCAGCAACCACACAATAAAGTGATAACACAGTTTGTAGGACGTCAACAAGTAAACCACATTGGATTTGTTGTTTGTTTTTAAGTCAGATCTTCTACGCTGCAGTTCAAACCTACTAACAGAAGGATTATATTACTTTTATTAGGCCTGAATATTGATAACTTTCTGTTTGTAACTTTCTGTTTGTTTGTTTTGTTCTGTTTGTTTGTTGGGTGTTTACATCCTTGAAACATCTAAGGTCATATCAAGACAGGTTCAGCAACCTTGTGACAGTGTGCACTTATCGTGACTTTATAGTGCCGCCCCACTGGATGACCAGGCTGCCGGCACCATGACCCGATTTCCCACTCACCTTATCCTGATACTGAGCAAATTAGTCCTTGTTCTATCCTAGTAATGCCTAGTGTCAGGCATTGGTTAGAGTGGGCCGGGCTTCGAACCCCCAACCTTCTGCATAGGAAACCTGCGCTCTTACAGACACGGCCACAGGGATTAGATAGACATCCATGATAATCTTTTTTGAAGATGTATACTGCCTATCATGGATAAGTCTGAATAGACTTGTTTTCACCATTAGACAGTTTGTCGATAGAAAGCCTGAGTCTACACTTTTACCGACCCAAGGGATTTTTAACCTCCCACACCACGTAGACATGGTATTAGAGCAGCTGGCCTTTGATGTCGCTGTAAGTTATACACAGTGGTGGAAATCCAAATTGGCAGAGGTGGGGGCATGGGGAATCCAACCACCAACCTTCAGATTAGGAGTCCGACCTAGAAATAATTCAGACACTCTAACCACTCCCCCACAGAGAAGACCACAACACAATGGTGTGTCGCTGCAACTACTTGCCTTAGAATGGGAATCTAACAGATTGGTACGCTACTGCCGACAGGAGCCGGGAAGCTGACATGTGTACCTTAATAACTGAGCTGATTGTATCCAGTGTGCTGAAATTACTGGTGAAGCGTTGAAGAATGAATATTGGCCTACCAACATGTACTTAATAACTGTGGGTCTTCATAACTGGATAACCACCATCTTGGAATCCCATTGTTCCTGGCCGATAGCCCCATGACAACTGCTGTCTTACAAGAACACTGTCTTGTTCTTGATGTCTGGTTTTGGAGTTTTACTTTTGGGTTTTTGTTTGTTTTTAAGGCACATCTTTTGCGCTGTTTGGAACGCTGGGAACGCTGCAGTTCAAAGCCTATTATTATAATACCACGTGAAGTATATTAGAGCTAAATAATAGATAAGTTTCGGTTTGTTTGTTGGGGTTTGCATCCTGGCAAAATCTAGGGTCATATATATACCTGCGCCGACTTGTGACAGTGTACGTTCATGTTGACTTTATAGTGCTGACCCACCAGGCAGCCAGCACCATGACCTGATCTCCCACTCAGCCCCATTATCCTGATACTGAGCCAACTAGTCCTTGCCATATCCTAATAATGTCAAGTGTCAAGCTAGGAAGCAACAAGTATCAATCTTTAAGTCATTGGTTTGACTCGACCAGGGCTCGAACCATGGGTTCGAATCCCACGATCTACCAAAATGGGAGACAGACGCTCAACTGATTCGGCCATCCCGCCTGGTCGTCTTGTTCTGGAAGCAATCAGAGAGTATGGCTGAATGAGTTGAGTGCCCAGTTCCCATGTGACAGGTCATAGGTTCGAACCTTGGGTGAGTCAAATAAATTATTTAAAGAGTTCTACTTGTCACCACTCAGCCTGGTGCTGAACATTACTAGAATAAGGCAAAGGGCATTGGAATGAGGAGGAGCAAAAGTCTACGGTTAATATTTACCCTGCTTAATTAACAAATGTATTTTTATAAGTAATCCTTCAAAAGGTCACTCTCTCATATTAAAAATATCATATTGCCACAGTAAGCTAAAAGGTTATGGCAGACCAGTGTGATGAAATACAATAGTTGTTTGCATTATTTCCCGAAGCAACCTTTCAAAGGGCGTGTTTGTAATGAAAGCACTATAATGCATTATTGAATTACATTCAATTTGGGTGTAATTATTACTAATCAAAATGTCTTGAGTCTAGCATATCTGGTAGGGACCAAAACGCACACCATCTAGTCACTACCTTATTTGATTCTATACAGGGTCACACAATCTACGGTACCGGTGTAAATATTCCAAATTCCCCCCTGATTCAAGTTCCCCCCGGGAACTTGAAAACGTTTTTAAATTCATCCCAGGGGAATTTGAAAACGTTTTCAAGTTCCCTCCCTCGCTTTAACTTTCCCTCCCCAGTTTTGGGGGAATTTTCTTTATTTTTGTTATTTTTTGTTATTTAAAAAAAAAATTCATGACAAATATAATAATATTAATACACAGAGAATAGCATAATGGAAATTATTACTAGTACAACAAAACATATTTCACCCCAAATGACATAACAAGTTTCCAAGATGGCTAAGGGAAAAATATTATAGGTCTGAATTTTAAAACGTTTTTTAAAGTTTGTTAAACAATTTTAAATTCCCAGAGGGGAGAATTTGAAAATAAGGGGAGGAATCTGAAAACTGTTTTTTATTCCCCCCCCCCCCCCCCCAGGGAATCTGAAAACGTTTTTAATTTCCCTGGAGGAAATTAAAAACGTCTTCAGATTCCCCGGGGGGAACTTGAAAAGGGGGGAAATTGAAATCGTTACACCGGGCAAATCGTGTAAGAGCGCTGGCTGGCTTCCCATTCAGACAGTTATGCGTACAAACACCGATCAAGTCAAATCAATGACTTACAAAATGTATGCTTACAACTAGTGCTCAGCATTTATATGACAAGGAAATGCCTGGTTAGTTCAGGATCAGGATCAAGTGACTGAGTGGGCTACCATGCCATGGTGCCAGGGGCAGCAGCTTAAAATCACCAGAGGTATGCCTACCAAGTCACAAGTCGGTGCCGATCTTAATTTGACTTTTGATGTTGCTAGGACGTAAAACCCAAGCAAACAAAGGACGATCTACATTAGTACGATCAGAAGTTACGCAAATGGCAGCAGTCAAAATTCAAACACTACCAAGGATGTGTATTTGGTTCCTTATTTTGACCGGGTGTTGCCATTTGTTCCATGACCAAGCGAATGTGTTCTGGTGGTTGCGATGGCGCCATCTGGTGGGAAACACTTGTACTAAATACGCTGTTTTCATGTCTTAACACTAGGTGGCCGCACCAATAACGGCATCGTTGTCGCCATGCTATGTTAGTTCAATGCTTTTTGATGTGATATGGGTTATAGACGAAAACCATGTATGTGTATTAGCTAGAGAGACAAGAAATCGGAGCTATAAGGCAAAGCAGGATCAGAGACAGGGAGGAAGGAATAGTGAGGGGGTTGGGATGCGAACATATGAGTTCAGTTCGAAGAAGTGGCCAACAGCTTCATTGATTGACGCAGGATGCAGGCTTAGTTTCTTTATTGGGAGTTTACATCCCGGCAACATCTAAAGTCATATCAGGGCGGGTACCGGCATGTGACAGTGCACACTCATGGTGACTTTGTAGTGCTGCCACACTGGGAAATCAGGTTGCCGGCACCATGACCGGATATTCCACTAAGTCACATTATCCTGACACTGAGTTAACCAGTCCTTGGTAGGTCATGGGATTATAGCACATGGGTTCGAACCATGACTGAGTCAAACCAATTATTTTAAAGTTTATACTTGTCACTACCTAATCTGCTGCTCGGCATTACTGTAGGATTGGGCAAGGAGATGTGGAATGAGAAAAATCAAGTGTTTGCGGTTGAAATTACCATTGCTTAAAACCAGACGGGATGGCCGAATGAGTTAGAGCGCCCGTCTCCCGTGCTGGTAGATCGTGGGGTCGTGGGTTCGAGTCCCGGTCGAGTCAAACCAATGACTTTAAAATTGATACTTGTCGCTTCCTAGCCAGGCGCTCGGCATTATTAGGATAGGGCAAGGACTGGTGTGCTCAGTGTCAGGATGTCAGGTGTCAGGATGTCAGGTGTCATGGTGCCGGCGGCCTGGTTTCCCAGTGGGACATCACTATAAAGTCGCCATGAGTGCGCACTGTCACAAGTCGGTACCCGTCCTGATATGACCTTAGATGTTGCTAGGACGTAAAACAACAACAAACAAACAAACCATTGCTTAATCAACTAATGTACAACAAAAGAAACACCAAAAAGACCTGTATGACAATGTGAATGTGATACATAAAAGAGTAGATTATATCTGAGGCTTGTGTTCCCTGTGCCCAGCCACCAAGGTCAGCCAATCAGCGCTACCCGCTTATTCGACTCTATGATGACATGACATAGTGCATAGCCTCAGGCGACATCGCTCAATTGGCTGTTGATGTGCAAACTGTGTTGGGTGTCCTACACTTCCATATGCACATTATATATATATATATATATATATAGGTCGGGAGTTTGATTCCTGGTCGAGATGACCTGATATCACACTCAGTCACATTATCCTGGCACTGAGCCAACCAGTCCTTGACCTATCCTAATAATGCCGAGCGCCTGGCTAGGAAGCGACAAGTATCAAATTTTAAGTCATTGGTTTGACTCGACCAGGATTCGAACATGGGTTTGGATCCCCCGATCTCCAGAAACAGGAGACAGACGCTCAACTCATTCGGATATCCCGTCTGGTCCTGGCAAGTGTCACATTTTAACTACTCGGCCATTCACACTATCCTCAACAGTAGGTGGCAGGCCCATTGGTTGCCAGTGATGGTGTGTGGTTCGGTCATCAGGTCGGAGATGGCAGTGGAGTAGCTGTTTGTTGGAGTTTTACGTCCTGGCAACATCTATTGTCATATCAGGACGGGTGCCGACTTCTGACAGTGTGCAATCATGGTGACTTTATAGTGCTGCCCCACTGGGAAATCAGCCCACCTGGCACGATGACCCGATATCCTACTCAGTCACATTATCACTAACCAATCCTTGCCCTATCCTATTAATGCTGAGCGCCAGGCTAGGGAAGTGACATGTATACATTTTTAAGTCATTGGTTTCACTCGACCGGGAACCAAACTCCAGATCTCCCGCACGCAAGGCCCACGCTCTACCAATTCGGCGATCGGGCTCGGTGCTAGTGGAGTAGCAGCAAGCTTCTGTTCGTGTTATGAAAGCCAAAGCACAACCATAAACACTCTATTCGCACACCACTATGGGTGGCGCCACCTTTGGTTGTGGTTTGGCTTTCATACCCAGCGGCAGGATCCAGCGGGGGGTGGGGGGTGGGGGGGATGGTACAGCCGTTGGCGGTGTGCAATAGTCCTGTAAGGAGGCGCCACCAGGCACCTACAGTATTGATGGGGGACCACGGGAGCCGTATGGCCATTAGTCCGCAGCAGTGGGCGGAATAGTGTGAACATCAGGCCGGCGCGAGGGTGTGCCACACATTTGTCCTGGTTTATTTCATGTGAGGGGGCGCCACCGCTGCAGGCAATGCCAATGGTATATAGTAGTGTATGGGTTGCTGCATAAGCCCTCAGCCTCCACGCTGTGAATCACCCATGTTACATATAATGTGGAAAATACCATAATTCCTCCATAACCATTTGTCATGCATGTTTATTTCATGTATAATACCGTAAAGCCTGTTCGATACTCAATGTACATGCTTATTACATGATATATACTGAAAATATAACGCCCATCATGTATGATTATTAAAGGATATATACTGTAAATATAACACTCAACATGCATGTTTATGAATTTGATATATACTGTACACATAGCACCAAACATTCATGCCTATTATATAATATATACTCTAAATATATCACGCAACATTCATGCTTATTAAGTAATACATACTGTAAATATAATATCCGACATATTACATGATATATAGTGTAAACATATCATACAATATGCATGAGTATTGCATGATTTATACTGTAGAAATAAGACCCATGTCTGATTATGACAAGATAAATACTGTAAATATAGCACCCAATATGTATGCCTATTACATGATATATGCTATAAACATATCACCCAATATGTCTGTTTATTACATCATATATACTGTAAAGGTAGCACCCAACATGGATGTTTATTACATCATATATACTGTAAACATAATACCTAAAATGCATGCTTAGTACATGATATCTACTGTAAATATAACACCCAACATGCATTCTTAGTACATGATATACACTTTAAATATAGCAACCACCATGCATGCTTAGTACATGATATATACTGTAAATATACCACCCAACATGCATGCTTAGTACATGATATATACTGTAAATATAACATGCCTTCTTAGTACATGATATACACTGTAAATCTAGCACCCACCATGCATGCCTAGTACATGATATATACTGTCACTATAGCACCCAATATGCATTCTTAGTACATGATATATACTGTAAATATAGCACCCAACATGCATGCTTAGTACATGATATATACTGTAAATATAGCACCAAGATGGATGTTTATTACATGATATATACTGTAAATATAGGACCCAACATGCATGCTTAGTACATGATATATACTGTAAATATAGCACCAACATGTATGCTTAGGACATGATATATACTGTAAATATAGCACAAACATGGATGTTTATTACATCATATATACTGTAGATATAGCAGCCAACATGCATTCTTAGTACATGATATATTCTGTAAATATAGGACCCAACATGCATGCTTGGTACATGATATATACTGTAAATGGAGCACCTAACATGAATGTTTATTACATGATATATACTGTAAAAATAACACCCAACATACATGCTTTTACGTGATATATACTGTAAATATTATACATAAAGTGCGTGCTTAGTACATGATATATACTGGAGATATGGCACCCAACATGCATGGTTAGTACATGATATATACTGTAAACCCAATATACTGTAAACCCAACATGTTAGTACATGATATATACTGTAAATGTAGCACCCAACATGAATGTTTATTACATGATATATACTGTAAAGATATCACCCAACATACATGCTTTTCACATGATATATGCTGTAAATATTATACCTAAAGTGCATGATCAGTACATGGTATATACTGTAAACCCAATATGTGTGTTTATTACATGATAGATATCCTGTAAATGTAGCACCCAACATGGATGTTTATTACATGATATATACTGTAAAAATATCACCCAACATACAAGCTATTTACATGATATATACTGTAAATATTATACCCAAAGTGCATGCTTAGTATATGATATTCACTTTAAATATAACATGCAACCTATATCATGATTGCTACATGTACAAGAGTGCAGTCATCTGCACTGACTTCTCAAGTAAGGAGCCACATAGACTGATAGGCGTCCTTGCATATGGTGATTGCATCAGGAGCTTAGATAGCCTAATGGTTAGGATGCTAGCCCCAGAATTACAATAAGTGTATGTTTGAATCCTGCTCTAACTATATTTCACATTTCCATTACTGCAATGACACCGGTTGTCATGGCTAGCATCCTATACAAGCTACATGGTATTTTGTTATTGAACCTACCCGGTGCATCTGTCTGTAAGTGCATTGTTGTAAATATGTACTTGTAAGTATTAAGCGACTTATGAACATAGCAACATTTAGAAGACATTCAATTCCTAGGGGGACGAGTGCAGTAGTCTGTACTGACCTCCATCACTAAATGCATTGAAAACAGACTTGATCAATTTTGGACTCAGTATCGGTATAGTCAGTCCTCAACGCATGACCACTATAAATTATACTATAATTAGGACAGATCATATATAGACAGACCTAATCTGGTAGCAGGCTATTATGCCTAAATATATAAACAGAAGAGGAGTAACTAAGTATAAGTCTCAGACAAGGAGCCACATAAACAGCTAGATGTGGATAGGGTGATTGCATCAGGCAACTTGAATGTTCGCATTAGAATGGCAAGAATTGTAGTTTTGAACCTTGCTTTAGATACAATATTTCCTATTGTCGTCATCCCCATGACAATACCACGACTCCTCCGCCTAATTCCCGACCTCTAATGGTATTACGTACATATATATAGAAAGGATCCCCAGCGGGGAGAGGGGAGGTTGGCGGGGGAGAGGAGGTTGGCGGGGGAATGGGAGGTTGGTGGGAAGAGGGGTGGGGATGGCGGGAGGAGGGGAGGTTGGCAGGGAGAGGGGAGGTTGGTGGGGGAGAGGAGGTTGGCTGGGAGAGGGAGGTTGGTGGGGGAGGGAGGTTGGCTGGGAAGGAGAACTTGGCAATGTGGGCGGTTGGCAGGGGGTGAGGGGTGGGGGAGAGGAGGGATGGGGAGGTTGGCGGGGATGGGAGGTTGGCAGGGAGAGGGGAGGTTGGCGGGGGAAGGGGAGGTTGGTGGGGAGAGGGGTGGGGGATGGCGGGAGGAGGGGAGGTTGACAGGAGGAGGGGCATGGTGGAGAGGAGGGATGGGGAGGTTGGCGGGGTGTGAGGGGTGGGGGAGAGGAGGGATGGGGAGGTTGGCGGGGAGGGGAGGTTGGCAGGGAGAGGGGAGGTTGGCGGGGGAAGGGGAGGTTGGTGGGGGGGAGGGTGGGGGATGGGGGGGGGAGGGGAGGTTGACAGGGGGAGGGGCATGGGGGAGAGGTGGGATGGGGAGGTGGCGGGGAGGGGGGTTGGCAGGGACAGGGGAGGTTGGCGGGGGAAGGGGAGGTTGGTGGGGGAAGGGTGGGGGATGGCGGGGGGAGGGGAGGTTGACAGGGGGAGGGGCATGGGGGAGAGGGGGGATGGGGAGGTTGGCGGGGAGGGGAGGTTGGCAGGGACAGGGGAGGTTGGCGGGGGAAGGGGAGGTTGGTGGGGGAGGGGTGGGGGATGGCGGGGGGAGGGGAGGTTGACAGGGGGAGGGGCATGGGGGAGGAGGGGGAAGGGAGGGGCTTTATGCGCGGGACGCAGCCGAATTAGGCTGATATAGGAAGGAGCACGGCCTGTCACTTCACCAGCACCAACATGTATTGTATGCAATAAGATCGCCTAGCACGTGATCTATATAGGGACGCTTCAGCCAACAATACAGCCAACAAACCTCAGCCAGTGCGCAGTTAATAGTGTATTGCGTGTGATAAGGCACCTGGCTTAAAGCCGGAGGTTCCAATGAAACTGCCATGGCGGATTATGCAAGTGAAATGAACATTGCGACTAGAGAAGGATTCGAACCCAAAATTCCTGCCATTCTATGGCTAGTAGTATCCTAACCATTAGTCTATCTAGGCGCCGTGGTGCAGTCACCTTGTTCATGCTTTCCATTCTACGTAGTCTCTTTGCTTGAGAAGTCAGTGTGGACTCCTATATCCATCCTCCTGTATTGGTACGTCTTTCAAATGATTTATGTGTATAAGTTGTTCAAATGCTTTTGATTACGTACGTACAGACAATGCACTTACATGAACATACCCATACAATGCACAATTAGTTTTGGCAAGCACACCAAAACGCTGACAGCATAGGCTTCTGCAGCAACAGTTTCTATTAAATTGCTTTGATAATTATTGTAGAAACTCAAAACCAGCGAGTTGTGGAACTTTAGCACACGGTGGTGATGATAACAGCAACTCATCATTTGTTTTGAACTCATCGATAACCGATGAGTCCAATTCATGCTTGGAATGTGCAGTGGCATATTGGACATGTGTGCGTAGCTGCAGTCAGAGAGTCTGCTGGGTGAACGAGACAATCTGTCCTCTGCTGACCTTTTGTTTATACATTCAGTTTCAAACCATGAGATACCTTTGTGAAAAGAACCAGTAGAAGCATGCCATGAACTGCTCTCCTTGGCCAATATTTCACAGGTTCAGTTTTGAGATTACATTGCTTCAGGTAAGTAGGTTGTATAAAGCATGCGCAGTAAGCTGCTACTCACATTGATTCTTGCATTTCCATCAGAGGGTGGGTTGGGATGGAAATCCTCTATAAGACCTTTTCCACAAAGCATGCTCCACAGTCAGCTATCTGCTGCCCCAACACTAATTCTTCTCATTGTCATTAACTGGAAGATTGGTGAGGTAGACCTTTTCCACACAGCAAGCTGCACAGCGAGCCATTGTGAACAACAGTCATTGGTTCTGACCGCTGCCATCAGATGGCAGCTTCGTGGTGGAAATCCTCTATCAGTCCTTTATTTTCACAGCGCATGATGCACAGTCACCTATTACCCACACAATATTAATTCTTGCCACCGCCGTCAGATGGCGGGTTGCTGGTGGAAATCGTATATGCTGTACTTTCTTCTAGGCGCTGCTGTAAGAAGCGACCTATGACGTCACTTCCTGTTGCCGGCGACCCGCCGAGCACAAAGGATTCTGGGAGCTGTTGGGATAGCCTGTCTTTGTAGTGGTTGCCGTTAGTAATATAAAAGGCAGGAACCTACAACTGAATGACCTTCAGCGTATCGTTGTTCAGATGTCGCGAAGTGTCGCGCGTGTTTGTTTGGATGTCTGTTCGAGCCTTGGAGGTGGTGGGGGCTGGGGGGCTGGGTGAGTATTTATTTCACCCCAGATTACCTGCAGTCTTTATGTGGTGAATGCAGAACTCAGCAAATCCGGAATTGAGACGAGGTTAAAGCTGCATAGTCCGAGGAAGTATCAAATATTCAAAACCAAAGCAATTATCTAGGTTTGATTCTCTACATCTAACCAGAGAGCGTGTATATAAACAGATGAGAGAGACAACTCCCATACTAGACCCTGTAACAGCTGCCGACTGTGGCGCTCCAAGTGGTGGTTGTTGAACAGTACATGACCCAGCTGTCAAACTCAAGGCATTGTCAATGGGTGTGTGCAATCTTCATCCAGAAAAAGTGAAATATCTCTAAAACTACACCACCTAGAAACAAACTGATTGGAATACACATAGAAAACATGTTTACCAACAAGATTATATTAAATTGATATGGTTAGGGTTCTGGATTTCTATTAATTTTGAATAAAATAAACGTTTTTCTCTGCACGTACTGCAAACTCAATGCATTGTCAATGGCAGTGAGCAATCTTCATACAGAAAACGTTAAATATCTCTAAAACCGCAACACCTAGAAACAAACTGATTGGAATACACATAGAAAACATGTTTACCAAAAACATTATATTAAATTGATAAGGTTAGGCTTCTGGATTTCTATTAATTTTGAATAGAAACAAATGTTTTGCATTGAGCGTACCGGCAAACTCATGGCTTGTTCAACACTAACCGCCAGGAACGCCACTGTAGCCTGTGTTACCGTTTTTCGCGGGAGTTGTCTCTCTCATCTGTTTATATACACGCTCTCTGATCTAACTTAAAGCTGCATAGTCCGATGAAAACATCAAATTTTCAAAACCAAAACAAGTGTCTCGATTCGCTTCTACATACATAACTTAGATACTGGTCCACTTATTAAACATTTGGCACCACATAACAGGGAATACTGAGGCAATGTAATAAAGCACTGCAGAAATCTATGGTGTCAGAGTTTTGGCAAGCTTGTCAAAACTAATTTTGCATGTTTGCACTCCAGATATCTCAAAAGTTAGCTATTTAAAATAAAAGTTACTTCAAGCTAAAGTAAGGTACATTATAACAATCATCCTAATATGTTTATCTCAGAAAAAGACAGAAACTCAAAACACATCGGACTATGCAACTTTAAATACACATCTACTTATGAAGCAATTGTTGCCACTTGGAATGGAATACCCTGAATACTGAGTCAATTTAATAGAACCGGTTACTGCTGAAGCTTATGGTGCCATTGTTTTGGTGGGCTTGCCCAAATTAATTATCTAAACAAATCAATCATTTAAAATAAATGTTACTTCAAGTAATGTAGATTATAACAATCAATTTATTATCTCAGAAAATTACAGCAGCTCAAAACCTTCGGATTTTTTTTCTTTTTCTGTGGTCAAACAGTTTATTCATCAGAACATACATTTTTGTCAGCACCGAGGCACTGGTCGTCCGCCCGTTTACATTAAATTGCAAATAGGTAGATCAGAGTGGTCAGAATAATATATTTATCTCAGAAAATGAGAGAAACTTAAAACCATCGGACTATGCAGCTTTAAGAGCGTCAAAGCAGAACATGAGTAGTATTCACGAAAGAGCCAATGGAGAAGAGAACGGTGCTGGCCATTCATTCACCCAGAGGGAAACTGGAGTGGAGTGTACTGCTGATGCGGATATCGGCTTTATAGGGCTGCCTTGCTGAGATACATTTCTGCCTGCTCCTTGTTGTGCATAATGGGCCATTCTCTGAAACTGGGCACTAAATGGTGATATGGAAGCGAAAAGTGAAAACCTTCCCAATAATAGCAGAAGACTTTCCAAATAATAGCAGAATCCATGTTCATGTGATGGGTCAAATGTGGTGCATATGTCGGAGTTGAAAATAAACAAACAAGCTATTTCAGTTTCTGATTTTGATCTTATACAAATTTTGCAATATGTTAAAGTCACTTATGTAACGTGGAAATCAAACACACATCCCAGAATATCATTTTAGGATACACAACAAATTCAAACAAGATTTTATTGATTGCAGTTATGCAAAGAAGATTATGTCCTATCAGAATAAAGCTGAAAAGGCTAGGGGTGGAGGGAAGTGTTTCGGTAAAATGCATGGTGTCAATGTGGACATTTTCAAATTTCACTTTAGCACAAAATTAAACAAGCATACTTTTCACACATTCCATGGGATATATTAAATAGGTGTAGTATTGCTAACATGCGTAACACACAGAGGCAACAATACTTATTTGACCTGCTACCAGTGATTGAATCAGCGAGCTTAGGTAATGTAATGGTTTTACGCTAGCCCTGGAATGGCAAAAGGCGTGGGTTCCAATGGCCCTTTAGTCGCAATATTTCCCATTTGCATTACCCCCCCCCCCCCAGCATCACATGACATCACATGTTAGTCTTGAAATGAATAATTTAGTGTGAGTAGAAATAGTACTAAGCATGTCCCAGACGTTCTGTTCCAGTGTCGTCCTGGTTGTGGTGGAGGAGAAGAATGTGCGGATTGGCCTGTAGTTGACCACGGCTAGCAGGAAAACATGCAGTGTGCACATTATGCACCGAAACGGTAGCGCGAAGGCTTCCAGTGCGAAAGGTCGGGAGTTCGATTCCCAGTCGAGTCAAACCAATGATTTATAGAATTGATACTTGTCGCAACTGGGCCTGGCGCTCAACATTAATAGGATGGGACAAAGACTGGTTAGCACTGTATCAGGATAATGTGACTGTGTGGGATATTGGGTCATGGTGCTGGCGGCCTGGTCTTGCAGTGCGGCAGTGCTATAAATCGCCATCAATCTGCACTGTCACAAGTTGGTACCCATCCTGATATGACCTTAGTGTGCACTGTCACACGTTGGTACCCATCCTGATATGACGTGAGTGTGCACTGTCACAAGTTGGTACCCATCATGATATGACCTGCATGTGTACTGTCATAAGTTGGAACCCATCATGATATGACATTATTGTGCACTGTCCACGTTGGTACCCATCATGATATGATATTACTGTGCACTGTCACAAGTTGCTACCCATCCTGATATCAGATTAGTGTGCACTGTCACAAGTTGCTACCCATCATGATATGACCATACCATGCACTATCATAAGTTGGTACGCATCATGATATGACATTAGTGTGCACTGTCACAAGTTGGTACCCATCATGATATGACCTTAGCATGCACTGTCACAAGTTGGTATCCATCAGATGACATTAGTGTGCACTGTCACATGTTGGCACCCATCATGATATGACCCTGACATGCACTGTCACAAGTTGGTATCCATCATATGACATTAGTGTGCACTGTCACAAGTTGGTACCCATCATGATATGACATTAGTGTGCACTGTCACAAGTTGGTACCCATCATGATATGACCTTAGCTTGCACTGTCACAAGTTGGTACCCATCATGATATGACATTAGCGTGCACTGTCACATGTTGGTACCCATCATGATATGACCGGAGCATGTACTGTCACAAGTTGGTAACATCCTGAAATGACCGCAGATGTTGCAAGCTGTAGTGAGAGTGGCGCTGAACTGCGTGCTTTGCAATCTTGGGAGCACAAGGTGGGTTGAATGCATTGCAGGTTCTCATACCATGTAGTTATAAAATAAGTGCCGTCAGTAATCTGTCAAAGGCAGAATATAAGATATTTATGGAGTTGTGATGCTGAAGTTGACTGCGCAATCTCCATATTGGTTGATGTAATTCTCCCCGCCCTCCCGTAATGTGGTGCAACTATCCTTAACCGACTCTGCGTCAAAATGGACGACTCTCTGTCAGGTGAATGTCTGTGAAATAGCACGCTCCTCCGTAAAATGAACCGCCTTTCTAATAAAATGGCACAACTGTGTGTAAAGTGGTATGACACTGTGTACAATGGGAAAACAGTGTGTAAAATGGCATCACCCTATTTAAAATGGCGCAACTTTGTATAACAGCATGCCTCTCCTTAAAATAGACTGGCTCTCCGTGAAATGGCATGGCTATCTGTGAAATGACACGGTGCTCCGAAAAATGACACGGTCATCCGTGAAATGGCACGGCTCTCTGTGAGATAGCACGTTTCTCCGAAAAATGGACTGGCTCTCCGTGAAATGACACGGCTCTCCGTGAAATGACACGGCTCTCCGTGAAATGACACGTTGTCCGTTAAATGACACGGTTCTCCGTGAAATGACACGGCTCTCCGTGAAATGACACGACTCTCCGTGAAATGATACGGCTCTTCGTGAAATGACACGGTTCTCCGTGAAATGACACGGTTTCCGTGAAATGACATGGCTCTTTGTGAAATGACACGACTCTCCGTGAAATGATACGGCTCTCTATTGCTATCTGTTGTAAAGTCTGTGCTACTTAGCCTGCATTGACAGCGACAATGGCTACCACATCGACCACACAGGGGTTGTGACGGTGTCTGTCACAGTGTATGTCACAGTGACTGTCACTGTGACTGTTACAGTGACTGTCAAAGTGACAGCTACAGTGGCTCTCGTAGTGCCTGTTATAATGCTGGTCACAAGTGATGTCACAATGGATGTCACATTGGCTGTAGCAGTGGGTGTAACCATAGTTGTTGCAATGGATATCACACTGGATGTCACAGTCGATGTCACAGTCGATGTTGCAGTCGATGTCACAGTCGATGTCACAGTCGATGTCACATTCGATGTCACAGTCGATGTCACAGTCGATGTCATGGATGATATCACAGTCGATGCCACACTGACTTGCTGTCACCCTGGCTGTCACCCTGGCTGTCACATCTGCTGTCATAATGGCTGTCACAATTGATGTCATAATGGACGTCACATTGTCTGTAACAGTGGATGTCACCGTAGCTCTTACAATGGTTGCCACAGTGGTTGTCATGGTGACTGTCCCAGTGGCTGTCCCAGTGGTTATCACCGTGACTGTCACAGTGACTGTCATGCAGTGGTTATCACCATGGCTGTCACCGTGGCTCTCACAAGTCTATCACAGCGGCTTGCACAGAGGCGATGGTGCTTCCCGGCGGTGGGCGACGTGGCTTTGACCAATTGACCGGCTTCAGCCGTTATAGTGGGGCGGCATTAGGCGGGCTTGGGGGAGTTGATTCATGCAGAATGAGCCGGCGTTAAAATGTGCCAGTAGGGGTCCTATTTGTCGTCACGTGTGCGCATGTCAGCCGGCGTGTTACAACGGAAATACTCTGACTCTGCGAACAGGAGCTGCTGCCGGGAAAGACATTAGATACGGATTTAAAAAAACTAAATTATGCACTGCATGCAAAAGTGAAAAATATCGCAGTTTAGAAAAAAACTAATGTTTAAGAAAAGGATCAGCATTTGGTTTCCGTTGTTGCATTCATTGATTAAAGTTGCATACTCTGATGGTTTTGGATTTCTGCCATTTTTGTTAGATAAATATTTTAGATTGATCATAATTACCGACTTTACTCTAGTGTGAAGTAACTTTTATTTTAAATGGTAAACTTTTGAGATATTTGAAGTGCAAACATGTCACATTAATTTTGGCAGGCATGCCAAAACTCTGACACCATAGACTTCTGCAGTAACAGGTTCTATTAAATTGAATCAGTGTTCGCTTCTATGCCGACACAAATGTTTAATAAATGCACCAGTATCTAAGTTAGATATGTAGAATCAGATCTAGATAATTGCTTTAGTTTTGAAAATGTGATACTGCATCGAACTATGAAGCTTTAAGCAGAGGATATGATTGAAGTATTCAAATATCTCCATAGTATCTACAAGACAGACAGCCCCCTTATCACAGACTCCAACACCAGGACCAGAGGACACTCCCTGAAGCTGAGGAAGCAGTACTCCATACTGGACCTGCGACACAACTATTTCGGCTTTAGGGTGGTTGACCTGTGGAATGACTTGCCGGAGAGTGTTGTAGCAGCAGAGTCGGTGAACTGTTTCAAGTCCCGACTGGATGCATACTGGTCAAGCATTACGTATATCTTGGAGCCAGTGACAGTTGCTACAATCCACTACATCTGAAGAACTGTCTCCATTTCTATTAATTAAGAGCGGCTAACAGGTCCAAGACCTATTATAGCTGTATCCTATTGATTGATTGATTGAATCGCGGACAATTGGGCTTTCTCATTCCACTGCTCTTTGCCTGATCCTAGAAGTATATACTATAGTAGCGCCAAGCACTAGTGACAAGCATTAATTGGTTGTTGGAGTTTTACATCCTGGCAACACCGTCGGATTCAAACCCATGGGTTCGAACCCTGGTCGAGTCAAATCGATTACTTAAAAATGTATACTTGTGGTTTCCTAGCCAGGCACTCAGCATTATTAGGATAAGGCAAGGACCGGTTGGCTCAGTGTCAGAATACTGTGACTGAGTGGGATATCAGGTCATGGCGCTGGCGGCCTGGTATCCCAGGGGTTCGAAAAACCCGGCCCAATCAAACCAATGACATGCAAAATTGATACTTGTCGCTACCTATCCTGGCGATCAGCATTCCTAGGATAAGACAATGGCATCGACTGGTTAGCTCAATGTCAGGATGAGAGCAGGGCTATGGAACTGACAAATGACATGGGTATCACATCAAATCCATTTACCAACATCAAGTTCATTCAACAAGGAGAAAGTGAACTGTCATGTAATTATGCCAGCAGCCTGGTATCCCAGTGGGGCAGCACCATAAAGTCACCATGAGCGCGCACTATCACAACTTGGTACCCGTCCTGATGTTTACTTAGATGGTGTTAAGATGCAAAAGCCCAACAAACAACCAATCCACATAGAGCACGACACGGACACAGAGTAGACACAGAGTCGAGACCACAGCAGACACACGGACCACAGACACACACATCAGGACACAGACACAGACAAACACATAGAGACAAACAAGAGAAAGTCACACAACACTTTTAATACTTTTATAACTTCACTGCATAACGCATAACGCATAACGCAAACGCATAACGCTATATGGAGTCTGGCATTCGCATACGCATAAACGCGTAACGCATAAAGGGCGCATTCCATAGACGCGTAATGCGTAATGCTGTATGCGTTACGCGTTATGCGTTATGCGAATGCCAGCATTCATTATACGCGCAATGCGTATTGCGTTATGCCTTTATGCATATGCAGTGGAAGGTATATAAAAAGTATATAATAAAGAGTGAAACACACTAGCAGCAGACAGAGACACATAAGACACAGAGATCACAGTACACAACACAGAGACACACAAGAGACACACACAAGAGACACACAGAGCGACGATACACACACAGAGACACACACACAGACACAGAGACACAACACACAGACACACACACAGAGACACACACACAGACACACAGAGACACACACACACAGAGACACACACACACACAGACACACACACACAGACACACACACATAGACACATATACACACATAGAAACACACACAGAGACACACACACAGAGAATGGGACGGTCCAAACATTGCTCAGTTTAGCTTGCTTGGAGGGATGTTAGGACCGTCCCAAATATGAAGACTGCTTCCTAACAGGTCCGCCGCATAAACCTACACGGATGTCCGTAATTATCAGTCGCCTCCTCCAGCCTTATATCAATGGACAAATGCGACTGATGCTTTTCTGTTGGCAGACACAGAGACACAACACAGAGACACACACACAGAGACACACACACACAGAGACACACACAGACACACACAGATACACAACACAGAGACACACAGACACACACAGAGACACACACAGACACAGAGACACACACACAACAGACACACACAGAAACAGAGACACACACATAGACACAGAGATACACACACAGACAGACACACACACAACACAGAGACACAAGACACGACACAGACCACACAGAGACACACACAGGACACACAGGACAACAAGGACACAGACACACAGCCAGACACAACACAGAGCACACAGACACAGAGACACACACACAGACACACACGACAGAGACACACACACAGACACACACAGCAGACACACACAACACAGAGACACACACAGACACACACACAGAGACACAGATACACAACACAGAGACACACACAGAGACACACACACAGACACACACATACACACACAGACACACACAGATACACACAGAGACACACACAGAGACACAACACAGAGACACACACAGAGACACACACACAGACACACACAGATACACACACAGAGACACACACAGAGACACAACACAGAGACACACACACAGAGACACACTCACAGAGACACACACACATAGAGACACACACACAGACACAGATACACACACAGAGACACACACACACAGAATGGGACGGTCCAAACATGGCTCAGTTTAGCTTGCTTCGAGGGATGTTAGGACCGTCCCAAATATGAAGACTGCTTCCTAACAGGTCCGCCGGATAAACCTACACGGCTGTCCGTAATTATCAGTCGCCTCCTCCAGCCTTATATCAATGGACAAATGCGACTGATGCTTTTCTATTCGCAGCACCTTTATGCATTACGCATTACGCACCGATCGCTACATGGAGCGATCGGGATAATGGATTTTATTCGCATTCGCATTCGCATTACGCATTACGCGTATATGGAATGTAGCTCATAGGTTTCAAGCCGTTTCGATTTTTTGTCGCATTCGCATTCGCATTCGCATTACGCATTACGCGTATATGGAATGCGCCCTTTACGCATTACGCATCACTCGTTTATGAGTTTGCCAATACACCAGATTCACGGATACATTAAAATGATCAGCAATTGATAAGAGTCAGAGCCATGTGATTCCATACACTGAGCACATCTTTCAACACTGTTCAATTCGGCAACTTTAAAAATCGCATTCGTTTCCCTTGAAATCGGATCCTAAGTGCTTATTTAGCTGGTAGTTTTTTGTTTGTAATTTTATTCATACCGGTAGCGGTAACATCAACAGCAAATAATGGGAAGTGTGTGTGTGTTGTTTTTCTTGTTGGCTTTTATTTTTTATTTCCTCGCCATCCACCTCCCCACTTTAAGGCCCTGTCACACCTCACCGGATTGGTGAAAACGGACAGAAACCGAACAAAGTCTGTTTTGTGTCCGTACAAGTTTTGAACATGCACAAAACTAGGAATGGATGCCGCCAGACTGACATCTACGGTTCTTGTCTGGTTTAAGTTCATTTCATCCGTTGGCTATCTGTTCATGTCCGTTTCATGTCCGTTTCATGTCTGTTTCTTGTCCATTTCATGTCCATTTCATGTCCGTTTCATGTCCATTTCATGTCCGTTTCATGTCTGTTTCATGTCAGTTTCATGTCCATTTCATGTCCATTTCATATCCGTTCGTCCAGCAGCCATTGACTCGGTAGTGCAACATTTTAACACACTTTAATACATTTCGATACTTATCACCACCGGACTAGACAATTCCCTCCTCCCTCCTCCCTCCTCCCTCCTCCCTCCTCCCTCCTCCCTCCTCCCTCCTCCCTCCTCCCTCCTCCCTCCTCCCTCCTCCCTCCTCCTTCCTCCTTCCTCCTTCCTCCCTCCTCCCTCCTCCCTCGCTCCCTCCTCCCTCCTCACTCCCTCCCTCCTCCCTCCTCCCTCCTACCTCCTCCCTCCTCCCTCCCCCTCCTCCCTCCTCCCTCCTCCATCCTCCATCCTCCCCCTTCCTCCCTCCTCCCTCCTCCCTCCTCCCTCCTCCCTCCTCCCTCCCCCCTCCTCCCTCCCGTCTCCCTCCCGTCTCTCTCCCTCCTCCCGTCTCCCCCCTCCCTCCTGGCTCCTCCCTCCTCCCTCCTCCCTCCTCCCTCCTCCCTCCTCCCTCCTCCCTCCTCCTCCCTCCTTCCTCCCTCCTCCCTCCTCCCTCCTCCCTCCTCCCTCCTCCCTCCTCCCTCCTCCTTCCTCCTTCCTCCCTCCTCCCTCCTCCCTCCTCCCTCCTCCCTCCTCCCTCCTCCTTCCTCCCTCCTCCTCCCTCCTCCTCTTCCCCATGTCCCTTTCCTCCTCCCTCCTCCCCACCCCCTTCCTCTCATGTCTCCCTCCTCCCCACCTCCTACCCTCTCCCTCCCCCTCTTCCCTCCTCTCTCCTCTCTCCTCCCTCCTCCTCCTCCTCTTCCCCCTGCCTCTTTCCCCCTTCCCTCTCCCGCCTCCCTCTTCCCCACCCCCTTCCCTCTCCCTCCTCCCTCCTCCCCATCCCTCTTTCGTCCTCCCCTCCCGTTAATATTTGCCCCTTGCACCAACAATTGGTTCTGTTAATACATCATTTAGTTCTTAATATAACGTTTTATTAAAACAAAATCGCACTAAATTGAGGCCAAAAAAAGCCAAGATTGCTTCCATGAAACAGTTTGTCAGAATCTGGGCTGGGCTGTAAAGTTGAATCCACTACTCAACTAATACACTCGTCGTGGTCAACCAGTTATGTAAAAGATAAGGCTCAAATATGTGGCTGTGTAGGCAGGCTATGGTGAAATCAATACAGACAAAGAGAAAGGAAGAGTATAAAGTGTAAAGAAGAAGAGAGAGTCAAACCCTCTGGTTTATTATTTATATGGTTACATGGGTTCATTGTAGAGTATCACCCCACCCCTTTCCCCCAATGGAAAACAAGCATTCTTGGCCCTACCAATAAGGATCCAGCTTTCCTGTTCCCCATGGATACCACTGGTCTTCCCACCACCACCACCACGCTGTATGGCCCCATGGCCACCACCAACTTTGACCTTTGAGTGTGGTGATCACTATCTCAGCAGAGGGGGTAGGCCCTCAGTGCACTCACACCCAGACCTGCCAGCACCACTATGTCTATTGACATCCCACTCAGGCACCACCAGCCCATACATATACATACATGCGCTTGGTCGCATACACCGATCAGTAATAGAACATTTGAATTCCCCCGTATGCCGTATATCGGAATATTTTACAGGGCGGCAGGGGTTACTTTCTTATACATTTTTTGTTGGGGGTCCAAGAAATTGGGGGTGGTGGTATTTTTAATATATCTTAATTTGGTCAAAGAAATTTGTCATTTAATGGATGGCAAAACAGCGTCTATGTTGATGGGTTTAACACCTCGACAAAAAAAGGAGAAACAAACCTGCCTGAGTGGTCGTTGAAATCTAGTGTCGCAGGATTATTTATTATATGACTTTTTCTTCAGATTTGCTACTATAAAAAGGGTTGGCCAGGACTCGAAATTAATGTGACTCTCTATTCGTGTGAATCAAGTACGTACTTAATAGACCTAAAAGTAACTAGTGGCTGTAAAAGTATGACGTCTGAACACTTTGACTTCTGGATACTGAATGGTTTAATCATGGCCTAGGGCTCGCTTGACCCGCCGGCTAAACTTTCCATGACGTCATCTCATTAGCATATTCCTTTGTCTCAAACTCTGCATCTCGTTAACATATATTAGCCACACACCTATATGTCTATTATGCATATATCACAGTGGCTTCTGGATAGTTGTATACAGAATGGCTATGGATATACATGTGTGTCTGACTTGAACTCTCTATCAGTCTATATTCAAATTACTGAAACTACTGCTCATTGATTGCTTGGTACTGATTATATATCCTCGCCGTGAATATGGCCTATGCTGCCGTCACAGCGTTAAGAAACCACCAACCAATCAATCAATTAAGCATATACATCCAAAGACCCTATAATACTAATGGTGCAGTCACACTATGACGTAATGGCCAACGAGTGTCCGACGAGTGAGACTTTTCGTCATTACGTCGAAGGACGTCAGGTCACGTTCAGGTCACGTTACGGTCACGTTAAGGTCTCGTCACATCACGTTCACTCTCGTCGCCTCTCGTCGCCTCTTGTCGGAGGACCTCAAGGTTTTGGACATGTTGAAAAAACTTCGATGTGATGCGACGAGTTGATAAGACGTTTGCGTCACATTACGGTCATGTGACGGTCACGTTAGGCTCTCGGTCATGTTAGGCTCAAGGTCACGTTATGGTGGAGCCGTGGTGCAGTCACACTACGACGTAATGGCCAGCATTGTGGATTAGTATTACTAGTGTTACTACTGGTTGTTGGTTGTTGGTTGGTTGTTGGTTGGTTGTTGGTTGGTTGTTGGTTGGTTGTTGGTTGGTTGGTCAGTTGGTTGTTGGTTGGTTGTGGATTGGTTGTTGGTTGGTTGGTTGTTGGTTGGTTGTGGATTGGTTGTTGATTGGTTGTTGGTTAGTTGTTGGTTGGTTGTTTGTTTGTTGGTTGGTTGTTGTTTGGTTGTTGGTTGGTTGTGGATTGGTTGTTGGTTGGTTGTTGGTTGGTTGTTGGTTGGTTGGTTGGTTGTTGGTTGGTTGTGGATTGGTTGTTGGTTGGTTGTTGGTTGGTTGTTGGTTGTGTGTCTGTGTGTGTGTCTGTGTGTGTGTTTGTGTCTGTGTGTGTGTGGGTGTCTGTCTGTGTATGTCTGTGTCTGTGTCTGTGTGTCTGTGTCTGTGTCTCTCTGTCTCTGTGTCTCTGTCTCTCCATCTGTCTGTCTGTCTGTCTGTCCATCTGTCCGTCCGTCCCTCTGTCTCTCCGTATCTCTGCCTCTCCATCTCTCCGCCTCTCCGTGTCTTCGTATCTCTGTCTCTCCATCCCTCTGTCTCTCTGTCTCCCTGTCTCTCCGTCGCTGTGTGTGTGTATGTGTGTATGTCTGTGTGTGTCTGTGTGTGTGTCTGTGTGTATGTCTGTGTGTGTCTGTGTGTGTGTCTGTGTGTATGTGTATGTGTGTGTCTGTGTGTATGTATGTGTGTATGTGTGTATGTGTGTGTCTGTGTGTGTCTGTGTATGTATATGTGTGTATGTGTGTGTCTGTGTGTGTCTGTGGGTGTATGTGGGGGATGTATGTGTGTATGTGTCTGTGTGTGTCTGTGCGTATGGGTCTGTGTGTGTCTGTGTTTATGTGTCTGTGTATGTATGTGTCTGTGTGTGTATGTGTCTGTGTGTGTGTCTGTGTCTGTATGTGTCTGTGTCTCTCTGTCTCTGTGTATGTGTCTGTGTATGTCTGTGTGTGTCTGTGTGTGTCTGTGTGTGTCTGTGTGTGTCTGTGTGTGTCTGTGTGTGTCTGTCTGTGTGTGTCTATGGGTGTGTGTATGTGTGTGTATGTGTCTGTGTGTGTATGTGTATGTGTGTATATGTGTATGTGTCTGTGTGTGTCTGTGTGTGTCTGTGTCTCTCTGTCTCTCTGTCTCTCCATCAGTCTGTCTCTCTGTCTGTCCATCCGTCGCTCCATCTCTCCATCTATGTGTCTCTCTGTCCCTCTGTCTCTCCGTCCCTCTGTCTCTCTCACTCCGTCTCTCTGTCTGTGTGTGTCTGTGTCTGTGTCTGTGTCAGACAGACACACAGACAGACACACAGACAGACACACACAGACACACACATACACACACAGACACACACAGACACACATAGACACACACAGACACACATACATACATACACACATACACACACATACACACACAGACACATACACACACAGACACACACAGACACACACAGACACACACAGACACACACAGACACACACAGACACACACAGACACACACAGACACACACAGACACACACAGACACACACAGACACACAGACACACACATACACACATACACACATACACACACAGACACACACAGACACATACACACACATACACACACAGACACACACACAGACACACACAGACACACACAGACACACACATACACATACACACACAGACACACACAGACACATGTGACACACACAGGCACATACAGACACATACACACAGACACACACACAGACACACACACACACAGACACACACACCGACACACACACACAGACACACGCAAATAAATATCTTCCACATCCTCTCTCGTTCCGATGATGTTAGACCGTCGTTTCACCCACGTCAACCACGCCGCGGTGTCGTCCAACTTGGCCCCGTATTTGCATATCACGTCTGGTTTTTCGAAAGGCCAACTCGTCGGACACTCGTTGGCCATTACGTCGTAGTGTGACTGCACCATAAGATGGCTCACTCAGCCTGTACTGTGTAATCAAAATGATCAAACCCACCACTTGGTGCGCTGGCTGTTCTCTTAGTTAAACAGGTGCTATATTATATGTATAAATGGATATATGAATGTGAAAGATGTGTGATGATGGTGATGCTGATGATGATGCTGATGATGGTGTGTATTTGTTCATAGCAATTTCATACTGATGTGTATTCATACATACCTATCTCATGTATAATATAATTGTATGTGTTTACATGTGAAACACCAACCAGCAGCCGGGCTGATCAAACCCACCACAAGGTGGCACTGCAAAATTTACATTACCATGGGAGAGATAGGGAGTGAGCCATCTTAGTATTATATGGTCTTTGATACATCCTAGCAACATCTAGGGTAATATCAGGCAGGTAGTAACTTGTGATAGTTATCAATCGTGGTGACTATATAGTGCTGCCCTACTGTGCGACTGGGCCACCGGCACCATAACCAGATATCTCATTCAGTCACATTATCCTGCTACTAAACCAACCAGTCATTGCGCTACCCTAGTAATGGTGAGCAACAAGCTAGATAGCAGCAAGTATCAATGTTGTAATTGTTTTGACTCGGCTCAAAGCCACCAACCTCCCACACAGGAAGCCAACCAGTGCTATCACCAAATCGGCCACCCGACCGGCAACTATTGCTCAAATTGTCAACCGGTCATGGTAGCCGAATCGGTAGATCGCAGTCTTCCTGTGTGGAAGGTCGAAAGGTCGAATCCCAGCAGAGTCAAACCGACGACTTATAAAATTGATACTTGTTGCTACCTAGCCTGGCGCTTGGCAATAATAGGATAGGAGGACTGGTTAACACAATATCAGGATAGTGTGAATGTGGGATATCGGGTCATGTTGCTGGTGGCTTGATCTCTCAGTAGGGCAGCACTATAAAGTCACCATAAGTGTGCACTGTCACAATTCGGTATCCATCCTGATATGACCTTCGATGTTGGTAGGACATAAAATACCAACAACCAACCAACTCAAATTGTCAACTCTCTATTACACCTCTATCACAGCTGTTGCAGCCGGTGTTGCAGTTTAAAAGGGTGTGGCCTCATTTCCCAGTGAGGCAGCACTATAAAGTCACCATGAGTGCGCTCTGTCACATGTCGGTGCACCTCCTGGTATGGCCTAGGGTCTTACTGGAGCGTAAAACTACACCAACCACCCAGCCTCCCCCGGCCCTCTCAGAGGACTGGTAGGGCTCCTTAGGCTGCCTTCTTCCTTCCTCCCCCCCCTCCCCCCTACCCCCCAATTCCTCTGATCACTACCCATCGAATCCCAACTCCTGACCACATGGGACTACTTTCAGCGGTGCTCATTCAGTGCTGCAGATTTGCAGCCTTCAGCACAACAATGCGACTGAAAACTCTCCAAAAACCACATAAAAGGGTGCCGGTGTAAAGATTTCAAATTCCCCCTGATTCAAGTTCCCCCTGGGGAACTTGAAAACGTTTTCAAATTCATCCCATGGGAATTTGAAAACGTTTTCGTTTTCCCTTGCTCGTTTTAACTTTCCCTCCACTCATTTTTGGGGAATTTTCTTTATTTTATTTTTTTAAATTGTTCATGACAATATTTTCCATTATGCTATACACAGAGAATAGCATAATGGAAATTATTACTAGTACAACAAAACATAGTTCACCCCAAATGACACAAAAAGTCTCCAAGATACCTAAGAAAAAAATATTATGGGGCTGAATTTTAGAACGTTTTTTAAAGTTTTTTAAACAATTTTAAATTCCCGGAGGGGGGAATTTGAAAATAGGGGGAGGAATCTGAAAACTGTTTTTAATTTCCCTCCCAGGAATCTGAAAACATTTTCAATTTCACCGGAAGGAAATTAAAAACGTTTTCAGATTCCCGCGGTGGGGAATTTGGAAATAGGGGAAATTGAAATTGTTACACCGGTTTAAAACCAGGCTGTTCACAATGCGCATGCGGATGCATTTCTGCCTGATTGAGATTGTACCCATGCTTAATAACTTGTTAATTGATTGTTAACTTGTTAGTGCAGAGGATAATATACAATACCAAGCATAAAATAGTCACTACAATGATTCCTGAAGGAGTCCTTGCTTATCTCGCCCTACATTTCCAGAGAACTCCTCCACAAGCCATAAATTCACATTCAGATAATATTTCAGGCTTTCCATTCGACTTGGAGGCATGCACATTGTGAAGAGCCCAGTTTTAAACCAGGCACCTTTTTAAACTGCGATACCGGCCCACAATGCACTAATATAAGCTCCTCTGTGTCGACCCCACAATCCCTTGCGGATTAGATTCAATGTCACCACGACAAGTGAGACCACCGTACACCCGCCCCCCCCCATCCCCCCATGAGGTCGCCTCGCTCAGTAGGCTCCTGATTGGCTGCCATGAATCCAGCCATTCCATCCGGCAGAATCCCCGGGTAATAGCTATCTTACTTCATCGCAAGCTGGCAATCCAAATGAAATTACAGCCCACCCGCTCTGTAACGTTTTATTTAAAGTTCCATAGTCCGATGGTTTTGAGTTCCTGGCTTTAGTTTTTAGATAAACATATTGAATTGATTGTTATTCTTTTATTAGTTTTTTTTTCCTTGAAGATTTATGCTGCCTATCATGGATAAGTCTGAATAGACTTGTTTTCACCATTAGTCAGTTTGGCGATAGAAAGCCCAAGCCTACACTTTTACCGACCCAAGGGATTTTTAACCTCCCACACCACAAAGACACGGTATGAGAGCAACTGGAACTTGTAAGTTATCCACATCGGTGGAAATCCAAATTGGCAGAGGTGGGTGCATGGGGAATCGAACCACCAACCTTCAGATGAGGAGTCTGACCAGAAAAAAGTCAGACACTCTAAACACTCAGCCACAGTTATAATCTATTTAACTTTGGTTTGAAGTAATTTAATTTTAAAGGGCTAACTTTTGAGATATTTGAAGTGGAGACATGTCACATTAGTTTTGACAAGCACGCCAAAACTCTGACACCATAGGCTTCTGCAGCAGCAGGTTCTATTAAATTGGCTCTGTATTCCATTCTATGTGGCAACACATGCTTAAAACATGCACCAATATCTAAGTTAGATATATAGAATGAAATCTAGATAATTGTTTTGTTTTTGAAAATTGGATGCTTCATCGGACTATGCAACTTTAAGGTTTCTGTTAGCCTGATGGCTTGTCTCATGTAGGTAACCGGATGCGGTGGCCTAATCGATAAACCATAGGCTTCCCATACGGAATGTCGGGAGTTTGTGTCCCAGCCGAGTCAAATTGATCACTTATAAAAATTGATACTTGTCGCACCTAGCCTGGAACTCAGAATTAATATTGTTTGTTTGTTGTTGTTTTACGTCCTATCAACATCTAAGGTCATATCAGGACGGTCAGGACGAGGACTGGTGGGTTTGCGCAGTGTCAGCATGATGTGACTGTGTGGGATATGGGGTCATGGTGCTGACGGCCTGGTCTCCCAGTGGGGACAGCAGTATAAAGTCACCATGAGTGTGCACTGTCACAAGTCGATACCCATCCTGATATGACCTTAGATGTTGCTAGGATCTAAAACAACAACAAATAAACCACTCACTCAGGATTCTCTTGTGTTCTCATTAATAAACTGGTATTAGCTGCATTATCGCCTCCTTGACATTCTTCCATCAAATCAAAGGTTATATTATTATTGTGCTGCTGAATTCAAATGAAAACTGTCAGCATTCACTGCGTCAGATGTTGCACACTGCAATATACCCTCAGCGTCTGGATTAACTGTGTGCATTCAGTGGAGGCCGAGGTGCAGGGTGAGCCGTGTTTAATGCAGTGTGAATACCTCAGTACACTGGTTCACTCAAGCGATTTTGCAGTGATCCCAGAATGCCTTGCACAGCGCTGTGGAATTATTAGTGATATTAGTTATGTGTCCGGTAACAAGCATCATGAGCAGATGTTTGCACACTCTCTTTATGTGAGTTGAGTCATAAATGGGTGTATAATTAAAGCTGCATAATTCAAAAAGTTTGTTTTATTTAGTGACGACTCTAGAGGGCATTGATTTTTATCATCGGCTATTAGATATCAACTATAAGGTCATTCTGACATATTTCTTTGGAGGGAAACCAATGCCGCCACATAGGCTACTCTTTCCAATAAGCAGCAAGGGATCTTTTATAGGCACTTTCCCACAGACAGGACTGCACATACCACAGCCTTTGATGAACCAGTTGTGGACCACTGTGTAAAGATATACCGTCTTTTAGTCGTGGTAGACAAGCTTGGAATTATGGCGATGAAGTTGGGGACCATTGTTATGTAATATCGACGCAATGGGTGCCCACTCGCTGTCTGACATATGAATGCTATGTGGAAATGTTATGACATGCAGTGACTGTGATTGTGATATGATATCCAGATATGAAGATCCTGTTACTAATTACAGAAATGTCCCCTCCATGCCCCACAAAGAGTGCAAATGGAGTGGGAACACGTATTAATGTTTATTGTAACTGTATGATGACTACTTGTTACCACGGGACCGCTGGGTAAGCACACCCAGCCATTCTGCATACATTATGGACACCATCTGCACTGGGGTTGCGTGACAGGTGACCCTCTTGGGCGCCGCCCCTCACAGGCTGCAGGGGTGTCTGATTGGCTGGCTGTGTGAGCCCTTATACTCCTTGCACTTGCTATGCAGACACACACTCACTCTAGAGGTACCAAAAGAAGCAGTTCACCACTGAGATGTGTGTAACACCCATGGGACTCAGGTTCAATGTGCTATAGGCACTGATTTTGATGGAGCAAGCAGGAACCATGTGGGTCTGTGTAGCAGGTTGTAAGTGAGTCAGGGTGGCAGGTCACTAGCAGGTGAACAAGAGTTGTAGCAATAAAGCTCAACCTTATCACTGCCAATCTTGGGTGACTTGTCTTCCCTTTCTTCCTTATGAGTTGTTTATGGTACTTTATAGATGGAAACTGGCAGACAGTTGCCAGGATCCGCCTGAATAGTAGTGAGTAAGAGTTGTTGAGACAGCGATCGATAACCTTTTCAACTGGCTGGAACGGAAAATAGCCCAAACTGCAAATGGGTGCACTGAGCCGGATTCAATCGAATGACCCAAACCTTCATCGGTGGACACTTTACCGCCTGAGCCACGTCCCGCTCCCTTAAAGGTGCATAATCCGATGAAAGCCTCAAATTTTGGAAACGGAAACTATTACATAAATGTGATCCAACATATCCAACTTAAGTACTGGTGCACTCATTAAGCATTATCGGGGTTTTACATCCTGGCAACATCTAAGGTCATGTTAAGATGGGTACCGACTTGTGACAGTGCGTGCCACTCATGGATACTTTATAGTGCTGCCCCACTGTGATACCAGGCCGACAGCACCATAACCTGATTTTCCATTTAGCCATAATTCACCATCGAGACACCAAGACAATGCGACATATAAGTTATTTGGACAGAATTTAATATAATCTGTTCAAGTTACAATAATCATGTAGCTAGGAGGCACAGGGCCAGACATTTAAGAATCTGCTCACGCTGAATGAGCTGCATATCTTTCGTGATCATTCGTGTTCAATGCTGTGCGGCGACAGAAGCCTCTTGGGTAATATCGTTCATCAAAGTCAGTGTCAAGATAGTTCAAGTTAAGTCACATAAATCATAGTGCAATATCAAGGCTGAAAAACAAACATGTTAACACGATGTATATAGTACGTAACTACACGAGCAGCTCCCGATCAGCGCTCAAACCAATAAATTTGCGAGCGCTGCTGGAGCTGCCGAGATGTGAAAGGCCCTTAAGTAGGAGTTGACCGCCGAGCTACGCCACGTCCCCGCCGCCATTAACTGGTCTAGAGTCAAACCAGAACCCTGACACGCCTGGGTGGCCCCTCTCCTGAGTCCATGTAGGGTCAGCCCTTTGTCAACTCCGAACACCGTGTATGAGGCCACCCTGAGGGCTCTGGTAAGAGTTGCGAGGGTGAGCTGCGTACCATCAGCCAAGAGGAAAGCAGGGGACTCCGGCAGCAGGGTTACTGCTCGAGAGTAGTTATCCCAGGCGGTCACAGGGCAGCAGGGGGAACCCGGAATGGCCGGCAGGCGGAACACCACCGGGGGGTCTGAGGCGGGCCTCGTCTTGGAGGACCTCAAGGTTACTGTGAGCGACCCCCTTCGCCTTCTGATATCGCTACCCTTGAGTACGTGTGGGGAACCCGTGGCTCCAGCAGAGAGATTAGCAATGTTTGACTGTCTGATCAGGGTCAGGTAGGCGATCACGAGAGCGATAATGATGACATGTGGCCTGGGGAACATGTTTGTTAGGGACACTATGATAGCCTTGAAATCTCGGGGGGTGACAGGAGTGGCTCTAGCGACTACGTGCTTTGACGCTTTGAGAATACCTCGTTTGAAGGTTCTTAACTCTGGGGCTTCGAAGGCCGAGCCCATACCTGACATGCTTAACACCCACACTTTTACTGAGCTGAAGTAGTTCAGCACTGCGCCGGGCGATCTGAGCCGGTCGGAGAGGAAGAGCAAGAAAGACATAAGGTCATAGGTGGACGGGGAACTCGGACGTAACTTGTTCTTGTTACAGAAGTCAAGATACACCCGGACGTGGGCTGCCTTATTCTGCCACGTCCGCGGGGCCAGAGCGCAGGTGTAGAGGCTAATGAGCCGATTGTGGTGACTCATTGCGTATCCTGGAAGATAGAGGCAAAAAATTACTATCTTCCAGTGACAGCATTTAGATGTTACATGATAAAATGTTAAGTGAGATGTGAACATTTATTTCAAGAAGATTTCGATCGGCGCACATTTTTTGCGCTTTACTTTCAGCTGTAGTGGAATGTGGGGCTCTACTTAATGCGTCGGCTAGTATCAAGTCATTACCAGGTTTATGGAGTACTTCAACCTCACAGTTCTTATGAGCTGCAATCAGCCATAGCTGTCGGGCACACGCACATAGAACTTTCTCTTTACCTTTACCTGAATCTAGTACCTGTTGTGATGATAGACTGTCGGTGTTTACTTTTATCAAATAATCATGTGGTTCTGGTGGTAGTAAATGTGTGACAGCGTGTACTAGGTTAAGTGCTTCTAGTTGCGTTATTGCTAGGTCTTTTTGTAATAATTTTGAATCGTAGATAGACTTGTAGAATGCTACTTTGGAGAACGCTCCTCCCGCCTTTAAGGTGGAGTCGCATTCTATCACCCATTCGGTTTGTGGTGCTTGTGGTAATAATTGCTTACCGTTAAATGCGGATGCGAAACATTGAAACCATTCGAGGTCCCTCAGCATGTCCTTATCGAACGTGTATTGACCTGTATGGGGTGCTTTCCGTAATGCTTCAAGTACTCTATTGGAGAATCTAACTGCAGGTTTTATACACTTAGATAAATGTTGCAGCTTGCCTGCTAGGCTTTGTAGTTGCTTCTTAGAGCAGGTACGTTTATTTTCCCAAAGTTGACATTCCTCTAATACATCCTGTAATTTATCTTGGGGTAGGGTAACTGTCATTGCGACCGAGTCGATTAGGAAGCCTAACCAGGTGATGGAGGTAGACGGGGGGGTACACTTTTCGAGAGCTAGAGTTAGGCCAAGTTGTGAAGTTAGGTTTATAAATTCAGCGTACGCAGCGTTGGCTTTTGATTCAGTATCCTCGATACCTATAAAATCATCTAGGTAGCATAAAGAAAAGATAGATTGATTACGTAATAACCAAACGACTGCCCTGGTTGTACGTGCACATGCTAGTGTGGAGGTTCTGCACCCAAAGGGAGGTGCCAGGTCTATATAAATATTGCCGTTGATTGATATACCCAAGAGGGGAAGGGAGAGTGGGCAGACTCTCAGCTGGCGATAGGCGCGTGCAAGGTCACCGCCCCACATCCAGGCACCCCTACCTAGGATTGTAAGTCTATCGGTAAGGGTTGATACCGAGGGAAGGAAGAAATTAAACGGCTTGCCTAGATAATAGCCCTTAACTATACCCGCGTTTACACTTTTTCCTTTAGGAAAACTCAGGTCAATGATTATTCTTTTTTGGAGTGAGTTCTTTTTTGGGCGTGTCATCATTGGGCTAATTTGGCACCAGGGTTCAAATGGGGGGGTCTGGAATGGGCCAAGTAGCGCACCTAGGGATATTTCTTTGTCTAGAAATGCGTAGATGTGTGTGATGTCGTCACTTGATTTTGAGTGATTCTTATACGTGGGGATGGGTACCTTCTTGGAGGAGTAGTCAATAGGCCACCCAAATTCTAGATGATCTACTAGTAAAACATCTGGGTAATTAAGGAGAACTGCACGCCACTTTGGAATATTTAGACCAGAGGGAAGCGATATTTTTGCTCCCATATAGTTAGGGAGACCAGTTGATCGAACCTGATTGTAAATCTGGCCATAGGAGGAAGTGTGTGGGACCTATGCTATTTCTGCAGTATGGGGCCAGAAGGTGCATAGTGAGTCCTTAAACTCCAGTGGTGTGGGGGGGGGGACAAATGTTTGAGACTGAGTTTTGGGTAGAGCGGATAATACAACTTGAATGGGGGCGTCGAACCAGTTAGTTGTTAGCGTTGGAAAAGACAGTTGATTATTTGCATTTAACGGAGGATTGAACACAGTTACAGGTTTGAGAGTCATATTTACAGCTTGAGATTGAGTATTATTAGTTTTGACTTTCTCAGGTTCTGAGACGACCTGCGGTTTAGGGCTGATAGATTTATCTTGTTTCAGTTCGACCAAGTTACAGTTATCAATGTATTGCGGGTCATCAAGATTAGGGCTCAAGGGTTGCTTAGTTACCACTGATACGGTTGAATTAAGTGGAAATTGTGGCGACACGTTATCAGTACTCGGTTCATTAAGATTACTCTTTTCTAGATTTGGCAACATAACAGTAGAATTAGTATTTGAGCAGATATCGTTATAACTTACACCAGTGCCTGCTGCCTCTGCTGCTTTTTTGTCTAAGAATTTTCGTTTCTTTAGACAGTCCTGCTCCTTATGCTGCAGGATGCGCTTAAATTTATAAGCGCACCACGCACAGATGTGGGGGGCTCGATCGGGGGCAGTACCGTGTGACACATTGAAACCACACTCTTTACCCCAGTTCCAGTTATAACAGGGCTTGCCGTCATTGTCTCTGGAGTACTCCTCTCTCTGGTTGACAGGGAGGGGGTTAACAGGGACGTTTGACGCAGAGGACCCACTCTGTGTAGATGGAGCCGCAGGTCGAGCGGTGGAAGCGGGGGTATACCTAGACTCAGTTGCATATTGACCACCCCCCCGTGATTGCAACACTCGTACTGCCTCAGTGGAAACGTCCCGTTGAACGTCCTTGATTGCTATTGCATCTAGCCACCCTTCCTTTAAGCGCCCGTCTGCTACCAACTGGAAAGTTCTTTCCGACCACCGGCGGCAGGTGGGCCAGTCCCAGGTGATGGCCATTCTAGCTAGGTCTTCCTCATGCTGGAGCACTGCTGTGACCCACGGTCGAGGGAACTCGGGTTGTGCCAGCATTACTCTAAGCACGAAGAAGTATTCAGCCCAGGTCGCTTCACCCACGCCTATCTTCTTAAAGTTATCGCCCCGCGTTATGAAATTATGTGGGTAGAACTTCGTACCTGGGGGCTTGTGTAAGGCGTGGGTCGAGTTGATCAGGTAGTCGGCTGTGATGGGAGCCTGAGGCTGCAGCTGCTGGTAGAGAGGGGCAGCGGCAGGGGCTGCTGCCGGTGTCGGAGTAGCCGGCTGCGGGGCGGCCGTCGGCGGGGCGTCGGCCGTCGGGCGGTTGGATGAGGCGAGACGGGAGACACCAGGAGGCATCCTCTCGGGGGCACGATGTCTAGGAGTTGGAGAGAACGAGGAAAACCCGGATCGAGGGGTCGAGGCGTGATCCGGAGGCGAGTAGGGGCCCGGAACTGGAGTGTGCCCAGTCGGCTCACCTGAAATTAGATGTTGCCTGCTCGGGAGTCGGAGGGCGAGTGACGAATGCGCGGCTTGACCCAGGATCGACCTGGCGTCTCGTTGGCGAATTACAGATGTTAGCGGGCCAACATCCCCGTTACCCAGAAACTGAGATTACCAGTCATTTCCCTATCCTGGTATAGTACACCCCTGTTAAACCAAACTTGAAGGGACCCTAGAAATCTGTTTTGATTAACCGATCATTGGTTTACCCGAGCTTTGGCTTCGACTCTGACTTGGCTTTGGCAAAAACGTGGGTGCATTATGAATTACTAAGCATATATTGCACATGTAATACATAAACAACTCACACAACACCTCGGTATGCAGATGTAAGAGGACTGTTGCAGCTGATTGCATAAGTGGCTAATGAGGAGCTTTCATTGCAATACCAGTTTGCATGACTCTGTCATCAGATGGTGTACCATGCCAGTCCCATGTAATGCTGCGTGTCGCATGTTTCGCCATTTTCACTGTGTCACCCATTGAATCAAACTGAAAGGTGCCTGGCCATTGAGTTTGCCGATATGCATCAGAAAAAACTTGGATTTTATTCAAAATTAATAGAAATACATAACAATTTGGCATAAACATGGATGCACACATAAAATATAATGATACAATGAATATATTTAAGACACAACTAGCCATAGTTAAGGATTTTGAGTTAAGAAACATACAATTCCACACAAACAAATGTGTACAGCCATTGTGTTTGCTGATATGCATAGAGAAAAACTTTGACTTTATTCAAAATTAATAGAAATACATAACAATTTGAAATAGACATGGACGCGCACATGCAATATAATGATCTGATGAAAATATCTAAGACAAAACTAGCCATAGTTAAGCATTTTGAGGTAAGAAACTTACAATTCCACATAAAACAATCAGTCATTTACTACACTGGCTGTGGCTCTAACACTAGTCTGAGTGACCAGATTTGTCTTGATCTGAATGCTGATGGCATAAGATGTGCTGATTAGATTGATGTAAATGCAATGCTCTATAAAAGATAAACATCTTAATTTATTATATATATATTTTTAGTTGATATTCTATGTTTCAAACAATAGCTGAGATGAGCTGAAACTAGGTTGCTGCCAATGGACCAAAATACACACGGATTTGCTTGCACTGGGAACGGGTGCTGCCACCAAGCGCATAGCGAGAGAAATGGCTCATGAAAGCTCCCCATTGTATAAGCCCCCCCTTGAAGGTTTAGTGTGCTAACACTTATCCAAGAGGCAGTGGGGTCTCAGATGACCATATAACCACATGAAAGTTTGGTTTAACCATACCGGAAGTGGCCTAGGACCATCAATTTTGTTTGGATTAACTGATAGTTTGGAGTAACCAACTTTGGTTTAACCAACTTTTTTATATGATAAATGGTAGTATTTTGCCGTGCCGCCGAAAAAAGGCTGGATTAACCGATCATTTGGAGTAACTGAGCTTGGTTTAATGGGGTTGTACTGTAATGCCGAGCACTAGGCTAGGTAGATAAATGATTCACCCGGTACTTGTAGTACATGGGTGAACGACAACGTAGTCTAAATACAGGCGAAAATAGGTTTAGTATGGAACATGAAGTAGAAACTGTTCTCCAGTATCAAATGGCTACCCATATGGGCACAGAGTTGGTGAAATGGGAGAGAATGCAAAAAGACAAGATGGCAGCCGCAGAACGCCGTCGATTTCACTTTAAAATCTTATTAAGCTAGATATTATATTATATTTTTCAACTCAAAGGTAGCGGGCTATCAATAAGACATATGTAAAGAATAATTGTTGCATTAGATTGTGAAATTAGGCTCTCAATTCTTTGACCCGCATTTTCGACAGCTTTTACATAGGGTTGGTTTGCACCCCTACTCCAGCAGTACGGGGTGAATCTTGTATATATAGACTAGGTAGCGACAAGTATCAATTTGATGTCATTGGTTTGACTTGGCCAGGTTTTGAAGTCCCATCTTTCCGCGTGGGAAGCCTGCACTCTAGTGATTCAGCCACCGCGTCTGGTAAAAATGTTATTTCAATTGTAAGCTGCTTAGTACGATGAACGCATCCAATTTTCTAAACCAAAGCTGTATGAGTATGTCTCAAAAGAAGCTATTCAGCAGAATAAACATACTGACCAAAAAATAACATGTTGAAATAATGCAGAAGGTTCATTTACCATGAATATGGTTGTTTGTTGGGGTTTCACGTCCTTGAAACATCTAAGGTCATATCAGGATGGGTACCGAGTTGTGACAGAATGCACTCATGGTGACTTTATAGTGCTGCCCCAATGCGAGACCAGGACACCAGCACCATGACCTGATACCCCACTCAGTCATATTATCCTGACATTGAGCCAACCAGTCCTTGCCATATCCTAATTATGCCGAACTCCTGGCTAGGAAGCGACAAGTATCAATTGTAAAGTCATTGGTTTTACTCGACCGGGAACCGAACTCCCGATCTCCCACATGCGATTGTCACGCTCTATCGATTCGGCTACCGCGCCCTGTAATTTACCAGGAAGAACAGTTACTATTAGTAACAATCCCGAATCGACAAGATCAAACTCCGACATCAATCTGAAATCGGGATTGTGACCTGGTCAGCTTGCTAATTGCTGGTTTCCGGCCGGTTTACTGGCTCTGTTATTAGTGAGACAAGGGAGCCGCATTAGACAGGCGTTGTGGGGGGGGGGGGGGGGGGTGCAGGAGGTGGCGGCGCGGGGGGGGGGGGGGGTCAGTTATTAAAACCAGGAGCTTTTGTCATTAGGGTAAACGGTCGCTCCGCCCCTTTACCCCCTCATCAGCACATCCCCCCTCACCCCCCCCCCCCACCCGCCCTCAACAGCTTTCTCTGCTCGCCCCGCCCTGCCCCCTGCCCCCCGCCCCACCCCGCCCCGCCCCGCCCCGCCCAGTACCCCGCCCCGCCCAGCCCGCCCAGTTCTGCTCCACCCTGCTCCACCCTCTCCCCGCAATACTCTTCCCGCCCGCTCCTCTCCTCCCCGCCCCGCTTTGCCCCATACCATGCCCCCCTCGCCCCTCTCCGCCCTGCCCCGCCCCTCACTGCCCTGCTCGCCCTGGCCTGCACCGCACTGACCCGCCCTGCCCCATCTGCCCCGTCTGTCCCGCATGCCCAGCCTGCCGCACGGCCTGCCCCATCCCACCCCGTCCTGCCGCATCCTTCCCTGTACTGCCCCGTACTGCCCCGTACTGCCCCATTCCTTCCCCGTACTGCCCCGCCGTACTTCCCCGTACTGCCACTGCCCCGTACTGCCCCGTACTGCCCCTTATTGCCCCCGCCCTACCGAGTCTACACCGTCCCACCCCGTCCTGTCCCGCGCTGACCCGCCCTGCCTCGTCCTGCCCCATCCTCCCCCGTCCCGCCCCGTCCTTCCCCGTCCTGCCCCGTTTCGTCCCGCTCCGCCCTTCCCCGTCCAGCCCTGTCCAGCCCCGCCCTACTCTGTCCTCTTCCGCCCCTCGGCGCCCCGTTCCGCCCTGTCCTCCCCCGTCCCGCCCTGTCCAGCCCCGTCCCACCCCATCCCGCCCCGCCCGTCCTTTCCCTCCCCGCCCGGTCTTGCCCAGCCCCTCCCCGCCCGCCTATCTAGGCGTGGCCGGAAAGCGCGGCCGGCGACGAGCTATCCTCACGTTTCGCCCACGCCCAGGGCCACCCGGTGCCACGGCGCGGGTAGCGGCTCGGCCCGGCACTGCCCGACTCACACAGGCATCCCTCGCCAAGCTGCCAAGCCGCCAAGCCGCCTCGCTGCCGCCACTCGGGAAATACCAAACACCGCCGCCTCAGCCGCGGGCTTTCACCACCAATTTGCTGCTAACAACACGGGCCCCGCGCCACCACAGACGGGTCTGGGAAGCCCAGGGGTGCGCGAGAAGCAGCGGCAGGAGGAGCAGCAGCAGGAATAGGAGGAGGAGCAGGAGTAGGAGGAACAAGAGGAGTAGAAATAGCAGCGGGAGGAGCCGTAGGAGTAGTAGGAACGACAGCAGGAGGAGGAGGTGGTGCAAGAGGAAAAGTGCCGAAGGTACAGAAGGAGAAGGTGGAGGAGGAAGAGCAAGAGCAGCAGCAGGAGCAGTATCAGGAGGAGGTGCAGGAGGAGAAAGTGCAGAAGGTGCAGGAGGAGAAGGTGCAGGAGGAACAGCAGGAGCAGGAGGAGCAGTATCAGGCAGAGGTGCAGGAGGAGAAAGTGGAGAAGGCGCAGGAGGAGAAACAGGAGGAGCAGCAGGGGGAGGAGGAGCAGGAGGAGCAGGAGCAGGAGCAGGAGTAGGTGCAAGAGGAGGTGCAGGAGGAGAAGCAAGAGGAGGAACAGGAGCAGCAGCAGAAGCAGGAGCAACAGGATCAGCAGAAGGAGGAGGGACAGGAGGAGGAGCAGGAGGTGCAGAAGGAGAAGGTGGAAAAGGTGCAGACGGAGAAGTTTGGGGAGAAGCAACCGGAGGAGAGGAAGAGTAGAGGTGGGGGAAGCAGCAGAAGAAAGGGAAGCAGCAAGATCAGATGCAGAAACATTAGGAGGAGCACAAGGAAAAGGTGGAAGTGAAAAGGGGAGGAGATTGAGAAGGTGGAGCAGGGCAGAGAAGGTGAAGGGGAAGTAGGAAGAGGAGAAGCAGGAGGAGAAGAAGCGGAAGGTTCAGGAGGAGGAAGTGGAAGAGCAGCGAGTAGGACAGAAGAAGGCGAAGCAGTAGGAGCGGGTGGAGGAGGAGGGGGGAATAAGGGGAGGAGGAGGGGTGCAGGAGGACGGCAGTGTGCATAGAGTGACAAGGTTTGTGCATTCGGACATACGTCGGAGAGAGAAGAATTGAACTGGGCACTGCAAGACTGTGCACAGACTTCTATGTGTATCTTATAGCCAGGTGTGTATATACATCAGATAGGGATTCTGGGAAAATAGCTTTGTACGCTTTACTCCACGAGTTGGTTCTGTGCATTGCGACAGTGGTTAGGTGTAAGTCAGAAACTCTCTCCTTTTATCTTCCTCTCTCCCTCTTCCTCTCTTCCTCTGTGGTTTTATAGATCTCTTCCTCTCTCTTCCCCTCTCTTCCGCTCTATTCCTCTCTCCCTCTTCCTCTCTTCCTTTCTGTTTTCATATCTCCCTTCCTCTCATTCCTCTCTTCCTCTCCCTTCCTCTCACTCCCTTTCTCTCCCTCCTTCTCCCTATTCCTCTCTCTTCCACTTTCTCCTTCTTCCTCTATCTCCGTCCATATTCCTCTTTCCCTCTTCCTCTCTCTCTCTATCTCGCTTCATCCATGACTCTATTAATTAAGGACCACCCCCAGCCTACCACCACAACCGCTGTTTATACTGAGCCCCAGAGTGTGTATTTTATGTATTATTGATATCACTGAGTACAAAGCGGGAAGGTGATGCTGCGGCTTCTATAACTATCCGAAGAACTGACCAAAGGACTGGGTGTCTCTTACTGCGCAGTATTGTTGTTTCCAGGCGGTGTGTGTGCAGTTGTGTCCAGCAGATTCCTGCAGTTGTCAGGGCAGCTGTGTCCAGCAGATTCCTGCAGCTGTATCCAGCAGATTCCTGCAGCTGTTAGTGCAGCAGATACCTGCAGCTGTATCCAGCAGATGCCTGCAGCTGTCAGTGCAGCAGATTCCTGCAACTGTATCCAGCAGATTCCTGCAGCTGTTAGTGCAGCAGATTCCTGCATCTATGTCCAGCAGATTCCTGCAGTTGTATCCAGTAGATTCCTGCAGCTGTTAGTGCAGCAGCTTCCTGCAGCTGTGTCCAGCAGATTACTGCAGCTGTGTCCAGCAGATTCCTGCAGCTGTATCCAGCAGATTCCTGCAGCTGTGTCCACCAGATTCCTGCAGCTGTGACCAGCAGATTCCTGCAGTTGTGTCCAGCAGATTCCTGCATCTGTGTCCAGCAGATTCCTGCAGCTGTCAGTGCAGTGTGCTCTTTATTTAAAGCTGCAATGTCCGATGAAAATATCAAATTTTGAAAACCGAAACAATTATCTAGATTTGATTCTGGATATCTAACTTAGATACTGGTGCACTTATTAAACATTTGTCGTCACATAGAAGGGAATATAGAGGCTATTTAATAGAACCTGTTACTGCAGAACCCAATGTTGTCAAGGGTTTTGGCAGGGGTACCAAAATTAATTGTTCATGTTTGCACTTCAAATATCTCAGAAGTTACTTCAAAGTAAAGTAAGGTAGATTGTAACAATCAGCGTAATCTATTTATCTCAGCAAATGACCGAAACTCAAAACCATCGGACTATACAACTTGAAGCTGGCAACAAAACTCCATCACCAATATACGAAGCAGACGACGCGAAAGTATTCACCCTCTTACGCAGTGTAGGGACAGTGTTGAACTTACTGTACATGGTTTAGTTTCCTGAACTGCAAACTATTTGCATCCCAGTCTAATGTGTAGAAACACCCACACCATTGACTACTATAGATATGTTATCTGTGGGCTACGCCTATCGTCTTTACGTCTGTGCTCCAATATCAGCCATTATCGCCCTCCTGCCTGCTGACAGACCACCCCACCACTAACTCAGGTAATGGTCCCTAATAACAACAACACCACGACGTGACCTGCCGATCCGCACACTTAGTTTTATTGCTCAACTCTGAACAGTCTGACAGGGGTTCGAAATTGCAAAGTTGAACAAATAAGACCCCATGAGAGCTTGCAGTGCATTAAGACCGTGTAGTAATTAACAAATACACGGAGTCCCGGCTGTAATAAAACTAATAAAACAAGTAAAAGTTATAAGAATAAGAATAATAAGGCGACAGTTGGTAATCAGAGCACTTCTCTCGACCGCACTTGGTGAACCTTTCTTTAACAATTATTTTCCCCGCCGCCATTTGTCTGATTGTCGTCTGCATTAGTGAGGAATTTGCCTGAGAGAGGAGAAACTGGCGGCAGTTATGACGGAGGTACCAGCGGACAGCAAGCTTCCCGTTATGGCCACCAGGGGGTGTGAGTCGGGGACGCTTGGCGTTCGCCCCTCACCCCGGATAGATGGAGGTAGAGGAGCTGGAGGAGCTGGAGCTGGAGGAGGTGGGTCGACCGGAAGCACCCCGGTCATCCCCCGCCGTGTGGATCACGTGCACATACTGGAGAGGTGAGTTGGTGCGAGTGGGTTTGTTTTGTTTTAACTTAAAGACTGCTTCACACGACGCGGTAATTTGACTTTAACTGCGAATTGGGAGTTCCATTTCCAGGTTGAAATTAAATGGGAGGGAGGTGAGGGGGCATCCAACATTGTCAATATGTTCAGGACTATGTACAACTCATTACATGTGGCGCTCAGTCGTGCATGGGTTGTGTGGTGTGTTTTTGTGAGTGTAAAGTTCACCTCACACAAAGCGATAATTTGAATTGAACTGCGAATTGGGATTTCCATTTCACGGTTGAAATCAAATATGGGGGAGGGTGTGAAGGGCATCCAATATTTTCAAGATATTAATGACCATGTACAACTCATGACATGGGGATTGTCAGCCGTGAAGGGGTTGTATGAGGTTTTTGTAAAGTCCGCCTGACACAAAGCGATAATTTGAATTGAACTGGGAATTAGGATTTCCATTTCCCGGTTGGAATTATATGAGGGTGGGGGCATCCAACATTTTCAAGATATTCACGACCATGTACAACTCATGACATAGGGATTGTCAGTCGTGAATGGCTTTATGGGTTTCATTTTTAACTTAAAGTCCGCCTCACACAAAGTGCTAATTTTAATTGAAATGGGAATTAGGATTTCCATTTCCAGGTTGAAATTAAATGAGGGGGTGTGAGGGGGCATCCAACATTTTCAAGATATTAACGACCATGTACAACTCATGACATGGGGATTGTCAGTCGTGAAAGGGTTGTATGGTCTTTTTTTAAAGTCTGCCTCACACAAAGCGATAATCAGGAAAAACGCGAACACAGCAAATATAGTTATGGCATTTTAATTAAGGAAAGTTAAATGTCAGGTTATACAAATGTCAGCTCACAAATGCTTAAGAAACGAGGCTAGAGATGCTATGGCTCTACTTTCCACTTTCACATGTAGGGTGGGTGGGAGGCCAATTTAAGGCTGGTTATTGTCTCCTGGCTCCTCCGGTCGTAATGACCAAACCCCGGCGCTGCGCCGCCTTATATAGCAAAAGTCTACCCGAAAAGGGGCGCATCGGCAGTTCGAGTATACTGCATAATACGTCATCAAGTCCTGTTTACCCGATTGGCGACCAGGTTAGAAAAGAACCGCCAGTCGGCGTTCGAGTTGTTTCTTAGTTATAGAGAATTCCGCTAGTCGGCGACACAATAGACGTCCTTAATACTGGCACGCCTTGGTCTGTATTCGCGATCCTGATTACCCGCAATGCCAAAGCATTACGAAACAATCAGGAAAAACGCGAACACAGCAAATATAGTTATGGCATTTTAATTAAGGAAAGTTAAATGTCAGGTTATACAAATGTCAGCTCACAAATGCTTAAGAAACGAGGCTAGAGATGCTATGGCCAAAAAGAAATGTTGATAGCATCTTGAAGCCGAGACCGTAGGTTTGCGGGGACATAGGCGTGCACCGCAGATGACTCCCAATGTCTGAGGTCTCCGATGTCCTGCAGGGAGGCTCCAAGGCGAGCACAGGCCTGTGCGCCACCTCTGCGAAGGTTGTGAGGTGTCATGGCTCCAGGCGCTCTATGGCTCCTGGCAGAGAAAGCATATGTAGATCCTTGGTAGCCCTCCATGGTGTGATGGGCGTCCCATGAGCATCCAGGAAGGCAGGACCTTATGGGTGCGGTGTGGCGCAGGGCAGAGAGAGCATATGTAGAACCTTGGTAGCCCTCCTTGGTGTGATGGGCGTCCCATGGGCATCCAGAAAGGCAGGGCCTTCTGGGTGCTGTGTTGCTAGGTTGCGGTAGTTACTCCAGGCTTGCACGGGACAGTACCTTGAATCAGGTATGGCAGGGGCATGAATGTCCATGTATTCCAGGTCAGCGCTTTGACAATTTCGATTAGCATATGATGATGTCTCTTGGTGTAACCTGTGGCAAAGAAGGCAAGTATTAATTTTTGCCACAGATTACACGCATGATGAGATAGGGTCGCCATGGCTGACATATGTCGGAGCAATTAGTGGCTTGATAACATCTCCTGGCGCGCATGTCGCCGGCTCCTTGCTTCGTCAATCGCCGGAGAATTTTGCTGCTAGAGTGATTCCCATGCCTAAAGCTTGATAACGTCTCCTGGCTCCTCCGGTCGGACCTGCTACAGAGAAATTAGTGTTTTCCTGGTCTACGGCATCTGCCAGAGTGATTCCCATGCTTAAGGCTTGATAACGTCTCCTGGCGCGCGGGTCGCTGGCTCCTTGCTTCGTCGATCGCCGGAGAATTTTAACGTCGTGCCGGCAAACCGGTGCGTGTGTTGCCGGCTCCCTGCTACGTCGATCGCCGGAGAATTAATACTGTCCCGGCGGGCTGGCGCGCGTATTGCCGGCTCCTTGCTTTGTCGATCACCGGAGAAATTTAACGTCATGCCGGCGGGCGTGTTGCCGGCTCCCGGCTTTGTCAATCGTCGGAGAAATAAGTGTGTTCCTGGTCGACGGCATCTGCTACAGTGATTCCCATGCATAAGGCTTGATAACATCTCCTGGCGCGCGTGTCGCCGGCTCCTTGGTTTGTCGATCACCGGAGAAATTTAAACGTTGTGCCGGCGAGCGTATTGCCGGCTCCCGGCTTGTCAATCGTCGGAGAAATTAGTCCGTCGTGCCGGCGAACCGGCGCGCGTGTTGCCGGCTCATTGCTTCGTCGATCACCGGAGAATTTAGTGTTGTCCCGGCGGGCTGGCGCGCGTATTGCCGGCTCCTTGCCTCGTCAATCGCCGTAGAAATTACTACACTGATTCCCATGCTTAGCGTCTGCGGGAATAGTCAGAGAATCTAACGTCGTGCCGGCCAACCAGCGCGCTTGTTGCGGGTCCTTGCTTTCGTCAATCATCAGTGAATCTAACGTCGTGCCGGCGAACCGGCACGCGTGTTGCGGGTCCTTGCTTTATCGATCGCTGGAGAATTAATATTACATGGGCGACCTGGCTCCCATGTTATCGGCTCCTTGCTCGTGCTAGTGATTCCCATGCTTAAGGCTTGATAACGTCTCCTGGCGCGCGTGTCGCTGGCTCCTTGCTTCGTCGATCGCCGGAGAATTTTAACGTCGTGCCGGCAAACCGGTGCGTGTGTTGCCGGCTCCCTGCTACATCGATCGCCGGAGAATTAATATTGTCCCGGCGGGCTGGTGCGCGTATTGCCGGCTCCTTGCTTTGTCGATCACCGGAGAAATTTAACGTCATGCCGGCGGGCGTGTTGCCGGCTCCCGGCTTTGTCAATCGTCGGAGAAACAAGTGTGTTCCTGGTCGACGGCATCTGCTACAGTGATTCCCATGCTTAAGGCTTGATAACATCTCCTGGCGCGCGTGTCGCCGGCTCCTTGGTTTGTCGGTCACCGGAGAAATTTTAACATTGTGCCGGCGAGCGTATTGCTGGCTCCCGGCTTGTCAATCGTCGGAGAAATTTGTCCGTCGTGTCGGCGAACCGGCGCGCGTGTTGCCGGCTCATTGCTTCGTCGATCACCGGAGAATTTAGTGTTGTCCCGGCGGGCCGGCGCGCGTATTGCCGGCTCCTTGCCTCGTCAATCGCCGTAGAAATGTACTACACTGATTCCCATACTTAACGTCTCCTGGCTCCTCCAGTCCGGCCGGCTGCAGTGACTCCCGCGTTGCCGGCTCCCTGCTACGTCGATCGCCGGAGAATTTAATATTGTCCCGGCGGGCTGGCGTGCATATCGCCGGCTCCTTGCTTCGTCGATCACCGGAGAAATTTAACGTCGTATCGGCGAACCGGCGCGTGTGTTGCCGGCTCCCTGCTGCGTCGATCGCCGGAGAAGTTAGTGTTGTCCCGGCGGGCCGGCGCGCGTATTGCCGGCTCCTTGCCTCGTCAATCGCCGTAGAAAGTTAACGTCATGCCGGCGAGCGTATTGCCGGCTCCCTGCTACGTCGATCGCCGGAGAATTAGTATTGTCCCGGCGGGCTGGCGCGTGTGTCGCCGGCTCCTTGCTTCGTCGATCGTCGGAGAAAATTAACGTCATGCCGGCGAACCGACGCGTGTGTTGCCGGCTCCCTGCTACGTCGATCGCCGGAGAATTTAGTGTTGTGCCGGCGGGCTACTACACTGATTCCCATGCTTAACGTCTCCTGGCTCCTCCGGTCAGGCCGGCTGCAGTGAATCCCAATTTAAGGCTGGTTATTGTCTCCTGGCTCCTCCGGTCGTAATGACCAAACCCCGGCGCTGCACCGCCTTATATAGCAAAAGTCTACCCGAAAAGGGGCGCATCGGCAGTTCGAGTATACTGCATAATACGTCATCAAGTCCTGTTTACCCGATTGGCGACCAGGTTAGAAAAGAACCGCCAGTCGGCGTTCGAGTTGTTTCTTAGTTATAGAGAATTCCGCTAGTCGGCGACACAATAGACGTCCTTAATACTGGCACGCCTTGGTCTGTATTCGCGATCCTGATTACCCGCAATGCCAAAGCATTACGAAACAATTTGAATCAAACTGTGAATTAGGATTTCCATTTCTAGGTTGAAATTATGGGAAAGTACTATTGTACTATTGTAAACATGTTGAAAATGTTGGATGCCCATAAGTAAGCAATATAATGAGACAATGAGCTAACACGTTAAGTCAGATATTATTTATCCAGTTTGCTTGATAGTATATGTTGGCTAAATCGATTCGGGGGCTAAATTCCCAGTCATGAGCAATTGCCCCCTCCAAACTATCCACACGTTTTTTGGGTTTGCAGTTGTTTTTTCTGGTAAATATGTTTATTCTGCTGAATAAATCTTTTGTCAGTGCCAAAGGACTGGTCTTCCAGCCATTTTTCAATGCAGGGTTGTTTACAAATATTGTATATAGAGTAAGGTGTACAATAACTGTTGAATACACAATTTGCAGCATATAACACAATGAAATTCTGTAACCAGAAATTTCCATAACAATAGTCATATATCTAGATCAATATATATATATATATACGTTTATATGTTGGAACATCTATATCAGGTTTGGAAAGGGCACCAGTTGCCCATGTGTTGGCTAAATAGATTAGTGGCCAAATGTCCTGTTATTGCTGGATACTATGTGTGTATATATATGTATATATATATATATATATATATATATATACATATATATATATATATATATATATATATATATACATATATTCCGGTTTATGTTTTATATATATATTAAAATCGATAACAGCGCGAAGCTCCCATCAGTTGACAAATTGGCTAATTAATGTTTAAGCCAAATGCCCTGTCATGGTTGGCTAGCCTGTGTATATATATATGGGCAAGTGTGCACGGTTCGAAAGAACACTTTAGCATCCAATATAAGATGAGATACGGGGGCAAGATTCCAATCGGTTGACAAATTGGCTAATTGATTGTGAAGCCAAATGCCTTGTCATGGGTGGCTAGTCTGCGTGTGTGTATATATATATATATATATATATATATATATATATATATATATATATATAGGTTACTGTGTGCGGTTCACAAGAACGCTTCGGAATCTAATATAAGGTGAGATACGGGCACAAGACTCCCAACTTCCCCACCTCACTTCCAGCAGTAGTTGCCGAGGGTATGTATGTCAAATCAATTTTCTTTTGTTTGTGTATCTTCTTAAGAAGAACCTTACCACTTTAGCGTTGCTCCATCAAAATCACATGACCAAGGCACTCAATTACAGCCGAGATTCCATTAGTGGATCATTGCAGCATCGGTACACAGGACGAGGAGGCATGATGTTGGGATAACATGGCATTTATTCCGGGCGGCCCCCGGGGGCATTACATGATGTGAGCGAGCTGGAGGCTGCATGGAGCAAAGTCATAGGGTGACCGCGGTCAAATATGAGAGTGGGATGAGTGAGGCGAGACATATGAGCCCATGGTCATTCACCACGATGCGGCATGGGTCGTGCGGCACACAATGCTGTGCAAAGTGTGTGATGCATAAGCAGCGTTCGCTTGTAAGACTTACGAAACAGGTGTATATACATATATATATGTATATATTTATATACATATATATATTTATATTCATGTATATATTACATATATATATATATTTAGATATATCTATATATCTTAGTGAATATATTCTTTATGTGTATTTTATATATTTGTATATTTATATACGTTTATTTAAATATATATTTATGTATATATTTATGTACATTTAAATATATTTATATATGTATATATTTATATATTTATATATTTATATACTTATATGTTTATATACTTATATATTTATATATTTATATATTTATATATTTATATATTTATATATTTATATATTTATATATTTATATATTTATATATCTATATATTTATATATTTATATATTTATATATTTATATATTTATATATTTATATATTCATATATTCATATATTTATATATTTATATACTCCTTACAGCGAGATTTTCTGTTGCATACAAGTGACAGAACCACTGTCATAAAACGAACCCTTCCCCGCCTTAATAATTATGACCTCGAACGTTGCTTGTATGTCAAACCTCATTCAAGCACCCATCCGGTGTGTTGTTCTTTCTCAATTCGTGCACGAATACGCGCCAATGGCAGCCCAACACGATCCCAGTTTGCGCAGGAGCAGAGACCAACTATTGTATGGCACCCTATTGGAACCACTCTCAAGTTTGTGTGTAAATGGAATTTCCACTTAATACACTCAGGTTACTGACATTTTATGTGTGTCTTTCTTTAATACCGATCATTTTCCCAGACACCTTATCACCAGCAGCTAATACTTAAAGTTGCATAGTCCGATGCTTTTGAGTTTCTGTCATTTTCTGAGATAAATGTATTACGTTGATCATTATAATCTACCTTACTTAGTTTGAAGTAACTTTTATTTTAAACGACTAACTTTCAAGACGTTTCAAGTTCAAACCTGCCAAATTAATTTCGACACGCACACCAAAATTCTGTTACCATATGCTTCTGCAGCAAAAGGTTCTATTAAATTGCTTCAGTATACCCTTCTATGTGGCAACAAATGTTTTATAAATGTGCCAGGATCTAAGTTAGATCTGTAGAATCAAATCTAGGTAATTGCTTTGATTTTGAAAATGTAATGTTTTCCTCAGACTATGAAGCTTTAATATCCAAAAGGATTAGCGATTTCCATAAGCCTCCTTTTTAAAACATTAATGTTGACCGATTCATATTTTAACACCCTATCAGCAGCAACAACCATATTCAACGCGAGAAATTAGTAAGGAGATATCGTGTCACTTTGGTTACATGAAAAAGAAAATTGATCACATCTACGCATTTACATTGAAATTTCCATGAAAATGTGAATAGTTCAAATTTGCGTCAAATAAAAGGAAGATAAACTCGAGATGCAATTTCGAGGTGGTTAAAAAATTGTACTTTTATTCAGCATTTTCAATTTAACTTAATAAACATTTGAAACATCGGTAGTGAACGAAAAATTGGTATTATACGCACGATCCACTGAAAGTAACCTACTGCAAATAGGACATGATTTTAAATCTTCACTTTCAGTGTCAGCAGTCTACAATTTAAGCAGTGTCTACAATTTAAGCAGAAGACGAAAGATTAAGGCTTATTGAGTTACCTTCACTGAAATGGCATTTCTCGTAAATTAGAACGATTCAGATTTACATGGTAATGTCAATGCAAATGCACAGATGAGATACATTTCCTTTTTTAATAGCTAACTTTTTTCAACAATTTTCCTGTAAGACAGAGTCTTGTTTGCTTAACTGTAATCAATCAAATCTTGTTTGGATTTATTGTGTACATTATAAATGATGTCGTGGATATGTGTTTGATGTCCATGTTGTAAGAGTGATATTCACATATTGCTCAATTTGTATAAGATCAAAATCAAAAGGGGAAGTTGCTTTTTTTCAACTCTGAAATATGCACAACATATGAACGTGGATTCTGCTATTATTTGGAATGTTTTCTGCTATTATTTGGATGTTATCGCTTTTGGTTTCCATGTCACAGCTTAATGTCTAGAGAATGACCCATGTACAGTAAGAAAATGTAATGTCAAAGGACCTAATTAAGTGTATTATTGATGATAAAACACTAACTCTTCATGAACATAGAACGGTACTGGAAAGGTCATCTACAACGCAGATCACTGACTTTCTAAATATAACTTTTGAAGTCGCAAACAGTTTAGTAATATGACACCTCCTATGTATAAACTCAGCTTTTTGAGTATTTTAGATAATCTGTGGGCATGATAGGCTTTTGCACCTACTGTTTGTTTGTTTGTTGGTGTATTATTTAACAATTCTAGTAGTATTTAGGCCATATTATGACGAGTACTGTTTCGTGACAGCGTGCACTCCTGGTAACTTTATAGTGATGTCCCAGTGGGAGACTGGGTGGCTGGCACCATGATTCAATATCTCACCCAGTATTGTTATCAAGGATGTGTTCTATCACCTAGTCTTTTCAACATTTATATGGAAATGATTTTCAGAGAAATAGATGACATCATAGGAATAAATGTTGGAGGTGGAAATATCAATAACACAAGATACGCAGACGATACAGCACTGCTAGCCTTAACGTCAAATCGACTACAAGATATAGTGGATGAAGTAAAAGAAAAAAGTGAGAGATGTGGCCTCAAAATGAATGTAAAGAAGACAAAATCCATGGTTGTCAGCAGAAAGGAATACAAACCAAGAGCAGAGATAAAAGTTAATGGTGTAATCTTGGAGCAGGTAGAGTCATTTGTGTATCTGGGCCATTTAATAACTAGTGATGGCGGATGTGAAAGAGAGATTAAACGGAGAATAAACATTGCCAAAACAACATTTCTAAAGATGCAGAAAGTACTAACATCTAGAGACATAAATATAAAAACAAGACTCCGACTGCTAAAATGCTATGTGTGGTCTACACTTTTATATTGCTGCGAGACATGGACTTTGAAGAAAGCAATAACAACAAAGCTTGAGGCATTTGAAATGTGGCAATACAGAAGAATGTTAAAAATTCCATGGTCAGCAATGAAAAGCAACATGGAGGTCCTAGCAAGAATGAAAATAAAGAGACAGATAATACAAACGATCAAAAACAGAAAAATTAAATACTTTGGCCACATGATACGGCACCAGGAATCACAGAGAAGAATACTGGAAGGGAAGATAGAAGGGAAACGACCAAGAGGGAGAAGGAGAACAACATGGATGGACAACATCACTGAGTGGACAGCAATGAGCTATGCGGAATGCGTGAGAGGAACAAATGACAGGAAGAGATGGAGGTCCATTGCAGCCAACCTTCTTTGAGAAGACGGCACCCATTGATTGATTGATGATTGTTATCATAATTCACGAAGAGACAGAAGTGGTATACTAGTGCTTTATTTAATCAGGCGAATAGAACAGATGAACCAAACAAAACGATCAATGCAATAATCGGCTCACAACCCTACGCATGACTCTTCTTTTTTACCGGCTCCTCTTGTTGTAGTTGAGGGGTGGGTGGCAGCAAATTGTAGATCAGCCTGACCATGCTGGTTTGTGTCCAGGCGGTGAATGGACGATAACCTAGAGGCAGGCTGCATCAACACTGGAGAAGTAGTTTGACGCTATCTGGCAGTATCTGTGTCACTGAGTTAATGTAAGAAAGTTCTGACCCATGTGGTTAGGTGGCACCAAGTGTCAGTGGTAAAGCTTGGCAGGCTGACTATCTCCCATCCTGCCGATGATTACCCATGTTAGGCTAACATGAATAATGTTGACTAAACCAGTCCTTGCCCTATTTTCTAACTTGTAGTTTATCTTGCTTCCATTAATTACCATTGCTTACTATGGGTAAATACTTGGTAGGTTCCCCTTCCTTTCCAAGGTGACTGGACTTATCGAAGGATGATGAAAATATCATGGTCAAAGAAGATCACCAACAAAGAAGTTCTCAGAAAAATTAAAAATAAGAAAAGCTTGTTTGCCACTATACAGACAAAGAAACTTATTTATTTTGGCCACATCATTCATCAGAGTTCAATATACCGTACATTGTTGGAAGGAAAGGTGAATGGCAGCAGAGGGAGAGGGAGACCAAGAACATCATGGTTTACAAATATGTCACAGTGGACAGGCTTGAATTATTCACAGTCTATCAGAACAGCACACCATCGGGACAAGTGGAGAACCATTGCATCCAACCCTCGACTAGAGGATGGAACTATTGATTGATTGAGTTTATCTTGATGTTAAATTGTTAAACTGTTAGTTATTAAACTTAGGTACATTTGTTAGTTAGCTATTGTCAGTTTGTAGTCAATCATTTGTGTACAAGCAGGATTATCACCAAACAGTGCACAAGCTTAAACAGGGTCCCTTTCCCAGTTTACCCTACCTGAGAATGCTGACCAATTCCACTCATCCACATTTAATGGTTAAACATTAAAACATTAAAAACATATACGCAACAAAGAGTATTGGTTGTCCCAATTCATTAGCAGAATAAAATGTTAAAAATAAAGCCATCATCATAGCCTCAATAAGCATGGTCTCCTACACTTGGCCTCAATTATTGGAATGAGCTGAGTTATTATAATGTCACAAGCACATTTTCATTAAAGTTGCATATTCCGATGGGTTTTGAATTTCTGTCAATTTCAGGGATAAATATATTAAATTGATTGTTATTATATACCTTTAAGTAAGTTTTATTTTAAATGGCTAAATTTTGAGATATTTGAAGTGCAAAAATGGCAAATTAATTTTGGCAAGCACGCCAAAACTCTGATGTCATAGGCTTATGCAGTAACAGTAGGCTTATGCAGTAACAGTTTCCATTATATTGACACAGTATGCCACTTCTATGTGGCAACACATGCTTTAAAAGTCCATCTGTATTTGTTAGATATGGAGAATCAAATCTAGATAATTGTTTTGGTTTAGAAAATGTGATGCTTCATCGGACTATGTAAAATGCTCCCAAAATACAGGCCATATATCATGGTGCACTAGCTTTGTTTTTAAAGATTGGAATTGATATGAAGACAATGATTGTGATTAATTGTTAGAAGTATTGGTTCATCACAATCACAATATGCTATGGTGATATAAAGGTTAACCCAACAAAATCAGTCAATCGTCCTGGCCATACTGAATTAGTCTAGTCAGAAATGACAAGTCGGGGGTAGCGTATTTTACTCATGAACGAGCACTGAATGTGCACTAAGACTAAGAAGCTACACTTCGGCTATTTGCATTTTTATCAGACCAGATTGGCCACATCATTCGTCAGAGTTCAATATACCGTACATTGTTGGAAGGGAAGGTGAATGGCAGCAGAGGGAGAGGGAGACCAAGAACATCATGGTTTACAAATATTTCATAGTGGACAGGCTTGAATTATTCACAGTCTATCAGAACAGCACAACATCGGGACAAGTGGAGAACCATTGCATCCAACCCTCGACTAGAGGATGGAACTATTGATTGATTGATCAGACCAGATGGGATGGCCGAATGAGTTGAGTGTCTGTCTCCTGTTTTGGGAGATCAGGGAATCCGAACCTATCGGTTCATGGGTTTGAACCCCGGTCGAGTCAAACCAACGACTTAAAAATGTATACTTGTCGCTTCCTAGCCAGGTGCTGGGCATTATTTGGATAGGGGAAGGACTGGTTGGCTCAGTGTCAGGATAATGTGAGTGAGTGGGACATCAGGTCATGGTGCTGTGGCGTGGTCTCCCAGTGGGACAGCACTATAAAGTCGCCATCAGTACGCACTGTCCAAGTCGGTACCCATCTTGATATGACCTTAGATGTTGCTAGGACGTAAACATCAACAAAGAAACAAAACAAAGCACTTGGGCATATCTCTGTCACGAGACTACATGGATACAGGCCACAGTTTGAGCTGAGTGAAAGGTATGGTACCTACATATCCATGGTATATGCCTTATTCTGTGATTTATTTGCAAATAGTGCACAAGCTTAAACAGGGTCCCTTTCTCAGTCTACCCTACCCTACCTCTCATGGCGTGGTGTCACACATTTTTCACATCAATCAGTAGCAGAGACATATATTCGTACCCGTAGCCCCCACCCCTCTACCCGGGGCAAAGAACACTCTCAGGCGCGCATGACAATGTGGAGCATCCGTTGGGTAGGATTCGGACTGATGGTGGCTCCACCCGTCACGTGATGGGTGGAGTGAAGTAGCGGGAAGCCAATCCACAGCATTGCATGTCCAGTTACAATAACGGACAATAATAACAATAGATCCCTTCCATGCCTTTATACTCGCATAATGCAGTATGCATCACATGTATATGTATGCACAATAGTACCTCGCTTCAAAGGACAATTCAACTATACAACTATACAATTCAACTATAAATAGCAGGTGCCCTGCCATCGGAGTGACAGTTAAATGTGAAAAAACAGTTTGTACATTGAACAGTTTCTAGCGCATGGCACGGGCTCGCCATAATAGACATAGTTGAAGATAGGTATTACTTTAAATGTACATTTTATTCATCCAATAATGTATTTTGTTCCATCGGAACGCTGGTGTTTCAGTTATAAAATAGAACATCTTTGAAGAATAACTGCTAGCCATTGCAGTTACTCCTCTTATACTCACTACTATTCAGGTGGATCCTGGCAACTGTCTGCCAGTCTCAACCTATAAAGTACCATAAACAACTCATAAGGAAGAAAGGAAGACAAGTCACGCAAGATTGGGAGTGATTAGGTTGAGCTTTATTGCTACAACTCTTGTTCACCTACTAGTGACCTGCCACCCTGACTCACTTACAACCTGCTACACAGACCAACATGGTTCCTGCTTGCTCAATCAGAATCAGTGCCTCCAGCCCTTTGAACCTGAGTCCCATGGGTGTTACACGCAGCTCAGTGGTGAACTACTTCTGTTGGTACCTATAGAGTGAGTGTGTGTCTGTATAGCAAGTGCAAGGAGTATAAGATGAGTGGGCTCAGATAGCCAGCCAATCAGACACCCCCCGCAGCCTGGGAGGGACGGCGCCCAAGAGCGGCACCTGTCACTCAACCCCAGTGCAGGTGGTGTCCTTAATGTAGGCAGAATGGCTGGGTGTGCTTACCCAGCGGTCCCGTGGTAACAAGTAATCATCATACAGTTACAATAAACATTAATATGTGTTCCCGCTCCATTTGCACTATTCCTGGTGCATAGAGGGAACATTTCTGTAATTAGTAACCGTATCTTCATATCTAGACATCATATCACAATCACGGTCACATAGCATTCATATGTCACACAGCAAGTGGGCACCCATTGTGTCGCTATTACATAACAATGTTCCCCAACTCCGCCACCCGAGATATTGATATAATTCGAAGCTTGTCTACCACGACCGAAAGACTGTATATTTTTACAACTTGATATATTAGAATAGCTTCCGGCTACAAATAATGGTAAATTACCTCCACTTTTATTTGGATCATAAATATACAGTAAAACCTCTCTAAATCGACCGACCATGGGACCGACGTTAAGTGGTCCATTTAGGAAGGTGGTCCATTTAGGGAGTTAAAATAGTTAAAATGGTATTGTTGGGACCCAAATAAAGTGATCGATATAGGGGAGTGATCGATCTGTGGAACTGGTCGGTTAGAGAGGTTTTACTGTATATATATAGCAAAGTATATATGTTCCCTTAGCATTTATACTTGTATAAATGCGCTATACATCACATATACCTAAATCATCATCATCATCATCATGCTGTCGGTCGCAATGCGACAAAGACTGCTTTCATTACTTGACTGCCGCTCTCCATTTAGCTCTCTGCTGTGAGAGTTGCGTCCATGAGTCGGTCTTAATGTCTCTCAGCTTCAGGTTTCTCTTGATGGTATCTTTGAACCGGAGACGGGGGCGCCCTATCTTTCTGTAGCCAGAAGACAGTTGAGAATAGAGGATCTGCTTTGGTAGCCTGTCTGATGACATCCTCATGAGGTGTCCAGTCCACCGGAGATTCTTTTTGATCAGAAGATCTTCCATAGAGGGCAGCCCCATCCGTTTCGAGTATTTCCTTATTCGTCACTTTGTCCTTCCAGGTTAGCCTCATGATTGAACGCAGATGTCGCATCATGAAGGCATGCAGCCTTTTCACCTGCTGTCTGTACACTGTCCAGGCCTCGGCTCCGTATAGTAGGGTGGATAGCACGATTGCGCGGTAGATCTTACCTTTGACCCGAATGGACACATGGTGGTTGTTCCAGAGTCTCTGGCGTAGTCGGCCGAAAGATGCGCTAGCCTTGGCCATCCTCCTCTGTACATTTCATGAAAGCTGCCTGCAAAAGTGTTGAAGTGCTGCTGGCTTTTGCAAGTTACCAGCGGCACTCTCTCGGGGAGCAAATAGAGGTTTCACACCGGCAAGAACATGTCAAGACAGGCGCAAAACTATTTGTCCCTGCAGTGGCTGGTCGGGAGATGTTGGGAGTTCCATACATCAACCGCCCTCAATGCTGCCACAGTGACATGGTTTTCTGTTTAGGGTTTGCTCCCTTAGCCTTCGGTTCTGTCAAGGACCTGTACCACAAGGCAGTGGTTTAGAACTCTGCAAGGCAGGGGCGTCAAACTCCCTGAGGTATTGCTATACCTGCATATACCTAAATACAGGGTCAATAAACTAACTAAAGGAATCAGTGGATATAATTGCCAACAATAGTCTTGTACCAGGCAAGTTGGTTTGTCCATTAACCCATAAACTGAACCAGCAGTAGAGGTCAGGGGGTAATTAGTCGTCGTCAGTGTTTTGTAGAAGTATCACAGAGTTCTAGTTGGTTTACCATATATAAATAAATATATATATATATATATATGTATATCGCAGACACTAAGAATGGCAGTCGCTGGCGATTGGTTTGGAAAGGAGCCGAGTGAGGGTGCCACGTATCGCTCGAGGGAGGAGATGAGTACATAGACTAACCTGATTGGGGGATGACGTAACAATACTCGATGTTGCTAGGACGCAAAACAACAACACGTGTATTGATCTGCACAACACGCCCTGCACAATGGATGCTATGCAGGGGTCTGATGGCTTCGGCTGAAAACGGTCACAATGGCGGCCCAATGGCGGTAAATTGTGCACTTACTGTACACTTCCTAATGGGCTGAGAAGGAACGTATGCACAGCTGTAAAATATGCATGAGTGTGTGCAGGGGGGGGGGGGTACCTCAATGACAGCTCTCACAGTGGGAAGCATTCCACTCCAACACACTTTTTTTGTTGGTACATTAGTTGTTTAAGCAGGGAAAATGTCAATCGCGGATGATTGGTCTTCCTCATTCCACTGCTCCTTGCCCTATTCTAATAATGCTGAGTGCCTGGCTAGGAAGAGACAAATATCCATTTTTAAGTCATTGGTTTGACTTAACCAGGATTCGAACCCACGATCCCACGATCTACCAACACCGGAGACTTTGAGGCTAAAACAGATGAGCAGTTGTTGTTGTCATTGTGAAATCAGCTCCGATTGCGAGCTTTGTGGCTAATGTCAAAGTTTTAGACATACCCAAAACTTTCAACGTAGCTCGACGTAAAGGCCATTACGTTGGGTGATATTGGACTTACGTTGCACTCAAGTTAGGCTTACATCGAGATACGACAGATGTTTGTTAGAGCTACGTCGGTCTACGTCGACTTACTGTTGACTGACGGAGAGCCGGGAGAAAAGTGCAGCCCACGCGCTGACAATGTGGTGTTAACATATCTCGATGTAGATCTAAAATGTCTCTGAGGTGTGTCTAACATTAGTCTAATGTAAGTCCAATGTGTCTTGATGTATTCGACATAGGTGACAACTGGCTGTCATGTGCATAACGTATGTAACATGCGCCAACGTAAGCAAACATGCTGTGAACATGGTGTGAACATTTTGTCTCGCTGTCCTTATGCTTAGCACGCTGGGCTGTCTTTAGACTGACGGTGCTCACTCACGGGCCGGACGTCGACTCACATTACAAATTATGCCAGAGTCACATGTAGCTACATTAGGGCAGGTGTAATTACGCAAGTCCTACGCTAAGCTGTCATTATGGTTTCGCTTGGCTGACGCCGTGCGCGCTGGAGGCTCGTTAGCCTTAGGTTGGGCCATTCTTTTTGTTTACATTCTAACTCGTTGAGACACATTAGAAGTACATTGGACCAATGTTCCGCCTGTGTCCACTACATTGCACTGACATCCAATTTGGCCCTGAAACACCAAGAATTTCAACGTATCTGAACGTAAAAAAAGTGATTTTTGAATTGCCCACTCACTGGCCTGTTATTAACACACAGTACTGTGTCACTGACATTATGGTTTATTGTTACAATAGTCTCAGGGCTAAATGCACCTGGTTGATGAAAGTGGCCTCAAGCAATTAAGGGCAAGCATTATGGTTGCACATCTATCGAGATAAGTGATTGGCTATGTCTCAATTGACAAGTGACGTGTTTTAGTGGCACAATACTGTATTCCATTATAAGGAACATGGCGGACTATTGACATACAAATGTTGTTGTGGATGTCATGCAATATGTAACATTAAAGTTGCATAGTCACATAGTCTTCAGTTTCTGTCATTTTCTGAAATAAATATATTAGGTCGGTCGTTATAATCTACCTTACTTTACGTTTGGAGTAACTTTGCTTTAAAATGACCAACCCTGGAGTGTAAACATGCCAAATTAATGTTGGTGTGCTTGTCAAAACTATGATCCCATAACTTCAGCAGTAACAAGTTCTATTAAATTGACTTAGTATACCATTCTATTTAGCGCTAAATGCTTAATAAGTGCATCAGTATCTAATGCCTCAGTCACAAATGCCTTGCGGTGTGCTTGCGGCGGCAGTAATTCGCTGCATCAGCAAAACCATGCAGCAAACGTATGGTTGGATATGGTGGCCGTACGGCGACCATATAGTTTTTTGATTGCCGCAAGGGATTACATTTTTTTAAAGTTGAAGTTATCTTAACTTTGGAAAATCGCAATGACGCAGGCCAGAATCCCACTGTAATCCCGCCAATTTCTATTGTTAACAAAGGCAGCATGATGTGGAACAACCTACCAACCAGAACCAGGGCAGCGTCCTCTTACCTAGAATTTAAAAACTCACTAAGAGTACATCGGATTGGGCAGGCCCTTATGCAGTTGCAGTAAAGTATGTTCCATGGCGTCACCATACCGTAAGTGGCAGACCACCAAACCCTCAGCCTCGGTTTCTCCCCCCCCCCCACCCCCCACTTTTTAATTTGTTGCTGTTCCTCTGTTATCTCCAGTCAAACATATACGATGACAGAGACAGTCCCGGTAAAAATGTAAAATTTAAGATCTAAATGCATTAGGATTGGTCCCACTGCTTCACTGGTCACAGCTGGTCCATGTATTATTAACAACCCCACCCCAACAAAATAATTCATAAACTCACATAACTAACTACATTAGAGTTACACTAGAATTTTCCTAACAAACCAACATTTATATACCGCTTGCCTAACTGCAACTGAACATTAAAACTGACTACAAGTTTACTAACTGAATACAGAAGATAACTTCTGCTTACATTCTAAATACTATGTAAATACTCACATTGATCTGACTAATATTGATCTGGTTATATGACATTACTGTACCATATTCTTATGGAACATTTGGGTTTCAGAATTTCATTGTGTTACATGGTGCAAATTGTGTATTCAACAGGTATTGTACACCTTATTCTACATGCCTTTTGTGTAAATAACCCTGAATTGAAAAATGGCTGGAAGACCTGTGCTTCGGCACTGACAAAAGACTTATTCAGCAGAATAAACATATTTACCAAAAAAAACACCAAAAAAAACAGAATAATATGCTTGTGGAATAATGTATAGAAATTATGAATTAAAAAAATGTCTTAAAGAATCTTATCTGCAGTTGTGCAGCGACACAAAAAAAGATCTTTGGCGCCGTACAGTATGATTTGTGAATAGATAAACCACAGACTGCAATGCCATAACATTTGCATAAACCGCAAGACACACAGCAGACCACAGCACCGTATGGCGACCACAGCATTTGTGACCTAGGCTTAAGTTAGATGTATAGGTTCAAATCTAGATAAGTGTTTTGCTTTTGAAAATCTGATGCTTTCATCGGACTACGCAACATATAGATTGGGATCAGCCCTAAGCGAATACCTGGCAAAGACAAACATCCTACTTTATTTCACGGGGAAATAGAAATCCAATTCAATTCAAGTCAGCAAACATGGAAAGAATGGCATATTCGGCAGCCTGCCCTAGTTTCCCATACTATGTCCTTGCACTATGGTAACTTGCGTTATTTGTTGTCCTCTTAGATTTCTTCTCCCCCGGAAATCATCATTGTGAATAGAAAGTTACTCACCGGAAATTACTGTTGGTGTGCAACCCTCCCCCCACCCCCCCCACCCCTGCACACACACCTACACACACAATCTCGTTAAGTCTTGATATAAGCAGTCACCGACTTTCTCTCAGCTGGTCGTTTACGGTAATATCTCCGGAACCAAATGTTGTCTGATAATGCACTGATTAAATCTGATTGGTTGGATGTTGGTGTTTTACGTCCTGGCAACATCTAAGGTCAGATCAGGATTCGCACCGACTTGTGATATTGTGCACTCATGGGGACGTTATAGTGCTGCCCCATTGGGAGAACAGACCGCCAACACCATGGCCTGATATCCCACTCAATACCATTATCCTGACCCTGAGCCAACCAGCCCTTGCCCTATCCTAATAATGTAGAGTACCTGGGTAGGAAGAGACAAGTATCAATTTTAAAGTCATTGGTTTGACTCGACCAGGGTTCCAATCCCACGATCTACTAAAACGGGAGACGCTCAACTCATTCGACTATCCCGTCTCGTTGATTAAATCTGGTGGAATCAAATGTTGTCTACTAGTTACAAAGGTGAACCCAGGCAACCATAGCTACACACTACTGCTTTATTGAAAGCAGACAAATTTCTTTCGACACAAATGGAGGTAATTCATGCATTGGTTACTTATTGGTAGCATAACCTAGAAGCATACGCCATTTAGACATTTGAACTGAAATAGAAGCAGATGAGATTAATACATTTGAACTTAATTAGAAGCAGACTATATTTAGACATTGAACTTAATTAGAATCAGGCAACATTTAGACATTGAACTTAATTAGAAACAGATGACATTTAGACAGTAAACTTAATTAGAAGCAGACAACATTTTAGACATTGAACTTAATTAGAAGCAGAGAACATTTTAGACATTGAACTTAATTAGAAGCAGAGAACATTTTAGATATTGAACTTAATTAGAAGCAGAGAACATTTTAGATATTGAACTTAATTCGAAGCAGACAACATTTTAGATATTGAACTTAATTAGAAGCAGACATTTTAGATAGTAATCTTAATTAGAAGCAGACAACAGTTAGACATTGAACTTAATTAGAAGCAGACAACACTTTAGATATTGAACTTAATTAGAAACAGATGACATTTAGACATTGAACTTAATTAGAAGCGGATGACATTTAGACAGTGAACTTAATTAGAAGCAGATGACATTTAGACATTGAACTTAATTAGAAGCAGACAACATTTTAGACATTGAACTTAATTAGAAGCAGACAACATTTTAGATATTGAACTTAATTAGAAACAGATGACATTTAGACAGTGAACTTAATTAGAAGCAGATGACATTTTAGACATTGAACTTAATTAGAAGCAGACAACATTTTAGATATTGAACTTAATTAGAAACAGATGACATTTAGACAATGAACTTAATTAGAAGCAGATGACATTTTAAACATTGAACTTAATTAGAAGCAGACAACATTTTAGATATTAAACTTAATTAGAAGCAGATGAAATATAGACATTGAACTTAATTAGAAGCAGATGACATTTAGACATTGAACTTAATTAGAAGCAGACAACATTTTAGATATTGAACTTAATTAAACAGATGACATTTAGACAATGAACTTAATTAGAAGCAGATGACATTTTAAACATTGAACTTAATTAGAAGCAGACAACATTTTAGAAATTGAACTTAATTAGAAGCCGATTAAATATAGACATTGAACGTAATTAGAAGCAGATGACATTTAGATATTGAACTTAATTAGAAGCAGATGAAATATAGATGTTGCTCAGGAAATATACAGTTACCACTGAATGTGTTAAACAGTTTCCATCTGCTACATAATTCTTATTTGGGATTTGTGTATTTCTTTTTTTTGGTAATATGGGCTAGTTTTCAATAGAACACAATTATTGCTACAGGGTGCTGTAGTAAAGCAAAAGGGGACCCCCCCCCCCCACCCCGCACCTCAGGGAATTGCCACTGGGTTTACCTCAGGAACATTAAATCAGAGGCGCTCAAACCTGCTTTGACCGCAGTAAAAGTCTTACCCCGACGTTATATTGATCCATTAATGGTCCTGGGACCATGTATTTAAGTATATATATATATATATATATATATATATATATATATATATACAGCAAAACCTCTCTAACTGACCACCTCCACATATCAACCACTCCACTATATCGATCGCTTTATTTGGGTCCCAAACGATCGCCTATACAATATCATTGTAATGATTTCTTTTAACTCCCTAAACCGACCACCTCCATAAATGGACCATTTAAAGTCGGTCCCATGGTCGGTCGACTTAGGGAGGTTTTACTGTATATATATATATGTATATATATATATATATATATATATATTAATGCACCTATATACATATATATATTTATATATATAGGCGTTATGCTGTGGTAATTTGCAGACACATGGAGCACTATTCTTTCGAACTCACACTTGTGCCATTCCGAGCCTAGGGTCCTAACCATAATAAGCCTATTTAGGCTGACTGGTACAAGCACCGTACCCACGCCTACCTATCTCTTTGGACTCTTGTCTGTGAGGTAAGTACAGCCTAAAACTCTAAAAGGTATATATATTATGTGTATATATATATATGTATATAGACCTTTAAGAGTGTATATGAGGTAGGCTGGATTTACCTCTCTCTATATATAGAACACAATTATCCGCCAGTGCGACTGACACTGGTCAACATCCGGGGGAGGTGAGGTGAGCCGAGATGGCGACACCGTTATAGTTTTACATCTACGGAGTATAACAATAATAATAATTAGTAATATTCCCTCACGTATCTTTATGCTCGCATAATACGTTATGAATCACATATATTCAATGGTTACATTCTTAGCTAGCTCCAAATTAGGAAATATATATTCTTATTGTGACTTCTTCCGAATTCAGCTTCGACAATCCCATCTGGATTATCAAACGCACAATCTAGAATGAATCCACAGCTAAATCAATCTCCGTGACTGCCAATATTGATACTCGTTGCTATCTAGCCTGGCGTTTGGCGTTGCTACGATAAGGCAAGGATTAGTTTGTCGACTGCCAGGATATTGTGACTGAGTGAGATATCTGGTCATGGTGCCGGCACCGTGAATCCGGCACGGCACCCATATTTAACCCGCCCCCCTCCCACCCCTCCAACAAAACAAGGAGCACCACATCTCTGGTAGCTGATGTGGAGGGGGTAGGGGATAGGAGAAGGTTGGGGAGGAGGGGGAGGAGGAGGGGGGAGGAACGTGAGAGGAAGGGGAGGGGGAGCGTAGGGAGAAGGGGGAGAGGAAAGGGACAGTGAAGAGGAGGGGGAGAGTGGTGGAGAAGGAGGGGGTAGGAGGGGAGAGGGGGAAGAGAGTGAGGAGGGGAGAACGGGGGTAGGAGGGAGAGGAGGTGGATAGGTGAAGGGGAGTGGGAGGAGGGGGGATAAGGGATGAGCATTGGAGTCAGAAGGGGGAATGACGGAAGGAGGAGGGAGAAGAAGAGGAAAATGAGCAGGAGGGTTGACAGGGGAGCAGATGGATGGAGAGGGGAGGAGGGGGAGGGGGAGAAGGGAGAAGGGGGGAGAGTGAAGAGATGGGGGGATGAGTAGCGGATGGGGCGAACGAGGGGGAGAGGGGGAGGGGGAAGATGGGAGGGGAGGAGGAGTTACAACTTACATTGCAGTTACAATGGGATGTAGTGCGTAAACATAGTATAAATACATATAATATGATGTAGAAGTCTAGTGTTCGGGTGCATTGCATTCATATTGCCCGAATGGCTGCTACGGGAGAACTGCTGGTTCCGGCAGCAATTGAGTTCCCATTGGCGGCGGTAAGGCGGCGCTGGTAAGGCCCGTGATTGACTGAGCCGTAAGCACGATCTAATATTACTGGGTTCCGGCCGTCATGAACACCAGATAATATCATAAACTCTTCCACCTTCATTTCACCTGTGATGCTTCTATTCCAAACCAAGACTAATACTCAGTAACCACACCTAAGGAAGAAAGGGAAGACAAGTCACAAAGATTGACAGTGAAGATGTTGTGCTTTATTGCATCAACTCCTGTTCACCTACTAGTGACCTATCACCCTATCCCCCTAGCTTCTGTACACACAGAATCTCATTACTACTTTAGCCTGTATAGAAAGCAGTGCCTACAGCCCATGGGACAGGAGTCCTATGGCTCTGTACACCCTCAATTGGAATATATGAATTTTGCTAGCATCAGACAGAGTGTCTGGGGTTCCTGCTGTAGAGTAGGTCTGTCTCACTCAAGAGTCAGGAGTAGAGTGCCGGTGTCCAGTGTGACTGGAGCATCGGTCCTTCATTTGCATAATCGTGTGCGTCTCGTGTGGTCAGAAGCCAAGAGTGGAGGGGGTGACTGGACCTCACACAGCCAGCCAATCAGGCACCCACCACAGTCTGGGAGGGTGGCAACCCCCAGCAGGGGTGGCTGTCACTCCACCCAGCTGCAGGTGGTGTCTCGGTGTATATGCAGATTAGGCTGGTGTGCTGCCCATCGGTACCATGGTAACCGGTAGTTGCAAACAGTTACAAATATATATATATATACCAAAAATGTCCTTTCTCTCCAATTGCATTCTTTATGAATACATAGAGAACATTTCATCAACCTTGAACTGTTTCTTATATAACACATCTCTTCATTAATCTTAGGCATCCTGTATGAACATATATTTCACATAGTTTATATCATGTCATAATGTGAGTGGGGCATCATTGCTTTTAGATTATATAACCTTCTCCCCACTCCATCGCCCAAGACAATAATGCTCTCTGCCAATATATTATTCTAAACGGAAAATCCGTATATTTTTAAATGGGAACCGTGAGTCTGGTGGGAGGGTGATGGTGGCTGTTCCGAGATGCGCATCTCCTCCCCTGAAGACCACCCACAAGTCCTAAGTGTGACGAGTCAATCCCCGAGCACCAGAACAATTGAAAGAAAGATCCATAATTAAAGGGTTGTGGTATAGACTGGTGACACAAGAATTGCATTCCTGCACAGCTGTTGGTTCTGCATGGGTGGCCTGTAGCTTGCTTGGTTCCCGGCGCCGGTTGCGAATGCCTTAGGCTTGGCATAAAGCGTTATCCATGTTGATTCGCAACATGGGTAATTGAGCCCGCAGTCCAGCACTCATTAGTATGGACACTATCGTTGCCACCCCCTACCAACATACAATCTAACTAAGTAAATGGCTGCTGTTCGACGTGCCACCTAGAGTAAAAGGCAGAACAATTTGTGATGTAACAGCTTTCAAAACCCACTTCGACCAGAGTATTTCAATCCATCGGTTGTGTACTTCTCTAGCTCAAAGTTCACCATCCCACCCAACCCAATTACTGGGAACTAGACTTATGTTAGGGTTAAGTGCATGGAAACCTTGAACTCTTAAATTCAAACACTATGACTCACTACAAAATGATACAAAAGAAAAAGAAAACTGCCAGTATATATATTTATCTGGTCTTGTGTCGCTCAATTACGTCATCGGGACCAGTGTAGGTGTTCCTCCACACGTTCACTACTCTGCAGCAGAGTCGTCAAGGCATTAAGCCCATACGCCATCAATTGTTTTTATATTGTGCGATAACTATGTACTGGCATCTCACTTTGAGAGTTTTATTCGAATCATGTATGTTTAGAGAATATAAATATCGATCAAGAAATAGATGCCAGGATTGGTATATGTTATAGGTTTAATGAGTTTTACTTCAGCTACTCCAAATTCACATTTAGATTCTTTAATAGACATACAATTATCCTGCAAGATGGCCAAAATGTTTGCTACATCTTGTTGATGACTTTCCTCATCCGGTGAATAAATTATAATATCATCTAAATAAATCAAACAACAAAAATTCTGAAAAAATAACATTCATCATTCTTTGGAAAACAGCTGGTGCATTAGTTAATCCAAACTGCATGCGCTTAAATTGAAACATTCCAATATGAGTGTTAATAACTGTTTTAGGTCTACTTTCCTCGTCTACCATTACCTGCCAATAACCAGACTTTAGGTCTATAGTGGTAACAAATTTAGCTCCATGAAGTTGATCAAAAATATCCTGTATCCTGGGCAGAGGATAAGTATCTTTAGTTGTCACTGCATTTAGCTTATCGTAGTCTCCACAAAAACGAATAGTACCATTCTTTTTCGGCACTATAGTGACTGGTGAAGCCCACAGACTACAACTAGCCTCTATAATATCTTCTTCAAGCATTCTATTTAATTCTTTTTCTACAAGATGTCTTCTACTTAAAGGTATCCTATAAGGTCTCTAATTAACAGGACATGCAATACCAGTATCGATATTCATTTCTACAACCTTAGTAGCTTTAAGTTTAACATCAGATTCAGAAAATAAAGAAGGAAATTGTATCTTCCAATAGTCTAATTCTAGAACTATCCCTGCAATTGCTCTATTTATGAACTCTAAACCTATCCATGGATGTAGAATATTACAAAAGGAAACAAATTTATCTCTATAACTAATTTCAGCTGCACAAATTTGCATTACATCTGTACCTATGAGCATATCAAAACTCAGTGAATCTACTACAAAGAAAGGACATAATGTATCCTAAAGAGAAATATACGCTATACCTACAGTTGGAATTAGATGTCCTGACAGAGATCTCAATCTACTACCCAGATACAATTGCCCATCGGATACACCGATGTCAATTAAAAATTGAAAAGCAGACAAATGTATTAAACTCTTAGCCGCACCTGAGTCTACAAGACCAGATAAATGAAATCCATCAAATTCAATATTAATCGAAGGACGTGCATCAATTGAGCTTTTTAGTTTCCCAATGACGTAGTACCGCTCATGTTGACATTACCCCAAAGTTATTTTATTTTATCTGGACAATCGCACATCATGTGTGCTTCGTTACATAGGAAACAAGATTTCGTAAATTTGGCGGTGTATTAGGCTTTCCCTGCCTAAAAGCATTGCTTTTCCACGCATGCGAATACGCATGCGGATACGCGTTGCATCTGCGCAACCGGTGAAACATTTCCATTGCTTCCCTGCTGTTGCATTGACAGCGCATGCCTCACTGTGTGCTGTGCAGCAGAAGTATGCCTATTGTTAGAAGCATTTTCTACCCCAACCGGCAGCCCTAGGTTTACGTGCGGCAATCCACCACATACGCCATGGTTGTAAGAACTGACAGGAGAAGGCGTCGCAGTATTCACAGCATGAATCGCTGAATGCTCAGAAATACCACTGCCTAATGACTAGCTATTTAGACTATCCATTTGCTCACAAATAGCTAAATCACCAAGGTGTTTTAGCACATCTCTGCTGCCCAATAACAGACCTATCACTGAGAATAGACATTTCAAAGGCTTCTTCAAGAGTTTTTGGTCGGTTCATCTCCACATACCACATGGTATTATCATCAAGTAAGGAGTCAACAAATCTAGAAAGGAGTATCTCGAAGGTATCAGAACCAAAGACTGCAGTAGGAAGATTCCAACCTTTAGCTGCAGCAGTTTTAAACTGCTGACAGTATGCAGCTACTGTTTCCCCTTCATTTTGCTTCATAGCCATCACTATCCCTTTTAAATGACTACGTTCATCCGCTGTCAGTAGAGTAGATGCTATCACTTCCTTAATATCATCCCAGGACTTAGCATTTTTATACTGAAAAGCAGTAAAGAGAACTTCATGCATGAACACCTACACTGGTCCCTGTCTATATGGCTTCCATATAAGGTCGGATGACATAATGCTTTATGCAAAGCCAAAGGTCTTCGCGACCGTGGCGGTGAACCAAGCTAGGGTGGTCTGTGTCATGTAACTAAGTATGTGCCTGGAGAGTGTGTGACAGGTGCCGGAAGGTCCTAATTGTGTGTGTGTTCTGGATGAAGTATGCATTAATTCTAAAGTCGGTCAACCAACAGAAATAAGTGTCCCCCTAGAATAATCACCTCACTCGCCAAATAAATAGTCCTTATTTAAAGTTGCATAGTTTTTGAGTTTCTGTCATTTTCTGAGATAAATATATTAGGTTGATCATTATAATCTATCCAATTAATTTTGGCAAGCACACCAAAACTCTGACGACATAGGCTTCTGCAGTAACAGGTTCTATTAAATTGCCTTAGTATTCCCTTCTATGTGCCAAGACATTGCAATAAGTGCACCAGTTATGTTAGATATGTAGACTCAAATCTAGATAATAGCTTTCGTTATGAAATTATTATGCTTTCATCGGACCATGCAGCTTTTAAAAAGAAAGATAGTTAGTTAAATAATGGATTTTCTGCTACTGATTATGTAAATACGATTTGTGCTTTGCGATTTAGTTAAGAAGCTGCTGATGAACAACCATTGCATGTGTACCCAGTGACATGGTCATTAGTTGTAATATTTGTTGAGGTTTTTTTGTGGGTTATTTTATGTGCTAACATAAACATCAAGTGCCCTGGATTTACTCTCCTTGGCCATCGCTTCTTTACGATCTCTCTCAAGACATGTCGGCTTACATGGATTAAACTGCTCTGGGTTTTATGTTTATTTTATATTTAGTTATTTACCAAGAAACTCGTCACTGTCACTGATGGAAAGCATTTTATTTTGGGACTTATCATTTTCACATTAAGGATACATGTTGTCGATTGGTTTGTTGGTTGTTGGAGTTGTACGTCCTGGCACCATCTAGGGTCATATCACGATGGGTATTGACTTGTGACAGTGCTCCCTCATGGTGACTTTATAGTGCTACCCCACTGGAAAATTATGCCATCGGCACCATGCCCCGATATCTCACTCAGTCAAATTATCCTGACACTGAACTAACCAGCCCTTGTCCTATCCTATTAATGCTAAGCACCAGGATAAGGAGCGACATGTATCAATTTTATAAGTAATTGGTTTGACTTAGCCGCTAACTCCTGATCTCCCACATGCAACGCCTGTGCTCTATTGATTTGGCCACCTTGCCACGTGATATTGTCGGTATGCATATTTATATATATATAAATAGTGTGTTCACGAATGAGAAGGAAAGACTAGGACTTGGTTTGAAAGTGAGCAGAGTTGGCTCACGGTGTAGAGGAGGCGGGGAGGAGAGGATGCCCGCTCTGCCATGAATAACATGGAAGTTAAGGTGGTTAGAGAGAAACAGTAAGGGGCTATCCACAAAATAAATTATATAGTATAGTGCAATAATTTATGCACATCTAATCAGGCAAAGCAATTAATGAGGCACAGACACGGTCTTTTGAGTCTTGTATTAAATAGTATATGGTTGTTTGTGTTTTACCTCCTAGCAACATCTATGGTCATATCAAGATGGGTATCGACTTGTGAGAGTGTGCACTCATGGCAACTTTATAGTGTTATCCCACTGGGAGATAATGCCGACGGCACCATGACCCACTCAGGCACATTATCCTGATACTAAGTTAACCAGTCCTTGCCCTATCCTAGTAATGCCGAGTGACAGGCTAGGTAGTGAAAAGTGTCAATTTTCTAAGTCATTCATTCGACTCGGTCGAGATTCCAACTCCCGACCTTCCGCACGGGAAGCCTGCGCTCTACCAATTGGACCACAGCATCCGCTCTACCAATTGGACCACAGCATGTTTAAATAATACTAATGATACCAATAATAATACATACACACAATTTAGAACGTTGGAGAATAACGGTTTTTCTTCTTTATATATTTATTCTTTAAAAGGGAAATATTTCTTTTCCTTTAATTTTGAGTTTTATTGATTAGCACTCAACCAATTAACAATCAATTATCAAACGGGGAAAAATGGAACTTCCTTTTCTGAATAAAGGAAAGGAAAAAACTATTTTTGATTAACAACATTATAAAGATGAACAATATTATAGCCATACAATCGTCTATGTAAATCTAATCAGACAACATATTTTCAATACTGATGAACATTGTGCAAAAACAACCAGAGTTATTTTTATTTGTATCGTCAATGTTTAATATAATAATCATCAGTATCCACTTCTACTTGCTCCTTATACCGCTCACACGATGAAGTGTTTAATGTTTAATAGACTTACCCCATCCAAGACATATATCCAAGTTGACAAACTGAAACCTTCTCGTCTCCTGGCTAATATGCCGTCACTCAACTTTAATTTAAGATACCTTTCCTTGCCGACATGCAGTTTATAATAACGTCACTTGTATGACTGCAGTATGCAATCCGATAACAGGAACTATGAGTAAATAGATTACATGTTTTTATATTGTCTGGTCGCTTGCTATCTATCAGTGGCAGTTGCTGGAGTGGCATAGCAAACGTGAAAGCAGTAGCTGGGAAGAAAGATGACTTCATTTGTTGCAATGTTGACATTGTATGACATTGTGTTTGATTAAGTGGGAATGACACGCCACCGCCTCCCGCACCCACTGTGCTTTTGGACTTGACTTTGGGTGGACGGATGAGTCCATCACCCATCCACCTGATTGGCTAGCAGACCTTCACACCTTCCTGCCGTTGTCAGCTGCTCACGATTTTTCATCTCAGTTATCGACAAGCCTGTGATACACACACATCACCACGGCTACTACCTTGTCTTCTAAGTTCCATTTCACCCACCCACCCTATTACAACATTTTGTTTTCTTTGCGGCCACACTTCTGTCCACCTAACTTACGGCCTGTTATTATCTGCACTTTCCTTGCGTCTCGGCATGAAGTTCTGCAGGCAGGCCCTGATATTTTATTCACTTTTCGTTAATTATGGTATATTTACCCTGGGGCTGCCCTCTATGGAAGATCTTCTGATCAAAAAGAATCTCCGGTGGACTGGACACCTCATGAGGATGTCATCAGACAGGCTACCAAAGCAGATCCTCTATTCTCAACTGTCTTCTGGCTACAGAAAGAGAGGGCGCCCGCATCTCCGGTTCAAGGATACCATCAAGAGAAACCTGAAGCTGAGAGACATTAATACCGACTCATGGACACAACTCTCACAGCAGAGAGCTAAATGGAGAGTGGCAGTCAAGTAATGAAAGCAGTCTTTGTCGCATCGCGACCGACAGCATGATGATGATGATGACCCTGTCCAACTTGTTTTCAAAGCTGAACAGCTTTAGTCATCTGTTTGTGGTTTATTGTCCTTTTGTTTTTCTTTTTTTCTTTTTTTTGTTGGTACATTAGTTGTTTAAGCAGGGAAAATTTCAATCACGGATGATTGGTCTTCCTCCTTCCACTGCTCCTTGCTCTATCCTAATAATGTCAAGCGCCTGGCTAGGAAGTGAAAAGTATCAATTTTTAAGTTGTTGGTTTGACTCGACCAGGGTTCAAACCCACGATCCCACTCTCTACCAACACGGGAGACGGACGCTCTAACTCATTCGGCCATCCCGTCTGGTCAATGATTTGTTAGCAATGATGTGTTAGAAATATTTGGTGAGCAGCGATTAGCAACAAAAATGACGAAAGAGACAAAGTCAATCGGTCTTATTCAGGGAAACAGACAAGATATGGCAATGGGTTTTGGATAAACGACCAATTAATGTGTGTGTGTAGCTCTCCGTATGAGGTGTTAGAGAGTGAGACCCTCATTATCGGTTAGATAACCTGGTTAATAATAAATAAACGAGCAGTGATGCCTCATCTAATATAATCAAGATAAGCTTCTTTTCTTCTTTTTTTCCTTAAAGATTTATACTGCCTATCATGAATAAGGCTGAAGAGTCTTATTTTCACCATTAGACAGTTAGTCGATAGAAAGCCCCAGCCAACACTTTTACCAACCGAATGGATTTTTTAACCTCCCACACCATATAGACATGGTATGAGAGCAACAGGCCATTGATGATGCTGTAAGTTATACACAGAGTTGGAAATCCAAATTGGCAGAAGTGATGGCATGGAGAATCAAACCACCGGCGTTCAGATTAGGAGCCTGACCTAGCAAAAAGTCAGACACTCTAATCACTCTGCCACAAAGAACACCACGATGCTTAAAAAATCTGTAAGTTGTCTGATTGGGCCTGGTGATAACTAATCATGCAGCGGTGTGAGTGGGTGGGTAATAAAGTCAGTGTGGAGATGGTGGCGGTCTGGTGAGGACTGTGGCAGGTGATTGGGGTGCAATTCGGGAGGACAGGTGAGGTGTCGAAGGATGATCGTCTAGGCACAATGGGATGTGGATGTGGGTGTGAGATTGGGTGAGGATGTGGCTGTCTTTTGCTGTCCACACCCACACCAATACCCACTCCCACATCTGTGCCTGCAGCAATGACAGTGAATGAGCGTCTGCGTCCTTCAGGCCACCGGCATCATGACCTGATATCCCACTCAGTCACATTATCCTGACACTGAGGCAACCAGTCCTTGCCCTATCCTAATAATACCGAGCGCCTGGAGCTAGGAAGCAAAAAGTATCAATTGTTAAGCCATTAGTTTGACTGGACATGGGTTCGTACCCGTGGGTTCGAATCCCACGATCTACCAAAACGGGAGACGGACACTCAGTCACATTATCCTGACACTGAGGCAACCAGTCCTTGCCCTATGCTAATAATACCGAGCGCCTGGAGCTAGGAAGCAAAAAGTATCAATTTTTAAGTCATTGGTTTGACTCGACATGGGTTCCTTCCCGTGGGTTCGAATCCCACGATCTACCAAAACGGGAGACGGACGCTCAATTCATTCGGCCATCCCGTCTCGAGCGATCAGGTCCTATACAGACACAATTACACTCACACACATGAATATATCCAGTCCGAATTGAACCTGAGCCGGAATTGAGCCCACGGAGCCATGCCCATACCCGGGCCTCATCGGACGGGAATCCGATTTAAATGAAAAGACACCTGCTATCTGCCTACTACCCCCCCCCCACACACACACCAACAGACACATCCACCCACCAACAGACACACACAATTCGCTTTGAGGCATTTGACATCCTGCAGTTTGTTAAAGTCAACCATTCCCTATTATCGTCCACTTCGAAGTTTCTAGGGATGATGCTATTTAAAATGATTCCCACATAAGTGATAGGTCCAGTCAGCAAGAAATGAGAATGAATGACTCAGGGTTTTATGCCATGTCGGCAACTATGTCCATATTCATGGCGAGAGAAATAGGAGTATTTGTGCAGATATTAATGAAAATGTATAACATATTCACGTGGAATAGACTATAGACAGGTTGACCAGTGACAAAACTGTCACGTGACTTACATTTGGAATGGCCCTGGTTGACAAAACAAACGGTATATTGATGTTGTTTAGCATAGAATCATTTGAATTGATTATTTTCATTTTGTTTAAAGTGGCAAAATTGTCAAATGCACTGGGTCTCAGCAATTAGTGTGTTCACGAATGAGAAGGAAAGACTAGGACTTGGTTTGAAAGTGAGCAGAGTGACAGTTGGCTCACGGTGTAGAGGAGGCAGGGAGGAGAGAATGCCCGCTCTGACTTGAATAACATGGAAGTTAAGGTGGTTAGAGAGAAACATTAAGGGGCTATCCACAAAATAAATTATATAGTACCGTGTCTGTCCAATGCTTCCAAAATATGTATATAAAGATGATTTTACTACTACCCTATCTTGAAAAACATCACACCAGGAAAAACATTTTTCGGCAATTCAGGGTTGAAGGAGAAGGATGAGAGATTATTAATATTGGTATGCAGGTCCCTGATGAAGCACTGTACCTATGACCCAGCACGTTTACACACCGGAAGTTGGAGTATGTGTTCCTTCGGCCCAGTCCTATCCTCTTTTGTTTAGTATGCAGTAGAAGTCCATAATCCATACGGATTGATTTCGTTCATCAATTCTTTCTGTAAACTTGTTTATGGTGTAAAAATTCATTTGTTTCTTCTTTTTTTTTCTTTTTTTGAGGCTGTATTTATACTGTCCATAGCATATAAGCCTGGGTATTCAGGCTTGTTTCCAATGCTGGCCAGCTGTAGTGTCGGTGGTATCTTATCATACAGTAGCTGCTGATAAGGTATTTGATTGCCTGCATTTCAGCAGCAGATAGATAGTTGGTTGATCTGGTTAGTAATCTATGTTAATTCTTTTGGATTTTCTTTATTATAGATTACAGTGAAATTGTCCAAGCAAATATTCTGCATTAGATCAAATACCATGGTCTGTATGTGTTTTCACCACATCTCCAACATTCTGGGATGATGACTCTTGTCACTCATACTCTACCCTAATTAGTAACCATGGCAACCACCACCCAGCTACCCCTGTACACAGGCAGCAGGACATACTGCTGCCCCACCAGTGGAACAAGTACACATATCGCATTATGTATGCATGGAGCCTAGGTGGTGTAATGGTTAGAACACTGTCCCGGAATGCAAAGAGATGTGGGTTCGAGTCCCGCTCTAGGCGCAATATTTCCCATTTTCATCACCCCGACGGCACTGTGTTATTAATGCCGATCGTGAGGATAGGAAGCGACAAGTATCAATTTGTTAAGTCATTGGTTTGACTTGGTTTGACGCTCTACCAATTAGGCCACCGTGCCCGGGTTTCTTGATGCAGTGTACTTCATCCTGATTAGTGGCATGCTGGAGCTTAGAGGAGATTACTAGTCTCACCTGGTGGTTCTGTAGTTGGAAAGAGAATTCCTATATTCATAATATATGTATGTAAGGTATAAATTATGTTACATTGTTTTCACTTATTAAATCAATCAGCGCATTAAGATTCCATAATCCAATGGTTTTAATCTAAAAAATAATTGTGTTATGTTAAGTACATTCGGCCATCCCGGCCTTTCATCTCAGTTGGATAAATAGAATGAAATCGAGATGTGTGTCTTGATTTTGAAAATTATTATAATTCCATGAGAGTATGCAACTGGAACCATGACTACAGGTACAGAGCCTGGTGCCAGACCCTTATTTTCCCATCAGGGTAGCATTTCCTCCAGTAGGGTGGCGTCCTCATACATTCATATATAAAGGACCAACTCCTGCAGTGTCATCGTGAAGCCACATGCCATCCCAATGTACGCTGGGCGCATGGGCAACGTGATTTATAGCGAGGTATGTGAGGCAGCGACAGCAGCCCCAGGGCGACATCACGTGACTGATTGGTTATTAAACATGGACGCCCATCAGTCAGATCAGCAAGGGTTTGAGATTCGCTGAGTTTGGCAAGCATGGTAGGTTTATTATATCTGTACTCAGGGTAGGTCATCATATTATAAGCATATACATCTAGTCCTATATAGCTTTAGTCATATATAGTCATTTATAGTCATGTATAGTCATATATAGTCATATATAACATATATATAAACATATATGAACATATATAAACATATATAATCATACCTAATCATATATAGCCATGTGTAGTCAAATATAGTTATATATAGTCATGTACAGTCATATATAGTCAGTATAGTCATATATAGTCAAGTTTGAGATCGCGTATGGAAGTGACAGCCAAGCTGAGCTTGCCGGGGCAAATGCCCGTTGGTGGCGCTAGTAGTGGGCAACCGGGGCAAATCCGGGCAAGTCAGCGATTGGACAATAATATATCGAAGTAACGTAATGGCAAATAATAAATAATAAAGGATACTCCGCCTACTTATATCTGCATGATTAATTATACATCCCATAGAGTCATATATAACCATATATAACCATATGTAATCATATATAATCATATACAATCATATACAATCATATATAATCAAATACAATCATATATAACCATATATAATCATATACAATCATATATAATTATATATAATCATATATGAGTATATGCAGCTACATATAATAATCATATATAATCATGTATGATCATATATAACCATATACAATCATACAATCATATGCAATCATATACAATCAGATACGATCAGATACGATCAGATATGATCAGATACGATCGGATGCGATCAGATACGATCAGATACGATCAGATACGGTCAGATAAGATCAGAAATAGTCAGTTTTGATCATATATCATCATATGTCATCATATGTCATCATATGTCATCATATGTAATCATATGTAATCATATATAATCATGTATAATCACATAATATTATATTCATATATAATCATATATATGTATTCATATATACTACCCACGCCTACTTGTCTATGCGGCTCCTTGCCTGAGAGGTCAGTACAGACTACTACACTCGTCCTCCTGGAATTGTAAGTTTGTTAATGCTTAAAACTACATACATACAGGCAATGCACTAACACATACATACATAGGGTTGGTTCAACAACTATACAGTGCATAGCTTGTACAGGATCCTGGTCACGGCAACCAGTGTCATGGGGGTGATGACAATGGGAAATATTGTGCCTAGAGCGGGACTCGAACCCATATCTCTTTGCATTCCGGGCCAGTGTGCTAACCATTACACCACATAGGCTCCCTGATATCACCATACTACCCATGCCTACCTGTCTATGCGGCTCCTTGCCTGAGAGATCAGACCAGACCACTGCACTATTGTAGTAGTCCCTACATGAGCCTCACCACCACATGGTGGTTGCAGGGACTACGCTGACCACTGCTGCCTGTATATGGCGACAGGTGGCAGCACGCTAGGCAGAGGCGGTCCCTGGGTGGACAGTCCCCCTTCTGTGACTGGCTAGCGGCTACCCCCAATGACAAGAGGTTACCTATGACCTGGCTGGTCAGGAGGCAGGTCACTTGGTTCTGTGGCACTGTGGTGGGCGGGCGAAAGAATGAAAACTGAATTACTCTGGTCGTCACGGCTTGACCACAATGCCCTTGGTGGTGATTTGGCCCGAAATAACTACTAAACAATAAATGTTTAAATTCAGCGTATCGAAAGTATGACTGGTCACATTCAATCACAACAATTATGACTAAGTAAAAGTCATATTCAATCACTACAATTATGAATAAATGAAAGTTTATTTGTTTGTTTGTTGTTGTTTTAAGTCCTAGTTCATTTGCTCATGTTAACAGGCTTTTAATATTAATAATAATTCCGTTCTAAATTGTCTTGCCTCTAGTTCATCGGATTTTAATTGGGAAAGTGCTTGAAAGGTCATTTTCAATCATGTAAAGTTCATATATGAACACAAGCTTCATATAAAGTTCATATATAAACACAAAGAATCTATACACATATATGTAAAAGAAAATTCGAAGAAGTTGATCTCCTTCTCGATAGAAGCAGTATTCTTTGACGCTATTGGTAGCAGAGTGAGGAGTGGTGTCGTTTCTTATATGCCATTGCCGTACAGTCTAAGGTGGCATCATTAGCTGCTCCCTATTGGGCTTACATTGCAACCTTCTTGCCTAATTAATCTTGGCATGAAGCTATGCCTTCATTATTAAGAGAGTGCGCATTTTTCCATTAATTGTATTGCAATGTTTACTCACAAGAAAAAAGCTTGCGTGATATACTCATAAAACGGTGTGCCTTTTCAAACACACCTTGCTCTTCCTTGACAGGCGTTTCTTTATTATTATCGCAGTTCTTATACATGATGTACATAATGAGGGAGCCGGATCCTTAAAGTTGCATAATTCACGACGAGACAATGAGTGGTGTAGTAGTCCTTTTTTTAATCAGACCAATAGAACACAACAAGCAAACAGAATGTCTAAGCAAAGTTATTTGGGCTCTCAACCCTACTCGGGACTTCCCCTTTTTGTAGTTGAGGGGTGGGTGGCAGCACATTGTAGATCAGCCTCATCTTGCGGGTTTATGTCCAGGCGGCGAGTGATCATTGAACCCGGAGGCAGGCTGTGACATCGGTGGTGGAGGAGGAATTGATGCTAGGTGGCAGCAGCAGCATCGTCCTGAGTTTAACCAAAGACCCTATAATACTAAGACAGCTCACTCCCTATCTCTCCCATGGTAATGTAAATTTCACAGTACCACCTTGTGGTGGGTTTGATCAGCCCAGCTGCTGGTTGGTGTTTCACATGTAAACACATACAATTATATTATACATGAGATAGGTAAGTATGAATACACATCAATATGAAATTGCTATGAACAAATACACATCATCATCAGCATCATCATCAGCATTGCCATCATCACACATCGTTCACATTCATATATATACATTCATATTCAATCACTACAATTATGAATAAATGAAAGTTTATTTGTTTGTTTGTTGTTGTTTTAAGTCCTAGTTCATTTGCTCATGTTAACAGGCTTTTAATATTAATAATAATTCCGTTCTAAATTGTCTTGCCTCTAGTTCATCGGATTTTAATTGGGAAAGTGCTTGAAAGGTAATTTTCAATCATGTAAAGTTCATATATGAACACAAGCTTCATATAAAGTTCATATATAAACACAAAGAATCTATACACATATATGTAAAAGAAAATTCGAAGAAGATGATCTCCTTCTCGATAGAAGCAGTATTCTTTGACGCTATTGGTAGCAGAGTGAGGAGTGGTGTCGTTTCTTATATGCCATTGCCGTACAGTCTAAGGTGGCATCATTAGCTGCTCCCTATTGGGCTTACATTGCAACCTTCTTGCCTAATTAATCTTGGCATGAAGCTATGCCTTCATTATTAAGAGAGTGCGCATTTTTCCATTAATTGTATTGCAATGTTTACTCACAAGAAAAAAGCTTGCGTGATATACTCATAAAACGGTGTGCCTTTTCAAACACACCTTGCTCTTCCTTGACAGGCGTTTCTTTATTATTATCGCAGTTCTTATACATGATGTACATAATGAGGGAGCTGGATCCTTAAAGTGGCATAATTCACGACGAGACAATGAGTGGTGTAGTAGTCCTTTTTTTAATCAGACCAATAGAACACAACAAGCAAACAGAATGTCTAAGCAAAGTTATTTGGGCTCTCAACCCTACTCGGGACTTCCCCTTTTTGTAGTTGAGGGGTGGGTGGCAGCACATTGTAGATCAGCCTCATCTTGCGGGTTTATGTCCAGGCGGCGAGTGATCATTGAACCCGGAGGCAGGCTGTGACATCGGTGGTGGAGGAGGAATTGATGCTAGGTGGCAGCAGCAGCATCGTCCTGAGTTTAACCAAAGACCCTATAATACTAAGACAGCTCACTCCCTATCTCTCCCATGGTAATGTAAATTTCACAGTACCACCTTGTGGTGGGTTTGATCAGCCCAGCTGCTGGTTGGTGTTTCACATGTAAACACATACAATTATATTATACATGAGATAGGTAAGTATGAATACACATCAATATGAAATTGCTATGAACAAATACACATCATCATCAGCATCATCATCAGCATCGCCATCATCACACATCTTTCACCTTCATCTATGCATTTATACATATAATATAGCACCTGTTTAACCAAAAGAACAGCCAGTGCACCAAGTGGTGGGTTTGATCATTTTGATGACACAATACAGGCTGAGTGAGCCGTCTTAGTATTATAGGGTCTTTGGTTTAACATAAGGACAGTTTTAGTCCATACCGATAAGTGGCGCCAAGTGTCAGTGGTTAAGTATGGCAGGCTAACCAACTCCTTGCCGTGCAGGGAATTACCAATGTTAAATTAATATGAACGATCTAAAGAAACCATTAAATTTGTCTAAGCCAAAACACTTGGTTAGATTTGATCCCACATATCTAACTTGGATACTGGTGCCCTTATTAAACATGTAGTTGGGTTATTTATTCTCTGGTTGGTTGGTTGGTTGTTGGAGTTTTATGTCCTGCAATATCTAAGGTCATATCATAATGGGTACTGTTTTGTGACAGTGTGAGCTCATAGTGACTTTATAGTGCTGCCCCATTTGGAAATCAGGCCACCGGCACCATGACCTGACATCCCACTCAATCATATTATCCTGATACTGAGCTAACCAGTCCTTGCCCTATCCTATTAATTCCAAGCGCCAGGCTATGAAGCGACAAGCATCAATTTTATAGTCTTTGGTTTGACTCAACAGGGAACCGAACTCTCGACCTTCCGCATGCGAGGACCGCGCTCTACCGATTCGACTACCGTGCCAGGTTTATTTTCTTATGCTTATGTAAATGCCCTAACGATAAAGATTTTAAAATGGCCGATGGTGACCACGATTGGCAAGCCTGACCACTCTCTGGTGGCACTAGTAGCTAGAACAGGAACTAAACTGGCTATAGTTAGCTACAACCTCATCATGGATAGAATTGTGGCAGAAGAGTGTCCTTGTTTATATACCCATGATTTCATTATAAAGCATATAATACACTGTACATTGGTTACAGTGGCTGTTTCTTAATGGCTTGCCATGTAAATAATATGCTTTAAACTAAAAGTGATTCTTTTTCTTAAATGATGCACAATGCTGAGCAACCTGGGCCATATAGTTAGGGATACAGCACAACAGATACATCCCTTCAGAATCTCCGAAAATGTGTATGATTATTATCAAGAAAGCGACAAGACAATGCCAGGTTTTAAATTGTGTAGTATTTTTTTCATTTACGTTTCGTATGGCACACGCTACTGTTATAACTTATAAGTTACAATAGAAAATGCACACACAAAATATAAATGAATGTACTAACACAAAGTATGGTAAAAGCCGAATTTTGGACTGTTTCCCATCTACAAACAGCTACAATCCTTAAAGGGGCTGTCACATTACGACACATCGCGCCAGCGTGTGCAGACGTATGTGATTTATGGCCGCTATGCCGGGATACGTCATTATGCGTTATGTGTGCATTAGGCACTTGTTGGTATACATCAATGTACGTCGACATTCGCCAAGATACGGCGTCAGGCATCAGGGGGTCGGCAATATTTTCAGAAACTGTGTACCACATATTTGGTTTCCATGTTACATTGTTAATGACTTTGCCTTTTTGGAGGCAGGTAGTAAGTCAAATAGTTATCGTTGACTCTGAGCATTAAGTATGTTAGCAATACTACATGTATTTAATCTATCCCAACAATTTTATTCAAAATAGGCTTATCTGATCTGGTGCTAGAGTGAAAAGGTTTTTCCAACTGTTTTTCTTGTAATACGCAATCATTTTTGCTTAACTCGAAGTAATATAATCTTGTTTGGATGTGTTGTGCATGTTAAAATAACGGTATGGATGTGTGCTAAAATGATGGTACGGATGGATACTACACCGCTAATCTAAACAGCTTACTTAATTTGAATATAATCAGAATCAAAAAGTGGAAGTCAAAAACTGAAAACAACCAACATATGCGCAACATATAAACCTTCAGTACCCATGGTAGGTTTGTTGTAAGTGCACGGTTCTGGTTGCCTCACATTGTCATGGTAACACGTCGTCGCCATGGTAATCCTCGGTGCTGCTCACCTATCAGGTAGTTTTAAAAGAAGCACCTGTCGCCTTGCCTACTTGGATAACGAGCAGATGTAATGAGGATATAAATCAGATGGAACTTGCGCGATATAACTTATAAGCATGGACATTTCTCAAATAGACCTTCACCGCAGAGCATGCGCAGTGAGCTGAAACTTTGGGATCCAATTCAACCTCAGAAGGGAGTACAATATTTGCGTCTAACATCTAATGGACCAGTGAATGCAATGCATACAAGGATCATGAATAATGAACACATTACAACAACAAAATTCATACAGCCATATACAATCATATAAGCTACATGTACTTTCTTAGCTAGATGTACTTTCAGTGTGTGTAGCTAAGTTGCTTCTTTTAATAATGAACACATTGTGCATGTTGCGGCGGCAACATGGGTAATTCGGGATGTGGGACTGAATCGCCTCACCCTTGTCTCTATGGCCCGACACTGGCGCCACCTACACACTACGACCGACACCACCACCTTCCCAATATGCTGCCACCTAGCGGATCGGGCGAGCACTGGCCAACGGCAGAGCCCTGAGTAGCTCACACCGACCAGTGCGCCCAAACCTGCCGCGTGGCCACTGAAGCTTTCCCCCCTTTTCTCAGCTCGCCATGCCTTCCAGCCGTAATAAACGCCCCAGGGACACAACCCCCGACTCCTCACCAGCACCGGATCCAACACCCGCGAAAAAGACCCGTGCGCGACCTAGATCGGTGATCCTATGGGAAAAATGGACCAAGAAAAAACAATCTTGTTGAAGCTGCACTGAGGAGCGGCGTGAGAGCCTCACCACAGCTGACAGCCCGGCCAAGACTGGGGACACACGACGTAAGTGCGACAACACTGCCTCACTGCTTGCTGCTCTAAATGGTTTCCAGACTCGCATGGACGAAAGGTTCGACCGCATATCCCAAAGCATGACGGATCGCATGGACGAGATCAAGCGATCGGCGGCGAAACGGCGCCGCACTGCATAGCCACCATGCTTCCTTGAATTTGGATGGCCGGTGGACTACACCGGAACCCTACCACCAGTACTGGCCACTGCCAACCATACTGAGGACCCAGTGCACGCCACCCACATCACAAACTTTGTGCGCAAGGAGGTGGAGCTCGGGGCCCTGCTCAGCCAGTTTGAGTGACCCCCGCTTTCGCCCCTGGACACACATTAGTCCAATGATGACTTGCCCGAAGCACACTTCATCAGAGAGGCACGTCATCGTCGACTTATCATACCCTGGAAAGGCAAGTGTCAATGCCGGCATACGCCGCGCCCAGTATCAAGGCATGCCCATGTCCTACTCCCTGCCGGGAATGCTTGACCTGGCGAGCGAGATCACCCGCCACGGCCGCGAATCCTACCTATGGAGCGCAGACCTAGCTAGGGCATATCGTCAGTTGCGAACATGCCCACTCTCAACACCATTGCTGGGCATTACACATGAAGGGCATTACTACATCGACGTCGCCCCACCATTTGGCTGCAGGACGTCATCAATGGTGTGTGCCAGGACGACGAATGCTGTGGTCCACCTAATGCGAAAAAAGGGGCACTTTATCATGTGCTACCTTGATGACTTGGTTGGCACCGCTGCCAGACATCAACCTGCACAAGAGGCATATGACGACCTCCTCAACCTCACCCGCTCCCTCGGCCTCGACTTATCACCTGCTAAATGCGTGCCACCCACAACAAAGATCAAATGGCTAGGATTTGAACTATCTACTACAAGCATGAGGCTCAGGATGCCCCCTGACAAGCTTACTGATGTGGTCTGTGGGTAAAAAAGCATCATGATGGGACCTCCAGAGATTGGTTGGCAGACTCCAGCACATAGCGAAGTATATCAGGCCGACACTCGACACTCTGAGGAACACCCCCATGAATGGCAAGCATGTCATCCCTGAAGATCTCTTCTGTGACATCAACTGGTTTGACAAATTTGCGGAGGCCTTCAATGGGTACGTCCTCCTAAAGTCAGCCCCCAAAATCGGCTGGAGCATTGAGTGTGACTCTTCCCTCACCGGAGCTGGCTAGCTGAGCGGTACCCAGACAGACTACCACAAAAGGGTATGAGCCCAGCTGGAGGTAGTCAACCTTGTGGCAGCGATCAAGGCCCTCCTCCCGCGGGAACCTCACCAGCATACCATCCATGTAAGCACCGACAACTCTGCGTCCCAACAGGTCCTATCCACAGGCAGCGGCCGCGACCCCATCCTGGTCACTTGCGCAAGAGAAATCTGGCTTCTGGCGGCTAAACTTAGCACAGATATACAGATACACCACAAGCATGGAAGGGATCTGGTGCTGGCTGATGCCCTCAGCAGATGACAGCGGCCGCGACCCCATCCTGGCCACTTGCACAAGAGAAATCTGGCTTCTGGCAGCTAAACTTAGCACAGATATACAGATACACCACAAGCTTGCATGGCTGAGATCATAGTGGCACAGCGCAACGTGATCCAGGTCCACGTTGACTTCACCAACACCCTCACTGCGAGATTATAACCTGGGTCCTCCCCTAACTTCTTGGTTTTCCTCCCCAGGTTTCTAACTACAACACCACGAGCGCCTGTCGCAGATGATAGCCACAGGACTTGCACTGGGGACCTGGCGGAACAAGAACAGACAAGTGGCCAGGTACATCCACTACATCCACCACCACAAGGCCGACCCAATACAACCGACCCACTACCTCATACTATCATATATACTACAGTTGGCAGACAAACTAAAGACACCCGAATTACATCAGCGGCACCCGAACATGGGTCAGGGTAGTCAGCAGCTCTACGGCGGCATTCAACACATACCCCATCAGCCTTCTCAAGAAAGGCAACTAGCAAGCCTGTGACCATGTACTGGTCCAGGCTCCGGCCTTAACCCCGATGACATAAAGACCATCGTCAGATTCTTCACCACCGCCAGGTCTTGACAGCAGCCACCCTGATGGTGTACTTCACGATCATACACCAGTCCAACCTCCTCGAATCTACTTACCCAGCCACACGCAGTCATGCGCTACAGACCAAGGGTGTCACCCCCATGCCTACTGGCATGAACGTCCGCATCTCCTCCACCAAGATTCGATGGAAGATTGGTGAGCACACAGACATCGCCGTGCCGGCTATACCGGGCTCCCCTTATTGCCCGGTGGCAGCATTGTTGGACTACACGATGCGCATCGCGCCACCTCTACGAGGCCCCACCTTCCTTACTACCCTGGGCACGCTCCTTCGCCCCTCTGAGCTGCTTGCCACGATCAGGCTCGCTCTCGCAACAACAGGGCACCCTGCCACTAGATCGGTCACCCTCCACAGCCTTTGCAGTGGAGGCGCCCAAGCCTGTCCCGCACTTGGCTCGTCCCTGGACGACATCCAATCGTTCGGGATGTGGACTTCCTCAGCAGTCTATTGGTACATCCCCCGTGAGGTGATCCGGGCCTGCCCCACCGTGCTCTCCACTACTTTTGGCTGAGCATGTGGTACAAAACTAAACAACAGACATTTGACCACAATAACATCCGAAGACTGTAACCAAGAATACCATCAACAAGAAAAATCTAAATAAATTAACACTATATACCAATTTGTGTCCCGTGTTGTTGAATTGGGCATGTTGCTTAGGGCAACGTGGGTAATTCACCTCGACACGGGACACTCTGGGATCTTCATTAAGACTCCTCCATGCGCCTGGACAAAGCGCCCTACACAACCCGGTAGGTGGCCGGTTCCCCCCACCTCTCCCCCCTTCTCCCACTTTCCTCCAGGTGGCGACACGGGCGCCCTTCCCTCTGATGGTTCCCAGCTGGCCTTGCCCCCCTCCTCTTCCCATTCTTCCTCCTTCCAGGCTGGCACTTCACCTCCTGACGCCGGACCATCAACACCTCCCCAATTCTTCACCCACCCACCCAGCCCTACACCGGACAGTAACTATAGGGTTGAGTGTCGGATCGTGCAGGATCGAACTCACCATCAGACTTGCACATTGCACCGACCCGCCCTCGATTTTTCATTCTTCCTCAATTTGACTCTCTCTCATATCTGCTTCACTTAACCTTCTTTAAACTTCGTAATAAATTCCCATACTATATAGTCCCATAGCGCGTTGTGAATTACAACAAAAAATTCATAGGCACAGATCAGTGAAGAGTCTGCAAAGTTAATTAGTTTAATAATAATAATTTGTTCAAAGCTTTAATGGATTTATTTTGTAAGCATGGGAAATTGTAATTGCATGCCATTAGCTTTCCTCCTTCCGCTGCTCCTTATAGTTATATGGGTAGACCTGAATCATTTACATTTTTACTTCCCTCTTTCGTGGTGAAAGATATTTATCTTGACAAATAGATCAAATATATATAATATTCATCACTTAATATGCTCCGATGCGTTTAGGTGATAATAATTCATGTTCATGTGTTCTCAGTGATTTTCAGTAGCTTGGTGAGTTGTGATAGGAATTCTTATGTGAGATTTCACTGGTTCTAATTGGTTTCATCGTGAGTTGGGTGCCTTAACTGCTAAGCCACCCAGGTCCTTTGGAGTATGATTTAACCAATTGTGATTTGCGTCAGTATGCCTATGCATAGTTGGTGCCATTGTAGCACACACGTACCTACACCTCTGACGTCATTATAAATATGTTGGCTGGGCGATTATTTGCGAGACACCAACCACACTTCAATGGCGCCTTACTTCCGGTCCACTATGGGATCCCTCTGGCGAATAAACGAGCCTGAGTGGTTTCCAGTAAGACGAGCATGCCTGATATGGTGTTCAACGCCAAAGAACTAAAAAGGAAAACACTTCTTCATTTTAAAAGATAAAAAGAAGGAAAAAAACACCCAATAGACGAGTGCAATTGGGTCATTCTCAGAAACTGTGAGGTAGTCTACTTGAAATGCATATTTCAAAGAAACCCATTATTGGACTGTCAATATTTAGATTTCATCATTTAGCCCAATAATGTGGGAGATATTTTAGATCACATGTAAATGTTAATATTGTGTATTATGTATCTTATTGGGATGGATGTAGCTAAATAAATAGAAAATGACATCACTAATTTGTGACATTGTCAACAGCATTGAAAATAAAGTGTCACAAACTTGATGAAAACCTCTGAACAACAGCACGTTTCGCTTCAAATGGTCATATACAATGTCTTCATTAAGTTGAAGATATTTATTTCTGAAAATATTAAAAGAATTATGAGAGAGTTTACCTTTTCTGGAGTCATTAACATCGTAACATTTCGTTTCCACTTGCAAGTACTAGGAAACTCTGTATCAAACACTGAGTACAGATACAGTACAGGAACTATTTTCACCATTTGATACTCTATGCATTGACCCAGTTTTGGTATAGTAAAAGAAAAATCCTGAAATTGCCCCTAAACATTGAAATTTGAGCCGAACATTTATGTACAATTGTTGATTCCATTTGGACTGTTATGTTGTTAATATTTTTCTTTTTTTCTCTTTAATCATCACAAATAAGACAAAACCATAGCAATGAGGTTTCAAGTTATTATTACTACTGTTTATAAAGCAAGTAGAATGTGAAATGTCCTAAAGATGTCAAGCTTTGTGTGAAAAATATTTGATTTTGGATTCAGATTGATTTCCATGCTATACTGCTATTTATTGGGTGTGCGCATCATTTGACCTACTTAAAAATATCAGAATATGTTTATTTTCAATTATTCAGATACAAAAGGACATACACATTGAAGAAGCTTGTATATAGGACTTTGACAGCATTTTGATTTTGTGGTACTGATGTCACAGTATTGGTGCACAACTTCTGAGAACGACCCAATTCTATACAGTAATGGTCATGAATTTGAACCATCCCATTAAATGCGAACTTGAGGGAAATGGACAGAAAAAAAACTGGAAGCTCGGATTCTTTTGGACGCGTTTGGGGTGGGTTTTCCAATTGGGGTGGGTTTTCTTTTAGTGTAGTTTGTTTTATATTATTTTCTTTTAGATTTAAAGCTGCATAATCCGATGAAGACATCACATTTTCAAAATCAAAGCAATTATCTGCATTTGATTCCACATATCAAACTTAGATAGTGGTGCACTTAGTAAACATTTGTCGCCATATAGAAGGGAATACCGAGGCAATTTAATACAGTTTGTTACTGCAGATGCCTATGGTGTCAGAGTTTTGGCCTGTTTGTCCAAATTAATATTTCATGGTTGCACTTCGAATATCTCAAAAGTTAGCCATTTAAAATAAAAGTTACTTCAAACTAAAGTAGGGTAGATTATAACAATCAACCCAATATATTAATCTCAGAAAATGACAGAAACTCAAAACCATCCAACTACGGAACTGTAATTGAGATTTCAGACGTGTATTCTATGCCAGAAATTTGAGAAAGTGCTTCATGACAGTGAGTGACTTGGAGGTTTTACGCCATGCCGGCAGCTATGGCAATTTTCATGGCAAGCTAAGGCTGATACGTGTTATGTTATGTGGCGGAAATTGGAGTGTCAAATGCATTCACTTGAACTCACTAAATTTGTTTCGAATGTCGCTGGTGCCTGAGAAAGAATGTGACGTAGAATGTGAAAGAGCATGACGTAGAATATTGAGTCACAGTTACAACTGGTGGAAGGTGATAGGAGTGGGGGTCAATACACATACATAGAGTAGGATTTTTATCTCATGTAAAATATTTACGTATATGATTTCACTGCAATCCACATTAGCAAAAAAGAATGTATGGCTATAATCCTGCCAGGTTTTATCAACAGGTGCCATGTCGCTGTTCATGTTAGCCTAACATGGGTAATTTTCTTATATTAACTTAATGACACAGCTGCCGCCACCTAGCGTCAAACTGCTTGTCCAGTGTCGATGCCCCATGGACGACAGTGTTACCGCAACAAATCCTAAATTGGGTTTGTTAAGCTCAGCTAACAGTGGCCAGTGTGTTTGGGGGAGCTGTTCTCACAGCTACCAGCACAGATAGCATCACCTCATCATGTCCCACTCTGACCAGGTTCATCACCTGGACACGAACGCCCAAGGTCAGGCTGATCGACAATTTGCCACCACCCACCCCTCAACTACAACAAGAGGAGTGGGTAAGAAAGAACAGTCATGATTATGGTTGAGAGCCCGATTGATCGTATTGATCATCATGTTTGGTTCATTCGCCTGATTAAATAAACCACCAGTATACCACTCCCTGTCTTGTCATGAATTATGGCTGTAAAATATCTTTTTAAACATAGCACTTATTCTGAAGGATAGCAGTGGGAGGGGCACCAACTTCAACTTCCGGTGTGTAAGCTATAGCTGTGACCCGGTATGCTGGTTGACAGTTTCAGTCCTTCCTGCGGGACCAGCGGAACTTTAAAATACCAGTACTGAAAGAAACTTCTATTCTAGTCCTACCTGTAGATATTGCTTTAATTGACTTACCTCAGTTCGAATCCAGGTCTCTTTCAACATACCATAAGGCCAGTGAGTGGCTAATATGTTGACTCAGTGGGGTGCATTTGTGAGACATGTAGCAATCACTGCAATGTTTTGATATGCATTGCATTAAGGTTGCATAGTCCGATGAAACATCAGATTTTCAAAACCAAAGCAATTTATCTAGATTTGGTTTTATATATCTAACCTAGATACTGATTCACCTTTAAAGCATTTGTTGTCACATAGAAGGGAATAGAACCAGTTTCTGCAGATGGCTGTGGTGTCAGAGGTTTGGCGTGCTTGCCAACACTAATTCAGGACACGAAAACGGAACTACATAGTATGGAAATGTATTAGACTGAGTAAGGAACAAGTCAATAAGGTATATCGTACAGGAAGTCAATAATCAGGTAGGTCAAGCAATGTAAAATGGGAACAAGTACGTCTGAGGTCTCTGGATGACCCGGGCCTCAACCCTTATTGTTCGAAGTCATTAAAGTAGGGTCGGGTGGGGCGGTGAGAAAAGGGGTCGTGCTGGTCTGGCATCTGGAGGAGGAGTGCCGATGGGGTGGTTGAGGGGCAGAAGTGACAGGTACAGGCAGTGGCTCCGGCGCGTGCTCCAGTGTCGCCACCTGGAGTTAAATGAGATGGGCGCCTATGAATAAAAGGGGAGAGGGGGGGGTATAGCGTTAATCGGGTGGAATAGGGGAGGGGTCTGTTCCGACTCAGTCCCGAATTACCCATATTGCCAAAGCAATATGGACAATTGTACATGTGTACACTTCAAATATCCCAAAAGGTAGCCATTTAAGATAAAAGTTACTTCTATAGGTAGATTATAACGATCACTTTAATACATTTATCTAAGAAAATGACAGAAACTCAAATCCACCGGACTATGCAACCTTAAATAATTGTTCAGTGCTATCTTATATGTCTATGTAATTATATGGATGGTGATAAAAATCCGTTATTAATAAGAAGTAGCTAGTGGCTCTTCCCCCCAGCCTCCCACCCCCTTTTATGAAGGCGGGTGTTGGCGGATCGCTCTTCCATATTGGGGTCACACCTCCTCACCCACATCCTCTTAGAAGCCTCCAGAGTGATGGCGAGTGATGGCGATACCAAGTTTCATTTAAAATGTACATAGTCCGATGACAGCATCAACTTGTCAAAGCACTTACTTAGATTTGATCCTACATATCCAATTTATATACTGGTGCACTTATCAGGCATTTGTTGCTGAATATATAAGAGAATATTATTTCAATTTACTGTTACCGCTGAAGATTACTATGTTCGGCATTTCAGGGTAATATACTGGTTATATACATATGCATATAACATAATATATATGTACATAGTATGTATACATGAAGAGTTCAGGCATAAAACCACGTAAACGCTAATCCAAAATTGCTCCATAACCATGTGATCATATGAAAAGTGGAATTAGTGAGACTTAAAATGATGTTCAGGTAAAAATCTTTTATTTAAACTAGATTTTTGAATTGCCGTTTACATGGTTTTGCACCTGAACTCTTCACCTATTTTCCGCACCTATAATAGACTATGCGCCTGATGTACATATTAAATATGATATACCACGCACATACTTCACATGTATTGTTTGCACATATAATATACATGCATTTAATGGATATGTACGTAATATATTTGGAAATTGATTGCGCTGCTGATATTCATGCACATAGTACATATATGGACATATCCAATACGCATAAGATATGGATCCCACAGTACATTATATATCAATGTGAAATAAACGCCTACTCAGCATGTTGGTAATTAATCAGTGGTGAGATTCGCTACCCTTCCAATAATCACTCCGAATTCTGTTCACGACAGTGTGGTAATAGCTGACTTTACAATGCGAATCTAGATCACATTGTTACCCAACAGGTGGCCTAATGGACGACAGTGTTACCGCAACAAATCCTAAATTGGGTTTGTTAAGCTCAGCTAACAATGGCCGGTGTGTTCGGGGGAGCTGTTCTCACAGCTACCAGCACAGATAGATCACCTCATCATGTCCCACTCTGAACAGCTGTCAGAACACGTAGCACCACCTCATCATGTCCCAATCTGACCAGCTGTCAGTACACGTGGCACCACCTCATCATGCCCAACTCTGACCAGTTGTCAGTACATGTAACACCACCTCATCATGTCACACTCTGACCAGCTGTCAGTACATGTAGCACCACCTCATCATTTCACACTCTGACCAGCTGTCAGCACATGTAGCGCCACCTCATCATGTCAAACTCTGACCAGCTGTCAGCACATGTAGCGCCACCTCATCATGTCCCACTCTGACCAGCTGTCAGTACACATAGCACCCCCTCATCATTTCCCAGTCTAACCAGCTGTCAACACATGTAGCACCACCTCATAATTTCCCACTCTAACCAGCTGTCAGTACACGTGGCACCATCTGATCATGTCACACTCTGACCAGATGTCAGTATACGTAGCACCACCTGATCATGTCACACTCTGACCAGCTGTCAGTACACATAGCACCACCTGATCATGTCACACTCTGACCAGCTGTCACTACACGTAGCACCACCTGATCATGTCACACTCTGACCAGATGTCAGTACACGTAGCACCACCTGATCATGTCCCACTCTGCCCATCTGTCAGTACACATAGCACCATCTCATCATGCCCAACTCTGCCCAGCTGTCAGTACATGTAGCACCACCTCATCATGCCCATCTCTGCCCAGCTGTCAGTACATGTAGCACCACCTCATCATGTCACACTCTGACCAGCTGTCAGCACATGTAGCGCCACCTCATCATGTCATACTCTGACCAGCTGTCAGCACACATAGTGCCACCTCATCATGTCCCACTCTGACCAGCTCTCAACACATGTAGCGCCACTTCATCATGTCCCACTCTGACCAGCTGTCAGTACACATAGCACCCCCTCATCATGTCCCAGTCTAACCAGCTGTCAACACATGTAGCACCACTTCATAATGTCCCACTCTGACCAGCTGTCAGCACACGTAGCACTACCTGACCATGTCACACTCTGACCAGCTGTCAGTACACATAGCACCACCTCATTATGTCCCACTCTGAACAGTTGTCAGCACACGTAGCGTGACCTCATCATGTCCCACTCTGATATGCATATGTGTATATGTGTATATATATATGTGTGTCGAGGGGGTAATGAAAATGGGAAATATTGCGCCTAGAGTAGGAATCGAACCCAGATCCCTTGCATTCCGGGCTAGTTTGTTAATCATTACACTACCCAGGTTCCCTAATGTCGTCACTCTACCCATGCCCACATTTCTATGTGGCTCCTTGCCTGAGAAGTTAGGGGAGACTACTACATGTGCATAGGTGCATATATATATATATATATAGATGTATACATGTATATATGTAGCTATGTATAATATACCAATTGACAGGTACCTGCAGTACCTGGCGACAGGTGAGTCTAGTGAGTGGTCTGTGTGATCCGCAAACCCCTGCGATGTACAAGTGTTTAAGTATTTAAATTGTTAAATGCACAAACTATTTTGATCTCACATTGCTATCCCGCCGATGGACAACTGGGCAGACATGTACTATAACAGGCAACATTGGTCTGGATGCAGAGTGATCCGTTGTAGACGACTACTCGACATGCAGCTCAATGCACGCGTTGGAATTATCGCATGGGGAAAGAGCAGATTAATTGGGTAGGACCTAGTCATTGGGCCAATAGGCACGCACATTCTGGGAATTAACAGGGCTCTCATGACACTCTGGAGCTATATTTCCACAAATGGACTTACTACCGGTGAGTGATTGCGATTTTAAATGACGTCGATAGCAAAGGTTCCATATCAGCTCCAGGGCTCATGATGTTGCATTGCATATTATTTGACTCTGACTCTGACTCAACGTCTGGTCACCATAGAGCAAGGAGACATGGCCCATGACTGAACTCTCCTCATTTCTCTTTCCGCTATTCTACCCTTTCTTTTTTTTTCTCCTGGGATTACTCCTCCCCATGATCAGGGGAGTTGTTTGCTTGGGTGGGGCCCTTTTCCTTTTTCGCTGTCTTGCATTGTCCTTACTGCTGAACCTGCCTTTACCCATCCCTTCCTCTGAACCCCCTGCTGCCGGATCCGAGTGCACTGCTACCGCCGGGCCGGAGTGATCTGGAGTTGCCCCAATGACTCTTCGTTAATTGTTGTAAAGAGATCCGTGCTTCTGCAACCGTCCCACCTGAAGTTTAATCTTCAAACCAAAGATTGTGCCAATTTATCTGTGCCTTTCTATATTGCTGCAGTTCTGCAGCCGGTAACCATCGTAAGATTACGAACCACCCAAGAGTCAGAGTCACAGCCATTAATGGTTACACTGTTGTTTTAAATTCTATTGTCAACAGATTAATTTATGTCTGTGTACTATGTACGGAAATTGCGAATAAAAATGTCAGACGGGATGGCCAAATGAGTTGAGCGTCCATCTCCGGTCTTGGTATGTTGCGGGATTCGAACCCTGGTCAGGTTAAATCAATGACTTAAAAGATTATTGTTATCGCTGCCTAGCACTCAGTATTATTAGGATAGGGAAAGGAGCAGTGGAATGAGGAAGTCTAATTATCCACGATTGAAACTGCCCCTGTTTAATCAACTAATATACCAAAAGATAAAAACAAAAAAACAAAATGGATTAAGGCCATATTTACTACAGCAATAGGTGCGCTCCTGCCTGCAGACCTATATATTCAGCCTCAAGTACTTGGCACTAAATATCAGACGGGATGGCCGAATGAGTTAGAGCATCCGTCTCCCGTCCTGGTAGATCGTGGGGTTGTCGGTTCGAGTCCCGGTCGAGTCAAACCGATGACTTTAAAATTGATACTTGTTCCTTCCTAGCCAGGCGCTAGGCATTATTAGGATAGGGCAAGGACTGGTGTGCTCAGTGTCAGGATAATGTGACTGAGTGGGATACCAGGTCATGGTGCCGGCGGCCTGGTTTCCCAGTGGGACAGCACTATAAAGTCGCCATGAGTGCGCACTGTCACAAGTCGGTACCCGTCCTGATATGACCTTAGATGTTGCTAGGATGTAAAACAACAACAAACAAACAACAACAACTAAATATCAGAGCATAAGGTCCTTAACTATTAACTATATTAGGTCAGTCAATATGAATTGTCGATGTGATGATATCCATGGAAATGAACGGGTAAAGTAAATGTGCAAAATGAAAATCCTATTTTAAACTCCCGTGAAATATGTTTTACATATGTCAGAGTTGAAAAGAATCACTTCTTGATTTTGATCCTATATAAATTGAGAAAAAACGTTCAAATAAACTGTGGAACCTCCAGCCAAAACATCATTTTTACACACATCCATAACATCATTTTAGCACACACACAACAAATTCAAACAAGATTGTGTTGATTACAATTAAGCAAAAAGATGATGTCTTACAAAAAGTTGAAAAAGAGGTTGGGTAGATGCATGGTGTCGATATGCACATTTTTACATTTTCACTTCAGCACAAAATCATATAAGAATATTTTGGATACATTTTGTGGAATAGATTAAATGCACAGAGGCAACATCTCTGTGGCGGAGTGGTTAGAGTGTCTGATATTTTTCTAGGTCAGACTCCTAATCTGAGGATCGGCGGGTCGATTCCCCGTGCCCCCAACTCTGCCAATTTGGATTTCCACCGCTGTCTATAACTTACAGCGTCATCAAAGGCCAGTTGCTCTCGTACCATGTCTATGTGGTGTGGGAGGTTAAAAATCCCTTGGATCGGTAAAAGTGTAGGCTCGGGCTTTCTATCGACCAGCAGTGGAATGAGGAAGACCAGTCGTCTATGACTGAAATTTCCCCTGCTTAAACAACTAATGGACCCAAAAAAAACAATAATCATTTGACTTGCTACCTCCCACCCACCCCAACCTCTGTGCAAAAAAGGCTTAGTCATCAACAATGTAATGTGGAAACCAAATATGTGGTTCACAATTTCTGAGAATGACCCATATGTAAGTACACTGCCTGTAAGTGTATGCAGTGAATGACTTACGGATATAAACCATTTAAAATAATTACGGTCCCACGAGGACAAGTGTAGAAGTCTGTACTGACCTCTTATGCTAAGAACCACTTAAACAGATAGGCGTGGTTAAAGTGATCACATCAGTGATCCTAGATAGGTTAATGGTTAAGACACTAGCCCTGGAATCGCAAGAAATGTGGGTTCAAATCCTGCTCTGGGCACACTGTTCCCTTTGTTTGCAATTACCCTCTGGCAATAAGACTCGAAAATATGGCAACATTTATTCAAGCTAAATGCACTGCTAGACTAATGACAACAACAAATAAAATTAATTAAAAAAGAAAAAGAAAGATAGATAAATAAATAAATAAATACATAATAGACTGATAATTCAAGCAAAGTTTTACATACAAAAGGTAAACTTTAAACTTAAAATCAAACCTAATGACCACTAACACAGCAAGGTGAAGCCATTCAGAGAAATTAGCTATTGGTAACCAAACAATTATCCGATTGTAGAACAAACAAACTCACAGAGGTTTGGGGGATGTGGGAGAATGCTTACAAACAGAGAAAGAATACATGCAGTAGTTAGCTACACAACAACTGAAAGTGATCAAAAGAAGGGGAGTCACAAGACTATTACTGTCTAGCGGCGGAAACAAGTCTTTAGACTTAACCGTTATGGGCAGCATAAATACACCCATCACAAACAACAACAACAACAATTGTTTATCATGTGATATTGGTTTTAGGCACTCATGGTTAGTGTGAAAGTACTACGTCTGAACACTTTGACTTCTGGATACTGAATGCTTTGTTCACCGTCCAGGGACCTGAACCACCAGCACCCTGTGCCTCTGACGTCATCTCATTTACATATTCCTTTGTTCTATGCTCGTGCCTGGAAGTCTTTTACGCATATATGAAAGTTAGCACCATGCCTGATCTCAAAATTCACAAGCTCCCTAGAATCCGGCATAGCTGTATCTTCCTACTTATGTTTCAATATTTCGACAACAAAATAACCATAGTGGGGTAAATTGGTCATCGTTATCCGACTGGTTCAAAATTGATTAAAAGCAGAACTAAAAGAATTACAATGCATTTGATCCCATGTCATTCAAATTGGCATAGCGTTTATGGACATTTTTATTTTTGTATTTTGCTATCAAATGCTATCATTTTCACTGCCTCAAAGTCTGTTAACATCTGACGTCATTCTGAGTTTAAGATAATACGGTAGTTTGTGAATAAATGTTTACTACCAGAGGCCTTGTCCGTTAAAAATTGTTTCAAAAGCATTCTATTTCCGGTCAGAGATATGAACGATTTAAATTAGCATAGTCCGATGGTTTTGAGTTACTATCGAATCAAATCTAGCTGAATGTCTTGGTTTTGAAAATGTGATGCTTTATCGGACTATGCAACTTTAACTAAATGCCGTTTTGTTGTGTTGCTTAATTCGTGGGGGGGGGGGGGGTTCTTTTAACTTAATGTAGGCAGTGTTTACCGCCAACCTATCTTATTTAATTAACCATGAGGGTTTCATTGAAACAATACTCGCCTACATGAGTCTGATTGACAGCAGATGACATTTTACCCCGCGCAGATGATACAATAACGCAAACGGCCGTGGGAGCTTCGTGCGTTTTTCAACGTCACCCCGCAACCACACACACACACACACGCACAGCCCCACCCTCTGTCAGCCGAAGGTCATGCGCAGTGCCTGTCATGTGGGCAGAGTGGTCACGTGAGGTGTCAAACCAGAAGCGTCCATGATGTGCCCTATTAGTGAGCGGCATAATCACCTACGTCACGAGACGCCGCATTTCTACGTCACATCCGGTATCTGCAGTATGGGTTATTAATGTTGACCATTATAACTTACTTTAGTTTGAAGTAACTTTGATTTCAAATGTGTGTTATTAAAATTACAAAAGTCCGACGGTTTTGAGTTTCTGTCATTTTCTAAGAAAAATATATTAGGTTAATCATACTAACTGACTTTGAAGTAACTTTGATTTAAAATTCTAACTTGGGATAGTTTTGAGGCATAGACAGGAACAATTAATGTTGACATGCTTGTCAAAACTCTGACCTCATAGGCTTCAGTAGTAACAGGTTCTATTAAATTGGCTTAGTATCCAATTCTATGCAGCAAAAAAATCCTTACTAAATGCACTAGCATTTATATTAGATATGTTGGTTGATTGGTTGTTGGAGTTTTACGTCCTGGCAACCTCTAAGGTCATATCAGGATGGGTACCGGCTTGTGACAGCGCACACTCATAGCGAATTGATAGTGCTGCCTCCCTGGGAGACCAGGCCGCCAGAACCATGACCTGATATCCCACTCAGTCATATTATCCTGACACTGGGACAACCAATCCTTGCCATATCACCGTGGTTGACAGACAATGTGCAGCACATTGATATAATTGCCCATGTTATTCATAACACGAGTAATCTAGGGCAGCGGCGCGGTGGCCTGACACTCCGTAAACTTAACATACTATTCGATAGCGCCACTTACCTCAAACCAATGAACTCCTAAAACTGATCCAGCATCTTGTGGGTGCATGTAAACGACAACGGGTCCAGTGCGGCGGAAGTAAATAGACTCATGAATATTAAGTTTGACCTATATATATGATGAATCGACCTTGAACTTGCTCTCTGCATCGCTTCTGTGCTTCATTTGCCGCGCAGTGCAAAACATTAGTTTTATTCAAAATTAATAGAAATCCAGAACCCTAACCTTATCAATTTAATATAATCTCTTTGGTAAACATGTTTTCTATATGTTTACCAAGCGATTTGTTTCTAGGTGGTGTGGCTTTAGAGATATTTCACTTTTTCTGTATGAAGATTGCTCACGACCATTAATGCCTTGAGTTTTATTCAAAATTAATAGAAATCCAGAACCCTAATCTTATAAATTTAATATAATCTTGTTGGTAAACATGTTTTATACATGTGTACCAAGCGATTATTTTAATCATTATTTTTGTATCTCTGAGAGGGGGGTAATTCTAGTTTATTTTTGTTCCTATCTCAGGAGGGGGAGTGGATTATTTCAATAATTATTTTTCTATCTCTGATAGGGGGGCATTAATTCTTGTTTATTTTTTGGGATACCTCACTTGACTTGTTATACATTTACAAAACACAACAGGTGGAGTGTAGGATGCCCTCGTGGTTTGTTTACATGAGCGATATTAACTTAAGTGACCACTGCAATGACTCTGAAGACATAACTTACTTCATATTTCATAGCAATCGTATATTTAAGTTAGTTTTTTTTATCAAAACATCTTGGTTGAATACTTTTCCCCTAAAGTTTGTGTGGCCGGATAGGGGTGATACATCATATATAGGTCATGAGTCTATTTACTTCCGCCGCACTGGACCCGTTGTCGTTTACATGCACCCGCATCTTGTAGCAGTGGCCGCGACATGCTGGTGGAGCCACCTAGCGGGCACTTGAGAACTAGCCCGAACAGTCCAGGTGGCGCTTCAGGTCGCTTTCCCGCCAGTATGGCTGTCCGGGAGTGGAGGAGGGGGTGGGGGGGGGGCGGATCATATCTCTTAACTCAACATGACAATAACCATAAATAACCTGTTCCATAATGAGGAAAAAATAAATACAACATTCTACCAATCGTGCCTCCGCCTTAGTGAATTAAGTGATCAAATTACATTTTTAAAACCCTTTCTTTGTGTGCAATTTCAGCTGTTCCCATCCGTATAATTTATTATAATGTATTATACTTCACCAGATTATGTTATACTATGATTAATCACCATAATTTATTATCTCAAATCTTCTGAATTCTACCCTCACCAACGCGCCGTAGTTATTCAGTGTACATATTTAGTTATGTATACTACAACAATAGCTAGAACAATTTCGCTGAAATGTTACATGAGATGCACATGTAGGCTAATAACCTTGCCACGTTTCTTTAACAGCCTTGAGCTGTGTGTCCATTTCTTCTATCATTTGGTTAGTCCCATGATTTTCGAAATTCTGCCGTTTTCCTAGACAAATACATTAGATTAATTATTATTATCTACTTTACTTTAGTTTGAAATAACTTTTATTTTAAATGGCTAATTTTGGAGATATTTGAAGTGAAAACATGCCAAATTAATTGTGGAAAGCACGTCAAGACTCTGACAATATATCCTTCAGCTGTAGACCTACCAGGTTATATTCAGTTGGCTTAGTACCACTTTCTAGACACCAACAAATGCCTATTAAATCCATCACTATATAAGTTGACTATGTATGCGGAAATCAAAGTAAGCGTTTTGGTTTTGAAATGTTGATGCTTTTATCGGACTATTCAGCATGAACTCAAAGAACTTGGCAACATTTAAGACACCTCTCCGGCAATGTCAGTTTAATTGTGCCACTGTTTCCATGGAAATGGAAAATTTCGTTGAATTCCATAAAAATGCCTATTTCATTTTGTATAATTGAATAATTCAGAGCCTTTGGCTCGTGTGTTTTTTTGTGTGAAGCTTTTTGTTTGTTCTTATTTTGTTAATTTCTGTTCTTCAAAACATCAGAGAAAGCGCGTTCCTCCTCCCGGAACTTATTTAAATAGGTGTTGTTTGTTTTTGTTTGGAGAGAACAAATACCCCCATCGGTGCAACAATATACATAACAAAAATTCAAATCTGGAGGCGAGTTATACCCCTGTCACACTATGACGTAATGAGCAAACGTGAGCTTAATGTGGTGATTTTTCGTCATTACGTTGATGTACGTTGGATTATGTTATGATGACATCATAATGACGTTAGACTGACGTCGAGCTACGTCACATTACGTCGTGTTACGTCGAGTTATGTCGAGGTTTTGGACATGTTAACAAATTTCGACGTAGATCGAACGTAAGGGTTTACATTCGCCGTACGTTCTGTTCACGTTCAGCAAACGTCAATGACATTAAACGGATATTAGGCAAACGCTGCTCACTACATTCAACTACGTTCCACTACGTTGACCCACATTAAACCAGGTGGAAATGCCCACGCGGCGTAATGGGAACGTCAGGAGAACCTCAGGAGAACCTCAGGAGAACATCAGGAGAACGTACATTCAACGTACATTCAACGTCTCATGACGTATGTAACATCACCTAACGTTCTTCTGGCGATGGAATAATGTTCATAACGTTCCGTGAGCGTAATGACGTTGAATGATGGTATCACTATGCTCTCTCATTGAATGATGGTATCACTATGCTTTACCAACGTTACGCTCTTGTCCACTACGCTGCATCCACGTTCAACTTGTGCCCAAATTTGCATACTATGCCGAGAAGTTCAAAGTTCTTCACGTTCTCCCTACGTTGATGGCATTACATCGTAGTGTGACAGAGCCATTAGGCAAACACGGCCTCTCCTAGAAATATGCGACAAAACTTTGTTCATCGTAACGATCAACACACTATCTACTTATGCATTTGCTCAGGATAAACTGATTTGTTTTTTACATGGTGTTTCATAATCCCAATAGAATACATATTGATTTGAAGCAAATGTCCTTGTGTTTTCAGTGTAACCGTTTCTGTGCTGTTTTGTGTCAATCCTTACAATGGACAACAAAACAAAGAGCTAGCACCTTTTGAGACAGGCTCATAAGTATGTATGTATGTATGCATGTATGTATGCATGCATGCATGCATGCATGTATGTATGTATGTATGTATGTATGTGTGTATGTGTGTATGTATTATGTATGTGTATGTATGTTTGTGTATATATATGGATAGATGTAGCTATGTGTTCATATGGTTGGTACATATTGCCACGTGAAGACGGCCCAGTGTCAAACCCACACAGCGCGTCCCCACGTGTTATAAAAGATCCCTTTGTAGCCTTACACTGGCCACTCTGACCTCACTTAGCATCGGGCAAAGGGCACGGCTTAAGTGGATCAATCGGCGCACGGCATCCCTCGGATGTGGACACTCCGACATCTGTCACACGTATTGAGCGCATGTAAGACAGTATGGCAAAACAGGTCACATAGACGCTCCCCCCTCGCTTCCCGTCTCCCTCCTCCCCTCTCTTCTCTTTCTCTCTTTTTTTTCTTTCTACCCATCTCTGATGTACCCCTTGTCTCTTTTGATTCTGTACATTTATCTTTACTTTATCCATCGATACTATGTCCCATGTCTATCCTCCTCTCTTGCTTTCTTTCCTTCTCTCTCTTTCGTCCTTGCTTTCTTCCCTTCTCTCTTTTGTTCTTCCTTTTTTTCTGTCCTCCTTTCTTTCTTTTTTCCTCTTTCATATTCTATCTCTAGCCCTGTATTCATCTGTCTCCTCTTTTCGCTTCTATCTTCCGCTCATTCTTAAGTTCTTCTCCCTTCCTCTCTTTATTCCCCTACTTCTCTCTCTTGCTCCCTTTTCCCACGCGCTCTTTTCTCCCCTCTTTCTCTTCCTCGCTATACCCTCTCCCTCTCACATTTTCTCTCCAGGTCTCATCCCTCTCTGTATTTCTCTAGCCCGCTCTTCCTCTGTTCCACTGCTCCTGTCAATTCTCTCCCCATATCTAGGTTTCAGTCTGTCCCTTCTCTTCCTCTCTCTCTTTCCTTTTCTATTTCCCTCTGCCATTGTTCTCTCTCTCTGCCTACCTACCCCTCGTTTTCCCTCCCTCCATCGCTTTCTCTCTCCCTATCTCCCTCTCTCCTTCTCGATCTAACTTCATCTCTTCCTCTTTCTCTGTCCTTCTGTCTCCTTCATCTCTGTCTATCCCTTTATTCCTCTTGGTCTCTCTATATCTGAAGAGTTCGGGCGCGAAACCCCGTAAACGCCAATCCAAAACTTCGAATAAAATAAGACTTTTCCAAGAAGCTCATTTTAATTCTTACTAATTGCACTTTTCTATTGATGTAATAATTATGGAGCAATGAACAAAAATATATGAATATAAAAATAAGGATTTTGTTGAAGGTTTGATTTCAATGTTTAGCTCAATATTTGGATTGGTGTCTACGTGGTTTTGCGCCTGAACTCTTCATTTCTCTCTTTATCTGCCCCCACCCTTTCTTCCTCTTTCTGTTATATGTCCCTGGTTCCTTCTCTCTCTATTTTCCCTTTCCATCACTCCCGTTCTCTTCTGCACTCTTTCTCTCCCTCTCTGGCAACTCTCTCACCCTTTCTTTCTGAGAGTCTGTGACCGAATTCCAGCTAAGGATTGAGTTGAGTTTTATTTAACCACAAACGATGATATTCTAGCCACGCAATCAATGTTACATAAAGTTAAAGTCCATACTTATGCGTGCATAAGGAGCCATAATAAGTTTGCGTAAACAGCAATTCCTCTCGATGCCTGAGATGCCAGGGTTTCAGCACTAACAGAAGGATGTTATTCAATGAGCATGTAATATATACTCCAAAGAAGCACAACAACATGTTTCATGGAAGCGGTCACATATTGAATGGCAAAATCGTGAATGTAATAGCTTTGCTGATATGTATGTATATATTATATTGCTCTTGTTGTTTTACGTCTTATCAACATCTAAGGTAATCAGGTTGGAGAGCTTACCTCGTTTTAACTATGGTGGTCATTTGACCAGCGAGTTAATTACAAAGGTCGAATTTTATATCAGATTAATGAGCAGTTTCAGAGTTTTGGCTGTGACACACTGAGTTTTGGGATATCTCCATATTGGAATACATCACTAGAAAGCAAAATATTATATCTAATTTCCTGAATATTTCCAGGACATTTAGTAGGGACCGGATTGAGTAAATTAGCAGTGAATATTAGGGGCAGGCACTACATATATGTATATGTATATATATACATTTATATACGGATATACATATAAAAAATACATATACAGATACATGGGTATGCATATAAATAAACATAAATATGTGTGTATACATATTACATATGCACATATACATATATATATATATATGGATAGTGATAAGACTGTTATCGCGTGTAATAATCTCTGTAGTGTCCTGCTCCTACCCCCCCCCCTGGGGTGGATACCGGCATCCTTCACTCCCCCCCCCCCCTCATCCGACCCTTCCGCACGACACTCGCTCGGAAGTGTTACCCCTATCACAAAATGCAGCAGTTGAGCAGTGAGAATCCCATATGCACGATGTGGACTTAAATGTTGTTGAGAGATAAATCCCAAACCAAACTAACGGATGCAACCAAACTCACCAAAAACTCTCAGCGGACTCACCAAAAACTCTCACGGGGCTCCCTATCCGCTCATATCGCGTCCCGCTCCCCGCGCTCGGGCCTGGGACCCCCCCCCCCCTCCTTTGATAGGGGGGAGGGACAGGCACTATATATATACAGTGAAACCACTCTAAATCAACCTACCATGGGACCGACTTTATGTGGTCAATTTAGGGAGGTGGGAGGTCTAGACAGTTAGAATATCCCTACAATGGTATTGTTGGGACCCAAATAAAGCGATCGATATAGGGGAGTGGTCGATCTGTGGAGGGGTCGGTATAGAGAGGATTTACTGTATATGTATATATACGGAACGGCTGTGTAGGGGTGGGGGTAGTTGGGGGGGGGGGGGGGGGGCGTGACAGCAGCCACCACTCGCTCACCTGCCAACCAGACTCACCAAAAACTCTCACGGGATTCACTAAAAACTATCACGGGGCTCCCTCCCCGCACTCGGGCCTGGGACCCCCCCCCCCCTTTGATAGGGGGGAGGGGCAGGCACTACATATATATCACATATTTGTATATATATACGTTCATATACAGATATACATATAAATATACATATAAACATACAAGGGTATGCATATAAATATACATATTTGTATATACATATTACATATGCATTTGTGCATATATATATATATACCAATACATACCGTATTTAAAGATGACTGCATCACATATTGTAGAGTGGTCCTCCATTTGTGACTGGTAAGTTAACCCATGTGAAGTCTGTGTCACTATCAGACTTATTGCAAGGGGCCTAAGCTCTGCCACAATAAGATTTTAACCAAAAATTCCAAATAAAGCTTTCACACATCAGAGTACAATACTATTTAAGGTAAGTTTTTCTTAATGTTGTACCAGCAAGACAATCCATATTTGTGGTGATTATGCATCAGATGCATAATCACAGTGAATTATTTATTATGGATATATATATTGGTATGCACAAAATATATCTAAATGATGTACAACAGTCCCCACAGGACCTCCCCCAGTGTCAAGTGGGTATATGAGTGGGCCACAGACCAGCATATACCCCCCATGGTTGGCTGGAGGTTCCTCTATTGTTTGGGATTCATGGCTATACCAACACAGTACTAGCATGGGCAGTTCTGGCCTGTAGCCATGTGTTGTGACTAATGAGTTATTTCCTAATATTCACTGCTAATTTACTCAATCCGGTCCCAACTAAATGTCCTGGGAATATTCCGGGAATTATACTATTAGGTAGAATTTTTGCTTTCTAGTGAAATATTCCAAAATTAAAACATCCCAAAACTCAGTGTGCCACAACCATATTTGTGAACCTGCACATTAATCCTATATAAAATTTGACCTTGGTAATTGAACCGGGGGTCAAATTAGGTACTTTAACCACCATAGCCCAAAAGAGGTAAGCTCTCCAACCTGGTAATATCAAGTGGGGTATCGACTTGTGACAGAGCGCATTCAAGACAACTTTATAGTGCTGCCCCACTGGGAGACCACGACCCGATATCCCATATAGTCACACCAGCCTGATAATGTACTAACCAGTACTTGTCCTATGCTATTAATGCCGAGTGCCAGGCTAGGTAATGACAAGTATCAATTGTATTAGGCATTGGTTTGATTCGGCTGTGATTCGAACACCCAGCCTTCTGCATGGGAAGCCTGCGTTCTACTGCTTCGGCCACCAAGTCCGGTCTATATATATATGTATATATATAGTATATATGATCTATATATACACACACATCTAAGTAGATAAAAGAACCATTAAAGGGGTTTGTTTGTTTAGTGTTTGCGGTGCAATGAGGCCTCTTCTAGCCATGCCTATCGGCTCCACAATGACCAGCTGGCTGACCCTCCATACCAGCCGTTCACTCTCCAAGCAGTACTGCAGTCTTTCCACCACACCACACTGTACGCACAGCGCAGGTTGCCTTGCTCTCTTTAACTCCGCCACGTCCCGCACAGGCTCACATCTTGCTTACCCGCATTCGCACTTACCCGCCTACCAACCCATCCTCCTGTTCCCAATCACCGGACGCCGTCGCCGAATCGGTAGAGTGCAGGCTTCCCGTGTGGTAAGTCGGGAGTTCGAATCGCAGCCGAATCAAACCAATGACCTATAAAGTTGATACTTGTCGCTACCTATCCTGACGCTCGGCATTAATAGGACAATGCAAGGACTGATTGGCACAGTGTCAGGATAATGTGACGGTGTGGGATATGGGGTCATGGTGCCAGCGGCCTGGTCTCCCAGTGGGACAGCACTATAAAGTTGCCATGAGTGTGCACTGTCACAAGTCGGTGCCCATCCTGCTATTTATTACCTTAGATGTTGCTTGGACTTAAAACATCAACAACCCTATTCCGTAGCGCACCTCATCGCCTACCTCTGGCTATTCCCATACCCGCCTACCCGCCTATTCCCATACCCGCCTACCCACCTATTCCCATACCCGCCTACCCGCCTATTCCCATACCCGCCTACCCGCCTATTCCCATACCCGCCTATTCCCATACCCGCCTACCCGCCTATTCCCATACCCGCCTACCCGCCTATTCCCATACCCGCCTACCCGCCTATTCCCATACCCGCCTACCCACCTATTCCCTTACCCGCCTACCCGCCTATCAGCCTATATGTCTACCCTTCTTTCTATACCTACCTATCTCACTCTGTTTCCGCCTATCCGCCTCCAGTCCGGTCTATCTAGTAGCACACCCGCCTACCCGCCTAAAGCTCCTATCCGCCTACCAGGCTGCCCGCCTACCCACCTACCCGCCTACCCGCCTACCTGCTTGCCCACAAACTGCACATAGTGCGTTCCGTCCACACACAACACAACTTGTTTATCGTGGACGCAGCCCGAGTAATGCTTAAGTAGGTCATCAAGTTGGTTGGTTGTTGGAGCTTTCCTTCCTGGCAACATATAAGGTCATATCAGGCCGGGTCATCAGAGTTCCTACCGGCACTGTCCACTGCTTCCGTCCATATCTGCTCACTGGATCGGCACCCACCCGGTTCCGCGTTTGTCATTACCGGACAGAGCCCCTGTGTACGGAAACCAGTCTGTATTCAGTGTGTGATCCTCTATGTACATATTGATGTATTCAGTATGTGATCCTCTATGTACCTATTGATGTATTCAGTATGTGATCATCTATGTACATTTTAATGTATTCAGTACATGGCCCTCTATGTCCCCTTTAATGTTTTCAGTACGTGATCCTCTATGTACCTATTTATGTATTCAGTATGTGATCCTCTATGTACCTATTGATGTATTCAGTATTTGATCCTCTATGTACATATTGATGTATTCAGTATGTGATCCTCTATGTACCTATTGATGTATTCAGTATGTGATCCTCTATGTGCATATTGCTGTATTCAGTACATGATCCTCTATGTACCTATTGATATATTCAGTACATGATCCTCTATGTACATATTGATGTATTCAGTACGTGATCCTCTATGTATATCTTGCTGTAATCGAAAGGTAATGCATTTGAAAGAAGGCTGGAGAGACATTGGAGAGGACACCCACAATTATATGACTTAAAGGCTCCGTCCACTTCCATATGTGTGCAAACAAAATAGTTGTGTTTTCCCCCATAACAAGCTGGCATTAGAAGCCTAATAGGGCCTAGATCAGCCAGAAAAGGACCTGTAATTTAATCTGTAAGTTAATCTATGTAGCTATTGCTGTAGTCAGAATGTGATCATCTATGTAACTATTGCTTTAGTCAGAATGTGATCCCCTATGTAGCTAACGTTGTGATCAATCTATGTGGTTAATGGTTGCTGTACTCATACGGTGATCCTGTATGTAGCTAATGTTGTACTCACTATCGACCTATTGCTGTAATCAGAATTTGATCATCTATGTAAATATTGCTGTAGTCAGAATGTGACCATATATTTACCTATTGACCTATTTCTGTAGTCATAATGTGACCCTATATGTAGCTATTGCTGTAGTCTGAATGTGACCCTCAATGAAGATATTGCTGTAGTCAGATTGTGACCCTCGATGAAGATATTGCTCTAGTCAGAAGGTGATCCTCTATGTAGCTATTGCTGTAGTCAGAATGTGACCCTCTATGTAACTATTGCTGTAGTTTGAATGTGGCCCTCTATGAAGCTATTGTTATAGTCAGAATGTGACCATCTATGAAGCTACTGCTACAGTCAGAATGTGACACTCTATGAAGCTATTCCTATAGTCAGAATGTGACCCTCGATGTAACTATTGGTGTACTCAGAATGTGAACCTCTATGAAAATATTGCTGACCCTCTGTGAAGCTATTACTCTAGTCAGAAGGTGATCCTCTATGTAGCTATTGCTGGAGCCTTGATTGTGTGACCCTCTGTAAAATTCTCCGATTAAGTATGTATTGAGTATCAAGATGGTTAAATGGGAAACAGTACTCCCTTTATAATGGTGACACCAGGAGAGGGAAGAAGTGCCCCTTTAAACAGAATCCCTCCCCATTATCTTGCCCAGCCACATGGTCACCGTCATGTTATGTGGTAATCCCACGATGGTTAGGTGGTGGCCGGGGCTGGGTGGGAGGGGGGTGAGTCCTGAAGGCAGCCAATGGTGAATGATGTTAGGGAGAGATCATGCGGGAGAGGAATGACTGGTGCGCATGAGTGTAATAGCCAATAAGGAGGTCTATAACATCCACTTGTAAAAATATACGGATTTTCGGTTAAGAATTATATATTGGCAGAGAGCATTATTAGTCTTGGGCGACGGAGTGGGGACGATGTTATATAAACTAAAAGTAATAATATCCCACTCCCATTATGACATGATATAAGCTGTGTGAAATATATGTTCATATATTATGCCTGAGATTAATGAAGAGATGTTCCTATATAAGAGGCAGTACATGATTGTTGAAATGTTTCTCTATGCATCCATAAAGAGTGCAATTGGAGAAAAGACCATTTTAACAGAGATCTATTGTAACTGTATAACTACCTGCCCCCCCCCCTGCCTTGACCACTGGGCTGGTCCACCAGCCTAATTTGCATATACACACAGGGCACCACCTGCAGCTGGGTTGAGTGACAGCTACCCCTACTGGGGGAGGGTGCCACCCACCCTGACTGTGGAGGTTCCTGATTGGCTGGCTGTGGACTGCCCAGTCACCTGCATCCCATTGGCCCTCTGACCACACTAGCCTCAAACCAAGATCTTAATTCTAGACTCTGCCTTCAGACCCCCTGGAGAGAGATCACTCTACTCCTGACTCTGGAGTGAGGCGCACCTACTCTTGAGCAGGAACCCCAGACACTCTGTCTGATGCTATCAAAATTCATCTATTCTAATTGAGTGTGTACACAGCCATAGGACTCCTGTCCCATGAGCTGTAAGCACTGCTTTCTATACAGGCTAAAGTAGTAATGAGATCTTGTGTGGCTAGAAGGCAAGGGGTGTGGATGATAGGTCACTGGTAGGTGGACAGGAGTTGGTGTTAGTAAAGCACAACTTCTCCACTGTTTATCTGTGTCTTGACTTCATTCTTCCTTAGCATTGGTTAATGAGTTGATAGACAAGTGATATGAAGGGGAGAGTTTCTGTAGTATTCTCTGGTGTCCCAAACGTGGCCGGGCATCCAGTAATATTATACACTGTTGTATGAATCTGAAAACCATATATAAGTGAATAAAACTAAGCATTCAGCCTGCTATCATCATCTATTATCTACTCTTCTGCTGGTGCTGAACTCAGATCGCGTGTTGTGTTGTGTGTTGTATCTACTATGGGGTAAGCTCTGATATATAATTTATATAAGAAAGAAGAGAAAAGGGGAGCTATGAACCGTACGCATTACACAGGATATCAGGGCAGTATAGCCTGGTTGAGCAGTACAGCTAATAACATGAGAAAATGTAATGACAGTAACCATAACCTCTGTGTACCACCTAACGGGATCGGCCATCAATAACATTCTAACATTCTATAAAGCTATTGCTATATTCAGAATGTGACCCTCTATGAAGCTATTGCTATAGTCATAATGTGACATTCTATGTACCTATTGTTGTACTCAGAAGGCGATCCGCTATAGCTTTTTCTGCACACGATCCAACAAGAGGAGTACATCTCATGCCATGTTGGTACCTTCTGCTTTTTTCCCTCAACATGAACACTGCAGCTTTCATATCAAGACCAGCCGCCTTCCGACAAAACAACAATCTACTACATTCAATCTAGCCTCGCAGCTGGTTCTTCTGGGCCCACCAAGTAGCAATTCACCATCCATTTCTTCAAATTTGTGTATGCTTGAGTTAGTTCCTTCTTCTCCACTTGCCCATAAATAACTGCTTTCTCTCACTCTTAAAGTTGCATAGTCCGATGATTTTCAGTTTCTGATATTTTCTGATAATAAATCTATTAGGTTGATCGTTGTAATCTACCTTACTTTAACTTGAAGTAACTTTTATTTTAGCGGCTAACTTGGCTCAGTGTTATGTACTATGTGGTGTTCTCTGTGGAGGAGTGGTTAGAGTGTCTGACTTTTTTCTAGGTCGTGCTCCTAATCTGAAGGTTGGTGGTTCGATTCCCCATGCCCCCACCTCTGCCAATTTGGATTTCCACCGCTGTGTATAATTTACAGCGTCATCAAAGGCTGGTTGCTCTCATACCATGTCTATGTGGTGTGGGAGGTTAAAAATCCCTTGGGTCGGTAAAAGTGTAGGCTCAGGTTTTCTACCGACAAACTGTCTGATGGTGAAAACAAGTCTATTCAGACTTATCCATGATAAGCAGTATACATCTTCAAACTATATGGTGACAAATGTTTGAGAAGTGCACTAGTATCTAAGTTAGATAAGTAGAATCAAATCTAATTTCACTATTTTGGTTTTTTAAATTTAATGTTTTCATCGGAATATCCAGCTTTGATAACAAACATTAATGTACTATAGTGCCTTCTTCTTTAACTTCCTGTATGACCCGCAAAAAACCGCACCTAGTTTTAATTATTAATCAGCGCGGTGAACTGCGTAGTAACGCGGTCCAATGCACGATTGTGGCCCCCGTATTTCCCTTATCCATCCCTCATTATTCCATCAGATAATGGCTAACAAGTCTTCTTACGGACGCTACCTGTGCTTCATATCTCCCCTCAGTGATACATTTCAATCCCGGAGGTCATAGGGAAGGTGGTGTTACTAGGACACGTCTAGGCTCTCCCTCTATATTTCTTCGTGTCTTGTTGACTTATTTATACCTTAGTTATTTGCTGTAACTGTGATGCAATAAAATCTACTCATTAAAGACCCCACCCTATGGAGGCAGTGAATTTTACTCATCATCATCACTATCATTAATGCCTTAACCATGAGGGTGGCGAAGGCACCATAAATTACTTTGCAACCAGTTTTCTCCACCTGTCCCTGTTCTCTCCACTGATCTCTGGCAATTGCCAAACTCCACGCCTGTCTCTTCCCTGGTGTTGGCTTCCCAAAATCCCACCTCTTCCGTTGTCCACCATTGCTTTTCCCCCTTTCACTGTGCCCTTAATGCACCACCTTGCAAGGCAGTGAAGTTTACTACAGTTTGTTAGCAAAGAAGTTGGTGGGTAAATGCATACTACCGTGATTATGTCTCTGAGGGAGATTGCTATCAGCTTGCTGGTAACGGCTTACGAGTAAACCCATTGGATTCTAGAAGTAGTGAACTGTCGTCCATTTTAACATAGCTATTAAACTGCTAAGGCGCACCCTAATTACCATCTCGTGGTGATTTGTCAGGTACCACGTTTCAGTCCAATAATTAATTCCAAACCGTTGATTATGCAATCGTAGTGCAGCAGATCCACACTGCCTTAAGCCCTAGTCAAACTATGGCTTGCGACCGCTTGTGACCACATTGCAACCTCTTTGCAACCACTTTGGCCCAAAGAACGCACAGTCACCAGCGACCTCCTTGCGACCAATGCAATGGTCGCTGACCTCTGAGCGACCACTTTAGTCGCAAGGAGTTGTTTAGTGCAGTAGCTTCAACCTCCTCGCGACCCAAATGGTCACAAGGTCACCGAGGACCATTTTACAACCACTTTACACCCACTTCTGACTATTTGGCGACCATTTTGCGACCACATACAACCTCTTGGCAACCAACGTTTCTTTGTGGAAACAAAGTGGTCGCAAGCAGTCGCAAGCAGTAGCCTAGAGTGACTATCAACTCATGTATGACTATTCCGGTTATATTGCTGTAATTTCAAGGTGTCGATATATACAAGGGTTTATTTAGCTATTTTGCTATCTAGAGTACACTTGTGCATATACGGCTATGGCCAGAAAACCAGTGCCTGGGCATTTTATTTTTAATTATTCTGCGCAATGAAGCATTTAAGAACAACAAGAACTTCTGCAACACCAGGTTTTGCTGATCAGCTGCTGAAAGTAGGCCTACAATCCAGCCAGATTAATGTTTTAGCGTATTGTTTTATGAAAGCGCTCAAGTTCATTAATTGGTGTTAGTCTTGGAAGTGCTTTGCTTCAAAACGTTTCCAGCTTAATTCGCCAGGGAAAGGCTTTGTCCTCACGCGTGTTGAAACAGCTGTTTGTTTGCTTGCAACAATAAACTTCTGTGCAGTGTGGAATATCACATGCTTCAACACTCTGGTGAATAAGAGCTACAGAATGTGGTCTTATAAACCAGGAGCTAAACAATGTGCTCATATAAATCAGTAGTCGCGCAATGTGTACTTATAAATCAGGAATTACACAATGTGTTCATATAAACTAGTAGTTGCACAATGTGTTCTTATAAATCAGCAGTTACACAATGTGTTCTTATAAATCAGTAGTTGCACATTGTGTTCTTATAAATCAGTAGTTGCACAATGTGTTCATATAAACCAGTAGTTTCACAATGTGTTCTTATAAATCAGCAGTTACACAATGTGTTCTTATAAATCAGTAGTTGCACAATGTGTTCTTATAAATCAGCAGTTACACAATGTGTTCTTATAAATCAGCAATTACACAATGTGTTCATATAAACCAGTAGTTGCACAATGTGTTCTTATAAATCAGAAGTTACACAATGTGTTCTTATAAATCAGCAATTACACAATGTGTTCATATAAACCACTAGTTGCACAATGTGTTCTTATAAATCAGAAGTTACACAATGTGTTCTTATAAATCAGCAATTACACAATGTGTTCATATAAACCAGTAGTTGCACAATGTGTTCTTATAAATCAGCAGTTACACAATGTGTTCTTATAAATCAGTAGTTGCACAATGTGTTCTTATAACTCAGCAGTTACACAATGTGTTCTTATAAATCAGAAGTTACACAAAGTGTTCTTAGAAATCAGCAGTTACACAATGTGGTCATATAAACCAGTAGTTGCACAATGTGTTCATATAAATCAGAAGTTACACAATGTGCTCTTATAAACCAGTAGTTACACAATGTGTTCTTATAAATCAGGAGTTACACAAAGTGTTCTTATAAATCAGCAATTACACAATGTGTCCATATAAACCAATAGTTGCACAATGTGTTCTTATAAATCAGTAGTTAGACAATGTGTTCTTATAAATCAGTAGTTGCACAATGTGTTCTTATAACTCAGCAGTTACACAATGTGTTCTTATAAATCAGAAGTTACACAAAGTGTTCTTAGAAATCAGCAGTTACACAATGTGGTCATATAAACCAGTAGTTGCACAATGTGTTCATATAAATCAGAAGTTACACAATGTGCTCTTATAAACCAGTAGTTACACAATGTGTTCTAATAAATCAGGAATTACACAAAGTGTTCTTATCAATCAGCAATTACACAATGTGTCCATATAAACCAATAGTTGCACAATGTGTTCTTATAAATCAGTAGTTAGACAATGTGTTCTTATAAATCAGCAATTACACAATGTGTTCATATAAACCAGTAGTTGCATAATATGTTCTTATAAACCAGTAGTTACACAATGTGTTCTTATAAATCAGCAATTACACAATGTGCTCATATAAACCAGTAGTTACACAATGTGTTCTTATAAATCAGCAATTACACAATGTGTTCATATAAACCAGTAGTTGCACAATGTGTTCTTATAAATCAGCAGTTACACAATGTGTTCATATAAACTAGTAGTTGCACAATGTGTTCTTATAACTCAGCAGTTACACAGTGTGTTCTTATAAATCAGGAGTTACACAATGTGTTCTTACAAATCAGCAGTTACACAATGTGTTCACATAAACTAGAAGCTATACAATGTGTTCTTATAAGCCAATGAACACCGCGGGCTCATTCAACCCTACTTTATGCTGGCGCCAGATCATCAGACGCAGTGGCGGGATCGTTAAGACTAAGAGGGAAGGCTTCCTGCATGGAAGGTCGGGAGTTCGAATCCCGACCGAATCAAACCAGTGATTTACCAAATTGATACGTCTCGCTACCTATTAAACCTGGTGATTGTCATTACTACTATAGGACAAGGACTGGTTAACTCAGTATCAGGATGATGTGGGATACAGGGTCATGGTGTCGGCACCCTGGTCTCCCAGTGGGGTAGCACTATAAAGCCACCATGAATAAGTATGCACTGTCACAAGTCGGTACCGATTACCCATCCTGATATGACTTTAGGACATAAAATCCCAAGCAAGCAAGCAAAAAAGCGGGCACCAGATGGACAACTTAAGCAGCTTAATACAGTAACAGGACAGTGTGGGCAGCGCTGGCTAGCGGTAACTATGCACCTACTGGAGGAGCCACCATCATGGATCGTCGGAGGAAGCACCCTGGGAATTCCCTTTCGCCGCATGATCTCCCTGCACCCCGACTGACCACACTCATTGGCGCATCAACCGCGCGATTACAGAAACCCCGACGGCACTAAGCCCCCCACCGCCGGAGCATTTGATTGGTTATTCAGAAAGATGGCGGGTGGGGTGGGGGAGAGGGGAAGGCACGAGGTCACGTGACGTTGGGAGAGCCACAGCTTGGGATCTAGATAGGTGCTATATTAATATATGACATGTGGTATTCGCTTATGTGCGGCAACAAATGTTGAATAAGTGCACCAGTAGCTAAGTTAGATATGTAGAATCAAATTTTGATAATTATTTTGGTCTTCAAAAGTTGATGTTTTCATCGGACTATGCAGCTTTAGCAATAACTTTGGGCTATATCGAGAGGTGGATACAAATGCCCAGGGAAACTTAGCACACAAGTGTAGCATCTAGTGAGGAAGGGTCAAATTAAAAATAAAAGCAAATGGGCAGTTTAATACAAATGTGTAGAATTAGTATATAGGCCTACCATAGTAAAGGCATCAGCCCAATTGAGATATGGTATCATTGAACCGGTGTCATTGTATTTAAATGAGGCAACATTATAGTAGCCTATATATATATATAAGACTTCCCTACGAAATGACAAAGAAAGCAGCAGATTGGGTTGGATCGTTTAATCGACTCCGGGCTGAGCGATAAATGCCCTACCTAATAAAGCGAAAAACAGGAGGCAAGTGACGATTTGAACCGAGTTGAGTGCGAGCGCCGGGGCCAAAGGAAGCAGCAGGCCCGGACGAAGGCGATTGGACAATATTCAAATCGACTAAATAAACAAATAATAATAAATAATACTTCTCCGAGAGTTTATATGTATATAATAGATTATATATAATATATAAGTGCGCGCTGTCACTAGTCGATATCATTACTCCAGATTTGCAACTTGGTTTGGGCATTCTTGCTTAAAGCTCCATAGTGTGATGAAAGCATTACATTTTCGAAACTAAAACACTTAACTAAATTGTATTCTAGGCCTACATATCCAATATAGGCTAGATAGGCCTGTTGGTACATAGAAGGGACTATTAAGCCTTTTTTTTTAACATGTTACTGCTGAAGTCGTACATTGTCAGAATGCTGACGTGGTGCCATCATACTGTGGAATGGTAAATGTTGATTTAGGCCTAGTGCTCAGACTGGGAGCAACAGGACCAGAAAGTTAGATATGATCTAAAGCCCCAGTGACACTACGGCTTGCGACCGCTTGCGACCACTTTGGACCAATGAACCCACAATCACCAGCGACCTCCTTGTGATCAAAGCAATGGTCGCCGACCTCCTTGCAACCAAAATGGTTGCAACGAGGTAATTTATTAGAGCAGTATATGCAACCTCCTTGCCACTATTTTGGTCACAAGGAGGTTGGGGACCACTGAGGACCACTTTGCGACCACTTGTGACCATTTTGCAACCACCCTTTTTTTATGGTCGCAAAGTGGTCACAAGCAGTAATGTGACTGGGGTATTAGGCCCTCCTATCAAACTGGCAGGAAGTAGATGTGGGCAGATTCGCCAGAAATACTGATAGATGTCGCCACTGTTGAAAGCAGATGTCATGTAGCAAACCCACTCTCCAAGCAGAGCCCAAACTAGATACAATTGTAAACTATTGGGGGTGGGTGGAAAGGTGGTTAAATCATCCATGGAATCATTGAGTGGAAAGAGTCAACAGTGCAGAACAATTACTAACTGTCGAAATATCCCTAACTGTGTAAATACTTCTCTGGGGTTTTGTGATCAAAGGTTTTACTCCATCATCGATGGGGATTAGCTGCGTGACCCAGATACAGATGGCAGGAAGTCAACAATACGCGGACAGTATTTGCTGTCTCTGCCGTTATTTAACGTGATGTGGTGTCGACCAGTTTCATGTTTCATGCCGATCTATCTGGATTACTTATTTCTTCTCCATATTTAATTGGCAACTCTATCCGAAACTGCTTTCCCTCCGACAAGTAGATGTTGCACTACACAACCGTCGACAAGCAGACATGTTATGTCGTGTAGTTAGTTAGTTAGCTAGCCGTGACGTTGATATTTAAATTCAATAGATTTGTATCTTGCGTGGCCAAGAAGAATGTTGGGATTTATTGCACTACATTAGTAGTCATCAATCGCGAAGAACCTCTCTTTGAAACTATCCAGAATTGAAAAGCAACTGCCTGTGTACTGTCACATTAACATCTGCATGGCGTCCGCTGTTGCGGGGTGCACAAGGTATGTGTACACTAAATTACGAAATTATAAATAGTAGTATAATAATTTACCTATTTTTACATTGTAATAAGTGCTGGCATTGTGGCTAGCATTGACCAACTGTTAGTACTATTTAAATTGACAGATGCCAGACTATCTTGTTACTGTAGAATGGCTACTCAGCGGGAGCAGTGGATATTCTGTGATCATGAAGACTAGAACTTACATAAACTAAAGTAGCCAATTTTTAAAGTTTACCCGGGTAGCTTATCCACTCGCTCTGCTCTCTAAACTCTAAACAGAGTTATTGAATGAAACTACTGACAAGAAATCCAGCAAGATGTAGACCGGCAGCCCAGGAGCTTCAGGGTAGACAAACGAGGTACCAATATCTGAGTGTGGGAATGTGCCAGAGGTCTGCTGGGATGCACAAATATGGTAGTCTGCTGTGGACCACCCATTGCGTGTAGGCTTGGGGAGCCCCTAAAGGGGCCTAAAATTGGGTCTGAAATAGTTTAGCAAGATACCACTCAAAATTGCTGCCATTGTGTGTTTACTACTAAATATATATTAACGGGGTCATTGACAGACATTTTCCCCATTGCTAAAGGCCCACCAGACCCCCCTGAAAGGGAATTCAAATTTGGCTAGCATAGACGAGTGAGGTACCATATAAAATTGGTGCCAAATGATCAAGTTCTGTCCATAGAATGTAAAACAGGTTATTCCAGAAAATGTGTCCGTTGCATTTATGGTGCCAGACGCACCTGAATATGGACCCTTAGACCTTGGAATATAACTAGGCTAGCCTAGATATTGTAAGTACCAGCTTAAACCAAATGTAAATGAGCAAGCACCTCTTAGTGAAGACAAAATGATCAATGATAGAAAGAATATCCATTGCTATGGCCCTTCCAGATCCCCCTAAATAGGCCCAGTAGTTCCATACAGCACTAGCCTTTTTCGCCTAATGTAAAATATAATTGCACAGAACTAAAACACAGAAAACTTTTAAGAATAATGGCAAACTTTGATTCTGGCAGTAGTAGTTCCATCCGCACAACATACTTTGATAGTCATTTTGACTAAATGTAAATGTAAATATAATAGATGGATTCGTAATTTCGACTCCACATGCAAAGCGAAACAAATACGCATGGCCATTGAGTTTGCCAATATGCGCAGTGCAAAACTTCGATTTTATTCAAAATTAATAGAAGTACAGAACAATTTGACATGAAAATGGATCCAATCATGCATGTGGCTGTGTCGGGGCGATGAGGGTGGAATTTGAAAAGGCACGTGACACTGTTTGACCTAAAGTGGGAGGTCGGGCTGGTGTTGGGTGGCGGTATGGCTGGGGGAGAGGGTGACTGCGTGGCTGTAATTAAGTCAAGATGGCTGTCTATTTACTTTGGGCAGAGGGTTATTGGAGGGGGGCCACTGCTACTAATACAAACATGTGATGAGTAAACAGTGGGTGAGACGGTAGTAGGTGTGGATGCGCAAGTGTCAACAGAAACATGGAGTAGATTGTGCTCACCGTGAGTGTAGTACGAGTGATTGATGTCGGACGGAAACTCAGTGCTTGCAGGAGTCGCTCGCACTGACGGTGAAGTTACCGGCCGAGTTACTGAAAACCCTGCTGGTCGGATTCATTGGCAGAGTTTGGCATGGGGGCGGATGCTTTTTTTCTTCTCTATTGCTCGCTTCTTATTATTACATTCTTGTTCGCGGTGTGGGTTACCTTTCCTGTATTTGTTGACGCAATATGCGCACATGTGGCAGAACCGGTTGGGGAGTGTGGCAGTGTGGCCGCAATCCATGCCCCAGTTCCATTGGTGGCATAGGCGGCCATTGGTCTCAGTGGAGAAATCGGCCCTCCTAGAGTAGTCCTAGCTGGCGGCTTCCTCCGGCCGTTTGTAGTACTCATTACTTTTGTGATTTTTCTGCGTTAGTCGGGGGCCCACCGAGTGCACATCCCACTGGACATCTTTGATTGCGTAGAGATCTTCCCAGACTTTCTTCAATCAGCCGTCATACTGAACACTCTTTCGGACCATGTCAGACTGGTCTCCCAGTCCCACTCAAGATGCATGAGCGCGAGCTGCTCCTGGTGCTCGCGTATGTGTTCCACCCGGCCCTGTGGCACCGTTGAGTCTTTGCACATACGATATAGAGCACAGAAATACTCCATGCAACTACTCTCACCCAGGCTGACCTTGCCCTTTCTGTCACCACGTATCATGAAAGTATGAGGCATAATTGAGACTTTACCTCTCTTAGATGAGTGGCACTTGCTGGCACGGAAGAGTTTGTCTATTGAGTCACTGTGGTCACTGTCAGATCCAGTGGTAGTCGGTGAGCGCTTGCGAGTGCTGCACTTGTGTTGGCGCTGTTCCTCGTCTCGTCAGTCGGTATGGTAGTGTTTGTCCGGTAATCGTGTGGATGTACATGTGCGTGTGTGGCTTTGGTGTCTGCTGCAGTGTCGGTCTCGTGTTGTTGATCATGACCTCGAGTGACCTCGAGTGACTGCGTTGCTTCCTGTGCTTTCCAGCGGCCGGTTGTTGGGACGCTTATCGGTTGGCTTCTTCATCTCCAGGGTATCTATCCGTGCTAGTATATTTTGTGTGATGGTCTCCAGCTGATCGGTAAAGTTTTTCTCAATTTTGTCCATACCTTTTCGGGGCTTTGGGGGTGGCATGCTGGGTGTCCGTGTTGCTGTTGCTGCTGGTGGTCGGGCATTTGGAGATCATACGTTTAGCTTTTGGGATTTTTGTTGGGACCGAACGTGGGCATCCTCTTTTTGGTGTCGGTGTGGATTGATGGCTGGTGGCTGCTTCTTGCTGGATGATTCGCATGCTTGTCTGTTTCGGCATCCTGTCGTCCTCGTGCATCGGAGTATTCACAAATTGGTGGTTGGGTGGTCTTCGGGGGTTCATGTCCGGGCGGCGAGTGAGCGGTTCAATGCTGTCCGTGACGTCAACGCCCGTGTGGCGAACCTCTAGGTGGCAGCATAGGTGGTGTAATTTAGTTCCAAAAGTCAAGTGTAGGTGGCCGCATCATAGAGTAAGGCTGGTATTGATATTAGCGTTATGGGGGGAGGGTGGTTTAGTTTGGTATCAGATCGATAGGTGGCATCTCAGTGTCGAAAGCTGGCTGTATGCCCTACCCCTCCGCCCCGTCGCAAATTACCCATGTTATGCTAACATGAACCATTTGAACCAGTTTGTTCTACCTTGCCTCATTCACATCTTTTACTCTTTTCATTCCATACAAGGAGCACACATACTCTTCTTCTTTCTTTTGCGTTAGTTAACCTCTGGATGACATGCTGATAAAAAAATGGATCAATGTTCCATCATTATTATTCTCCAGTAGCTCATAGGGCCTGATCTTTCCCTTCCTGTAAAATGATGCTGAATAATCACAGCTGGAGAAGGCATGATGGCCTGGCAGTGCCGCTGAGAGTCCTCCTTTTTTTCATCTCTAAGATGAAACCAATGCTGGTTGTGTCAATATACCTGCAATTGTTGACTGTACCAGTTCATGATGATCTGTTTTAATGGTATCCCATTTAGTATGTTCTGCCCAAGCAGCCCCAAGATTATCACGATGACATTAGTGTCTGTGGCATGAATTAGTAGACTACCAGTCACAGAGGCAGCATGGAATGCCAGAAGGGTATCTGCTTCCTCATAGTTTCCTTGTAATGAGTCTGGATATTCATCCTGGACAAACTGTGAAAAGAATCCAACAAAATATGACGGTGGCATCACCTGGGATAACAATAACCAATAGTAATCAATCATTTTGTAAAGTCCTCAGCTGGCATCTGTGGTTTGTGTAGGCAGGCTATAATGAAATCAATACAGGCAAGAAGAGAAAGGAAGAGTATAAAGAATGAAAGTAGAGAGAGACAATGCCCTCAGGTTTATTATTATATAGTGTTACATGGATCTGGTATGGCATACCACCTGACCGTGTTCTCCAATAGGAATCAAGCATTTACAGTTCCACCAATGAATAGTAAGCATTCCTGCGTAACCATGGCTTCCGTGATCTGCCCACCACCACCATGCGGTGTGGCTGCTTGGCCAACACCTGCCTGAGCTGTGTGTATGGTGATCTGTGACTAACAGTTGGGGGGGAGGGGGTAGTGAGTAGAGCTCCTGAGGCCCCTTACAGACTATCACTAGTCCCTCCTTCACACTATCTACCAAATACACAATGACTATTGACCATAAGTAAAGGACCACCAGCAACTACATAAATACATTCATGCACCTGACACTATATACCATTTACCTTAATAGACCATTTGCATTCCATTATAGACCATTTGCATTCCCCACCAATGCATTTTATCGGAATATTTTACAATATGTTGACTGGCAGCTGCCAAAGCTTCATTGTCTGATGCTGAAAGATTAAAGTTGCTTTATATGCTGACAGTGTATCGGGACAATCTCATGCGCTCATCCCTCAATCTACTGCCTCTTTCTTCCACTGTGAGTAACAACTGGCCTGACATTGTTTCCAATTTCACTGATCATGTTTTGGTAGCAGACCCCAACAGTTACATGCAAGAGGATGTATTTTCCATCCGGTGTCTCCATATTGTGGTGTTGTCCCAAGCAAGTTCTGTTCCAAAATCTGGCTTCAACGCAATACCATTTGGTGAATCATGATCACACTCCTTGGTTGAAAATGCCAACTCTGTTTCTAATGTCTTAACCTCATCATAATTTGGTCTATATATCAGACAGTTTAGAATACAAAGAACCAGTTTGGATCTCCTATAGGTTATGAACAACCTTTTTGACATGTTATGTAGAAAAAACATGAAATCATAAGTGGCAGGTGAAAATTCAATCAACATAATTTGGATTGACAGTTTTCTCACACCTATATATTACATATGTTTGGCACACATCACAAAAGATATACTTATTTATAGATAAGCAACAAATGCTATAGGTCTACATGGTTCATAGAGCCCAATAAATGGCTCACTGTCAGCGGTGTAACAAAATTACCTTGTCAAGACCCAGCTTGTAGACCGACTCAGGTACCTCGTGAAAAGTGGCAGGTGTCTAATTGCTTTGACTTTGGTTTCAGTGACTCAAGTAGCTAACCCTTTACAGTTAAAATAGGATAACATTTATTATTCCTGATCAAAAGCAACATCACTTACTTCCACCTTAGTAACATTCCCTATTAGCCAATGATAATAGTTTTATGCTTCAGTAGGGTATTATAAATTCATTCATAATAGATAGAAATTTGCATGGCATAATCAAAGTAAAGGCAACAGGATAAGTAATCTGTCTCAAATGTAGAAAATATAAAAATAGCAGTCTTCTGGATTTGGGTATCCAATAAATTGGCATATTGCTCTAATCAAAACAAAATACTTCATGCAGTTGTGCATGCAAATACAAAATGACAGGTGTCAAAAGAAGTGTTTTCCCACACTGAATACTCCTGCATTAATCTTGAGCTCAGTGATGTTTCCAAATACAAGGTCATAGGGTATATATGTCTGATATTCTTGTTTCAATCAACATTTCCTTTTTAATTGATGTTTACCTCATGCAATTTCCTAAATGAATTTTCGGTGCTACTCAATGCAAGAAAATATTGAAAAGTGGGAAACGTGTGGACAAGATGGAAACATGTGGCTTCTTAAATAGTGTAGTGGTCTGCACTGACCTCTCAGGCAAGGAGCCGCATAGACAGGTAGGCGTGGGTAGTGTGTTGATATCAGGGAGCCTAGGTGGTGTAATGGTTAGCACACTGGCCCGGAATGCAAAGAGATGTGGGTTCGAGTCCCGCTCTAGGCGCAATAATTCCCATTTTCATCACCCCACGACAATGGCTGCCATGACCATGATGCTATACAAGCTACGCGCTGTATAGTTGTTGAACCTACCCTGTGTATGTAAGTGCGTTGCATTGCCTGTATGTATGTAATTGTAAGCATTATAAGACTTACAATTCCAGGGGGACGAGTGTAGTGGTCTGCACTGACCTCTCAGGCAAGGAGCCGCATAGACAGGTAGGCGTGGGTAGTGTGTTGATATCAGGGAGCCTAGGTGGTGTAATGGTTAGCACACTGGCCCGGAATGCAAAGAGATGTGGGTTCGAGTCCCGCTCTAGGGGCAATAATTCCCATTTTCATCACCCCCATGACAATATCCATTTATGGAGGATGGATTCCACCTTAGTCATGTCTCATGTAGAGTGCATTTAGTGAAAAATGCCAATGCAATGAATATTTTTTCTGTCAGAGTAATTTTGTATTCCTTAAGGTGGCAGGCTATGTGTAGGCTAGTCTAGTTGTGGGCCTACTACTGGCCTATTTGTGGGGGTTTGGCAGGGCCATAACAATGGATATATTTTCTGTCATTGGTCATTTTGTATTCAGTAATAGGTGCTTGATCATTTAAACCTGGTTTCAGCTGGTACTTACAATATCTAGGCTAGGTTAGTTGTATTCTGGGGTCTAAGGGTCCATATTCAGGGGCATCTGGCACCATTAACGCAGCGGACAAATTTTCTGGAATAACCTGTTTTACGTTCTATGGACAGAACTTGATCATTTGGCACCAATTTTATCTGGTACCTCACTCGTCTCTGCTAGCCCAATTGTTAGGACCTTTCAGGGGGGTCTGACGGGCCCTTAGCAATGAGGAAACTGTCTGTCGATTGCCCTGTTAATATATATTTAGTAGTAAGCACACAACACAATTTTGATTGGTATCTTGCTCAACTAGTTCAGACCTAATTTTAGGCCCCTTTAGGGGGGTCCCCAAGCCTACACGCAATGGGTGGTCCATGGCAGACTACCATATCATCCCAACAGACCCCCAGCACATTCCCGTGCTCAGATATTGGTACATCGTTCATCCATCCTGAAGCTCCTGGGCTGCTGGTATAACGACATCATCTAGTTAGAAATTGGTTGTGTAGTACAATAACTTAATAGGCATGCCCAGATGCAGCATAAAATCTCAGTTGTTGACATTGCTATAATAGTATTTCACGATTCGCAAAACAAAAGCTCACAATAGAAAAGCTCACAAGATGTATTAGTACAATAATTACAAAAAGTGTTATATTTATATTTTGTATTATTCGTTATTGAAAGAGGCACTGCTTTTATGTGCAATTAGTCTAGTGGTCTAGTTTGTTATGCTACAGTAGGCCTAAAGCTAATCCACAAAAGAACGTTATCTTTATTGTTTTATTTGCACTTACATTTGTTGATTAATCAGCTGATTGGGGGAAGACAATCATTATTTCTTATTCCATTGTTCTTTGTTCTATCTTAGGAATCAGGTAATGCCGAGCGCCTGGATAGGTAGAGACATAATTAAATACATTTTAAAGTCATTGATTTGACTCGGCCTGGAATTGAACCCACGATTGGCTGCATGGGGAGAAGCGCTAAATTCATTTGACCCATTGTCAGGATAATGTGACTGAGTGGGATATCGTGGCATGGTGCTGGCGGCCTGATTTCCCAGTGGGGCAGCACTATAAAATCACCATGAGTGTGCACTGTCACAAGTTGGTGCCTGTCCAGATATGACCCTAGATGTTGCCAGGATGAAAAACTCCAACAACCAAGCACCAACTACTCCTATCCGCTCCCCCTGCCACACCTCCAGGTCACCCACACATACAGACAGAAAACTTCCGTGTGGGAATATGCCCACATGTATCCCTTTGGGCGTTCTATTATGGGTTGGGATAGTGCACGTACATTTCAATATACATATATAGGCCTATATATATATATTGACATTGGTGAGTGGAAGAGAGCTCCTGGGAAATCGTGATCCATCATGAGTGTGAATAAGACGGCCGTTAGTGATGGGGGTGCGGGGGAGGGGGGGGGGGCGGGATTGGTGATAGTGAATGTACGGTGAGGGATGTGGGGCGGGGGGGGGGCTAAAATTGATAACGACTAAGTTATGAAGAAAATATATTAATTCTTCCACTACTCTTGTGTTTGACATTTATTTCATTTCTGTGAGCATGTATGGCATTACGATGTGTGTTGATTTACTAGATTTTTCAGCAAGGCTAGGTTGGCGATCAAACACTTATATTCCCTGCTCGTAATAGTAGTATTGTCACAGCTAATTCACGGCGAGACAGGAGTGGTATAGTAATGCTTTATTAATTGGGCAATAGAGAACAATTTTGGAATCAATAAGCGTTTAAGGTACTTACTTGAATGTTATGGAATTTTGTCAGAATTGTTAGTAAAACTGCACACTGCAAAAACTGCACTTCCAGTTCTCAAAACTTCAATTTACACTGGGATCACCTAATATAGTACTTCTCAATATAGTACTTCTGTCAAACCAGTTGACACTACTATCAGATCTGAGTTCAACGGGACCATGTAAGAGTAAGAGTGCAAATTCTTTCTCTCGGAGCATAACAAATATTTGAGTCGGGGGGTTCTAACACTAACAGGGTCGGTCGGCAACCGGAAACATCAATATATTTGTGTTGGCCTTATAGATGCAGAGTGGGTTTAATGTATAGGGTATATATTGAGCGATGGGGCCAGCAGTGGCATCAATCCAAATTTGCAATGTATATGGTATAGTTTGGACCCCGCTTGCTGGGTTGCAGCCTCAGTCCTTTCTCGAAGACCAGCTAAGTTCGGAATACCCGTAATTCAGACCTGGCTGATAATAGATTAAGAACATGCTTATGTGTGTATATTTACCACCCAGAAAAAAAACGGCCCTCAGAAAGTAGTCAATAATCACCACTCACACCACATTCAACGGATCAACATGAGTTATGGCACCTCTTGGCAATCAAATATCCTGGAATCAGATACATATGTTAATCAAATCAAAGGTGGCTGGACACTGTCACCCATATAGATTTACTTATTCCCCAATCTCTTCCCTCCCTCAAACCACCATGTTTTAAGTGCAAATGGAGTTTAAAGTATAGGGTCTATAGTCCGGAACCAAATCAGAGTTGCGTAAACCCAAACTGAGTTGCAGTTTTTGTCCTTCCCAGAAACCGGTGGGAGACAGAATACCCGTATTCACATCATTTGATTGTCTGGGTGCCAGTAGAACATACCTCTGCATGTATATTTACAACCTGGTAAAAAAGAAAACCTCAGAAAGTAGTCAATAATCACTACTACCACCGCATTGCCGGGGTCAACATGACTTATGGCACCTCTCGGCAATCCGATATCTTGGAATCAGATATATGCTAATCAAATCAATGGATGAACTCACCCCCGTTCGCTCTTCCTACCATCCCCACCCAACTGCACTCTGCTGACAGATATCATGGAAGTTCATGTCAGGAAAAACTGATAGCCACCTAATCTAAATATTGTTTGGTTATCTTAATTTAAAAGGCTCTAGGAAATGTTCATGTCAACAATTTCCCATGGGAGTTCTCCCTATGAAGCAATACCATTGGAGGTCTCTGAATGGGAAATTGGTCAATGATTTGTGGGTGAGTGAAAGTTAACTCTGATTCAGGGAAATTGAAAGCCAGTCTAAACGATAAGATCAACCTAAAATATTCTAATTCAGTGAAAGTCAATATAATTGATAACACCGGCCTAAAATACAGTATAAAGTATAGTGAAAGCTGGATTTTGGACTGTTTGCAATCTCCAAACAGTTACAAGCAATAAACAAGAAGCAAATAAATCCAAAATTGTTAGTAAAACAAAATTGTAAAGATTTGAATCAAGTTGGACTAGTCCTGCCCCGCTGTGAAAACAAGTGTTAACCCACTTATCCGTTATGAGCAGGGTAAATAAATTCATCACAAAAACAAACAAAAAAACAAAAAAACTCAGATTCAGTGAAAGTCAGCCTAAATGAGAACACCAGCCTAAAATACTTTGATTTAGTGTAAGTCAGTCTAAATGATAACATCACCCTAAGATACTCTGATTCAACTAAGTCAGTCTAAATAAAAATAGCCTGAGATATTCTAATTCATTGAAAGTCAGCCTAAATGAGAAAATCAGACTAAAATATTCTAATTCAATGAACGTCTGTCTACTTGATAACACCAGCCTAAAATATTCTGATTCAGTGAAAGTCAGCCTAAAATGCTCAGGCTGCAAATGCCAGCCTATAATTCAAAACGTGGGACAACTGACTCATATATATGAAGCTTTAATTCACGCAATGGCATCCAAATTGGTTCGAGCCCCGCCCAGTAGAAGCAGCATGACGTTGTTGGTGAAGGCCCTGTCTCACATCACCGGATTGGGGTACCGGAGAGAAAACGGACACTGTCTGGTGAAACATGTCAATGTCTGTTTTTTATACGGTTGGCATCCGGCGTGTCCGTTATCTGACCAGTGGTGTCTGGCGTCTACGGTGGAAAGTTTTGACCATGCACAAAACTTGTACCGGACACAACCGGACTGACGTGTATGGTTGGTGTCTGTTTTAAGTCTGTTTAGTCCGTTTTGTCCGGTTCATGTCCGTTACCCATCCGTTACGTTTGCGGTTTGCTTCCTGCAGAGTCCGTTGACAGTGTTCCGGGAATTTGGTCATTCGGTCCATCCATTTGTCATCCGGTTATCATTCGGTGGCGATCCGTTCATGTCCATTTCATGTCTCTTTCATGTCCATTCGTCCAGCGTCCATGGACGCGATAGTGCAACATTTCGACACAGTTCGATATATTTTGATACCGAACACCACCGGACTAGACAATTCTTTGTCCGGTTTATGTCCGTTGCTCAATCCGCTAAGGTGTGACAGGCGTTTGAGGGTTCCAGATCGGTCAATCCTTCTGCGTATGAATGTCCTTAGCAGGGGTGGGTGGGGTGGCGAAAATAAGGCTGGGCGTATCCCCACGTGTTGGTTCGGATTATGGTGTGGTGGTTCAGGCCACCAAGCTGTGGGTTCGATCTGGCCGGTAAATAGGACTAGCACAATGTTCTGGTCCTGGGGACTGAGTGAGGCTGGCGGTTTGAATCCAACAGTCAAGGCATGGTGTGGCCATGATCCGCTAGATGGCGCTAAAGGTGAGCATCCATAGTCACCGATCAGCTGGTGGTCAGTCTCTGTCCCGCACCCTGAAAGTGCGCTCATCGAAAGAAAGTCAGCCTAAAAAGTAAAATGACCCAGTCAGCTATAAGGTATGGGAAATGTTATTTAATTGTTCCAGACACTGGCTTGGGCAGTTAGTAGGGGAAGGAGGATGGCACCTTGGTAGTCGGAAATGGAGATATGAATGTCACAAATGTCACTAGATACTAATCGATCCATCTGCCAATTTATACTCACATAATGCATTAAACAGCACAAGAGTTCATAGTTCATAGTTCAGTTTCACAGGGCAGTAAAGTCATCAACGTTGACTGAATATATATATATATATATATATATATATATATATATATATATATAAATAAGCGAAAGGGAATGAGAGAAGAGACTAGGCTTGGTTTGGGTTGAGTTTATTTTCTCTGGTAGGAAAATATATGCCCTACCGGAAGTAAAAAGAAATTTTTGAAGTGAGACAGGAGGCAGACGGTGCCGGTGCCGAGGTCGGGAGCGGAGAGAGTGCCCAGGCCAGGGTTCTGCTCAGTGTCATGGTGGTGGATAGATAGGTGGGGGCCAGAAGGGGCCCCAAAACATTATGGTCTATTCTTTATTTTATATTCACATAATCACTTATATAGCACATAAATAAGCGAAAGGGAATGAGAGAAGAGACTAGGCTTGGTTTGGGTTGAGTTTATTTTCTCTGGTAGGAAAATATATGCCAAACATCCTAAGGATGCCGCCAAGCCAACCAAGCCTAGAGTTCAGTTCAGAGTTCAGGAAGGGGGGCCGAGGCCGAAGCGGAGGCCAAGGCGGATGCCACCCTCATATCGTTCATGATGCGGACGCTCAGGGGGGACTTTAGGTAGAGGAAGACTGTGTCGCTCGACCAGTCACCCCGGGTCCTTAGTTCCTCAATTGTAGCTCCGCAGAGCGACAGGTACGTGCACCCACCCCGGCGGAGCGAGTGCGACGAGATGGTGAGTGGGTCGAGTCCGACCTCTGCTGAGAAATGCTTGAGTGTCGCCTGGTAGATGGTGTACAACATCGGGAAGGAGGGGCCGTCGGCCGAAGGGAGGCGGAAGGCCATGGCCTCCGGTGCTGCAGGAATCTGTCGGAAGTGCTTCTCCGTCCAGAAGACAGCGCAGAGCGCAGGATCGGGGCACCTCGCGACCGGGATCTCTAGGATCCGCTCCCGGAACTGGATGGTTTTGGACCGCCGGACACTGATGACCATGCCCCAATCCAGGAAACGGAAGTCCCTCCGCCTAAGCGCGGATTCGGATGATGTTATCTGGCACTTCCGGAGCAGCCCACGGAAGCTGCAGAGGACGGCGGCCCGCCAGGCCGTATGCCCCAGTGTGGCGGAGAGTCATTCGAAGATCTGCAACAGCATCCCCGGCAGGAGGGGGGAGGCCTGTCGGGGGGGGGGGGGGGGGGGGGGGGGGGGGGGGGGGCACCCCTCTCTCGCTTGATCCCTTTTAGGGTGGTGGCGAGATCAAAGTGAGTATAGTCTATAGGCGGGGCGCCCTCCTGTTTGAGGAAATAGTTGAGGCCACTCAGGTAGTTTGTGACCGATGAGAACTTCATGGATCTGGCGAGCCAGACTGCATATAGGCCCACCTGTGCCGTGGGGCAGGGGGTGGGGGCGAATTCGCCGTCGAACGCCTCAATGAATTCGAGGTACCTCCTGATCTGCATTGATCTAGTCGTCACGGAGTTCGGCGCGTAGAACTTCTTCTGGAATGCCTGCTTCTCCCTCTGCAGCCTCTGGACATCTGCAAGTAGAGCGGAAACAGTCAGCGGTGTGGTTGAAGACCTCCCTGCAGCACATCCTCCCAGCGGGGTCGGCTGCTCTCAGGCGCTCGAGGCCCCCCGGCTGGGGGAGCCTACTGAGGGCGTCGCATACAGTGTTCATTTCGCTCTTGATATAGACGGAGGCGAGGTCGAAGTTGTGCTCGACCGCCAGCCAGAAGAGTTGGCGGAGGAGGCCCATTATAGGGGGGCTCTTCGACCTGCCGCTGTTGACAGCCGAGAGGACAGTCGTGTTGTCCGTGACCATGACCACCGTCGTGTCCCTCCAGAGGTGGCCCCAGGTCTTGGCAGCGCTGAAGGCCGCCCACATTTCTTTGTAGTTGATATGGCCATCCCTATCAGGTGGTGGAGGGCCGTGGTGGTGGCCCAGGACATCGGCCAGGAGGGCGTCATCCTGGGCCCTGAAGGCGCCAGCGACCCAGTCGTCCCCATGGGAGGCACCGAAGCCCCAGTCGGAGGCGTCACTGTATGTGGATAGGTGAGGGGAGAAGCGGCCAAGAATCCTGGCCTTCCCGTTGAACCTGCTCGCGAAGTGGAACCACCAGTCGACGTCGTCCCTGAAGCCCTTGGAAAGGCGGATGCGGTGGTATGGCTGCTGGACGCTGTTGATACTGTCGTACAGTCTGCGGCAGAAAGTCCTCCCGCCCCTGACCACCTTGCTGCAGTGGGCTAGGAGTCCCCCGAGCCGCTCGAGGTCCCGTTTGGTGACCTTGCGGCGGCCCCTGGTTTCCTCCAGGACAGTGATGAGGCGGTCAAGCTTGTCCCGGGGGAGGCTCATCTCAAGCGTCACCGTATTGATGTCAATGCCCAGGAAGCGAGCCGTAGTGCACTCGCGAAGAAATTTTTGAAGTGAGACAGGAGGCAGACGGTGCCGGTGCCGAGGTCGGGAGCGGAGAGAGTGCCCAGGCCAGGGTTCTGCTCAGTGTCATGGTGGTGGATAGATAGGTGGGGGCCAGAAGGGGCCCCAAACATTATGGTCTATTCTTTATTTATATCACATAATCACTTATATAGCACATATATATATATATATATATATATATATATATATATATATATATATATATATATGTTCATTTAGTTGGGTGCCTACTGGGATAAGTGGGTGTCTCCATACATGTGTGTGCATCTGTGTATGCGTGTGGAATGGTTGGTGTTGCCGAGCTGGCTGTCCTGATCCAAAGAATCTTCCAGAAATATGTGGTAACATTCTCCCTCAATGGGAATGTCCGCCAGGTCGGTCAATTGCCGCGAGTGGACTTGTCCATGCTGTACGGGTGCCCATCAGATTCCACAATTACAAGTTAGTTGCTAGGTGGCAATTCTGGCCTCTCTATTCTCTTCTCTGTAATAGTGTTCGTCACAAAGTTTTAAAAAATTGGCATTTGGCGACGGATGTGGGAAGGTGGATGCGGCAGGCGTAGTAGCGTTCTGGACCAGAGGTGCAGCACCTCTTTCAGTTATAGTGCATTTACATGGCGCAACAAGTTGCACGGCTTATTACATAGCTTGTTGAGTGCGACTAGGTGGCATGTGGGTGCATCTACCACTCTAGTGGTGCCATATCTGAAAAGATACGGGGAACCAGATCAAGTTTCTTTTTTTTTGTCTTGAAGATTTATACTGCCGATCATGGATAAGTCTGAATAGACTTGTTTTCACCATTAGACAGTTTGTCGATAGAAAGCCTGAGTCTGCACTTTTACCGACCCAAGGGATTTTTAACCTCCCACACCACATAGACATGGTATGAGAGCAACTGGCCTTTGATGTCGCTGTAAGTTATACACAGCGGTGGAAATCCAAATTTGCAGAGGTGGGAGCACGGGGAATCGAACCACCAACCTTCAGATTAGGAGTCCGACCTAGAAAAAAGTCAGACACTCTAACCACTCCACCACAGAGAACATCAAGTGATCAGAGAGGCGCGTTTTCATTGGTCATTTCACTAAACATCTCACAATAGTGGCACCATTTATGAAAAAATCCAGGTAACCAGGTCAAGTGATCAGAGAGGCGCAGTTTCATTGGTCCTTGTGCTCAACATCTCAACTGCAGCTAAGCAAAATAGAGAAAATCATATTTAGGTGCATGTTGCGTTCAGGAATCTTTTTGCGTTGTAATTTAAGTGATTTGTTGAGGCACTATTACACTCAACAAATTATACAACAATTTGCACAATTTGTTCCACCGTGTAAACGCACCATTAGTGATAGTGGCATATCACGAAATGAACTGGGCAGCAATGCTTCATTGGTAATACTAATAGATAATACTAGTATCTTAAAATATATTACATAAACGGCCCTAATTGCATCACAGCGCCATATGTAAGATCAGTTCTTGAAGAACCTGACTGAATGTATGAATGAATGAATGAATGAATGAATGAATGAATGAATGAATGAATGAATGAGGAATCATTGAATGCATGACGTCACCTGGTGGATACAAGGAGAATCAGTGCGGCAGCATAATTGAGAAGACCTACGATACCAAAACGTCCAACCTGTCACATAATTAATATGTTATAGAAGATAGTATGAGTTCTATGGAGGTATACTTTGACACGGTGCTGCTACCGAGCCATTATTAGTGGGGTGTGATGCTTGGAACGTGGGGGGGGGGGGGGGGGGGGGGGCTGAGTGGATGAGAAGGTTTGTAAGTGTATACCCTACCGAACAGGTACTAAGTCTACGTCACTCATGTGCCAGGAACATCATTCTATATCGTCATTATATTTTCTAGCACCTCCTGTCCTTCTTCTTCTTCCTCTTTTTCTTCATACCCTTCCTATTTTTCTTCCTCTTTTCCTCCTTCTTTCCTTCCTCCTTTTTTGTATTTTTCTCCTTCTTCTGCTTCTTCCTCTTCTTTTCCTTCCTATTCCATTTATCCCTTTTTTGTATTTTGTCTCCTTCTTCCCACCTCCTCTTCTTCTTCCTCCTCTTCCTCTTTTTCTTTGTTTTCTTCTTCCTCATCGTCCGAGTTCATGCCCATTGTATTGGCTACCACATTCTGTCTACTTGCTCTTCCGCTTGTTCTTTTACTTCTTCCAATTCTTTTCCGAAACCTTTTGTTCCCACTATTCCACTTCTTCCACCTCCTCTTGCTCTCCTGTATCATACCTTTCCCATTATTCATATTTCATTTTCCTTCTTCCCGTTTTCTTCCTGCTTTTCTATCTCTTTTTTTTTGTTTCTCAATGTTTTGTTTGTTTCCATTCTTCCCATTTTCCTTCCTACTTTTCTCACTAGTCCCTATTTTTTCTTCGTGTAATATTTCCATAGTGGAAAGATACTTTATCTTTCCTTGCCCCAATTTATTTAATCACAAAAGAGGCCTTGTCAGTCTTTCTTTTTTCTCTCTTTTTTTTCATTCGTTGATTAAGCAGCTGTTAACCCTAAGCTAGTTCACACAAATTAATTTTCCTGAAAAGCCCTCATCTTTGACGGGATCTGGTGCTAGCTGCCGGAAGATTACTCGTGTACTTCCGGGGCCCCACAATCTGGATACTTTGTTGGGTGCATTTTGGCATAAATCCTAGTTACAGCAAGCCCATATTACTACCCCTTCACTGTAGTGATTAAGCCACAGCACCGCACTTTGCTAATTAAATGCGCACGTCCCTAAAAGAAATAGGGATAAAACCACAATAAGGTGTTTTTGGAAAGGGTTTTCTAGTTATATGTGAGTGGCATTGTTTCCTTCTTTTTTCCTTTTTTTCTCTTACATTTTTTTTATTTCTTTCTCTTTACATTCTTTTTTCCTTTACTTTAAAATTATTTTTGGGGAAAATACTTGTTATGGGATTTGGGGATATGCTAGTGTTGAACATATACTTAGTTAGCCCCGAAGACCCATTCAAGTCATTACTCAATAGATTACCATCTACAGTTCCCACATGAAGGAGCACAGACTACCAGCTGGCACATAATAAAGCTTGTTTTATTTAATGACGCCTCTAGAGCACATTGATTTTTGTATCATCGGCAAGCATATGGTCATTCTGACATATTTCTTTGGAGGAAACCTGCTGCCGCCTCATAGGCTACTCTTTCCAATAAGCAGCAAGGGGTCTTTTATGTGCACTTTCCCACAGACAGGGCAGAACATACCACAGCCTTTGATGAACAGTTGTGGACCACTGGTTGGAACGGAAAATAGCCCAACCTGCAAATAAGAGTCAATCCACGTGGAGGCAATCTGCATGGAGTCAAATCTGTTCAGAGTCAATATGCTTGGAGTCATCATGCATGGACTTAGTATGCATGGAGTGTGTCTGTATGTAGTCAATTTGCATGGAGGGAATCTGCATGGAGTCAATCTGCACAGAGGGAATCTGCATGGAGTGTGTATGTATATAGTCAATCTGCACAGAGGGAATCTATATGTAGTGTGTATGTATGTAGTCAATCTGCATGGAGGGAATCTGCATGGAGGGAATCTGCATGGAGTATGTATTAGTCAATCTGCATGGAGGGAATCTGCATGGAGTCAATCTGCACAGAGGGAATCTGCATGGAGCATGTCTGTATGTAGTCAATCTGCACGGAGGGAATCTGGATGGAGTCAATCTGCATGTAGTCAATCTGCACGGAGGGTATCTGTATGGAGTCATTCTGCACAGAGTCAATCTGTAAGGAGTGCATCTTCATGCAGTGCATAGTGTGAACCTGCAGAGTGAATCTGCATAGAGTGAATATGTATGGAATTAATTTGTAGGGAGTGAATTGGCATCGAATGAATCTGCGCAGTCAATCTGCATTGTACGAATTAGCGTGGCGTGAATCTGTATGGAGTGAATCTGTTCAGAGTGAATCGGCAAAGAGTGCAAATGTATGCATCGAATCTGCATGCAGTGTGAATCTGCATGGAGTGGATATCTACAGAGTGAATCTGTAGGGAGTCAATCCGTATGGAGTCAATCCGTATGGAGTGAATCTGTACGGAGTGAATCTGTATGGAGTGAATCTGTATGGAGTGAATCTGTACAGAGTGAATCTGTACAGAGTGAATCTGTACGCAGTGAATCTGTACGGAGTGAATCTGTATGGAGTGAATCTGTATGGAGTGAATCTGTACACAGTGAATCTATGTGGACTGACATTTATTTGCATGAATAGGCAGGGAGATCAAGCACACCCTAAAGAGATGTTGGTCAAATGCAGCTTACCATATTTAATAGCAAACTAAAATTTCATATATTTTTGAATCAAAGCAAAAGAACTTCGAAATAATATGTGAACTGCAATAACCCTGCAATAGACGGCCGTAATAATTTATGACAAGCTATTTTGCTCTGACCTGGATATATGAGTTTTCTGGTGATAGGCTGTTGGACAGTGACTCAGGTGCGCGCTCGGGGACGTAGCGCTTGATACGTAGTAATTAGGCCTCATACAATACCTGTCCAGCACACCTGAGTCGCGCGCCCACCTCATGTCACCAATCTAAAAATCGCGCGGCCACCTTCTCCCACTAAGACACGGTCCAATACTATTAACATGCTTCCCAGTCTGAACTATGCTCAGAAGGGCACCAGCTGGCACATAATAAAGCTTGTTTTATTTAATGATGCCTCTAGAGCACATTGATTTTTGTATCATCGGCAAGCATATGGTCATTCTGACATATTTCTTTGGAGGAAACCTGCTGCCGCCTCATAGGCTACTCTTTCCAATAAGCAGCAAGGGGTCTTTTATATGCACTTTCCCACAGACAGGACAGAACATACCACAGCCTTTGATGAACAGTTGTGGACCACTGGTTGGAACGGAAAATAGCACAACCTGCGAATAAGAGTCAATCCGCGTGGAGGCACGGGGGTTGGGAGGGGAAGGGTTTTTGGCAGAGGGTAAAATGAGTAAAATGTCAGTCATGATTGGTGTCAGAGTGACCGCTTTGGGGCTCTCCGTGCCCCAGCAATGACCACCGATGAGGGTGCCTCACTCATTCACAACTTTTTTTTTTGTACTCGTTGTTGTTTCCATATGAATAATTGTATCTTACATTTGCTTGCAGGTGAGTCCCACTGTGTGGATTTCTGTCTAAGGCCAAAGCAAGGTAACTATGTTTTTGTCAGGCTTCCCAGTTGTTGTTGACAGTTTGCAGAAGAAACATGTAAGTTAGGTGAGGTTTGGGCTGAAGGAACTAGAATTAAAAGAAAGAAAGAAAGAAAGAAAGAAAGATAGAAAGAATGAGAGAAAGAAAGAAAGATAGAAAAATAGAAAAATAGAAAGATAGAAAGAAAACACAATTACCCAGTGTACCCATTATCTAACTATGTAAATGGAAAAAGCATGTATCAATTATGAATTCCACTGCATTTGAAAAGTTGTTACACGAGATACGTCAAATGCTCTTGAACGCTGTTCCATTTTTAAATTGGTTGCATATTATGATGCAGTATTTTATCATGAACCCCATTGCGTTTTAATCGTTGCTGTACAGGACACGATACTCGATCTTAAACCTTATTATATTTTAAAGTCTGTTGCACATGTCATGATAATTGATTGTAACTTTGTAAGAACACTCAATATTTGATCATGAACCCCATTGCACTACAAAGATAGTTTAAAATGCAATGTATCTTTCTCTATCACTCAACTAGTTTAACCAAATTGTAAATATCTGATATAATGTTGACTTTTTTTATGCTTGTGGAATACCTTAGAATGCTATTACGGAGGCCGCTCTATTAAATTTATTTTATCGTCATTATTATTGTTTCAATGAATTCCGAAACAAAAGAATATGAATGCTTCGTCATCGTCTTCGTCACCATCATCGTCGTCATCATCGTCTTCATCAACTGGATCATCAACCTCATTATTAATTAGTAGTGGTAATATTTCCCACCATTATTATAATGACTATGTAACCCCAAAGATAACTCAGATATAGCTTTATCTATATTAATGCGCGTTCACACTCAATCATAACAGTATAATTTAACATCGGAATTTAGAAAAAGACAGTGAAAGGACAACTCGCCAACTAGAGCCCCAGTGCTCCTGCCCCTTCTCCTGCCTTCCTTTTCACCTGACCCACCCCTACCCACTCCCACCCACTCCCACCCACCCTTACCTACTCCTACCGACTCCCACCCCACTCCCACCCCACTCCCATCCACTCCCACACACTCCCACCCCACTCACATCCACTCCCAATCACTCCCACATACTCCCACCCCACTCCCACCCACTTCCACCCATTCCCACCCACTCCCACCCCACTCCCATCCACTCCCACACACTCCCACCCACCCCTTCCTACTCCCATCCACTCCCACCCATCCCTACCTACTCCCACCCATTCCCACCCCACTCCCACCCACTCCGCCCACTCTCACCCCACTCCCATCCATCCCATCCACTCCCACCCACTTCCACCCATTCCCACACCACTCCCACCCCACTCCCTCCACTCCCACCACTCCCACCCCACTCCCACCCACTCCCACCCACTCCCACCCACCCCTACCTACTCCATCCACTCCCACCCACCCCTACCTACTCCCATCACTCCCACCCACTCTCATCCACTCCCACCCACTCCCACCCACTCCCGCCCACTCACACCCACTCACACCCACTCACACCACTCCTACACCCAACCAGCCTCGACCAGATGGGATGGCCGAATGAGTGGAACATCAGTCTCCCGCTTTGGTAGATCGTGGGATTTGAACCATTCGAACCCAGGTCGAGTCAAAACAATGATTTAAAATGTTATACTGCCCAGGCGCTCGGAATTATTATGATAGGGCAAGGACTGGTTGGCTCAGTGTCAGGATAATGCGACTGTGTGGGATATCGGGTCATGGTGCCGGCGGCCTGATTTCCCAGTGGACCAGCACAGCACTATACAGTCACCATGAGTGCGCACTGTCCCAAGTCGGTACCCGTCCTGATATGACCTGAGATGTTGATGGGATATGAAACAACAGTGAACAAACTCTTACACACCCACCCTCCCCATCCCCATTCAGAAAGGTTACTGGTATTGCCACATTCCTTGCTCTGAACAAGGTAGCTATGTGCTCACCAGCTCTCCAGGCTCTGGTAATAGCTAGTCGGCTGTAGCGCCAAGTGATTGATGAGCTGCTCTACTTAGCCAAAGATCCTATAATACTAAGACGGCTCACTCCCTATCTCTCCAATGGTAATGTAAATTTTGCAGTGCCACCTTGTGGTGGGTTTGATCAGCTGGCTGCTGGTTGGTGTTTCACATGTAAACACATACAATTATATTATACATGAGATAGGTAAGTATGAATACACATCAATATGAAATTGCTAGGCACAAATACCCAGCATCATCATCAGCATCGCCATCATCACACATCTTTCACATTCATATATATATTTATACATATAATATAGCACCTGTTTAACCAAGAGAACAGCCAGCGCACCAAGTGGTGGGTTTGATCATTTTGATTACACAGTACAGGCTGAGTGAGCCGTCTTAGTATTATAGGGTCTTTGACTTAGCCTTGCGTAGAATGAGCTTCTGGTCTGCGATACCACGTGAGCTTACACAATGCACACGCTGGGGCTGTTCAGAGTAAGGCACGTATCAGCATATGTAAGGATTTAGATCCACATCCAGTCACGACTCTCAACGAGAAATTCTAATTGGGGTCAATGGCAGATCTCCACGAGTTCACAGATTTCCTCGGATTTCGCAGATTTCCCCGGACTGACACTGGTCAACATCCGGTTGAGGAGAGGTGGGCCGAGATGGCGCCACCGGTACAGTGTTGCATCTTACGGAGTATAACAATAATCATAATAATAAGTAACATTCTCCTTCGTATCTTTATACTCGCATACGCATACGTTATACATCACACACACACACATATATATATATATATATATATATATATATATATATATATTTATATTTATATATATATATATATATATATATATATATATAAATATATATTTATATATATATTTATATATATATATATATATGACAGCAGTTGGTCAGTCAGACCAATCGATTTTGATAGGACCTTAGATGTTGCTAGGAGATAAAAACCCAAACAAACAGAATAGGTAGGAGTGAAATTCTGGGATGAAAATGATTGTTGCAGAGATAGAAAAGGAATTGGCGGTGTGGGCGATAATACAATCACAAGGACAGCTGAATGCTCTCAGAGGATAGCCTGTACTGACTGACCTATGGAGTGGAGTTAGGATAGTGCTAGAGTAATGTATGAACCCTGATTTCCGGGAATTTTCTGTGAGTCCCTCGCAGTGCTAAGCCTATGGGAGAATGTCTGCATTTATTCGAAGATTATCCAATTGCATCGAGTATTCTGACCGACCGCACAATTCCCTAACAGTCAGCTTCGCATGTTTTCACAAAAATTCCATGATATTGGGCAATGTAAGTCAATAATTAACTAGGAAAAGGATACTACTATTGAAGTAACATTTGTTTCCAGTTTTATCTATTATTTACAGATGCCTCGCCAGAGATTTCCTTCTTTTTTCTATTTTTTAAAATCAGATACCGCTTTCATCTCTGGTTATGGGTCAGCTTTTCAGGAGTTACTTAGAAAATTGAAATTTTTTATTTGTTTTCCAGCCTATTTATATGATTCTGCAACGCAACCATTGTTTTTGTATTAAACATTATCGTTTCTTTCGAGAATTTGGGTTGAGCAATTGTTAGTGAACAGAATCCTTTTAATAATGCATGTACAGGCTTACAGGAATTTCATAATCGCATCAGGGCTGATGTGATCAGCTTGTCGTTGGGAGATACATTAAGCAATTCTGGACGCGGACCGATCTTAATTTAATTACCCAGGCAGAAATAAACCCGATGAATTGACATCATGTACCCCGCTACAACGCTTTAGGCCAAAGCTGTGTTCTATTATTTCATTATATAACCTCTGTGTAGCCAAATCACTACCACCAACATAGCCAGTTGATCCTAGAAGTTCTAGTAGAACAACATGAGATGGAAGACGGACAACTCCCCTGTTCTCCCCTATTATCGCAAATTTTACTTCAGATTTTCAAAGTGCCCCCACCGGAAAAGAGCTAATGATATCATCATGATCCCTTTTAACTTCTTATAATAGTATGAACAATGGCTGGAACACCAGGGCTTCGGCTCTGAACAAAGAACTTTGTCCAGAGGAATAAATTTATTTACCAAAATGGTAGTGAGTTGCGTATGATATTTACGATATCAAGGGGAGTGTGATTGGTTGAAGAGATGAGCAGTCAGCCAGTGTGGGTGTGTAATGCTAGGTACACACCTACCGTTTTTCTGCACCCACCTACCGTATACGATCTAAAACTCCCCAAAAGTCGTGAGGTGTGCACTCCCCTAGCACACCTAGCGATTGCGATTCCCGACTAAAAACTCAGTTTTAGGGCTAAAATGGGCTGATTACGATTGCGATTCGCGATTCGAAAAATGAATCGGCCCGTTTTCAGTTTTAAGCGAGTCAGGTCGAGTCGCGAGTTTTAGTGCCCGAATCGTAGACGGTAGGTGTGTACTTGGCATAAGTTGTGATTGGCTGTCGGGTGTGAGCTTTGCTGTCTCTGTGCCCTCAGCAATGACTAAATGAGCACCTTACAGTTACACGCATTCAACCCATGTCTTGCCTCTCACCACATTGCTATATTTCAATGCGATGACATTGCTCATCTGCTGGTACCCTGGTTATGGTTTCTCAGTTCGCTTCTAGCTGAAGTTTCATCAGTTGCTGGGTTTTAAATTACAATGGTTTTGAGATTTTGTCTATGTTTTTAGATAAATGGATTAATATGTATCGATATAATTTACCCTATTTTTTAGATTGTAGCTTAAAAAACCTCTATTTGCTCCCTGAGAGAGTGCTGCTGGTAACTTACAAAAGCCAGCAGCACTTCAACACTTTTGCAGGCAGCTTTCATGAAATGTAAATGGAGAGTGGCAGTCAAGTAATGAAAGCAGTCTTTGTCACATCGCGACCGACAGCATGATGATGATGAGATTAAAAAATAGCTCTCTTTGGAGATGTTTGAAGAGAACATAAATGTGCAAAATAATGTTGGTGTTCACACCAGAATGCTGAATTTCATAGGCCTGTATGACTTGCAGAAGTGACAATTTCGGTTTAATTCATGATGAGACGGGAGTAGTATAGTGTTGCTTTATTTAAAGCTGCATAGTCCGATGAAACATCAAATATTCAAAACCAAAACAATTATATACATTTGATTCTACATATCTAAGTTTGATACTGGTGCACTTATTAAGCATTTGGTGCTGCATTTGGTGCTACATATAAGGGAATACTGAGTCAATTTAATGGGACCAATTGCTGCAGAAGCCTATGGTGTCAGACTTTTGGCGTGCTTGCCGAAACTAATTTGACATGTTTGCACTTCAAATATCTCAAAACTCAACGACTTAAAATAAGTCACTTCAAACTAAAGTAAGGTAGATTATAGCAATCACTTTAATATATTTATCTCATAAAAATGTTAGAAACCCAAAACCATCGGACTATTCAACTTTAATCAGGTGAATAGAACCTAAATCGACAATTAATCAGTATGTAATCAGAATCAAACAATCAATCAGTACAATAGACTAGGGAGCTCAACCCTACCAATACAAACTCTAAATACCTCCTTCATAATGAAGTTGAGTGGTGAGTGGCGGCAAATTGTAGATCAGCCTGACCTCGCGAAATCGTGTCCAAGCGGCGAATGGACGAGAGCCCGGAGGCAGGCCGAGCATCTACAGGAGGAGCCGTTTGACGCTAGCTGGCGGCAGCAGTGTCATTAATTTAATAAGTGAGTTTGTGTAGAAATCGATAGGTGGCACCATTATCGGTGGTGGGGTTCTTGGCATGCCGACCAGCTCCCGTCCCGCCGAGAATTACGCATGTTAGGTTAATATGTACAATTGACTTTATATTACTTCTATGCAGCAATAGATGTTTAATAAGTGCACCAGTAATGCCAGTATCTACGTTGGATATGTAGGATCAAATGTAGGCAGGTGTTTGGGATTTTGAAAATGTTATGCTTTCATCGGACCATGCAATTTTAATTATGGTATACATTTATGAAACACATAATCTGCTAGACCTTTTTTTTTTTTAAATGTGAAAGGTGAAGTAATCATTTAATTTCTGAAAACAGCTGAATTGTATATACACTGATAGACTTCCCTCACTTTACGTTAGATTTTGAACTTAAACACTTTTTACTCTTGCATAAGCAAATAATTTTAGAGCACTAAGCCTCTTAAATATTGTTAGTCTATTGTCTTTTACTGCTCTGTTGAGTGATATGGTCAAACAAGAATAAAAGAAAGAAACCCGTCTCACCATGAATATGACCATAGTGGCCAACGTGGCGTAAAACCCCCAAGTCACTCACTCACTTTTGATATACATACAACCAGCAGGGGCCTGTTTTAATGAAGCTCCTGTCTATCAAATATCTTTTACGAGGGTTGGAGCTGACAGTCATGTGACTTAAAGCCCCCTTGCTCAGATTGTATTATGCTTATGATTTAAACATGTTGCTAGGCGACTGACCTTTGCCATTAAAGATCTGGTCACTGAACTTTGTTTGATGTCTTTGCAATATGTGTCATTCTCAGAAACTATACCACATATTTGATTTCCACGTTGCACATGTTGATGCTCAACATGGATAATTTGGGGCATGGAAACGACCTCAATCTAAAGCCCCGTTCACACACGGGCCTTAAGTCGCCTCGACTCGTTCGCTTCATCTAAGTCGACTCAGATCGGGTGTGTGAACCCTCCTCTCAGGCGAATTAGGGCTTAGTCGACTCAACTAGTTCGGCTCAAGTAAACCGCTTCACGAGGTAGATTAGATGAGGTGAACTAGCTTGAGTCGGCCTAAGTGGCATGTGTGAGCACAACTGGTTTAGGCGGCTTAAGCACATGGCTGGAGACTGCTTCCTAACAGGTAGTTGCTTTCATAGTGGTTAGAACACATGTTTGTACCATCCTACATGTTTGGACGTCCCATTGCTTCATATATGGAGACTGCTTCCTAACAGGTAGTTGCTTTTGATAGTGGTTGGAGCACATGTTTGGATCGTCCTACTCTTCCCATCTCTTTGTTAGGTATGTTGTTTCTATGTATGTTTGGATGTACTTGTGGATGTATGTATGTGCGGATAACCATCCTGATATGACCTTAGATGTTGCTAGGATGTAAAACAACAACAAAGAAACATCGATCTGAGCCGGGGGTGTCTGAACGCGACACACTTGGAAAACTCTGTATGTGTGAACACGCCGCTAGTTCGACTCATGTAGTTTGCCTCATCTAAGTCAGCCTAACGCTGTGCGTGTGACCACGGCTTTAATCCTGCCAACGACGCCTTCCCCTGGCGCCCCCTCCCGGTTTCCTTAGGAACCTTCTACTCCCACGCCACCTAGCGGTTTTGCCGAACCTACTATGTGGCTGCGCAGCTGGAGTAGCTCACTTCATCTGCAGCGTCCGAGCAGACGCGTGGCGTGTGGAGCTGTCCAGTCGTTCTTTCACCACCCCACCCACCCATCTAGCAGATGTTAAGCGATATGGTTAAGCGTCCTGGTAGCTGGCACTAAAAAGACTCAAATAACAAACATTAAACAGATAAGTAACTTTATTAATACTTTTCTGGTGAATAATTGCAATATTATATTTCTTGCTTTCCGGTTACTGAATTATTAGATTTTCATATCGACACTATGCATCTACCCAAACTTTTGTTTCCACTTTTTTTTTTTTGTCGGACATAATCTAAGTTATTCTATAAGTTATAATATAAGTTGGTTGGTTGTTGGAGTTTTACGGCCTGGTAACATCTGAGGAGGTCACATCAGGACGGGCTATAATGTACGTTATAATATAAGTGATAAAATAAGTAATAAAATGAGTTATAATATAAGTTATTTTATAAGTTATACTATAATTTATACTATAAGTTATACTATAAGTTATAATATAAGTTATAATATAAGTTGCATAAACCAGTCAGAGCATTCTACCGATTTGCCCACCCAGACAAACAAACAAAACATGATCAACTAGATTAGTTCACAACATCTCAAGAGCTGATGTTATCTGGTTAGCTGAAATAAGTGCATCCCTACATATGCACTATCTCACCCGCTGGTTGTTAACAGTGTCTGCACCTGGCGGCCGAATCGCAAAGCATGGTTCCAGCCAAAGTAGTGGTTGGTGGCAGTAGATAATCGATAAGGGCCCAGTGACGCGGGTCCAGATACCAATGTACGTCACCAGTCATCTAGCGGTCTAGGGTTTTAGCATGTAATTTCCCCAAGGACTCCACGGCCACTCGGATTCTGGCTGACATTCGTTGGCTTTGCATCCTGGCAACATCTAAGGCAGTGACGGAAATAAGCAAAATTGTGCACTTGTCCACTGGACAGGTCTGGTGTGATTTTCACTTGTCCGTCTGAATTTTCACTTGTCCACAGTACTTACCTTATATGCATATATATATATATATATATATATATATATATATATATATATATATATATATATATACACCATTGATAGAAATGAGCAAAGATTGTCACTTGTACACCAGACAAGTCTGGTGTGATTTTCACTTGTCCCTCTGAATTGTTCACTAGTTCCAGAGAAGCTGACAAGCTCTCATTTCAAACGCTGTACCGTCATATTAGAACCGGCTACCGATTTGTGACAGAGTGCGCTCATGGTGACTTTATAGTGCTGCCCTACTGGAAGACCAGGCCACCAGCACCATGACCCGATTTCCCACTCAGTCACATTATCCTGATACTAAGCTGCTAACCAGTACTTGCTCTATCCTAGTAATGCTGACTGCCTCCCAACCTTTATCGCCTCTTCCACTCCCCCTCTCCATTACCCCTCTCCTCTCCACCTCCCATCCTTCTCCCTCTCCCCTACTCCCCTCCTCCTCACTCCCCCCCCCCCTCGCCTCCCCACCTTTATCTCCGCTTCCACTCCACCTTCCCAATTTCCCCTCTCCTCTCTATCTCCCATCTGGTTGGCCTAGTGTCAGGATAATGTGACTGAGTGGGATATCAGATCATGGTGCTGGCGGCATGATCTCCCACTGGGGTAGCACTATAAAGTCGCCACTGAGTGCGCACTATCACAAGTCGGTATCCGTCCTGATATGACCTTAGATGTTGCCAGGACGTAAAACCCCAACAACCAACCAGTCCCCTCTCATCCTCCCCCCCCCCCCCCCCCCCCCCACCGTCCCCAACTTGAGATGAAACTCGACGCGCCTGCGCTCTGTTTTCTGCCCGTTTCTGCACACCTGTAGGATGGGCCTGTTCCGGCTTACAAGAACGCCATCGACCATCAGAACGGGGTTGCACTAACGATTTGAGGCAGTGCGCTCACGTTCAGCGATGACAGATTTCCGCAGTTTCTCGGATTTCCGCGATTTTTTATATTTACCGATTAACGTTGAGCAAAATGCCAAGGAATTCGGATCTGTATGACATCAATTGGGTAGTTCAAATCCCATTCATATATGACCTTAGGTGTTGCTTCAACATAAAACACAAGTAAGAATGAGTTAGATCTGGGCTATAATACAGTACCAATAAGGACAATTGAAATCTGACTTCCGGCATTTTTCCGCGATTCCCTGACTGGAAGTGCTAATAAACCTCTGTGGGAAAATCCGCATTTTCGCGGAAATTCGCCATCAGCTTAATAGTCGGCTTGATTTCCGCGATTTTTGTGGGAAGCCACTTCCATCCGTGCACATGTCACACCAGTACAGCTAATTACGCTGGTACTTTTTTGTAGCCCGCTATAAATATAACGACCAGAAACCAGAGAACTTGGTGCTCGATGTGTGAAGAGGTGTGTTCATATGAGCGGATGGGTGTGATTTCTTATTGGTTATCGATACCCTAATGTAGTACATATCATATTGTACACCGGCCAATCAGAGCACCCTGCTGAGGGGCCACCTACTGCCTCCTCCCAGCAGAACTCCCCACTTACTAGTTGTCAACACCAGCACTTCTCCTATCCAGTATCCGAGAATGCCAGTCAGCTGTTACGCCCACCCTATGAGTATAATAAGCGCACCAATGAGGAAAATCCAATCAATGGCCGCTGCGCTCGTTAGGTTCCAGCTCCCATTGTGGCCGCTAAAACAATCACAGGGGTGGCCTCTGTGGAAACAAAGGCCATGGGACCAGGATAGAAATTAGTAGAAACAACCCAGTGAGCCCTTCTCAATCATCAATCAATCAATAGTTCCGTCCTCTAGTCGAGGGTTGGATGCAATGGTTCTCCACTTGTCCCGATGGTGTGCTATTCTGATAGACTGTGAATAATTCAAGCCTGTCCACTGTGAAATATTTGTAAACCATGATGTTCTTGGTCTCCCTCTCCCTCTGCTGCCATTCACCTTCCCTTCCAACAATGTACGGTATATTGAACTCTGACGAATGATGTGGCCGAAATAAATAAGTTTCTTTTTCTGTATAGTGGCAAACAAGCTTTTCTTATTTTTAATTTTTCTGAGAACTTCTTTGTTGGTGATATTCTTTGTCCATGATATTTTCATCATCCTTCGATGATGCGCGGCAAGGAAGGACGAGGAGGCGAGAGTGGAGTAAGAGGGCATTTTATTGAGTAAATGCCCGAGGCTTTTCATGAACATACAATGAATGTGAGGTGTAATAAATCAATGTGAGCATGAGCAATATAGGTAAAGGTAAAATATAATATCATGTATGATGCATGCTCATGATGAGAGCGTCAAATGTCAGTGTTATCATAAAGTGTCAAATGAGGTAATGTCAGTAGTTGGCGGGAGGTGGGCCCGAGGAGCCCTCAACCCTATAGTGGAGAGTTGGTGTATAGGGATGGTGGGTGGGGAAAAAGGAGGTCTGAGGAGCGGAGTGTGTGGAGGCAGGAGGGCGAGTGGCCGGAGGAGAGGCTGGAGGCGGTTATAAGGGAAGGAGAGGGGGGGGGGTTATGTAAGAGTGAGCGGCTGGAGGACAGAGGAGGGGGGGGAGAGAGAGAGAGGGGGGGGGGCGTCCTCCCTCGCCTCGCATCAACCGCAATGCGAGCATTACGACCGATGCGCGGCAAGGAAGGACGAGGAGGCGAGAGTGGAGTAAGAGGGCATTTTATTGAGTAAATGCCCGAGGCTTTTCATGAACATACAATGAATGTGAGGTGTAATAAATCAATGTGAGCATGAACAATATAGGTAAAGGTAAAATATAATATCATGTATGATGCATGCTCATGATGAGAGCGTCAAATGTCAGTGTTATCATAAAGTGTCAAATGAGGTAATGTCAGTAGTTGGCGGGAGGTGGGCCCGAGGAGCCCTCAACCAAGAGAGAGGAGAGGGCTCGAGGGGCCGCCGAGGGGGCGAGGCGGGGGACGTAAGCGTGGACCGCCTCAGAGGTCCAGGTCCCTTGGGCCATGATGTCGGAGATGTCGACTCCGGCGGCATGGCAGGCCTGGGCGGCGCCCCGGCGGAGGCTGTGGAGGGTGAAGGCCTCGGCCCCCCGGACACCTCGGGCGTGAAGGGCGCCTCGCATGAGGGCAGTGAGTGTGCGCGGGTCGAGGGGGCGACCGGAGGGCATGATGAACGCCGGGGCGTCGGGAGGCGCGGGGGACTGCCGGGTGGCCGCGTTCCAGGCGGCCAGAGGGCAGAGGCCCGGCCTCGGGCAGGCAGGGATGAAGAGGGCCGAGGGGCGAGCGAGGCCGCTCCCGCGAGGGCGAGGTGAGAGATGACGAGGGTGAGCAGAGGAGGCGTCAGAGGGGGCGCCTGGCGAGGGGCGTGGGTCGAGGCGCGCTCGCCACCTCGGCAAACGTCCTTGGCGAGGGCAGAGTCGAAGGCGGTGGTTGACCCTCCGGCCGCCCCGGTCCAGGTGCGCGCCCCGGAGAGGGCGTTCCTGATGGAGGCCGGGGCGAGGCCACGGGCGTACAGGGAGGCAGTGTAGGCGGCGATCTGGAAGTCGGTGGGGGCGAGGGGGGCGAGCCCTCGGGCCACACAGTAGGCGACGTAGTCGCGGGCCTGGCGTCGGCGGTTCCTCCATGTCGAGGGGGCCAAGGAAGCGAGGCGCAGGCGGGCGACGTCCTCCACCTCGGCCGGGGGAAAACCTGCATCAGAGGCCGGGGTTAAAGGGGAAAGCGTCATGTGAGGGCGATATGCTGCGGAGCCCGAGGCGGGCGACGCCGGCGCGGGCCACCTCGGCCCAGGGTCCGTCGAGGTGGGCGCGGCTGAGGGCGTCGGCGAGGACGAGCTCGGCCCCGGGCTTGTGGGGAATGGTGAGGGTGAAACATCGGGTCGCCGCGAGGAGCCAGAGCTCCCGAGCGCAGGTCCCGAGGGTAGCATCGCGGGCGCGGCCCGAGGTGAGGGAGGCGGCGGAGGCCATGTTATCAGTGTTGATCACGATGGTGGCCCCCGCCACGTCCTCAGGGATGAGGGCGCGCAGTGCAACGACGAGGTTGACGGCCTCCAACTCGTGGATGTCGGGGAACCGCGCCCGGAAGTCGAGGGTGTACCCTCGGGCGTAGCAGTGGGTGGCGGAGTAGGCGCCCCCACCCGTGAGGCAGGAGTCGCACTCTATGACGTGGACGCGCCCTGCCGGGGCGCGGAGGAGGTGGAGGCGTTGGAGGCCCGGCCGTAGAGGGCGAACCACCTCAGGTCCCGGAGGGCGTCGTCGTCGAGGGTGAGCGAGGCGCAGCCGAAGCAGCGGCGGAGCGCCCCGAGGAGGCGACTCATGAACCTCCGGGCGGGAAGCACACAACTGCCCACGTGGTTCAAGCGCCCGAGGAGGCTCTGGAGCTCGCGTCGAGTTATGGCAGGGCAGGTGAGGCGGGCCTCGCATGAGAGGACGAGGTCGTCGACTTTGTCGGGGGCGATGCGAACCGTCATCGCCTCGCTGTCGAGGGCGAAGCCTAGCCAGGTGAGGCGGACAGCGGGGGGGGTGGCACTTCCCGGGCGCCACGTCGAGCCCGAGGGTGGCAGCGAGGGCGAGGAAGGCGTCGAAGGCCTGGCAGGCCCTGAGGTAGGAGGCCTCGCACCCGACAAAGTCGTCGACGTATACTAGTGTGTGGAAGCCGTCGCGCCTCATGATCCAGGCGACGGCCGCCGTCACACGGACGCAGGCCGCGCCCGAGGAGCGGCAACCAAAGGGGAGGGCGAGGTCAATGTATACCCTCTGGTTGAGGGTGATGCCGTATAAGGGGCAGGCGAGGGGGTCCACGCGGAGTTGCCGGTATGCGCGGGAGATGTCGGCGGACCAGAGGTATGCGCCGGAGCCCTCGCCCGTGAGGCGGCGCCCGAGGTCAGCGACTGAGGGGAGGGTGTAGGAGTGGGGTTTCCCGAGGTATTCCCGGCGAGGGATGCCGGCATTGACGCTGGCGCCGGGGGGAAAGGAGAGGTCGACGATGACCCGCCTCTTGCCCGGGTCGGATTGGGGCGGGTCATCATGGGGGAGACCTGGGTCCAGGGGGTGAAGGGAGGGATGGTGAAGGGGCCCGCGAGGGCGCCGAGGGCGAGGTCGGTTTTGATGAAGGCCTCTATGTGGGGGGCGTGCTCAGGGGCCTCGCGGTGGTTGGTGAAGTAGGGCGGGGGGGGGGGGGGAAGAGGCGGAGAAGTTGGCGGGGAAGCCGAACTCGAGGAGGTCGAGGAGGGCGGGGTCGGGGTGGTAGTCGCGGAGGCGGGTCGCGCCAGGCGGGGAATGTGGAGGCCAGAGGGGAGGGGAATGCGGGCGGCCAAAAAATTAGGGGAGGCCCGCTTCCCTGAGCGCGGTGTATGCGCGGGGTGAAGGTGGGGGGTAGCGGGCCCATGCTTCCTTAGATGCATGGGGCCAGATGTGCGAGGAGGGTGGGGCGGTGGTCTGGTGGGGGGAGGGGCCGCAGGAGGGGGCGGCGGCGGGGCGGGAGGGGAGAGTGTCTTGGATATGGGGTTGAACCACGTCAGAGATGTGCTCGCTGAGGTCGTGGTGGGGGGGGGGGGGGGGGGGGGGGGTGGGGGCTCGGGGAGAGGGGTCATGCCAGCCGTGTGGGAGCCTACCGTCTGCGATCCATGTGAATACCGTCTCCGAATAACGGAGGACGGTAGCCCAGGGGTGGACGAGATTGTCTCGGTGAATGGTGAGGGCGTGGTGGCTGAGTCCGGGAAGGGAGTGGGCGGGGAAGGCGGGGTGGGCCTCCAGCATGCGGAGGGCGAGGGTGTATTCGTCCTTGGTGGCCTCCCCTCGCTTCACCGCCTTCCTCTCCGCCCCCCGCTCTATGAGGTCACAGGGAAAGATGTAATGGGGGGAAATACCTTTCCGTCGACCGGCGTTGTGTGTGTCGGCTGAGTCGAGTATTTCCCGTACGGCGTCTGCAGCGGATGTGGCCGAGTGGGCGTGGGCGTCGCGGTAGTGGAGAGGGGGCGGGGCCTCCGAGGGCTGAGAGGCGGATGCCCCTCCCCTGGTGAAGCGGATGTAGTCGGGATGAATGGCCCCCGGGGCCGCCGGCAGGGGGCGGCGGAGGCGGGTGGGCCCCCCCCACGGTGTGGCGGGGCGTGCGGGGGGGGTCGATGTGCTGAGGCGGCGCCGGCGGGGGCGCGGCGGCCGCGGCGGGGGCGTGGTGGGGCGCGGCTCCGCGCTGGTCCCGGGCGTCGATTATGTCGAGCCTCGCCGTCATGCGTTCCATGGCCGCGACTGTGTCGAGTAGAGTCGCCTGCATGGTGCGTCCCCATTCCGATGGGGGGTCGCCGGGGGCGGTCCTCGGGAGAGGGGCGGCCTGAGGGGGCGAGGATGGCGCGGATGAGTGTGTCGATCCGGTCGATCCCGCCTCGGAGATGCGCTGTGGCCTCCCTGCGGCGCGGGCCGCGCCTCCCCCGGCCTCGTCCGTTAGGCATGGTGCGGCGTGTAGAGAGAGTGAGGCCAAAGAAAAAGGAGGTCTGAGGAGCGGAGTGTGTGGAGGCAGGAGGGCGAGTGGCCGGAGGAGAGGCTGGAGGCAGTTATAAGGGAAGGAGAGGGGGGGGGGGGTTATGTAAGAGTGAGCGGCTGGAGGACAGAGGAGGGGGGGGGAGAGTAAGAGAGAGGGGGGGGGCGTCCTCCCTCGCCTCGCATCAACCGCAATGCGAGCATTACGACCAAGTCCACATCTCAAATGCTGCTAAACGTTTGTACATTTTCTTAGAGATTGTCCATGTCTTAGAGATTGTCCTTCTCAATATAAATCTGATATATATAGTAGTAGTAATTTGGTATGGGATATAATCACAAATTTTATTCATGTATAGCACACATTAAAGTGTTTGAAGTATGTTAGAAATGTACTATACTTCCGCCTATGTTTAAATCACACCACATTAGTAGTGTACAAAAAATGGGAGAATTACTTTGCAAATGTGTGCTCAATGAAGGGCTTGTTAAGTCGACCCAGGAGCTGGTTGGGTCTCCTCCGTGCGTCGCTGCTTACCCTTCACACCCACCCTATTTCTACTTCTTCACTGCACTCTACTTCGTTTTACTTTTTCATTTAAGACTTTGTCACATCTTGTGTTTACTTTTCCCCACGTTCGGCCTTAGGGCTCTGCAGTGGAATAGACGAAGTCCACCTTCATCACGCGTTCAGCTCCTCCCATGTCATGTATGATTACAGCAAGTTCAACATGAAGAAAAAGAGGGGAGTAACAGAACTGTGAACCAGATTGTTAATCTACCGTAAAAACTCGATTATTACTATTAGGCGAACCGGCAGATAAGTCAAGGTCAATTTTCCTTTACAAGACTGATCCACTAATCCGACGTAAACATCTAATTTCAAAAACCAAAACAATGATCTAGCTTTAATTCTACATATCTAACTTTGATGCTGTTACACTTATTATTCATTTGTCGCCACACAGAAAGGAGTACTGAGGCAATTGAATAGAACATGTTACTGTAGAAGGCAAGTTTTGGCATGCATTCCAAAATTAATTTTGCATGGTTGCACTTCAAATATCACAAAGGTAGCCATTTAAAATAAGTTACTCCAAACTAAAGTAATTTGCAACACTCGGAGTCAAGGGTAGTGAAGAACATTTATTTTATCAATTTGACAAAGCAAATTAAACAGAATAAGTTAGTGCCCGAAGACAGGCGATTATGCAGGTTGACTGCGGTCAGTATGCTGTGGGCATGGTTTGCATGAAGCCTGGCTTTGAGCTCAGAACTGCCTGTGGGACAGGTGAATCAGTGCCTGTGGGACAGGCGAATGGCTCTAGTTGCCATGATGTCATGCTTTCGCGATCAGCAACCTGCAGGACAGGCGAGTACCATGAGGTCACATCATGGAGGTCATCAGTGTTTGGTAACCTGTGGCAGGGAGGTCCGGGTAGAAGTCAGAATCTGGAGCAAAGAAGATGGTTCAGATTAAACACAAGCGCGTCTAGAATTTACTCAGATGGAACAGGTAATGATGGTCGTTAGAATGTAGAAATTGCTGGTAGGTGTTACATAACTGGAGATGATAATTGATAGCTGGTGAACAAGAGGAATGGTAGTAGTGATAGCACATGTATAACTGTGAACTAAAATAGGCAAATCTGGCTGAAGAAACGAGAGGATTATGCAGCACTCAACCCCTCCAGAGACGAGGCCCAATGAGAGGAGTCGCGAGGAGGTATAGAAATGGAGGGTTTATATATGGGTGAGACTTGGGGGGGGGGGGGGGGGAGGGGTGAGGGGGGGGAGGGAGGGGGAGGGGGGGGGGGGGGGGGGCATGTGCAGTCAAGCATGACAGGGCATGGTATGTGGTTTTGTGCAATGGGGCATGTCGGACTCCTCGTGTGTAAATTAATGATGTTGGCAGGCCAACATACAGAATCTAGATTATAACGACCAACCTAATATATTTATCTCAGAAAATGACAGAAACTCAAACTATCGGAGTATGCAACTTTAATGTCACTTTAGGTTTTTAATTCTAGGTGAGTTTAATGGGATAATAATCACTTCTAGGCTTCGTTTGGGAATAGTTTATTTTCTTGTGTAACTTTGAGGACAGGTAGGATTTGTGCTATTTTATTTAGCTAATTAATACCAGGTTTTATTGCTTTTGCGGGATTTTTTAATTAAGTGATTTAGGCTGATTTATAATGCCTGGTTAGTGTGTTTTAGGAAAAGAAATTCATTCCGGTAACAGCAAAGTGTGTTGTGAGACATTGACCTTCTCGCTCGATAGAAACCCATGTCATTTGCCGCCAGGGAGAATTTCCCATTGAGAGGCATGTGTAATGATCACCTGAGCACCTCCACCGTCCTGATATGACCTTAGATGCAAGGACGTAAATCTCCAACAACCAACCAGCCTCCACCTCTATATCACGCTTACTGCCATCAAAGACACTGTCCGACAAGACGTGCTATGCTATACTATTGTTTTCATTATTAATATTAGAAGATTTTTTGTTTGTTTTTGTTAAATATTTGTATTCATCTGAATACATATTTTGTCAGCGCCGGGGCACTGGTCTTCCAGCCGTTGGAGTGATCGCATTTGATTTGTACATAGTGGAAGTGGAATGTGTTGCATTGTGTGCAGCACAACCCATTCTGAACATAAAAAGAAAGTGGGGGAGCAGCCTACGTTGTATAGTGTACAGCATAGGTACTCAAAATAGTGCAAGGTATATGCATCAAGATAGAGTGTACAGTGATATACACTAGTCGTTAAATCATATGCTGTGTTTGTATATCAGTTAAATTTGGTTTTAATAATGGTTAGTCTTTTAATAGTGCCATGTTGTGCATGTATAGTGGTTTATATTGCGTGCATTGCTGGTTGAAGATGTAGTTATTCAGTGGTGGTAGTGGGTCTCGAATGTTATTATGTCATTGAGTTATAATAGTTGTTTGTCAAATGTGTATATGAGGGGAGGGGTCTATGGGCAGGGGGGGACAGGCAGGGAGAGAGCAGGCATGAGAGAGGGTGAAGTCAATGGGTTGTTCAGAAGGTCGCATTATATATTTGCAGTGCCAGGTTTGGGCCTGAATAAACAGGCGAGCTCTGTATGCATTTTTAAAGGCAAGGATCGAACCCGCTTCTCTGGTTTTGGTTGGGAGTTCATTCCACATGACACTTCCTTTGTAAATCGGAGCTCTGATTAACTTATTTGTATTAGGGTTGGACAACCAGAGTAGGGTCGATGTCCCCCTTCTCGTTACCCTGGTTGTGCGATCCATGTATTTGTCATCACTTGCACGTTTATACATCAGCGTCATTAGGTGTAGGTTCCTAAGTACATCCACAGAGTCCAGCCCTGCTCTGCTATGCATTTCAACCACACTTAGTAATAATAGTATCTTGCCTTGGAATACTGTTCCGAGAGCTGTGTTTTGCGTTCTCTGTAAGTTGGTCTCTTGCTGCTTCGTTAGTAATCCATAGATGATATCATTGTAGTCTATAATTGGTAATATGGTTGACTTGTACAGCTGCAGTGCAGTATTCTCACTTACATAGGTCATTATTTTTCTGAATGTGTTCATTTTTAGTGCCAGTGTTTGGTTAAGTCTTGCCAGCTGTTGGGTACCACTTAGAATCACATCGAGAGTTGTGCCTAGGTTCTAGTTCACCTCACGGAGCACTGAGCCACCCATCTGCAGTTGTATTGGCCGGGCCCTCGCCTTCCTGGCTTTGGTTCCATAGACTGAGTCTTAGTGCCATTTAGTGTTAGTTTATTCTCATGGCACCATGTGTTCACTCCATCCAGCACCATTCCAGCCTCGGTTGCGGCTATGGCAAGGTCATTGTTATGCATTGTTAGTGCTGCATCATCAGCAAATAATATGAAAGATGCTTTGTTGGAAACTAGAGGTAGGTCATTTATAAATATTAGAAACAGTAGGGGTCCCAGGGTGCAACCCTGTGGAACTCCTCTTTTTATTTCTCGAGTGGACGAGTTGTTATCACTGGAATTTTAATACCAGTCTCTTCACTTGTAAGGCCACTGATTCTTGTCTTGTTTTTAGGTTCGATTTTGTTTATTTCATACCAACATTTTCTGGCATTCTGTTTATATTTGTGTATTTTGACTTGATAATACCTTGCTTTGGCTTTCCTTACTTCACTCCTAGCCTTTCCGACCATACATTTAGCTATGATAGTATGAATTCATGCCCTAGATCTTTTGTTTTCTCAAACTTTTGGATAAAGTAATCTCTATCCTTTTGAAGCTATAGTAGTTTGTCATTAAGGTAACCTCCCATGGTGATTCTGGTGGTGATCTATGTTAGAGGACAGTGCCTGTCAGCTGCATTAGTGATTGTTGTGTTTAGCATATCCCAAAATAGGTTGGGTTCCCTCATATCCAGAAATTCAGCACTGTGTATTTATTTGAGTGTACCAGCCAATTCATTAAAATTGCAGCTCTTTGGTGATTCTTTTGTCATTTCTTTTTTTGTTCTTCATTATAAATATTGGTTTGTGGTCACTTATGTTATAGTTAAGGACTCCAGCCTTTGTACAATGTTTGATATTGGTAAGTGCCAGGTCTATTGTTTTGTTAGTGGTTTTAGTTACCCTGGTTGGCTGCTGGATCATTTGTTGCAACTCATGTTCAGCTGAAAATTGCTTTATTATCCCTCCCATCATAGGCCTCTTACTATTATATTCTTCATTGAACTAACCAATGAGGAGTATCTCATATTTATCGATATTGGCTATATTATTCAAAGAGTTATGTATTTGCCCAATTCCTTCATTTAGGTTGCCATTTGGGGGTCTATATACATTGCCGATGAGTATTAGTTTTGTATGGGGTTTGGTGATTACAGCCCACTGTAGCTCAATATTGCTATTTGATAGGTTATGCTCAGCATGTTTACCTGCATCAAAATGGAGATCTTGCTTAAAGTAAATACCTAGTCCACCACCAGCTTTGGTCTGCCCACTAAGTTGCTTTGTTTTTCTATCACCCCTTATTAATTGGTAACCTGGTATAGTTGTGAGTCTGTCTTCAACTGTTCTATTGAGCCATATTTCTGATATAGTGAAGACATCAAAACTAGACCTGGTTGATCTTATGTGTGAGGCTACGTACGTTTGGGTGGCCAATCTTGAATCCTGGCAGGCCCTTCAGATCTGTTAAAGGAAGTCCGCCCAGATGACACGGTCCCAAGGGCCCCAGGCCACTATCAGTCTGCCCCCTTCCCTGAAAATACGGTCCGCCTCATCCCCCAAAGGACCCCCCCCCCCCCAGTTAGTGTGAATGTGGTCATGTATTTACTTATGTCATGGTGTATAGTGTATTCTTTATTGGGCGTGGATGCTTGCCCAGCACTATCACCTAGCGGGCATCAAGCTTTAGTTAAACTTGATATTTGGGTTTTAGCTGGTCGTGGTTGTTGGCTTATGCTGAGTTCAGTTTCGGTTGCGGTTATCTCAATGGGGGAGGCATGATATTAGTGTATCATGTTGCAACATGGGGCTGGTTAATTAATGTAGGGTCTACTTAATAGGTTCTTGTCAATGTTGTTTGAGTTGATGATATATGACAGTTAGACAGGGATCAGTGACAGCTGAGTGTCGCCAATAGTAGATAGTGTCGCCACTCGCATATTGGTAATTGGGTATTGACATTAGCTGCAGTTGGTGTTTGGGTAATCAAGCAAAGGCCCAAGTCAGGGTCAGCATAACAAGTGTAGATTAAGGATTGCTGTGAATGTACCACCATATCAGGCATACCAGTTCCAAAGGTTGAGCCCGGCCTTTCCATCAGTACGAAGCTCATGCTGACCAGCTCCATAAGCACCGGGAATTGAGGTGCACAGCAGTAGTATTTAAATAATTGTAGTCAATATTTGTCCATCAATTTCTAACATACAAATATGAAGCGGTGTTACCTGTGGGCTCGGGTAGGGGTCTACCCTTAGCATATAGAGGCATGATTATATACAGTTTGAAACAAAGTTGTTTACATAATAGTGCTTTGCTTGTGCTTGAAAGTGGTGACAGCAACAAATGGCACATGCACAAATAGTCTGGCATCCATGCATAGTGCTCTCAGGCATATATGTTACGCATGAAGGGTAGGGTACAAGGAGACATTTATAATTCTGACAGGGTAGTTTGTGCCTCTTGAGTCAGACCAGTCAAGTTTGCACTGGCAGACCATGCATATAGAGGGCAGTCAAATAGGCAATTTGCAGATCCAAACCAGATCAAAGGTTTGGGCCAGTGGACTAACATAAGCAATTGGCAGATTCCGAAGCAGAATCAAGGTGCACAGTAGTTGTACATTAGTAAGGGTAGTAGTGCAGATAGTCAATGTATGCCCATTGTATATATAATAACCTGTAAACATAAAACTGTGTGGCCTGTGGGCCAGGTCAGAGGTCACATTGTTTGCCAATAACATATAGAGTACTGAGTACATGTATACAAATGGAATCAGTCATAGACAGTATTGCCTTAGTTGGGTCCAGTGGTAAGGTCATGTGCCACCATTGATGACCACAACCATAAAGGCATATACACACACAGTTTGACATATATGAATGTCTGTATCCAGGCGCATTCACTGATCATGTATGCTGGTTATACATGTAAAAGGCAGTCGAATAAGTAATTGGCAGATTAGAACTCAAATAAGGTTTGGATCAGCGGACTATATAACCCAAATAGTAGATTGCTGGTGCACTTAGTAGGCCAGTCTACTTGCTGTTACAGAGTCCAGTGATTGAGATGATGGGTCAGTGAGTTGTGGTCATGACGATCCTGATGCTGCACTCCTGGAGTCCTGGCGTTGGTAGCGGTGTCATACAGGGGGGGGATCTTTTCTGGCTTTGGCATTGGCAGTGGTGATGGTGACGGGCAGTTACATTGGCGATGGGCAGCTGTGGTGGCGGTCAGGAGCATGCTATACTGGATGGAAAGTGGGAGAACATTGGCAGTATTTTGATTCTAGATTTCCTAGATTGCAACCATATAATGGAATATGATGCAAGCTCAAGAAGTACAAGTGTGATCTTTTTCTTAAACCAATAACATGGGCAGAATTACAAGTACATAGTTGATAGAAGCAGTCAAGTACTAGTTGTTAAGATGGTGTTGTATGCTACCAGTACATAGTGGATTAGAATATCTAAATAGTAGCTGGTAATGTAGTGCAAATAAGAATTTATTTTATTTTATTTTCATCTTTATTATTTTTTTTTTTAAACAGGCGTCATTACAACTGTACAGTTGATTGGAGCAGTCAAATGCTGGTTGGCAAGATAGTGGTGCATATGCAACCATTACACAGTAGATTGGGACAGTTAGGAGATAGATGAGAAGCTAGTGCAGAAGAAGATTATAAGTTTACTCATCTTCGGGATGTGCCATGGTGGCGGGGCATTCCTAGTTGTTTGTCAATCGTAGGATGGCCCTGGCCGTCTTGGTGATCTGCTTGGCCCAGTACTGCTTAGTGTGTAGGTTAGCATGGCATTCATCGCTGGACCGTACATAGTAGTTATGATAAGTCCGATTAAAGTAGGCATGCACTCCGCTTGTTGTCCAGGTGGCCTATATATATTTCCAAATGAATGTTCACACAAGTGTATAATATATTGTTCCTGCTTTCCTCAGTCGGTTGTGTGATGCTGTTTGTGGAATTATCTGCTTGTTCCGTTGGCCAGTTTTGCTTTATTTATTATGGCTCTGATATTGTCTTGCTGTCCCAGTTTATTGAGCCCACTATAAGATCTATCTCTTAGTGCTCTGCTATGACGGGTGGCTCCAATTCCGAAATATGTGTTGTTAGTCGCTTCATTTAGTTTAATGTGGCCAGTAGCCACAAGCATGTCTGCCAAGTAAGGATTTTGATCAAACTTTTGGTCAATGACCCTTGTTAGGATGACTTCTCTGCTGTGTCGCCATTCAGCCAATTCTGGTTTCTGTTCAGCGATGTGCTTTGCTTCCATTGGGGTTTGGGCAGCCAGCACCTGACCCAGGTTTTCCTTGTCGTTTGCCAAGTGGCATTTTGCTGCCTGGAGGCAGTGTTCGGCTGTTGGATAGACCACGTTATCATCACTGATCGGCGAAATGTTCTGAGTGGAAGTAAAGTTCCTCATGTATCTCAACTGTTTTAGCCTTGGGTAGTGAGAACTTTTCAGGGAGGGTGGTAGCGTGCTTAAATTTGTGACCATCTATCACAATGCCGTCGCTGTGCACTCTAACTTCCGCACCACTACTTCTTGCAAGTACTGCCACTGACCGGAATTCCTCATGGCGCTTGCGTGTGGTCTGGGTCACATCAGTAGATGCCAGCATATCGATCTAATTTGTTTAGCTTGGCCCGAGGAAAGTAGAAGGCGTTTCTAGCAAGTACAGTCTTGAATATGATCATGATTGGTCTGGGCCTGGTGGCCATGTGAGCATTCCTATGTGAGGTAGCTTAATTTGCATATGGGCGATTTGGTAATTTCCTACCGATCCTATATGCTGCTCCTATGTCTGGTATTCCAACACCTGTGGGGCTAAGAAATGTGATCAGATCCGTCAGGTAAGCTTTCAGGTCCTCTGTCTCATCTTCTTCCTTTCCGTTCAGTCTAATGTTGCATATCTTTGCCTTATTCTCCAACTCATTCACAGGTGGTCTCTGTCTTTTTCTCTTTCCTGGTTGCTATTTGCTAACAGAACTGACAACCTTGCTACCTCGGCAGATGTCTCTCTGGCCATCGATTTCACCTCTCTAATGATGTCATCCATCCCTGCCTCCATTCTATCAAACCTCGCTAAGATCTGGGTAAGTCCTGAGTCAGCTATCGCTTTGTGTGATCTGATGGGTGACCCAGTTACTGGTGAGGATGGGGCAGTATTGGGGATTGAAGAAGCTGATCACACTGTGGCCTTACCACGCGTCCTGGATTTCTCACTAGCAGTTTTTTGTGACATCATGGATGAGTGGGGCTCTCAAAAATTAAATTTATATCTGAGTTTGCTATTTGGCTCAGGCTGGCAGGAGTTAAGCTAAGTCAATCAGCTGTACTATTGTTTTCCAACTGAGTGGTCACCCAATATCTGTTCAAACTTCCAGTCGTCGGTCACACAATGTCACTGTCACATGCTGTCACACTGTCACACACTATTTACCCACTTCCAGCAGAGTCTTCACAAATTGTGCACATATTAATTTCCAAACTCCGATTCAAAACTTGTCAATGGTTACTTGTTGTTAATGGTTACTCACCATGCTTGCTTCTGGTCAAGTTTACAAAAGTGTTTATTTTATTTTAATTTAAATAACTCATGGTTAACGATTCCTTTGTAGTCATAGACAAGTCCATTCCTCACAGTAAACCAATTTAGTGAGCTAACTACAAGTATGTTTATTTGAATATCAATTTCCTAGTAGGTAGTTGACCATTCTTTGGGGTGCTACTTGATCGGGCATATGCCACACATATTTCAGCACTGTTTTGATTTGTTTGGGTTTCCCGTGCAATCCCTGTCACTGAAATCTTTTGAGTCACTGTCACTGAATCGTGCAATTTCCCTTGTGTTTTTGTGGATTATTGCTATAGTAAATCTTAGTTTTAATTGTTCCTATGTGGTAGTATTTTGCCAACCACCATCAGTCTTAGACAGTTTAGTTATTATCCCCATTGGTTAGTAATCAGTTTTTTAGTGGCCTTCACGTTAGTGTTAATGGGTGGCCTGGTCACAGGCTGCGCGAATCTGTGTTGATACTTTGTTTGAGTCAAAACTAGCAAAGTTGCCCTATCCTGCTCATTTCTATTTCAATAAGGTTGGTAGAGGGATGTCACCATACCTTGATAGTTCTCCTGTTAATCTGTGAGAGGGCTTGTGCCGTTTGAAATGATAGTTTCTGTAGATAATATTCTCAGCCGATAGCGTGCGTGTCTTCACTCGCCCACCATATTGAATTCACTCAGTCACGGCCCACCCCGCCACACCACACCCCACCCCTTCCAGTCGCACTCACTATCTCCGCTCCCAGTCCTTGCACCACCTCACCCCAACCCACAACCGCCCCGACCCGACCCGCCCCGACCCGCCCCGCCCCGCCTCATGGATAGGAAGGGGTGGGAGGGGATGAGTCTAGGTAGAAGGGGATGGGATGGGTGGGAGGGTGTTAGGGGGGTAGGATGGGTTGGGATTCACTATAATTGTTGTGCATTCTCTTTGATGGTACAGCAGTCAGGGTGGGCTAGGGAACCTGTCCCCTTGTTTCAATGGTACAGCAATCAGGCTAGACTAAGGGACCTGTCCAATTACCTTCTTTGCTGAATTTCATGGGTAAGCACTGAGTGACACGTCTTGTCGTACATTGTCTTTGGTGCCATCAGTACCCCGCCACCCTCCCTCCTTCTGCTGTGACATACTTTGTGACCTCCCCCTGAGCAGTATGTTACCAAAGACCCTATAGCACTAAGACGGCTCACTCAGCCTGTACTGGGTAATCAAGAGAATAGCCAGCGCACCAGGTGGTGGGTTTGATCGTCTTGATAGTGTTATAATGGGTTGTGCGAATGGTGTATGTGCTTGAACATGTGTGTGTGTGTATGCGTGTGCATGCGCATGTGCATGTGTCAGTGTGCTGGAAGAAGGATGCTGTGGGAATGTGTGTATGGTGGGTGGGGTGGGTGGGGTGGAGAGGTGGGGGTAGCGGTGGTGGTGGGAGTTCTATAGGAGTAGCAACATGCAACCAGTGGGAACCTCCCTCCCCCCCCCCCCGGTTACATCAGGGAGGGGGTCGTGAGGTGTGGTGTGAGAGTGTCAACTGAGGTGGGTGAGGAGGGGGAGGGGGAAAGGGAGTGTGGGGGAGGAAGAGGGAGTGTGGGGGAGGAAGAGGGAGTGTGGGGGAGGAGGCAGAGGGGGAAGGGGGATGGATGGCGGAGGGGGAGGGACGTGTGGTATGAGAGCGCCAAGTGAGGTGGGTGAGGAGAGGGAGGGGGAGAGGGAGTGTGGGGGGAGAAGGGGGGCGGAGAGGAAGGAGGAGGAAAGGGGAGGGAGGTGTGGTGCGAGAGCGCTGGGTAAGGTGGATGAGGAGGGAGATAGGGAGAGGGAAGGGTGGGGATAGGAGGGGTAAGAGGGGGGATGGGAGGGGGGGAGGCTGGGGGAGTGTGGGACGGAGGGGGGAGAGGAAGGGGGAAGGGAGGTGAGGCCGGGAGGAGGGAGAGTCAGAGGGAGCGGAGGACGGGAGGGAGGGAGGGAGGGAAGGGGAGAGTGCGGGGGAGGGCAAGGGAATGAGGGAGGGCGGAGCAGAGGGAGGTGGGGACCAGGCAGTCGCTGCAACATCGGCCAAATCCAAATGACAGGATCTCTCTTTTTTTATTTTAAACTCACCCTCTCACCTTGTATGTGTTTACATGTGAAACACCAGCCAGCAGCCCAGCTGATCAAACCCACCACAAGATGGCACTGCAAAATGTACATTACCATGGGAGAGATAGGGAGTGAGCCGTTTTAGTGTTATAGGGTCTTTGCTGTTACTAATGAAGGAATTAATTAGGCTTCTCGGTGTCCTAGTAGCACCAGGCTCTTTTTCAAAGCGGAAGGTGTTGCTCGTTTTAAACAAAACCAAATTCCTGATTATCACAGGGTCTGGTTGTAATCAGAGACGGTGCTCTGAGCCATGATCAATGTGGCCACACTGAGATGGGGTTGGAGGCATCAAAGTTTCACAGTCCCATCAAGTGTCGAATTTACTAAACAAACCACCAATTCAGAGAGAGAGGCCAAAAAAGGAAAGCTTGTTTTATGTAACGACGCCTCTAGAGCACATTGATTTTTATCATCAGCTATTGGACGTCAAACATATGGTCATTCTGACATATGGAGGAAAACTGCTGCCGCCACATAGGCTACTCTTTCTGATAAGCAGCAAGGGGTCTTTCATGTGCACTTTCCCACAGACAGGACAGCTGATGAACCAGTTGCAGACCACTGGTTGGAACGGAAGATAGCCCAAACTGAAAATGTGTCCACTGAGCTGGATCGATAGGATGTCCTACACCTTCACAGGTGGACACTCTACCGCCTGAGCTACGTCCCACTCCTATTAGGACGGGCAGAGGGAGGCAGACACAGTAATCGTTTTGGGAAGGTGATTACATGTGAAGTGGGCGAGACTATTCGCCTTGTGACATTTGCGAGCGTGCGCCAATTAACCCGCATTTGGAAATGCGGGCTACTCGCCATGGCAGACTCGCGAATGCCAACATTTGCGAGGCCCTGGGTTTCCGGCCGTAAAGAGTTGCTAGGAGACATCAATTGCAACTCTCCTGGCAACAATAGGAGGTCGGGCATTCGGACCCAGACCGATCAGACATGTTTAATGACGCTCTGATGTTTTAGCCGAGATTTAGGCCTTTATTGTCGAAATTCTAAACTTGTTTTAACTTAACAATATGGGAGGGGATTGAATAAGACATCAACGACATGTGCTACAAACGAATGTTAGTTTGGTTAAGAATAAAAAGCTGTGAGCTCTTGGAAAACTAAATTGGAACGTTCCTTGCATTCTTTACTATTCTCCAGACTTCTATAGATTAACCGCTATGGTCAAACTTAATATTGGATTGCTTTATATATAATTAAGGGCTTTAAGCCTAATAGGCCTTATGCAGCTACTGAACCCATCTGCGGGAAGATTATAACAGACATATTAACAGAATTAACGTAGAGATCTTTTGGCTAAAATATGACAGTAACTTAGGCTGATTATCAGTGACAGTGGCACTGACACTAGCGCATCTGCTTAGTTCTGGATCAATTTAAACATATTAAATACACCATAAGGCGGGGAGACCAGCCAGTTAGTTGAAATAACTAAGTAATTGCTTTAGGCCGATAAATGCGAGAGGGGGCAAAATCCGTATTTAGACGATACTCTGACTGGTCGACTTTAGCCCGGGAACGACACCGACGGAGACGGACTACCTGCACATGAGACGGGAGGCAGTGGCGGCCCGCAGCTGACCCAGGAAATTCACATGGAAATAATTATATAAATTAACATGAAGGCTGGCCTTAAGCGGGGGAGGATTAGCCCGACGGCTAAACATGTATTTAATTATTTGATGTATTTTAATGTATATGAAATTAAGTCAGTCTATTTCCAGAGTCAATCAGGGGATCAGGGAGTCTGCCAAAAAGGACCCCTGAGCCGAGCCTAGATATTATTAAAGGGGGTGGGTGGGCATGGTAAACCTTTCCCTATGCCACTTTAAGCATTAGTTGATGCATAGAAGGGAATATTAATTAAATTACTGTAATAGAATCTGTTACTGCTAAACCTTATGGTGTCAGAATTTCGATGTGCACACTCAAATTAATTCGGCATGTTTCAACTTCAAATATCACCAAAGTTAGCCGTTTATAATCAAAGTTACTCCTAACTAATGTAAAGTACATTGTTACAATCAAACCAATATATTTATCTAAACAAGAATAATTGGCAGAAACTCAAATCCTTAGGACCATGCAACCTTAAGGGCGGAGACGAGCCCACGTGGAATATACTATTCATATCGGAAGTGTTGTTTGCCACTAGATCACTGACAATTCATAGAAGCGACAGCGACTTGTGAGACGCGGGCTAATTAATCCTAATGAGCTTCTGAATCAATACGTCTGGTGCTATGTCAGTGTGCGCAAACCAGATCAGAATCAGGGAGCATAGGCCGTGTAATGGTTATCGCACTGGCCCTGAATGCAAGAGATGTGTGTTCGATTCCCACTCAAGGCACAATATTGTCCATATTCATCACCCCCCCTATGACATGACCTATAAACTATATATCATACGTATAATATATACGCTATATGATAGTATATATACACTATCTTATAATAGAATATATACCATACATAGTTCTTTGAAAGTCCATGTCCTTAGTCTAACGGTGACAATGTGTGCTATTTATTAGTATCGCCCGTTCCTGGCAGCCTTCTGAATAACTGCCTCGAAAGCTGAGCTGCTGCTGTTAGTTCCTAATGAAGCCACCAGGGGCACGCTGTAAGGTAAAGATATATATGCGAGTAACACAGGGACGCGTCGGGTATCGGCCTATGTTGTGTTCATGAGGGCTGACGTCAATCAAACCCTACCTTTTCCTCGGGTGTGTGGCAGTCTTTTTTGGAGGGAGTGGGTTTTTTTTGTACTTATTTTTAAGGGATGAACAATCTCCGCGATTTCACTGATTTCCACAATTTGTACTGTACTGTAATCCCACAGTACTATTAGCATATGATAATGCCTTGTTCAAACACCGCAATGCTATTAGCATATGCTAATACGTTGTTCAAATGCCGCAAAGTTCAGCATATGCTTATACATTGTTCTAATGCTGAAGCACTATCAGTATAGACAAATATGAATGAAACCTGACTTCCGAGAATTGTCTGTGCTTCCATAACAGTGCTAATCCGATGGGGAAATATCTGCGATTTCGCAGAAATTCACTCAGTTTACAGATAACCTTACCCTGACATATTTGACATATTTATTAGGGTAATTTCTACTCGTCTACCAGCCTCTATCAGGGGTCTCGCTACATTGTATAAGGGATGGCGGGCCCGCAATCTGTTGTAGCATAAGTTGATTTATTTCAGTAAGCTCACCATCTGTTGGCCGCATAAGTTGCACAACTTACACATACTGCCAATAAGTAGAACCAGCTGTACCGATTCTCGCCATCCCTTTCCTACCAGTTATACCAATTCCCGCCATCCCTTTCCTGCATACTGGGAATGCCACTGTATATAAAGAACATAATTCGCTCAACGAGACACCAAGTTCGACACTGTATATGTAAATTTGGACAGATTTATTAACATCTGAACAAGTCATTTCTGTACTTCCAGGAAGTGATCATCTCGGATATCAAAACGGCGACAGGGACTTCTTAAATAGTATACCTTAATACAATACAGGTCTCGCAGACCAATGAGTACCAATGCTTGATAGGACATAGCACGGACATCAGTCAAGCTGTCAAGATCAGACGCAGTTCAGTGACATATAGCGATATAGCGAATGGTAGACAAGAAGTGTGAACACTTATTTGTCTCTCATTTTTGTCGTCATTTTTTTGGGTACATTAGTTGTCGCAAGCAGGGGAAATCCCAGTCACAGACGACTGGTCTTCCCCTCTCCACTGCCGGTCGATAGAAAGCCTGAGCCTACACTTTTACCGACCCAAGGGATTTTTAACCTCCCACACCACAGTCGGGAATTGAATCCAGGTGGCGGCACCGTAGCTCTTTCTAGTACGCGAATTACCCATGTTGATGACCAACATGCACCATGTGTCAAATACGTTGCAGGCATGAGCATTTGCCGCCAATTGGCTGATTTCCGCCAATTAAATGCTTCCTGGGCTGTTCACGAGATACGTGTAAACCCTCCCCCCTACTCGGCCTTTGGATGAGTTTCGAGGCATACGCCCACAATCAGCTAATTTGTTTTACTTCTCTGCTCATGTCTGTACGTTGTAAATGTGTGCGAGAGAGTCCTTTCACTTATACAAAGCAGTGATCAGATTTCTTTTAATGAAGAGAGTTTTGGAAATGAAGCTTAACACAAAGAAATTTGCCCGTTTATTGTAATGAATGCTCATGGTGAACTGTGCAATTGTAAGTAAGGGTGAAGCAAATAGGAAATCACTCAATAAAGAGAGAATGGACTGACGAATTTATAATAGGTTGTACTTTATGAACTTATCAATTTATAATAGGTTGTACTTTATGTAGATGTTGTACTTTATGAACGCCCCCGGGAACGGCGCAGGGGTCACGTGACCGGCGGGGAGTTGTCATGGTGAATCATGAATACTAATAAAGTGAGTTATGAACTAGAGCTTGTTGTGTCCACTACTACCATACGTTACAATGGTGAACTGTGCAACTGCAAGTAAGCGTGAAAAAATAGGAAATCACTCACTAAAGAGAGAAGGGCTGGCGAATTTATAATTGCTTGTAGTGAATTAATTACAATAATGACAAACGCACATAAATATGGGCTAATTTATTCACAAATTAGGTATCTCTCTGTACAGGGTGACACTGTAAAGCACATAGCCGTACATTCAGCACATGTGGTACACACTCTAAATCAGTTATGTAAATGAGGAGTCTAACTTCTGTTGGCATTGGAAAACAGATCGCCTGCAAATGATTGAAGATGTCATTTGTCAACTTCCGGTTGGAAAGAGGGCCCAATGAAAAACGTACTACCGTATTCAACGGCTTGCAGCTGCACCGGTAGTAGTACACCAAACTGTTCAGTATTTCCAGATTGATACCGTATGTTAGTACATATAGCTGTTCAATATTTTCATATCGACACCGTAGGTTAACACACCAAACTGTTCAGTATTTCCAGATTGATACCGTATGTTAGTACATATAGCTGTTCAATATTTTCATATCGACACCGTAGGTTAACACACCAAACTGTTCAGTATTTCCAGATTGACACCGTATGTTAGTACATATAGCTGTTCAATATTTTCATATCGACACCGTAGGTTAACACACCAAACTGTTCAGTATTTCCAGATTGATACCGTATGTTAGTACATATAGCTGTTCAATATTTTTATATCGACACCGTAGGTTAACACACCAAACTGTTCAGTATTTCCAGATTGACACCGTATGTTAGTACATATAGCTGTTCAATATTTTCATATCGGCACCGTAGGTTAACACACCAAACTGTTCAGTATTTCCAGATTGACACCGTATGTTAGTACATATAGCTGTTCAATATTTTCATATCGACACTGTAGGTTAACACACCAAACTGTTCATTATTTCCAGATTGACACCTTATGTTAGTACATACAGCTGTTCAATATTTTCAGATCGACACCGTATGTTAACACACCAAGCTGTTCAGTAGTTCCAGATCGACATCGTATGTTAACGCACCAAGCTGTTGTGTATTTCCAGCTTGACATCGTATGTTAACACACCAAGCTGTTCAGTATTTCCAGATTGACATCGGATGTTAACACACCAACCTGTTCAGTATTGCCAGATTGACACTGTATGTTAGTACATACAGATGTTCAATATTTCCAGATTTACACCGTATGTTAACACACCAGGCTGTTCAGTATTTCCAGATCGACATCGTATGTTAACACACTGAGCTGTTCAGTATTTACAGATTGATATCGTATGTTAACACACCAGGCTGTTCAGTATTTCCAGATTTAAACCATATGTTAGTACATATGGATGTTCAATATTTCCATATTGACACTGTATATTCACCGAGCTGTTCAATATTTCCAGATTGATACCGTATGTTAACACACCAGGCTGTTCAGTATTTCCAGATTGACACTGTATGTTAGTACATACAGATGTTCAATATTTCCGGATCGACACGGTATGTTAACACACCAAGCTGTTCAATATTACCAGATTGACACGGTATGTTAACACACCAAGCTGTTCAATATTACCAGATTGACACTGTATGTTATTAGTACACCAAGCGATTCAATATTACCAGATTAACACTGTATGTTAGTACATACAGCTGTTCAATGTTACCTGATTAACACTGTATGTTAGTGTATACAGCATACCGCAGTTCAATATTTCCAGATTTGAAACCATATATTAGCACACTAAGCTATTCAACATGTCCAGATTGACGCCTTATGTTAACACATCAAGCTGTTCAATATTTCCTGATTAACACCATATGTTAGTACATACAGCTGTTCAAATATTCCAGATTTACACTTTATTTTAGCACACCGAGCTGTTCACTTGTTAGCACAGTGTCAGGCTAATGTGACTGTGTGGGATATTGGGTCATGGTGCCGGTGGCCTGGTCTGCTAAAACAGCAACAAACAAATAACTACCTAATCTATATCATATTTGTTTAGGTACTTTGGAAATGCTTGATGCTTTTTATGTTTGCTATGAAAAGGTGCCTAGTTATTAATGCGTAATTGTGTGTTAGTAGTGTAGTGGTCTGCACTGACCTCTCAGGCAAGGAGCCGCATAGACAGGTAGGCGTGGGTAGTGTGTTGATATCAGGAAGCCTTGGTGGTGTAATGGTTAGCACACTGGCCCGGAATGCAAAGAGATGTGGGTTTGAGTCCCGCTCTAGGCACAATATTTCCCATTTTCATCACCCCCACGACACTGGTTGCCGTGACCATGACCCTGTGCTAGCTACGCGCTGTATAGTTGATGAACCTACCCTGTGTATGTAAGTGTGTTGCATTGCCTGTGTGTATGCAATTGTAAGCATTAAAAGACTTACAATTCCAGGGGGATGGTGTAGTGGTCTGCACTGACCTCTCAGGCAAGGAGCCACATAGACAGGTAGGCGTGGGTAATGTGTTGATATCAGGGAGCCTAGGTGGTGTAATGGTTAGCACACTGGCCTGGAATGCAAAGAGATGTGGGTTCGAGTCCCGCTCTAGGCGCAATATTTCCCATTTTCATCACCCCCACGACAGTATCATGCTATGTACAAGAATACCTGTCTTCGGCAAACCCTGTGATTAGCAAACCTCTGCCATGTGCGAACAATTGTTCAATGTACAAACTGTTTTTTTGTCCATCTTATTTGGCTGTCCCATGACAAGACCTTTGAACATATGTACTTCTGTATGTGCCAAATATTATATTTATAGGCAGATAGAGATGGGAAGCAGATTTGGAGGACATAAATGGCTACTGTGCACACATTAAGCATTTCAATACCCCAGTCACCCTACTGGTTGCGACCACTTTGTGACCACAAAAAAAGGGGTGGTTGCAAAGAGGTCGCAAAATGATCGCAAGTGGTCGCAATGTGGTCAACAGTGGTCGCCAACCTTATTGCAACCATGTTGGTCGCAAGGAGGTTGCAGCTACTGCACTAAAAACCTCCTTGCAACCAAAATGATTTCCCAGAGGTCAGAAACCATTGCTTTGGTCGAAAGGAGATGGTGAGGAGGTGGGTTATTTGGTCCGAAGTGGGTGCAAGGTGGTCGCAAGGAGTTGCAAGCCGTAGTGTGACTGGGGGCTTAAGTCCTTTAAGACAGATTTAATTATGACAGACTAAGCTTGGTCCTGGTAGCAGATGCGCCATTCGTCTTTTATCTTCTAAGACACCCTTAATCAGCTGGGTGGAAATAGGAACCGGAACTAGAACTCTCCGTCTTGAGTCCTTCATGGTACTGTGAATATTTGCATGCAGGCAAAACAACTCAGTGCTCCTCTCTCGTCTGTCGGATAGTAAGAGAGAAACGGGAAGAAATAGTTCAAAGCATTGAAGATGCGAAAGGCTTACCATGGTAACTGGGTTGCACTCTACCCATAGACCCCGCCAGTTAAAGTTGCATAGTCCGATGGTTTTGTGTTTTGGTAATTTTTCTGAGATAAATATATTAAATTGATCGTTATAATCTACCTTATTTCCGGTTGAAGTAGGTTTTATTTTAAATGGATAAGTTTTGAGATATTTGGAATTCATTCATGTAAATTTAGTTTTGGCAAGCACGCCAAAACTCTGACACCATAGGCTTCAGCAATAACAGGTTCTATCAAATTGTCTCAGCGTTCCCTTCTATGTGGCAATAAATGCTTAATATGTGCATCAATATCTAACTTAGATATGTAGAGTCAAATCTATATAATTATTTTGGTTTTGAAAATTTGATGCTTCATCGGACTATGCAGCTTTAAGCTGGAAAGTACACAACTACAGTAGTTCCAGATTTTGCCAACAGATGTCACTAGCTTAACTGAAGGAATGTAATACATGAAGAGAGTGGTGGTGAAATTCCAGAAGAAAAGTAGAATATAGTTGTATTTTTTTTAGATATATTAAAAGGATAAGAGCGTGAATCCTGTTGCGATATGAATATCTGAATATAATCAAGCATTTTATTATTTTTCCAAACATTCTTTGTGGATATATAGCATGTGAAACCATAGGCAGTCAGAGAAATGACCCGACTAGAGTAGTTTCAGATTCTGACGATAAATGTCACTAGCTTAACTGGCGGGGTCTATTGAGTGCAAGGAACGTACATTTTTGCTGAGACAAGTTCATTGTAATCTACGTTAGAAACAAATCTATGGCGAGAACCCCATCAAGTTTGGTCATCAGGAGGCACATATGGTTAATACTGTAAAGTGAGTTTAATGTATAGAGTCTATTGCAAAGGATAAAGACCAGACGGGATGGCCGAATGAGTTAGAGCGTCCGTCTCCCGTGTTGGTAGACCATGGAATCATGGGTTCGAACCCTGGTCGAGTCAAACCAATGACTTAAAAATTGATACTTGTTGCATCCTAGCCAGGCACTCTGCATTATTAGGATAGAGCAAAAACTGGTTGGCTCAGTGTCAGGATAATGTGACTGAGTGGGATATAATGTCATGGTGCTGGCAGCCTGGTGTCCCAGTGGGGCAGCTCTATAAAGTTGCCATGAGTGCATACTGTCCCAAGTCTGTACCCGTCCTGATATGAACTTAGATGTTGCTAGGACGTAAAACAACAAACAAAACAAAGGATAAGGGTGGGAGTGGCTCCAACGCCAATTTCCGGTGTGCAAGCTGAAGCTGTGATCTGGCGTGCTGGGCCCAGCTTACGTCCTTTCCGAAGGACCAGCGGAACTCAGAATATCTATATTCTCTTATTAAAGCAGAAAATATTCCCAATACATTGCTATGCCATAGGTATGTGGCATTGTAATAGAAGTGTCACAAATAATAATCCCCTCACACCTCTATGCACAATCCATTTAGAAAAGGAAATGGGCCTGTCATGATTGTTGACACTTTCAGCACCATACATGTCCAATAGGAATAAGCTTAAGGTAACACTATCCGATTAAAGCATAATTCTTTCTAAACATCGTGCATATTATATTCGCTATAGATACTCATACTTTTATTAAAATTGCCTAGTCCGGTGAAAGCATCAACTTCCTTAAACCAAAATAATTATCTAGATATGATTGTACATATCTAACTTCGATACTGATGCACATGTATGGGAATACTGAGTTCATTTAATAAAACCCATTACTGAAGAAGCCTATATATAGTGTCAGAGTTTTAGTGTGCTTGCCAAAATTAATTTAGCATGTTTGCACTTCAAATATCTCAAAAGTTGCGCATTTAAAATAAATAAAAGTTACTTCAAACTAATGTAAGTAAGGTAGAGTTTGACAAATTCCTCTGAGCTAGTGGAGGAGAGGCCCCACGCAGGAGGCGGAGAGGTGCATGCTGGTACCTACCTCCACCCCTGGGGAGGTGGGGCGGTAGTGCAACCCACTCCAGGTCTTATTAAATGCGATAACGAGCTCATCACTATCCATATATTTAGTTCAAAGATTTTGGACGTATTCGACTGGGCCTTTCTATACGCATAGCAAAATATTTCTTTACAAATTCCTATTCGACTGGGACAGGAAGTGGGTTTCTATACATATGAATCCAATGTGTCTTGTGGCTCCATCCATAAAGTCACATGGTGTATTTCAAGATGGCTGATATTGAAAGGTTGAAAGATTCAGTAGCTTCAGCCAATCAGAGCTGTTCTTTTCGATTGAAAATGGCTGCCCTCTATGGGGGCAGCCATTTGCAATGTAAATGAACAGCTCTGATTGGTTCTTTTCGAGTGCAAATGGCCACCCCCATACAGGGCAGCCATTTGCAATGGAAGAGAACAGTTCTGATTGGCTGAAACCACTGAAGCCATTTGACTAGTCCTCTTTGCATTCGAAAACCTAGTTCACTGCGCAGGTGGGTGGAGCCTAAATCTTGCGGATGGAAAGGTCCCATTCGAATGCCTCCAATGACAGAAACTCTAAGACCATCATACTATGCATCAAACTTAGCAAAGTGTCCATATAGTTAATTCCTTCCATAACAAATTTGAAGACAAGAATGGATCAGCCTAATACTCTGGCTGGACCTAACGACCGACCGTTACATTTTATCGAGCAAAATATGTCATAGGCACACACTCCAAGCGTATGTAGTCACTGTTAGCGCCTACATATATGTACATTTTGAGCCAATATGTGCACCAGAGATGATGCGTTGAGAGTGTGTAGGACATAGCGGCAGCCTGTGCCACAGCCAGTCAGGCTGGTTGAGGGCATTTACGGATGGTTATACTGAGATATATCACAGGCTGGAAACCACCAATGCACATTTGTCTCACTCAGTCACATCCACTCCCGGCTACTCTCCTCTAAGTAAAGTCAAAGACCCTATAATACTAAGACGGCTCACTCCCTATCTCTCCCATGGTAATGTAAATTTCGCAGTGCCACCTTGTGGTGGGTTTGATCACCCCGACTGCTGGTTGGTGTTTCACATGTAAACACATACAATTATATTATACATGAGATAGGTAAGTATGAATACACATCAATATGAAATTGCTATCAACAAATACACATCATCATCAGCATCATCATCAGCATCACCATCATCACACATCTTTTACATTCATATATACATTTATACATACAATATAGCAACTGTTTAACCAAGAGAACAGCCAGTGCACCAAGTGGTAGGTTTGATCATTTTGATTACACAGTACAGGCTGAGTGAGCCGTCTTAGTATTACAGGGTCTTTGGTAAAGTACCATGCAATGTCCCAAATTGCCTGCTCTATTATTTATATTATTCAGCAGTTAAAAGGCAGAGACATTCAAGTTTGGTTGAGCAAACTCTGGCTGGACCCAATTGGCCCCTCCTTTATTAAAGTAAACAATATGTGCGAGTGAAGCAGGTAGCGTGGATGCGTGCGGTCACGTGACACCCCTCGCGGGTCAATTAGCATAGTTAAAGCAGTGTAGCAGTTGCCCAAGGCGCTCGGAGCCTGGATGACCACCACTAGTCAGTTCAACCTTAGCAACCTGATTGCCGAATGAGTTAGAGCGTCCGTCTCCCGTGTTGGTAGATCGTGGGTTCGAACCCTGGTCGAGTCAAACGAATGACTTAAAATGTATTCTTGTCGCTTGCTAGCCAGGCGCTCAGCATTATTAGGATAGGGCAAGGACTGGTTAGCTCAGTGTCAGGATAATCTGACTGAATGCAATATCAGGTCATGGTGCTGGAGGCCTGGTCTCCCAGTGGGGCAGAACTATAAAGTCATCATGAGTGCACACTGCCACAAGTCGGTACCCATCCTGATATGACCTTAGATGTTGCTATGACGTAAAACAACAACAAACAACAATCAACCTTAGCACATAGCCAGAACCCGGCGGGAAGAGAACAGCTTCACAACAAGACTAGTGAGTGGATAATATAATATAAACACTTTGTAAATGAATAATAAATATAACTTACCGGCGCCCCTCTGAATTAGCTAGATACTGGTAGTGGAGTAGCAATAGACTATGGTAATAAAGCAATCAGACAGACAAGTAGTACTTAGACTGCATGCTAAATAATATTTGCATAACAATTTATACCTCAGGACACTGGTTTCTATTGTTATAACATTGATGCCATTCCGGAGCAGACATCGTTAGCATTAGGCTACCTAGCTTCCCAGATTCGATCTACCACTAATCCATGCTCTGCCGGTAGTGGCAAGAACTAATATTGTGGGTACCAGCTATGTGCAGTATGCTCTGTAGAAAAGGAATTATAGAGAATTTCCACTACCAACCTACACTCTGTCGGCAGTGGCAAGAACTAATGTTGTGGGTAGCAGCTCTGTGAAAAAGGCTTTTTGGAAGATCTCCACCACTAACCTGCCCTCTGACGACAGTGGCAAGAACTAATGTTGTGGGTAGCAGCACACTCTGTAGAAAAAACATTATAGAAGATTTCTACCACCGACCTGTGCAGTGGAAGAACTAATGTTGCGGGAAGCGGATTATTGTGCGCACTTTGTGGTAAAACTATATTCCAACTAAAACCTTTTTCTTTTTAAATGCGATTAATCAGCACCAAGGGCGATATCACGGCCTAACCCTACTACACCCTTCCCACTACACCCCAATACCTCACCAGACGGGATGGCCGAATGAGCTGAGCGTATGTTCCCCGTTTTGGTAGATCGTGGGTTCGAACCCTATTAGGATAGGGCAAGGACTGGTTGGATCAGTGTCAGGACAATGTGACTGAGAGGGATATCAGGTCATGGTGCTCGTGGACGTCATATCAGGACGAGTACCGACTTGTGACAGTGTGCACTCATGACAACTTTTTAGTGCTGCCCCAATGGGAAATCAGGCCACTGGCACCATGACCCAATGTCCCACTCAGTCACATTATCCTGACACTGACATAACCAGTCCTTGCCATATCCTATTAGTGCCAAGCACCAGGCTAGGAAACGACACAATTGCTGAGATCTGACATCCCTGAATTACATATGCTGTTTCACCCCTATGTTCTACTTCCTCCACTGTATTTATTCCATTTGATCTTCAGACCATCCTTTTCTATTGCTTGTCTGTTCACCACTGTGAAATAAATAACAAATCATTTATATGGTGAATAGACCGTGATGGTAAAGAGAAGGGTATCTATGTCAGTCAAGGAATTCATTCATTTTAAGATAGTTTATTTAGGGTTTTGCATTCCAACACCATCTAAGACCTGACTTGTTACAGTACCAACCAATGATAAATAAATAATTGATTTCCTAAATCTATGTAAAGACGATGTAGTGTCATTGCAATATCTTATGTAATGAGGGTGATGACTCACCATGAAGACTCATGGAGTGGAGGGTGTAGAAAGCGGGCATTCACTAGTCATCTGGGATTATGAAGATTGGCTTTATGATGGCTTCAAAAAAGATGGGGAGATATCGCATCTAATGAACAAGAGGGAAAAAAAGATGGGGATGGTGGTGGTACTGATGATGGTGGTGAATCATCATTCCCAGCAGTAAGCTCAGAAAGGTAGCATTAATACGGAAACGATGATACGGCTTCCTTAGTGTGAGGGTAGAAACCAATGCTCGGATCTGTGGCTGTGTACATAGGCTATGAGGAAAACAATACAGACAAAGAGAAAGGAAGAGAGTAAAGTGTAAGAGAGAATCCAGCCCTCTGGTTTATTATATATAGTACATGGATTCTTGGTATAGGATCATGCCATTCACTTCAACCAATAGGGATGCAGTATTCCCATTTCCTCCAATAGGGACTCAGCATTTCTGGTTACTATGACCACCACTGGTCTGCCCACCACCAGAGCTGGTTGACCTGTGGCCATCACCAACCATGACCGCTGTGTGCATTGACCCCTACCTCAGCAGAGAGCCAGGCCCTGACCGCACTCGCCCAGACCTGCCAATCATCCATATATCTATAATTACCTGCCCTCAAGTATGGGCCAAGCCATGTATATACACACAACATACATATACACACACTCTTGCCTGGCCACACAGAATAATAATAGAGGATTTCCATTTCCCCATCTGCTGATTATCTGAATATTTTACATACGGATTGCGTCGAAGGCCTGAGTCGAAAAAGAGCGTCCACCCCAGATGACTGTGGCGCAGTGTGAAAGACGACCCCCCCCAAGCTTCTCCAGCTGCTTTCTTGTTGCCTTACACATCACCAAAAATCTTTCTAAATGTTTTTTAAGTTGCAGAATTTTGTCTGAGGGTAGCCTCAGCTGCAGGTGGGCAGTGTCAACGATGATACCCAAGTAACGGCTTGTTTGTGACTGCAAAGTTAATTTGGCGAAATTAATATTGAATCCCATGCATCTCAGGACACTAATAACAATATTTTGGCTCCTGCAACAGTCTTCAAACGAGTGTCCAACAATAGCATAATCGTCTAAATAATTTGCCATGTATGATGTCCCCTGATGGACAGCACAATGGACTACAAAGTCTGAGACAAGATTGAAAATATAAGGTGCAGAAGACAGTCACGTGCCTAGCCTGTTATCCTCAAAATATTCAAAACCACCACCAAAATCCCACTTGAAGCCTTGTCTGGTACGGTCATCTGGGTGTATATTAATAGCTCGGTATGCCTCACTTATGTCCACTGTGGCAATGTAATCATATTGAATAATATTATCAACCAATGTAGTAAATGTATTGTATGCAAAAGTTGTTGCCACCTCATCGACATTATTTACAGAAGCCTCATACAGTTTGCTGCAATCCGTAATTACGCATAGCCCGACTCCGTCTGATTTTGGTACAGCAAAATTATGATGGACACATGTAGGGGGTCGCTGCACGCTACTAATTCTACCATCGTGCAACTCTTTAAGTAATTTGCCTTCAATACAGTTAAGGTGATCGGAATTACAAATATCCCTGGTATGCCCACCGTAAGACATGTCACAGGACTTATTAATTGATCTGAAACCGAAAATAACACCGAGTAATATAAATTCCCAATTTGCATATGTAGATCCGCTGTAAAAGCATTAGCAAAATACTCTGCAAGGCTTCAATTGAGCCGTGCGACCCCCGACTGTGTCTCCACAAGTGCAAGTGCCATTAGAACAGGCCATAGAAACAGCAAAATTACAGAGAGTACGATCAGCTGATGAGTTTTCAACCACACAAACAGCTAAACAATTACCGTCATTACAGACCGATAGCCAGTCACATAGGACGGGCACCCATTTTGGAAAACCTGCAAGGGAAGTTACATCGCCAGGATAAGTAGGAGGCAGAGGGCAATATACATGTTCAATAGCAACATTATCGAAAACCGTGCCAGCCGTCGACTGCGGTTGGCAATCAAAGTCAGAGTGAATATCTGCATAGTCAGCAACACTGCAGTGTTCAATGAGAGGGGCAGTCGCCTGCACCGGCACAATCCTGGTGCCCTTTGTAGGCGAGTCCTTCACACAGTCAATGGCGCATGCAACAGGTAGCACCTCCCCATTAACACCGCCGCTAATGATTGTAAATTAGGCATTCAGCTTGGCCTGAGTAGGTGCCTTCGCAGACCCAGTCTGGGGCACCCCGCACCTTGCCGCACTTCAGTCTCGGTGACAGGTCACCTTCTTGTGAAGAAGATGATTGCATCTGGGAGCCAAGGTTGGGAAATGGTTAGCAGTAAGTGTGGGTTCGAACCCTGCTTCATGTGCAATATTTCCCATTTTCATCTCCCTCCCGATAATATACATAGAATATTCCCGTAAAAGAAATACAAGTGTACCTCGGGTGACCAGATCGTTAATATAACAAAGGACATCACTACTTAGATCTTGGAGTAGAGAGAAAGAGAAGGTAGCCAGGTTGAAAGGTTTGTTCAACCCCAGAATAGAAAGCAACACCAGATGCCAAAGGTGTAAGATCTTCAAAGAGAGGCCCAGACTTGAGGTCAGGAAACACAAATTTTTCTTTCGAGTGACAGATCTGTGGAACAGTCTTCCAGACCAAGTGGTTGAAGCACCAATGGTAGAAGCATTTGAGAGAAGGCTAGATAGACATTGGAGAGGACACCGACAATTGTATGACTTCAGGGCTCCATCCACCTCCATATGTGTGGAGAAGAACAGTTTTTTTGTTTTTTTTACCATAACGAGCTGGCATTAGAGGCACAATACTCCACAATAGGGCCTAGGTCAGCCAGAAGAGGATCTGTAAGTTAATCTGTAAGGAGGGAAAGCTGGGATACTAGCAATCTAGAAAGAATTTAGGTTAGGTTTATAAATAAAATAGCGGCGGAACACTACTCCCCGCCCTCTGAATAATATATTGCCAGTATTTTTAGTCTTTTGTAAGTGCTATCTATATTGGTTCAGACAGGTTGACCAGTGACGTCACTGTCACGTGACTCCCACGTCTGGGAACGGTCTGGTTGGCAAAACAGGAGCGGACTGGTGCTGCCTTGTACATAAATCAAGAGAGCAATAGTTGAATTGAGTTAATCATTTTCATAATGTTTCAACTGACAGAACTGGCAAATGCTCTGGATATCATCAGCTCACTATTGTTTTGTCGCTTTGTGGAGCTGTCCAATGCACCCAAAACATTTCAAATAAATTAATAGGTTGTGTTGGTGGTGGTGATGGTGGTGGCAGTGGTAATAATAATAGGAGTAGTACTCTGCTTCCTTTTTTTAGTTGGATGTTATTTACTTGTAATTATCAGTATGTGTAGAGTTCAGTGAGAAGCACAAAATAGGCAAAATAGGGTGTGGATTTTAATATCATTATTATTGGCATTATTATTGCTATTATTATTATTATTATCATTTGTAATAGTATTATTTGTAGTAGTAGCCGTCCCGGAGGTGGTCGTGGTGCTGCTGCTGCTGGTGGTGGTAATGGTGGCGGTGGTGGTGGAGGTGGTGGTGGTATAATGGTGTTGCTGGTGGCTATGGTGGTGGTGTTGGTGGCATAATGGTGGTGTTTGTGGTGGTGATGGTGGCAATAATAATAATATTTAGTCGTGGCAATCTGTTACCGGTGTTCCATTTTAATTTTTTTTTTTTGGTCCATTAGTTGTTTAAGCAGGGGAAATTTCAGTCATAGACGACTAGTCTTCCTGATTCCACTGCTGGTCGATAGAAAGCCAGAGCCTACACTTTTACCGACCCAAGGGATTTTTAACCTCCCACACCACATAGACATGGTATGAGAGCAACCGGCCTTTGATGACGCTGTAAGTTATACACAGCAGTGGAAATCCAAATTGGCAGAAGTGGGGGGCACGGGGAATCGAACCGCCGACCCTCAGATTAGGAGTCTGACCTAGAAAAAAGTCAGACACTCTAACCACTCCGCCACAGAGAACGCCACTTTTACTTGTAAGTGTCAGTGTGTGTAGAGCTGAAGTCATACATTGCAGTAGCAATCTATATGGAGGCCATTGTGGAACTTACGAGAAGAAGCAGATGCTTATCCACTCACTGTCGCCTGGTGTCAGTGTCGGTGCTACCCCTGATTAGTTTAGTCCCACGCCGGTAGGGCCAGCCCTGGGCCCGATCACGTGACTTCTCCTGTGTCACGTGCCTGGTGCCAAGAGCTGCCCCCGTACCTGTCGCCCCCTTAATTACCGACAGAACCCAAACGACACACACTAGGATAGTGCCAACGCATCATTTTGTATTTTCTTGTTTATCAAGTTCTGTTGAATGTTGTTAGCTTCCTTGCAGAAAACGTCTGAATTATTCAAAATAGGCATTTACATCACTGAAACACATGTCCCTCTGATTAATTATATGTATGTATGCGTGTATTTATGTTTGTATGTATATATATATATATATATATATATATATATATATGTATGTAGGTAGGTATGCTGTATGTATGTGTATATGTATGTATACTGTATGTATTGTGGTGGGTGGTGATGCAAATGGCAATTGTTTAATTATGCCTAGAGCTGGAATCGAACCCACACCTCTTGCATTCTGAGCGTGTGTGCTAACCATTAAACCACCTAGGATCCCCGATTTCATCACCCTATTCACGCTCACCTATCTAAAATGGCTCATTTCCTGAGAGGTCAGTGCAGATTACTGCAGCACGTATGTGTATGTATGTATGTTTGTATGTATGTATGCATGTCTGAATGTATGGATGTGTGTGTACGTATGGATGTGGCAGGTAACAGGAATAGCACAGCACTCAGTAGCAGGTGACGAGTGTGATGGAATGAGTGTAACACAACTGCACGTGTCGACGTCTAGTTACTCAATGCTTTATTTATCTCAACCGCTGCTACGCTGGTACCTCGCAGCGCTCGCTGGTGCCCGGCGCCCCAGCCGGGTACAATACATAACATCTCCCTTTTTATAAACAATATAAGATGAACTTGAATAAACACAAATGGCATGTACGGTTTTAACACGGTGACAATCACCCAATGCGTCCGCCGCGCACCGCTGGGATTTTAACCCTCGTGCCTCAGAGTTCAGTCCTAGTGTTTCCTTTTATAAACAATATAAGATGGAACTGGAATAAACACAAATGGCATGTACGGTTTAACACGGTGATAATCACCCAATGAGTCCTTTGTATTTACCATCCTCGTCCTTGGACTATGTTGACGCGCAGTTCTCAAAACCGCCTTTTGTCCATTGCGTCAAATCACACGTACACACTCTTATCTCCTCTTTGTGTGAAAGAAAAAAATGAGAAAAAAAACTACAGTTTGAGTATACCGATACACAAAACACAAAGCAAAAAAAAAAACACAATGCAATATACATATATGTGTCAGTTTATAACTTGCACAAATGGTCAATGGGCAGCTTTTATCAGGCACTCGGGTGAGTTTTCATTCCCGCATGCACATACCGTCAAACAATTTCTGAGACAACAGATGTATTTTGTCAGAATAGACTTCACCCCGAGTTCCCAGTTCGGCACTGCCCTTATCTGGACCGGTTCCACATACTACTGATTAACTTATCTGACTACAGAACTTACCCTACTCCTTCAATTTGTTTCTCAGCCTTTTAATTGGTCTTAACCCGACAGCTTGCTGATAAGCATGTCAAACTTTAATTCCACTAGCGATAGCCTAGCCTTTCCACCGGCCTAATCTCTCTTCCACGCCGAGTGCGATAAGGCGTGGACTGTGTTTCGGTTTTCCCATTACCGCTATCAGACTGTGGCACGGGCGTGTTGATACCCTGACGAATCGGACTCACGTTCCCACGTGTCGGAAAAATGTGTTTTCTATTTCTTTTTACTGTGAGTCCTTTGTTATTCAATATCCCATAGCTACCTGAGTCTTTCCCCTTCTCTTTTACGACAACCCCAGGTGCCCAATCTCCCTTGTGTGTCAGGTATTGTACCTGCTCCCCTGCCTGTAGTTGTCTGTACGGTCGTCCTGCGTGTCGGTCATAGAATCCCTTCTGGGTAGCTTGTACTTTCTGTATTTGTCTGTGTCTTATAGTTACTGTCTTGGCTTTTAGATGTGTGCTCAATATTGGTAGTTTCGATCTAAGTTTCCGACTCATTAATAATTGAGCCGGTGAGGCATCCAAGCCTATTACCGGAGTGTTCCGGAAGTTGAGCAATGCTAGATTATAATCTTTTGATTCTTTTCTGGCCTTTTTCATCATTGTTTTGACTGTCTGGATGTGTCGCTCCGCTTGACCATTGCTTTGTGGATAATGCGGGCTGGAAAATACAACCTGAAAATCATATTCAGCTGCAAATTCCCTATATTCTACGCTTGCAAACTGTGGTCCATTATCAGAAACCACTACCGCTGGAATACCGTGTCTGCCAAACACCTGTTTCATCATGCCTATAACTGCCTTGCTAGTGGTAGTTTGCAACTCTACTACTTCCGGATATTTGGAAAAGTAGTCAACCAATATTAAGTAATGCTGGTCTCCTAACTGAAATAAATCAGCTCCTACCTTGTTATATGGAATGCATGGTATGTCATGGGGTTGTAATGGTTCCTTATGTTGCCTGTTTCTATACTGCTGGCATAAACTACACCTCTGAATCAAATCTTCCAACTGAGTCTGCATCCCTGGCCAAAACACATGTTCTCTCGCTAATGTTTTACTTTTCATGATACCCTGATGGGTCTCGTGTAGCTTGTCAAGCACTGATTTTCGCACTTGCTTTGGTATGATTATACGACTACCTTTCAACAACACATCCCCTTGCCTTGTAATTTCGTGCCGGAATGTGTGGTATGGTAGTGCTACGGCTGGCACTTTATGTTTATCTTCCGGCCACCCATTGTCAACCATGTCGGCCACCCCAATCAACTCAGTATCTCGTCCCGTTTCAGATCTGATCTGCTGCATACACCCCTGCACGACCCCTATCGCTGCCACGCTTATCTCGTTGTCAAACAGGTCGCCGGGTCCGGTCTTGGTGCTGTGGTCTCGGGAGAGGGCGTCTGCAACGAACATATTACATCCTTTGATATGTACCAACTCTAGATCATAGTTTTGCAGACGCATCCGCATGCGTTGCATACGGGCCGACAATTGATGGAGAGGCTTATCTACAATTGATACCAAGGGCTTATGATCCGTTTCAATGCGTACTTTCTTGCCAAAAATGTAATTGTGAAATTTAGTGCACCCAAAGCATATGGCCAAAAGCTCTTTCTCAATCACAGCATAGCTACTTTGTGTAGCATCCAGAGCCTTAGAAGCCATGGCAATCGGATGCCCTTCCTGCATCAAAGCTGCGCCGAGTCCCGACTTGGACGCATCTACTTGTAGAGTGATTACTTTGTTCACATCATAGAAACGGAGAACGGGAGCCCGTGTTATCATTCTTTTTAACATTTCAAATGCCTTTACTTGCTCGGCTTCCCAGTGCCAAGCGGTCTCTTTGTTAGTTAATACGCGTAAGGGTTTAGTGATTTCCGCCAGATTGGGAAGAAATTTCGCAACATATGCTATCATTCCGAGAAACCGTTGAACGGATTGCTTATCTGTGGGTGTGGGCATGTCAGTAATGGCTTGCACTCTTTCCTTGTTAGGCGTAATACCGTGTTCAGAAATTACATGACCTACATATTCAACACTCCGCTTACATATATTCGATTTAGCTGGGTTTAAGCGCAAATTTACTTTTCTCGCCCGCTCGAGAACTGCTTCCAAATTTTCATTATGTTCATGCAGTGAGTTACCATATACAAGAATATCATCAGTTATTACATTGACGCCTTTAAGTCATGCAGAATTCTGTTCATCTCGTATATGAATATGTCGCCGGCGGTTTTTATCCCGAACGGCAACCTGGTGTACCGAAAACGGCCCCACGGCGTGTTGAACGTACACAACTTTGAACTGTCAGTATCGAGCTGAATTTGCCAATATCCACTTTTCGCGTCTACCACCGAAAAATACTTAGCACCGTCTAGCTTGGCAACGACCTCCTCAATCGTTCTAGTAGGATATGGCCCCCGCTTAATAGCTTTGTTAAGTTTAGTTGGATCTAAACAAATGCGGATTTTATCATTCTTTTTTACTATCGTGATCGAATTCACCCATGGGGTTGGCTCAGTCTCCTCAACGATCACACCTAGCGCAAGCATTCTATCAAGTTCGCTGCGTACTTTATCCTCAATAGCATGAGGCACTCGTCTGGGAGGATCCACTACTGGCGGCACAGTGTCATCTACATGAATTTTTGCCTCCACTTTAATAGTGCCCAAACCACTAAATACATCATGAAATTTAGTTACCATGTCCGTAGCTTGCCTGTGGGCACTGTCGCACTTGTTGTCGGTCGCCTCCTTCTGCACACTATCAATGCGGGACAGTATGCGCATCCGTACGCAAGCGTCCTTTCCCAGAATCGGACATCCCGTGTCCGTGATCTGGAAACGTAGCCACTGGCCACGCACTTGAAGATTCGTCTCACCCAGTGGCTTTATCCGCTGCCCCGAATACGTCACCAACCGGCACTGCGATTTCGACATCTCCGCAGATTTCATCCGCTTGAATATTCCTACTGGAATGATGTTGGCCTCGGACCCTGTGTCAAGTTTGAACTGCACTTCAAACCCATGCACAGGTATGGTCGCATACCACAACTCGGCGTCGCCCTCCCGATCTGTTGATACTGCTCCCACAAACAAATCGGTGTCGGTCTCGGCCTGTTCGTCGTCCCAGCCCTCATCGTCGTCAAGCGCAATCTCATTTACTGATGTCATTTTGCTCCGGCACACTTTTGCAAAATGTCCAATTTTACTGCACACGTCGCACGCCTTGCCTTTGGCGGGGCATGCCTCACGGTCCCGCCGATGCGCATATCCACACCAGCTACACTTGACCTGAGCGACGCCAGGCTTGCCTCGGTAGTCACGGCTGGCACCTGCTGCCGGCCGTCCGTCTCTCGGCCGCTGTGTTGACGCCGCCCGTGCCGCCGGTCGGCCCGGCTCCCGCTGCCGTAACGAATCCAAAGCACACTCGACGGTACCACTGGAGAGCTGTTTAGTATGATGTTCACTCATGCGACACATCTCCTCACATCCTCTCAAAGTCAGTTTAGGCGTCTGGAGCAACCGATCTCTTAGTTTGTCACACTTTATGCCACTGACGAGCCTGTCACATAACAACGATTCTTCCAACTCGCCGTACTCACACTGACCTACGCGATGTCTCAGCTCCCGCACATACGTGTCCATGCTTTCCTGGCCTTGGTTGAAGGTATTGAACTTGTAACGAGTCACGGTAATGTTTGTTTTACCCTCGCAGTATTCTCTGAATGCTTCCTTCAACGGCCGAAGTTTGTCAACGTCTCCCGCGGCGAATCTCATAGCCTGATGCACTTTTTGTGCCTCTGCACCGGCCACGTGCAGGAACACGCAACATTGAACCTTTTCACTTCGGCTCTGTACTCCTGCAGCAGTAGCGTATATGTTGAAAGCGTGAATCCACGTCTTCCAATTTGCAGACAAGTTGTCCTCCAAGCTCAACGGCCCGGGAGGCTTCAATCCTGGTAACGACATGCCCGCCAAAGGTTCCGCCTCTGACACCATGTGATGGAATGAGTGTAACACAACTGCACGTGTCGACGTCTAGTTACTCAATGCTTTATTTATCTCAACCGCTGCTACGCTGGTACCTCGCAGCGCTCGCTGGTGCCCGGCGCCCCAGCCGGGTACAATACATAACAACGAGAATGCCATCATAGCATTAAAACCGGAGACTTGTGTACTTGCGGTGGATCCCATCAAACCATTAATGCTCAGGCCCGGCTGATGTGGCCAGCATGGAACGGCTGATTAGTAGTGCCAATGATTTTCCGTTTCAAAATAAGGCAAATTCCGTTTCACCAAATAGCAAATTCCGTTTCAATTCCGTTTCAGAAAAAAATAACAAATTCCATTCCACACTGTTTAATGTTATGCTTGATTATGTTACTTATGTATTGCTATCATGTTAGAATTAATTGATGGGGACTTTAGCATTCAACTTGACACTGCACTTTTATTATAATGATACCAATTGAAATAACAATGTAACACATCGCAACATGATCGTCACACAAAAGAATGACAAATAAAATTTAAATAAATACTAATGTTAAATTGGAGAAAATGACTACGGAGAAGTGGTATTTGATCAATTTAGGCTTTATTCTGTCACTTTTTAGTTAAAAATAACAGATTTGACATGAAAATAACGGAATTCCGCTCCAACTTACAAATTCCGTTTCAAACTTGACAATCCACGATTTCTGTCCGTTTTCCGCTATCGCGGAAAATCATTGGCACTACATTAGCTAATACAAAAGATCTGAAAGTCAAAATCTTTCAAATGCACATATCTCACTCAGATTTTGGAGTATAATAACAATTAAGCTTCTGATTCATTGGAGCTTCCAGTGAATTTACCATTTGAATGTTTTGACCCCTTTGACAATTTTAGGAGGTTACCATCGGCACATCAGACCGGGTAGATACCATGAAGTGACCTGAAGTCACTGTACGGCCACCGTGTGGCCACCTTCCACTTGTGGGTGATAATAGAGTTGTTATAGACACAACTAAGTAAAATTGTTCCATACTATGATTTAGGACTGAAAACATAGTAAACCATAGCATAAAATATTAGGAATTGTATTTTAGTTTGATTTATACTGAAGCAACTCATATTAAACTTGGAAATAAATTGAAAGAAAAAGGTGATTAATTCCTTTTCATTACGTTTTGACATCACTACTCTCCGGGATTCGCCGCCTCGAACCCATGAAAACAGGTAATTACATGGGACTGGCATGGTGCGCCATCTGATGAGAGAGTCATGCAAACTGGTGTTGCAATGAAAGCTCCTCATTCATTATATTGTCTTATTGTTGAATGAGAACCTAGCAGTGTGACATGTTTTGTGAATGGGTTGTGCATTAGTGGTTTTGTGAATGAGTGGTGGATTCTTGCACCAAATCAAGCAGAGGTGGGGGTGGGTGGGTGGGTGGGTTGGGACGAGGTTTTGGTGTGAAGGCGGTCAGTAGCACAGTGAGTGTTTTTTCAGCCCTGGGGGGTGAGGAAGAGTACCAGGGTGAGGTGACTTGTGATTGGCTGTTGCGGTTGGGGGCCCACCAATCAGAGCGGACCAGTAGGCAGGCTGGAATAGACGAGATCAGCATTCTGACTGCGCATGCGCTGAAAACCGGGCTGGCAGCAAAGCAAAGGCATACAGCCATTGAGTTTGCCGATACGCGTAGGGCAAAACTTCGATTTTATTCCAAATTAATCTAAATACATAACAATTTGGCACAAACATTGATGGGTGCAATATAATAATATAATGAATAAGTTGAAAATACAACTCTCCATAATTAAGCATTTTGAGCTAAAAAACATACAATTGCAGTCACTGTACAGGCTGATGTTTACATCACCATAAGTAATTCTTGTTCTAAATATTAAAATGTAAAATGTGTCAACAAAAGCTTATTTCAAAGAAATAAATAACCAATATCTGATTAACCCTCCCCATTGTCTAGTTCTACATATGTCATTAACCATAGGATATAGATAAAAACATGAATAAAATAAGTAAAACTGACTCTGGCTATGGCTCTAATACTAGTCTTAGTGCCTAGATTTGTCTAAATCTAAATGCACATGGCATAAGATGTGCTGATTATATTGATATGACTGCAATGCTGGATAAAATATTAACATCTTAATTTATTATATATATTTTTAGTTGGTATTCTATGTTTCAAACAAGAGCTGAGATGAGCTGAAACTAGCACATTTCATAGCTGCACCCAGTGTATTTCTGCTTCTTTTTTTCTGCGCGATCATGTTCGTGCCTGTTATAATAAAGATAACTGTAAAGTAACGTAAAATAGGTTAAAACAATAAACTTAATATATTCATATCAATATTAAGGCAGACATCTTAAACCTATGGAATTTGCAGCTTTATCAAATATTCGAGTAATGTCTGAGAGAGCACTGTGCACTTAATGCTGCAGAGTCCGATGAAGCATCAAATTGTCAAAACTAAAACATTCAGCTAGAGTTGATTCTACATGAGTTGTAGTGCTCCGATGGGTCTTGAATTTACCAGTTCTTTTAGTTTTATCCATAAGTTAAAATCCACATGAGTCTTTTAGGTTTTGAATATATTATCATTTCATCAAATCATGCAACTTTAATATTTCATAATAAAGAATCGATCAAATGTGTATGCAGTTCATCATAGACGGCTCTCCAAGGGCAACAAGAAGTTATTTTTATTATGTCTAAATATAATCTTCTTGTTAGAAAATCTCTGCCGCGGCAAATCAGTTTCCCAAATGAGCCTATTGTCTACTACATGTGATGTCCATTAAAATCAACTGCAGGGTTGCCAACATTGTGAAATTAAAAAGCAGATCTTAAGAGATGTCATATCGAATGCAGTAATGGTTCGCACCATAGGCGTGAAGCCAAGTGGGGGTTGGCGGGGTCTGGGGGTATTCCCTGAGAAACATTTTAAAATCTTACATGCTCTGTGGTGCATTTTGGACATTTATTTTTTTTGTGTGACAAGTTTGTTATTCTGCCCATAATGTATAAGCTCCCGTGAGGGTGCTTGTTTTCAACGCTGGACAGCTGTGATACTGAATTGGTCTGGTCCCACACTCAGGAGTCTTTACCTGATCTTTCTCGGGCCAACCTTTGCGGTTTTGGGTGTTAGTAGTTTCTATATTAGTTTTTTTTTTAATTTTCAAGTTTTTTCCTAACCTGTATATGATAACTTAGCCTACTATGTACATCTACGCAGATGACATACAGGCCTGTGGGAGAGGATCCCATCCCATTGTGGTTTGTTACAGCATCCTTTCACCCATGCCCTGTCCTTAGATAGTACACCAGTGTGCCAGAACACCCCTGGACCCTTCAGGACTGCGACTAGGTGGGATGGCTGTGTTGTATGATTAGCCATTTTGTATTTCAGGGTGATTCGGATGCATGACCGTGGCCTGCCTGGTTCTGCTTTGGTTTGTGCCAGTACACATACCCAGACGGACTGCGCCCTATGGTGATAGTCATTTCGAATTCCTTAGTAGTAGGGCTAGTTTCCGTATCTGTAATATCTACCATCTTTTCTGGCCGGTCTTTTGCTTTTTGTGCCAGAACACAGCAAGCAATGACTGCGCCCAAGATCAGGTGAGATATTGTTTCTTCAGTCGGTGGTTGTGTATTATGTTTTCTTTAAGGACCTTTTATAGTGGTCCATGCTTTTGATTGCCCATTGTTGTGTGGGTTGATTATTCCAGGCATGTGCCGCCATGGCCAGTACACTTCTCTCATAAATTTTGGTGTTACTTATTGCTGTCAGTAGCACTGGGGCTGCCATTTGCCTGGTGTCCCTACGGGGGGTTGCTGTGTAGCCTGGTTTTGTGGTGTAATGGTGTGCCAGTATTTTGAGGTGCATTTCCCTTCTACTCGTTAGTAGTGTTGCATTGCATTTTTTGTGTAATTCGATTGTGGGATATCTTTTGTTCACCTGAAGGCATACTTTGAGGGCTCTATTTTGTAGCACCTGTAGTTTGTTTAATAGTTTTGTATTTCCTCCCATGTATACTACATCGCCATAGTCAAAGTAGGGGAGGATCATGCCTTTATATATTTTAATTGACATGCTTTCAGTCATGTAGTATCTCAGTTTAGCCAGTAGCCATATTTTATGGTTTACTTTTTTGATAGTATTTGTTATGCAGAGGTCATAATTTAGGTGTCTGCCTAGATCCACTCCCAGATATCCGTAGTTGTCTACTTGTTCTAGTTCAGTGTTTCCCAGAAGACACTTTATTTTCTCGTTACTTGTTAGCCTGGTACCAAATAGTACTGTTTTTGACTTGCTGTTGTTTATCGTTATCCTATTTAGTTGGCACCACTCGATTAGTTTTGTTAGTGTTAGATTCAGTTTCGTTTCTATTTCTTCGGTTGTTTTGCCTGCAGCATATACCACAGTGTCATCTGCATATAGTTGGATGTTTTCAATTTCTAGCCAGTTGTTTAGATCGTTAATATATATATGAGGGAGAGAAGTGGCCCCAGGACTGACCCTTGGGGTACTCCGCAAGTTATCTTTTCCTCATTGGATATGGATCCATTTACTGTGGTGCATTGCTTTCTGTTTTCTAGCTAGCTCGCTAGCCATTTTCTGTTACTCCCGTTATTCCCATTTGGGTTAGTTTGCTCCTTAGGATAGGGTGGTCCACCGTGTCAAACGCTTTGCTGAAGTCTATGAACGCTGCACCCACTAGGTTCTTTTTATTGATACTGTTTGCAATATCAGTTATTAAGTTAGCAATTATTTATATTGTCAAGTGGTATTTTCTGAAAGTAGTAGTTCCGGAGTAGTTTTGTTTTTTGTTTTTATTTTCTTTCTAGTAACATATATCAATTCATAATCGCTAATGCCCCAGTTTCTTGTTCCTGAGGTGTGGGTATGATTTGAGTCTGTTATTATTAGGTCTATTATCGAGCTGTTTTTTCCAAGCCTTGTTAGCTCACTCATTCTTTGCTTTAACCCTCTGCCTTTGATTAAGTTCTCTAGTGAGTGTTTGTTTTTGTTGTTTGTTTTGTAGTTTATGTTGAAATCCCCTAGTAAGAATATCTCCGCCTTCGTCAGTTTCGACACACTTTCTAGGGATGTCTCCAGTTGTGCGATGAAGTCTTCGATGTTTCCATTTGGCGGTCTATATAGACTCCCTACAGCTATATTAGCTTGTTTCTCATTTTTTATGAGTGTCCATACTACTTCAATATTTGTGTCTGATCTGTTTGCTTCTTGTAATGGCTTATGTTCGGAGTTTATATATATCTGTGATATATATCTACATTATTTTCTATGTTCTCCGCAATAATCTGTAAGATTTATATAATATTAATATATTAACAGTATTGTATGCCGATGGTGTAAGGTGATGATGGGACATCAAATACTGGACACCTTACAGCAAGGTAATGATGGGACATAACATATTGTACATCTTACACTTTTACAGCGAGGTGATGATAGGACATAACATATATAGGGATATAGCGATATGGTAGACAGGAAGTGTGAACACTTATTTGTCTCTCATTTTTTGTTTGTTTTTGGTACATTAGTTGTCCCAAGCAGGGGAAATCCCAGTCACAGATGACTGGTCTTCCCCACTCCAGTGCTGGTCGATAGAAAGCCCAAGCCTACACTTTTACCAACCCAAGGGATTTTTAACCTCCCATACCACATAGACATGGTGTGAGAGCAACCGGCCTTTGATGACGCTGTAAGTTATACACAGCGGTGGAAATCCAAATTGGCAGAGCTGGGGGCATGGGGAATCGAACCGCCGACCCTCAGATTAGGAGTCTGACCTAGAAAAAAGTCAGACACTCTAACCACTCCGCCACAGAGAACGCCACATTGTGCACCTTACAGCGAAACCGTAAGGGTTGGCAACCCTGCAACTTGTAATTCCCAGGAGCAGACCCAAATTCTCCTCACGCAGCATTACAAGTTCTTTCCAAATACAGTCCTGTGAAGTGTGCCCACCGGGAAATAGGACTCTGTGATTGATATGAACCATACAGTGTTAGATGGGGGAGGGGGGGGGGGGGGGTGTAGCTTGAATTTAAATTATTGTGATATTTATAATGGGCGAGGGGAAAGGGGTACATTGAAGAAAATCTCATTTTGTATGGCCTCGTTGGTGGCAGTCTATGCTGCACTGTTAGTAAGATTGAGATGTGAACTTGGGCTCAGAGCTGTCTCAGGCGCAGATTGCCTTAAATTGGTTTGACTGATTACGTTAGCTCGCCATTATTTATCACACACAAGAGCAGGCCGTGAGAAGAGAGAAGTATGTCTCACTGAAGTGGAAATTTGAAATATATCAGTGACATAACTCACCATGAACTCACACTGCACATATGTTACCACTCTAGGGTAATATATAAGGAGTAGGGGGGTAATTTTGTCTTGTGAAGAGTGAAAAGCTTTAAAATGTTAATTATTCTGTACAATTAATTGTACATAGGTGTCAACCCCCAAGAATGAAAACAGTAGTCTAATTTTGTGAAAACCGTAGTCTTTACGGCCAAAACGTAGTACTTGAGGGGACATTTTGAAATTCAAGATGGCGGCCAGCTATCATAGTGATAGCCAATGTGGAACTATTCTCCACCCGAGTCTTGGACTATCCTTAGTTATTCCAGGAAGCAAAGGCTCTTGTAAAATTTCCCGATATTTAGACATTGGCGGATGTGTGCACTAGTCTATTGTATTTACAATTGTTATATAAAAAGGTAAATGGTATATAGAGCCAGAGGCATTAGGTATTATGTGGTGCTGGTGATCCTTTACTGATTTTGATATAAACATTATGTAGTTATAGATCGTGTGAGAGGGGCACTACTTTTAGTGTGACAGAGCCTTAGGAGCTCTGCTCACATACCCCCTCCCCCCCAATTGTTATTTACGGATCACTGCACACCCAGATACAACAGGGCACTGTAGCCATAAACAACCAAGGCTTGGATACCGTCAGGTTGTATGGTCATTGGTTGATTTGAGAATGCCTATTGCTGATTGGAGGAGCTGATCAGGTGTGAGAGCCATCTTGGATTCCTGAAACTATATAGTTAAAAACCTGAGGGTGCAAGCTCTCTGTCTTTCTGTGCACTTCTACCTTGCCTGTAGTGATTTCATATTTAGCCTACCTACACAACCACAGCTGCCAGCCGTCGACTTTACACTCTGCTTGGATATAGGCTGAGAACCGTATGGTTTGCTCACCTACAGCCGTAGTTGTAATTTTACATGTAACACCGTAGCCTTTACGGCCAAAACGTAGTACGTGACAGGTATGAATTGTACATCATATACTTAGATACAGATACACTTATTAAGCATTTGTTGTCACATAGAAGGGCACACTGACTCAATTGAATCAAGCATCTTACTGCATAAGCCTATGGTGTCAGAGTTTTGGTGTGCTTACCAAAATTAATCTTGCATATTTGACTTCAAATATCTCCAAAGTTAGCCATTTAAGATCAATCTTACCCTGAGCTAAAGTAAGGAGATTATAACAATCAATTTTATATATTTATCTCAGAAAAATGGCCAAAACTCAAAACCATCGGACTATGCAACTTTAAATAAATCGAAATTAAAATACATAGAAAGAAGAGACCAGACGGGATGGCCGAATGAGTTGGAGCGTCCGTCTCCCGTGCTCGTAGATCGTGGGATCGTGGGTTCGAACCTTGGTCGAGTCAAACCAATGACTTGAAAATTGGTGCTTGTCACTTCCTAGCCAGGCGCTCGGCATTATTAGGACACGACAAGGACTGGTGCGCTCAGTGTCAGGATAATGTGAGTGAGTGGGATACCAGGTCATGGTGCCGGCGGCCTGGTTCCCCAGTGAGACAGCACTATAAAGTTGCCATGAGTGCGCACTGTCACAAGTCGGTACCCATCCTGATATGACCTTAGATGTTGCTAGGATGTAAAACAACAACAAACAAACAATACATAGAAGAACATAGAGGAATCGTATAGTGATGATATTAGTTGGTATGGCTTAACAACGGTTACAGTCAAAATCAGGTAGCGATTTATAAATATTCCCATAGGATATCAGCCGATGATAAAATAGATATCGGTATATATTATAGCAAAAGTAATTTAGGTCAAGCTCAGTTAGGTGATGAAAAGAAAACCTACAGATTCAAAGATGTAAGGGTAGATTAAAGGTCTGGCTTAGTGTAAATAGCAGTAGTGGCGCTTACTCTAGTTCAGTAGTCTTTAATGGATGTTATTGATGAAGAGCCTGTGTGGTTGAGTGGGGAGGGAGGGGGTAGTTTGTTTGGGGAATGGGAGGAGAGAGTGTGTGGGGGGAAGGGGTTTGCATCCCTGGGAATAGGTCACTTGTGCTCACATCCAATAAATGATCTTGCAGTCTGGTGACATTTCTATTTGGTGACATTTCTTCTAATTTGTGCGTACACATTTGTTGAAAGACAAGCGCAATATGCTAGGTTATGTGAAATCCAGTGAGTTTTAGCATGATTAAAGGGGGAACCCCGCAAAAGAAATGCTGAATGAGTACACCGGTGTGTAAATTGGATATTTAGAATCCAATCTAAGTCGTTGTTTTGGGTTTTTAAATCAGGGATGAAAGATCTCCGCAATTTCGCGGATTTCCACAATTTTTACTGTACCGCTATTCCACAGCACTATCAGCATATGCTAATATGTTGCCCAATCGCTGCAGAACTATCAGTGTATACTAATACATTGGTCAAATGCTGCTGCATTATCAGCATATCCTAAAACGTTGTTCAAGCGCCTCAGCACTATCAGAATATGCTAATAGTAATACATTGTTCAAATTCTACAGCACTATCAGTATACATCAATATGTATGAAACATGACTCCCTAGCACTTGGCATTAGGTGGATAGGGCAAGGACTGGTTGGTGCAGTGTCAGGATAATGTAACTGAATGGGATATTGGGTTATCATGTCAGCGGCATGGTATCTCATTGAGCCAGCACTATGAATCCCAATAGTGTACACCTCGAAGAAGTGGTACTCGTTCTGGTAGGACATGAGATACTGCTGTAATGCAAACTTCTAATTGTGGAAAGTATATATATATATATATGAGACTGTCTCAAAAGGTGCTAAGCAATATGGGACAAAACTGTGTCCATTGTAACGATCAACATGCTATCTACTTATGCATTTGCTCAGGATAAACTGATTTGTTTTTTACATGGTGTTTCATAATCCCAATAGAATACATATTGATTTGAAGCAAATGTCCTTGTGTTTTCAGTGGAAACGTTTCTGTGCTGTTTTGTGACTATCGTTACTATGGACAAAAAAACGAAGAGTCAGCACCTTTTGAGACAGGCTCATATATATATATATATATATATATATATATATATATATATATATATATATATATATGTCTATATATATAAATTTATTTATATATGTTTATCTATCTGCCTATCTGTCTAGCTATCTCTCTGTTTGTCTATCTGTATAGCACTTTTATTGGTTAAATTCTTGGTGAGCCCTCCTAATGAGACAGAGTACCAGCACATCCGTATCAGCGTAGGTTTAGCAGGGTAGTTACGTAACTAAGCTGCACCTAATCAATTTCCAATCACCAGATTCAGCCACAAGAGGCTAATCGTATTAAAGGTGGCTAGCTCTCGGGTAAGCAGACTATGGTCTCCATTAGTTAGTAATTAAAGTTGCATAGTCCGATGGTTTTGAGTTTCTGACATTTTTCTGAGATAAATATATTAAATTGATCATTATAATCTACCTTACTTTAGTTTGAAGTAACTTTTAATTGAAATGGCTACCTTTTAAAATATTTGAAATTCAAACATGTGAAAATAATTTTGGCAAGCACGCCAAAAATCTGATACCATAGGCTTCTGCAGTAACAGGTTCTATTAAATTGACTCAGTGTTCCCTTCTATGTGGCAACAAATACTTAATAAGTGCATCAGTATCTAAGTTAGATATGTAGAATCAAATCTAGATAATTGTTTTCATTTTGAAAATTTGTTGCTTCATTGGACTATGCAGCTTTAATACCCAAGTCACATTACTGCTTGTGACCACTTGCAACCACCTTGCGACCACACCTAAATGGGTTGGTAACAAAAAGCTTGCAAGTGGTTGCAAAGTGGTCCAAGTCGTCAAAAAGTCACTTTCGACCAAAATGGTCGCACGGAGGTCGGCGGAGATTGCTTTCGCCGCAATGTCGCTAGTGACTGTGGGTTCTTTGATCCAAAGTAGTCGCAAAGTGGTCGCAAGTAGTCGCAAGAGGGGGTAGAGAGGTGTTGTTGTGACAAAGACTATGGTGCTGCTACCTAGCACTATAAGTAGCAGAACACTTCAACGCTAATAACCAGGGGCCATATGCATGAAGCAGTGTTAGCGAGCCAAAACGCCTTTAGACGGGATTTCTGGTTTAGCGCCGAAAAGTCTGGTTTAGCGCTGAAAAGTCTGGTTTACAGGCGGTGTTAGGTACCGATTAGGGCCAAATCTATTCAATGTTATCATATTTGACAGAATTACATATCCTAAACGTGATATTTTATCAATTTAACCCTAAGTTCGAACCGATATTAACGCCGCCGCTGCATTGGCGGCGTTATGCATATTGTCGAATCGACGAATGTAAAGTACACAAATCGCCGCCGCCGCAGCGACGTCGATATCCATACTGTCCAACGTCAACTAAACATGGCCGCCGCTGTATCGGCGGCAATATATTAGGCCCAAATCTATTAAATGCTGTCATATTTAACAGAATTATATACGCCATAAGCAAAATTTAATCAAATTAACCCTAAATTTGAACCGATATTAACGCCACCGCCGCATTGGCGGTTTTATTCATATTGTCGAATCGAGGGATTTCCCAAATCTATAAATAACTTCATGTTTAGCTATAATCAAAGTGTTATGCGCTCCTGCATACCACTTGACATAGTTCCCGACCTCAGTGATAGCTAAACGGTGTCCGGCTGTAACACCAAAAGCGCGTCATGCATATGGCCCCTGGGCTCTCAATGGGAAATTATATATTTGTGTTTGGATGGTTATTGTTGTTTTATGCCATGGCAACGTCTAAGCTATTATTAGGATACCATCTTGTGACAGTGCGCACTCATGACGACTTTATAGTACTGCCCCACTGAGAAACCAGGCTCCCGGCACCATGACCCAATAGCCCCCACAGGCCAGGTAGCACGAACATTATATCTGGCGGGTAGCAGTGACTTATGGGTCAATTCTTTTCGGGGGCCACTTGTAGAAAATTGAAAGTTGTCGGTTTAATTGTATAATTATATATAGCTTGGGGTCAGTTCTATTTGTTTTCCCATCTATAGCGTAATTTGAAGAAAAGGAAATTGTAATTCGTGCGTCACTTTTTGTCTTCTCTCTTTTCGGCGGCGACGGGCGCTGCTGGTTACGGTGGCGCAACATACCTCCTCCTAAATACAGTAAAACCTCTCTAAATCGACCAACCATGGGACCGACTTTAAATGGTCCATTTACGGAGGTGGTCGGCTCAGACAGTATTTGTAATCATTACAATGGTATTGTATGGGCGATCGTTTGGGACCCTAATAAAGCGATCGAAATACGTAGGTGGTCGATGTGTGGAGGTGGTCGCTTAGAGAGGTTTTACTGTAACAGGGCCAGGGTGTTCTTCCTGTTCTGGTCACACGGCGCTGGCGTCCCCTTATCTCTGGCACAACGCGGGAGGAAATCCCATCAAACATCACCATAGCAACTAGATAAAGGATTCACCCCGTTCATCAAGTACAGGGGTGAACCCTAACGTAGTATAAATACGGGCGAAACTAGCTTTAGTATGGAACAGGATCAAATGGCTACCAATATCGGGACAGAGTTGGTGAAATGGGAGAGAATGCAAAAAGTCAAGGTGGCGGCAATAAAACGCCATCGGTTTTATTTTTTTAATTCCTTAAACTTCAAATCAAAAGTAGCGGGTAAATATGAACATTTATGTGAAGAATATATTTTGCTTCTTAAATTAAGAATTTACCAGCTCAATTCATTTACCCGCCATGTCGAAATTCTTCGCCCTTTTTTCTAATATGTTGGTTTTCACCCCTGTACTGTAAGTATGGGGTGAATCTTTTATCTACATAGCAACCTGAATGCCGCACTTCCGTCAGTGAGTGTGGAAGAGTGATGTGGTTCGACTCCAAGTCGAGGACGGTGGTTGGTGGGCAAGAGCAACTCCAACTGCTGGGTCAGACTTAAAAGGGGCATGGTCCGATGGTTTGAGTTTCTGCCATATTTTAAGATAAATATATTAGTATGGGTGCTATAATCGACCTTACTTTAGTTTGAAGCAATTTTTATTGTACATGGCTAACTTTGGACATGTAAAATTTATACTTGTGACCGAGCATGGCGCTCGGCATTATGAGGACAAGGCAAGGAGCAGTTGAATGAGATTACGCAGATAATATTTATCTCGGAAAATTACAGAAACTCAAAGCCATCGAACTATGCAACTCGAACTATGCAACTTTAAGAACAGATTTAATATTTGAGAAAAGACTTTACATTTCTTACCACGCCTGGCAACTTATTCCATAAAACGGTGCTTGCCACCTGAAAGGCGATATCGGCATATGACTTGAGTCTAGACACAGAGACGCGTAATACCTGACTGGATGACCTTAGCATCTGAGCTCCTACTAAAACTAGACGAGTGGTGTGAGTCCAACAAAATAACCATCAACACGAGCAAATTAAAAACTATTCTCGCATAAACAAATGCCAGAAAGAAAACTACACTGTAAGCTAGGAAACCAAACATTATAAAATGTAGACCATTACAAATACCTAGGCCTTGAGTTGGACAGCCAACTAAACTACAACTTATGTATAAATAAAATTATACAAAAAGTAAACCACAAACTGTGGCTATTTGCAAAGCGAAGAGACTACATGACACAAGAAATGTCAATAAAAATCTTCAAGGGCATGGTGCTTCCCTATTTTGACTGTGGAGATGTAAACTACATGGGTGCGAAAAAAGAACTTCTAAAAAAACTGCAAATACTGCAGAACAGAGCCCTAATCTGGCTAAGAGTAGACAAGCTACACCCCACCTATGACATACACAAAAGAACCAAAGTAAAATTACTAGAAAATAGGAGAATAATTCATTGAAAACATTAGCATATCACTATAGTCAAAGCAATAAACTCCTAACAAAACCACAAAGGACTACTAGAGCAAATAATGTGCCACTACTAAAGCAGACCAGAAGCAAAATAAAAGCTAACGAGAGAAGCACACTGCAAATTCCTGACCTAAGAACATACAAAAGATATCTGTGCAAAATAAGGCTAGGAAACCCCCAAAAAGCTGCACTGCAAAGGGGCATGTGATATGTCACGGCCAACCAGCGGGATGCCCAATGGAAGGTAACCATGCCAAAAGTATCCAGATAGCACACCATACAGCTACTAAGTACAAACCTATGATATGTAAATAGGGGTAGGCTTGTCTAGTAGTAAGAGTAGAAACAAATAAAATACATATATGCCAAGAAAATCCAAAACAACTAACATAGGCTCCTAACCGTATCAACCATCTAGCTGCTACTAAGATGCAGGCAGTCAAATACCTTATCAGCAGCTACTGTGTGATAAGATAACACCAACACTACAGCTGGCCAGCATTGAAAACAAGCCTGAATACCCGGGCTTATATGCTATGGACAGTATAAATACAGCCTCAATGAATAAAAAAAGAAATTTAAGAAAGAGACGACAGTCTGGTGGACAGATTACGCAGATATTCTGGTTCCTTACCACTGATTGGGGGGGAGGGGAGGGGGGGGGGGGCTACATTGAGATATGAAGCCCAACTGTGTCGAACTGAATCCATGATTAGAAGGCTTTCAAAACTGGATCCTGCAATCATAGTGGAGAGCACTGCATGTGAGACGCAAGCAAATTGGAAGCGGCTTTTCTTATGTTGGTACAGGCTGACAGCGCCTGCAGTGGCTATTACTTACAGCAGTTTGGAGGCAGCGTAATATTAAGGCCGCATAATCATAGGCATGCAATTTGTGGAGCCAAAGCACTTGCCTAGATTTGATCCAAAGTATTGAACTTAGATACTGGTGCACTTATTAAACATGTGTTTCCGCATAGAAAGGGAATGTGAAGTCAAATTAACTGAACCTTTCACTACTGTAAGTCATACAAGTGCACACATCAAACATTATTTTTCATGTTTTCACTTCAAATATATGTCCAAAGTTAGCCATTTACAATAAAAGTTACTTCAAACTAAAGTAAGGTAGATTATATACAGGCAAACATGTTCATAATTTCGGCGTGCACACCATAATTATTTCGGATGTTTACGCTTCAACTATCGATCTGCAAAGTTAGCAGTGTCGAATAAAAGTTACTCCAAACTAAAGTAAAGTAGGTCATGGCGAACAACCGGATATATATTTTTAATGTGACAAAAAGTCTAAAACCATCGGATTCTGCAAGTTTAACAACCTATGTCTGAATGTTAACCAGCCTCATGCATTTACAGAGCTTATAAAGCGCCAGAGGGACACTGCGTGGGTGCTCGCCCCTCATTGATTCATGGGACTGGAAAGGGTGAGGTGATGCAGCCTGGCTCAATAGGAGATGGTGCAAGGCGATAGTGCCAGACTCTTATATCGCAAACTTAGTTTGCGAGCATATAGTGTCAGGCTCTGAACTCACAAATTGAGTTTGGTCTGAATTATGTTGAACCTGTGTGGATAAAGTGTCAGGCTCTCATCTCACAAACTGTGTTTAGCCTGAGGTATGTTGAACCTGTGAGTACATAGTGCCAGGCTCTTATCTCACAAACTGAGTTTAACCTGAGGTATGTTGAACCTGTGAGGAGATAGTGCCAGGCTCTCATCTCATAAAGTGAGTTTAGTCTGAATTATGTTGAACCTGTTAGTAGATACTGCCATACTCTTTTCTCACAGATTGAGTTTAGCCTGAGGTATGTTGAACCTGTGTGGATATAGTGTCAGGCTCTCATCTCACAAACTGAGTTTAGCCTGAGGTATGTTGAACCTGTGGGGAGATAGTACCAGGCTCTCATCTCACAAGCTGAGGTTAGCCTGAGGTATGTTGAACCTCTGAGTAAATAGTGCCATACTCTTATCTCACAGACTGAGTTTAACCTGAGGTATGTTGAACCTGTGAGTAGATAGTCCCAGGCTCTTATCTCACAAAGTGAGTTTAGTCTAAATTATGTTGAACCTGTGTGGATATAGTGCCAGGCTCTCATCTCACAATCTGAGTTTAGTCTGAATTATGTTGAACCTGTGAGTAGATCGTTTCAGGCTCTCATCTCACAAAGTGAGTTTAGTCTGAATTATGTTGAACCTGTGAGTAGATAGTGCCAGGCTCTCATCTCACAGACTGAGTTTAACCTGAGGTATGTTGAACCTGTGAGGAGATAGTGCCAGGCTCTCATCTCACAAACTGAGTTTAGTCTGAATTACGTTGAACCTGTGAGTAGATAGTGCCAGGCTCTCATCTCACAGAGTGAGTTTAACCTGAGGTATGTTGAACCTGTGAGGAGATAGTGCCAGGCTCCCATCTCACAAACTGAGTTTAGTCTGAATTAGGTTGAACCTGTGAGTAGATAGTGCTATACTCTTATCTCACAGACTGAGTTTAACCTGAGGTATGTTGAACCTGTGTGGATGTAGTGTCAGGCTCTCATCTCACAAACTGAGTTTAGCTATGTTGAACCTGTGAGTAGATAGTGCCAGGCTCTCATCTCCCAGACTGAGTTTAACCTGAGGTATGTTGAACCTGTGTGGATGTAGTGTCAGGCTCTCATCTCACAAACTGAGTTTAGCCTGAGGTATGTTGAACCTGTGAGTAGATAGTGCCAGGCTCTCATCTCCCAGACTGAGTTTAACCTGAGGTATGTTGAACCTGTGTGGATGTAGTGTCAGGCTCTCATCTCACAAACTGAGTTTAGCCTTAGGTATGTTGAACCTGTGAGTAGATAGTGCCAGGCTCTCATCTCACAGACTGAGTTTAACCTGATGTATGTTGATCCTGTGTGGATATAGTGCCAGGCTCTCATCTCACAAACTGAGTTTAGTCTGAATTATGTTTGGAACTGTGTGGATATAGTGCCAGGCTCTTATCTCACAAACTGAGTTTAGCTTGAGCTATGTTGAACCTGTGAGTAGATAGTGCCAGGCTCTCGTCTCACAAACTGAGTTTAGTCTGAGCTTAGGCTTCCTCAAAGCCTATCTACAACACACCTGCTGACCTTGACCCCGCCCACACTCGTCTCCCCTATAGTATATAAACGTCCTTTTGTTGGTAGGATCTATGTGCAAGTTGTGTATTTAGCATCAGGTCTGTCACATGACAGTGGGTTCATTTCCGCTGCTAATACAAATCTAGAGGAAGCCATCCAAATCGGGGGAACAAGAGGGATGGGAACTCGGTTCACTATATGTGCCTTAAGCAGGGGTTAAATATTTCCGCGATTTCGCGGATTTCCGCATTTCGAGTAAATCTTCGATTTATTTAGTTTCCAAAACATTTAGGACATAAAATCCCTATAATCAAACAATCTAATTGTATGTGTTCCCTCTATCTACTACCCAGGGATGAAAGATCTCTGCGATTTCGCGGATTTCCAGGATTTTTCCTGTAGCTATAAGTGTATACTAATAAGTTGCACCCATCCTGATATGACCTTAGATGTTGCCAGAACATAAAACTCCACCAACCAACCAATGCGTTGTTTCACACTGCAGCACCATCAGCATATACTAATATGTGGTGCAAACGCCGCAGCACTAGCAGCGTATAATACTAATGCCTTCACGGTGCAGCACTATCAGTGTATACTACTAATACGAGCTTCTAATGCTGCAGCACTATCAGCGTATACCGATAGGTGATGCAAACGCTGCAGCACTAGCAGTGTATACTACTAATACGTGCTTCAAATGGCGCAGCACTATCAGCGTATACCAATATGTATGAAACCCGACTTCCGGGAATTTTCAGCGATTCACTGACAATGTTAACCCTATGGGAGAATATCAGAATTTCCACTTTTTTTCCCCGAGACCACTTTCATCCCTGACTACCTAATATTGTTGTGTTCCCTTGTCCTGAATGGATGCGAATTTCCGCGAAAATGTGGATATTTTTCCCATAGGCTTAACACTGTAATGGAATCACGGAAAGTCAGGTTTCATCCAGTACTTTCAAAGGCCTATCCTATCTCCATTGAACTGATCGATCAATGCAGACCATCCTTGGAGCGGATATTCCCCTGTCCTTCTTGTGACTGTATTATCATCCATGTCGATTTCCCTTCTTTTTTCCTCCACGAGTACTTTCATCCTGGATTTTTGACGATATTGAAGAATGTAAAGCAATAATTACAAGGATAAGAATACTGTTATTGTACAATATTATTTACAGGTAGCCTTGCCATAGATTTCCGCTTTTTTTTTCTTTTCTTTTTTACCAGAGACCACTTCCATCCCTGTTTACATTAGACAACCAATGTAGAAGATGTGAAGGCTTGATTGGTTGGTTATTGGAGTTTTACGTCCTGGCAACATCTAAGGTCATAGTAGGACTAATACCGACTTGTGACACTACGCACTGATGGCTACTTTACAGTGTTGCCACACTGGGAGGCCAAGCTACCAGCATCAGAAGCTGTGAATGAGGCAGACGAGTAGCTATTGACCATAGTGAGAGCTATTCACTATAACAATGTTACTGCCAGCCATGTTCTTTGGTGGATGGGTTTTGTGTGATTATTTGATTGATCAGAATACATCTTCGTCAGTATACACACTACACATACACAGCACACACAACACTCACAGAACACTCACAGCACATGCAGAACACACACAACACACGCAGGTCACATATAACAGACACAGCCTATACAGAACACATATGTACAGAACACGCACACAAAATGCACACAATACATTCAGAATACACACAACACATGCAGAAAACACACACAACATATACAGAACACACAAAATGTAGCACATACAGAACATACAACTCAGATGCAATACATGCCAAACACACACAACACATACAGAACACAAAACATGTACAGAACACACTCGGAATGCAACACATACAAAACACACACAACTCACATGCAATACATGCCAAACATACACAACGCATACAGAACACAAAACATGTACAGAACACACTCGGAATGCAACACATACAGAACACACACAACTCACATGCAATACATGCCGAACATACACAACACATACAGAACACAAACCATGTACAGAACACACTCGGAATGCAACACATACAAAACACACACAACTCACATGCAATACATGTCGAACATACACAACACATACAGAACAGAAAACATGTACAGAACACACTTGGAATGCAACATATACAGAACACACACAACTCACATGCAATACCTGCCGAACATACACAACACATACAGAACACAAAACATGTACAGAACACACTTGGAATGCAACACATATAGAACACACACAACTCACATGCAACACACACAGAACAACACATAGAGAATCCAGACATGACATGTATAGAACACACAGAGAATGTAACATATGGAGAACACATACAATTCACACACAACACATACAGAACACACAACATACAGAATACACACAACACATACAGAATACACACAACACATGTAACAGAACAACACATAGAGAATCCAGACATGACATGTATAGGACACACAGAGAATGTAACATATGGAGAACACATACAATTCACACACAACACATACAGAACACAAAACATACAGAATACACACAACACATACAGAATACACACAACACATACAGAATACACACAACACATACAGAACACACACGGAATGCAATACAAGCAGAACACACTCAACTCACAAGCAATACATACAGAGCACACACAGCACATACAGTATACACACCCAACACATACAGAATACACAAAACACACATAGGACATACACACACAACTCACACACACCACATACATAACACACATATACAGAACACATGTATACAGGACACACAATTTTAAGTGCACGCAAACATATTTTTAGTATTTAGTTTGACTCGGTTAAGGTTCGATCCCTGATAAGAACCGGTGGGAGATTCCATCAGCACAAATACTCACCTGTCAGGAGCCTAGCTTCAATATATGCAGGTACGCAGCTGCATACCACCTTAGATTACAGATATCTTCCGGGGTTTTGTATATAAAAATATATGATGTTTTATAGCGTCTTATTCTATCGCGTTTTATTCCATTAGTGTTTGATTCCATCTGCGTACCACATGGAAATCCCAAGCTAGGTCCCTGACCTCTGTGCATTTGGGCCGACCTGATTAAATCTCATGCCTCGCGCATTCTCGTTACAAATCGCGCACTCACGCGAGCACTGGCGAGACCGCCGGCGTTATGGGAGCTGACGCACTTTCCATTCCCACTAACAATTACCGTGATCATGCCATTTTAATTTGTGCTGTTTTTGTTTGTGTTTTTTTATTTCAGTTCTTTATTATCTACAGAACACTCACAACACATGCAGAACACACACAACACACGCAGGTCAGATATAACAGACACAGCCTATACAGAACACATATGTACAGAACACGCACACAAAATGCACACAATACATTCAGAATACACACAACACATGCAGAAAACACACACAACATATACAGAACACACAAAATGTAGCACATACAGAACATACAACTCAGATGCAATACATGCCAAACACACACAACACATACAGAACACAAAACATGTACAGAACACACTCGGAATGCAACACATACAAAACACACACAACTCACATGCAATACATGCCGAACATACACAACACATACAGAACACAAACCATGTACAGAACACACTCGGAATGCAACACATACAGAACACACACAACTCACACCCAATACATGTCGAACATACACAACACATACAGAACACAAACCATGTACAGAACACACTCGGAATGCAACACATACAAAACACACACAACTCACATGCAATACATGTCGAACATACACAACACATACAGAACAGAAAACATGTACAGAACACACTTGGAATGCAACATATACAGAACACACACAACTCACATGCAATACCTGCCGAACATACACAACACATACAGAACACAAAACATGTACAGAACACACTTGGAATGCAACACATATAGAACACACACAACTCACATGCAACACACACAGAACAACACATAGAGAATCCAGACATGACATGTATAGAACACACAGAGAATGTAACATATGGAGAACACATACAATTCACACACAACACATACAGAACACACAACATACAGAATACACACAACACATACAGAATACACACAACACATGTAACAGAACAACACATAGAGAATCCAGACATGACATGTATAGGACACACAGAGAATGTAACATATGGAGAACACATACAATTCACACACAACACATACAGAACACAAAACATACAGAATACACACAACACATACAGAATACACACAACACATACAGAATACACACAACACATACAGAACACACACGGAATGCAATACAAGCAGAACACACTCAACTCACAAGCAATACATACAGAGCACACACAGCACATACAGTATACACACCCAACACATACAGAATACACAAAACACACATAGGACATACACACACAACTCACACACACCACATACATAACACACATATACAGAACACATGTATACGGGACACACAATTTTAAGTGCACGCAAACATATTTTTAGTATTTAGTTTGACTCGGTTAAGGTTCGATCCCTGATAAGAACCGGTGGGAGATTCCATCAGCACAAATACTCACCTGTCAGGAGCCTAGCTTCAATATATGCAGGTACGCAGCTGCATACCACCTTAGATTACAGATATCTTCCGGGGTTTTGTATATAAAAATATATGATGTTTTATAGCGTCTTATTCTATCGCGTTTTATTCCATTAGTGTTTGATTCCATCTGCGTACCACATGGAAATCCCAAGCTAGGTCCCTGACCTCTGTGCATTTGGGCCGACCTGATTAAATCTCATGCCTCGCGCATTCTCGTTACAAATCGCGCACTCACGCGAGCACTGGCGAGACCGCCGGCGTTATGGGAGCTGACGCACTTTCCATTCCCACTAACAATTACCGTGATCATGCCATTTTAATTTGTGCTGTTTTTGTTTGTGTTTTTTTATTTCAGTTCTTTATTATCTAAATAAAACATGTTGGTTACCCCCCCCCCCCCGCCCCAAAAGAAAACCAACATATTTCCATATTATGCACATTTTGGCTGAATTTGAGGCTGGGATTTAAGGGGGGTTGCGAGGAGTATATTTTATTTGTTCCAAGAAATTTGGGATTGTAGTATATTTAGTTTATTTTTATTTGGTCAGAAAAATTCGGTGCACCGGGATTTGTTTTTTTCTTTCTATCTTTCACCTAGTTCAAAATCGCTATTATAAGAAGGGATGGCCTGGATTCAAAATTGATGCGGTATTGACTGAGAAATAGCTATGGTCTGCCTGGTCCCAGTGGGGCAGCACTATAGAATTGCCATGAGTGCGCACTGTCACAAGTTGGGACCCGTCCTGATATGACATTGAATGTTGCCTGGACGATAAACCCCAAATGAGCAAAACAAAGGAAACCTTATTCCACCATACTACAAGCACCCACCCTGTTATTACTCCCACAGCACTGTCTCTGTGAGAGCGGGATGCTGAGCACATTGTAAAAATATACGTTCTTTCGGTCATTGTAGACGAGTTGGGAAAGATATCAATATCTCGGGCGACCGAGTTGGGGACCATTGTTATGTAATAGCGACGCAATGGATGCCCACTTGCTGTGTGACATAAGAATGCTATGTGTAAATGTTATGATGCGCAGTGACCGTGATTGTGATATGATGTCCAGATATAAAGATACTGTTACTTATTACAGAAATGTTCCCTCCATGCACCAGGAAGAGTGCAAATGGAGTGGGAGCATATATTAATGTTTACTGTAACTGTATGATGACTACTTGTTACCATGGGACTGCTGGGTAAGCACACCAGCCCTTCTGCATACATTATGGACACCACCTGCACTGGGTTGAGTGACAGGTGCCCCTCTTGTGTGCCACCCCTCGCAGGCTGCAGGGGGTGTCTGATTGGCTGGCTGTGTGAGCCCAGACACCTTATACTCCTTGCACTTGCTATGCAGACACACACTCACTCTAGAAGTACAGAAAGAAGCAGTTCACCACAGAGCTGGGTGCAACAACCATTGGACTCAGGGTTCAATGGGCTGTAGAAACTGATTTTGATTAAGCAAGCACGAACGATGTGGGTCTGTGTACTCGGTTGTAAGTGAGTCAGGGTGGCAGATCACTCGTAGGTGAACAAGAGTTGTAGCCAATAAAGCTCAACCTTATCACTGTCAATCTTGCATGACTTGTCTTCCCTTTCTTCCTTATGAGTTGTTTTGAGTACTTTATAGGTGGGGATTGGCAGACAGTTGCCAGGATCCGCCTGAATAGTATTGAGTACAGAGAGTTGTTGAGACGGCCATCAACAAACTTTTCAACATGATTTCTTAATCAGAGAAGCAAACTATATTCTTCACATACTTCTTCATATTTACCCAATACTTTTGATATGACAAATATAATAAAACATGTACTTTAAGATAATTTAAAAGTCTAATCGAGAGCATTCTGTAGAGTGCTATCTTGTCTTCTTCCATTCTCCTTCACTTCACCAACTCTGTGCCAGTGTAGATTAGAGCCTGCACACTGGAACCACCACCCCCTCCAGTTAATTCATGCTGAAGCAGTTTTCACTCAGATTTCATTTAGGGAGATCGTGGGATTCGAACCCACGGACGAGTCAATCCAATGACTTACAAATTGATATGTGTCGCTTACTAGCCAGGCACTTGGCATTTTTAGGATAGGGCAAGGACCGGTTGTTTCAATGTCAGGATAATGTGGCTGAGTGGGATATCAGGTCCTAATGCTGGTTGGTGGTTTGGCCTCCCAGTGAGGCAGCACAATAACGTCCCCATGCGTGTGCACTGTCAGAAGTCGGTACCCATTCTGATATGACCTTAGATGTTGCCAGGACGTAAAGCTCCAACAACCAACCAACTGTAACCAAGCTGTGGTAGTTAGACGTTTAGTATCGGTTCCGTTGAATAGTGTCGCGACGACCATGGGCTTCAGCGCCGGTTCTACTGTAATCCACCAGATGGCGCCACTGTTGCGATGCAACACCGAGTCGTGAGGTTTCGGCGCGAAGCCTAAGGGCAGTCAGTCATTCGCGTAGTCTGCAATCAGTGCGCACTGTCACAAGGTGGTACCCGTCCTGATATGTCCTTAGATGTTGCCAGGACGTAAAACTTCAACAATCAGCAATCATTGCAATAATAGTACGCCTTTTTGGTGCGGAAAACCATGCACTGTAAACTCAGCGGCCAATTAGACTAAAAACCCATACCGAACAACTGAATGAAGCCTGGAAATGCTTCTAGGTGAATGCTACTGAGGTACATGATTGAACAATATTAACTGACTTACTTACTCAATAGGCCCCACCTGAGTTTACCATGAAGACCAGTTCAAACACAAAGGCCTACCCTACATCTCACCATCAACCCTTCAATGAGTATGTCACCTCTAGAAAGATAATCAGGTATGCCCCTCCCCGGCTAATGCTTACCATACTAGTCTTATACCCCTGTCACACTACGACGTAATGAGCGAACGTGAGCCTAACGTGGTGATTTTTCGTCATTACGTTGATGTACGTTGGATTACGTTATGATGACGTCATAATGACGTTAGACTGACGTCGAGCTACGTCACATTACGTCGTGTTACGTCGAGTTACGTCGAAGTTTTGGACATGTTCAAAACTTTCGACGTAGCTTGAACTTAAGGGTTTACGTTCGCCGTACGTTCTGTACACGTTCGGCGAACGTCAATGACGTTAAACAAACGTTATTAAAATGTCGGTCACTACGTTCAACTACGTTGCATTACGTTGCACTACGTTGACCCACATTAATCCGAGGGGGAACGGGCAGTCCACGTAGTGAAAACGCCGGGTTAACGGACGCCTAACGGACATCCAACGTAGGTTTACCGTTTTGCCACCGTTTCCTGACGTAAATAACATAAAGTAACGTAAAGCAACGTAGTTCTGGCGATGGAATAACGTTCATAACGTTCCGTGAGCGTAGTGACGTTGTCCTCTCTCGGTGATTGACGGTACCACTACGCTTTACCAACGTTACGTTCTCGTCCACTACGCTGCATCCACGTTCAACTTGTGCCCAAATTTGCATACTACGCCGAGAAGTTCAACGTTCTTCACGTTCTCCCTACGTTGACGTCATTACATCGTAGTGTGACAGCCCCATAACATAGCTACCTCTCCATATGTTTCTTTATTTTGTTATCTTTTTCTTTACCTGTCATTCATATCGATGGTCTTAGTTTGGCATCCCTACCTTACGTTGAATCAAATTCAATAGCTACAATCCAATTGTATATGTTTTCCCTCCACATATACTGTGTACTCTCCAGTGTTCAAATCACAAACTATCAAGGCATAATGACACAAAATCAGTTTCAGTTGTTAGAGTCCATGAAGTAAATCCGCCATGTTTGAATGAATTGGTTCACCACCTGACTACCTCAGCCAATGAAAATGACTGCTTCCTAACCTAGATTGGATTATTACCCAGGAACCTCTCAACTTCCTGCCAATGGCCGCCATGTGGATTATGTGGGCTCTGTCAATTCAAACTTTAAAGTTAATTTATCTACTGGAATTAATCTGCTAATCAGTTCACGAGTTGAGGGTAGACATAACAAGGTATGTGAAGAATATATTTTGCTTCTTAGATTGGATTTCCACCGCTGTGTATAACCTACAGTGTCATCAAAGGCCGGTTGCTCTCATACCATGTCTATGTGGTGTGGGAGGTTAAAGCTGCATAGTCCGATGAAATATCAAATTTTAAAAACCAAGCAAATTATCTAGATTTGATTTTACATGTCTAACTTAGATACCGATTCACTTATTAAGCATTTGTTTCTGCGTAGAAGGCAATACTGAGTCAATTTAACAGAACCTGTTACTGCAGAAGTCTATGGTGTCAACTTTTGGCAAGCTTGCCAACACTAATTTTCCATGTTTGCACTCAAAATATCTCAAAAGTTTACCATTTAAAATAAAAGTAACTTTGAACTAATGTAAAGTAGATACTAGTGATCGATCTAATATATTTATCTCAGGAAAAATACAGAAATTCAAAACCATCGGACTATGCAACTTTAATAATCCCTTGGGTCGGTAAAAGTGTAGGTCCGGGCGTTCTATCGACCAACTGTCTAATGGTCAAAACAAAAACAAGTCTATTCAGACTTATCCATGATAGGCAGTATAAAGCTTCAAGAAATGCTCAAGAAAAAAAAGATTAAAAATGTATGTTCTCATTTCATTTACCCACAATTTCTCCACTTTTTCTGATGGGTTATTCTTCAACCCTACTCAAGCTATTGTAGTATGCGGTGAATCTGTTATCTATACTGTTACCTACAGGTAACCCGGGGGTCCTCATCGCAAACTCCTTCAATGTATGTGCAATAACACCTCAGGTAGAGCTCGAGATACATTTTCTTTTTAAATGCATGGCTAAATGAAAAAACTTGAAAATTAAAAAAAAACTAATATAGAAACTACTAACACCCAAAACCGCGAAGGTTGGCCCGAGAAAGATCAGATAAAGACTCCTGAGTGCGGGACCAGACCAACCCAGTATAACAGCTGTCCAGCGTTGAAAACAAGCACCCTCACGGGAGCTTATACGTTATGGGTAGAATAAAAAACTTGTCACAAAAAAAAAAGACAAAAAATGAATTGGCTGGTTGGTTGTTAGTCACATCCTGGCGCTTCTAAGGTCATATCAGGATGGGTACCGACTTGTGACAGTGCACACTCATGGTGACTTTATAGTGCTGCCCCACTGGGAGACCAGGCCACCAGCACCATGACCCAACATCCCAATATCAGTCACATTATCCTGACACTGCACTAACCAGTCCTTGCCTTATCCCATTAATGCCGTGCGCTGGGCTAGGAAGCGACAAGACTAGTATAAATTTGAGGGGTCATTATAACATAGCATAAATAGACATGCGCCTTCGTAAAATATTCCAATAAATATAGGATAATAAGCTCCTGAGTCACGGTGATCCCACGGTTAGAGTTGGACTTGCTGTGGTCTATGATGTAGGATGCAGGTTGGTTGACCTGGCAGTCGGTATCTTTCTTGGGCGGCACTATAAAGCATATGATTTGGAAGGGGGTCAGGAACATCAGTAGGTCAGGCCTCACAGACTCTTCTGCTGTCCAGGTGTAGGAAGAGCCTCGTTCTGGGATTCTAGGGACTGGCTGACTAAGAATTCATCCACCCATTTGAATGGAGAGTCTAGGGGCTGGTTAACTAAGAAGTCAACTAGTCCGATTCATTTTGGTGTGTACAATATAATTTAATATAATGTTTTCACTTCAAAAATCTTAAGGTTGCCATTTAAAATAAAAGTTACATCAATTGAGAATAAAATAGATTCGAAGGACCAACCTAATATATTTATCTAAAAGATTTGCCAGAAACCCAAAGCCATCAGATTATGTAACTTTACCTGACTGGGTAAACCCTTTGGGACTGGGAGCACCCAGGTGCCAACTGCACCGGCAAGTTCCATATGCTTGCAGCAATGGCGCACCTGTAGTTGAATTGCTTTTCTCTATATGTTTCCCTGGTAATTTGTAGATCATGTCAGAAACACAGTGCTACCCGATTGCAGGTGCATTCAGGTGTACCCACAGTGTAAGCGCGTGAAACCTGCAGGCACATACAGGCGCTCCCAGCTCCAAAGAGTTAAGGGAACGGCCTCATCATTGGCTGGTTGGGGTATGGTGAACTAAAGGGTTGACGTAGAGTCTGCTTTACTAAGAGCTAACTCCCAGGTGCACGGGCCTCATTGTGATTAACTAAGAAATCGACTGCCCATGTTGAGAGGTGGAATCGTAGCTCTTCTGGGTCTGGTTAACTAAGAGGTCAACTACCCAGGTGTACAATCCTCACAACGGGGACTTTATTACTAAGAACTGAACGATTGTTTTGGGTTTTTGTTGTTTAACATTCATTGATTAAACAGGGTAAATTCCAATCATGGACGAATGGTCTCCCTCATTTCATTGATGCTTGCACTATCTTAGTAATGCCACACATTGGGCTATGTAGTGACACGTGCACATTTTAATGTCATTCGTTTGACTCGGCCCGGTGTTGCGGTTTCCGAGGCACACCAGTTTGCCAGGGACACATCCATTCAAATGCATTGTCAACGGCTGTGAGCAAATCTTCATACAGAAAAAGTCAAATATCTCTCAAATTAGACCACCTAGAAACAAATCGCTTGGTACACATAAAAAAAAACATGTTTACCAAAAAGACTATATTAAATTGATATGGTTGGGGTTCTGGATTTCTATTAATTTTGAATAAAACTAACATTTTGCACTGCGCGTATCGTCAAACTCAAGGCATTGTCAATGGTCGTGAGCAATGTTCATACAGAAAATACAGAAAAAGTGAAATATCTCTAAAACCACACCACCTAGAAACAAATCGTTTGGTACACATATCGAAAACATCTTTACCAAAAACATTATATTAAATTTATAAGGTTAGTGATGATGCTGTTCGGTTTTGACCCATGTGCAGAAGCGATGTGTCCCTGGCAAACTGGTGTGCCTCGGAAACCGCAACACCGGCCCAGGGTTCAAATCTCATGACCTAACACAGGCGCTGATGAGTGCGTCCCCGCCCTGATATGACCAGGACGTAAAACTCCAACAACCAACCATCAAGTGCAATGTAAGGTGGCCTTTAAGAGAGTGGTTTGTGCTGATCTCACCAGACGGCGTTGCTGGGTGTCTGAGCCGGGATCAGAGCGCGGGATGAGCCGGGATTAACAAGTCTCACCTTCAGTTGAACCTCTCTTCACACACACATACACCCCTGGAGGAAACACGCACACGTGACCACCCCACAGTGAGGGATGGGACATATGGATGTATCCACGGTCACTGCACATGTGTAAGGAACTAGGCACAATACAGGAACTAGCTACATCCAACCTGTGTAACACAGTCCAGGTTTACTTTGTTGACCTGCTACTAGGCACCCAGCACCCAGCCGGCATCCATCGTAGTGCCATGGAACTTACTTACTTGCTTCCTTACTTACTTACTTAGTTACTTACCTACTTACCCTCACATGCACGGTGAGTGTGGCATAAGCATACTTCATCCCAATAAGGAAGGAGACTGTCACTGAACCCACACCTGGGTGGGTTATGTATATATATATATATATATATATATATATATATATATATATATATATATAATATATATATAGGACCTTTCTGCGCAGTGGACCGTGAATGGGGTTACCAATAGGATCCTCTGGAGCAGTGACCTGTATCCTAAGCAGCGCACAGCTGCAGTGTGTATATAAATAATAATAATAATATATAACATTATGTAGTATAGTATATATATTATATATGTCATATATATATTATATATATTATCAATATTATATATGTTATATATATTATATTCATAATATTTACACTACGGATACAATATATTATATGTACTATATATATATCGCATAAATATGTTGTCTTTAACATACATTATATAATATATTATCACATATTATATTATATTATATCAAATATATATATATATATATATATATATAATATATATATATATATATATTATATATATATATATACATATATGGGCGGGAGGGAGCGGGGAAGGGGAGGAGGGGGGGGGATGAGAGGGGGAGGGGCGGGGAAATGGGTTGTTGGTGCTTCGGTTTAACATCCTAGCAATATCTCAGGTCATATTAGAACAGGTGCTGACTTGTGACAGTACGTAGGAGAGGGGAGGAGATTGGAGGGGGTGGGAGGGGAGGGAATGAGATAGGAGGGGAGAGGAGAAGGGGAGGGAATGGGATAGGAGGGGAGAGGTGAGAGGGAAGGAGAGGAGAAGGGAAAGGGAAGGGATGGGAATGAGAGGGAGCGCGGGGAAGGGGGTTGTTGTTGTGGTCTTAGCAACATCTAAGGTCATATTAGAACCGATACTGATTTGTGACAGTGCGTCCTCATGGCGACGTTATAGTGCTGCCCCACTGAGATACCGTGCCCCCTGCGGACTATGAGCCGATATACCACTCAATCATATTATCCTGATACTGAGCCGACTCATCCCCAATAGCCGATGTGTACTGTTTGTGCTGGGGGGTCGTTAAACAAACAGAAACACAGAGCCGACCAATCATTGCTATGTCCTACCAATGTCGAGTGCTAATATCAATGTGGTAAGTCATTGATTTGACTGGGCCGGGACTCGAACCCAGCACCCTCCGCACATGGAGCCTATGCGTTTACCGATTCGACAACAGTATCCCGGTGGCCGGGGTGGGGCAGAGAGAGGCGGGGGTTGTGAGGTGGTTGTTATAGGCTAGTCTGTCCTAGTCTCAACCCGCCTGTCCTAGTTACTCGCAGGTGGAGTGGGTGGGTGTGGGAGGGAGGGGGGAGGGGGTAGGGGGAGGGGGGGACCCGCATCAAGCATCACCTTAATAGACGAGATCACCGTTCCGTCTGCGCATGCGCTGAAAACGGCACTGGCAGCAAAGCAAAGGCATTCGGCCATTGAATTTGCCGATAGGCATAGGGCAAAACTTCAATTTTATTCAAAATTAATTTTTAAAATACATAACAATGTGGCACAAACATGGATGGATGGATGCAATATAATGATATAATGAATAAGTTTAAGACACAACTCTCCATAATTAAGCATTTTGAGCTAAGAAACATACAATTTCAGTCACTTTACAGGCTGATGTTTACATCACCATTGACTAGACATAAGTAAATCTTGTTCTAAATATTAAAATGTCAAAAGTGTCAACAAAAACTTATTTCAAAGAAATATATAACCAATATCTGATTAACCCTACTCATTTTCTAGTTCTACATATGTCATTAAGCATGGGATATAAATAAAAACATGAATTAAATAAGTAAAACTGACTCTGGCTATGGCTCTAACACTAGTCTAAGTACCCAGATTTGTCTAAATCTAAACGCACATGGCATAACATGTGCTGATTATATTGATGTGAATGCAATGCTGGATAAAATATTAACATCTTAATTTATTATATATATTTTTTTAGTTGGTATTCTATGTATCAAACAAGAGCTGAGATGAGCTGAAACTAGTACATTTCATAGCTGCACCCAGTGTCTTCTTAGCACGTGCCATGTGGTTCTCGTCGATTTGTTTTTCTTCCACGCATCCCACAATGCACCGCGCCGCTGGAATAGCGATGTAGTCTATACCGCCCGGCCTTAATTAGTGACAGTCTAATTAGGGCCAAGTCTTGGCATGTCCCGTAAACACTTAATCTGGGTTAGCCATATTTACCAACACCACAAAAGAAGTACAGTAAAACCGCTCTAAATTAACCGACCATGGGACCGACTTTAACCGACTTTAAATGGTCTATTTAGGGAGGTGGTCGGCTTAGGGAGTTTAAAAAAATCATTACAATGGTATTGTACGGGCAATCGTTTGGGCCCCAAATAAAGCGATTGATATATATATATATAGGGGAGTGGTAGATCTGTGGAGGTGGTCGGGGTTAGAGAGGTTTTATTGTAGCCTTATATTGCCAATTGTTGATTATAGCGGGATGAAGAACTCGTTTGTTAGTGTTTAATGCATGGAGGAAATTGATATATCTCCGTAGTATCTAGTGTAGTGTAGTGTTTTGAAAGGAAATGGGAGTTTATTCCCCGTTAATATTGCTGCCTGTGTACATACTCATGTGGTTGGTTGGTTGGTTGTTGGAATGTTACGTACTGGCAACATCTAAGGACATATCAGGATGGGTATTGACTTGTGCGACAGTGTGCACTCATAGTGACTTTATACCAGTCCTTGCCCTATCATATTAATGCTGAGTGCCAAGTGAGGAAACGACAAGTATCAATTTGATAGGTTCCTGGTTTGATTCGACCGGGAATTGAACTCCCGATCTCCCGCACGGGAGGCCTGCGATCTACCGATCCTGCATCCACGTCCGGTCTCACATACGTGTGTTTATGACCATGAATGCATTTAGATCATCAACTGCACTATCAATCCATATATAGATACACATATACAGTAAAACCTCTCTAACCGACCACCTCCACATATCGACCTCTCCCGTATATTGATCGCTTTATTTGGGTCCCAACAATACCATTGTAATCATATTCTAATTCACTAAACTGACCACCTCCCTAAATGGACCATTTAAAATCGGTCGCAAGATCGGTCGATTTAGAGAGGTTTTACTGTATAGAGGCCGATTAATATGGGATAACCTGCTTGCGGGAATTTGACACCGAATTATTTATTATTGCTATTTTATCATTTAAAATGAAAATGACGGAAAATGACTAATTCTTATTTGTGTAGCGATTTGTTTTTTTTGGAGGGGTCTGATTTGAAAGAATTGTGTGTAGTTTAATTCTGTCTTCCCTCTTTCGTAAAAATCTAAGGGAGCGTGGGGTTGCGTTTTGGGGTATGGAGTAGATCATGGTGAGAGGGTTCGGCTTCGAGGGTTGGCGTCGAATTAGCGGACACACTGACCTGTTAATATGGGAGGTGGATAGCCTGCAGCGACCACCTGTATAATTAGGGCAGAAGCCCGGGGCGGGGCCAGAGGTTGGACGCCAATGCCTGCAGGGTGTGTTTGTACTCTGCATAAAACAGCAGCCCAATGGATTACTAGAACAGGCGTTGTATTACGGACAACATTGTTCTCATAGACGCGGTTGTGATATACTATGGCCTAAGGAGATACGCAGCTACTTGTGCACAGGGTGCGATGACCGATTCGGTAGAGCTCGGGAGTTTGGTTCCCAGTCGAGTCAAACCAATGACTTATCAAATTTACACTTGTCGCTTCTTAGCCTGGCGCTTGGCATTAATAGGATAAGGCAAGGACTAGTTAGCTCAGTGTCAGGATAATGTGACTGAGTGGGATATCAGGTCATGATTCTGGTGGCCTGATTTCCCAGTGGGGCAGCACTATAAAGTTGCCATCAGTGCGCATTGTCACAAGTCGTTACCTGTCCTGATATTACCGTATATGTTGCTAGGATGTAAGGCCCCCGGCAAAGAGACAAACAAGCAAATCCAAAGTTGGCCAGCAACCCGGTTTTCAGCTGAGGAGCCTTTAAGGAGCATCCCGATACCTTAAGCTGCACAGGTCCGGCTGCCTGTTAAAAGAGTATGTGACAGGAAACAGCAAGGCCAAGGGAGATACACTCTGAAAGTAAGACATTGTGTGATAGGAAACAACAAGGCCAAGGGAGGTCCACTCTGAAAGTAAAACATTGTGTGATGGGAAACAACAAAGCCAAGGGAGGGCCACCCTGAAAGTAAAACATTGTGTGACAGGAAACACCAAGTCCAAGTGAAGTCTGCCCTGAAAGTAAAACATTGTGTAAGAAGGAAACACCAAGGCCAAGGGAAGTCCGCCCTGAAAGTAAAACATTGTGTGACAGGAAACGCCAAGTCCAAGGGAAGTCTGCCCTGAAAGTAAAACATTGTGTGACAGGAAACACCAAGGCCAAGGGAAGTCCGCCCTGAAAGTAAAACATTGTGTGACAGGAAACGCCAAGTCCAAGGGAAGTCTGCCCTGAAAGTAAAACATTGTGTGACAGGAAACACCAAGGCCAAGGGAAGTCCACCCTGAAAGTAAAACATTGTGTGACAGGAAACGCCAAGTCCAAGGGAAGTCAGCCCTGAAAGTAAAACATTGTGTGACAGGAAACACCAAGTCCACGGGAAGTCCGCCCTGAAAGTAAAACATTGTGTGACAGGAAACACCAAGGCCAAGGGAAGTCCGATCTGAAAGTAAAACATTGTGTGATGGGAAACAACAAGGCCAAGGGAGGTCCGCCTTGAAAGTAAAACATTGTGTGACAGGAAACACCAAGGCCAAGGCAAGTCCACCCTGAAAGTAAAACATCGTGTGACAGGAAACACAGAGGGCAAGGGAAGTCCGCTCTGAAAGTAACTCCCTCCCATTCAACAGTACATGTGTTGTTCTTGGCGGATGTGGTCGATAAACAGCTGAAAGAAGGAGTTTGAGAACAAGTGGACATTTTTAGTGACTCAAGATTCAGGTTCTGATTGCCAGCTTTGGTGACGTCACAGGCTGCGTCGCTGTGACGATGGAGACTTCAGATGGTGGTAGGGCGATAATACCCAAAACCCAGAGGTTGTATGTACTCTTCTTTCATTTCCTCATTTACCTTTGTTTATGTGTTAAGATGTATTTCTTTATTTAGCTATATATATATATTCTCCAGTGCGACTGCCACTAGTCAACAGCCAGGGGAGACGACGTAGGCTGAAGCTGGTGCCACTGGTACAGTGTTGGGTGTGACGGAGTATTACAATACAAGAATAATTCCCTTCCGTATCGTTATACTCGCATAATACATTATGCATCACATACATATTTTAGTTTTTTTGTTGTACATTGGTCGATTAAGCAGGGGGTATTTTCAATCGTATACAATTGGTCTTCCACATTCCACTGCTCCTTGCCATATCCTAGTAATGCTGAACACCGGGCTAAGTAGTGGCAAGTATAATTTTTAAGTCGTTGGTTTGACTCGACCAGGATTGGCACATGTGGGTTTGACTCTCATGAACGACCAAAATGGGAGGTGGGCGCTCAACTCATCCGGCCAACCCCGTCTGGTACATGTGTTATATAGCCCGCACCGGAGCATGGCCGAATCAGTAAGAGCACCGGCTGGCTTCTTGTGAGTTCAAACTCCGGCCGAGTCAAACCAATGACTTATAAAATTTATATGTGTTACCTAGCCTGGCGCTCGGTAGTACTAGGATAAGGCAAGGACTGGTTAGCTTAGTATCAGGATAATGTGACTGAGTGGGATATTGTGTCATGTTGCTGGTGGCCTGATCTCCCAGTGGAGTAGCACTTTAAAGTCGCCATAAGTGGACACTGTCGCAAGTCGGTACCCATCCTGATATGACCATAGATGTTGCTAGGGCGTAAAGCTCCAACAAACTAAGAAAAAATCGACCAGACCACACACGTGTTGGTAAATTAACAAGGAATGGGTGAATCGTATCTGCAGTTAAAGACACCCTTTCGCGATCAGTGATGTCCTGCCTTCCTGCTTGTCCACCTGCCCGCTTGCCCGCTTGCCTTGTGTTGGCAGACCTTCTGTCACAGGGTGACACCTGAGAAGGCCTTACTTGGAGGCTACTTTTTTATGCCCCTTACTCTGGCAGTCTGGCAGCTTCGGGCCGACCAGACGGGATGGCCAAATGAGTTGAGCATCCGTCTCCCGTTTTGGTAGATCGTGGGATTCGAACACTCGTGGAGTCAAACCAATGACTTAAAAATGTATACTTGTCGCTTCCTAGCCTGGCACTCAGCATTATTAGGGTAGGGGTAGGACTGGTTGGCTGAGTGTAAGGGTAATATGACTGAGTTGGATATCAAGTCATGGTGGTGATGGCCTGGTATCTTAGTGGGGCAGCACTATGAAGTCACCATGAGTGCGCACTGTCACAAGTCGGTAGCTGTCCTAGTATGACCTTAGATGTTGCCAGGACGTAAAATTCCATAAACCGACCAACCAGCTGTGGGCCTGCTGGGTGGAGGCGTGGCCACGCGCGGCTTTGATCGTGTTTTATACTTCTTATGGCGGACCAATAGAGGGTATGCACTGACGTCATGCTAAACGGAAGTGTGGCCACTGTGGTGATACAACCACAATAACAAACCCAACAAACTCAATGCATTATCAATGGCAGTGAGCACTTCATACAGAAAAAGTTAAATATCTCTAAAACCACATCACCTAGACACAAACCGCTTGGAACACATAGAAAACATGTCTAACAAAATGATTATATCAAATTGATATGGTTAGGGTTCTGGATTTCTATTCATTTTGAATAAAACTGACGGTTTGCACTGCGCATACCGGTGTAGCAGGAAATCGCAAACCCTGTAAATCGCAAACCCCCACTTGTGATTTCCTAGGAAATCGCAAACCCCCATGCCATATATGGGCATGGGGGGTTTGCGATTTCCTAGGAAATCGCATATCCCCCCTGGAGATCGCAAACCCCCCATTCGGCGGCGGCGGCGATTTGTTTACTTTACGTTCGTCGAATTTAGGGTTAAATTGGTCAAATTTCACTTATTTGGTTACCAATTTAACCCTAAATTCGAAGCGTTATTAAGGCTACCGCCGCATTGGCGGCGATATTACTAGTTATATTTTCGAATCGACGAACGTAAAGTAAACAAATCGCCGCCGCCGCCAGTATGGAACGCGACGTCGATGCGGGCGGCGATTTGTTTACATTACGTTCGGCGATTAATATCGCCGCCAATGCGGCGGTAGCCTTAATAACGCTTCAAATTTAGGGTTAATTTAATGAAATTTCACGATTTGAGTATATAATTCTGTTAAATATGGTCGCATTGAATAGATTTGGCCCGAATCGGTCCCAAAACACAGGGGGGTTTGCGATTTCCAGGGGGGGTTTGTGATTTCCTAGTAAATCGCAAACCCCGGGGTGTGCAATTTCCAGGGGTTTGCAATTTACTGCCACACCGGCAAAGTCAATGCATTGTCAATGGTCGTGAGCAATCTTCATACAGAAAAAGTTAAAAATCTCTAAAACCACACGACCTAGACACAAACCACTTGGAACACATATAGAAAACATGTTTGATAAATAGAGTATACTAAATTTATAAGGTTAGGGTTCTGCATTTCTATTAAATTTGAATAAAACTGAAAGAATGATCTACTATGTTACTGCAACCGGCAGGTTGTTTACTGGTTGATATCGCCACAATGGCCGCGCATTCGGTTGATGACGTCACGGGAATACCCTCTATAGGCCTTGGTGAGGAATGCAGCCCAACCCACATGTACGGCGCCTGGGTAATTATCCCACATCTCACTGCACACTGCCGTCTGCAGTCTTACTTGAATATTTATTTCAAGTAAGAGTCTTCTTTTATTATTTCATTGACTAACAGGTAATATCCTATGCAAAATAAAGGTCTGCTAGGCTGTAGAAAAGTCTACATTCTCCATGTAACAAATTCATGCCTTTAAAACACCATATTTTTTAAATGAACATGTTGCCTTTTTTTTAATATGTCACATTAGGCATTAATTTTTTCACATCTATTCCTCGAATGTGTAAGAATACCAATTCTATAAAGAAATATCTCCTCTACTCTTTCCATCATTGATTTTGACCATTACATCCTGGAAAATAAATTGGCCCCATTTACCATGAAACGACCCATATATTTGTTACATTTATGCTAACAAATTTAAAAAGTTCAAATTCAATCGTAAATCACATGCGCAACCCTATCGGAGACTGGTTTATCTGCAGGTGGGTGGGCGGCAAGTTTGGGAGAACGACCTAACTACTCAGTCAGAGCGGTGTCTTGGTGAAAAGTGCAGGGCCGGTGGCTGGGCAGAAGTGACATCTTGTTGTGGTTCCAGCTCATGGTTTGCTTGCTCTAGGTGGCGACACTATCGGTAGGAGTCGAACCAGGGGGTGACAGTGTCACCCTTTGCTGGGCACGAATCACCCATGTTGCCGAAGCAACGTGAACTATTTATCAGGAAGAGTACCAACTTGTGGTAGTGTGCGCTCATGGCGACTTTATAGTGCTGTCCCACTGGGACACCAGTCCCATGGCACCATGACCCAATTTCCCACTCAGTAACATTTTCCTGATACTGAACTAACCAGTCCTTTCCCTATCCTATCAATGCCAAGTGCCAGGCTAGATAGTGAAAAGTATCAATTTTGTACGTCATTGGTTTGACTCGGCTGGGGTTCGACCTCCTGACCTTCCACATGGGAAGCCTGCACTCCTAACGATTCAGCCACCACTTCCGGTCTCCTACTTACTAAAGGATAGACAGATTCTGACCAACTTGAAGGTGTTGCTATCTTTAATGAGACATGATCAGCGCGTAATTACAAATTAAGTAGGCGCCTGAAATGAAAGAAAGAATAAAGAAAGAAAAGGGGAAGAATGTTGCTCTCGTATTACTGCGGCTGGTGAGGTGCTCGGGGATTGAGCACGTGTAGCAAGCACCACAATATGAAAGCTGCTGCTTGCTATGCTTGCTATGCTTGATATGGTTCAAAGTCTAAAGTTGCATAGTCTGATGGGGTTAAAGCTGCATAGTCCGATGAATTATCAAATTTTCAAAACCAAACCAATTATCTAGATTTGATTTTACATATCTAACTTAGATACCGATGCACTTATTAAGCATTTGTTTCTGCGTAGAGGGCAATACTGAGTCAATTTAACAGAACCTGTTACTGTAGAAGTCTATGGTGTAAGAGTTTTGGCAAGCTTGCCAAAACTAATTTTCCATGTTTGCACTCAAAATATCTAAAAGGTTTACCATATAAAATAAAAGTAACTTTGAACTAGTGTAAAGTAGATACTAGTGATCGATCTAATATATTTATCTCAGAAAAGAATACGGAAATTCAAAACCATCGGACTATGCAACTTTAAGTTTCTGTCAATTTTGTCATATTCGGCTGATTGTTACAATTACAGTTGAACCCGCGGGTTCGAACCCTGGTGGAGTCAAACCAATGACTTAAAATTAATAATTGTAGCTTCCTAGCCATGCGCTCGGCATTATTAGGATAAGGTAAGGACTGGTTGGCTCAGTGTCAGGATAATGTGACGGAGTGGGATATCAGGTCATGGTGCTGGTGGCCTGGTCTCCCAGTGGGGCAGCACTATAAAGTCATATATATGCACACTGTCACAAGTCGGTACCCGTCCTGATATGACCTTAGATGTTTCCAGGATGTAAAACTCCAACCAATCAACCTTACCTTAGGTTGAAGTAGCATTGATTTAAAATGGCTAACTTAGCAGATCTTTTCATGGTAAATGGGGCCAAAGTGTTACATGAGGGTCAAATATGAATATTGTGTATTTTCCTCATTTTTTCACTGAGTAGCCAACTCTTGTCCATATATATACTGGTAACGTGAAGGGAAAGATACTTGAGATTACCATTTTGTCAGAAAAAGCAGAACTAATTGAGTAGCCAGCCCCAAGTGTGGACCTATTAATCACCAAGTGTGGATTTATTAATCAAATCAATTATTTAATCAAATTGATTTCATGAAACAATAAATTTATATATTGTGATCCCCTAAATATAGGAATGCACTGTAAAGAAATCTGCATGTGATGATTATATCCTTCCCAATTTTGAGTTGTGGACGTAACACAATATAATGGGATACCAAAAATAGTATGGAACTTCAACTTCATTTTTTTTCCATAAAGGTGCTTTGTAGAAAAATGATATTACTAACCACGGTACTAGAAAATAGCCTTACAGGTGCAACAATAGCTACTGTTTTTTTACTGAAGCTCTGGTATTCCCAGGATAACATAGTTCCTAATTTAACAAGCATGAGACAAGCAATGGACACGACAGTTACGTCCAGAACCAGTTTAATCACCATGGAATATTAAATAGAAAAAAAAGTATATATGCATACAAAATGAATATTTATTTCAAGTAAAAGTCTTTTTTATTATTTCATTGACAAACAGGTAATATCCTATGCAAAATAAAGGTCTACTAGGCTGTAGAAAAGTCTACATTCTCCATTAAAAAATGCATGCCTTTAAAACGCCATATTTGTGTAATGAATGTGTTGGCTTTTTTTTAATGTCACATTACGCCTTAATTTTTTCACATTTATCCCTCCAATGTGTAAGAATACCCATTCTATAAAGAAAATAACTCCTCTACTCTTTCCATAATTGTTTTTGACCATTACATCCTGGAAAATACATTGGCCCCATTTACCATGAAACGACCCATTATATTTTAAGCATAAACATGCTAAATTAATTTTGGTATGCAGATCAAACTCTAACCCCATAGGATTAGGAGATTCTATTAAATGGACTTAGTTTAGTGTTATGCAGCAACAAATGTTTAATGCATGCATCATGATCTAAGTACAATCAAATCTAGGTAAGTATTTTGGTTTTGAAGATGTGATGCTTTCATTGCACTATGGATCTTTAAATATCGCACGGCTAACCAGGTGGGTAGTATGCTGTGTACTACTTAGCCACCAGACTGTCTGTCTAGCTACACTGGGATGCGGTAGCCGAATTGGTCAGAGTAGTGGCTTCCCTTGTGTAAGGTCAGGGTTTTGAATAACCGCCAAGTGAATCTAATGACTTGCAGAATTGACACTTGTCACTATCTAGCATATTGCTCGAGCATTACTAGGATAGGACAAGGACTTCTAGCATTGATACTTGCCACTACCTAGCCTGGGGCTCGCCATTACTAGGATAGGGTGAGGACTGGTAAGGTCAGTATCAGGATAATGTAACTGAGTAGGATATGAGGTCATGGTGCTGGCCTCCTAGTTTCCCACTAAGGCAGTACTATTAAGTTGCCATAAGTGCGCGCTGTCATAGGTCGGTACCCATCCTTATATGAACTTAGATTTAGCTCAAATGTCATCATCATCATCATGCTGTCATTCGCAATGCGACAAAGACTGCTTTCATTACTTAACCGCCGCTTTGTGCGGTTGTACATTTCATAAAAGCTGCTTGCAAAGTGTTGAAGTGCTGCTGGCTTTTGTAAGTTACTACTCTCAGGGAGCAAATAGAGGTCTCACACCGGCAAGAACATGTCAAGACAGGCGCAAACTATTTGTCCATGCAGTGGCTGGTTGGGAGATGTTGGGAGTTCCATTCATCACCGCCCTTAATGCTGCCACAATAACATGGTTTTCTGTTAGGGTTTGCTCCCTTAGCCTTTGATTCTATCAAGAACCAGAACTTGTACCACAAGACAGTGGTTTACAACTTTGCAAGCCAGGGGCGTCAAACTCCCTGAGGTATTTTAGCACCTAAGGTATCCGAGGTACTGCATTACCCGCATACCGCATCAAATGTAAAACCCCAGCAAACAACCGTCTGACTATATTATTACTTGTTCCGAGTCCCTGTCCGCTGATTCTGTTGGAAGGACTGAAGCTAGGACCTGGTGTGTTTGCATAGCCGGGAGTGAGGTTTTTTTTCCTTCCCAGCCCTTTCTTCATTATAATTTATAGACCCAACCTTTGAAGCACACATTAAACTCATAGGCACACAGGACATGATGACCCAACTTGATAGAGTTTTTGGCCTACGTTTGTTTCTAACGTAGATTGCAGTGAAATTACCACTTCCTGCATGTGTGTTCACCAGTTCTCCCACCTACTGACAATTGTTGACACTACAGCTATCGATAGAGTGCTGACTCTGGTCACCCACACCCTGACATAATTAGTAACCAGGTAACCCCCTCCATCAACCCCTATGTGCAGGTAGCAGGGCTCACGGGTCGCTCCACAAGTGCATCACACACATTGTCCACTCCGGGTGTGCTACCCCTGTGTATGTCCCCTGCGACTGGCATGTACGCTACATCTGTGTTCTGGATTGATGCGTTGTGGCTCCCACCCCTCATACGAGAGCGAGTAGCCTGATTAGTGGCCTGCTGGGTCCCAACTTCAGTATGTTGGAATATACATACACATAATTATTATCATGCTTTTCTTGATATATATATATGTTTTATGTAGCCATATCAATTTGGCCTAATAGACTGCTTACTTGTCATGTGGAGCAAAGTGTGCCCTGGTTTTGCTCTAAGTTCATGTATTCATTATTATATTCACCATTCTTTATTATTATTATGAATGGTATGATGTAAGAAGAAATAGTGTCCGTCTACATCAGTGGTAGGAAAGGTGGGCGGATGGTGGCGCCACCGGTACAGTTTCGTATTAATGGTATAGAATGATGTTTAATTACCTTCCGTACATTTATTCTCACATAGAAGGCTATACCTCACATAAATAGGTCCAATCACGTGTCAATCTGTCATCTGATATTGCTCTCATCTCATGTTTTCATTATCAACACTATCATTATTTTGGTTATTGTTGGTACTCTGATTGTCCTGACCTAAGGTTGTATAACCATATCACAGATTTCGTACGGGTCTTTGAAAACGTGGAAAGTCATGGAATTTGATCATTCAAGATTCTAGGCCTGGAAACTCATGGAATTTGTCTAAGGATCCTTGAAAATCTTTGAAAATGGAAAATCGTAACTATTTCTCTTTACGTCTATATTCGCTGACATACCCAAAGTTTAATCGGTGATGTTTTCTATTTAAAGTGATTTTTTATGGGCTTGTTTTCCTGCCTCTTGTTTTTTGTATTAAAACTATACATATGTTGTTGATATATTTTATGCTTATTTACACTTCACATCTTGCACAGTGCATTATGCATATGGCTGTGTTTTGGTCTACTTTATTTAATAAACGTCTTAAAAAACGTCCTGAAATCTTGCACTGAGAGGTCCTAGAAAGTCCTAGAATTTGATATGTCAAAAGGGTATGAACCCTCTGCCAAGAGATCCACTCACATGTCAAGTTGAGCAAAGTTTGGTCTGATGTCATCATAATAATAATTATTATTATGATTGTCTAGACATAAGGTTGTATAGGCATAATAATTGGTCCAATTTCATGTACTACTTACTTGTCAAGTTGTCATTTAACGGTGGAGAACGAGTGTGCCCTAATGTTATCCTAATTTCATTTATTGTTTATTATTATTCCCATCTTCATCATCATGCTGCTTACATGTCAAGTTGTCATTTCATGGTGGACAGAATGGGTCTCGATATCCTAATTTCATGTATTGTTTGTCATCATTATATATGCTTACATGTCAAGTTGCCATTTACTGGTGGACCTAGTATGTCCCAGTTTTGTCCTATTTTCATGTATTGATCATCATCATCATCATTCTGCATACATGTCATGTTGCCATTTACTGGTGGACCGAGTATGTCCCAGTTTTGTCCTATTTTCATGTATTGATCATCATCATTCTGCATACATGTCATGTTGCCATTTACTGGTGGACCGAGTATGTCCCAGTTTTGTCCTAATTTCATGTATTGATCATCATCATCATCATTCTGATAACATGTCAAGTTGTCATTTACTGGTAGACTGAGTATGCCCCAGTTTTGTCCTAATTTCATGTATAATCATCATCATCATTCTGATTACATGTCAAGTTGTCATTTACTGGTAGACTGAGTATGTCCCAGTGTTGTCCTAATTTCATGTATTGATCATCGTCATCTTCATCATCATCATCATCATCATTCTGATTACATGTCAAGTTATCATTTACTGGTAGACTGAGTATCTCCCAGTTTTGTCTTAATTTCATGTATTGGTCAGCATCTTCAGCATCTTCAGCATCATCATCATCATTCTGCTTACATGTCAAGTTGTCATTTAATCGTGGACAGTGTGCCCCATGTTGTCCTAATTTCATGTATTGGTCATCATCACCATTCTCCGTAGATATCAATTTGTTATTTCACGTTGAAAACGAGTGTCCTGATATCCTAATTTCATGTATTGGTTATCATCATCATATACTGCTCACATGTCAAGTTGTCATTTTATGGTGAACAGAGTGTGCCCCGGTGTTGTCCTAATGTCATGTATTATCATCATCATCATCATTCTGCTGACATGTCAAGTTGTCATTTCATGATGGACAGTGTGTCCCAGTGTTGTCCTAATTTCATCATCATTATGCTCATCATCATCATACTGCTTACCTGTCAGGTTGCCATGTCATACTGGTCGATGATTGTGTGCTGACGCTGTCCTAATTCCGTGTGATTGCAGGAAAAACAGCAGTGGGGACCTCCACAGTCGCCTCAAAACACGGAAGCTTCTCGGTGTTGGGGAGACTGACGATGGAGACGTACACAGGTCCAAGGTAACACGACTCAGTCGGCTTGCCCTTCTCCCCAGAAAGTCAAATAGCGTCAGCTACTCTCCCTTGTACCCCAGTCACACTACCGCTTGTGACCGCTTGCAACCACTCTGGGACCACAAAAAAATGGTTTGCAAGTGGTAAGAAAGTGGTCGCAAAATGGCACTCAGTGGTCGCCAACATCTTTGCGACCATTTTGGTCAGCTACTGCACTAAGGACCTCCTTGTAACCAAAATGGTCACAAATAGGTCAGTGATCATCGCTTTGATCGCAAGGAGGTCACCAGTGACTCCGGCTTCTTTGGTCCAAAGTGGTCACAAAGTGGTTGCAAGCGGTCACAAGCCATAGCGTGACGGGGGGCTTTACCGGTCTTAATGCAGGGCATCAACCACACCGATTTCCCCTGCCACGAAACGAAATAATTCATTAAAGCCGCATAATCCAATCGTTTTGAGCTCCTGCCATAAGTCTAAAATGGATATATTAGGTTGATGTTTATAGTCTATTTTGACTCGAAGTAACATTTAGTTTTTATTAGAACTGGTTAACTTTGGAGATATTTAAAGTGAAAAATATGCAAATCAATTTTGCTGCGCATACCGAAATGCCGGACAGGCTAAGGTTCATACATCATGCCTTGCAGCACTAACAGGTTCTATTAAAGTGACTTAATACAGTATTGCAGTTGGATGTGTAGGATTAATTGTAGACAACTATAAATCTGTCTGGATAATAGCTACGTGTGTGCAATTTAATGGTGCTGTTTTGTGCTCACAACTTGTTGATTATTATAACCAAGCTATTATATTCATTATCATAAGTAAAATATATATTACGATTTATTGCTGCAATGTTCTCTTCTTTCGCCCCGCCCCCCAATATATATAAATATATATATAATATATATATAATATATATATATTTATAATATCAATCAATGGGTGCCGTCTTCTCGAAGAAGGTTGGCTGCAATGGACCTCCATCTCTTCCTGTCATTCGTTCCTCTCACGCATTCCGCATAGCTCATTGCTGTCCACTCAGTGATTTATAATATACATATTTATAGATATATATGTTGGCTTCTCTAGTAGCTGTGCAATAAAATTAATATAATTAAATGATGGATGATTTCCTGCTTTAAAAGAATTGTTAACAACTTAATTGTGCATTATTCTCTTCTTGTTGCAGAAGTCAATTTGTGGTGGCCTGCTTAATATTTACAATTGAGTTTCTTTGTGGCAGCTCTATTCCCAGGGTACTTTTGGGTGTCCAAAATTGGTTTTATATAATGCTTGAAAAGGTTCAAGTAAACGCAGTGCTCATTGGATTTTGAGTACTGTAATAACACAAATCAGGGGGTTTGTTGTTTTTTTTGCGTTAATTTTGTTGTGTTTTTAATGTTTAAGAAAGTTTTGGCTTCATCGGATTGTGCAACTCTAAATTAGTCTGGATAATAGCTACGTTTAATAACTGTTTAAATGTATAAAGGATACCCACAAGCATCCTGTGGAGAATGTCCTCTAGCACTGTGCAGAGGCTGTTCACTAGCCTTGACTTCGCAATTGCTCCACTACATCAAGGGTCCATATGGGGCCTGGAAAGTCTTGAAAGGTCTTGAACTTCATTTGCCCCATTTCAAGGCCTTGAAAAGCCTTGAATTTAACATATTTTGGGTAATTAGTCTTGAAAAGCCTTGAATGCCATTAAATTGTCCCCACTGATTTAAATTAATCCGAAATCGCCATTGTTATTTTTTTCCTGAAATCCAAATGAAAATAGTCTTGAATTCCTATCAAAAACAGCCTTGAAAAGCCTTGAAATAGCCTTGAATTCCATATCTTCACATGTGTATGGACCCTAATGCCTAATTCTGTTCAATGTGGTAGATTTCACTTGCCCTTTTGTTCCAGTTGAGTCAGATCCTAGGTCACAGTGAGCAGTTGTTTGTCAGGCTGCCCCGGGGTCTGCGTGTGTGGCAACTGTTCACGGCCATTATGTTCTCCACCCTTGGGTGCTGGGTGAGTATTAGGCCTAAAGAAAGATATTTATATTATGTTTCCGGTTGCGCGACCGACCCTGCAAACAAAAACAAAGAATGTTGCTGAGCATCTTTTACTCTTCTTTTCTTTGCTTCAATGAAGATTTTCTGACAAATTACATGGGTTGTTGCATCCAATTACATCATGGTGAAGAAAGGATCCATGAGTAAAAGCAAAACATAACAAAAATGTTAAATCCCTATCTACCCTACTTTTACGCTTGTCTGCAACCAGAAACACAACTTTTTTTTGTAGGCCTTAAGTAACTGAGACTCTCCTAAAGGCCCTGTCACATTACGGCGTATGGCGGGAGCGTATTGAAAACCTACGTAGGTCCTGCGCGTGCCGGCCTATGATGACATTTGGTGACCTTTCGGGTGGTTTTGAGCGTATGTGGAACCTACGAGGAGCGTACGAGGAGCGTATGGGAGCGTGCTGTGACATTTTTTGACAGTATGGGCCATACGCCCTCATAGGTCGTTTTTTTTTTAGCATGCACAAACAAATTTGGACGGACGGATTTATGAAAGCGTATGGCGGCGTATGCCTCATACGCTTCACATACGCCGGCATCTGGCGGCATCTGGCGGCGTATGAGTAGCGTATGAGTAGCGTATGCGTAGCGTATGAGTAGCGTATACGGCGTATGCCGACGTGTATGACGTAACGCGCTTACGCCGCCATACGCTCCCGCAAAAAACCCTAATGTGACAGCCCATTAATCAGTTTCATCTCAAGACATGGCTCATCTTGAATTGTGATCCAAAGTAAAATTATCATGTAAAGTATTTACAAACATATTTAAAGTATTTAAAGACCAGAAACAGCAATACCATAATTACCATAAAAATGTTAAGGTAATCTGCTTTGACTAACACAACATCATTCCCACAACAAGTGTAAGGGGGTGGTTTTGCCATCAGCTTCCGCCCCATGAATTTACCCATGTTACACATAATTGTATATGATTTTATGGGAATCACTGATTTTTGGTGTACCTTATAAAGCAGAAAAGTCTAAATAGATGGACAACACTCAGTCAGAAATGGTGGATAATAGTGATTTAATAATACACGTATAAAAACTATGCTAAGACTACATGAAGATGCCATTTGACATTTCTATGCAGGGTATGTGATCATATAGGATCTCTTACCTTGCATAAAACAGCAGCCCAATGGATTACTAGAACAGGCATTGTATTACGGACAACACTGTTCATATAGACGCGGTTGTGATATACTATGGCCTAAGGATAAGGAGATACGCACCTACTTGTGCACAGAGCGCGGTGGCCGAATCGGTAGAGGGCGGACCTCGCGTGCGGGAGATCAAGAGTTCAATTCCCGGTCGAGTCAAACCAATGACTTATAAAATTGATACTTGTCACTTCCTAGCCTGGCGCTTGGCATTAATAGGATAGGGCAAGACTGTTTAGCTCAGTGTCAGGATAATGTGACTGAGTGGGATATTGGGTCATGGTGCTGGCAGCCTGATTTCCTAGTGGGGCAGTACTATAAAGTCGCCATGAGTGCGCACTGTCACAAGTCGGTACCGGTCCTAATGTGACCTTAGATGTTGCCAGGACGTAAAACTCCAGCAACCAACCAACCAACTATAGGATCTTTTAGAAGTTAGTAGGAAGTTAGTAGGAAGTTAGTAAGAAGTTCCTAGTACTAACCATATGTGTTATGAATAACCCAGTTCTTTTCCTTTCTAGGCATTGATTTTCCCGTGCCACATGTTCAGTTTCGTGGCTGAAATGGTGGTAGATGCATCAGCCATTCTGCCCATCAGAATGTTCGGTGGCGCCCTACTCAGTAAGTAACCAATACCAGCGCTATATGAGACTCGAACCTATGATTCGCAGTGAAGGAGGAAGTCAAGGCAGGAAGTGGAAATAAAAAGCACTTTATTATATACAGGGATGAAAGATCTCCGCGATTCCGCGGATTTCCGGGATTTTTCAATCCTGCAGCACCATCAGCGTATACTAATTATTATTATTATTATTCTCTTCTTTGATGGTGCTGACGCCGCAGCACTATCAGCGTACACTACTAATATTAATAAATGCTCCAAGCATTGCAGCACTATCAGCATACACTACTAATACATGCTTCAAACGGTGCAGCACTTTCAGTGTATACCATTACCAATATATTTAAAACCCGACTTCCGGGGATTTTCCACGATTCCCTGACAATGTTAAACCTATGGGAGAATATCAGCATTTCCGCTTTTTTTTCCCGGAAACCACTTTCATCCCTGTATATATAAAGTGGGGGGCAATGTACAATGAAGGTATATAGGGATATAAGCAATGTACAATAGGGTAATGATATAATAAAGTGAGGTAAAATGAAGATCAAAATGAAGATCAAATGTCAGTGTCATGTCAGGGGAGGTGCCCCGAAGAGCCCTCCGCCCTATAGGTAAGAGTAGAGTTAAGGGTGGGAGGTGGGTGGAGAAAAAAGACCAGGGAGTGCGTCTGGCAGGGTGTGGAGGCATAGTGGCTGGAGGAGGCAGGGGAGCCGCTATTAGGCAGAGAAAAGCGGGGGGGGGGGTTATGTAACCCCAACGGTCGGTACTAGCATTTAAATAACTAGAAATCAAATATGACCTTTTTTTTCCTTTTTATATTTAAGGATTTGTGTGTGTGTGTGAGATATATTGTATTCATCGTTCTGGTAAGCCGTGTGTATAATAGTTATAATAGACATCATTCTCTGAACATATTGCGCATCAGACATGGTGTGGCCAAATCAGTAGATCACTGGCTTCCCAATGTGGAAGGTCATGGGTTCTAAACCCGGCTGGGTCAAACCAATGATTTAGACAATTTATATTTGTTGCTACGTAACCTGATGTTTGGCATTATTGCAAGCTCTCATTTGCTCAGAATCAGGATAATGTGACTGAGTGGGTCATAGAGTTATGACGCAGGTGGTGTGGTCACCCAGTGAGGAAGCACTATGAAGTCGCAATTAATGTCCAGACTGTTCTAAGCTAATACCGGTCCTGGTATGACCTTAGATGTTTGTAGGATGTAAAACACCAACAAGTGAGTGTTTTGTGCAAAATGGTAAGAGATAAGGGTAGGACGTGTTGTAATTTCAACACGGTGTCTTAAAGTTGCATAGTCCGATGGTTTTGCGTTTCTGTCATTTTCTGAGATAAATATATTAGGTTGATCGTTATAATCTATCTTACTATATTTTAAAGTAACTTTTATTTTAAATGGCTACCTTTTGAAGTGTAACCATGCCAAATTAATGTTGGCAAGCATGCCAAGACTCTCACACCATAGGCTTCTGCAGTAATAGGTTCTATTAAATTGCTTCAGTGTTCCCTTCTATGTGACAACAAATGCTTAATAAGTGCATCAGTATCTAAGTTAGATATGTAGAAGAAAATCTAGATAACTGTTTTGGTTTTAAAAATTTGATATTTTCATCGGACTATGCAGCTTTAAGTTCTGATAGTTTGAATGTCCAGAAGGAATACCTTCTCTGCATCCACACTCAACTAAACAGGACACTTCCCAGACAGCACACAGCCGTCGGGCCGACGTTGGCTATTGGTCGCACCGTCGACACATATTTGCCGCCGACGGTGGTGGCCCGCCGCTGAGTTTCAATCTTTTTGTACATTTGGGCCACCGTCGAGCCACCATCGGGCCGATGGTGGTGTTCCGCCGCTGGTTTTCAATCGTTTTGCACATTTGGGCCACCGTCGAGCCAACGTCGGGCCGACGGTGGTGTCCCGCCGCTGGGTTTCAATCTTTTGCACATTTGGGCCACCGTCGAGCCACCGTCAGGCCGACGGTGGTGGGCCACCGCTGGTTTCCATTCATTTTCCACATTTGGGCCACCGTCGGGCCGACGGCGGTGGGTCGCCACTGGTTTCCATTCATTTTCCACATTTGGGCCACCGCCGAGCCACCGTTGGGCCGACGGTGGTGTCCCGCCGCTGGGTTTCAATCTTTTGCACATTTGGGCCACCGTCGAGCCACCGTCAGGCCGACGGTGGTGGGCCGCCGCTGGTTTCCATTCATTTTCCACATTTGGGCCACCGTCGGGCCAACGGTGGTGTTCCGCGCATGCGCAGTTCTTTAAATTTGGTTTCCGGCTCGAGTCACCAGTGGAACACGTGCGATCGTTGAGCAGCGTTCTTTTTCAACAAATAACTCCAGAAATCGCAGGAATTTTAAGGAATTATTTAACAGGTTTGTTTATTAATATGTGTAGATTATTTTGTAAATGTTTTGTAATTTATTACGACGTATTAATGGAAATATTTGTGTTAATACGATTTGAATTATCCGGTACGGTTTGTTGGTGGTTCGACCTCAACTCAGTTCGAGTCGCCAGTGGAGGACATGCGATCGTTGAGCAGCGTTCTTTTTCTACAAATAACTCCAGAAATCTCAGGAATTTTAAGGAATTATTTAACAGGTTTGTTTATTAATATGTTTAGATTATTTTGTAAAAGTTTTGTAATTTATTACAACGTATTAATGGAATTATTTGTGTTAATACGATTTGAATTTTCCGGTACGGAATGGTGACGAAGCACCGCCATCTTGGTTTTTTCCAGCAAACGCCATAGGCCCGACACAATATATTTATTCAAGATTAATAGAAAACCTTATAAATTTAATATAATCTCTTTGGTAAAGATGTTTTCTATATGTGTACCAAGCGATTTGTTAATAGGTTGTGTGGTTTTAGAGATATTTCACTTTTCACTAACCCTAACCCTAACCCTAACCCATACAGAAAAAGTGAAATATCTCTAAAACCGTCGGGCCTACGGGGGGAGCCGCCGTCGGGCCTATGGCGGGAGCCGCCGTCGAGCCGACGGCGGGAGGTTGGACAAAACAACGTCGGCGTGATGGCGGCTGCCGCAGTTGGGCCGACGGCGCGCTCGCCGTCGGGCCGACGTCGGCCCGACGGCTGTGTGCTATCTGGGTTGACATTCATTATATTATGGCTGACAAGGTTTGCCGCATGTGAAAGTCACTTATGTTTGCAATGTGACTAATGTGCTGGTAGTTTGGGATGTGTCTTCAACGCTTGCCATCTGAATTTTCTTTTTTTAATTAATCTTTTTTTTTTTTTTTGCAGCTCTCTCGATTATATTCTGGTACACGCTACAATCAATGGACAAGGATATCCTGCGGTGGTCGCTTATGATGTGCGTGGTGTACTGCGTCATTCAACTTATCGGTAGGTACTCTTCAGTGTGTTCTAGTGATGTCTGTTTACGGAATGGGTTTGGGGTCAAACGAGAACTGCCAAATCGTCAGTTGCAAATAAACTGGCACAAAGATCTAACGGGGTTCCACAATGAATAGACATTGTTTGTTGTTTATTTGTTGTTGTTTTACGTCCTAGCAACATCTAAGGTTATATCAGGACGGATACCGACTTGTGAGAGTGCACACTCATGGCAACTTTATAGCACTGCCCCACTGGGCAATCAGGCCACCAGCACCATGACCTGATATCCCACTCAGTCACATTACCCTGACACTGAGCGAACCAGTCCTTGCCCTATCCTAGTAATGCCGAGCGCCAGGCTAGGAAGCGACAAGTAGGGCCTATCAATTTTTAAGTCATTGATTTGACTCTCGACCAGGATTCGAACCCACACTCTCATGAGTTTGGTTCCCCTGATCTCCCAAAATAGGGGACGGACGCTCAACTTCTTCGGCCACCCGGTCTGGTCATGAATAGACAAGAAAGGGGTAATGGGATTCCACAATTACAAGTTAGTTGATTGGTAGCTCTGATACGCAGTCCGAGGCCTAGATAAAAGATTCACCATGTACTTGTAGTACATGGGTGAACGACAACGTAGTGTAAATACGGGCGGACGAAAATAGCTTTAGTATGGAACAGGAAGTAGAATGCCTGGCACCAGTGTAAAATGGTTACTTATATCGGCACAGAGTTGGTGAAATGGGAGAGAATGCAAAAAGTCAAGATGACGGCCATAGAACGCCGTCGATTTCACTTTTAAAGTCTATTAAACTGCATGTTTTATTAGATTTTTCAACTCAAAGCTAGCGGGGAAATATAAAAACATATATAAAGAATAAATATTGCTTCTTAAATTAAGACATTATTCACTCAATTAATTTCCCCAGCATGTCGGAATTCTTCGCCAGCTTTTCTAATGGGTTGGTTTTCACCCCTGTACTGTCAGTACGGGGTGAATCTTTTATCTATCCGGGGCCGTGTTCAGGGTACGCCTCAGAGTCAACTCCGGAGACCTCTCCGAGACGTCTCCGAGACGTCTGTTTTGCCAATTTGCCAATTTGCGTTCAACATGTCCCTCGGAGACGACTCGGAGACATCGCGCTTTTCGAGTAGGAGGCGAAAATGACAAATTCTACATCCAAATTGGCCACGGTTGGCGAGGAGTTTAATGTGCATATTTATTTGTCACAAAAGATGTGCAATGTAATTAAAACAGATAAATAAGTGTATGTGATTCTAATGAATAATAACACGCTTAACTTTGCCAAAAACGTGACAATTTCGTGCTCAAAATATCCGGTTGCGCATGCGTGCCGAGCAGCAGGAAGTGCACTTTATGGAGGCCGCCATTTTCGAGGCACCGACCGTCTCCCGTGCTGGTAGATCGTGGGGTCGTGGGTTCGAGTCCCGGTCGAGTCAAACCAATGACTTTAAAATTGATACTTGTCGCTTCCTAGCCAGGCGCTCGGCATTATTAGGATAGGGCAAGGACTGGTGTGCTCAGTGTCAGGATAATGTGACTGAGTGGGATACCAGGTCATGGTGCCGGCGGCCTAGTTTCCCAGTGGGACAGCACTATAAAGTTGCCATGAGTGCGCACTGTCACAAGTCGGTACCCGTCCTGATATGACCTTAGATGTTGCTAGGACGTAAAACAACAACAAACAATCGAGGCACCGAACTGTTAAAATGTCGTTCAGAGTAGCACGACATTTGGAATGCTTCCTCGGCGTGCGGTTGAATGCGGCCCTGGTCCTTCTCTACTCTACTGTATACTGTTGCTCACTCCAAACATTAGATGGTGGCACGTTTAGGGGCCCTAAATGACATACCAAATTTATAATTGTCGCTTCCTAGCCTGGCGCTCGCCAATAATAGGATAGGATAAGGTCTGGTTAGCTGAGTGTCAGGATAATATAACTGAGTGGGATATAGGGTCATGATGCTGGCAGTCTGATTTCCGAGTGGGGCAGCACTATAAAGTTGCCACGAGTGCGCACTGTCAAAAGTTGGTACCCATCCTGATATGACCTTAGATGTTGCCAGGACGTAAAACTCCAACAACCAACCGCGTAAGCAGGGTTATGATTGTATTGTTGGGTGGGCGGCTAATTTGAGGCGAGTAGGGGTTGCTTGCTTGGCGTCTGCTTCAAGAATCCGCGAGGTGAGTGACGTCACTTCCGGCGTGGGCGAGAGAGGTTCAGCGGGTAGAACAAACAGCAGGTCGCGACAGCGGGGAGATGAAGGGTCCTTTGTCGCATGCGAATTACCCATATTGTCACACCAACATGAATGATTAATAATAATAGTAGATACTGTCGACCAGACAGGATGGCCGAATGCGTTGAGTGTCCGAATGAGTTGAGCATCCGTCTTGTGTTTTGGAAGATCGGGGGATCCAAACCCATTGGTTTGTGCGTTCGAACCGTGGTTGAGTCAAACCAATGACTTTCAAATGTATACTTGTCACTTCTTAGCCAGGCACTCGGCATTATTAGGATAGGGCAAGGACTGGTTGGTTCAGTGTCAGGATAATGTGACTGAGTGGGATATCAGGTCATGCTGGTCTCCCAGTGAGGCAACACTATAAAGTCACCATGAGTGAACACTGTCACAAGTCGGTACCCGTCCTAATATGACCTTAGATTTTGCTAGGATGTAAAACAACAAACAAAGGTACTGGCAGTAGGCATACTTAGATAACACTGGAAGAAAGTATGAAAATCATGAAAAGTTGCTAGTTTTTAAGCAATCCTATTTGGGTGCATGTTTTATTTTAAAATATCCAGGAAGTACTGTAAATGAACTTCAATCCTTATTACTTGCGCTATATATTAAGACAATACACCAAAAGGCACTTTATTACAGGCATTTTTAGAAATTAGAGCATTCTGTTGCATCACATTACATATGTTGCCTCACCAACATATCCAATTCACGACACTCGTACAAAGGACAACAAACAAGTTTATAATCATAATTTATTGATTATGACATCAAGTTCAAGGATTGCACAATCAGACACTGCCCCAGGGGTGCACAGGAGGCAAGCTCCGAAACTGTCACAAGGTGACGAACAGCAGGCACTGGGACCTGGAAGCCTGGCTTCCGTGACAGTGCACCATGGGTACACGACATGAGTAACCGTACAACTGGCGACTGGAAGCCTGGCTTCCGTGACAGTGCACCGTGGGTACACGACATTAGTAACCGTACAACTGACATTCTTCAATGACCTACATATATATATCAATCAAGGGTAACACAACATCAAACGAACACTACACACCCTCAGCACTTAACCCCTACCGCGGTTACCATCTAAGTAGAGGGTTGGGTGGGTGAGGAAGTCAGTGTTGCGCGAACTGCCGCCGGTGAAGAAGTGACGAGCAGGCAAGCTTCCAGTCACGTGGTCAGCTCTAGCCAACCTTCGTGCGCTTTGTCCGAATGTCGTGAATTAATCAGAACAAGTACAAAGGCATCTGGTTTTGTTTCACTTGCTGCCTAATCGCCTTTAGTTACAGAAGCTATTAATAGATCCTATCAGAAAGACCACTAAATGAGCTTTAATTTCGTATTTGCCAAACAAAAAAACACCTCATGTTTCATTCAGTGCTAAAGGCAAATTTTGTTCAATTAAATAAAAAAATCTTAAAATGTGAATATCTTGAAAAAATAAACAAGACTGAACCTTTCTGGGTTTGTTGGTGTTATTCTGCGGTTAACTAGCACTGCCTAATTAACCTAATTAACTGCCCAGTTTACAGATCTAAAAGATGACCGGCGGTATCTAATGATAGACAGACATGCATTACACTCTAAATAAATGATGTAGTATGATCATCATTTGAGTTCGTATTTTCCCTTCCCACAGTTTCCGGCAGAAAATAATTTAAGGGTACGCAAAATTGTGGGGAGAGGGCTCTGGGGGTACCCACCCAGAAAATTGCAGTTCAGTATTATTTTTCCACATCGTTTGGTCAATTAGGAACAGTGATATGATTACTGTTGTATACTAACAGTCGAACTGATTTTTGATGCCAGCTTTGTTGTCTCTGGCTCCTTGAAGAACTTTTAACAAATTTACCCCAACAATTTGAGGATACAGAGTCATTCCCACAGAAAGGGTATGGAATTTTACCAATTTTACCAATGTTACCCTCTGGCAAAAACCCTGCTTCCTTGTAGCAAGACCTGACGAGATGCCCGAATGAGTTGAGCGTCCGACTCCCGTTTTGGTAAATCGTGGGATTCGAACTCACTGGTTCGAACCCTGGTAGAGTCAAACCAATGACTTAAAAGTTTATAATTGTCGCTTCCTCGCCAAGGCGCTCGGCATTAGTTGGATAGTGCAAGAACTGATTGGCTTGGTGTCAGGATAATGTGACTGAGTGGGATATCGGGTCATTGTGCTGCTGGCCTGGTCTCACAGTGGGGCAGCACTATGCAAATCGTCACGAGTGCACACTGTCACAAGTTGATACCCGTCCTGATATGACCTTAGATCTTGCATGGACGCAAAACTCCAACAACCAACCAACCAACCAAATCCTTGCAGCAACAAACGCTCAATAGGTGTACCCATACCTATATTGGATACGTAGGATCAAATTTGGATAAGTGTAGTTTAGTAAATTTTATGATTTCATCGGACTATGCAGAGTTAATATTCCTTCTATGCAGCGTTAATATTCCTTCTATGCAGCATTAATATTCCTTCTATGCAGTGTCAATATTCCTTCTATGCAGCAGTAAATCTTTAATAACTAAGTGCACCAGTATCTAAGTTAGATATGTAGGATCAAGCACTTTAGTTTTGAAAATGTTATATTTTCATCAGCTTATGCAGCTTCAAATAGGAAGCCTGACCTTTTCTTTTCCATTTTTTCTTTTTTTTTAAATCTTTAGAAGTTCTTCACATAATAATTGTTATTGTTTTGACCTTGGGTGGTTCCACCTTGTTGTGATCCTTCCCTGTACCACGAGTGGCTCGGTGCTTTGTGGGAATAGAGCTGTGGTGATTTACGTGAGGCAGTGTTCTTCATGCACAGATCTTGGAAAAGATTGGTCGGTTTTGGGGGTTTTTTTAAGTCAAAGCTGCATAGTCCAATGAAAACATCAATTTTTCTAAAAACAAGTATCTAGATTTTTATTCTACAGATCGAACTTAGATACTGCTGCACTTATTAAACATTTGTCATCACACAGAAAGGAATAGTGAGGCAACTGAATAGAGCCTGTTTCTGCAGAAGCCTAGGGTGTCAGAGCTTTGGCATGCTTGCCTAAATTAATTTGTCATGGTTGCACTTCAAATGTCCAAAAGGTTAACCATTTAAAATGAAAAAAAAACTTTAAGCTAAAGTAAGGTACATTATACCGATCAACCTAATATATTTATCTCAGAAAATGACAGAAACTCAAAAGCATCGGACAGTGCAACTTTAACAAATTGAGGATTTGTATCACGTAATACCGACATAGCACTGTTCTCGTATGTGTGCCAGGGAGTTGGCAGCCAGATAAGCTCTTTCTGATATCTCTTGAGGGCAATGTTACCCAGCTTACCGAGATACTATTTGTAATATATGCATAAAAGACATCCAAAGAGAACAAAGGATATGTAAATGAGATGACATCATAGACAAAGGGGTGCCGGCGGTTCAGGATCCTGGACGGTGAATAAAGCATTCAGTATCCAGAAGTTAAAGTGTTTAGATGTGAAAGTACGACGTCTGAACACTTTGACTTCTGGATACTGAATGCTTTATTCACCGTCCAGGGTCCTGAAAAGCCGGCACCCTTTGTCTATGACGTCATCTCATTTACATATCCTTTGTTCTCCACACGTGCCTGGATGTCTTTTATGCATATATATTACACTACTCACACTACTCACACTACGCTTGTTCTCCACACGTGCCTGGATGTCTTTTATGCATATATATTACACTACTCACACTACCACTCATATGGCGACTGGTATTATGTTTTAATAATCCAGGTATTGGGTTAGTACTAACTAGTGTCAGCATTGCCACAGATTAGCCAGGCTTTTATAACGCAAAAACTAAATTCCATATGGTTTGATAATTATCTATCATCTTTTTTTTCCTCTTTTAAAAAGAAATTGTAAAGCTAACTTCAAATATATTAATTAGTTCAGTAAACACGCAGTTGTATAATCTCGGTTATATTTAGCAGCATCAACTTAGGTATCTAATTTGTGTAAATATCTATAATTTTACAATACCGGACGACATATGCTTTGGCGCTGACAAAATAGATAAATAAATAAATAAAAACTTGTTCAATAAATAAATATTTGTTTGCGAGAAAAAAAGCCAGTCTTTTTGTTAAGTACAATTTGCCGTTTGGTAAAAATCAACAAACAAGTTCAGCAGGCTAACGTGGACTTTGATGTTATCTTTCAGTTTTATCACTTACGGCCAGAAAGCTGATCGTTTTGATGTTGGCTAATGTGTTCCACATCTTGTTTTCCGTGAATATTTGGACCTCTTTGGATGACCGTAATTTGTCCCGATGGACGCGTGATTCCTCCACGTCCCAGGTGTGATATGCGTTGATTCAGGAACAACACATTTTAGTTAATTATTGTATACACAGATACATATGTGTATATATATATATATATCAGGGATGAAAGATCTCCGCAATTTCGCGGATTTCCGTGATTTTTCCTGTAGCTATAAGTGTATACTAATGAGTTGTGCCCGTCCTGATATGACCTAAGATGTTGCCAGGACATAAAACTCCAACAACCAACAAACCAATACATTGGTTCACGCTGCAGCACCATCAGCCTATACTAATATGTGGTGCAAACGCCGCAGCACTAGCAGCGTATACTACTAATGCCTTCACGGTGCAGCACTATCAGCGTATACTACTAATACGTGCTTCTAACGCTGCAGCACTATCAGCGTATACTGATATGTGATGCAAACGCTGCAACACTAGCAGCATATACTACTAATACGTGCTTCAAACGGTGCAGCACTATCAGCGTATACCAATATATATGAAACCTGACTTCTGGGAATTTTCAGCGATTCCCTGACAATGCTAAGCCTATGGGAGAATATCAGCATTTCCGCTTTTTTTCCCGGAGACCACTTTCATCCCTGATATATATATATATATTTATATATATATAAACACACACATATATATGTAACCATGCGACCTGACCGCACAGACGCTGAACAGGCTTGAAGAGCATACGGTACAGCAGCTCTTTGTTCTTGCAAAATCAATGAAAGAGGTAAAGTTGGTCCGAATGCTTGAATGATCTATCGAGGTTAGCGAAAAGATCTATAAGCCTGAAGAGTTTAAGAAAATTAAGTTTGAGGGACAACCCTGAGAAGGTGGCCACCAGATACCATAGCTGGGGGACTTCTTTCCAGGGTCATAATTCACCCTTCAGCAATTTCTATCGCTGTAACATTCGAGGAAAAGATAGTACGTCGTCTGAGCAGTACTATTGCTCGGTAATGGCAAAATATCACGATGAGATGGAAGTGATGAGACTTATCAAATCAACAACAAACCCCTACGCCATTAAGGCGATCGCAACAAAAAGGTGTGTCGGTCGCCAGACTGGTGTGGGAGGAATGAACAAGTTTTGGAGGATATCGTTACTGCGAAATTCAACCAGAATCCGGAACTAAAAATTAAACTACTAAACACACCCACTAACATTTTCAGGGAATGCACAAAGTGTCCTTATTTGGGCTCTGGCTTATTCCTTGCTTATGTGGAAAAGGGAGAAACCTTGGAGAAAGGCTACCATAATAAAATGGGGGAAATACTCAAAAAAGTGAAGGAAAGTTTAAAAAACAACAGTTAATCCTACCCAAAATAAGAGTAACTTCCCCAGCAAGTGGATAGTCTGGGACACACAGTATGACCTGGTGCTTGTCGACGGAGTCCACTACACCCAAAATCTCAATAGAAGGACAACATCGTCAATTCTGGATGTGGTAACAACCAATGGGAGAAATGCCAGACTGCAGTCGTCCAAGCCAGCAGGTCATGTAAGAATGAATGAGTCCTAAAACCTTACATAACCACATGTAAAAATTAGATTAAATCCTAAGTAGCTAACAGTGAGCTGAATGTCAGGTCATAAAAAATGTGTTAACATGGACAAAGCTCACATATAAAAAAACAATATTTCTCCAGCTACAAATTGAACTATGTTATGATAAATGCCTAATAATCTAAAAGATTTCCTCACAAATCGAAAATGTTATATACACAATTATTGCCTATGGTTGAACAAACTGATTTAAGACTTGGCAGGGGCACACACATTGCCCACCAAAACTACCAGAGTGCATGTAATAAGATTGAATTAATTAAGACACATTGCATGGTAGACAACTTTGACGCCTCACCCTCTCAGAGACTTGGTTCAACACTAACTACAATGACAGACAAACACCAAAGGAACACTCCAACACTGTCAAAGGTGGAGGAGTGGCAATCTACACCAAAAACAGAGTAGTGCTGGACACTGAGACAGTGAAACACGCTAATACAAGTAATGAGAACATAGAAATAGTCAGGGCTATCATCTAAAATAAGAAAAGCATGGACCTGGTTGTAGCCAGTCTATACAGACCTCCCACAGGTAATATTGATACCGCTTTAGAAAGTTTAGAAGAGAGCACCATCAAAGTTAGCATCTCAATGAGGGCTGAGATCTTCATTCTTGATGACTTCAACATAGATTATATTAAAAGTCAAAACAAACAAAAAGTCTCTAATACAATAAAAGGATTGGGCCTGTAGCAAATTGTAAACCAATGCCCCAGATTATGAGCTAACAATACAATGCTAGACCTAATCCTGACAAACACTAAATCTGTAAATAAAGAGGGTACCAGAAGCTGGGGCATAAGTGACCATGAGCTCGTCTTCTTAACCAGGAAGAAGGAAAGATCAAGACACACCTATGTTCACAAAATGGGTGGATCCTACAAAAGTTATCCAAACCCAGTATTCAAGCAAAAAATCAGGGAGTCGTTCAATGACACTGAGGTCCTAAACCTAGAAGACCCAGATAATATACAGGAAAAAATCAGAACCAATATAGAATCTGTCATAAACAGCATGTGTCCCATAAAAAAGCTGAAGATGAGAATCAAACAGGACCCCTGGATCGATGAGGAAGTTCTAGGGAAGCTGGAAAACAAAAGAATCCTTGGAGATCTAGCAAAAAAGACAAACAAGCTAGAAGATATTAACAATTATAAAGCAGCTAGAAACAACTCAACAGCAACCATCAGGCAGGCCAAAAGAAATTATATCATAGAGCAGGACAAATTATGGGGGACAACACAAAGAAATTTTGGAATAATGTCAAAAACCTAATCCCAAACTCAATGAATAGTGAAAAGATAACTATAATAAATGATAAAGGGGAGGTTGAGGAAGATGCAGAGACAGCCAGCAGATTAAACACTCACTTTTCGACAATTGGCACAAAAATTAGCACATAAATTTGACAGCACTTGGCACTACAAATCAAACAACATAGATCAAGAAATTACCATTTGTAAAATAAACATACCAGAAACAATCAAACTAATCACAACCCTAAACACCAACAAATCTATTGGCATAAATGGCATCTCAGCAAAAATTCTAAAAGATAGCCAATGTCGTAATGACACTATTTAACAAGTCGTTTGTCCTAGGCAAATTAGTCAGTAGCTAGAAGATGTCCACTATTACACTATTATTCATGTCAGGTGACAAGCAGAACATAGGGAATTACAGACCCATCTCAATACTCCAACCACCTGGCAAAATGATAGAAAAAGTAATGCATGGTGACATAACTGAGCACCTTGAAATATACAACATACTAAATGGCAGGCTAGGGGGCTTCAGAAAAGAGCATTCAACTGTTAAAATGATAGCCAAACTAACGGATGACATTTTTGAAAATCTGCTTACTGCATTTGATACTGTAGATCGCCAAATACTACTTGCTAAATTAGAGAAAATAGGCATTCGTGGAATCACACTCAAATGGGTCAGGGACTACCTGACCAACAGAAGCCAAAAAACCAAAGAAAATAACACGACATCCACTGAAAGGGCTGTTAATGTTGGAGTCCCACAAGGTTCTGTCCTAGGTCCACTATTGTTTATAATTTACATAAACGATTTGGGAACAAACAAGCTCCAGCTGTATGCCGATGACACTGTAATTTACACAGTGGGTCAGACAGAGGATGAAGTCATTGACCAACTAAACATAAAGCTTAACGATTTATATAACTGGTATTTTGCATCGCAGTCGTGCACTGTTTGGGGAACAGTGGTGGGCTCAGGAACTGTGTCAAACCGGACAACACTGGGCACACTGTCCGGTGGTGTTGAATGGAGGGTGGCCGCTAGTGGTGGCACTTCACTGCCGTTTACCGAAAATCCTGATTGTTCCCATCATTTACATTGTTTTTTCGATCGAGGAAGCGTTTTTTATTTTGCCACACCTTCTCTTGGTGTGGGTTAGCCTTACTGTATTTGGATACACACCAAGTGCAGAGGTCGCACTTTCGGTCAGGGCTCAGGCCATGGGAGGTGGTGAAGCCAGTCATTCCCCCAATGCCATTGCTTACATGGCATGCCGTCAGCATCCTTACTGTACTGTGGGCGAGTATAGTCACTCTTGTTGCGCTGTGTGGTGCTTGCGAGCGTGTCGGCCGAGCGTGAGATGCCATCGGTGTGATTGGTGTGTGTGTTTTTCCGGTTAGCGATGCGAGCACCCGCCACGCAGGCATTGTGCTGTATATCCTTAATCGCATATTGGTCCACCCACCCGTACGAGAGGCGGCCATCACTGATCCTAGAAAATGCGGTTTCGGACCAGTTCCGACACGTCGACCAGTCCCAGGATGTGGCCATTGTGGCTAGCTGGTGTAGATGCTCAAATAGAGGGGCTGGCCAGGAGGCGAGCAGGGCACAGTCTTTAGTCATCCTACACAGCGCATCAAAATACTCCGCCATGGAGGCTTCCTCCATGTTAATACGGACGTTTCTGTTTCCCCTAATGACATATCGATGTGAGCCTAATACATTATTACCTCTCTTCTTGCTGAGGGAAGATCCTGCCGCTACCACAGCCTCCGTTCGCTCCTGGTCTTTTGCCTCGCCTGTGCTAACTAACTCATAAAATTGCATCCTGACAGTCATTTGCTCCGCGGCCTCGTGGGTAGGTACCAGATTTTGTAGAAAAGGAACAAACTCACCGTTTGTGGCGATGTTGGTCTGTTCGGTGTAGTAGAGCAGGAGGCCAAGTGGGTGTGCTGCTGCTGTGGCTGCCTGAGCAGATGCGGCGGCGGCCGACCGGGCAGGTGTTGGGGCGGTTGCAGACGCATGTGGTGCGGCCTGCTCGGTGGCAGGTGGCGGGTGGCGGTGAGTTAGTCCTCCGTTTGGCAGTCTTCTCACTCGAATCGATTCGTTCATTCAATCCGTCGGTGAGTTTCGTTATCGGGGCCTGCATTGCGGCCATGACCGTCAGCACGTCGTGGTTTCCGGCTCCAGGATGGCTCCGGCTACTGCTACGGCTCCGATGCCTCGTGCCTCCCATGCTGTCGCACCATTCAACAGTTCAGCTTGAACGAGCAGTGCAGCTCCCAAGCCGGTCTGGACTAACAGTGGGTACTATGACCGATCTGGGACATCCTCTCGCTCTTGTCGGGGGCACGGGAGCTGCATCAGTTCCAGAGCTCACACGCGCCTTCTTAGTGCGAGTAGCAGGCATGGTGTTTGTATTTTCTTACGGAGTGAGAAAAGGAGAGACAGCTCCATCCACCATGCGGGTTCGGATGCTGCAGAAAAGTGAGTAGCTCGGGCTGGCTCCATGTGGTGGTGGCTGTTGTTTATGCTAGGTGGCGTGGGAGTGCGGGATTCGGTCTCTATCAGTAAGACGGCGCCAGGGGAGAGCGTCGGCAGCGAGTTGGTCATATGCTTTCGCGCCCTGAATTATCCATGTTGACTTCAACATGAGGCAATTCATCAGTTTACAAAGAAACAAAATCTCTGTGGTGTTCTCTGTGGCAGAGTGGTTAGAGTGTCTGACTTTTTTCTAGGTCAGACTCCTAATCTGAACGTTGGTGGTTTGATTCCCTGTGCCCCCACCTCTGCCAATTTGGATTTCCACTGCTGTGTATAACTTACAGCGTCATCAAAGGCCAGTTGCTCTCATACCATGTCTATGTGGTGTGGGAGGTTAAAAATCCCTTGCATCGGTAAAAGTGTAGGCTCGGGCTTTCTATCGACAAACTGTCTAATGGTGAAAACTAGTCTATTCAGACTTATCCATGATAAGAAGTATAAATCTTCAAGAAAAGAAAAGAAATTATTTTGTTTACTCTATCTCTTTATTACACCAGTATCATGACACAAATTCAAGTTTGTCATTTTTATGAAAGACAAAAATACTATGACCTTTCAAACTGTTTGTTTGTTGTTGTTTTACGTCCTAGCAACATCTAAGGTCATATCAGGACGGGCCTTTCAAACTGAGTAACCCATTATGGACCACCTTTTCTGAGAACAACCCATATATATGTACATGTATTTAATTGACTAAGATATTTTTTCATGTGCATTTGTAATTAATTGACTAAATATATACTTAATTAACATATATATATGTTATATATATACATCACATATATATATACATCACATACATATATATAAGGAGTAAAGGTTTGTGTCAGAACTATTTCGACATTTTATATAAACACTAAATGATGTCCATTTATACCTCACAGCAACTTGATAACAACGTTCCACAAATAGACTCTGACAAAGATACTGTCTAACAGACGACCCACTAAATGCACCCTGATCAAGGATAACAAGTAGGACTAAAACTATTGTTTTTTCCACCATCGTTTCTGACGTGTTATTGTTTATCTTAACATATACTTTTTATTTTTAATTGTATTTGCAGCTTTACTTTTATTTTAAATATATTGCGGGGGTTAAGCACACTGCGTCAATCCAGAAAACGGGTTCATCATCGTGGTTGGGCCCTAAATAACTCCTTGATAATAGGTCCCTTAAGAATATTCCAAACATGACTCATTATATTCGATCCTGATAATTATGAATAAGCAAAGTTGTGTTAATCATGTTACATCCCTTTTAAATTGCTACATTAAGATTTAGGTTGAGGCACATGCCATATTTGTTTATTTGACTATTCATTGTGATAACGCGGAATGTTTCAACATGTAATAATAGTTTCTGCAAAGATCCTGCAATGTTACCAAGGCTAGCTACTTACCTCTGTATGTACATATAAATATATATATATTTTACCTCGGGCTGTTGGCACCAAGGCATTCACTGCCCAGGGAGATGAAGCAGTTCCAGACTCAAGTCAATTAGCATATTTCCAACAGACTCAGACACTACGCTGAGTTGTTTCAAGGTATGTCTTTATCTTTTTATGGGAGTTTAAGACAATCTTAAACCCCAAAAATTGTTAGATGTCATTATAAAGGGTTATAGATGATGATGTAATTACATAGTTAATACCAATCCGGAGGTTTATTAGGGAAATTATTACAATCAGCGCTGGAGGATATTGCGCTTTCTGCACCCGTAAAATGTTAGCGTCCTGACCTAATTATCCTTATTTGGGTTACCGGATCCGGTGACGGCGTGTTCTCGCTGTTGATTTGCTGTTAAAATGGTCGCTGATTAAGTGTTTTCGCATTGTAAGCGTACGGCTGAAAATCAATTGCGGCTATGGAGTTCTCTATGAACTTAGCCTTGGTTATACCTTTACTCCCAAGGTGCGACTAGGAAAATTCATTTTTGGCTAACGGAACAGAGGTTAAGGGACCCAATGGTCACTACCAGGCTTGGTTATCGAGTTGGCTCAACTTCCATTGTCAAGGTGCGTGTTCGACTAGGTCGACATGCATTGTTCGACTAGGATTGTTCGGGTGGTTTATAGGAAACTATTTACCCAAAAAACTTCAAAACCACTGAAGTTCTTGATAAGTGTCATACAACGTGTCACCCGGCACTGCAATGAGTAGTTGATTGTAATGAGTAGTTGTTGTAGCAGTTGCCAATACTGTCACAAACCGCGCTGACCTGGTTCTACGCTTGTATAATGTAGATGGCTGCGAGACAGAGTTCACGTAGAGCACAGCAAGTGGCTGGTGCCTTGGAGACGGGGCCAAGCCTGGCTCTTAACGAGGAAGGCAATGCTGTTACAGTACCGGGTCCGAGTGAACCTCCAGCCCCCACAACATCTCATTCACAGACGAATCAAGGGCAATCGGTGAACCAGTTTGTGGACTTAGCTCAGCTAGCAAGTCTGGAGGACAGACTTACCTCCCTGTTGGAGAAGAGGCTGGCGTAACAACCAACAGGGTGGGTGAATCAGACAGATTCGCATGATACGCAATCAGAAGATGAGTCGATGTGGCAGGACCAACTGTCACCAGGCACTAGTGACTCAGGGTCGGTGACCTCGTCTAACAGAGGGCGTAGACGTGCTAACTCGGAGAACTCAGACTCTGACACTGCCCATACGGGAGCTTTGGCCAAAGAGTTTTGACCTGGCGTCCAAGAACAGGCCGTCAAAACCTGACAAAAAGGTAAGACTTTGTACACTGCTGAGGAGGGCTTTGAAAGGACATTTCCATACCTTCAAACCTGCGGAGGTGATCCTCAGAGGGGCTGAAAAGTTTACAGGTGTCAAGGGGATTGAAGCGTCATGCCCTAATGCTATGTCAGAAGAAAAGAAGAAGGTCGAAAACGTCATGTACACTACTCAGAGAGCCATACTGGCAGCTCTAACAGCCATCCTACCGGTGGCGAACCGTATGTTAAAGGAGAAGGTTTTCACTTCCCTGGTCTCAGACCTCAACAAAGCGATAGAACTTCTGGCAGCAGCGAGTATCTTTCTGACCTACAGAAGATATAAAAACGTCTTCAAAGAGGTTACTACTGAACCGGGCAAGGAAATCACCCGTTCAAAAAAGTTGAAAGACAAAAATGGGAAAGAGTTTACACTCTTCCTGGCTCCCGAAGCCAATCAAGGGCCAGCGAGGAGGCCGGCTCAGGACGAACTTCAGCTTCCAGGCCAGGGGAAGGGGCCAGAGACAGTCGTTCAGCTGGAATGACGGGAACAGACCCTTCAAGAGGGAGTTCAACGCCCAGAAGCCGTTCCTCCGCCCAGGGAACAAATAGAAGTGGCAACGCAAACACCAGTAAGCACATTTCAAGATGGTAACCTCAATAACTGCCTACTGGAATGGAACAGCATTACAGATAATTTAACTATCCTTAGCCTAGCTGAAGGGTTAAGAATCCCCTCGATAGAAGAACCTATTCAAAATAGTATACCTTTCCCTCACCGATTTCACGGTTCAGAACGCGAAGCATTAGACAATCAAGTCCTTAAATTTTGTGAAAAGGGGATTATAGAATGAGCACTACATGTGGCTGGGGAATTCATCTCCAATATTTTCTTGCGACCCAAACTAAATGGAGATGTCAGACTAATTTTACATCTAACATTATTTAACAGATTTGTAAAATACAAACATTTTTAAATGTTTTCCTTAGACACAGCAAGAGACTTAGTAACGCAAGGTGCCTGGCTAGCCAGTGTGGATCTTAAAGATGCATACTACACAGTACCTATCTATAAACTTGATTGGAAATATCTCAGATTTTGTTGGAACGGCGAACTTTATGAGTTCACATGTATGCCGAATGGACTGGCTTGCTGTCCATGCATTTTCACAGATGGCTAAGGAAGGACATTATGTTTCCATATATTGATGATTCATTTATTGTTGCACAAACACAACAACAATGCCAGACAGCAGTAGACAAATTATGTGAAACGTTTACAAAATTAGGGTTCTACATACATGAAACTAACTCAGTACTAACACCAACAAACAAGTTAAAGTTTCTGGGGTTCTTTATTGACACCACAGAAATTACCATTTCATTAACAGAACAAAAAGTTGATAAATTTACAACAACAGCAAATCAATTATTAAAATTGAACAAACCAAAGATACGACAAGTCGCAGTATTGGTAGGAATTATGATAGCATACACACCAGCTATTCTTTATGGCAAGGCTCATATTAAATCTCTAGAGGTAGATAAGAACTTGGTGTTGGCATGCACAAAAGGAAACTTTGAGAGGCCATGACAATTTCGCCAGAAGGCCAGAATGATATAATTTGGTGGCTTTCACACATTAACAAATCACCCAACCCAATTAGAATGGGAGAGCCCTACACTACACTTACAACAGACGCCCTCATTAGAAGGCTGGGGGGGGGGGGGGGGGGGGGGCTCATAGAGACCAACAGGGAACAGGTGGTTGTTGGATGGAAGATGAAATCTCGGATCACATCAATGTATTAGAGCTTAGATCCATTTATCTAGGACTCTGTAGTCTGATTCACATCCCTATAAATCATGTAAGAGTTTTAACAGATAACGCGACAGCTATGGCTTACATACGTAATATGGGAGGGACTCATTCCAGACCATGTAATTATATTGCTAAACTCATTTGGGACTGGGCAGACAAACACGAAATATGGCTAACAGTAGCACATATTCCAGGCAGTCAAACTTTGACTGTCAAGAAAAGCCAACATTTTCACAACCATTTAGAATGGTCACTAAATCAGAATATTTTCAACAACATTTGTCACAAATGGGGCAAACCAGAAATTGATTTATTCGCATCACGCAATAACAAAAAGTTACCTAAATATGTGACTTGACATCCAGAGCCAGAACCCTGGAGAGTAGATGCATTCTCATTAATTTGGAATAATAAATTCTATTACATATTTCCACCATTCAGCATTATCAGCAGATAACATAGAGGCATTAACATCAGCAGCTAAAGACATGGTCAGATTCCCAAGAGAAAGGAACAACCTTCAACATCAAGGACCACTAACAGTCCACGGAGACGTGTCAACAACACCCCTTTTGGCATTCCTTTTTTAAGAAAACATTTAAAGCAATATGGTTTAAACAAAATAATGAAAGAAAGACTTATTTCACATGCCTGGAGTAAAGGAACAGTGAAATCATACACAAGTTATTTATAGAAATGGGGACTTCAAACCGTTAAAACCTACAATAGCCCAAATATTAAGATTTCTAAGAAGATGAAGGATTAGGATTTGGAGCAATTAATGCAGCAAGATGTGCCCTTTCGATTATTCTACCAAGAATAGATGGACAAACGTTTGGAAAACATTAGTTGGGTCACTGGTTCATTAGAATTTAGATCGGTGTATGAAAGAAACCCACCAAAACCCAAATATAATAGGTTTTGGGATGTGTCGATAGTATTTAAGTTATTCAAGTCATGGCCTAGCAATAGACATTTATCAATGAAGGAACTAGGATTTAAGTTGGCAGTTCTTTTACTGCTAGTGACAGGACACAGAGGCCAAACGATTGTGGCACTCTCACTTGATGGACTAGAAATATAGATAAGGATGAGGCAACATTCGATTTAGAGACATTACTAAAGTCGAATCACACAGGGGACCCACTGTCCACAGTACATGTAAATAGTTCTCTGGAAGATAAACGGATATGTGTAGTTTCAGCCATTAGGGCTTACATATCCAAGTCACGCAGAATTAGGAAATCCAGACAGCTACTAATCAGCTTTATTAAACCGCATAAAGCTATCTTGAGAGACACACTCGAAAGATGGACCATCAAGGTGCTTAAACAGGCAGGAGTCAATACTGGATGCTACGCATCCCACTCAATGCCTGGAGCCATGGTTTCCAAGGCAAGACAATCGGTAAAGAGAATCCTTGCACATGCTGGGTGGAAGATGGCTAGATATTTTGCAAAACATTACAACAAAGACTAGAAAAACCAAGTGGCCTGGCGACTCGCCTACTCACCAACTAAAGACAGGTGAGAAACAAAATTTAAAATTTTGCACTTACAACATAGTATGGTTACAACATTAAAGTATAAAAGGATCAAAAATGAGATTACGTCAATTTCTCCCTGGGCTACGAGTAGCCAGAGGCGTAGTACCGAGGTAAAATAGTATAGTTATATGAATCTTACCTGGGTACAGATGATGGATAGCTGGTGTTTTCCCGAGGTACTAGCCTCGGATAGTCATGGGTCAGGGCCCGCCCACCCTACCCTACCACGACAATCACGTTTCATTGGAACCAAAACGAAAACACAATAGTATCCATATAGAGTTGAGATAATTTGTTATCCTATAAAGTACTAAAAGATTGCTGGACCCGGATGTGCTTCCTTCACCCTGACCCACGACTATCCGAGGCTACTACCTCGGGAAAACACCAGTTATTCATCATCTGAATCCGGGTAAGATTTGTATAACTATACTATATATATTTATATACATTTATATATATAAAATGTATATATATATTTTTATATGATGTATAAGTCGGTTGGTTGTTGGAATTTTACATCCTGGCAACATCTAAGGCCATATTGGGATGGGTACCGACTTGTGAGAGTGCACATTCATGGTGACTTTATAGTTCTGCTCCACTGGGAAATCAGACCACTAGCACCATGACCCGATATCCCACTCAGTCACATTATTCAGACACTGAGCTAACCAGTCCTTGCCCTATCCTAAGGATAGGGCAACTAACCAACAAATTGCCAGGCTAGGAAGTGACAGGTATCAATTTTATAAGTCATTGGTTTGACTCGACCAGGAACCGAACTCCCGATCTCCTTCACGTGAGGCCCGCGCTCTACCAATTCGGCCACTGCGCAGAAGACTGTATGGCTGCTTATTATCGTCTGGCTCCCCTCTTTCCGAATTGGCGCATAACTTCTGAATTGTGGTTGATTCGGTGAGGGGGGCCGAACCTTGGAAGGAAAACCGGACACTGCGACCTTGACCACCCCCCCCCCCCCCCCAACCCCTATTCTATTCATCTGGCCCTGCTCCTCTAGGGAAGCAAAATACAAAACTTTACCGCACCCACTACCCACTTTTTTACGCGAACTCATAGAGCTCGGCTCGGGAAGCTCCCTCGTCAGACTCCCTGGGCCGTCGGAAGTCGGCCCCTATAGACGAGATCACCGTTCCGACCGTGCATGTGCCAAAAACGGCGGTGACAGCAAAGCAAATGTGTACAGCCATTGAGTTAGCCCATACGCATAGGAAAAAACTTTGATTTTATTCAAAATTAATAGAAATACATAAGAATTTTGCATAAACATGTATGCACACATGCAATATAATGATCTGATGAATATATTTAAGATAAAACTAGCCATAGTTAAACATTTTAAGCTAAGAAATATACAATTCCACACAAAACAATCAGTCACTTTAAGCCTGCTATCCACATCACCATTATAAATGCATTCTTGTTCTAAATATTAAAATGCCAAATGTGTCAACAGACACTTGTTTCAGAGACATATATAACCAATATCTGATTAACCCTACCCATTTCTAGTTCTACATATGTCATTAACCATAGGATATAAATTAAAAAAACATGAATAAAATAAGTAAAACTGACTGGCTATGGTGCTAACACTAGTCTGAGTGCCCAGATTTGTCTAAATCTAAATGCATGTGGCATATGATGTGCTGATTATATTGATGTAAATGCAATGCTGGATAAAACATTAATATCTTAATTTATTATATAAATATTTTTTTAGTTGGTATTCTATGTTTCAAAGAAGAGCTGAGATGAGCTGAAACTAGCAGATTTCATAGCTGCACCCAGTGTCTTAGCATTAGCCATGTGCTTCGCGAGGGTTTGTTTTTCTTCCACGCATCCCACAATGCACTACGCGGCTGGAATGGCGATGTAGTCTATAGACATCGATCAACTTGACTAATGAACTGTTCCTCATATTGACTAATACTAAGTAATATCAATAAATAAATAATTTCCCAAATACGATTGTTATCGCCTGGCTCCCTCCCCTCTTTCCGATGTGATAACTTTGTTGAATGCTTGTGTTGCAGTAGCGGCCACCTGGGTCTACCACAATGGCCTCCTCATACAGAAGAGCGTTGGGCTGCTCGTTCAGTTCATCGTCTTCGGGACCATGTCCCTCGGCTACTACTGGGCAGTAGGCCTCAAGGGCAGTAACCAACACAGCTGGATACGGCGTGTAAACTCAAACTCGGACGTTAACAAGTGTCAGTAAATGAACGGTAAATTTGGGAAGAATCAAATTTATAGAAGCATGCACCGAAAAGAAAATACTAAATAAAAAGCATTATTTCGCATTATCTTGAATACTTTTTTTTTTTTTTTAATTCAAAATATTAGCTTTGATAAATGTGAATTTGCCAATCATACATGACCAGCTCTGACCAGTAGTTCGCATTGCACCACTCAGTTAGGACTTAGGTCATGGGAAAGTTATTCGAGAATATTCTATTCGCTGACGCTAGCATGACATACACAAAAATTAATTACGGGCTACAGAGGGGGTGTAATAACGTCACAAGACAACTTTCAGTGGCCATATTGGATTACATACAGAAGGCTTGCAACTGCCTACACTGTGCTTATTTACCTATTTGTTGGTTTATTGGTCACTGTTTTCAGCAGTTTGGCCTCAGAAGTTGTTGCTAAAGTGCTGTAAGTAAACACATTAGATGTAAACTGCCCAGAACCTCCCAGAACACAAGAAAACTTAGTTTTACTGCATCTGCATGCATTCTCAACATGGCTATGGAGGGTGCTCGTAATCCAAGATGGCTGACCACTGACTGCTGAGTGATGACGTCACGTGCACTCCCTCTATCACAGGCATAAACGCTGGGGGTGGGGTCACGGGTGGCACTTTTTGTTTTTAATATGTGTGTGATGCGGGGTCAATACATTCTGTGTGCCTGCAATGGATTCTATGCAGCACATGGGGGGGGGGGAATAATTATCAGATTTTTACTTTTCAGAGGTAGGTACTTTCAGATTATTCGAACATAATATTAAAGGAAATCTTAATTCACTTCAGTTGAAAACAGTTCGGAATTTGTATATATATGTATATATATATATATATATATATATGTATATATATATATATATATATATACATATATATGTATATATATATACATGTATATGTATATATATACATATATATATGTATACATAGGCATATATATCATGTATATTATATATTATAAATATACTTCATTTCATGTACTAAAATCAGGTATAGTGACGATGCATAGTAAAGATATCACGATCGTTCCCAAATATGCTATGATCTATTTGCAATTTGCGACTGTCTATCAAGAGATACGCGTATCCAGTTGCTATGGACTTGTTGCCTGGCATTATGACGTCACCAGAGCGGTGTTTATGACGCAATGTCATTTGACGATGGACTTGAGTAGTCGACATTCTGAGTGGGTATGTTTATGTGTTGTCAGAAATGTTAACTGTGGTGACTTTTTATTAAATAATCAACCCAAAGCGAAGCCATGTTCGGCATTCTAACGGCACTAGTGCTGTTTGACCGGTACCATTTTCTATCTAGGCCAGTTCTAGCTGAACTATTCTTATACGCCACAATATCTGGCTATAAAGTTGGGACGTGAAAGGATATTAACACAATAACTTTATATTTTACCTGCAAATGAAAACATGGCTGACAAAGTAAAGAAATGTTACATATAGATTTTCTGTAAATGTATATATAACTTATAAGCAATTCCTTTACTGTTATTATCAAATTGATCTGTAATGTTATATTTTATGAGTATGAACTACTTTTAAGGTGACTTGTCGGTGTCAGATCATTTCAGATATGGAAAACAACAAAAATATAGCCCCAAAGGGTTGTTGTTATTTAAAGTTAAGTTACCAATCTAAAATAAATCATGACACATTTGTCATTGTTAAGTAATAAAATCCTCAATATTGTGGTGGTGTCATAACTAACCAACAATGTCTTTCCACCATTAAGGTTACAGGACTCACCCGTCACGGAATGATATCAAAGTAGACTCAGCCACTATGTGGTTTCGACTAGTTGAATATTATACCTGTAACCCTCGCAGCAGGAAGACTTGTTATATATATACATATATATATATATATATATATACATATATATGTACATATATATATATATATATATATATATGCATATATACATATATATGTACATATATATATGAAGAGCTCTTTTCCAAAACGTGATAAGCACCAATCCAAAAAATGAGTTTGCAATGCCAATGGCAACTTCGTAGATCGTGTTTTGGAAAAGAGCTCTTCATATATTTAAAGAGCTCTTCATATATATATATATATATCATGATCTACGAACTTGGCGTTGGCATTGCAAATTCATTTTTGGGGTTGGCGCTTATTGCATTTTGGAAAATAACTTTATATATATATATATAAATTATATATATATATATATAATATATATGTACTGATCAGTTCTACATAGTGTGTGACAGTACACCTCCGGTGTGAATTACTCATCTATTATGAGGTATAAAAGAGGAAACTGAAGTTTATATAACTACCAGAGGAACTTATATTATCTTGTTGTACTCATGTAAAGGGTCGATCGCATACATATATATTTCACTATGTATTAACATTGTCTCCTAGTATTAATACGATAGCGTCAGATGGTTCTCTATGAATATATTTCTCTATTTGTTAGCCCACTCAAACAGTTTGTCTATGAATAGTGTTTATATGCTTATTGTTTATTGTGTCAATTATGGTATGTGGATAATGCAGCAAACACTAAATAAAATATTTACTTCTATTTTTGATTTAAGACTTTCTATTCACAGGAGCTTCAGGTCCCGTCTGATTGAACTGTTTGTTATCTGTTTCCTGGGTGATTTAGATTCAAAATGACTCATTCGGGGCGATGGCATGCAGAGATGAAAGATCTCCGCGATTTCGTGGATTTCATTGATTTTTACTATACTGCAATCCCGTAGAACCAAGAATGTTATATATATAAGGATGGCAAAGCAAGGCTGTTTGAGGCTCTCCCAGTGTGTAATCTGAAAATATGGCCACCATATTGGAAGCGTGATAATGAGCAATGATACTTGATAGGGGCATTTCCCCATTAACTCTAGCGACATTCAAAATAAGAGAAAACACAAGACATGCTCTGTGCCTAATTTGGTTAGGTTCGAGATGTAATTTAGTTGTAATTCCCACGTTGTGTCAGTACACCTTTAAACTTAATGGTAAAACGTATAGCCCAGCTAAGCCCTTGTTCTATTCTCAAACTTAGTCTTGCATCTAGGCTATAACATGAATAATGTGGACAATTATCACGCTTTCATGACATCACTTAACCATCTACTATCTGTGGTAGCACTATCAGTGTATGGCAATACATTGTTGTAACATCGCAGTACTATCAAGGTATTCTGATACGTTGTTCAAAGGCCGCAGCACCGTCAGTGTAGACCAATACCATACCGCACCTAGCAGCACTGTCAGCGTAGGGCAATTTTATGCTGCACCCTGTATCAATGTCAGCGTATGCATCATTACCAACAATCCCAAACCTGTTGACTAGCGCTGCGACAACTCACTGTCACCACGAGTACCAGCATTCCTATAGTGAATCCATGGCAACGCCATTTATCACATTTCTATCATAATAAACATATAGCGCCGATAGCAGATCAGTTTCTACATACACCAAGCTCTTACCTGCCGAAAATTGGGCTAAATTTGCTCAATTTAATGTAGGTCCATCTATATGTTGAAAATTTGGGAGAAAATGCCACATTTTCCCACTATATTCACAGAAAATCGCTAAACTGCCCAACTTCTACGAGCTACTGACAGAATATGGCAGCATGTATTTTAGTGGCCGATTACTCTCACAGATGGCAGCACCATAAGGTATCTCTAGGCACAGTTTCAGTTGTGTAGCTAAATATTTTGCCGTGTCCACATGAGGGTTGAAGTTGACACATAAAATAAGAAATAAATCCATCAAACCAGTTTATTTTTATTGAAATATGCATTCCTATTTATTTATTCATTGTTCCATAATCCTTAGATGCAATTACAACAGATCTTTATTCCATATTTTTTAATTGAAACAAACTTGCCAGTGAAATATATATAATCGATGCGTACTCCGCATCTTGTGGCCGATGCTGATTGGATGATGGCAGAATCGATCGAAGCGCCATGAACTCGCAGCGGAAAAATTTAGTTCAGGATTGCTGGTAATGTGGGTGATAATACAGCCACAACAGAGTAGACTGACGTCACGCTAAACGGAAGTGCGGCCATTGTGGCGATAGTAACCACAATAATAAACTCATTGTCATTGTCATTGTCAATAGCTGTGAGCAATCTTCATACAGAAAAAGTGAAATATCTCTAAAACCACACCACCTATAAACAAACTGCTTGGAACATATACAGAAAACATGTTTAACAACCACATTATATCAAATTTATATTCTGTATTTCTATTAATTTTGAATAAAATAGACGTTTTGCACTGCGTGTACCGGCAAACTCAATGCATTGTCAATGGCCGTGAGCAATCTTCATACAGAAAAAGTGAAATATCTCTAAAACCACACCACCTAGAAACAAACTGATTGGAATAAATATAGAAAACACATTCAACGAACAGATTATATTAAATTCATATGGTTAGGGTTCTGCATTTCTATTAATTTTGAATAAAATAGACGTTTTGCACTGTGCATACCGGCAAACTCAATGCATTGTCAATGGCCATGAGCAATTTTCATACAGAAAAAATTTAATATCTCTAAAACCACACCACCTAGACACAAACCGCTTGGAACACATATAGAAAACAAAAAGATTATATTCAATTGATATGGTTAGGGTTCTGCATTTCTATTAATTTTGAATAAAACACGTTTTGCACTGCGCGTACCGGCAAACTCAATGGGTTGTTTACTGGTTGATATCGCCACAATGGCCGCGCATCCCGTTGATGACGTCATGGGAATACCCTCTATAAAACCTGACTTCCAGGAATTTTCCCCGATTCCCTGACAGTGAGAGAATATCCATATTTTTGTGGAAATTCGCTGTCGGTTTACAGATAACCTCACCATAGATTTCTGCTTTTTTTTGCCGGACACCACTTTCATCCCTGGGTGTGATGTTATTTGTTAATACTTAAAGTTGCATAGTCCGATGGTTTTGATTTTTTTTAGGTAAATATATTAGGCTGATCGTTATAATCCATCTTACTTTAGGTTGAAGTAACTTTTATTTTAAATGGCTAACTTTTGAGATATTCGAAGTGCAAAAATACCACATTAATTTTGGCAAGCACGCCAAAACTCTGACACTACAGGTTCTATTAAATAGCGCTGGTATTCCCTTCTATGTCGCAACACATCCTTAATAAGTGCATCAGTGTCTAAGTTAGATATGTAGAATCAAATCTAGGTCGGTGTTTTTGTTTTCAAAATTCGATGCTTTCATCGGACTATGCAACTTTAACTAGATTCAGTGAAATGTGCCATGAGCCATGCCCAATCACCAGTTACCACCAGCGCCACTTGGTGGGTGGATTCCACACTACAGAACGCCTTGTCTCTGCGATCATATTGGATATGCAACCATTAAAGTTGCATAATCCATTGGTTTTGAGGGGCTTTTCGATTGTATTACTTTTACGTAAATAAATTAGGTGGACCATTATAACCTACTTTGAGATTAGAGTAAGTTGCATGCTAAGTTTGTAACTTTGGAGATATCTGACGTACAAGCATGCAAATTAAGTTGTCTGCAAACCAGTTGAACCTAATTAGAATATGACTTTGCTGCATTAACTAGATCATGCTGTCACCTGCCAAACCTAACGAGTTTTGATGTTCCTAAGGGGTAAAACCCCCAAAGAAATTAATAAGTGCACCAGTGTCTAAGTTTGAAATGCATGTTACAATCTTTGTTTTCTGAAAATATGCTTTTCATCGGATTATGCAAGGTTAACTGGTTCTATTTTCATTAAGTATATGGTATGTGATCTTCATAATTGAATTATGTATAATCCTGTCATGGCAAAGACGTTATCATTAATCTATATAAGATATTCTCTGAAACTTGGCAGTAAAGTGTAACATGGAAGCCAAAAGTGAAAACCTTCCAAATACTAGCAGTAAGCATTCCAAATAATAACAGAATCCATGTTAATACGAAGGTGTATATGTTGTGCATATATCAGAGTTGACAAAAATATCTATTTCACTTTTTGATTATACAAATTGAGCAATATGTTCATATCACTCGTGTAAAATGAAATCAAGCACGCATCCAGACCATTATCTTAACATATACAACAAATTCAAACAGGATTTTGTTAACTACAGTAAAGCAAACAAGATTATGTTTTACAAAAAAAGCAACAACAAAATGTTTCGGTAAATGCGTGCTGTCACTGTGCAAATTTTCACTTTAGCACAAAATCATACAAGCATGTTTTTAATATGTTGTGTGGGATAGATTAAATATGTGTAACACTGACACACAAGGCAACAATAATTATCTCACTTGCTACCCAAACATAAAAGAATTAATTATCACCATCGTAACGTTGAAACAAAACATGTGTTGCCCAGTTTGAGAGAATGACCCATATACCCGTGATACTGCTTACCTGGGCTGCGTTCAGGCTCCGTCTCGGAGGCGCCTCGGAGGCGCCCATGACGTCAGGCTAGTCTGAACAGATTTAGCTGTTGGCCGCCTCGAAAATGGCGGCCTCCATAGGCGGCGGCCATTTGCAATGGTAAAGCTGTGCTGTCATTGGCTGAAAGCACTGAATGGGGCGGCCATTTTCGAGGCGCCTTTCATCTCCAGTCTGAAAAGGGAGGCGTCGCCGAGACGTCGCCGAGATGCACCCTGAATGGATTTAAGCCAAAAGGCATCGCTGAGACGTCGCCGAGACGCCTCCGAGACGGACCCTGAACGCGGCCCGGGTGGGCTTCACTGTATCATTCATTCGGAAGTGCATTGCATCGGGTTCCAATAGAGTCTCAGATTAGAACTAAATGCAACGTATTCCACCTGAACCGGTGTTATTTCAGAGGGCATTCCTTTCAACAAAATTATTAAAATTTCTCCTTTTTTCCTATTTATTTGGGAAGATGGTCTGCGTTAATTTGTTAACACCAGGATCTTGTGTCAGATCTTATGTTTGCAGAATGCTTCAAGGTTGCTGTTAGGACTGCAACCTGTCAACCAAAAGCGGACAAGCCAGTAGGCCTATTCCATATCTTAAAGTTGCATAGTCCAATGTTTTTTGGGGTGTTTTAGTTGCTATCATTTTCTGAGACAAATATATTAGGTTGATCATTATAATCTACCTTACATAAGCTTGGGATAATTTTTATTTAAAATTGCTTTTTAACTTTGGAGATATTTGATGTGCCAACATGCTAAATTAATTTTGGCATGATAGTCAAAATTCAGACCCAATAGGCTTCAGCAGTAATAGATTCTATTAAATTGACATAGTGATCCCTTTTATGCAGCAGTAGATACATAATAAGTCCACTAGTATCCAAGTCGGATATGTAAGTTTAAATCTAGATCAGTATTTTGTTTTCATAAATGTTTATTATTTTATTGGGCTATGCAATTTTAACTGCAGCACTGTTATCCGGTGAGCGAGAGAAATGTTGCTATGTCATAGATTTGAGTGAGCTATTGTATTTCAATCCCTAATAATAATAATAAAATGTTTGAGCGTCTACTAATGTAGTACCTGTTTTCAACGGACAACTCTGCATCCAGAGCAATGTTATCCTGGCATAGCAGGTGGCCTGTCATTGGAGAGACAATAAATAACAATCTATTGAACAATTGTCCGCGGAGGACAGGCACTACTGTAAATAACAGTACAGTAAAACCTCTAAATCGATCGGCCATGGGACCGACTTTAGATGGTCGATTTAGGGAGGTGGTCGGTTTAGGGAGGTTTTTTTTTTATCGTTACAATGGTATTGTATGGGTGATCGTTTGGGACCCAAGTAAATCGATCGATATAGGGGAGTGGTCAATCTGTGGAGGTGGTCGATTAGAGAGGTTTTACTGTGTGAGGATGCAAGGGTACCATGTGTGTGTTTGTCTTTCTCGGCACTCAAAGTAAACATATCAATTCTATTGGTAGCTTGTTATTTAGCTCCTCGTCCTGATGTTCAATCGCGTTATAATATTTCTTTTGTGGGTAAATTGTTCGTACAGCAGTATTGGCTTGACTAAGCAACAGCATTACAGTTGCATAGTCCGATGGTTTCGAGTTTCTGCCATTTTATGAGATAAATACATTAGATCGATTATTGTAATCTATGTTACTTTAGTTTCAAGTAACTTTTATTTTAAATCGCAAACTTTTCAGATATTTGAAGTGCAAACATGGACAGATTAGTTTGGGCAAGCACGGCAAAACTCTGACACCATAGGCTTCAGTAGTAACGGGTTCTATTAAATTGGCTTTAGTATCCCCTACTATGCAACAACTAATGCTTAATAAATTGACTAGGATCTAAGTTGGATTTGTAGAATCAAATCTAGATACATGTTTTGGTTTTGACAAATTGATACTTTCATCGGACTATGCTGCTTTAAGTAGGACATGTCATTAGCTATATTTATCTATAACTGGAAGAAAATGTGAGTGCAAAAATATCTGTACAGATACGTGACAAATGCCTGCGTGTGCTTCTTATATACTATTTATATGTATGTACATGTGTGCCGATAAACACGGAAACTATTCTGGTTATTTGGATATGCGAATATATGTTGAACGTTGGGATTTTTGTGCGCTACATATAATATCTGTTGATTATGCCAAAGCAGAGGAAAATCCAACCATGGACAGTGTTGGTTTCCTCATTCCATTGCTCATTGCCCTATCCTAGTAATGCTGAGTGCCAGGCTAGGTAGCGATAAGTACAGATTTGTAACTTTTGAATCGACAACCAGGATTTGGACCCATGGTTCGAATCCCACAACCTACCACATGGGAAGTAGTCACTCAACTCATTCGGCCATCTCGTCAAATGCATAGCCATACCGCGTAGACTTATAGCATACCGGTGGGGAGCGAGGACAGATGTAGATAACAAAAAAATCAACTTCCGAGATATTTGAAGTGTAAACATGTAAATCCTACCATGGACAGTGTTGATTTCCTCATTCCATTGCTCCTTGCCCTATCCTAGTAATGCTGAGTGCCAGGCTAGGTAGCGATAAGTACAGATTTGTAACTTTTGAATCGACAACCAGCATTTGGACCCAGGGTTCGAATCCCACAACCTACCACATGGGAAGTGGTCACTCAACTCATTCAGCCATCTCGTCAAATGCATAGCCATACCGCGTAGACTTATAGCATACCGGTGGGGAGCGAGGACAGATGTAGATAACAAAAAAAATCAACTTCCGAGATATTTGAAGTGTGAACATGTAAATTTATCTTTGCCTCGCTTGCCAAAACTCTGACACCGTGCGCTTCAATAATAACGGGTTATATTCAATGTACTTAGTGTATCCTTATATGCAGCAACAAATGCTTAATAACTGCACCAGTATCTAAGTTGGAAATGTAGATTCAAATCTAGATAAGTGTTTTTTGCTTTTCGAAAATTTGATACTTTTATCGGAATAAGCAGCTTTAAGTGAATAAGTTCAATAACATCTTATTTCATCTTCTAAAAGAGATATAACCTGCCGCCATGACCCCCAACCCTATGTATATATTGTGCGTGAATCCGATAACTGCGACTTGGGATGGCACAAACACAGGGTTCTAAACCAATGATTGATGAGGTTGAAATGTGCTTAGACACTATTTAAACAGTGCTTTGTTGGTAATGTGTTACTTGTTCAGTTTCCAGTTGAACACTTCATGGCATTGAACCCAAGGTGGAAGAAAGAATTAATTAATTAATCAGAGTCAGAGCAATTAAGTTACCTGAACAAAGCCAAGTCTCTCACATGTTGCATGTGTTGATGTATTTCTAAGATACGGATCAGTGGTGCAGGGATGAAAGATCTCCGCGATTTCACGGATTTCCGGGATTCTTCCTGTAGGCCCTTACTGCAATCCCGCAGCATGATCAATGTATACTACTAATAAATGCTTCAAACGGCACAGCACTATCAGCGTATACTACTAATACATGCTTCAAACAGGGCAGCACTATTAGGGTGTACCAATATATATGAAGCCCAACTTCCGGGAATTTTCCGTGATTCCCTGACAATGCTAAACCTATGGGAGAATATCCGCATTTCAGCTTTTTTTTCCCCGGAGACCACTTTCATCCCTGGTGGCGTAATTGGTTTGTTCTACTTTGCTATGTAACTATTGTCTGAGCTGTACATCGTTGATAATTAACCAAAACAAAACAAAAAGGTCATGTGAGTTTACTTATGTTCAGAAGCATGCACTACACACTCACGCATAAAAAACATATATATATATATATATATATATATATATATATATATATATATATATATGTAGTTATATATAGAAATATATTTATATATATAAGGATATATATTTATATATATATATATATAAACATATATTTATATATAAACATATTTATATATAAACATATATATATATTTATATATAAACATGCATACCGGTAATATATATATAACAACAATACAATAAAACATCGCCTCTGGTGGAAACCTTGCTCCAGTTTCTTTTCCTTTTTTCTTTCTAATCCCACATCTAAGCCAGTCCACAATCCCTGGTATGTTTCTAGTTAACAGACCTTTTCCTTGGAATCTGTCCAGTGAAGCTTCTGCCGACATTGTTCATGTTTCCACAAGCAAAATGGGTAATTCAGAGCACGGGACCTATTTACCTCGCTAACGACTGTTGCTGCTGACTCTTGCACCCCCTGCCTTCCGCCGCCCGTACTACCTATACCTCTTTCAGCTTCCACTGCCACCTGGTGGCTCAGGCGCGTACTAAGTTTGATGGTTGGGAGCAGCCTTGAGCTGCTCACTTCCTCCATCTGCCATGTGACTTACAGGCAGCCATCCCACCTTTTTTCAAGCAATTCTCTGTGGCGGAGTGGTTAGAGTGTCTGACTTTTTTCTAGGTCAGACTCCTAATCTGAGGGTCAGTGGTTCGATTCCCCGTGATCCCAGCTCTGCCAATTTGGATTTCCACTGCTGTGTATAACTTACAGCATCATCAAAGTCTGGTTGCTCTCATACCATGTCTATTTGGTGTGGGAGGTTAAAAATCCCTTGGGTCGGTAAAAGTGTAGGCTCGGGCTTTCTATCGACCAGCAGTGGAATGAGGAAGACCAGTCGTCTATGACTGAAATTTCCCCTGCTTAAACAACTAATGGACCCACAAAAAAAAACACAAAAATTGACAATGTGAACTCAATACACCAGAGGCCTAACCCCATACTCCTAAATACTACTCACAATAACTAAGAAATAAATACCAACATATACGACTAGTTCTTCCCACTGGTATCAAGGGGTGGGTTGATGGTGGAATTTTATGGAATGAGATTTGCAGAAAGAAAATATGAAAATCATGGTACTTCTTAAATATTTATTTATTGCCATAAAATAGCTATTCCACCATATTTATTACAAATGCACTTTGTACTTGGTAAAACATCTGAGTAATTGATGCAAAAAGTGAAATATTAAAAGCAAAATACAAATGTGCACACCAGACCCCAGAATTACAACCAAAGAATCTTTGTTAAAGCTAACTACGGAACTGGCCAAAAGTGGTCTTAATTCTGGGGTGGTCACACGCCTTAAAACGTATATATATAACGTATATGATTTACATTAAACACTTTGAGGAGTATTAAGACATGCAATTTACTAACATATCTATTATATGTAAGCTGGGTTCTTTTTCAGGTAGATACCTCTATGAACATTTGCAATTATAAAATGTGATATTAAACATATTGATTGTTATTTCCACGAAACAATCTTTTTGGGCTTACATGGCTGAAACGTCCTTCCCTGAAGAAAAATAAAGCCTGCCCAAAATGTCCTAGCTCAAATCGTCCTAGGCTAGAGGACAGGTTGATGATGACATTTAGAGGTTTTATCTTCATAATTTCCATATATATATTACACAAACATAGATAAAATAATCATCTACAAGACCTTTTCCACAGCATTCTGCAGTCAGCTGCACCCACATTAGTTCTTTGACTGCCTTCAGAGGGCGGGTTGGTGGTGGAAATCGTCTATATACGCAGCTCTGCATCCATAATCTTTAAATGTACAGAATGATGGACAAACCAGATGCCATAAAGTAATAGCCACCTAGATACAACAGCGGTAACTTGGACGCTAAGGCCCAAAATCACGTTGGAAATGCCAGCTCCCATCTGGGCCGCGTTCAGAGTACGACTTGGAGACGTCTCCGCGACGGTTTATGGCCTATTTGTGTTCAGGGTACGCCTCGGAGATGTCTTGGAGATGTCTCGCTTTTCAGATAGGAGGCAAAAAGCGCCTCCAAAATGGTCGCCGTATTCAATGATTTCAGCCAATTAGAGCGCTACTTTTTCATTGCAAATGGCGGCCCATATGGGGGTGGCCTTTTGTCGAGGTGACCGACTGCTTGGACGGGTGATAACTTGGGAATGTAGACATCCTGACACAGACTTATAGTTATAGCCTACGAAATCAATAATAGATAAGTAACAAGCTAAACTTGACATGTTGGTATGGGACGGGCATAGGCCTAAATGAGTCTCACGCAATAGGTTATGAGCGGATAAGTCAAGTAGATCTATCTAATAGTAATATGTTTCACACAATGTTATGTAATATAATATTTATAGGTGATTACATGTATTTATTGGTTGGGGTTTTGCGTCCTAACAACATTGAATGTGAGCAGGACGAGAACCGACAGCTAGGGGACTGATTGGTGGAGGGAAATTAAAATGTTCCATTACTGATAGTGATAAACTTATTTGTAATTTTGGATTTATTTGAAATAGTGAGGGAATGCCATTCCCCCTCCCAAACAAAGGAACGCTGTTCCCATGCGTTCCCACAGCACTACACCACTGTTGCTCTCCCAATAATTCACTCAGTCACATTCCCCTTTGCCCAAATCTATTAATTGCAAATACCAAGCAAGGTAACAAAAGGGTATCAATAAGATAAGTCTTTGGTTTGGTCATCTCAGGTGGTACACCGCTGCGTACCTGCGCATATGGAAGCTAGGCCTCTGGACAAGTATCAATTTTGTTGAATGGCGGTGTTGCGGATTCCCAGGGACACCAGTTTGCCAGGGACACATCGCTTCTGCACATGTGTCAAAATCGAACAGCATCGTCACTAGCCTTATAAATTTAATATGTTTTTGGAAAGGATGTTTTCTATATGTGTACCAAACGATTTGTTTCTAGATGGTGTAATTTGAGAGATATTTGACTTCTTCTGTATTTTCTGTATGAACATTTCTCACGACCATTGACAATGCCTTGAGTTTGACGGTATGCGCAGTGCAAAACGTTAGTTTTATTCAAAATTAATAGAATTCAAGAACCCTAACCGTATCAATTTAATATAGTCTTTATGGAAAAGATGTTTTCTATATGCGTACCAAGCGATTTGTTTCTAGATGGTGTAATTTGGGAGATATTTGACTTCTTCTGTATGAAGATTTGCTCACGGCCGTTAACAATGCATTTGAATGGAAGTGTCCCTGGCAAACTGGTGTCCCTCCGAATCCGCATCACTGGTTCGAACCCATGACCTCTCGAACGGGAAGTCAGCTAGCGCTCATACTGATTCAGTTATCCTATACGGTTACGCTACATAAGTCAAAATGTGCTTGTATGGTACGTGCCCTGGGCGCCACCTAATGCCCAGTCACACTATGTCTTGCGACCACTTTGAACCAAAGAACCGACCTCATTGCAACCAAAGCAATGGTCGCTGACCTCCTGGCTACCATTTTGCTCACAAGGTTTTTAGTGCAGTAGGCCCCTTAGTTGCAACCTCCTTGCGACCATTTTGGTCAGCGACCACTGAGGACCTCTTTGTGACCACCCTCTTTTTGTGGTCGGAAAGTGGTCACAAGCAGTAGTGTGACTGGGGTATAAAGTGGGGTGGCACTGAGCAGTTCCTTTTGTAATTTTCATGTAGTGTTTAATTCCACCTGTGACATAATTCACCGATTGCAATCCGACTTAGTTTGTTGTCCCAGTGGACTATACGGGGCAACTTTAAAAGATTAATAATTTCAATGCTTTTCTGTAGATAGATCTACGCCACTGGCCGTATATAGCATTATGCACGGCTAGATACATGACTAGATGTATTTTCTTGCAAACCTCTGAAGACTTCACATCTAAACATGTTTCGCACAATTTCTATTAGAGCAGTCCTGAAGACAGATCCTGTTATGCAATATATGAAAAAGTTGAGGCTATAATTGAATAGGTTAAGATTTGACGAGATCTTCAGAATCATGGTTAAATTTCCAATCACACAGCTTGGACCGTAGCTCAGCTTGCAGATATTTTGGAAAGTCAATAGCGAGACGATCGGAAGTGTGAATACCACAAAAAGAATACTGACAGTAGACATGATCACCACCAAATTGGTTGTTTCGTCATGAGCAGACGCAGGTGTTTGCTGGGCTTGTGTCCTTGTTCTAAACGAGGCTTGGGACCGCACTTTCCTTATTACCAATGTGTTCAGAATTGCAATAACAGTGAAAGGTATCACACAGTAAAGCATCAATGGACCTATGAAGAAGAAAATTGTGTTCAGAAAATAATTTGTCCCCATTAGATTACACAACGTACTGCCGTGCGCATTAGATACAGACACTAAGATAGGCACGGGAGAGCAGCAAACACACCCACACACAGCGACGGCTGCAATTGTTAAATAGGTACGTCTTATGCTGCAGTATATTTGGACTTTCAACGGATAGTACACAGCAATCGCCCGGTTCGCCGATATTAGTACAATCAACCAGGATGCCATGAATCGAAAGAGATAAAAGCCAAATGCAATTGTTCGGCAAGTCCAAATTGAAGGCCCCAAGATCTCATATCCAAAGGAATCTATCTTGAGGATGACGGTAACCAGTAACGTCAAATTGTCCGCCACTGCCAGTGCCAGCAGTAGTTGCATAAATGCCGAAGCCTTGAGCACGGGTCGACTCACAATGACGACTACAATAAGACAGTTGGCGGGAATTCCGATTATAAAACTCACCATTTCCACAACCCTGTAATGAGTCGTTTCCGCCAGTGGATGCACAGAACTCCCAAGAGAAGACACGTTCTCCATTTTACATGTTTCCTGTTTACATATAAACCGTCTGAGCCTTGTTCGCGCGTAGAGTTAAACCGGTTTAGTTAATCCAGCTTAACTAATCCACCTCACGAACTAGTTTACACGAAGCGAACTAGTTGAGTCAACCGATTTAGCGCCGCGTTCACAGGCACCTATTAAACCAGATTAGTTCAAAGGGTTTGTTAAACCGGTTCAACATGTAGACCTATGTGTGAATGGGGCTATATACACATGGACCAGCTGTGTCAATATCACGTGACTTAGGCCTACACTTTCAGAATTGCCTGGTTTGCAAAACAAAGCAACACAGGTGCTGACATCAGTGGAGCAATAGGCCCTACTTCGATTTGAATTGATCATTTTCATCATGTTCAAACTGGCCAACACATTGGATCTTAAAGCTGCATAGTCTGATGAAGCATCAAATTGTCAAAATCAAAACAATTATCTAGATTTTATTCTACATATCTAACTTAGATACTGATGCACTTATTAGGTATTTGTTGCCACATAGAAGGGAACACTGAGTCGATTTTAATAGAACCTGTTACAGAAACCTATGGTATTGGCGTTTTGGCATGCTTGCCAAAATTATTTTCATATGTTTGAATTTCAAATATCTCAAAAGGTAGCCATTTCAATTAAAAGTTACTTCAAACTAAAGTAAGGTAAATTATAATGATCAATTTTAATATATTTAGCTCAGAAAAATGTCAGAAACTCAAAACCATCGGACTATGCAACTTTAACTCACAGGGTTTTTGATATTGTGCTTGCCATTCCAATAGTTGGAAAACATTGGGGGGTAGGGGAGGGGAGTAAATAAAACCCACAGAACCTTACCTCGAACATAGGTCCAAGAGATCTGTGATAATACAGGGACCAACCACAGAAAATAAATGTAAATAGTCTTAAATAAGCATAGATCAGGTGGTATACAAATGGAATAGACGCTAGTGGAATAAAATGTGATGGAATAAAGCGCTATAAAACATCATGTAGGCCTACAGGTTGACCATCTCTTATCCGGCAATCCTTTATCCGGTTCAATAAGTAATTCGGCACTAATTTCCACTAGAGCAATTTCAAATTTTCCGGTCAGTTTTATAAATGAACAAGAAATAATGAATGAGGAGTGAACACTTCAAAATCCAGTGCCTTCAACATCTGCTCTCTCAGGTGAGCTGCCACTATCAGTCTCTGATATTTAATTTGTCTTTTTCCTTGATCAACTAACGTGTACTTATTTACAAGGTATTTTAAAGGTAGGATGAAGTGATTAGGTGTTGGGTTAAGTGCATTCTAATGTAACAATCAGTTATCTGGCAAAATCACTTATCAGCCACCCTACAAATCCCAATGATGCCGGATCTGTGATGGTCAACCTGTATTTAAACCAAATTTTTCTAATTATATTCTCAGGTGGAACGCAATTGCGTACCTGCATATATGGAAGCTAGGCATCTGATCAGGGAAAATGTGTTATTGGCAAACGCATTGGATCTCAGCTGGCCATGTTTCCGTCACTGGGTGTGCCTATTCAATGCTTCCAAAGCATTGTTATAATAAATCAATTATATAAAGACATACACACCCTCTTATAACCTCATTATCATGCTGTCGGTCGCGATGCGACAAAGACTGCTTTCATTACTTGACTGCCGCTCTCCATTTAGCTCTCTGCTGTGAGAGTGATGTCCATGAGTCGGTCTTAATGTCTCTCTCTATAACCTCATAGATCTATTATAATACTGGATGGAGGCTTACATTCAGTGCGATTCTATCTGCATCAGAGTGGTCTTAAACTAACCTCTCTGCAACCAAATGCCTATAGTGTTCTATACAAGTCAACCACCAGTAGGGCCTATAGTTCCGTAATAGCTACACCAACGTGGGATTAAACTAACCTCTCTGCAACCGGATGGCTATAGTGTTGAATACAAGTCAGCCATCAGTACAGTTCCACAATAGCTACACCAACATGGGATTAAACCAGCCTCTCTGCAAGCAGATGGTTACAGTATTTGATACAAGTCAACCACAAGTGTAGTTCAATGTAGTTTCATGATAGCTACACCAACGTGGGATTAGAGTAACTTCTCTGCAACCGAATGGATATAGGGTTCTATGCAAGTCAACCACCGATGTAGTTCCATTATATCTGGCTCAATGCGAGATTAAACCAGCCTTTCTGAAACTGGAGGGCTATAGTATTCCATACAAGTCAACGGCAAGTGTAGTTCCATGATAGATACATCACCGTGAAATTAAACCAGCCCCTTTGCAACCTGTTGGCTATAGTGTTGAATGCAAGTCAGTCACCAGTGCAGTTCCATGATAGCTACATCAACGTGAGATTAAACCAGCCTCTCTGCAAGCAGATGGCTATAGTGTTGAATACAAGTCAGCCACCAGTGAACTTCCACAATAGCTACACCAACGAGGGATTAAACCAGCCTCTCTGCAAGCGAATGGTTATAGTATTTGATACAAGTCAACCACAAGTGTAGTTCAATGTTAGCTACACCAACGTGGGATTAAACCAGCTTCTCTGCAACTGGATGGCTATAGTATTCTACACAAGTCAACCACCATTGTAGTTTCATGATAGCTACAACAACCTGGGATTAGAGTAACTTCTCTGCAACCGAATGGCTATAGGGTTCTATGCAAGTCAACCACCGATGTAGTTCCATTATATCTGCCTCAATGTGGGATTAAACCAGCCTTTCTGAAGCTGGAGGGCTATAGTATTCGATACAAGTCAACCACAAGTGTAGTTCCATGATAGATACATCACCGTGAAATTAAACCAGCCACTTTGTAACCGGATGGCTATAGTGTTGAATACAAGTCAGTCACCAGTACAGTTCCATGATAGCTCCATCAACGTGAGATTAAACCAGCCTCTCTGCAAGCGGATGGCTATAGTGTTGAATACAAGTCAGCCACCAGTACAGTTCCACAATAGCTACATCAACGTGAGATTAAACCAGCCTCTCGCAAGCGGATGGCTAGTGTTGAATACAAGTCAGTACAGTTCCACAATAGCTACACCAATGTGGGATTATTAGCAACCTCTCTGCAACTGGATGGCTATAGTGTTGAATACAAGTCAGCCATCAGTACAGTTCCACAATACCTACACCAACGTGGGATTAAACAAGCTTCTCTGCAACTGGATGGCTATCGTGTTCTATACAAGTCAGCGGTCACACAACCAGACGCAACGCCGCCGAATATTCCCGGGTGGGAGCATTGCAATCAAACATGCCACCATTATGAAATCCATTAGATATGTTTGAAGAAAACACATAATCAATATCACTGTGTGGCTTCTGTGTACTGGCACAACAAATCCCAACACTGCAGCGCATCATCCATTAGGGTAATCATTATAACAGATAGTTTACTGTTGATGTAGCTAGTTTGTGGCAGGTGAGTTTATTGCTTACATATGCGAAAATTCTGCCATGAATTCTGTTTTAGTTCAAATCATACAATTAAATGTAAACATTTTGTTATTGAGACAGAATTAAAGTGACACATTGCTGGGATTTGCTCAAAATTGTACAGTGTTGTGTGTTGTTGTTTTATGTCTAGCAACATCTAAGGTCATATCAGGATGGGTACCAACTTGTGACAGTGCGCGCTCATGGCAACTTTATAGTACTGCCCCACTGAGAGACCAGGCCGTCAGCACCATGACTTGATATCCCACTCAGTCACATTATCCTGACACTGAGCCAACCAGTCTTTGCCCTATCCTAATAATGCCGAGAGCCTGGCTAGGAAGCGACAAGTATCAATTTTTAAGTCATTGGTTTGACTCAACCAGGGTTCGAACCCACAATCCCATGGTCTACCAACACGGGAGATGGACACTAACTCATTCGGCCATCCTGTCTGGTCCCTTTTTTGTGTGTAAATCATATAGATATTTCATCCTGGGGGTATAGATTTATGCATATAGCTAAGGTCTGAGGGTAACTTTATGTTGTCATATTATTAATCATTTCCATGGATAAGTGAACATGTTAGTTCTCAGTGGATAAGCCAACCTCTTCGTTTGACCCTCAATGACAGTAGTAGTGTTAGTCGGTTCATCAAATACTGAAATAGTGTGAAATGGCCACTTATAATGAGTTACTTCAAACTAATTCGCCGTGAATATTGCCTATGCTGCCGATACGGCGTAAAGCAACCACCAATCAACTTCAAACTAAAGTAAGGTAGCTTATAATGATCAACCTAATATACTTGCTTTTGTAAATGATAGAAATTCTAATTCATCAGACAGTGCAACTTTTAAATTGGCCCCTAATAGAATGTTAAAAATAACTCTTAGTTCTTATTTTTTTCTTGTTTTTATAATCTTAAAAGTTGGTTAGTTGTTGGAGTTTTAGCTCCTGGCAACATCTATCGTCATATCATGACGGGTACCAACTTGTAACAGTGCTTACGCATGGCGACTTTATACTGCTGCCCCACAGGGAATTCATGCCACCAGCACCATGACCAGATACCCGACTCAGTCACATTATCCTGACACTGAGCTAACCAGTCCTTGCCATATCCTATTAATGCCAAGTGTCAAGCTAGGACGTGACAATCAAATATGTAAGTCATTAGTTTGACTCGACTTGGAATTGAACTCCCGATCTCCTGCACGGAAGGCCTGCCCTCTACCAATTCGGCCAGCATTGGTCAGGCTGTGGAGTTGTTCTTTGAAGACAGGTACAAATGTATCAGAAAAAAGATAACTAACACAAGCAGTACATTTGATTTTATCTTAACTTTAATAAACATCTCCATGCATTAATTGCTTTGGCAAAGTATACAAGTTGTACATTTGGTTTCGCAATCTCATTGTCAACTCAATTATTTTAAGACATGTATGGATTTATGAATCATTAGTTGGTAGGTAGTATTGATGACAGACAGTATTACATCAGACATCAGATTACAGTATGAACAAATATTCAGCACACTCAGTTATAATTCAAAACAGCAATACTGGGCCCTGTTCACTAGTCTTATGTGCATAAATAGGGACTAAAAGCCATTTTCTCACATTTTCACCTTTTGTATTCCACAATTTGTATAAAGTCTACAATCGCAATTCCAAATTCTCTGAGCAAATTAGATTTCTTTTTAAATTTAGCATAATTCTGAATGATCCTGGGTGGAACTGAACACATTTATTTAGGGCACTCACACGTGTAAATTTGATTCTTTTTAAACACAATAAAACACGGTTTTGAAGAGAATGGGGGGAAAATGATTTTGTGGTATGATTTAGAATCGACAATTGAAATTTCCCATGCATATAAAATAACCACTAATTTTTTTTGTTCTAATGTTTTTTTTAGTAATTCCATTATGCATTCTCAAACAAGGCTAGAACTAACATTCAGACCTGTGTAACTCTAAATAGCCGTAGATTCACTCAACTCATTTACATGACACACAAGTCGACAAATGGCTACTAGCTGTAAACATGATTTTTCTTGCTCCGATTCAGATAACACAAATTCTAATACATATTCTACATCCATGTCCCTGAGATGTTGGGATATCTCTCACCAAACATCATATTATTTATTCACAACACCAGTTCTGTTAGTTCACAATGACCAAGTCTTAATTCTAACTTTCTAACCACTCCCCAACCCCACCCTCCCCCAGGCGGCATGGAATTTACTCGATCATTTTTCTCTTAGGAAGGTCAGATTACTGACAAAACTTTGTGGACTCTGGTTATTACCATATACACGTCACGATATTAGAGTTGATATGGTTTACGGCAATAAAGGAGCTCTGGGCAACACAGCGTCACATACTTAATTTATATTTAGGCCAAATAAAAAAGAATTAATAAAGCTTGATCATCCTTTTGATCACACAAATTAGGGTCGGGTGGGTGGTTTTTATTTTTATTCTATTTTCAGTATTTCTTTTAAATGATTTCAATGGAATTACATAAACTATCAATTTCAGTGCATGCACATGGTGTTTACTGCTGTCCATTCATAGCTACGCGTAACGTCTATAGTTTAATTTCTGCTAGACCAACACATTTTTAAGTTTAAAAACAAACAAAATTAAAATCAGGGGCGGGCGATTTTTCAGGCACGGGCGGGGATGATCACCAATTTTTTTTTTATTTGGCCTTAATTACCCGCTGGCTCCCGATTCTGCCACAGGGTGATGCGGGTAGTAGTGACTACACAGTAATGCATATGATCTCTGTACATGTAACTTATATTGGAATTAGCTACCCTAATTGACCAATCAACAGACCCGTGTCATCTTGATTCGAAAGTGAGGTTAGTCGCACAACTGATGCTTGCAGGACCCTGCAATTAGACGTATTTCTGCACCGATGGTTTAGCGGGCAATCGCAGATCTCTCAGCAATGTCTGGGGAAAGTTTGCTAGTAATTACAGGTAGGGCTAAGTTGGTGTGTCTTGGCACCTCCAGTGGTTCACTAGGCTTCTAGTGATATTCAAATTAGCAACGATATCGTAAAAAAAAAAATTGCTTTTGAGAATAGTATTGGAACATGAAAGAACACATGATTGGGGAAAAGGTCTATATCAGTCCGCTGTAGAAGAGTTATTTGAAAGACAATTCATTTCTAAAAGAAAGAATGCTGGTAGTTATGGTTGAATAACATGTTCATATAGCATAAAACACCATTATATTCTGCGATCAAATTATGTGTACTACTTTGTAAAAGATTGGGGGGGGGGGAAGGTGGAACGGTGACAGGGCCGGCTTAAAGCCCATTCGATCAATTGCTCCCAATTGCACCCACACCCAAGTGTACCCCGCGTTAGGGTAATTTACTCCAGTCTTGTAAATCATTTCAATAAAATGTTTCTAATACACGATATTCACACGCATGCGTTGTAGCAAGGGTCCAACAACCGTAGTGTTCGTCATCGCCGCCAGATGTCGCATGCGTTGTGAATATTGTGTATTAATAGTGACTGACTAGTTTGGTACCCTCCTAAATTTTTTAAAAGGGTTCAAACATTTTGAACATTTTATTTTTCTTTGAAGCTTCAATGACCCAAGAGCAATATACTTTTGGAATTTTCAAAATATCCCAAAATTTGACTGACATACGTGCATTTGAAAGTTAGTAATTTCCATAGCTTTTGTATGCGCTGTGGCAACGGTCCCACAACCGCAGTGTTTGTCATCGCCGTCAGATGTCGCATGCGTTGTGAATATTGTGTATTGGGCTGCCATAGCTCCTCAGGCCAGCATGTGGGGGCGGGGAGAGGGAGTTCGTGAGGGAGGTCTGGAAACGTACCCTTTTTTGTAGTATTCATTTCATGACTTATCAAATGTAACACGTTGAAAACTTATGGTATGTACTGTTGAACGATGTCATCTGTGGACTCTTGACAGCCAATCAGAAGCGTGGTATGAAATGGTGACATTCTGCATGTATATTGCTTTAGTCAATGTCCGTGCTTCCAATGCTGGATCCACTCACAGGCTGCTGGAAGTGAGGCTCGCCTAAAGAGGACCATGGCTTGATTCTTTTTTTTAAAATTACTTTAATAGTGCTCTGAGGCACTAACACCTCAGAGAACATTGTTACCCCAACCCAACAAAACCATAATCATAATATAAATAGTAATCAAAACTCCAACGAATACCATGTTAAATTTGCCATTTCTACTAATAAATTCAGTGATATTATTGCAAGCATATTATGAAATAGTAGTAATAATAATATATAGACAACTATATCTTTTAATAACATAATAAAAGGGCGTTTTTACCGCATTAAACCCACACAAACTCGTGAAAAATATAATACCGGTAAAGGACCTCACTTAATTAGTACGGTAATATCCCAAATTAAAGCTGCATAATCCGATGAAAGCATCAACTTTTTATGATCTAGTTATGAATGACGTCAATTTTGTATTTAAACCAAAGCCCTTACTTAGATTTCATCCCTCATAATAAACTTAAGATACACTCATTAAACATTTACTGGAGTTTGGTCCTCTGCTAAAATAAGGTTAACAAAGCCTATATCCAGCATTTCGGTATGAACACCAAAATTAAGTTTATATTTTCACTTCAAATAATTCCAAAGTTATCCCTTTAAAGTACATTTTCGAAAATGACTTGAAACAAAAGTAAAGTCGATTATAACGATCAACCTCATTTATTTATCTGAAAATTATGGCAAAAACTCAATACGATCGGATTATGCAACTTTAAATACATAATGCATCTATAAATGACTCAGCCCAGCCCATGACGTCACCAGCTCCTTAGCACTCAAGAGCTTCTGATGTTACGTCACGGAAGCCTTGAACCACTATGGTCTCCCTCCGCTGCCGCTAGTACCCATCACAGGCTATCTAATGCCTAGTACACACCTACCGTATAGGATTCGCGCACTAAAACTCACGACTCGACCCGACCCGCTTAAAACTGAAAACGGGCCGATTCACTTTTCGAATCGCGAATCGCAATCGTAATGGGCCGGTTTTAGCCCTAAAACTGAGGTTTTATGCGCGAATCACAATCGCTAGGTGTGCGTGGGGAGCGCACACCTTGCGATTTTTGTGTGCGAAACGGGCAGTTTTAGATCGTATATGGTAGGTGTGTGCGCACAAACGGTAGGTGTGTACCAGGCATTAAGTTGCACGGTCCGATGAAAACATCAAATTTTCAAAACCAAAAGAATTATCTAGATTTGATTCTACATATCTAACTTAGACACTGATGCACTTATTAAACATTTGTCATCATACATAAGGGAATACTGAGGCAATTTAACAGAATGTGTTACTGCAGAAACCAATGGTATCAGAGTTTTGGCAAGCTTGACAAAATTAATTTAGGATGTTTGCACTTCAAATATCTCAAAAGTTAGCCATTTAAAATAAAAGTAGCTTCAAACTAAAGTAAGGTAGATTATAACAATCAATTTAATATATTTATCTCAGAAATGAGAGAAACTCAAAACCATCGGACTATGCAACTTTGCAACTTTAATATCCCAGTCACAGTATTGCCCATGACCTCTTGTGACCACTTTGCGACAATAAAAAAAGGTTGGTCACAAAAAGGTTGCAGTTACTGCACTAAAAACCTCTTTGCAACCAAAAGAAAGTCGGCGACCATTGGTTGCAAGAAAGTCGGCGACCAATGCTTTTGTCGCAAGATCGCCGGTGACTGTGGGTTCTTTGATCCAAAGTGGTTGCAAGCCGTAGTGTGACTGGGGCTTAAATGGTGTGCTGTGGCGCCTTTCGTCTTGACGCGCCGTCACGTGACCCGCGCAGGCGGCAGGCGTCCGGTTGACCTAGTTGACCTGTTGACGCCTGCGCGCCGTGCGCTGCTTGTCGAAGCGCGCCTCCATTTCCTCCAGCACCTTTGGAGTGTATCGGACGACCAGCTTCACGGTACCTAAGGGTCAGAAGATGGGGGTGGGGGGGCGAGGGGAGGGGAGGGGGAGAGGGAGTGTCACTCACAATTGATGATAGTCACAAACAAAACATTAATTTAAAAAAATTAAGAATGATGAGCCAAAAAACGTGAATGAATGTAACATGATATGATCGGCAGACCAGTGCCTCGGCGCTGAAAGAAATACCTTTATTTGCTGAATAAAATGATCATTTACCACCCAAAAACAAACAGTGACTGGTAATCCAGTGCGCCGGTGCTGACAAACTAAATAAATAAAATATTTAAATTTTACTTTTTAATTAGAAATGTCTAGTTCTAATGATTATTGTTTGCTTAAATTGCGGAATTTGAACATATGGGTGGGGGAAAGTCTGACTCAGTGTACCATCTAGTTGAGGAAGTTGCATACTTGTATTTCTGCCATATATAATATTTGTTAACCAGTGAAAAGGGGTTCAAACGGTAGAGGAAATTGCGCAGAGCAGTGTAGTGAATCAGCAGCTTACCATACTCGGCACATTTCACATACTGAACTGACACAGGGAAACCCTGTTGTACCACATGTTTATTATAAGATACTAAACTCATGAGAAAAATATACTTAATATGCAGAAGTTTTATATATATATTTATATAGGTCATTCTCAGAAACCGTGGACCACTTTTGTGACATGGAAACGAAAAGTGAAAATATTCCAAATAATAGCAGAAAACATTAAAAATAATATCAGAATCCATATTGATATGAAGAGTTATAAGTTGGGCATATGTCCGAGTTCAAAAAAAAAATTCTAACTTTGTTATTTTGATGTCATGCAAATTGAGAAAGCTGTTAAAATTAACCAGGTAACATCCATCCATAACATCATTTTAAGACACAACAAATTCAACCAAGAATTTATTGATTACAGTTAAGCCAAAATAATTGTTTCTTACTAGAAACAAGTTTTTTTAAAGTTTGGGTAGATGTATGGTGTCTATATGCAAATTTTCATATTTTGACTTTAGCACAAAATCATATCAGCATATTTTGGATAGATTTTGTAGGATACATTAAATACATGTAGTATTGCTAACATAATTAATACAGTCACCAATAACTATTTGACTTACTACCCCCCACCCCCAAACAAAATCATTAACAATGTAACATGGAAACCAAAAATGTGGTACATAGTTTCTGAGAATGACCCATACACGGTTTAAGAAGGGCATTACGAGGAAAGGGCGGGATGGGACTTACGGATCCATTTTAAGTTGTTCAACAGCACAGCATACATTTCGGGAAGAACAAAATACTGTTTCGGGAGAAAATCTTGACTTAGCGTCAGGGAGGGAAGGTTAATTTGCATCATGTCAGCATATGCATCTCTAAATGCATGAACTCTATATTATATATACGAGTTGATTGATTGGTGGTTGTTTTACGCGATGTCGGCAAAGGTCATATTCACGGCGAGGTCACATATCCTTCTATAGGGAACACACTGAGCTTTATGGAGAAACTGGTTGGAGTGAGGGGAGGTGGGGGGGTGGGGGGTGGGGGGTGTCGAGGGAGTGGTCACATATCCTTCTCTATGGCACACACTAAGCTTTATGGAGAAACTGGTGGGGGTGGGGTGGGGGGACAAAAAGGAAAAATTCATATCCAATCAGACCAGCCCAAAAAGTAATATAATAAATTTAAATAAGGAAATGACATGCGTAATGTTGGTTGACGTGCTGGAGACTGAGGGTGAACGTCTACTGTATAAGCCTACCCTCAAATGGTTCTGACTCTGGGGAATGTGGTGGAACAAAAATAAGACCTTATAGTTGCTTTGTTATGTATGCGCCAACTTCCCAACAGGTGCCGCCACAAGGACGTGAGAGGGAACCGGATTAACACCGTGTAGTCATTTGATTAGGCCCTAACCTCCCAATAGGTGCCGCCACATGGTCGTGACACGAAGATAATATTTGAAGCGCAAACATGCCAAATTAATTTTAGTGGGCATATGAAAACTCTGACACCATAGGCTTTAGCAGTAAAAGGTTCTATTAAATTTACTTAGTATTCCCTTCTATGCAGGAATAAATGCTTAAAGCTGCATAGTCCGATGAAAACATCAAATTTTCAAAACCAAAACAATTATCTAGATTTGATTCTACATATCTACTTTAGATACTGATGCACTTATTAAACATTTACCGGCACATAGAAGGGACTACTGAGTGAATTAATAGAACCTGTTACTGCCAGAAGCCTATGGTGATAGAGTTTTGGCAAGCTTGCCAAAATTAATTTAGCATGTTTCCATTTGAAATATCTCAAAAGTTTGCAATTTAAAATAAAAGTTACTTCAAACCAAAGTAAGGTAGATTATAATGAACAACCTAATATGTTTATCTCAGAAAATAAGAGAAACTCAAAGCCATCGGACTATGCAACTTTAATAAGTGCAACAGCATATAAATTAGATGTTTTGAATAAAATATAGATAATTGTTTGAGTTCGAAATTTGATGCTTTCATCGGACTAAACAGAGATGAAAATGTGGTTTCTGAGAAGGAAAATAGAAAGCAGGTGATAATTGTGTGACAACGCTTTCCGAGCAGTTTGTAATGATTGGCTATAGGCATGATACCAAGACTATCCTATAATCATTTTTCATGATTGCCTGTCAGATGCTGTCTGTGTTGTCGCAGAAATCTATACCACACCCCCAACTCTGGCCAGCAGCCGACTAAACACAGGCTGCCACCAAGAGAGCCTGGGACACAGCTACATGTTTCAATTTTATTCTGAAAGTGTGTGATGACATTTTAGTAATTTAAAAAAAAAAAAAAATATAGAAATAACACAAATCTAACAATTTTCACCCCTTTAATTTTAAAAAGCTGCGTGATGGCTGAATTCTTTCTTTCCTGATGAAACTAACTCAATTGCCACTGATAACAACAGGTCACAATAGTCAGAGCGGTAGACATGGCTCCCACTCCATGGTGAGGCACATCATGGTGGAACTGTTTGCTTGTTGGGGTTTTACATCCCAGCAACATATAATGTCATATCAGGACTGGCACCGACGTGTGACAGTGCACACTCAATGGGAATTGTTAGTGTTGCCCCACTCAGAGACCAGGCCGCAGGCACCATGACCTGATTTCCCACTCAGTCACATTATACTGATACTGAGCTAACCAGTCCTTGCTCTATCCTAGTAATGCTGAGTGCCAGGCTAGTTAGTGACAAGTATCAATTTTGGATGTCATTGGTTTGTCTCGGCCGGAATTCACACTCCCGACCTTCCGCACGGGAAGCCGGCGATCTTACCGATTCGGGTACAGCCATAGTGGATCTAGACATACTAGTGTACACATGATCGGCCAATGGCAAGTCAGCATTCTGGTCACCTGACATAATCTATGCACATACTAGCTTTGTGCTGTAAGCTGTTGAGATTTATCTAGTTACCAAACCCTTTTAGAAGTTACATATTTGATAGAACATAATCTCTAAATATACAAATTGCAGTCATGTTCTCAAGGTCTTTACTATAAGGTAACTGTAATAGGTAGGCTACTGTACCCTGTGCCGCTTTCAAAAGGTCGACAGCCTTCTCATGGGGCTCTCCCTCGACACTCTGAAAAATAAAGGTACGCGAACAGTGAGTCAAACAAAGATCTAAACAGTGATTCACTTATGAAGAATACAAAGCAGAAACTGTCTACAGAATTTAACAGACTTTGGCCACTTAACAATAGTACCTGTCTTCAGCCGACACTGTGATCATTGGCAAATCAGTGTCTAGTGAAAACTTTTCGATGTATGACTGTAATTTGTCTCATTTGGCTGTCACTCCGATGACGAGATTAACAAAAAATAAATATGTTTATTCTGCTGAATAAGTTCTTTTGTCAGCGTCGAAGCACTGGTTTTCCAGTCATTTTTTTTTCAATTGTGGGATTTACACAAACATGGTAACATTTGGTTGCCTTTGTAAACATGGTTGCATCTGTAAAGAGGTCTTCGCTAAAGGTTTCGCTGGGCTGAATGAGTTGAGCGTCCACCTCACGCTCTGGTAGGTCATGAGCTTTGAAACCCTGACCGAGTCAAACCAATGACTTAAAAATGTATACCTGTTGCTACCTAGCCTGACACTCGGCATTACTAGGATAGGGCAAGGAGCAGTGGAATGAGGAAGACCAATTGTCCGCCATTGAAATTTCCCCTGCTTAATCAACTAATGTACCAAAAACAATAACTCACGACGCCATTGACGGAGAGAAGTTGATCGCCACGCTTCAGCCCACCGTGCCGGTCTGCCACACCTTGAGGGATGATGCGCGAGATGTAAATGGGCGAGTTCTGCTCCTTGCCTCCCATCACATTGAAGCCGAGTCCCTCTTCAGTCTTAGGCAGTTCAACAACACGTGGGTGTGCGTGCCCCTCGCTCGCGGCGAAAGCCGCCACGGTAGCCTGCAATTTTTGTTTACACTTTTAAGACTTTGTTTTTTACATTAAGACATTTTTCTACATTAAGACATATTTTACATTAAGACATTCTTTACACTAAGATATTTTTCTACATTAAGACATCAAGTCTATACACAGTACACACACATAAAATAAAGTTGCATAGTCCGATGGTTTTGAATTTCTGTATTTTTTCTGAGACAAATAGATTAGATCGATCACTAGTATCTACTTTACATTAGTTCAAAGTTACTTTTATTATAAATGGTAAACTTTTTAGATATTTTGAGTGCAAACATGGAAAATTAGTTTTGGCAAGCTTGCCAAAACTCTGACACCATAGACTTCTGCAGTAACAGGTTTTGTTAAATTGACTTAGTATTGCCTTCTACGCAGAAACAAATGCTTAATAAGTGCATCAGTATCTGATTGATTGATTGATTGATTGGTGGTTGCTTTACGCCGTGTCGGCAGCATAGGCCATATTCACGGCGAGAAATGTTTTTTTTTTGTTCAAACCATCGCTTTTACATGTAAAAGCAGACAATCAATTATGTGCCAATAGACACTAATTAAATTAGAAAGCTCACAATCATATATCTGTGGTCAAGGGAAACAAATTCCCATAGAAAAAGAAAAGTTTCATTAATAATTAATAGAATCCATTTAGTAAACTATATAAGGTGGTACAGTCCAGCTGCCCTCAAAAAGGCTAAAATGTTTTCCTGTTTTACCTTAGGAAAAAGGTCATGCATACTGCCTGCAGTGTAGAACCGTTGGCGCAGGGCCAAAAAATCAATGCAACTTAGTAAAAATGTGTTTGAGTGTCAGTGGGGACTGACACCCAATACATTCAGGGGGAGGTTCCCCCTTGAGCAGAAAAGCATGTGTAAGCCACGAGTGGCCAACACGGCAGCGACTAAGGACCACTTGGTCCCGCCGACCTCCCGCATGAGTCTGTGGTGGCTTTCCCACAGATGGTTCAATTTCTTTAAGTTTATTGATGTTTTCATCCCACTCATTTTGCCATTTGGATTTTATGTGGGTGGCTATTAGTGGTTTCAGATCAGAGTGAGGGATCAGACACGGTTCAAGATCACAGTTCAGGGTCTTCTTCGCAGCCCGATCAGCTCGTTCGTTTCCTTGTATGCCAGCATGGCCAGGCACCCAGCACAGGTGGATATCATCAGTATCTAAGTTAGATATATGTAAAATCAAATCTAGATAATTGGTTTTGTTTTGAAAATTTGATATTTCATCGGACTATGCAACTTTAACCTGTTGACAATAAATAGAAATTGTAGGAACAGTGCTATCATTAATGGTTGTCTTCCCACTGCCCCTTATAAACAAATAATGTGTAATGCAACATCATGACCCCCGGAGCTGATATACAGATAACCTACAGACTGCTCTTTGTTAGAAAAAGATATGATGAGACCATGTATGCGCACTGTCACAAGTTGGTACCCGCCCTAATATGAAATTAGATGTTGCCAGGATGGTAAACGTCGATAAACAAACTGTAAAGGAAGGTATTCTTCATTGTGATTTTGAAATGCTGCACATACACCAAAGACCAATTTTTTTTAAAGTTGGTGACCATCCTTTTGACCACAAATCAGGGTCGCGCGGGTGGTTTTTATTCAGTATTTTTGTTACATGATTTCAATGGAATTACATTAACATAGATTTAGATTTCAGTGTATGCACATGGTGTCACGGTGCTTACCACTGTCCACTCATAGTTACGTATAACGTCTGGTGTATGACGGATGTAATACATAGCTATGTTGCACAGATTGTCTGCTTCCGAAAATTGAATTGCTGCTAGCCTGACAGATTATCAACAGTTTAACAAAAATAAATAAAAAAATCAAGGGCGGGGGATAGAGAGGGGCCTAAGGGGGATTTACTCACTTTGGCTGTAGCATTGGCACGGATCTCTGGACTGCCTGAGATGTCGACGGTCTCGTAAACATGCTCATAAACCTCTCGAACAGCAGTGCAAAACTCACTCTGCAGAACCTTTTGCAACGCCGCTAGTTTGTATGCACTCGCCACTTCACCACCTGCAAACAGAAAGCTTAGGTTTATCTGCAACGCCTTGATGAAATACAGAATTCAGTCGATTTAAAGGTATGTAACAACACAATTCAGTAACGCAGAACACAGATGTTTTATAAGAGACAAAATGTAACCCTCAACGATTGTTTGAGTTGCCCCGAGTATACACTTTCTACTCGGTGCTGCTCCCCATTTGTGCAAGAACTACAGTGACTGGTGCTGTACATTATACAGCAGGAGCCACCCCCTTAATTCTACAGGATCGGTGCTGTAACTAATACAGCACTGATCAAACTTAAATTATATAGACTGTCAATTCCAATAGTAAAATGGCCGGAAGACCAGCGCTCCGGCGCTGACAAATGTCATATTCAGATGAAGAAAAACTAAAACAAACAAAGCAGAATATGTGATGATGATGATGATGATCTATTGATTGGTGGTTGTATTGTGATGTATCAGCAGCAGCAGAAGTATCACGACAAGTGTTTAATTTGTATTCTGTTGCATTACTATTCAATCATCGCTTTCATACAAAATGCAAAAGCATATAATCAATCTTGTGTCAAAAGACACCCAGGAATCTAGAAGCTCACAATCATAAAAATTAGTTAGGCCCCATAATAAATGTATATCATTGTGCTTCTTTCATTCTCCTTTTCTTCATCCACTGTAATTAAGTTTCATGGAAATTGTATCTGTATATAATGAGGATGTTGAAATAAACATTATTGAATTGAATTGAAATAGAATAAATATAGCTGTAGAGTACGACGCTGCAGTTTAATTAAATTTAACCACACGAAATACAAGCACCTTTTTTTCACAAACAAACTAATCGGGTGGGAAAAATAAAAGTGTTCACATGAATTGTGATGGAAATCAGTCATCAAGAAAAGATTAATAAGTGGTTACCATTTCATGATTGTCGTACAAAATACATCTACACCACGAATATGTTATTATGTAAATCCGAATTGTAGATGCATAAAGTATTAAGGTACTCACTTCTTTGAAGATACTCCAATAGCTCGACTGCCCTGTGTATGTCTATTAATGCAAACAGAAATACAGACAAATGAAAATAAAACATGGAACTACATCAACAGTGTTCTGTATTAAAAGTTAACTTATTGTTCCCCTCCATCAATATTGACACTCATTTATTTTTCAAGATACATCATTGCCAATGATGAATAGAATGACATTGGCATTATTCTCACTGATTCCCCTCGCCCCATCAATGACCAATTGATGATCCAAGGCTTCACTTTCAAGTTTCGGTTACTGGCCCGACCCTGCCGTTAGAGTTTAGTACTCGTACTACACTGCTGTCTGTTAAGGGCCTGTCACACTACGACGTATAGCCTTACCGTATGCCGACGTATGTGATTTTCGACCACCACGTTGGCGTACATCGTCATATGTTACATATACATTGGGCATATGTCGGGTATGTTCAGGATACATCGTTATACGTCTTACGTCGCCGTGCGTCGAGGCTCTACAAAATGTGTGTGCATGTTCAAAATTTCCAACGTGTGTCGACGTGTGACTTGTATGTTCCTCATACGCTACATGCTCGTTAGGTGTACATCGGCGTACGTTAGGAGTACGTTAGTTAGCCATACCTACAACCGGCACCCAGCGCGTGTCTCTGATGTATATAACGTACTCACAATGTTCCGTTAACGTATGCGAGCCTACCCCTAGCGTATGCGAGTGTGCCCCTAGCTTATCGTGAGCGTATCACCAGCATGTTAGCGGTCGGTATATCAAGGCACCACCTGGCTTCTTCCAGCAGACCTGCCCAACTCTTCAGAGAGGATTGATGTCCCTACACTCTATCTACAGTTCCAGCATCACTACCGAGTTGCCATTTACCAGCATGAGGTAAATCTCTACCTCATGGCTCGTCTGGCGGCCCATGTCTATAGGAGAAAGAGGAGCCAGCAGCGGAGAATGTGGGTCAGACCCTGGATTGGGAGGCGGCCACAGTTTGAGTTGTATGACAAGCTTATGGTTGAGCTCCGCAGTGAGGTCACTGCATCGTTCATCAACGTTATGCGGATGCCTCCCCAGATGCTTGACGAGATTGTGGCGAGAGTAGGACCCAGGATCGCCAAAAAGTACACAACATACATGGTGCCGCTCGAACCTGGGCTGAAGATCACACTTACTCTGTGGCAACTGGCATCTGGGAACAAATACTCGTCGATGAAGTTTGGGTGGAGGGTCCCCCACAACACAGTCGCTCATCATGCGTGAAGTTTGTCAGGCCCTCATCGATGAGTACCTGGACGAGGTCATGACGTACCACGCGACTGCCATCGCCGACCAATTCCTGGAGAAGTGGAACTTCCCCCATATCTGTGGCGCTCTGGATGGGAACCGCATCGCCTGCCGGTGCCCTCCAAAGAGTGGGTCACTGTATTACAATTACAAGGGGTTTTACTCCGGTCCTGTTTGCGCTTATAGACGCGGACTACAAGTTCATTTGGGCAGATCTTGCGGGTATGGGCTCCACATCTGATGCCCAGATCTACAACGACTCGGAGCTGAAGGCGGACACTGAAGGTGGCACTATCGGTTTTCCGGACCCCAAACCGATCGTGAACGGCCAGAAGGATGTGCCGTATTTCCTCATCGGTGACGATGCCTTCGCCTTGCGGCCAACGATGATGAAGCTGTACAGCAGGAGGGGGTTGACAAATGAGGAGCGACTTCAACTACCAGCTCTCCCAAGCTAGGAGAGTGGTGGAGAATGCCTTTAGCATCCTAGCCAACCGCTTCCAGGTGCTGCTGACGACTATCCAGTACCACCCCTCCTCCGTGAAGGTCATCGTCACCGCATGCATGGTTGTGCACAACCTGATGAGGAAGCGCTACACAGGGCTGCAGAACCAGGAGCTGGATCGTCCAGAGACTGAGAACCACAACTTTGTCCCCGGAGCGTGGAGGGAGGGACAAAACCTGGCAGATGTAGCTATTGTTCCTAGCCCCAACACCCCTCCAAGACAGGAAACGAACAGCGGAATCTACTGAAAGACTGGGTCATCTCGCCCGCCGGATCACTTTCATGGCAAGACAGCATGATCTGATGTAAAAAAAAAATTCTATCTGTCTGTATGCACTGTTATGATAAATTTATGTATACTTATGTCTGTTAGATTGTGAGATGCCTACTGTTACTGTTACGAGATATTTATATGTCTATTTGTACAAATAAACTATATCAATTTTAGATATCAAAACACAATTACATGTCGGTTATATTTTTTATATATCTACAGGTATATTAGGTGTTGATTTAAATGTTTATAACATTATTAAACTCAGCCAGGTTTATTAGGTTTTGAATGTAATTTGTTATAACCTAATTAAACTCAGACACAAATCTAGTTAACAATACTTATAATTTATTTCCTCTCTTCTCAGAAGAATTAAACTTTTGACAGAATAACCTAGTTTAATATACTATTTCATGTACATACTAATAGTAACACAGCACAGAGATGGAGAGAGAGGAACAGAGAGTGGAAGAGAGAGGAAGAGAAATGGGTGGGAGGGAAAGAGAGAGGGGAAGAGAAAGGGGAAGAGAGGGGAAGAGAAATGGTGTGAGAGGGGAAGAGAAAGGGGAAGAAAGCGAGGGAGAGAAAGGGGAAGAGAGCGGGGGGCAGAAAGGGGAAGAGCGGGGGAGAGAGGAAGAGAGTGAAAGAGAGTGTAGGTACTTGTGTCATTAATATTAATTTGTATTTATTTTCATTGGCTAAATTCTTATCCTTTTTAGTTTAATTTATAACAATTACATTATGACATTATTTAACTTGGACAAAAAAAATCAAGTTTAACAAAATCTTTATTACAGAGCAAGAACATCTTTATACATATATACATATATACAGAAGAACATAATAAACATAAGCACATAAATCATAATAAACATAAGTAAATAATAATAATAAGCACCTATTTATACATATTGTAGTAGTCCAGACATGAGCTCCACTACCATACGGTGGCAGCAAGGACTGCTCCGTCACTGTCGCAGTTTATGGCAATAGGTGGCGGTACAGTAGCCACTGGGCAGCATCACGACAGGGCTGCCACCTACTTTGTGTGGCTAGCATAACCTCCCCCGGAAGTTGACGGGGGACCTGGCAGGGCAGAGGCGGGTCACTTAATCGTGGACACCGCAGTCAGCGGACAATAAAGATGACTGTGAAGCAAGCGTACTCGTTCTCCTGCTTGCTTGGGGGGTCCACAGCATGAGGGTCAAGTTCCGGGCGGCCAACAGAGGGCCCAATCATAATATTTACACACTCCCTTATCCTCATTGGGCCCCCCCCCCCTCCCCCCGATGGTGACTTCGGGGCTGACAAGGGGGGGGGGGGGGGGGGGAAGACCCCCAACACACGGAAGATCCCCGACAGCCCCGACAAGTTCAAGAGTCCATCGGACGTTTGGCTAGGCGAGCCTGTTGACGTTCCAGTTGCCGCTGCTGTCAGAGTGGAACTGCCACTGGCAACTGGAGTTGATGCCGAGGGCACACTCACAGTGCTGGCAGCAGTGGCCGATTTTGTTTTGTTCTTGTTTATGTCCTAGCAACATCTAAGGTCATATCAGGACATGTACCGACTTGTGACAGTGCACACTCATGGTGTTTGTTTGTTTGTTTGTTGTTGTTTTACGTCCTAGCAACATCTAACACTCATGGTGACTTCATAGTGCTGCCCCACTGGAAGACCAGGCCACCAGCACCATGACCTGATATCCCACTTAGTCACATTATCCTGACACTGAGCCAACCAGTCCTTGCCCTATCCTAATAATACCAAGCGCCAGGCTAGGAAGCGACAAGTATCATTGGTTTGACTCGACCAAGGTTCGAACCCATGACCCCACGATCTACCAACACAGGAGATGGACGCTCTAACTCATTCGGCCATCCCGTCTGGTCCCAAGTGGCCGAAGTTGAGGCTGAGCTGCAGGCGCCACAGAGGGATGTGGCACCAGCTGAGGCAGAGGCTGCACTGGCTGATGTGCAATGGCACAGGTTGCACAGGCAGACAGAGGTTGAGTCTTTGGCTGCTGCGGATGCTTCACCACAGACTGCAGCGGCTGCAGCATATACTGTTGCACATAGTCCTGGGTTTGTGACGCCCATGGTGATGCCGGTGGTGGCTGATGGGTCCACTGCTGGTGCTGGTACAGCTCACTTTGAGAATGCCCTGCATGAGGCGCACAAACCACAGGAGCCGCTGGAGCCACAGACGCCACTGCAGCCACAGGAGCCAGAGGAACCATGGGTGCCTCAGGTCCACAATTGTCCTCCAACCCCTGTGACAGAATACGGTTGATTGATGCCCGCGTATTCCTGAAGCTTTCCCATGGCATCGTCATCAGAGAGTCCTGTACGTAGTTTGAGAACGTGGCACACTCCGTAAGGGCCGGAGTTGGAGGCAGCTGCAGGCCCTTCAGCAGCTCCCCAGAATTGTCGAACCGCTTCTGGATGGCTGCCAGCAGATTGACGACGTCTGAGGCTGTCCACTTCCCCCTTCCCTGTTCTTGGACTGCAGTGGGAGGTGTGGCTGGAACCTCTTCCTCCAGCCCAATCTGGAGATCACCACAGACAATCTCGGCAGCGTCGAGATCCCCCTGCGCATCTATGGCAGCCATCAACAGCAAGACAAAATCATAAAATAATATACATAACATGAATGCAAATCGACGTTTCCACAAATGAGGTCAACAACAACAAAAGTCAACAATAAAGAACAACAAATATATATCACGGAAAATGATTAAATTGATTTCTCCAGATTATTAATGTAAATAAAATATGTCGACTTGTCCAGAATAATATGGGTTTTACCAGAATCCTAATGCCCAGACTGCCAAGAAGGATAAAAGATTTTGTACTTACAGTTCTGCAGGGCTCAGGCCGGTGTCTGATGACTGACCACAGGAAACCAAACTTCTGCATTATCCACAGCTCCCTCTCATTCAGTTTGGGGGCTCCGTCGCCGCTCTTCTTTTTGTGAAGCCTCGTGTTTGTGTCCCTCAGCGACTTGAACCACCCCTGCAGATGCACGGATGTCCTCCCAATCTGGTTTGCCTGGTCCTCCCATATCTTTCCCTTCTTGTCAGACCGCCTGTAGTCCGTCATTTTCACGTTCCATATGACTGGGTTCTCCTGGAGAAAATCCAACATCCTATCCTCCTCAGCTAGTGACAGAGAACAGTCACTTCTTTTTTGCGTCTTCTTCTTGGCCGAGGCGAAGCTGGAGGTGCTAGTGGAGGCTGAGGTGGTGGAGGCGACAGATGACGCATGCGAGCTCTCACAGGAAGCAGGAGATGGAGAGTTGGAGTGGGGCCGTGTCTGGCTCTGCATCTGCGTCTACATCTGGGTCTCCAGCTCATACTCCATCTCTTCAACCTGGCTAGATGGAGATTGGTGTGATGAAGAGTGGTGTGATGGAGAGTGGTGTGCTGGAGAGGTGAGGAAGCAGGTAATGACACCCGCGATGGTGATGATGGTGGCAGAATCTGCTTCTTCCTGCCTCTCCCACGCCGTAGTCCTGTAGTGATAGCAGCCTTGCAGGCAGCTGAAGCTGTGATGTTCTTCTTGGCAGTGTGTGGAGAGAGCCAAAACTCCAGGGTATTTATACCCATCGGCGACCGATCACGTGACCAGGTGATTGCATATGTCACGAATACGCTTTGCACATGTTACACATAAGTTTTGAATAAGTTTTGCACAGGCTACGCACATGTCGACACGCTAGACGTACGTTGACCATACGTTGTTGTGTGTTACTCATATGCTGAAATTGTCGGCTCCAACCGTCACTACGCGTCCCAGCATGCTGAGCATACGTCGCTATGTTTCAAATACATTGCTATACGCTACACTTGCGCTAGCCATACGCTTCATATGTTGTGGGGACCGCCCACAGCGCGATAAGTTTGGCGAATGCCGACCTATCTAAATTAGATTTTTTATTTCAAAACGTTACGCACGCGCTAATGCCATACGTCTTAGTGTCACAGGGCCTCTTGGTTACCAGCTGCAAAACTGCGGAACTGGGAATGGCACCAATAAATCTGGTTGAATTTGGTAACAGTTGTAGACTTTTGTGGTACCCAACCAAAACACTTGAGTCTGGGAGCTGAAATGTTGGAGAGACGGAAAGGGAAAAGATGGAATTTGTAGTCTTAAAAAAACAAAGCAGTCATGAAAAAGGAAAGGCAGTGGCTGTATGTACGGAGCCGTAAGCGTAGCCTGCCAGTCTAAACGTACAGCACTGTCACTGCGCATGCGCCTTATTTCCCAGCGAATCTTTAGCTAGCCTGGTCCCCTGGCCTTTGTTTCAATTAGAGGTCGCCACTGCGCTCGTTTCAAAGGCCAGGCCCAGAGGTACCTAAGTTGTCTGCTATTATCACTCACTTTTTTTGGCGCCAATCAGAACAATGTCATTAGCAAAATGGACATTTAAGTTCCTTCTTTAAGCATTGCCTGCACAGAGAAAATTTATTATGCAATATATATTACTTGGGTATGTTGCAAATATGTCAATGAGTTATTCTGGATTCGGATTTCATTTCAGAAAATATTGGGAAAGTGATATTTAATAGGATAATCTGAGTCTAAATTTTATAATTTGATTTCTTCTTGAAAAAAACCTTACTCCACATCACATACAGTGTCATCTTGTATTACAAATCCTATATATTTTTGAAACAATGGAATAGACACTCTAACATGTTGAGATCTTATTTTCTAAATGATGTTGGATGGGATATTGCATGAAATGAGTTATGTTAGTTTTAGCAAATTCATATCAATGAGTGATATTAGGAGTATTTCTCATAGGCATAACATGCGCAGGGCGAAAGTGTAGGATTTAAACCTGTGGAGAATTAAAACCGTGACACCTGTCCTAAATAAAAGTATGACATTTGCCTGTGACTGAAAAATCGCCATCCCAAAATTAAAAAAAAAAATTTGGTGATGGTGTATTTGTGCAATTATATCTTTTAATGTCACTAGAAGATTTTGGGACATTACCTTGGAAAATAACAATGTAGCATTACTTTGAATCAGTGTAGGTTTTCTTGTCAAATATAGGTACGATACATACAAATTGAAATAAATAATAATGCCTTACAATTATGATAGTTGGGTAGCTGGTAAACAAGTTTATGCCCTTCGAAATTAATTTAAATGCCTTCTCTTTAGCAGATTGAAGACTTCAAAGTCGATTCTTCAGGAGTCAAAACCATCAAAATTTAATTAAAAGCAGATCAGAATATTGCTAAATCAAAACAACATTCAAAACCAGAAGTATGTCAGTGAATGCCCATACAGGACATGTGTGGGGAGCAAGGAAGTTGTGTATGTGTACCAAGCCATTACTTCATAAATGCACCCGATTTTGAATGGGGTACGATGGTGGCGCCCGTCACAACTACGCACATACCTATCAAGTCTCACAATGTTATCACACCTTGTAATGCTATTTACTCAATTACTGTAGTATAGGCTTTGTTTGTTTGATTGTTGTTGTTTTATGTCCTAGCAACATCTCTAAGGTAATATCAGGACAGGTACCGACTTGTGACAGTGCGCACTCATGGCGACTTTATAGTGCTGTTCCACTGGGAAAGCAGGCCACTGGCACCATGAGCTGGTATCCCACTCAGTCACATTATCCTGCCACTGAGCACACCAGTCCTTGCCCTGTCCTAATAATGCCGAGCGCCTGGCTAGGAAGCGACAAGTATCAATTTTTAAGTCATTGGTTTGACTCGACCAGGGTTCGAACCCACGACCCAAGCGATCTATCAGCACGGGAGACGGACGCTCTAGCTCATTCGGCCATCGCGTCTGGTCCTGTAGTATAGGCAAGAGGGTCTGATTTCTGCACCTTTAAAGCGTCATATCTCGGGTTCTAATAAAGCTATTATAACAAATTAAGTATATTTGCGCAGAATTTTGTAGCCTTTTGGTCAGTTGGTAATAACAAAAAAAGAATTTGATTAACTTTGGTTGTTTTAAAAAAAATTCCAAGTGCCTAATATTATGTCCCTACAAAATAGCGATTGGTAGACAGGAAGTGTAGACACTTATTTGTCTCTCATTTTTGCTTGAGTGCAAGTGTTCTCTGTGGCGGAGTGGTTAGAGTGTCTGACTTTTTTCTAGGTCAGACTCCGAATCTGAGGGTCGGCAGTTCGATTCCCCGTGCCCCCAGCTCTGCCAATTTGGATTTCCACCGCTGTGTATAACTTACAACGTCATCAAAGGCCGGTTGCTCTCATACCATGTCTATGTGGTGTGGGAGGTTAAAAATCCCTTGGGTCGGTAAAAGTGTAGGCTCGGGCTTTCTATCGACCAGCAGTGGAGTGGGGAAGACCAGTCGTCTATGACTGGGATTTCCCCTGCTTGGGACAACTAATGTACAAAAAAAAAAAAAGAGAGACAAATAAGTGTTCACACTTCCTGTCTACCATTCGCTATATCGCTATAAATAAGCAACACAAGGAATCATTAGTAGCATGCTATGTTATGTAATGTGGTGAATAAGCCAAAGGAGTCAAATATCCCCGGTGGCCTGGATCATAACAGTTACATAATGCCTTCCCTTGGGTTCGGTAATCTTGTCACCCTCATTTCACCCTTATGACCCTATTTACCTAACCGTATGATCAGGAATGTTGACAAATTTAACACGAACACAACCACTGCATTTTACCTGTTTGCACTACTACTAGGCCGGGGCAGGGGGTCAACCCACCCAAATGAAAATCGTATCGTAGCCGTAGGCGTAGCCCGAGCTGAAGATAGGTTTACTTTGCCAGGTAAAAATATGGATATTACGTATGTTACGTCGACGAATCTCATATCGACGGATTGGCAAAAGTATAAATATTAACAGGCACTCATTTAAATTATATATTTTGCGAAATTATATAATAAAAACATGTAATTACCTCGTTCAAGCGTTAAAGGCTCCGCGGTAGTCGCCATTTTGATTTGTTTGGCCTGTGATTGGCTGTCACATGACCGGATCCTTGGTTTATTTCCGGTTTTGCTGACTTCCTGTGAAATTTGTAGGCCGTGTTGGAAATTCGCTAAAATGTAAACGTACATTTCGATTTATTTCTGGAAATAACTTAGCCACGCCATATTTACAGATATTAGGTGTGGAGAAACGTCGAAATCGTCATGGATTTTAATGCATTGCTGGCTGTGGCCAGCAAGAACAACACGATGAATGATAAACTGGTAAGTAAGAGATTCTTCTATTGCTGCCCGTGTCAACACACGGCACGCCTTCACCGTCATACGGTTTAGTTATTATAGAGACGCTGGCTGCGGTCAGTAAAGTCAGTCACACGCACTGACACGCTCCATTTTAATGTCAAACTTCAGCGGGGCCAATTGTTGGCGATGTGTGCAGTGCACTTCCCATAAATGGTAACAGATAAGGCCATATGACTGCCTTATTATAAATGACATTCGATGTTGAAATGAACACAGTCAGTGAGTCACGGACTCCAGAGACACTGCAGACAGTCAGAGTCAGACAGACTGACTCACGGAGGTGTTATTTGTTTCAGTTTATGATTATAATAATGATTCAAATAATGAATCATTCTTAGATTATCATTATGCATCCACAAACTACATTTTAGTGTAGTCTGTAGAATTGTAATGGATCTACTGACGTTATTTGTTATAAATATAATAATACTAAAGGGGCTGTCACATTAGTTTTTTTTGCGGGAGCGTATGGCGGCGTAGGCGCATTACGTCATATACGTCGGCATACGCCGTATACGCTACTCATACGCCGCCAGATGCCGGCTTATGTGAAGCGAATGAGGCATACGCCGCCATACGCTTTCATAAATCCGTCCGTCCAAATTTGTTTGCGCATGCTCAAAAAATCTCGACCTATGGGGGCGTATGGCCCATACGCTACTCATACGCCGGCGTACGCTAGGGGTACGCGGCATAGGTTTTTGATATGCTCAACTTGCGTCACCGGCGTATCTCTAGTGTATGTAGCGTACGCATAACCTATGAGTTACGTATGGGAGCGTACTCCTAGCGTATGCACAGCGTACTCCTAGCGTATGCACAGCGTATTCAAAGCGTATGCCATAGGTCTCGACATCGAGCTGAGACGGGTCAATCCGACAGGTACCGGACTGTATTTTTTGTATTTAGGACAGTCCAAACATGTGCTCCAACCACTATCAAAAGCAACTACCTGTTAGGAAGCAGTCTCCATATGAAATATGAAGAAATGGGACGGTGCAAACATGTATACACACACCCACTACACACACATGTACCTAGATTTTTTCCTACATATCGACCTTAGTTTTTTATTATTATTATTATTATTATATAATACCATATTGGGGGGGTTTGTGACCTAGGGGGTCACTGGCTGCAGAACTGCAGCATTAATAAAAACGGCGGACCTGTTAGGAAGCAGTCTCCTTGAGAAATATGAAGAAATGGGACGGTGCAAACATGTAGGACGGTGCAAACATTAAACCTGCATGTGCATGCTTCCTACATGTTTGGACCGTCCTACATGTTTGCACCAACCCATTTCTTCATATATCATATATGGAGACTGCTTCCTAACAGGTAGTTGCTTTTGATAGTGGTTGGAGCACATGTTTGGACCGTCCTACTCTGGATGTCACACAAATATTGTACACTCATAATGCTGCAGTCCTGCAGCCAGTGACCGCTAGGTCACAAACCCCCCAATAAGTAAGTAAGTAAGTAAGTAACGGGTGGGGGGCACTTGCTATCCGGACCGCACTTCGTCCACACCTCTCTCTATCACCTCTCTGCCGGCCCGGCTCCTCCTTGATATGTCTGAAAAGAGTTCCAGGAGGGGGGGCCCGCCGGCATTTTCACTTTCTACTCTTACTCTGTCCGTGTCTATGGCTCGCTGGATGGTCACCATAGAGCAAATAGGCACGGTCCTTTGACTCAACTCTCCTCATTTCTCTTTCCTAGATTCTGCCCATTTCGATTTCTCCCAGGCACACTACTTGCCCTGACCAGGGTTGTTGTGTTACGATTTCTCTGTCTGGTTCTTGTTGCTGGAACGACCGCTGCTCCCACCTTTGCCCGCCTTCCTCAAACCCCTGCTGCTGACCGGATTCAAGTGCTACACTACACACACCTACAGCTCAACTACACGCCGGAACGATTGATTCGCTACCGCCCCGACGCCCCGCTGTCACTATGTTGTGAAGATATCCCCAGCTTCTACAACACTCCCTCTACATAAGTCTTCAACCACAGATGGGGCTGATTTATCGGAGCCTCTCTACCCAATGTTGCAGTTCTGCAACCGGTAACCGTCGTAAGGTTACAAACACCCCAATTGATTGATTGTACACTAATTATTCAGTTTAAAATAAATATGATCCATATACATACTGTGGGAAGCTACTAATAAAGTTTGAAAAGCAGGTGCGCACTGGCCAAACAGAGGGGCGCAGGCCACGAGCACAAAGTGGCGCTGCAGTAGCAAGCAGTCATGGGACCCACTTAGGCCAAGCCAACTTACTTTTCATTGGCGCACAAGGTTTAGGCCAAACCAATGCAATTCCGCACACACACGGTTGGCTACTGCGCAGTAGATAATATAAACAATAACGGAGGATAGGCCGCTCCGCCCTTTATATATCGATAAGTACTTATCCTATCTATCAATAGCAACCATACTCCCATATGACATAGCTTAATCCTGGACTACACCTTTATTTTTTATCTCATCAATCCATATTTTACATAGCTGTAAAGGGGAGATTTCTAGCTTTCATTTGCAACCAAAAAATGTTTAAAAAATTCAAATATTAGATTATAACTCTCCATGTGAAACTTCTGGCCAGTTTTCAGGAGAGTGACCCATGTGTGGATGTATGTATGTGTGGATACCCATCCTGATATGACTTTAGATGTTGCTAGGATGTAAAACAACAACAAACAATCAATCAATTGGGGTGTTTGTAACCTTACGATGGTTACCGGTTGCAGAACTGCAACATTGGGTAGAGAGGCTCCGATAAATCAGCCCAATCTGTGGTTGAAGACTTAACTTCGTAGAGGGAGTGTCCTAGAAGCTGGGGACATCTTCACAACATAGTGACGGCGGGGTGTCGGGGCGGCAGCGAATCTCTTCGGTCCGGCGTGTAGTTGAGCTGTAGATGTTGTGTAGTGTAGCACTTGAATCCGGTCAGCAGCAGGGGTTTGAGGAAGGCAGGCAAAGGTGGGAGCAGCGGTCGTTCCAGCAACAAGAACAAGACAGAGAAATCGTAAAGGTGAAGGGCCCCACCCAAGAACACAACTACCCTGGTCAGGGGAAGAAGTGTGCCTGGGAGAAATCGAAATGGGCAGAATGTAGGAAAGAGAAATGAGGAGAGTTGAGTCAAAGGACCGTGTCTATTTGCTCTATGGTGACCGTCCAGCGAGCCATAGACACCGACAGAGTAAGAGTAGAAAGTGAAATGCCAGCCGGCTCCCCCTCCTGGAACTCTTTTCAGACATATCAAGGAGGAGCATGGCCGGCAGAGAGGTGATAGAGAGAGGTGTGGACAGAGTGTGGTCCGGATAGCAAGTGAACAAACAAACATCGATCTGAGCTGGTTTAACAGACATGTTTGGACCGTCCTACATGTTTGCACCGTCCCATTTCTTCATATATCATATAGGGAGACTGCTTCCTAACAGGTAGTCACTTTTGATAGTGCTTGGAGCACATGTTTGGACCGTCCTACTCTGGATGCCACACAAATATTGAACACTAATTATTCAGTTTACTTAAGATAAGATATGCTTTGCATACGCTAAGCATAGGTTCTGCTTAGGTTACTCATACGCTGCTCATATGCTACGCGTACGCTACTCATACGCTCCACATGCCAATCAAAACTGTCAAAAAATGTCACAGCATGCTCCCATACGCCCCTCGTAGGCTCCACATACGCTCAAAACCACCCGAAAGGTCCCCAAATGTCATCATAGGCCGGCACGCGCAGGACCTATGTAGGTTTTCAATACGCTCCCGCCATACGCCGTAATGTGACAGGGCCTTTAGTCTAAGACCTAAAGTGCCTGTCACAGTACAGCGTATGGCGTTAGCGTCTGCCGGCGTATGCGGTTTTCGACCCATACGCTACGCATAGGTTGGGCGTACGCCGTATACGCTCGTCATACGCCCGTCCGTCCAAATTGCTCAAAACGGGCAGCGTATGGCTCATACGCTGATCATACGCCAGCATAGGTTACGCATAAGTTTGGGGTACATCGGCATAGGTTAGGCGTACACTGAACTGACACCCTCCGGGTGTCTCTGGCGTACTCACAACGTACTGTAAAGGGGATGTCACACTATGGCGTTAGCGTATGGATTTTCGACTCATACGCCAGCATAGGTTGGGCGTATGCCATGTACGCTTGTCATACGCCGTCTATACACCCGTCCGTCCTTTAAAAAAATTGAGCATGCTCAAAATTGTCAGTGTATGGCTCATAGGCTGTTCATAGGTTAGAGGTACGTCGGCATAGGTTGGGCGTACGCTGAACTTGTCAATCACAACCGTCAAACCGCATCACAGTACGCCGCGCATAGGTCGGGTTACGCTTTGCATACGTCGATATACAGTGGGGATACGGTATCCATACGCCAGGCATACGCTACGCGTACGTTTCATATGTCACTGGAGTGCAAAAAGGTCGGCGTATGAAGTTGTTCAAATTATTGCAACACATTACGCATATGCCACCGCCATACGCCGTAGTGTGACCGGCCCTTTAGTCTAAGCTAGGTACATCACATGAACATTTTTTAATTGTTGCACAGTACTGAAAATCGGTAGACAGACAGAGCTCACTGAATAGATTACAGGGTTTTTTAATTCGAGTAAATATGATTAGTCATTCCAAAGTTATCTACGATTTAGTTTTCCTAGAAATCAACATTTTGTTCTATTCAAGGCTATTGGTTATACTTATAGCTATTAAGTTGTGACCATTTGTATTCCAGGATAGGTACATTTCTTTGTAGTTTCTTTATTAATGGTCAGATCCTGATCAAACTTCACACCAAGGTTCTTCTTCGTATGGCAAATCACCCCAGCTTATCAAAACCGATCCCACAAAATTTGATCACAGGAAAATGTAGGTTTCCATGGCAACCATAATACAATCACTCCCACCTACAATATGAGACAACTGTAGCTTTAAAAAAAAAAATGGTCAGATCCTGATAAAATTTCACATCAAGGTTCTTGGTATGGCAAATCATGCCTACCTACAATATAACAACTGCAGTTTCTTTATTAATGGTTTGATCATGATCAAACTTGATACCAAGGTTCTTCTTGCTATGTGAAATCATCTCAGCTTATCAAACCTGATATAACAAAATTAGATCACAGAAAATGTGGGTTTCCATGGCAACCTATGATCAAACAAAAACCTAAACATGTGCAATTTAGTGCAATTCAAAATAGCCGCAGATTCACCACAATTTGAGCAGAGCTAAATCCCCTGAATCTACAAAAACTTAAACCTGTGCAATTTAGTACACTTCAAAACAGCAGCAGATTCACCACAATTGGAGCAGAGCTAAACCCCTGAATCTACATTTTTGTGTGAGCTGAAAATGGGGGGGAAATTTAGCGTGAGCAGCTACCACCGATGCCACGGCGATGGCGCCGATGCACACACAAATTTAAAAGCACTATAGTGTCTAACCAAATGGACACATATACACAATATAGGTATCAAATGAAAGATAAATAACTAAATATTGAGAATTGTCAGACTACTAGAATAATTTGACTTTTTCAACAGTGGTTGACTTCAACAGCTTTTTTAAATCTGATGTCATCCTGTATGGCAATTCATTTGCATAGGATTTGTGAATGGGTTTTGAAGAGCGCCTCTGAATATAAGCATATAGAAACCAGGTCACAGAGTTCAGCTGCAGTAGTGGAGACAGCTATACCGCAGCGCCCCAAGCGGGATTTGATGTGCCTATACCCAACTTTTGCTTCAGCCGAAATCTCAATTATCGGCCGTAGCCACATGGCAACCACTGTGGTTTGGCATTTGTTACTCTTTGCTTTGGTGTGGGGACACTTTTAAAGATATTAACAAGCAGTTTTTTGCATCATGTAGATAGAATGTTCTTTTTCATCTGGGTCCTCAGATCTTTTGAATTTGTCAACTAGAAGTTTGATGAAAATTGCTCCGAATACCTTTTTTAGTTTTTGTTCATCATAAACCTCTGGTAATCACAAATGTTTGATGAAATCATTTGTGAAACTGCCGTCTTCATTTTCGCATATCTGTTTTGTATCTATTGGCCAATTTCCATGAAAATGGGTAACTAGCATATATGCATTTTGAGGGGTAGCATGATTCCATGTCATCAAAGTCGCTCACCCTGGCCGCCGAGTTGCCCTGCCCCCCCCCCCCATGCTTTAGCGAGGACGAGACGCAAGAATGGTACATAAAATATCCTCCTATCTCTTCTTGCTTCTTCCTTCTTCTTTATACATGTATTATTGTTGGTTCATGCAAGGCTAGCCTTAGGAGCTACAGGGCGAAATTCTAAGAAACTGTCTACTGCATATTTGGTTTCCATGTTATATTGTTAATGATTTTGCGTTCTTTTGAGGGGTTAATAAGTCAAATAATTATTGTTCACTCTGTGTATTAAGTATGTTTGCAATGCGAAATGTATTTAATCTATGCCACAAAATATATAGAAAATATGCTTGTATGAGTTTGTGTTGAAGTGAAAATATGAAAATTCGCAAGTTTCATCTAAATAAATATTTGTTATTAAAAGGATGTACAACATCTGGGTTTTCGATCATATATTTCTTTTTTAAATGGACACAACTTTCTTCATATTTACCTTTTTTTAAATATGTAATAAGCTATTCAAAGCCCTGGTCATGTGGATTGAGCAGTACATGTTTCATATGAATAAGTCTTTTATTGTAAAAGATGTATGAGAGTTTGAAGTACAAAATCAGGAATTAGGGTCCCACCTTTTCTTATATATATTTATATATCCAAATTTGCACAACTTTCTTAATATTTACTTTTTTAAGGATATATATAACCATTTAAAGCTCTTATTATGTGAATTGAGCAGTACAAGTGTAATCTAATTAAGTATGAAGTACAAAATCTGGATTTGGGCTCACATCTTTTCTTTTATTCAAATTTGCATGAATTTCTTAATATTTACTTTTTAAATATATATATATATATATATATATAACCATTGTTAAGCTCTTGTTATGTAATTTGAGCAGCACGAGGTTTTTCTTAATTCTTTTATTATAAAAGATATGAGAGTTTGAAGTTCAAAATAAGGATTTTTAATCACATCTTTTCTTATGATCTAATTTGCATAACTTTCTTAATATTTACTCTTTTTTTTAATACATATATAACCATTTTAAAGCTCTTGTTATGTGAATTGAACAGTACAACTTTCATCTAAATAAGTCTTTTATTTTAAAAGATATGAGAGTTTGAAGTGCAAAATCTGGATTTTGGGTCACACCTTTGAGTATTACTACAGAACAAAGAGGCCAAAAAGGTACTGATTATCCCAATTTCAAATGAACATAACTTTCTTGATATTTACTTTAGAAATATTATATGGCTACCATGATTAAGTTCAAGTCAAGCTCTTTCCAATGGTATATGTTCCATTGAGATAAAAGGCATTCTAAATTTGTTCACACATACCTATTTGTACAGCTGCTATTCGTATAGCAGCTGTACAAATAGATCAGTGTCTATTTGTACGGCGGTGGTCACGTTACTAGCCTTGACCCAATCATAAGAGCTAGTCATGGCGTCGAGTTAGGCAGCGCAAAGTCCCATAGAGACTAACCCTAACTCGGGTGACAGAATGGCCTCATTTTGTGCGGTCGCCGTGCAAATAGACACAGACACTATTCATACGGCAAGCCGTACGAATAGCCACTCCGTAATATTTAAGTCTTCAAAAATAATGTTGATTTAATGTGCCTTTAGAAATCAATTGATGTATGCAGGTATTGCAATACCTCAGGGAGTTTGACGCCCCTGCCCTGCAGAGTTGTAAACCACTGCCTTGTGGTACAGGTTCTTGACAGAACCGAAGGCGAAGGGAGCAAACCCTGAACAGAAAACCATGTCGCTGTGGCAGCATTAAGGGCGGTTGATGTATGAAACTCCCAACATCTCCCGACCAGCCACTGCAGGGACAAATAGTTTTGCGCCTGTCTGGACATGTTCTTGACGGTTTGAAACCTCTATTTGCTCCCTGAGAGAGTGCCGCTGGTAACTTGCAAAAGCCAGCAGCACTTCAACACCTTTGCAGGCAGCTTTCATGAAATAATGAAAGCAGTCTTTGTCGCATCGCGACCGACAGCATGACGATGATGATGAGAAATCAATCATTTGACGAGATTTTACCATTGGTGGGCCACTACTCAGCCTACTGGCACTAGCCTAGTCCTAAGTCTGAGATAGTTCTAGATAAAAGATTCACCCTTACCCCTACTCTGCGTAGTGGTGAATCTTTTATCTAGAACAGTTCATTGTCTGTGTCTGTACTGTGAGTCTTTGTGTCAGTTTATGGGATCAATTCCCGACGAGTCATATACCAAAGACAATTGTCCACGTGTGATTACCTTGCCTGTGCAGCCTGGCTTTCGATATCACTATAAATAATATGATATAATAAAATGGGTGCGTCGGTTTAGCGTTTAATAATAAATATACTATTTCTTTTACATACAAAGACTGTGAAATGGTAATAGATATGTCCAGAATTCCACCTCACACGTTGCTAACAGTATTCATCATATGGTAGATGCTTTTTGTGTACTAAATTTATAGTGTTCTTTTCTTCTGATCATTCAGGCCACCAAACAGAAGAGTGGTTTTACAACTAACTTGGCTCCCGCCAAACGAATCCAGAAGGTAAAACCCAAGGGCGTTCTCTCCGAAAGTGTGAAGGCTTTCCTGCAAAAAAAGGAACGGGAGGAAAAGGTCAAAGGTAATCTATTGCCCTGCAAATAGGCCCGGCCCATTAATCCCTGAGTTGTGTTTCAAAATATTTATTTATTTAATTTTGCACATTTTTTCCGTGATTTTGCAAATCCTTAAATGGTGATGTTTGAGGCTACCTGCTGAAGGCAAATTACATTTTAATCATATCATTATTTTTCCAGTTTATTATTTCTGTTACAAATTTTAATCTCCAATTTCTTTTGTACAGATAAGTTTGGTTTTCCGTGGGTTTTCTTTTTTGTTTTTTACCAATTTGAAATTTAAAAAAAAGACAAATTATGAGATTTTTTAAATGTGGTTTTGTTAAAACTTGAACTTTACGAATTCAAGCACTGGTTAACTTACCTCGATAAGTATATATGCGTTTTGAATTGTAGGTTCGCATTGATATATCTGGTAATGTTTATTATTTAAAATGTTACTTTTTAGGTGCTACTGGACAATTCGCCAGTAAGCTGTGTGGTTCGTGTGTACATATATCCATCTGTTTGGTCGTGTTTCAGCGTCAGCTTGGAAAACAACAGTTGATATCGTGGACTAATTGGGTCATGCATAGAGAATCAGTATAATCTGTCTCTCACAGATCTGTGCATGGTTTTTGATAAACAATAGAACTGATCTGAGCAGATGCAACACATAGGTAAAACAGTGACTACCAGTGCTGTGATATTTGATATTGACAGATTTATTATGAAACTGTTAAGCATGTTATGGCTAAATAAGGTCAAATGCAACGTAGTATTATTTGTATCCCTCTCATCTATCATAGAATCTGTTCCCTTATTACATACCATAAACTTGAGATCAAGATTTTTTTAATATACTGTTTTGTGTTCCTTCCTCTCTTTATTATTTGGGGGGGGGGGGGGGCATTCATTCAACTTATATTTTGAACCCACGAGAAAGATAAGTTAACATAATAACTGTCAGCAAAGGTTTCACATTGTTGAACATTAGTGTCTGTCATGACCAAGTTCTGGTTAGTTTGGGTGAACCAAGTGCCGGTTAAGTTTGACAGGGACACAGGTCCGAAATCTGCATCGACTCAATATTTTGTATGCCTATATATTTATCTGTATGCTATGTATAGCTAATATATTTATGTATAGCTAATCTTACCACATCGAACATGATTTAACCAGATGGGATGGCCCAATGAGTTAGAGCATCCGTCTCCCATGTTGGTAAACCATGGAATCGTGCGTTCGAACCCTGGTCGAGTCAAACCAATGACTTAAAAATTTATACTTGTCGCCTCCTAGCCAGGCGCTCGCCATTATTAGGATAGGGCAAGGACTGGTTGGCTCAGTGTCAGGATAATGTGACTGAGTGGGATATCAGGTCATGGTGCTGGTGGCCTGGTCTCCTAGTGGAGCAGCACTATAATGTTGCCATGAGTACTCACTGTCATAAGTCGGTACCTGTCCTGATATGACCTTAGATGTTGCTAGGACGTAAAACAACAAACAAACAAAAAATCACATGATTTAGCTTTATGACTAAACAGGACCATGTGTGCAGAATGCAAAGTCTTCTAAATTAATTACAGGAATGAAAGATCTCTGTCATTTCGTGGATTTCCGTGATTGTTGATGATATTCACTGGTTAATGTTCACAAAATTTCAATACATTATATTATGTATTATACATATAATACACATTATATACACACACACATATATTAGTCCGAATCATTTATATCACCTTAGATGTTGCTAGGTCTGGATACAGTAAGATATCGCTATCTTAGAAGACTTATTAAAAGTAAATCGTGAGAGCAGGATGAACATTTTCTTAAATGACTGCATTTCTCTTGTCGATATCTATTTAAGAGATACAGCATTTATATCCGTTCAATGTTTTCTCGATGAAAAAAGTACTAGCAGTTGTGCCATACCTCTTTCTAAGAAACTTCACGCAAAACCATTATGTAATTTCGTCATAACAAACAGCACTTATTTTAATACATTGATGTTGTGGTTAACCACAGCTTATTATCATGTCCATCTTTATTGAAATCTTCAGGGTCTTTATTGTTCACATGGCATTAAATCGTCACCACTCGCTCGCACTTTTTTTTTTTATACAGAGTTGGAGGCGCAGAAGAAAAAGGAGGGTCTCTTGCAACTGCGAAGAGAAGTGAAAACCACTAAGAAGGCAAATGCAATGGCTAAGCGAACAAAAGACAACATTTACACATTAGACATTTCCGAGGAGCAAAGAGAGGAGAAGGAGAAACAAGAGCGACAGAAGCTGGAGCAGAAGCGCCTGCAGATGATTGAGAAGCTCAAAGAGTCGGAAGAAGGGACAAGAAAGAAGAGCAGATCATCAACGACAATGGCATCTTCATCCTCTTCCGACCCACCGTTGTCGGCTCGGCAGATGCTGGCAGATAAGAAGCTGATGGCCAAGTTCGACCAGGATGTGAGTGATAGCGAGTGTGACGTAAAGTTGGAGGTAATTCTTGGAGATAAACAGCTACTTGATAAAGAGGGTTATCGCGAGAGGGAGGAGGCGAGGAGGAGGGACCTCCAGAAGCAGTATGGCAGCAAAGTGAAGCCGGTGGACCTCAAGGCTGGCAAGAGGAACCTCAAGAAGCCTGCCCATAGGAAGTCACACACAAAGCACAAGGAGAAGCATAAGGACAAGGAAAAGCATAAGGACAAGGAAAAGCATAAGGACAAGGACAAACATAAGGACAAGGAAAAGCATAATGACAAGGAGAAGCATCGAGATAAACACAAGTCACACAAGCATAAGAGCAAAGATAAACCTGAGGCGCCTGTGGAGAAGAAGCCATTCAAGCCCAAATTTATCCGGCCAAAGAATAATAAGAATGCGCTGAGCTTTGCTGACCTTATCAAGCTGGCGAACCAGAAGCATGATGAAATTCTAAAACCGGATGCCAAAGTTGAGGAGGTCAAAATTACAGACAGTGGTGCTAAAAAGCCGGAAAACCCACCAAAGAATAAAAGGCCCATGACACAACATGAAAAGGACAGGTTGGCACGGAAAAGCACCCAGGAATACAAAGACTGGCTAGTGAAGGGTGGTGAGCTAAAAATAGACAAGTCAAAGCTCAGAAGTAGATCTTTGTCGCCATCATCTTCGGAGGAGGAGGAGGAGGAGGAAAAGACACCGCCGCCAAAGCCGGTGTACTCTGCTGGTCATGCTGGGGGTGGGAATAGGCATGGACAGTATGAACAACATGAAAAGCGTGATGTACACGATAAACCAGCGCAACATGGTAGAACTAATAATGGCCATTCACACAGTAATAGTAATAGTGGTGGTAGTGCGAGTACTAAAGCTCCCGCTGCTCCCCAGCACAGTCGGCCCACTCACTCTTTAGAAGCTAGTCCCAGTAAAGACTTCCCTGGTAGCCGTGACCGAGCCCGGCCACAGTCTAAGCGGCCTGGGCTCAGCTCGCTGCCGTCCCGACACCCGAATGCTGGGGTAGTTCAACCGGCTCCTGGAGGGCCGCTGCCGCCAGCGCAGGGCAAGTCACAACCGAAAGCCTCTGGGACAAAGACATTGCCGGGCAATGGTCCTAAGCCAGCCTCTCTCACTGGGGGGAAGCGAGATGGTAGCAGTACTCTGAAAAGACCTCATGAAAAAGACTCGAGCAGCACTAATCCATTTGACAGGATCATGGGCAAGATAAAAAAGGACAACCCAAAGCCAGGTACATAGTATTCACTGTTATAAAGCTTTTCGGGGTTTTCTGTGTACTTAGAGGAGAATCCTTCCTCGTATGACGCTAAGTGTTGCTAAGACATAATGCCCCATCAAACAAAACTTAGGGAAGAATAGCTGTTGGAAGTGTAATATTAGTTTTGTATCTTTTTTCTCTCCCAAGGGGCTGTTATGTCCAAATAATTAACTCTTTGTTGATTTGTAATTAATGATTTAGATCGTTGTTGGAGGTCTATGGTATTGATTTTCTTTCCCTCAAAGGCACTGATATTCAAATTGCTGACTCTTTAGTGAAATGTGATTTATCTGATAGAGTAACTAACATGAGTTAATATTTTTGCTGGTACACTGGTAAAAAAAATCTGCATTTTAAACAAATATCTTCATACCTTTCCAAAAAGTTTAGCTCAGCATGTTTTACCAGGGAACATTTTGTTTGGTATCATGTTGCGAATCACAATACAAGTTATGTAGCTACGCAATGCGTAAAACGCATCGCGTAAAATCGTGAACCATATACAGTATAACCCCGTTAAACCAAACTTGAAGGGACCCTAGAAATTTGTTTGAATTAACCAATCATTGGTTTAACTGAGCTTTGGCTTTGCCTTTGACTTCGCCTTGGCAAAAACGCAGGTGCATTATGAATGTAATATACAATGTATGTGGACACTTTGATTATTGTTTGTATGTATATACAGTATAATCCCGTTAAACCAAGCTCGGGTAAACCAAAAAATCGGTTAATCTAAGCTTTTTTTTCGGCGGCCCGGCAAAATACTACCATTTATCATATAAAAAAAGTCTCAGATGACCTTATAACCACATGAAAGTTTGGTTTAACCGTCCCGTTTAACAGGGTTGTACTCTATACCTACTTTCACGTCTCGCTTGTTACTTATAACACAATAACTTTTTGCAACAACAAAATGTGTTTATATCTTACTTGCTTTAAAAAGAATTGCTACACGAAATAAGCAATTGACAATCAATTTCCAAATTGATTAGCAATTGTTGCTAATCAAAATTGTCAAAACAAAATACTCCCTGTATACAGTAAAAGTGGCCAAGAGCACTCGCTAACATAACATTCAGTCAAACGCATTTTACCAGTCTATAGGATAATAAATAATATAGTCTAATTGAAGCCATATGATTTTTACCTGGACACTGTGGTGCTAGAAAGTATCATCATTGAAGCCGCACCCACACTTAACTGAGACCATGGTGAGCAATGCATCTTGGAGAGCTCTACACAAAGCTTATCTAGAGGTTGTTTGAATCTGCATAATCTGATGAAAGCATCAAATTTTAGCAAACAAAACCGCTTGCTAAATTTGATTTGAGATATTTACTGGTACGCTAATGAAGCATTTGTTGCTCCATAGAAGGGAACACTAGTTAATTTTAATTTATTCAAAAATGTTACTGCTAAAGCGTGTGATGTGAGAATTCTGATTTCCCGCCCCCCCCCCCCATCTATAAATTGTGCTTATATATGTTAATGTTATTCTATTTCTTGTAATATCGTAGCTTACTTATTCCAAGTGAAATACAGCTTATGTGTAGCCGTCCTGATATGACTTTAGATGTTGCCAGGACATAAAACTCCAACAACCAACCAACCAAGCTTATGTGTAGGCAGTAATATTCGCTGTCTAAATATCAGGGTCCATACAGGGCCTGGAAAGTCATGAAAAGTCTTGAACTTCATTTGCCCCATTTCAAGGCCTTGAAAAGCCTTAAAAAGCCTTGAATTTAACCTATTTTGGGTAATTAGCCTTGAAAAGCCTTGAATTCCATTAAACTGTCCCCACTGATCTAAATTAGTCCGAAATTTCCACTCGCCATTGTTGTTTTTTTCCTTAAATCAAAATGAAAATAGTCTTGAATTCCTATCAAAAACAGCCTTGAAATAGCCATGAGTTCCATATCTTCACATCTGTGTGTACCCTGAAATAGTTTACGTTTGCTAATGCACGATCTCCCGGCCTGTCTGACCCACAGAGAAGAAGAAGCGCGTCATTGAGAGTGATTCCAACTCTGAGTATGACTCCGAACTGGAAGGGTTCATTGTGGATGAGGAGAATGAGGAGGATGCTGACTTCATCGACGACTCGATGGCACCCGATTACTCAGCAGCCATCCGGGACATCTTTGGATACGATCGGCGGAAGTGTGTCTTATTTCGTAGTTTCCCATATATGTATACATATATAATATAAGCTTTCGAGCGAGTGGAGTGTCATTCCCCATGCCGGGTGGGCGGGGGGGGGGGGGGGGGGGGGGCGGATTAGAAGAGAGGTGCATGCTGGAACCCCCCTCCCCCAGAGAGGGGGGGGGGCAGGTACACCACTATAGAGCTTATTCCACGCGATAAAGGGTTTATCACTATCCATATTATAAGTATTATATATATAATATTAAATAAAATTGTAATGTGAATAAAAACAGGAGGTTAGGTAAAGTGAATTAAAGAGTGCTGTAGTGAATCATTGCTAAACGGAGTATACTTTTTTTTTTTCTTTTTTTTTTTTTATGGGGTGTTTATGCTGTCCATAGCATATAAGCTCGGATAATCAAGCTTGTTTTCAATGCTGGGCAGTTATCGGTCTGTGTTTCTTAAGATTATTGTTTGTGGTTAGTGATCTATGTTAAGGCCCTGTCACATTACGGCGTATGGCGTTAGCGTATGCCGCCGTATGCGGTTTTCGATCCATACGCCGTCATACGCTACGCATGAGGTCCCAGCGGCATCTGAAGCGTATGCCCAGCGTATGCCTAACCTATGCCTAACCTACCCCTAGCCTATGGCGGCGTATTCAAAGCGTATCGCGACCTATGCGCAGCGTACTGTGATGAGATTTGACGGTTGTGATTGACAAGTTCAGCGTACGCCCAACCTATGCATAACCTATGTCAGCGTACGCATAGCATACGTCCAGCGTATGAGCCATATGCCGAAAATCTTTGAGCGTGCTCAAAAAAATTTTGGACAGACGCGCGTATGCGAAGCGCATGACGGCGTATCGGTCGAAAATCCATACGCCGTAGTGTGACACCACTTTTACAGAACGTTGGGGGTACGCAAGAGACACCCGGCGGGTGTCAATCCAGCATACGCCCAACCTATGCCGACGTACCCCTAACCTATGCGTAACCTATGCCGGCGTATGCATAGCGTATGAGCCGCGTATGATCCATACGCTGCCATACGCTGAAAATTTTGAGCAAGGAAACAGGCTTGTTGGAGGATCGGCGTATGCGTAGCGTATGGCGGTGTATACCGACGTATATGACGTAATGCGCTTACGCCGCCATACGCTCCCGCAAAAAACCCTAATGTGACAGCCCCTTTAGTTTTGTTTTTTTTAACTTTTATTTTTTCCTACACTTAATTCTAGACTAGCCTACTCTATTTACATATTATAGGCTTGTACATAATAGGTAGTTGGTTTATATTTGGATTTTATTTTATCTGGCTGTTTTCTGGCAGGGGGTTACCTCTCATGGGCTGTCCAGCTGGTGGGCCGTGACATATCACATGCCCCCTTGTGGAACAGCTTAGAGGGGGTTTCCTGGTTTTATTTTGCACAGATATTTTTTGTATGTTTTTAGGTCAGGAATTTGTCGTTCCTTTACCGTTTGTGCGTTCCATACTTTGGCAGCCATTTCCAGTGGGCTTCTTTTGTGAGCTTTGATTTGGCTTCTGGTCTGCCTTAGTAGAGGTGCATTGTTTGCTCTGGTGTTCCTTAGTGGTTGGATTAGATGTTTATTGTCTCGACTCTATCCATACGCTAGGGTTTTTAGGTGGATTATTCTTCGGTTTTCTAATAACATTACTTTAGTTCTTTTGTGTATGTCATAGGTGGGGTGCAGTTTGTCTACTTTGAGGCAGGTCTTTAGGGCTCTATTTTGCAGTCTTTTGTGATACATAGGTTGTAGTTTAGCTGGCTGTCCAGCTCTAGGCCCAGGTATTTGTAGTGATTTATATTTTCTAATATTTGGTTTCCTAGCTTGCAGTGTTGATTTCTTTCCGGCATTGATTTATGTAGAAGAGCACTGTTTTAGATTTATTTGTATGTATATGTATGTGTGTGCATATATATATATATGTATGTGCGTATATGTCAAGAAAATAATGTCATATTGTAATTTATTATATACTGATCTGGTGTCATATCGTATTATTCTAAGCTGCTGGCCAGCCATTTGCTGTTGGGTGCTAGCACTGGGATTTATCGTAATTAAGCCGAGAGCGCCTTTATCTCACTCGCCCCTGTCTGTGTGTATACATATATAATGGGCAGCTGCAGTACAGAAGGAACACAAGACAATAATATAGGGATGAGTCAATATATATTCTCTGGCAAAGGAATATCTGCCCTTAACTAATAAAAAATTATTTTAAATCCTCTGGTGTGACCGACAATATAGTGTGACCGTTGGTGACGAGGAAGCCCGGTGGTGGTGCCACCGGTCACATGGGTAGAGTATAGGAGGCATACTCCAGAATAATAACGTCTATAATAACAATAGTTCCCTTCCATGCGTTTATACTCGCATAATGCGTTATAGATCACATATATATACAAAATAGGAATATAATTTTTTTTATCTGTGCAAAGAATAAATTATGTATAAGTGTGTGTATATATGCACACATATACATGTGTGTGTATATATGCATGCAAGTATATAATTTATTCCTTGAGTATAATAGATAAAGTATGCTATCACTATCTATTTTCTCACTCATTCAAGCTAAGCGTTTCTTCCGAGGCAAGCTCCCCGGGTTAGGTGCGCATGCGCAATATATATATATATACACAATAAAGCCGAAAGACCTGGTGTTACATACTTGTATCCAACAAAATGGTGCGCTTGGTTTGCCCTTCAACTTCTGTCCATTTGAAATTACTTCGCCCACGCACCTACATGTGTAAAATCATGTCTGTGTGTTGTAATGCCAGTGCCGTGTTCCTAACCCATGCTCTTTGTGCTTATTTGACAGATTCCGGAACGAAGATGAGGGTGACCTTAGAAATATGGAATCAGGCTTTGCTCAGACTATGGTCGAAGAAGCTAGAAGGTTAGTTAGAGATCCTGTCATGTCTCTAAAATGTATTTACAGTAAAACCACTCTAAATCGACGGACCATGGGACCGACTTTAAATGGTCCATTTAGGGAGGTGGGAGGTTTAGGGAGTTTTCTTATCGTTACAATGGTATTGTATCGGCGATCATTTGGGACAAAATAATGCGATCGATTTAGGGGAGTGGTCGATCTGTGGAAGTGATTGATTAGAGAGGTTTAATTATATATGACTACTCTGAGATTGCTCATATAATTATATATCATATATCCCCCTGCAAGATCTCTTTACCAATGCAAAGCACCAATAAATTTTGGGGTTCCTGAGAACAACTTGACTTTGTTACCTCCTGTAATTTTTAGCTATTTTTGTGAGTAAATCTTTGCTCCCATTTGACACAAATATGACCGTTTCAGATTTTCGTTTAAATTTCCATGTAGGCATATAAATATAAAATTGACCGAATAAATACCGCAAACCTTTCGCCATGAATATGGCTGTTTTCGACATGGTATTAATCCATCAGTAATCAATCAATCATATATCCCCTTCAAATCTTAGATCGTTGGTTTGAGGAGCTATTGAAAAAAACATGCAACTTGCAGGGAACAATGCTGACTTTTTAGTGTACCTGCCCCACTGGTAAAATGCATGGTATCGATGTATACATTTTCAGATTTACACAAAAATCATACAAGTATTCTTTTGAAAGATTTAGTGGGATAGATTGGATACATGTAGTATTGCTAACATACTTAACATACAATGCAATAATAATTTTTTGACTTGCTACCAAAATGAAGAATAATTATCACTATCGTAACATAGAAACCAAATATGTGGCGCCCAGTTTCAGAAAATGGCCTGTATATCTCATTTTAATGCCCTCTTTCAGTGCTAAGATTGGTCGCATGGAAGATCTTGCTGACATGAAGATGGAGGAAGAAGAGAAGAAAAGAAAAATGATGTTTAAAAAAAAGATGAAGGTGAAAATGCGGTAGTGCTGTGATACACCAGAAGGATGTAGTGACTACACCTTCATGTTAGCAGGGATCTGCAGAATCCTTCTATTATCGCTCATCTAAGTAGGACCCTATTTCTTTTAAAATATACATCAACTATATTTATATGAACACAGTGGTCATGTGGGCGATATTCTTGGTCCCCATGTATTATTGTTATCATGGGAATTGTTTACGTCAATTTGAAATATTAATGTCAACTGCCTGCAACCATTTATAATTTAAAGCTGCATAAGCCGTCGAAAAGCATCGAACTTTTTTAACCAAAACATCCAACTTCGATATTGGTGCATTCTGCAAACAATGATTGTTGATTGCTACATGGAAGAAATACTAGGGTGATTTAATAGAACCTGTCTTTGCTGAAGTCTATGGTGTATAACATTTTGGTGTGCACACCAAAATTATTTTCGTATATTTTCAATTACAATGGCCGTATTCGACTGGGCTTTTCCATGCGAGTATCAAATTATTTCTTTACAAATTCCTATTCAACTGGGACCGGAAGTGGGTGTCTATACGTATGATTCGAATGTGTCTTGTGGCTCCATCCACAAGGTCACATGGTGTATTTCAACATGGCTGATATGGAAAGGCTGAAAGATTCAGTAGCTTCAGCCAATCAAAGCTGTTCTTTTCGATTGCAAATGGCGGCACCCATAGGGGGCAGCCATTTGCAATGGAAAAGAACAGCTCTGATTGGCCGAAACCACTGAAGCCATTTGACTGGTCCTCTTTGCATTCGAAAACCAAGTTCACTGTGCAGGTGGGCGGAGCCTAAATTTTGCGGATGGAAAGGTCCCAGTTGAATATGTCCAATGCCTCCCAAATTAATCCTTTAAGATAAAAGTTACACCAAACTACATTAAATTAGATGATAATGACCACGCTATTATATTTATCTATTAAAAAAAGTATGTGTGTATATATATAAATGTGGAAGAAACTCAAAGTGATACATATATGGCTGTGTCTGTGTGCTTTATATATCAGAAATGCAACTGGTCAGATTTCAGTCTGGTTTCCGATTTAATATTACAAAAGCATCACGTTGGAGACACAACCGCTCCCATCTGATCACCAGAGTTAATGCAATGTTGAACCTCACCAATACCTGGATGAGTGACTGGCTGGTAATACAAGGTGGCGTAGACATCTCAGAACCTTACCATAAAAGGGTTCTTTTTGACAAAATGGTGCTTTCGAGATAATGAGGACTGAAGCTGTGAAACGCATGATAGCAAAGTAAATGGAACAATATTTTTTTTAATATATCTCAGTGAAAATTAGCAGTTGAGAAACAGCTGTGTAACTGCATGATAGCCTTTTGTAGATGGAACATTTTTACATCCATAACACCAATTCAGTCACTTTGTCAGATAGAACCTTTTTATAGTAAGGTCACAATTCTGCTGACATGGGTGTGTAGCCTACCAAATGAGTATGGACTCAGTTACACTATGCGACCACTTTGCGACCAAAGCGCCCAAAAAACCACAACAATCGCCGACTTAGATGACAGGTATATATATGAACTGTGGTCCTCTGGGTTCTCTCACTTGTGTCCTGTCACTTGAAGCGTCTACATCATTCGGTAATAGATAAGTTAAGGAGAAAAATTAAAAAAAACATGATGGGTAACCAGCAGGTTATCCTCCTACCACCATCATCATCATCATAAATTCACCAGATGGGGTGGCTGAATCGGTAGAGCGCAGGCTTCCCATGCATAATGTCAAGGGTTTGAAACCTGGCCGAGTCAAACCAATGACTTACAAAATTGGATACTTGTCACCACCTAGACTAACACTATGCATATCTAGGATAGGGCAAGGACTGGTTAACTCAGTATCCGGATAATGAGACTGAGTGGGAAATTGGGTCATGGTGCCAGTCACCAGGGCCGCGTTCAGGGTACGTCGCGGCGATGGTTTTTGGCCTATTTGCGTTCAGGGTGCGTGTCGGCGACGCCACTCCCTTTTCAGATAGGAGACAAAAAGCGCCTCGAAAATGGCTGCCGTATCCAGTAGTTTCAGGCTATCACAGCACAGCTTTCCCATTACAAATGACCATAGCCTATGGGGGCAGCCATTTTCGAGACAACCAACTGCTTTTGCCGTTCAGACTGGCGTGACGTCATGCCTGTCGCCGAGGCGCCGCCGAGACGGACTCTGGACGCGGTCCTGGTCTCCCAGTGGGGCAGCATTATAAAGTTGGCAACAGCATGCACCGTCACCAGTCAATACTCAGCCTGATATAACCTTAGATGTTGCCAGGATGTAAAAACCCAACAAACAAACGAACATCATCAATCCCTTAACCATGAGGGGCATTGGGGCTCCGCATTTTACAACTAGTTGTCTCCACTTTCCCCTGTTCACCACCCTCTGAGACTTGCCAAACTCCAGGCCTGTCCATTCCCTTTACTTTACTTGTTAGTGGTGATGTTGCTTTCCCACCTCTTCCTTTGTCCACCTTGTCTTCTTCCCCCTTTCACTGTGCCTTGCATGATAATTTTGGTTACCATGCTCCCCCCCCCCCCTCTTCTTAAAGACCCCCTGAAAGAATTCTTATATTACATTTAGGTAGATATTCTTTCATTACATTTTTTGTCAATAGGGTGACTTTCTCTTCTTTTTAAAAATTATTTCTATGAAATAAACAAGAATTCTTTCTGAGCTTTTGGGTGACTACAGTCATCCCCTCCACCGGCTCCTAATTCACTCAAGGCCACATTATCTGATTTGTTATTAAAAGTTGAACATCTTCATTGTGAGCCTGCTGCCGCCTGCCTCACTGGACCAGAACAGTCTCACCTAGTGAGGTTGGCCTATTTAGGTGGGAGGTGGCGGTCTACTTTGGAAACCTTACAGGCATTATAACCCTTTAGCTACAAGGTGTTTTTCACAAGTACATTCCTAAATGTTCATGCCCTGGCTTGTATCCCTGTATGTCAATGCATGTGTCTATACATATGTATTAGATTATATATAAGCAGTGCTCCAGAGGCGTTGTTAAATAAAACAATATTTCCTTCTTTTTTTTTACACGCATAGACATAGGTAGGGAGTGGGCAGGGCAGGGCGGGCATACCGACGGATCTATTGATGTATGTGTCTACCTAATACAGGGATGAAAGATCTCCATGATTTCGCGGATTTCCCTATTTTCTTTTATTCACTGGTTAAAGTGCATACAATGCCATGGAATCATGATATATGTGACAGCAATTGGTTGGTCCGAATCCCATTCTTATATGACCTTAGATGTTGCTAGAATATAAACTCAAACAAGAAGGAATTATGCATTGGCGATAATACAGTCACAACAAGGAGAATTGAAACTGACTTCCGGCATTTTTGCGCGATTCCCTGACCATGGGGGAAATAACCACGTTTTTGTGGAAGCTTGCCATTTGTTCTGCCGGAACCTGGTAAGTGGCGCCAGGGTCTGGGCTTCATTTCCGGTTGTTTTTTGGTTCCTGCCACGGCTTGGTTCTGCTGGATCCCGCTAGGTGGCCCTACGGTCTCGGCCTCATTCTCGCGTTTTTCGCCGATCCCTGATCTGTGCGTGAGTGCGTGCGTGAGTGCGTGCAAAAAAACGATCATTCTGTCCCAGTGTGGCATTCAGAAAGGATTCAATATAGCTGAACTTGGGTGGACTGTTGATCCCTTCTGTAATAAGATAGGATGACATTTGACGCTCCATGCTCTAGTCCTTGTGAAATCTTCAAATTCCGGTGCAGGTCAATGAAACCTGCCTATTTCATCTTGGTTTGGTGTTTTTTTAGTTATTAATTTGCAACTTTTTCTGTTTTTATTTTGGATTTTTTCTAATCGCGTCTAAAACTGTTGCGAGCCTATTTGTATTCATAGTATATTTAGCCTATATTATATTTCATGACATTTATTTTTGTATTGTTTAAAGTTGCATAGTCTGATGGTTTTGAGTTTTCTATCATATTTTGAGGTAAATATTGTAGTAGACTGCATTGACCCCTCAGGCAAGTAACCACATCGACAGGTTGGCATGGGTAGTGTGTTGATATCAGTGAGCCTAGGTGGTGTAATGGTTAGCACACTGGCCCGGAATGTAAAGAGATGTGGGTTCGAGTCCCACTCTAAGCTCACTGTTTCCCATTTTCATCACCCCCCCCCCCCCCATGACAATATATTAGGTTGATTGTTATAATCTACCTTACTTCACTTTGAAGTAACTTTATTTTAAATGGCTCAAAAAATATAATATTTCACGTGAAAACATGCTAAATTAATTTTGGCATGCACATCTTCAGCAATAGCAGCTTCCATTAGTTTGACTTGGTACTGACCGTATTCTCGCGGGTTAATGCCCTGGGCGCTTAAATTGGCATGTCACTGAAATGGGTGGGCGTTTACGAAATATTGGTTTGGTGGGGTGGGGGGTGTTAACCCACACATGGACGTTAACCCGCGATAATACGGTATATGCATGCAGCTGAATTATATTAGGTGCAACGGTATCTCAGTTAGATATATAGAATTAAATCAAGATAAGTACTTTGGTTTAAAATGCGTGATGCTTCTGTCAGTTTTATTGTAGCTGGCTTTCCTTCATGAGCATACATTGATATTTAATTTATGGAAACTCTATTTTATTTACGTTTCTAGTTTCTGCTGCAATGATTCGATTTTCTATGGAATTATAAATATCAATCTTTTGTTTCACATCAATCCTTTAGAGATAGATTTGTATGGTAAAATTGATTAAATTTGCGTCCTTGCAAGTATAGGAAACACATAGGGGAATTTGGATTTAAGTATCCAGTTCTGATCAATGTAGGTACGAGAAATAGAGACTATGTAAACGATTTCCAGCACCAATTTGCCCTCTGACCGCATTGGCAAGAACTAATGCTTGTTAACAGGTTAATGCAGTATGCTCTGTGGGTAATGTCTTATAGAGGATTTCAACAACCAGCCTACTCTGTGACGTCAATGGAAGAACTAATATTGTGCATAGCAGTTCACTGTGCAGCATGCAATACGTTGTGTTTGAAATGTCTTATAGAGGATTTCCACTACAAACCCGCCCTCTGATGGCAGTGGAATAACTAATATTGTGGGTAGCAACATACTGGCCGTAATCGATTAACACGACCCGGGCGACTCGGGTCACCCGAGTCATCAGAATTTCAAATCGAACACTGCGAGTAGAGTCAACAAATACACGTGCCGTGTGCAAAACGATCGACCCAAGTAACCCACCTCATAGCTGGGGTTGGCTACGAGCGATGACGTCACAGTTACGCTGATACCATCCTGCAGGATAACAGCTACCAGTACCAGTCATACATGTTTAAAAAAAAATAACTTAGATTAATGAAACGGAAATATAGCTAAACTATGCCATCATAAAATACTTTAAATCCTATTTTGCTGTAGTTTTATCGGTTATTAAAAAGAAAAATCATTTTTTCCACCCGAGCGCGGAGAAGCGTATTCGATTATTCGACCCGAGTCTGTAGGATGTGCGCATGCACCAAAAAGGGGCTTGGGTGACCCGAGTTGATTAATCGATTACGCCCACTGTGTGAAAGCTCTTATAGAGGATTGCCACCATCAACATGCCCTCTGGTGTCACTGTCAATTACTAATGTGGGTAGCAAGTCACTGAGCAGCCTGCTCTGTGAGGAATGTGGTCTTAGAGGATTTCCACTACCAATCTGCCCTCTGGCGGCAGTGGCAATAACTTATTGTGAGTGGCAGTTCACTGTGCATCATGGTTTGTGAGAAATGTCTTTTAGAGGACTTTAACCATCAAGCCACTCTGATAGTCAGAAGAGCTAATGTGGGCGGCAGTTTACTGTGCATGCTTTATGGAAACGGTCTATTGGCAGAGATTATTAGTTTAAAGTACACTACTGTGCTATTTGTTGAACTATTACACAAACCACACAATAACGCGTTTATCTTGTTTCACCTTTTATTTAAATTTCGCAAATGTATATGTATTATTAGTTCTACCCCAAATGTGATACGCTATCTACACTTGTTAGAATTCTTTTTTTTTTTCAAGTGAATTTATTTTGAAGACAACCTGATTCTAAATATGTAACTGCATAGCATATGCGTGTAATCTAACCCAGCAAGTGCAATTGATACCAATGGAGTAATGAAGCATGCAAACAGTGACCAACATTCTATGATAAAATAGGTCGTTATATAAGCATATGTGAATGAACTGGCAAAAATGTGGCTTTGTGAAACTGTTTTTATTGTACATTATTTAGTCATGGTAACTATAGCTGAAATCATCTCAGTACTTTCACATTTGGTGACTTCACTGTTATATGGGATCGGACCTTGAGTGGCTGTGAAATGTACAAAATGCAAGTTAAATATATTTAGTTTTGTGTTGTATATTTTAGTATGCCAGTGTTATTACCAATGGAGTGGTGCTGCCTGGTTTAGTTCCGCAAGTGCTCACTAGCCGGAACTGGCACCCCTGCCGTTCCGCCGGGATAGGGGGCGCCAGCAACGGCCGACTCCCCTCCCCACTGGCAGAATATAGATATTTAATGTTTATTTTGCAATTGCTTGTTTATGTTTTAAATTAGAAATTCGCAACCCAAATTAAATTGCAATTCATTGTTCTTTTTTTCAAATTTGTTTTTACTTGTGTGATAATATAATTATAAACGGGATAATTGTTGCAATGTTAAATAGGGACGCTTTACCAGGTGCCTAAAATAATGCAATGTATGTAATTTTCACAGTTTTTGTTTGTTTGTGGTTCTTTATCTCTTGAGACTACCGGCACATTGAATTGTATGCAAGGAGATAACTGGATATCATATTTGCATAATATATATTTATGACATAATCATCAATGGTTATTGTGTATTTAATAAGAATTATAAATAATGCCTACGGTTTAACCTGTTCTGTTGTAGGATGTGGTTGAAGTTTCCAAAGCATAGCATTATATGCTAAAAATGCTTTGAGATAATACCATTGCCACATGTCTACATGGCGAAGGTGCTTCTGGGTAGAACATGGCTTGGTGACTGGTGCCTGCCAGGTTAATAATATTTATTAATAGTCCATACCAGTTCATTTTTGTGTTTGAACCATTCATTATTATATTTAACTGAAGGCAGTGGTAAATTAATTTCCATGGCAAAAGAAAGACGAGAAAAAAATACCGCAATTTTTTTCGATTGGCAGTCAATGACATCAGTTACAGTACAATACAAGGGTTGCTTCTGAACTGTACTGGAGGTATTTCTTTGTCATTTTGTTGTTCGAATTGAATGGTGTTTTCAATTTGGCGTAAATGGTTGATCTTGTACGTGGATAATGAATCATTCAGTCAGATTTTGAATTCGCGTCACTGTGTTGAGAAGTAGAATTGTCAATAAATTGTGATTCATGAAATGTGTATACAACATTCTATCAGGCCTCCCATCTTGTTTTGATTTCCTTTCAAATTAATTCAGCTAGTATATATATTACCATTTTATAGACAAGTTGCAATTTATTATAGCAGAGTTCTCCATATCTCATATATCGGAAAATTTTACATGTAGCTGTGGGCGATCCTCCAATCAGGGAAGAGAGCGTCCCGGGGGCGGCGACTTCGGGCGGCAATTTAACTGTTTGTATCCGTCGTTAAGCATCTCACAAAGATTTGTTGGAGAAATGACAACATTCTTGGCCAATTATGAAACTAGGTGGCGACTTTTATGAGAAACGAACAACTCTGGGTAATGCTCTCCATTAAAATTTATTTATTTATTTAAAGTTGCATACACACTTAAGCATCACTAATATACATCGAACTGCTGCATATGAAAAGGCAGTGAACAGAGGAAGTAATTGGTGTAATGGTTTTAAATTAAAAAAATTAAATACTAATATCTAATATAATCAGGAATGAAATATCGCCATAATGTAGATTTCCGCGATTTTGTGTATTTTTAATGGGGGGGGGGGGGTTCCCACCTCCCTTCCTTACTTCGTTTATTACTTTCTTTCTTTCATTCTTCAAATATTTAGACAATTACAATTATCCACTTTGCGCACCTTCATTGAATACACCAAAAAGGTTCAACTATACAATATGCAGCTTGTATGCAGGAATGAAAGTTCTCCCCGGATTTCTCCAATTGTTGATATTCCCTGATTAACTTTCACAAAGTGTCAATATTATATATGGCAGCAATTGATTTTCCCAAATGCTGTTCTTATGTGACCTTAGATGTTGCTAGAACATAAAACCCAAACAAGGAAGGCTAACAGTCACACCAAGGGCAGTTGAAACCTGACTTCCGGAAATTTCACCCAATTCCTTGTCAGTGTTATGGCTATGGGGAGAAATCCGCATTTTCACGGAAATTCTCCGTTGGCGGTATGGCCTCAGCCCGATTTCCGCATCTTTTTGGGGGGGTCAAATACCACTTTCATCACTGTGTATCAGGGATGAAAGATCTCCGCGATTTCGCGGATTTCCGCGATTTCTCCTGTAGCTAGAAATGTATACTAATACATTGTTCAGACCCCGCAGCACTATAAGTGTATACTAATACGTTGTTTTACACTGCAGCACCATCAGTGTATACAAATATGGGGGTGCAGACGCCGCAGCACTATCAGCGTATAATACTAATACGTGCTTCAAACGTATGTGTATATAACCCGACTTCGGGAATTTTCCGAGATTCCCTGATAATGCTAAACCTTTGGAGAAATCAGTATTTCCGCTTTTTTCCCCGGAGACCACTTTCATCTCTCGTGTATAGAAGTCTTGTCATTGTACCAGTGTCATGGAGTTTGGGGCGAGGGGGGGGGGGGGTCACAAAGGGGAACATTGTGCCAAGATATGGCAGTGGAATGAGGACCAGTCGTCTATGACTGAAATTTCCCCTGCTTAAACAACTAATGGACCAAAAAGATCGGCCGATCCAGGATCCCTGATGCAATCAACTTCTCCACGCCTATCTGTTTATGTAGCATTTCACATGGGGAGGTGGTCGAGTGCACCTCACCACACTAGTTACTTAGCTACAAACTTATGGTGGTTCTCCATTAGGTGATGATACCAGTGGTGTAGTACTGTGGGAGCGGTGTTCCCTTTGTTTTGGAGGGGAGACGGTATTCCTTGACTTTCAAATTAATCTAAACCTGCATTCCCTTATCTATAAAATAATTGTTCAGCACCATGCCACTGGGTGGTACTGAAAAAGCTTTATGGATCACAGAATCAAGCTGGCAAATACTGACTTGTAGAGAATTGTGACCTCAAATTCCCCTGCACCCCACTAAAAATAAAAAGAGTTAAATAAATAACTACCAAAGTATAACCACTCTGTAACACCTGACGGAACTAATAAAACATATACTAACGACAAAGCTATAGTTGACCAAGACAATTTAAATTAATCAGGTATCTACTATCTGCATTATCCCAAATTCACCACTAACTGCAACTAGTGCAAGTGTAACAAATAGTCATTCCCATTGTATCAATGTCTCCTCACAGGTATGATCAGCAAATCAGTGATATAGTCTAAAGGTTAATGACTACTGTCCAGTCTACATGTACAAAATAAGATCTCTATAATATTTGCATTGCCTTATTATGGCCCACTATTGTCCGTATTGTTCATACCATCGCATCATCTCATCCATAAATAGTTCATATGCACCATATCAGCTAAGGCGGAAGACAAGCATCTCAGGGCTTAAAAAATATATATTATTCAAGTGAAATGCAAATTTTGAAAAAGAAAAACCAAACAGCAAACTGGCCAACTATTGGGAACAAACATTACAATATTTAGCCGTGTTTACACAGGCGAGTTAAGTCGCTTCGTATAAATGGCCTTGCCTAGTTCGCCTCACATTCGCCATGTAAACGCGTCAGTGAAGCAGATTAGGGCTGATTCGCTTCATATGATTCACTTTATGTAAACCACCTCCCGAGGTGGTTTATATGAAGCGAACTAGCTTAAGCACGTCACACGCATGCGCAGTCAAGACCTCAGTTTGTTTATTTTCCGATTGATCAAAAGCGCATATTATATAATTTGGTCTATGAAACCGCTAGCTATGCACAGATATTTTTTTTCATCATTTATTTTGAGGGTTTCACTGCCCAGCAGAAGTTTTGACCGTTCCAAACGAATACGATTCAGTCCATACATATCTAGGTCGAACCCACACTCTCTCGTGGTGACGTCGACGCACCCAAACTGGGGCTGGTTAGTCTGGACTTGCTCATGCGCAGATATCGATTTCCGCCTTAAACCGCTCCGTGTCTAAACGGGCCCCTAATTCGCTTCATATAAATCGCTTTGCTTAATTCGCTTTACAATTGCCCGTGTAAACACGGCTTTAGACTGATTGATATAGTATATTATTTATATGGAGTATAATGAATTATACTAATAAACTATATTATGCCCTATATCGTAATATGACTACTGCGAGAATAGATCTATATCGCTCTACGATGTCGCCATATACTCTGAGAATACATTAATGCGGGTGTTGCCCTATAGAGGGGGTGTAATGGCGTCACGAGGCAACTTCCGGTTGCCATATTGGATTACATATGCAAGGCTTGGAAGTGCATACATTGTGTTTATTTACTGATTTGTTCGTTTATTTGTCACTGTTTTGAGCAGTTTTGCATCAAAAGTTGGGGGAAAGGGTTTTTTTGATGGAGGGGAAGCATTTTTTAAATCATGTAGCCTCACATCATGGCTAAAGTGCAGTATGTTGACACTTTGGATGCTTTGTCAAAGAATTAGAGAGGTTCTGGCAGTACCCACTAGGTGGCGCCACATACTTCAGCAGCCCTGATTATAGGTAGGCCCAGTGGTGGCCATAGTGTTCTTGGTATAAGATAGGGGGCGCCATAGGTGGTATTAAGTGTACTCCAAGATGGCTAACTTCCCAGTGATGACGTCACATGCACTCCCTCTATACTACGAGAATACATTGATGCAGATATTGCGGTCTTCGAACCATAGTTCCGTTAGGTTGAGAGAGATGGCGCTAGAGTTGTGTTGTATTCGCGATCGTTGCCGAGAGTGCGCGCCACGAGTACTATTTTTGTTACAACGTGTGGTTTTGCGTATTATATGCTCTAAAATTATGTCGCTGTTCACGATAAACAGGTAAGAAATAATATGGTTAATTGCTATTTTGTTGTAATTAGTATTTCCTCGATGCACTTGTGTATATGGTGGGAGTTGATATGGTATATTTACCCGTTTATTTGTCCACTTCACATATTATCGCTCACAACAACGTGGGTCAGGCTCAGTCCCATAGCCTTATGCATAGGGCTCTCTCAGTCTGAGACAGGGTTGAGGCAGAGAGCGTGTATATAAACAGATGAGAGGGACAAGTCCCGCAAAAAAACGGTAACACAGGCTACAGTGGCGTTCCTGGCGGTTAGTGTTGAACAAGCCTTGAGTTTGCCGGTACGCTCAGTGCAAAACATTTTTTTTTTTTTTCAAAATTAATAGAAATCCCGAACCCTAGGCCTAGCCTTATAAATTCAATATAATCTTGTTGGTAAACATGTTTTCTATATGTGTACTAAGCGGCTTGTTTCTATTTGGTGTAGTTTTAGAGATATTTCACTTTTTCTGTAGGAAGATTGCACACGACCATTGTCATTGACAATGCCTTGAGTTTGCCGTACGCGTAGTGAAAAACATCAGTTTTATTCCAAATTAATAGAAATCCAGAACCCTAACCATATCAATTTTATATAATCTTGTTGGTAAACATGTTTTCTATATGTATTCCAATCAGTTTGTTTCTAGGTGGTGTAGTTTTAGAGATATTTCACTTTTTCTGTAAGAAGATTGCACACGACCATTGACAATGCCTTGAGTTTGCCGTACGCGTAATGAAAAACGTCAGTTTTATTCCAAATTAATAGAAATCCAGAACCCTAACCATATCAATTTAATATAATCTTGTTGGTAAACATGTTTTCTATGTGTATTCCAATAAGTTTGTTTCTAGGTGGTGTAGTTTTAGAGATATTTCACTTTTTCTGGATGAAGATTGCACAGGACCATTGACAATGCCTTGAGTTTGACAGCTGTGTCATATACTGTTCAACAACCACCACTTGGAGCGCCACAGTCGGCAGATGTTACATGCTCTAGTATGGGAGTTGTCCCTCTCATCTGTTTATATACACGCTCTCTGGTTGAGGGTAGATAAAGGATTCACCCCTTACACCCACCCAACACAGGGGTGAAAACCAACCTATTAGAAAAACGGGCGAAGAATTTCGACATGGCGGGGAAATGAATTGAGCTGGTAAATTCTTAATTTAAGAAGCAAAATATATTCTTCACATAAATCTTCATATTTACCCGATACTTTTGATTTGAAATACAGTAAAACCTCTAAATCGACTGACCATGGGACGGACTTTGACTAGTTTAAGTGGTCGGTTTAGGGAGGGGGGTGGTTTAGCGAGTTAGAATATTCTCGATGTCGGACATCCGGGCACTTTTGGGGTTCACGGCGCGCGAAGGGTAAGACAAATGCCAGTCTCATAGAGACAACATTAAAACTACCCTAACTATCACAGTAATTTGTGATTTTTGGTGCTTTGTAAGCAAATTTCTCTTGTTTCTATTAAATAGTTCAGATCTTTCTCTACAATTTCACATTCAGCTTTTTTTTTATCAGCCAATTGGAAGTTCTTGAATTTATTTTGCGAAAATAGTTTTTGAGGCCATGATCTGGTAAGGCTAATGGCCCTGTCACACTATGACGTGACTATGTCAGCGTAACCACAACGTGAAAATAATGATATCACGTCGAAGTTATCGGCGTAATATGCAAATTGTGGACGTGAATGCCGCGTAGTTGACGTGAGCGTAACGTGAAAGTAACGTCGGGTTACGTCGTGACGTTAGCTGTAACGTGACAACGTTTGAGGGGAGGGGTAATTGGCGACGTGACCGGGCGTTAGTGTAACGTGAGCGTAACGTCGCCGTAACGGGTGTGACGTGAACGTAACGTGACCGTAACGCCACCGTAACGTGACCGTATCGTGACCGTAACCGTGACCGTCACGCCACCGTAACGTGACCGTAACGTGACCGTAACGTGCAAAACGCTGCCCACACGTTGCTCCCACCCGGGCCGTCGGTCTGACGTGACATAACGTGACTCTAACGTCATTTACGCTGCTATAACGATCGCGGAACGTCAACCTAACGTCATTGTCACGTCATCCCAACGTAACGGCTTCACGTTGAGATACGTCGAAAGTTTTGAACAGGTTCAAAACCTCGACGCGCGCCGACGTAACATGACGTAGCTCGACGTCACTCTAACGTCATTATGACGTCATCATAACGTGACCCAACGTACGGCAACGTAATGACGAAAAATCATCACGTTAGGCTCACGTTGGCTCGTTACGTCGTAGTGTGACAGGGGTATAACACTGGCACTGACACTCAGAATAACCCAACTTTCACTATTATCTCTGTTTTTAATACTTTCAGAGTAAATTGCTCTTAGGTTACATTAAATACTTCAGACCTTCCTCTTCAATCGCGCATTAAGATATTTTTAATCGATCCAATGAAAGCTTTTAAATTTATTTTACAAAAATAAATGCTTCGCATAGACATAGCATTGCTGCACCGCACAACACTGCAGTATTTTACCCTTCGCGGGTTAGTTTCCGGGGTTGTGACGTCATGCCGACATCGAGAATCGTTACAATGGTATTTTTGGGACTCAAATAAAGTGATTGATATAGGGGAGTGGTCCATTTGTAGTTTAAGGAATTAAAAAAATAAAACCGAAGGCGTTTTATCGCCGCCATCTTGTCTTTTTGCATTCTCTCCCATTTCACCAACTCTGTGCCGATATGGGTAGCCATTTGATACTGGAGCCAGAGTTTCTACTTCCTGTTCCATACTAAAGCAGTTTTCGCCAGCTTTTACATAGGGTGTGTGTTCACCCCTGTACTACAAGTACGGGGTGAATCTTTGTATCTAGGTTGAGGGTAGATACAAGATTCACCCCGTACTGCTGCAGTAGGGGTAAATATATTCATCATATGCATCTTCAATCTTCATAGATAGATAAAAGATTCACCCCATACTTGTAGTTTTTAAATCAAACGTGGGTGGTGCATCTAAGGAAAGATAATAATATTTGGGTTATGTAGTGAACAAAAAAAATGGCCACAGAATTATTTTTAGAATAGTTCTCATGAATTTTCTGTCCGACTTTATAGGTATCAGGGGGAGGAGGAAAGCAAAGCGGGTCTATATGCACAAGACATTCTTGCAAAAATTCACCAGAAGGCCCAATTAAGAAAACAAATTTTGCTGACAACATCAGCGACTCCCTCTCACAAGAATACCAATGCTGAACAACAGAATACACAGCCAAGTAGCGGTGGTGATGATGACGATGATGATGCTGATGACTACCCGCCACGGAAAAAAGCTAAGAAGACGCCAAATAAATCACCGAAGAAGAAAGCAGTGAAAACAACGCCAAAGCGGGTTAAGAAGCAGGCAGAAAAAGATAGCGGGGGAGAGGAACCAAATAAATCACCTAACAAGAAGAAAGCAGTAGAAACAACACCAAAACGGGTTAAGAAGACAGTAAAAGATAGCGAGGGAGAGGAACCAAATAAATCACCTAACAAGAAGAAAGCAGTGGAAACAACACCAAAATGGGCTAAAGAGAAGACAACAAAAGATAGCAGGGGAGAGGAACCAAGTAAATCACCTAACAAGAAGAAATCAGTGGAAACGACACCAAAACGGGTTAAGAAGCGGGCAGCAAAAGATAGTGGGGAAGAGGAAAACCATGTTGAAATGACAGAAGGTAAAGTGGAACAAACAGGAGCAAAGGAGGTCAAATCTGATGCGGACCTGGAGGAAACAGACACAGTAGATGAGGCTAAGCCCGAAGATGACATTGAAGCGAATGGCAGTGAAGATGACGTCACTGACGACAAGCTTGAGGATGCGGAGGAAGATACAAGCGGATATCAACAAAACAAAACCGTTGGCGGGTACACCGTCATCGGAGACGTTAGGAAGCGGAAAATAGAAAAGGTATCCTGTTTGCCCTTTAAAAAAACTAAATATATTGGTGATGGTGCCCATAATGGTTAAGTCTAATGACTTGTTCTCGCCGTTAGACATTAATAGTATTGTGCTTCCCCTTGTTTTACTACTTTCAGTATTCTGTCTCTTGTGTTTTAAGCATTCTTCTACATCTCCCTACCCTCTGTGAGTCTGTTTGTTCTATAATTAGTTAATTATTTGGATTATCTATATTATTTCCCCCGACTGCCTTCACCTTTTTGCTTTAGTGGTCATTAGAATTTGGTTTCAAGCTTAAAGTTTACCTCCTCGGTGTATTATTGGGATGTTTTAGGCTATTATTTGGAACGTTTTCACTTTTGCTATCCATGTCACAAATGTGGTAGCCAGTTTCAGAGAACCACCCATATTTATTTGTATATGTTGGTCTCTATTGCTATTAGGTGCACAGGGTTCTTCCCGACTGGCTGGCCAACCCAGCCATTGTCCAAAACAACATGGCGGACACAGGCACGGGTCTGGACAACATCCAGGGGCTGGATAAAGATCTGCTGTCCAAGCTCAGAGACAACGGCATCAGCCATCTCTTTCCTGGTAAGATACATTGCAGTGAATACTTTGTTTGGATCTTAGACTCAAACAAACAAACAAAATTGTTAGAATAATCCGATGGTTTTGAATTTCTGCCATGATTTTTATATAAATATATTATGTTGATGGTTATAATTCACTTTAATCCAACTAGAGGTAACTTTAATTTTTTAAGGGTTAACTTTGGAGATGTTTAAACTAAAAAGGTGTCAAATTAATTGTTGCCTGCACCGAAATATTGAGCATAGGCTTATAATAATAATAATAATAATAATAATAATAATAATATTTATTTCCACATGATCAATGTACACACAAGTTGATATTTATATCAGTATTTTTTTCACATGAAAAAGGAGAAAGCAAAAGTACAATACTTATGAGGTGCTTTCCCCATTTAAAAATAACACATATGCATTGCTTATACCATAGAAATAATAAATAGAAAGATAAAAGTTAAAAGCATATCAACATTACCCTCAAGACTGTAAATTACATCTCAATATTTATGTACTAGACTAGTAAGTGTTTTCCCTCTGATAAAGCTTAAATATTTTCTTTTTATAAATTCGTTGAAACATATAAATGTTTTTTTAACATTTGATATTATCGTCAAGTGAATTCCATATTTTTATACCACATAGATTTAATCATACTAATATGCTTTTTCCAATTAAGTTTATGATCTATTAGCACCCCTAGAAATTTACTGACATAAACCATTTCGGTATCAGTATAATTTATACGTAAAGTAATAAATATTTAATTAGTTCACCAGTATCTGAGTTGGATATGTAGGATTGAATCTCGGTATGTGTTTTTGGTTTAGAAAATGTTATGCTTTCATTGTTTGTATTGTTGGTTTAGAATATTCTATGCTTCATTGGATTATGCGGCTTTAACTTTGAGAATCGGATAAGAGCTGGTGTTTCCAGTGTGATACTGGCTGTTAATGCTGGAGCCATTTTGTTGCTTACCAGTGCAGAGACTGGTAATACCGGAACTGCTAGGAGGACACCTGACTGGTCACCTGATTGGGCCCGCCGGATATCGCCCGTCTGATATATGCTGCTCCGCACCAACCGGAAGTGGAAAGACACTGGCCTTTGTCCTTCCCATCATCCAGGTAAACTTCTGTACTCATCATTTCCCTTCATCTAAAACAGTGTTAGAAATAAGAGCTTCCCCGGTTGTCCGGGACAAGTGAAAATCATACTAGACTTGTCCGGTGGACAAATGAACAATTTTGCTTATTTCTATCACTGTAAAATAATGCCCAAACCTAATCTTCAACGGTGTGAGTAATGAAGACAAAAACAATTTTAAGCCCGACATAAGATATCTAGGTTAACACACTAATCGCATGGGTACAAGGTGTTATAAAAGTTAACTATGTGCAAAAATATCATAAGCAAAATTTAGATAAATTGGGAACTCCCCAATTTTACACGACAAGCACGACAGAAATTATTGATAAAGATAATCGATATGTATGGATTATGACCACTATTGCACATCGGTGAAAACAAGTGCATGCACTTAAGCGTTATGAGCAGAATAAACAAACGGCCACTACAAAAAGAGGGGGGTTATTAATGTTATTCAATCTAATCTTAAAGGCCATCTTTCACATATATCTGATTGGTTGGCTGAAAATTGTGTCTTTCATTGTGTTTTATAAACACAGTTGATTAGTTGTTTGAGTTTTGTGTCCTGGCAACATTTTAAAAACAAATGCATACCTGTCAAGTACTGCGTTTTGTCTGTAAACACTGCGGTTTTATTAATAGAATTACAACAACGGGTGTGGCCAGAGAGGAGAAACATACGGTTTATGATTGCTTAAATTGATTACTGTAGACTTTATTGTTTACCATGGATAGATAAACATTTAATATAATATTATGAACTTCATTTCCAAATACTCATATATGTGAATGTTTTGTGTTGATAACTATGGAGACGACCTAAAACCGGATGCAGTGACCCAATCGTAGAACGCAGGTGGAAGGTCAGGAGTTTAAATCACAGCCGAGTCAAACCAATGACTTACAGAATTTGATACTTGTCACTACATAGCCTGGCGCTCAGCATTACTAGGATAGGACAAGGACTGGTTAGCTCAGTATTGGGATAATGTGACTGAGTGACATACTGGGTCATGGTGCTTGCGTTCTGATCACTCAGTGGGACAGCACTCTAAAGTCGCCATGAATGCATGCAGTCACAAGTCGGTGTCCCTCCTGATATGTCCATAGATGGTGTTTTTTTTTTCAAATTTGTATTCCAGTTGAATAACATCTTTTTACAGCACCGACTCGCTGGTCCTCCGGCCTTAACAATTATAGTGCATATGAACTATTTATGGATGAGATGATGAGATGGTATGAACAATATAGACAATAGTAGGTTAAAATCAGGCATTACAAATATAGTGGGGATCTATTTTGCACATGTAGACTGGAGAATAACCATTTACCTTTAGACTATATCAGTGATTTGATGATCATACCTGTGAGGAGACATTAATATAATGGGCATGACTTGCTGATACAGGTAGTCGTGGATCTTGGATTATGCAAATAATGGTTGCATGACTCATTTAAATTGCCTTAGTCAACTATAGCTTTGTTGGTAGTATATGTTTTATTGGTTTAGTCTGGTGTTATAGGCTGGTGGGTATACTTTGGCAGTTATTTCTTTTACTCTTTTGTGGTCTATCCAGGTAGGTTTATTAATGTATGTCTATCTTGGGTACTCAACCTTTAATCTAGATTTAAATTGCAGGTAGGTTGTTGCATTCCTGGTTTTGGCAGAGAGTTTGTTCCAGAGTTGGCTTCCTGGTAAATAGGTGCTCTTTTGAGTTTGTTAGTCCTTGGATAGGGAATTTTCAAGAGGTTGCCATCGGCTGCCCTAGTATTGTGAATACTTGTGTCTGTATATATTGTGTCTTTGGCTCTATTGTACATGAGTCCTAAGAGATGCCTTTTGCGCCGTGTCTCTACTTTGTCCATTCCAGCTTTAGCATGTAGTTCTTCTGTGTATAGATTTTGGCTTTGTAAACTGTCCTGAGTGCCCTATTTTGTACTGTTTGAAGCTTTGCTTGTTGCTGTTTTGTGAGTACTTCATATATTAGGTCATTATAATCAATTATTGGGGGGTTCATTGTTTTGTACATAAGAAGAGCTGTTTTTTCACTTATAAAACTCCTGATTTTTCTGAAGGTGTACAGTTTCCTTGCCAGTGACTGATTTAATTTACTTAGTTGTTTATTCCCATTTAGAGTTGCATGCAGTTCAGTTCCCAAATATTTGTATGTCTCTACCTCCCTTAGTGTTTCATTCCCAATCTTTATTTGTACTTCTGGGGCTTTGTCCTTCTTGTTCTTGGTGCCATAGATAACATATTCAGTTTTGATTATATTGAGAGTTAATTTGTTTTCTTTGTACCATATATTTATTCTAGCCAAATTTTCATTGTCAATTCTGCTGCTTTTGCTAAGTTACTGTTTGATACCAGTTGGACTGTCATCAGCAAATAGAATGCATTTTGTTTGCCTCAGTGCTTGGGGTAAGTCGTTTATGAACAGAAGGAATAGAAGGAGGCCCAGGGTTGATCCTGTGGTACCCCAGTTTTTACTTGTCTTAAGGTTGACTCAATGCCATTTAGTTTGGTATTTTGCATTTGATTAGAAAGATAGTTTGTCAGAAATGCTACTATTTTTCAACCCAACCCACTCTTGACAACCTTCTGCAAAAGGATTTTATGATCTGTAGTGGTAAATGCTTTTTTTAAATCAATATATACTGCTACGGTAAGTTTGCCAGAATCCATCGCACTGAGAAGCACATCAAGGAGTGTTGAGAGTGCTTTGGTTGTGGACCTGCCTTTCCTGAAGCCATTTTGTTCATCTGCTAGGTAGTTTGTTGCTTCAAAAAATGTTTTTATTTGATCATGAATAAGTTGCTCAACTATTTTACCAGTTATGGGTAGAAGAGAAATTGGTCTGAGGTCATTGCATGTTTTAGGGTTGCTGACTTTTGGGATAGGTACAACTGTATCAATTTTCCAATCATCTGGGAAAATACCTGTTTCAATTGATAGGTTTACTATATGGGTGAATTCTTTGATTAATATAGTTATTGTATCAATTACTATCCTTGAGCTGAGATTTTTAAGTACTTCTTCCTTAGTCACCGCACTTATAATGTGACTGCATTTGGCTTTACTATGTTAACTTTATCTTTTTCTGGTATATTGTCTAGTTTATCTGCTAACTACTCCCCTATCTCTATGAAGTAGTTATTTATCTTTTCAGGTCTTTCTTGGGTTGTTAATTTGTCCCCTGTTAACTCATCCACTAAGCTGGAGATAGTTGGGGTGGATAGTTTCCGGGGCTATGCTCTGTGTGACTCTCCAAAATCTCCAGGCATCTTCTTTATTTCGTAGGACTTCATACTGTATGTACCTAGCTTTTGCATACTTGACTGCAGAATTGGCTCTATTCTTGATTTGGGTTGCTAAGAATTTGTCTTCAGGTAGATTTGTTTGCACTGATTTTTCTTTAAAGTGGTCTATCTTTTTGTAACTCAAGAATTTCATTGCTAAGCAATTCTGGTCGACTATCTTTCACATTGTATTTTCTGAGTCGTGCATGTTGGTCTGCTGCTTTAGTTATTATTTGTTTGAGTGACTCCCAACATATATCCTGGTTGGCAAAGAGGGGTTCAGTATTTTCTTCTAGTAAGGTGTCACTAAATTTCTCTATTTCATAGTTCCTATACCTTCTTCCCCGGAATTGTATTAATTTCCTATCATCTTTTGTTTTTTTCTTAATTATGTAAATTGGTTTGTGGGCACTAATATTATAATTTAGAACTCCAGTGTTTTTGCAGTACTTCATGTTTGTGAATGCTAGATCAATTGTTCTGTTTGTTTCAATTGTTATTCTTGTACCTAATGTAATGACCTGTTCAAGTGCTAAGGTTGTTGCAAATTGTCTTATTTTGTTGGCTGTTATTGAGGTTTTCTTTGCAATATCAGCATTGAAGTGTTCTATGAGGACCAATTCAAATTTGTCTGTGTCTGGTATTTCCTCCAGGATCAATATTATTTGTTCAAGTGCTGGGTCCAAGTTTCCATTTGGTGGCCTGTATATGTTTCCCAGGAGTATTTTCTTACAATAGTCCTTTTCTATTATGACCCACCACATCTCTATATTTGTATTTGAGTGATTATGTTTTACGAATGTATCAATATCTATGTTGAGCCCTTCTTTATATTAGATTCCCACCCCTCCACCAGCCTTAGTTTGCCCATTTGTCTGTTTTGTTTGGCGATCAGATCTGGTTAATCGGTAGCCTTTGACAGATGTTAATTTATTTTCTGTGGTTGAGTTCAGCCAGGTTTCTGAGATTTATAATACATCAAAACCTGAATTAGGTAGATCAATCTGTAGTGTTTCAATTTTGTTGGTTAGACTTCTAATATTTAGATGTCCTATTTCGAATCCTGGTAGACCTTTGATGCCATCTAAGGTAATTTCCTATGTCCCTTCACTCATGCCCTTCCCAGACCTCCCTGAGAACTCCCCCTCTCAAATGTTGTCAGCATCAGTGCTAATGGTATACCGTTTAGCGAAGTGTGTCTCAGTGTGTGTGATTCAATAAAGGGCTGTCTAATAACCCCTTCTTGGTTGGGTAAAGTGATGATGAATTTCATCAAAAATGTTGAGGCTGCATTATCATTTGCTGTATCTTATGTAGAGAGCGATATTATGGTTGGTTGGTTGTTGGGGTTTTACATCCTGGCAACATCTAAGGTCACCCATAGATGTTGTAAAACCCCAACAAACAAGCAGACGAGATGGTGTAAAACCAGCATCACTGACTCGGTCTCTGATCCCTGGCAGGCGTTGTCCCGGCGCGTGGTTCGGCGCGTGCGTGCGTTGGTGGTACTTCCGGTGCGTGACTTGGCAGCTCAAGTCGCTAAGGTGTTCGCGACCTACAGTAAGGGCACAAACCTCACAGTGGCTCTACTCGTCGGACAGAAAAGCTTCACGAGTGAGCAGCAGAACCTTATCCGCAAGGGGTGAGTTAGGTTTTCTCACCCTTATTTATTTATTTATTTATTTATTTATTTATTTATTTATTTATTCATTCATTCATTCATTCATTCATTCATTCATTCATTCATTCATTCATTCATTCATCCATTCATTCATTCATAACTTTCCGTCAGAGGGGTGAGTTAGTTTTTCTCACCTTTCTTTCTTCAGGGATGAAAGATCTCCGCGATTTCGCGGTTTTCCGATTTTTTGAATTTATGAGTGTATCATCTCTTGCTATTGTTGTTACATTTTCATCGTGTTTTGCTAGAAAACAAAACAATGTGAGAATGAATTCTACTCATTATTAATCCTCGTTTCTAAACGTGAGACGGACGCCCTAGCCGCCCTGATGGAATTTGTTGTTGTTAAACTCCTGTGTTAAAGTTGCACCCTCTGCGCTGCAGACCTCGCGGTGCGCATGTGCAGGCGGACATCGTGGTGGCGACACCTGGCAGACTCGTCGACCACATCAAGGAGACCGAGGGGTTTGACCTGCATCACCTCAGATACCTTGTTAGTAAAAAAAAAAAAAAAAATATTATTAACTTTTTAATCTATTTTTTGTTGTTTCGGAGGTGAGTTGGAAAGCATTGCATTTACTTATCCGCTATCTTGATTGGTTAGACTCTGTATACATCTCTAGAATAATTGCTAATCCTGTATTTAAGTATGTGACAAAAAAATTCAAAGTCAACACATTCCAACATAAATATATCATTGCAAAGATATTGGAAAGTCCTTTCTAATGATATCTAAATCATCATCCTGTGACAATTATCAAGGAAGTTGTGACACTTTATAAAGCGTGTTTTATGGGTAATGTTGGTCCATTGTTTCAATGGAAAACCAGTTGAATTCTGTGACCCATCTCATGACTTATGAGTCTTGGCATGTGTGAAGAAAACGTGTTATAAAGTGTCACAACTTCCTTGATAATTGTCACGGGAATGATTTAGGTATCATTAGAAAGCACTTTCCAATACCTTTGCAATTATATATTTTATGTTGGAATCTGTTGACTTTGACATTTTTTGTCACATACCTATTACCAGAACCAGACACACCTTTTTATCCGCCCTCAAAATCAATGTTCCGGTGCTCAAATTGACACCAAATTACACCCTAATATGGAGAAGTATGTAAAGAAACAAAATAGACTAGTTTCAAAAATATAAAAACTTACCTTTAGGTAGTATTCCAGTGAATTTAACAGACATAAATTTGAATAACGATTTTTTTTCACTTCTATAAATCGGACAGCAAATATTTTTGGATGTAGCATTGGCCAAAATGTGAACTATATCATCCATATGGGTGCATTCCTGGTAGTCCTAAAATAAAGGTTGCAAGTGTCATGGAAAACCATAGTCAGGTGTGTACCGCGCAGTACTCCACGTATGTACCGTGGAACAAGCGAGTAGTGTGAAAGCGGCGCATTTTTCGCTTACCTACTGTATTCCTAGGCGGTCACCCATCCAAGTACTGGCTAGGCTCAGCGTTGCTTAATGCTGTATAGTCCGATGAAAGCATAACATTTTCAAAACCAAAACAATATTATGCACACACACACACATTCACACAGAAATACATTTGATCCTACATATACACACAGCTAAATTTGATGCTACATATCCACTTTAGGTAGTGGTGCAACATTTATTGCAGTTTGGTGCTACACTGCTATACCAAAAATAAATGGGTGAACAAAGCCGATGTACAGTATTTCGATGTGCACACCTAAATTAATTTGGCGTGTTTTCATTTCAAATATCTTCAACGTTAGCCGTACTGATATGACCGTAGATGTTGGCATGACGTAAAACTCAAAGTACATGAGATTATACTAATCAATCTAATATATTTATCTTTAAAATAAAAATTAATTAAATTTCAGAATGTCCAAACCACTGGACTATGCAACTCTCATTTCGGTGATTGAATCAGAATTAGAATTGCTACAGGGCTTTAAAAAACGAAAGATTTTAGTTGTTGCTGCTTTTTTTTTTTTAAAGCCACACATGAGTGTCTTATGTTTAGAGAAATGTTATTAGCCCTTTTAGGTGTCTATGCCAATTTCCATGCTTGTCTCACTGTTTAAACACAATTGAAGGGTTACCTCACTTATCTGCTGCATTAAGGCCAAATATGAAGAAAAAAGTTGTTGATCGTCCTTTTGACAACACAAATTAGGGTCGGGCGGACGATTTTTGTCTTTTGGTTTTTTGTTGTCGACTGGATAGAGTGCATGCCTCCCGTTCGGAAGGGCGGGAGCTTAATTCCCGGTCTAGTCAAACCAATGACTTATAAAATTGATACTTGTCGCTTCCTAGTCAGGTGCTCAACATTATTAGGATAGGGCAAGGACTGGTTGGCTCAGTGGCAGGATAATGTGGCTGAGTGGGATATCTGGTCATGGTGCTGGCAGCCTGGACTCCGAGTGGGGCAGCACTATAAAATCACCATGAGTGAGCACTATCACAAGTCGGTACCCGTCCGGATATGACCTTAGATGTTGCCAGGATGTAAAACTCCAACAACCGACCAACCTATGCCAGAGAATATATATCAACCCACTTCCACGTAATATGTATTTCTTTTTAATTGTTTAATGATAATAATAAAAAAGAATTTAAAGATTAATTATTTTTTTTAATTATTTTTTAATGTCAGGGGCGGACGATTTTTCAAGGCACGGGAGGGGGAGATCACTAATTAAGACAACAAATTGGCCGAATGAGTTTGGCGACTGAGCCTGGTGTTGCTGTTGTCAGGTGATTGACGAGGCGGACCGCATGATGGAGGACATGAAACAGGACTGGTTGGCGCAGGTCGAACAGGCCGTGTACGGGGGCGACTCGCCCCGGCCCCGGCCACAGTCCCTCTCAGCCGCCACGTGAGTAGCTTCAGCCTCTTGCTACTTCAAGGTCAAAGTTCAATCTGGGGTTGGAAAGCAAAGCGAGCTTGGAAACGGTATGGTTAAGAGAATACATACATACTGACATACTGACTGACATACATATTGACATACATATTGACATACATACATACTGACATACATACTGACATACATACTGACTTACATACTGACATACATACTGACTTACATACATACATACTGACATACATACTGACATACATACATACTGACATGCATACTCACTTACTGACATACACCGACCAATTGGCAATGATCTTTTTTTTATTATTAATATGTAATGGATTGCCTGGGCTGAAATTGTATTGTATGACGTGTTATACTCATATTATATATGGAACCTACTGTGCTATTTTGTCTGCTTATATAGTGTGACTAGTTTTACTGCTGTTTACTGGATTGCTCTTGGGGAGCAGGCAGTCTTCTATTATGCTGGCAAGTCAGCTCGTACAATAGAGATGGTATTCTAACCAAGCTTCGACCAAGTGTAGTCCTACTTACATAGGGCCTGGACTTTTTTTTTAAACATGAAATTTTATTAGTTCAAAATAATTTTCGTCATTAATCGATCTTGTTCTAAGGTACATGGAAGAGCCTAAAATGATAGGCACTGAACCATATTTTAATATTAATATATTGTTTGCTATTTTTAGTTTTGTGATTCTACCAATCTACGTTATTTATATACAATAATTATATGTATACCTGTTTATTTATTTGTTCATGTAACTCCTGCTCAAATATATATCTCATCCTGATATGACCTTAGATATTGCCAGGATGTAAAACCCCAGCCATATTTGTTTGAAAGCCATGCAGTGAACCTGTGTCTGTAGTGGGTCCTAATTGATAATTGATTTAAGCTTTAGATTGGATTAGATTTGAATGTTAATGTAATTTGTTTCCGCTTATTCATTTCAGAGCCAGCAAGCTTGAAATGCCGGTAAGATATCATGGGTGTTCCAATAATAATTCCCCCCAGCATTTTTGTGCAGTTTGCTTTTTGTTGATCATTATCTGAGTAACTACTCGTTTTGACTATTGGAATCCTTGTTGTAAAACGTAGTTCTTGGAGTAGAATTCTCGCTGCACTTGAAAACCATTCTATATCCTGATATTTAAATGAAAATAGGAACCGTTTCATTATTTCAAAATCGTGGAATTTGGACTGTTTTTTATCAATCTATGAAAATAATTCGAATTTGTCATTTCTATAATAAGTATAATTACATGTAGAATTCATTTGCTTGTTTTCATTCCTATTAAAAGTGTTTTTTTTTTTTAAATGGCTATAGACTAGTCGACCTGATGTACACATATATACAGCATGCTAATATTTGCACTCCTAGGGCCTCTTAGACTTGTTTGCATTTAACTTTTAACTTCTTCTTTTATTTAAGATGGGTAAACTTCATCCGTTGTGTTTGCCAATGCATTTGTTATATTGCTTGACTTTCAGTTTAGATTCATTCGTCGTACTAGATTTTGTGACCGTTTTTTTATGAACTGTTTTAATAATAGAAATATATTTATTTTAGTCTGAAAATGTTACAGCATTTCTTTTTAATGATTATTGTGGGAAAACCATGGAATTTAACATATCAGAAGGTGCAGAATGCTGACGAAGTATTGGAAGTGATGAAACTGGATTAATCAAATATTTAGGTGGGATATTTTTCTATTCCCAATCTCATCCCTGTCTTATGAGAAAAGTGGATCTGTTTCTGAACTTCCCTTTGCGCATGCTTAGCTTGTGAAAGTAATATAATAGCGCACTCCCATCATCGGGCGCACTTGACGGGATGGCGGAATAAGAGTGCTGCCTTCCCATGTGGAAGGTCAGGCGTTCAAATCCCAGCCAAGTCAAATCAATGATGTTACCAAATTGATACTTGTCGGTGCCTAGCATAGCACTCGGCATTAATAGGATAGGACAAGAACTGATTAGCTCAGTATCAGGCTAATGCGACTGGCTGCAATAACTGGTCATGGTGCCGATGGCCTGATCTCCCAGTGGGACAGCAATATAAACTCGCCATGAGTGTGCAGTGTCACAAGTCGGTTCCCATCCTGATATAACCTTATATAAAATATTTGGGAATTTCTGGGTGACTTTTATTTAGTGCTATGATACGCTCTTATGAGAAAAGTGGATCTGTTTCTGAACTTCCCTTTGCGCATGCTTAGCTTGTGAAAGTAATATAATAGCGCACTCCCATCACATGGCGCACTTTACGGGATGGCGGAATAAGAGTGCTGCCTTCCCATGTGGAAGGCCAGGCGTTCAAATCCCAGCAAATTCAAACCAATGACATACCAAATTGATACCTGTCAATGCCTAGCATAGCACTCGGCATTAATAGGATAGGACAAGAACTGATTAGCTCAGTATCAGGCTAATGCGACTGGCTGCAATAACTGGTCATGGTGCTGATGGCCTGATCTCCCAGTGGGACAGCAATATAAACTCGCCATGAGTGTGCAGTGTAACAAGTCGGTTCCCATCCTGATACAACCTTATATCAAATATTTGGGAATTTCTGGATGACTTTTATTTAGTGCTATGATACCCGGCTGCATTAGTACTCTGCAGCCAACGGGCTGCCGGGTCCCAGCTAAGGTCACCTGCTTGATACCCGGATTAAAACCTATAAATAAGGGTGCAGGTCACATGCTCTCTCTCTTTCACCATGGCCACCAGCCAGTCAAGACTATGGACATCTGCATGTAGCAACTATGTTGGAATTCAAACAACTATGTGAGTTTCAGACACTGAGCCTACCAGGGTAGCAGAAGTTGATAAGGAATATATCAAAAGAAACACACACCTTTCATTTAGATATTGCTAGGATGTAAAGCACAAACAAACAATCATTGGGCGCTGTTTTTCTCGTCCTCAGCTGCAAAAGCTGCTCTTCTCTGCCACGCTCTCGCAGAACCCCGAGAAGCTGCGACAACTGAACCTTTTCCACCCAAAGCTGTTCACCGCTGTTGTAGAAGCACCCCACCACACCACCACTTCGGCCGGACCAGTCACTGACAAGGGTAAGGGGCGTCGTCAGAGGAGCGGCACACAAACCGAAGCATCATACCTAGCGCGGCACTCGAACCCACATTTATGTCATTCCCGGGCGAGCGTCCGAACCATGAGTCTATCTATGCTCAATGCTGCACTCCACTTACTTGTGTATGTGACATTTCACCCGGTGGTGGTGATGGGGGTTGTGGCAGGGGGTGCAACTCATTATAGTGGCATTTAAGGCTTTTTGACTTTTGTGAGGGGTGTTTGTGAAAATTCTTCTTTTTTTTTTTTTAAGCGTACACGAATTTAGTTTTCTTACCCTTTTAAAAAAGATAGTAATTTTTGTTTGTTTGATTAGTTGCCCTTAATTAAAATAGAAGAAAATGTTAAGCAGTTACCCTCAAAACTTCCACCCACTCCTCCTCCCACTCCTCCTCCTCCTTTAATTCACATAATGGAACCCAAGTCATAGCATGTTATATTGCTGTTATATTCACCTTTCTTAATTTAATTCAAATTAGATTTCCTCTTTTATAACTAATCGATGGAAGACATTTTCTTATTTTATCGTCCGTTTTCATCTGCTTATTTTTCATTCGGAAAATAGTGGTGAATCACCTCATGTGATCTTTTACAGCTCAGGACCCAGATCCTTCAGTGGTTGGAGAGAGGAAAGGTGACTTTGTCGGAAAGTTTACCACTCCGGCCGGACTATCGGTAAGCACTGTCGTATAATGGTTTGTTTGTTGTCATGTGTTTGTTTGTTGTTGTTTTACGTCCTAGCAACATCTAAGGTCATATCAGGACGGTGTTTGTTGTCATGTTACGTCCTAGCAACATTTACGGTCATATCGGGATAGGTACCGACTTGTGACAGTGTACATTGATGGTTAAAATGCTACGGGATGTAAATGTGGGTGTGGTTTGTAAACCCGAGCATGTAAGAATGTGCAAGAATATTCCGGCTTAGAGTTGTTACATGAGGGCGAGTTCCTTGTAGAAATTGTCCATTGTATTGATGTAATAATAATTCATAATGCTGGAGACTGAAATAGGGCACAATAAAGGTTTTTGATTAACAAACCAACATTTATATACCGCTTGCCCAACTGCAACTGAACATTAAAACTTACTACAAGTTTACCAACTGAATACAGAAGATAACTTCTGCTTACATTCTAAATACTATGTAAATACTCACATTGATTTGACTAATATTGATCTGGTTATATGACACTACTGTACCATATTGTTATGGAACTTTTGGGTTTCAGAATTTCATTGTGTTACATGGTGCAAATTGTCTATTCAACAGGTATTGTACACCTTATTCTATATACCTTTTGTGTAAATAACCCTGAATTGAAAAATGGCTGGAAGACCAGTGCTTCGGCACTGACAAAAGACTTATTCAGCAGAATAAACATATTTACCAACAACAAAAATTAGTTAGCTTGTTACAATCAAATGTGAGTGTCAGAAATATAATAAGACATAACTTTGCATAGATTATAATTCTTCAGTTTAATAAATATAGACACCGATAACAGGGTTCGAATCCTCATAGCGTAGCAGATCTGACGCTCAGCCCCTAAAAGAGGAGTGATCCAGTGTAGGGTGGGAGGGAGGTAAAATTAAATGTATGTAGTTAAGCGGCAGGTCTGTTTGGTGTGAGGCTCCAGCAACGAAGGAACCATTTTTTTCAGTTAGCATTTATGATGGTGGGTTTATCGCCCGAACAACAGTTGAATGCAGTAGAGTCAGACAGACACCTTGACTACAGGTGAATGGAATGGATACGCATGTTATCATTGGATATCAAAGTGACATTAATACAGTCTCCAACGTTGTGAATTACCCATGTTACTGGCAACATGAACAATGCAGGTGTGTTTTTGTTTTAAGCAAACAAAGTGACTCCATTCTCTTTCTGTGTTGATCAGGAGTACCTAGTGATGGCGCGTGAGGTGGGAGAGAAGCCACTGCTGGTTCTCTACTTCCTGCACCAGCGGAAATTCAGGCACATGTTGGTCTTTACAAACTCAGTGGAAGCCACTCACAGGTGTGTATTTATTTATTTATTTAAAAAGAATTAAAATTGATTTTTTTTTCAATAATTGTATTTGTTTGTTGCACTCGTCGATTTTTTTTTGATTTTTTGATTTTTTATTGAGGCTGTATTTATACTCTCCATAGCATATAAGCCTGGGTATTCAGGGTTGTTTTCAATGCTGGCCAGCTGTAGTGTTGGTGTTGTCTTATCACACAGTAGCTGCTGATAGGGTATTTGATTGCCTGTATTTCAGTAGCAGATAGATAGTTGGTTGGTCTGGTTAGTACTATAGTAGTCTATGTTAATTTTTTAGGATTTTCTTGGCATATATGTGCTTTATTTTTTCTACTCTTATTTCTAGACTAGCCTACTCCTATTTACATATCATAGGCTTGTACGTAGCTGTGAGGTGTGTTATCTGGGTGCTTTTGGTATGGTTACCTTCCATTGGGCGTCTCGCTGGTGGGCAGTGACATATCACCTGCCCCTTTGCGGTGCAGCTTAGTTGGGGGTTCCTAGCCTTATTTTGCACAGATATTTTTTGTATGTTTTTAGGTCAGGAATTTGTCGTTCCTTTACTGTTTGGGCATTCCACACCTTGGCAGCCATTTCTAGCGTGCTTCTCTCGTGAGCTTTTATTTAGTTTAAAGTTGCATAGTCGGCTGGTTTTCAGTTTCTGCCATATTTTTGTGTGATAAATATATTATGTTAATGGTTATATTCTAACTTACTTTTAGTTTGATGTAACTCTATATTATAAGTGGATAAATGTATGTTCTGATGAATAAACCAGACGGGATGGCGTGTTGGTAGATCGTGGGTTCGAACCCTGGTCGAGTCAAACCAATGACTTAAAAATTGATACTTGTTGCTTCCTAGCCTGGCGCTCGGCATTATTAGGATAGGGCAAGGACTGGTTGGCTCAGTGTCAGGATAATGTGACTGAGTGGGATATCAGGTCATGGTACTGGTGGCCTGGTCTTCCAGTTGGGCAGCACTATAAAGTCGCCATGAGTGCGCACTGTCACAGGTCGGTACTCGTCCTGATATGACCTTAGATGTTGCTAGGATGTAAAACAACAACAAACAAACAAAAATCTGATGAATAAACTGTTTTACCAAAGTAACTTTGGAGATATTTCAAATGAAACCATGCCAAGTTAATTTTGGCGTGCACATCGTAATGCTGGCCATCATAGGCTTCAACAGTAAACAGGTTCTATTAAATTGACTTAGTCCTTCCTTCTATGCAGAAATGCTTAATAACTGCTCCAGTTTCTAAGTTGGATATGTAGGATCAAATGTAGATAAGTGCTTTTGGTAATGGAGTTCGCCAAAAATCCTGCATGCGCTGTTAATATCTGGAACAGTGGCATTGCGCAGCCGCCGTGACTGCATATTGAGGAGTTGCTGCATATTGTGCTATTGTAGGCTGTACCTGCTGATCAAACTGGTCGGAGGCCTTGACGTGGCCGAGTTCTCCTCCAATCTGCACGCCGTACAGAGGAACAAGATCCTCAAAAAGTTTGCATCGGGGAAACTAGACGTGTGAGTTATTTGCTTCTACTTCTGCTGCTTCTTTTGTTCCTGCTCCTGCTCCTGCTTCTGTTTCTCTCCCCTTTTCTGTTGCTCGTTTTCTTCTTACATTCCTAGTGTAGCTTGATTTCATTATTTATTTTGTTCTTGTTCTTCCCCTTGTAGCTTAATTTCATTACTTATGTTCTCTTGTGTCCTTCCTTTTGCAACTTAATTTCATTACTTATTTACTTTTTGTCCCTTTGCTTGTGGCTTAATTTCATGACTTATATTCTTGTCCTTCCTCTTATAACTTAATTTCATTACTTATTTTCTTTTTGCCCTTCCTCTTGTAACCTAATTTCATCAACTTTGCTTATTTTCTTCTTACCGTTCCTCTTGTGGCTTATAATTTCATCCCTTTTCTTCTTGCCCTTCCTCCTGTAACTTAATTTCCTCAACTTATTTTCTTACTGTCCTTCCTCTTTTAGCTGAATTTCTTTGCTTATTTTCTTCTTACCGTTCCTCTTGTGGCTTAATTTCATTGCGGTGTATTCTCTGTGTCCTTCCAAGTTGTAGCTGAATTTCATTACTTATTTTCCCCCATGTGCTTCGTCTTGCAGCTTAATTTCATTATCTCATCGCCTTTCTTCAGTTTGATCTGTTCGGACGCCATGGCGCGTGGCATGGACATAGAAAACGTGCAGTGCGTCCTGTCCTACGACCACGCGCCCTACGTGAAGACCTACATCCACCGCATCGGGCGCACCGCCCGCGCCGGAAAGGTGGGCACCGCCTTCACACTGCTGGAAAAGAAGGAGGTGAGCAAGGGAAGAGAAAGAGGGGAGGTGGAGAGAGAGAGAGGGGGGGTGGATGTGGAGCTAGAGACAGGGACAGAGGGAGTGGAGGGGAGAGGGAGAGGGAGGGAGGGAGAGACAGGGGGTGGAGGGAAGGGGGTGGGTGAAGGGGAGAAAAGGGCAGTGGGGAACAGGCAGGGAGGAATGGAGAGAGCTAAGGACCGGCAGGAAGAGAGGAAACCGGGAGGAAGAAATAGATCAACTAAAGTAAGTGCGGGAGTGAGTGAGTGAGTGACAGTAAGTAAAGGCCCTGTCACACTACGACGTCAGCGGAGGGAGAACGTGAAGAACGTCGAACTTCTCGGCGTAGTATGCAAATTTGGGCACAAGTTGAACGTGGATGCAGCGTAGTTGACGAGAGCGTAACGTCGGTAATGCATAGTGATACCTTCATTCAACGAGAGAGGACAACGTCATTACGCTCACGGAACGTTATGAACGTTATTCCATCGCCAGAACTACGTTACGTGACGTTACATACGTCATGAGACGGTGGCGAAACATTGAACGTATGTTGGACGTAGGTTCGGCGTACATTCTCCTGACATTCCCATTACGCCGCGTGGATGTTTCCACCGGGTTTAATGTGGGTCAACATAGTGGAACGTAGTGAGCAGCGTTTGACTAACGTCCGTCTAACGTCATTGATGTTTGCCGAACGTGTACAGAACGTATGGCGAACGTAAACCCTTACGTTCGAGTTACGTCGAAAGTTTTGAACAGGTTCAAAACTTTGACGCGTGACGACGTAACGTGACGTAGCTCCACATCAGTCTAATGTCATTCTGACGTCATCATAATGTAACCCAACGTACGTCAATGTAATGACGAAACATGAGCACGTCAGGCTTATGTTGGCTCGTTACGTCGTAGTGTGACAGGGGTATCAGTGATAGTAAGTAAGTGACTGAGGAACTGAGAAGTGAGTGAGCTTAAAATTGCTTAGTTCGGTGGTTTTGAGTTTCTTGCATTTCCTGAGATAAATACATTAGATTGGTGGCTGTAATCTACTTTCCTTGAGTTTGAAGTAACTTTTATTTTAAATGCCTAACTTAAGCGATATTTGATGTGAAAACATGCCAAATTAGTTTTAGCAAGCCTGTAAAAGGTTTGACATAATAGGCTTCATCCGTAACAGGTTCTATTGAATTGGTTTCTATGCAGCAACAAATACTAATAAATGCACTAATATCTAAGTTGGATATGTAGGATCAAATCTAGGTAAGTTTTTTGATTTTGAAAATTTGATCCTTACATCGGACCATTAAGCTTTAAGTGAGTGAGATTAAATAAGTGAGAAAGTGAAAGTGGATGACAGGAATGGAGAGAAGATCAGGGAGTGACAGCAAAGACAATGTACGACAAGACGCGCCACTCACTGCTTTCATATAGGAATTTCTTAAATAATCATGCAATCGTGCCACCTCACGTCATTGTCATACATTGTCTTTGATGGTACAACAGTCAGGGTGGGCATGAGAACCTGTTCCCTTGTTTCAATGGCACAACAGTTCGGCTGGGCTGTGGGACCTGTCCAATTGCCTTGTTTGCCGTTGGATGGCAGCACTGCATCTGTATTTCACAGGAAAGCGCTGAGTGGCACGTCTTGTCGTACATTGTCTTTGGTGACAGTGAGTGAGTGAGTGAGTGAGTGAGTGAGTGAGTGAGTGAGTGACTGCTTGATGGTGAGTAAGCCAGTATGTGGGTAGGTTAGCAGGTGAGTGAGTGAGTGAGTGAGCAGTTGAGTGAGTGAGGGGGTCAGTGAGTAAGTGAGTGAGTGAGGGGGTCAGTGAGTGATGATGATTTTACTTCTTGTCTACATTAAGCCATACTGAGAATATCAGCTGCAGCAAAGAGAAATGTCGATAAATGAAACGAACCATTAAATAATGACAATTATTAGAATTAACTAATAAAAAGAATCACAATTAACTAACAGTTTAAAACTATCAATCATTATATATGTGTGGTCAAAAGAAATGACCATATATACATATGTCTACCGATCAAACGATACTAGCTCCTGAAAGAGTAATCCTGGTGATAATAAAGTAGCAGTATACACAGGGTTAAAACTATACCGTACGGTCTGATGGTGTAACAAAGTGGAACACAGCATATTAGACATGACAGGGGGGTACCCCCCTCCCTTCTGTTTTAACCGTTGGTCACTTTATATCAGAAGGATCTAAAGGAAGCAGAGATAGTTTATCATCTTATCATTTTGGAAAGTGTACTTTGACCATGACCCCATCCCACTCGAAGCGTGAATTGTAGTCAGTTGTATACATAATGGGAATACAAAAATTAAAACATTTAACAAAAGTGACAATCAGTGTAGATCCGTGAAGGAAAATTTCGTCACCATATGGTAGTCGTAGAAAGGGAATGTGGGCATGTCTGAACTTCATATAAGGTCATCTTTCAAATAAGGGCATCTTTGTTCTATTCTTTTTAGTACAACGTAAATGTTTATCAATTGTGCACAGGGCGAGATGGCCGAATTGGTAACAGTGCTGGCTGGCTTCTCATGTGGAAGGCCATGCGTTCAAATCCCAGTCAAGTCAAAGCGATGACTTACAAAATTGATAATGCCTAGCCTGGTGCTCGGTATTAATAGGATATGGGTGCTCAGCATGATGTAACCTTAGATGTTGCTAGGATGTAACACCCAAAAAAACAATATCAAATGTGCCTTCGATAATGAAAACATGACATTTTGAATAGGCAAAACGGATGCTTATTGAAATTTCTCTTATAAAATCTGCTTTCAAATTTTGTGTATAATTTCATCTCTGGTTTACAAAACAATATGTTAGTTGTTACATGCTACAAGCAATAGCTTATGATTTACCTCTTTTTTTTTTAGTTGTCATACTCTTCAGTTATCCTAAAGAGCATATGCTGCAGCATCATTGTTCTTGTTATTAATATTTTCATTATAAATCAATTCTTTAATATTTTTATCTAGGTCTTCAACTTTAAGAAAATGGTGCGCGAAGCTGGCAAGGCAAAGGTTTGCGAATTGAAAATATCCAAGGGTGACTTGCGTGGTCTTCTCCCAGACTACCAGCGGGCACTAAAATTACTGCCTGATATTCTCCAGGTATGACGTCATATAAAGGACATTGTGTTGTTGTTGTAGTGGTAGTAATAGTAGTAGTGTAAGAAGAAGAAGTAGTAGTAGTAAAAGTAGAAAATTTAAATCTTGGAAATAGTCATATAGGGAACATTTTCTAGTATTACTGCTTTTGTCACAAGTCGGTACCGTCCCGATATGAATTAAACCCTAATGAATTAACTACGCAACCCTCTTTCAAATATTGCTGGTATGGAATATCGAGTCCTGCCGACTAATACTTTTCGGCTTTATCAGTCATTTAATTGAATACATGATATCTGAATCTACTTCAAATACTTTAGTCAAGTGTTGGTCTTTACACATGTCTACCTTTTCTCATTGCAGTCGGAGAAGAATCGCTGATATAGCACCAGGCTTAGGATGCGGGAAACAGCCTTTGTTAAATCATTATATGAGTGATATTATTAGAGTTGTTGCAATATTTTATTTTGAGGAACACCATGACAGTTTCAATTTTAACAATAAACTATAATTGATGTGAAAACCGAAGTGATTGTGGCTGTTCCTGTTAAATAGATCCTGCAGATCGCTACGCTTTATGCACGTATGAACGTTTGATATGGAAATATATAATAGGATATGTTAATTTTGTTTCGAATTACGGCTGTTTGTATACAAAGTGAGCGTTGTTGGCGTATGCACTGGTGGAGAATGGATCGATTTTTGTGTGTGATTAAAAAGCAGGGATGGAAGATCTTCACGATATTGATAATTCCCAAATAAAGTTTTAAAAATGCCATTGATATATATGACAGCAATTGACCAGTCCAAATCCCATTCTTATCTTATGACCTTAGATATTGCTAGGACATAAACCCCAAACAAACAAAAGCATAAAGTGATTGTGGAAAGAGAAAAGGGAAATTAGCAGCATGGGCGATAATCACAAGGACAGTGGAACGCTCTCCAAGGATAAACAGTTCTTCTTGCAAGACAGTTAATACTTATGGAATTTAGATATTTTAAAGAAAGACCTGCTTAGGAAGTAACGTTGAAACAGTAGGCAGAAGTTGTTAACGGTGGTATACAATTAACCCTCAAATCAGGCTTACTCCAGCTGGGCAAATGAAGACAGATGTCCAGGTTATTCTAATTGTACATTAGACCAATTATATACAAAGATATATATATATATTTTACCTCGGTATACCGCCTCTGGCTAGCCGCAGGCTAGGGAGAAGGAAGCACATCCGGGTTCAGCAATTAGCATAAGTGACTCACAACGGGAGGACGTTTGTGAGTTGCTCCAACAGGATTTATCTACTAAGACTACTTATTCACAAAGTAAGTAATGGAATCTTAGGTTAAATTGTGTATGATGCTTTATAGCATCACATTATGAAAGTTCAGAACTTTCTCAGGTCCCTTTTGGACTTTGTACGTGTTTTTTACTTGAGGATAGAACACTGGGTGCCGCTGGCACAAACGAAACCGATAGTCCTTTGTTCTATCGACACCTGTTTTTGAGACAGGGAGAAATGGTAACCCGAGTTGCTCATTTCCTAAGAAAATTCTGCCGGATCCTGAATAGAGGATGTTGATGGGGATGCTTCTGGGTGTTTTTTATAGACACCTTGCTGGCGTCGTAGCCGCGGGTGGGAGAAGTGTACGGAACAGAGAGAGTGGGCGATCTGAGGATCGATACCCCCCGTTTGGTTGGTTTCGTTACCCAAAACCTATGGCAAAATTTAGCTTCACGCCTGTACTGAAACATTGTAATACACGCTATTCTGTACCTGTTACCTCAACCCAGTTTACTGGTTACACTTTGTGTAGTTGAGATGATTCCGGTTAAGTAACACTTTTGTCGTTACAGGAACCGATGGCCACTCGGCGGAATAAGCCGCCTGCGGCAGCCGCGGGCATTGCCCCTACGGATTACGATTCGTCACCAGCGGCTACGGCTCCGCCGTCCCCACAGCCCGGGGCACAGACGTCCGACCGGGACAGTGACCAGCCACCTCAACCAAGTGATTGGGAGGCTAAGATGGCAGCTATGATGGAGGAAAAGATGCGCCAATTCCAGGCTCTTTCCTTTGCGGGCCCTCCCCAAATCCCTGATGAGGATTGGGAAGACTTTTCCGACGACGAGGAAGATACGGTTTCGGCCCCCGAGGTTCCGAAACCGAAAGCGCGCGGCACGAAACGCCGCACAGTAAGCAGCTCAGGTGATGAGTTCACCAAGGCCGCTAACGCTAAACGCCCTAAGAAGTCAAAGAAAAAGAAAAAGAAAGACTCGTCCTCGGACTCGTCAGACGACTCCTCTTCCACGGAATCAGATTCCGATACGGAACGCGCTGGGGTGTACGCCAAAATAGGCGCTAAGGTTGGGAAGAAGATTGTCAAGAAAAAGGCAAAAAAGGTTCGTACCACAACCATGATGAGGAAAACGGTCATGGCCATTTTACAACTTTCAAACCAGCTGAGGTCATTAATAAATTGACTGAACAGATCTCCGGCGTCAAAGGTATTTCCGCTACGGTATGTAAGGAGATGGATGCTGGCATCCATCTGTCAGACGAACATCGCCGCTATGAAACTGCCCTATCTTTGATCCATAAGGCAGTTTTGGGGTCCTTGACTTCCATTATCCCGGTTGCAAACCGCATGCAAACCGAGAATAAGTTCTCGTCCTTGGCTCGGGTAATGGACAGGGGCATTGCCTTGCTCGCTGCGGCGAGTAACTACATGACACATCGCCGCTTCGAAAATGTGTTCAAATCCGTCACTACCGACGCGGGCAAAGAGGTCGCCCATTCAAAGAAGATGACTGATCATGACAGCAAGGAATACACAGTGTATTCCGGACCTACCCCCATCAAAGGCAAACCTCTGGACAAGTCCAAGATGTTTGGGGGTCAGCTTGCCTATCTGTACAAGCAAGTAGAGGTGGACACTAAGAGTGCCAAGAACACGGAACTCAAGGGCCGTAAATCCCAAAACCCACTCGGGTTCAGACGAAGCAGGACGGATTTTCGCTTCCGCCGGGGAGGAAGGCCGTTTCAGGGGCGGCCCATCCTTCGCATTCAGCCAGAGGGGAAGAGGTCGATGCGACAGACAACCCTCAAACTGGAACGACAACCGCGGTTACAAAAGGGAGTTTGTTCCCAAGCCGCAGTTCCCCAAACCAGGGAACAAGTAGAGAACGCCACACAAACTTTTCAGCCTCCTGGCCCTGAAATGGTCACAGAGGAAACACAAACTGACGTAAGCTTTTTTCAAGCGGGCAACATTGTTAATTATTTAGAGCAATGGCAACAATTAACCACAAACCCAGAGGTTATTAGTATTGTTAAAGGCATTGCAATTCCTTTCACACAATTACCTGTCCAGAAAAGAGCACCTTTTCCATATAAATTCAATTCGCAAGAAAGATTTCAATTAAATGAACAGGTTAGGCTTTTTGAAGCCAAAGGCATCGTCAAAAGAGTACAACATGCTAAAGGTGAATTCATTTCAAATATTTTCTCCACTCCTAAACCAGACGGGTCCATTAGAATGATCTTAGATTTAACTAAATTAAATGAAATCATTGAATACCAACATTTCAAAATGTTTTCCTTAGAAACAGCTCGCGATTTGATCACCCCAGAGTGTTGGCTAGCGAGTGTCGATTTAAGAGATGCTTACTATACCGTCCCTATTCCGGAGGTGTATCGCAAATATTTAAGGTTTGTCTGGAATGGCCAGCTTTTTTAATTTACCTGCGTACCTAATGGTTTGGCGTGTGCACCACGCCTTTTTTACTAAGTTGTTGAAACCGGTTTTTTCACAAATGGCTAAACTTGGTCATTGTATGTTTCCATACATTGATGATTCTTTCATTATGGGACAATCTTTCACACAATGCGAGCTTGCCGTTCAAGATTTATGTCAACTTTTCTCAAACTTGGGTTTCTTCATACATGATAAGAAATCCGTGTTTTCTCCTACTAAGGAGCTTAAGTGTCTAGGTTTCATTTTAAACACGACGGCTATGACCTTGTCACTTACACAACAAAAGAAAGATAAGTTGCGGGACACAGCGATACAGCTGTTAGACATTTCTAGGCCAAAGATAAGAGAGGTCGCAGTCTTAATCGGTATAATGATTTCGTACAGCCCTGCTATTTTATATGGGGCCGCACACGTTAAGTCCCTGGAAATTGATAAAAATCTAGCTTTGGCCCGAGCAAAGGGTAACTTCGAAAAGAGAATGTTTATCTCTGAGAATGGACTAGCCGACATTTATTGGTGGCTAAGTCACTTTGATAACTCCCCCAATCCCATTAGAATGGGTGAGCCCAATACTACAGTTACAACTGACGCGTCACTGCAAGGTTGGGGGGCACATCGCAATGATGTAGCAACGGGAGAAAGATGGCTAGAATCGGAATTTTCTGATCATATTAATGTTTTAGAATTAAGAGCCATTTACTTAGGTTTAACCAGCCTTGTTAAAGTACCCAAAAATAATGTACGTATCCTTACGGATAACACCACGGCGATGGCTTGTCAGAAATATGGGAGGTACCAAATCAATAAAGTGTAACGAATTGGCACTACTCATTTGGAATTGGGCGCAAAGCTTTGAGGTCTGGTTAACAATAACACACATACCCGGTACGCAGAATTGTCTTGCAGATAAGATGAGTCGCCATTTCCATGATCACTTAGAGTGGTCACTAAACCCATCAATTTTCAAAGAGATCTGTAACATATGGGGCTGGCCGGATATAGATTTATTTGCTTCACGTAATAACTTTAAACTGGACAAATATGTTTCGTGGCACCCCGAACCGAATGCTTGGCACATAGATGCCTTCTCGCTAAATTAGCAAAATCATTTCTTTTACATTTTCCCCCCTTTTACCATTATTAGCAAAGTCGCCCGAAAGATACAAATGGAGAAAACACACGCCATCCTCATCGTCCCCGAATGGGACACTCAACCGTGGCTAGCGAGATTAGTCGCGACGGCCAAAAGCAGCCTACGCTTCCCAAGATACCGAGGAAACCTGAAACATCAGGGACCGTTAGTGCGCCACGGAAACGTGTCGACGACTCCTTTGGTAGCATTCCTTTTTTAAATAAATATTTGGAACAATTCGGCTTGGATAAGATTACACAACAATGGTTGGTTTCTCACGCCTGGAGGAAGGGAACTGTGAAAATGTATACAACCTATTTAAAGAAATGGGGTATATATTGCTTACTTAAGAAAGTTAAGCCAATGAACCCGACAATATCCCAGGTAGGACGTTTCCTACGTTTCTTAGAAGACGAAGGTTTAGTATATGGCGCTATCAATGCAGCCAGATGTGCGCTGTCAATAATCCTACCTAGGATTAATGGACAAACACCATGTTATTTGCTGGATCGTATGATCAATTTATCAGAGGAACCCTCCCAAACCCAAATATAATAGGTTTTGGGATGTATCTCTTGTGTTTAAACTCTTCAAGGAATGGCCAGAGAATAAGTTCCTGGACGTTAAGCTATTAGGTTTCAAAGTAGCTTTGCTTCTTCTGCTGGTTACAGGACAGAGGGGCCAAACAATAGTCGCCCTGTCGCTCAATGGTCTTGAAATCGATAACAAGGAAGCAACGTTTGATTTAACAACTTTGTTGAAATCAAATCGTTTAGGTGATCCCCTGTCGACAATCAGTGTCACTAGTTTCACAGAGGATCGAAAATTATGTGTAGTCTCCACAATACGGACATATATATCCAAGACAAGAACAATACGAAACTCAAGGCAGCTTTTGGTGAGCTTTATTAAGCCACACAAGGGCATTTCGAGGGACACCCTCGCCAGATGGACCATGACTGTGTTAAAACTATCAGGAGTCAACACAAACAGATATTCATCGCACTCTACACGTGGTGCAATGGTATCTAAGGCCAGATTACTAGGCATTTCCGTGAAACGGATCCTGGCTCATGCAGGATGGAAAACCGCTAGATCGTTTGCAAAACATTATCACAAGCGACTAGAGAAGCCTCAACCTATCGCACAGAGGCTACTCACCAACTAAAAGACAAAGGTGAGAAAAAGTGAACTTTTCGCTTTATTGTCATACCAATTGTACACACATACTTAAATAAGACTTGATAATAGAATCATAATAACTAACAGGAATATCAGGATAAAAATGATATTACGTAAAGGTCTCCCTAGCCTGCGGCTAGCCAGAGGCGGTATACCGAGGTAAAATAGATTAGTTAGACGAATCTTACCTGGTTATAGATGATGGATAACTATTGTTTTACCGAGGTAGGAGCCTCGGTTAGACGTCGGCGAGGGCCCACCCACCACGCCCTGCCACGTCTATTCAATCACTTGTACCAAGATTAGGTCACATGACCATAGTTTTTTGGTTTATTGGAATCATTTTTATCCTGAATTAGTAGGTAAAGATTGCTGGACCCGGATGTGCTTCCTTCTCCCTCGCCCACGTCTAACCGAGGCTCCTACCTCGGTAAAATAATAGTTATCCATCATCTATACCCAGGTAAGATTCGTCTAACTAATCTATATATACGCAGTACGAGGAAATACTGACAATGTTCAATGAGACAGTTTAACATAGAAATAATACAAGCAAAATAATTACTTACTCTTTATATAGTATAGCGTATTTCAAATGTGAATATTATTAGCGATGAAGTTTGTCTAACTTGTCAGCAAGTCCCACTAGTTACAATCGATGACCGCTGGTCTACCAGGGTTGGTGATGGGTGCGTGGATCGGTATCACAGCACTCTAGATACCTCTGTATCCACTGCATATTTGTACAAATTTTCAATTTTCTGAGATGAAGTGATAGTCAGTCGATAAAAACCTATGCATTCCACATCATGTCAGTGCATAATGGTTCTAGTTTAAGTGGTATGTAGCTTACATAAAACCTTTCTATCTGCATTCCTGAAACACTGTAAACTGTCTGAATTGAAACAAAATTAACACTGACCCAGTTACATAATTCACTTTGACCCATTTACTGGAACATATTTATTATACCCCTATTATGAACCTTGAATCTGCAGTCTGATGAAGCATCAACATTTCAAAACCAAAACAAGTATATCGATTTATTATTATTATTAGATACGGGTGCACTTATTCAACATGTGTTGCCACACAGAAGGGAATACCGATTTAATGTAATAGAACTTGTTACTGAAAACGTCTATCATCCTATGATGTCAGAGTTTTGGTGTGCTTGCCAAAATGAATTAATTTTCCATGTTTGCACTTCAAATATCTCAAACTAGTCAAACTCAAAGGTTAGCAAAAAGTTGTCCAAATATGTAGTGGCTACAGAGGTATCTAGAATGATGTGGTACTCACCCATCACCAACCCTGGTGGAATAGCAGTCACCAATTGTAACTAGTTGGACTTGCTGACAAATTAGACAAACTTCATAGCCATTTAAAATAAAAGTTACTCCAAATAAGTAGATTATGATAATCAATTTAATATATATATCTCAGAAATATGGCAAAAACTCAAAACCTATCTATCTTAGAAATATGGCAAAGACTCAAAACCATCGGACTATGCCACTTTAAATGAGGCGCCAAACGCAGGCACCTCCTACCAGCTCACAGATACACTAACCAAAAGTAAGTTCCATAAACTACCACGAGAGAGCGCTCCGAGCAGATTGTCCGAAGTCGTCAGCCTCTTGGCAGTGCCCCGGTCGGAGGCGCTGAAAGACTCTTTCCAAAGAAACCACACCATTAACACAAATCTAAATATCAATATACATTATTAATGCCTCAATCTAACTCATGAGTCTCTCCGTTAACGTTATCTTAACATGCCAGATTACAATGCTAAGCTAAACGAAAAAGTTAGGAAAAGTTCATGACTTTCTCATCCGCGACATAACAAGCGATACAGTGTAAGGACAATCGGCTTGGAGAGTGGGGCACATTTACCAGAGCTGGTTCTTGGCGCGCTGGTCGCTTATCTTACGGCAGGTGCGCACTCCTCCCGCCGGGTGCCGACTAACTTTCCATTCTCCAGGGGGAGTGTGTCTGGTTATGTTAACAGCTTGACGTCATCGCAAACAACTTCTCAAAGTTCCTTAAACTAATAATGCAGGTTGTTATCATAATAGTGTGTTGATCCACATTTACAATGACGACCCACACCATCGGCATCGATCGGTGGTAGGTAGCGTGTGGAAGTAGCGGTAATAAAACGCAATTTCTTATACTTAGTGACAGTGTGGCTGGCAATAATGGCATGCTGACCCCATTTTTGCAAGTTCAAGGGGCAAATCCCGAAGATCCGAATAGACTTCTACCACCACGGAGAGTCAGTGTTTACTTCACGACTTGTGTAAGACTCGCGGGACTTCTGTCAGAAATGTGGTAGGATATGACACCAACGGCACATGGATGTACTTAGTGAGGACCAGGCGCTTCAGGCCAACTTGGGTGAGTACTTGAGTAACTTTGTTATCACTGTTTACCCGGTCCGTGATTGCGTTTTTGATTGGCGTAGCAGGGCAATGTGGATCTGCAAGATGGCCTCCCCCGGGGCGTTCTGGACGGGAGTGTCATGCTAAAGGGAGCACCACCTCAAAGGCACAGTTTTTCTCGCTGACACCTGAGATGGCTGTTTGTGAGTGGAGCTAGGACGTTGCTTCCACATAAATGATAATATGTTGTTGTGTAGTTTGTGTGTCGATTGTCGGATTTCTACAATTAATAACTTAAATAAGTGTACAGGCTACAGCTGATTCCAGATCACTGAGTCTGAGTGATGTGTTGAAACTGCTTTATTATAATATACTCGTATAAAGTCATAATACTGCCAGTGGCAGTGTACCATACTAATAGTATAACTACTTGATTAGTTGATATCATGATTATGATAAGCATAACCATATGGCAAGCTTAGTAGAAGCTACTGTTTATATAATGGTCACAAATCAAAGGTTAAATAGACCCAGCTACTGGCAGTGCTGTTGATATCAGTCTTAGTCTAAATCAGATGATTCTTATCTCAAGTGCCACTTCCAAGAGAAATCAATATATTGTAAGTCTTATGTGTATAATATGTGTAGGCTAATATCTGTATGTCCCAACATCCAGCCACCGCTAGTGAGGTGAGGTAGAATGAAACCAATAGACTGAATAGTACGTTATTCAAGACCAAGTTGTCATTAATTAATTAATAGATTGTGGTGTTCTCTGTGGTTAGAGTGTCTGACTTTTTTCTAGGTCAGACTCCTAATCTGAAGGTCAGTGGTTCGATTCCCTGTGCCCCCACCTCTGCCAATTTGGATTTCCACCGCTGTGTATAACTTACAGCGTCATCAAAGGCCAGTTGCTCTCATACCATGTCTATGTGGTGTGGGAGGTTAACAATCCCTTGGGTCGGTAAAAGTGTAGGCTTGGGCTTTCTATCGACAAACTGTCTAATGGTGAAAACAAGCCTATTCAGGCTTATCCATGATAGGCAGTATAAATCTTCAACAATAGGTCATAGGCATAGTCTCATAAGTATGTATGTTGGCATAACATTTTAAGTGCAGGATATAATACCAAGTGAATAACCTACTTAAATATTTGCAGCTGGCTTCCTATTTTATTACCCCCCACCCTTTTGGTGGGTGTGATTGTTATTATAACGATATATATTAATATAATAGTTTATTATGTGCCACATGGTGTGGTATATACCGGTACCGGATAGTATGTACTTCCACCCTAATATGTGCTGTTCTAAACTAAATTCCCATACAAAGACTTTCGCTCGGTTCCAGGTATTTCTGTGACATTTTACAACCAGACAACGGTTGTCCATTTGTCAAATTAATAAATAGTCAAAGAAATCCACATATTTGAATATTTATCAAGAATTATATATAATCTTGCAACATTTAGTGCATCATCCTAGCCGATTAAGAAAGTAGTAATGTGTGCATAAATTTAATAATGCACAGAACAAGTCTACTTAACCAAATAGTTCAGCAATGTGATGGCACCATGTTACCATGCCACGATGCTCATGATAGCTTATCCAGGACAAGCCACGCGACGCTACTCAATCCCTTCCATGATTATGGGTATCATGTTAATTAGCAGGTTAAATGGTTGCAGCTTCCATGTCACAGTCGGCAATGGATTTACAGGACTCACCGAGAAGTCAGGCCAGTGGAGATACACTCCCTCTTTGATGCCTGCATTCACATTTTGTTTTGAGTAGCCACAAATCACAATCTCTTCGATTTTACTTCTCGAAATTGCTTCAGTTTATATATAGAGGGGTTGTTTTATGCACACTGACCATTATGGATCAATCAATTATGGACGTTGATGTCATCGAAGCCTACCCATGACATCCTCTGTTGTCATATTGACTTGATTAGTGCAAGAAATATGTGTGTATATTAAATGTGCACGTATATATATGCGTGTGTATACAAATATGTCGCTGCGTTAAATACACAATTAGATAAACTGATGTGCTGCATAAGCTAACAGATATGCTGTATATATATAAATTATTACAAAGACACACTTACAAATGCTGAAGACAACGGAATCGGATCCTTAATGGATAATACAGGGATCTAGTAGGATCTACGTGCGCTATATTTAGACACTTGGTAATGGTCACACAACAGTACTTCCTGATTTGCTGACACATCGACCCAACACAAGGCCTATTGCAGAGACTAGTTCTGGCACTCACATAGTTTAGTGGTTATGCATTGATTTAGTAGATCTGCATAGTCCGGTGGTTTTGAGTTTCTACCATTTTCTGAGAAAAATACATTAGATTAATCAGTATGATCTACTTTACGTTAGGTTGAATTAACTTTGATTTTAAATGGTTATATTTGAAGTGCAAACATGCAAATTTAATTTTGGCAAGCACATCTTAATTATACGACTTTAGGCTTCAGAAATAACAGGTTCTATTAAATTAACTCAGTAATCCCATCTATACAACAACTCATGCTTTATAAAATCTAGGTAATTGTTTTGCTTTTGAAGTTTTGATGTTTTCATCAGACTGTGCAGCTTTAAGAGGAAACGTTGCCATCTGAGAAACCACGATATGCTTTTATTCGCCATTTATGGTATCAAGCTAGACGAGTGGTGTGAGTCCAACAAAATAACCATCAACACAAGCAAATCAAAAACAGTACTCTTCTCGCATAAACAAATGCCAGAAAGAAAACTACACTGTAAGTTACGAAACCAAACATTAGAAAATGTAGACTATTACAAATACCTAAGCCTTGAGTTGGACAGCCAACTAAACTACAACCTATGTATAAATAAAAATTTCCAGAAAGTAAACTACAAACTGTGGCTATTTGCAAAGCTAAGAGACTACATGACACAAGAAATGTCAATAATAATCTTCAATGGCATGGTGCTCCCCTATTTTGACTATGGAGATGTAAACCACACGGGTGCGAGAAAAGAAGTCACATTATCCTGACACTGAGCTAACCAGTCCTTGTCCTATCCTATTAATGCCAAGCGCCAGGCTAGGAAGCGACAAGTATCAATTTTAAAGTCATTGGTTTGACTCGACTGGGAATCGAATTTCTGACCTTCCACACGCGAGGCCCGCGTTCTATCGATTCGGACACTGCACCCATAATTAAGGAGGGTTTAAAAATGTAGATATCCTTGAGGTGCCCAGTAAAAATACTACACTCTACAGTGGACTAACTACCATGTCTGTAATAGTTACAAGAACGGGATTACAAATGTGTCACACAGGAAGAGAGACCCGGCAGACCATTCATAGTGATACTATGGTGGCGCTGTAGTTCCAGTGGTCCTCAGCAGGACGTGGGGTGGGTCGGGTCGGGTCTGTCGTGACTGGTCACGCTCTACTGCTCACCGATATTCGCCGGGCCAGTCGGTACCACGTCGTAGGCATTTACTTACGGCCGGTGTAGCAGGAAATCGCAAACTGGGGTTTGCGATTTCCCAGGAAATCACAACCCCCCCCTGGAGATCGCAAACCCTCGATGCTTTGTAGTATTTTGTAATATTCAACTAACACACTGGTTTATTGAGATATTTGGTGCATGCATAATAAGAATTTGGAATATTAAAATGGTTCTATTTACTGTATGCAGTGACTGAAGTTGGAACTAAAAAGGCCATTTTGCTAACTACATTGTTTACATTGCCGATCCTGAAATTGAGCGATAATACCAGGATATTGCTGCACCTCTTTACCTAGCCTAATTCCCTGCCCTTTGTTTCAACAAAGATCGCCACCTAGTGGAAAACATGGGTAGTGGAACCGACTACTCTTTACCTGGCCTTTAGAATGGCCACAGTGGCAACATCTGTGAATAGATGCCATTTTCAGCACATGTGCGGTCGGAATTATGAACTGGACTATCGCAAAGATGTTTTCATGAGGATAGAGAACTGCCAAACATGGGGGGTTTGCGATTTCCAGGGGGGATATGTGATTTCCTAGGAAATTGCAAACCCCCCATGCCCATATATGGCATGGGAGTTTGTGATTTCCTAGGAAATCACAAGTGGGGGTTTGTGATCTCCTGCTACACCGGCATGAAATGGTATTTGAAACCATTGCGATTTGTGTGTATATCTAGTATATTCATATGTGTGTGCACGCAACCACGCACACACACATGATATACACACACACACACACACACACACACACACACACACACACACACACACACACACACACACACACACAAATATACAGGTACCGGACCAAATATCCGGAAAGCTTGGGGCCGGAAGTGGCCCGTATTTTCTTGATTTCTGGAGACATCCTAGATATATAGTACTATAGTAGTAAGTGCACCAGTATTTAGGACTAAGTTTAATATGTATAATAAAATCTAAGTAAGTGGCTTGCTTTTGAAAATGTGATGCTTCTACGGACTATGTAACTTTAATCAACCCACACACAAACAAGAACACCACAATAATCAAGGCAAACCACAAACTAATGACAAAGCTGTTCAGCATTGAAAACAAGTTATCTCATGAACTTAAATAAAAGTAAATAAAAGTAAATAAACTATAGCAAAAAATACCATAAAGACACTTAAAAAATACACACACCCTCACACACGTATAAATATACAGGTATCGGACCAAATATCCGGCAACTTGGGACCGGAAGTGGCCCAGATAAACAATAAAAATTAACGAACTAAATTGTATTTAGCAGGTACAAATTAATGCACTTCTAAAGCAGGGTGTGTTTGATCTTTGTTAATCCATTTAAAATAAAAGACAAGCACAGGTCTTGGTGGTTGAAGGTGGAGGCGAAATCAAAACTAGCCAATTAAAAAACTAGCCGGTTTTCTGTTAATTCCGAATACTAGGAAGCAGGATAAGAGTTTCGGTACCTGTACTAGCTTTAAGTAGGCGATGGTCTTAATCCATTAATAGAAATACAAAGTCCATAAAACTAGCTAGGATCCCTGATGAGGACCGGTTTGATAGACGGGTGGTTAGCAATAGATGTGCTAGTATTAAATATTTCGCCAATTAAATAGAAATACTAGTAATTGCCATTTAACATGGAACTCTAATCTTTTAACAGCCAAGTATTTGCGTCCGGTATATGACTTCAGATGGTGCTAGAGTGTAAAACCCCCAAAGAACACACCATCCCGCAGGGTAGGACAATAAGGACTGCCCGGTTACATGGGGCACCTAGTTTACTCGGTCAGGCAGGTGAAGTTCTCGGTGACCTTCCCGCACAGGCATATTGTTATTTTTCTGATCTGCAGTAACATATTTCAGTTTCAATTGGCTGACTTGGGCTTGGACAAGTAGTTTTGCCACTCGGACAAGTAGAAAATTCAGTCACTTGCCCGATTGGGCAAGTGACTGAATTGGGCAAGTGGGGGGGGGGAATTGGGCAAGTGGGGGGGGGGGGGAAGTTGCTGTCCTACCCTGAATCCCTATTTGGTAATGGTAGTGCGCTGATATTGTGTGCATTGGTGTATTACTGTTAGGAAAGGGGGCAGGTGGGGGGGGGGGGGGGGAGATACCACATTGGTATTGGTGATCTGCGTCTAGCCAGCCACTGGGTGCCCGCCAATGGAAGAATGATTTAGTTGGGGGTTGAGGTCGCACCCACAAACCTTAATTTCAAAATATTGATCAAGCGGAGGACCACCATTGAAATTAGATAATTCCAAAGCCCGCATGCAGTCGATTTGTATTGTGGCTATTTGTACAGGTCTGTGTCAAGTGGCATAGTCCGATGGGTTGGATTTTGTGCCATATTTTGAGATAAATATATATTGTTAGGTTGATCGTAGTAATCCACCTTGCTTTAAGTTTGGAGTAACTTTTATTACTTTGGGAGGTATTTGAATTAAAAACATGGGAAATTAATTTGGTTGTGCATGTCGAAATACTTGCCACCATAGACTTTCAGTATTAACAGGTTCTATTAGATTGACTTGGTATATTCCATTTTCTGCAGTAGCAGCAAATGTTTAATAAGTGCACTAAAGCTAGCATTCCTTACACGTGGTATGCGGCATGCGAATGCGTCATGCGAACGGGCTGATTCCTTTCACCCACACATAGTGTCAGGTTTCTCTACCACTGTTTTCTATGGCAAACGCAGCAGCATTCGCATTCGCATGCCACACCGATGGCTACATGGACCGATTCAGTTGCCGCATTCGCATTCGGACGCATGGAATCACCCCCATTGACTTAGATGCTTTTCCATTTTTTGTCGCATTCACATTCACATGCGCATGCCGCATACCGTGTGTAAGGAATGCTAGCTTAAGTTGAATATATGGTCAAAACTGGCTACGTGTTTTGGTTTTGAAATTTGATCTTTTCACTGGTCTAATCAGCTTTCATATTAATGTGGTTCACAACCTATTGATCCTCCGACCATATTAATCCTCCGACCGTTCCAACTCCCACCTCCCCAGTGTAGCTGGGCGGGGTGGCCGAATAGATAGTGCGTCCGCTTCCTGAGCGCCAGGTCGTGGATTCGATCAAAAGCAGGGTCAAACCAATAATTGCAGTTTTCTTAAATTTTGATTAAAAATAGTTTATTCATTGAATGATGTTTTTTTTGTCAACACCAGAGCATTGGTCTTCCAGCCATGCAGTAAAACTGCTTGATGCCTAATTCGGGATTCGATCCCACACTTCTACCAATCTGGGGTTAGGCATCATGACGATTAGGCTACCTAGGCTCCCTGATGCAATCAACCTACCCACGCCTGCCTCTGCATTTAGCATTTCGCCTGGGTAGGTCGGTGCATCTCATCTCATCTCATCTCACCTCACCTCACCTCACTTATTTATGTACTTACCCTCAGAATCGGACGCAGTGGCTGAATCAGTAAGAGTACGGCCTTCCCATGCGGAAGGTAGGGAGTTTAAATCTCCGCCAAGAGTAGCAAACCAATGACATACACAATTGATACTTGTCGCTTCCTAACCTGGCACTTGGCATTAATAGGATGTGACTGAATGGGATATCATGTGATGGTGCTGGCAGCCTTATTTCCCAGTGGGGCAGCACTAGGACTAGGAGTGTGCACTGTCACAAGTTGGTACCCATGCTGATATGACCTTAGATGTTGCCAGTCCTAAAACTGCAACAACCAACTAATCCTATGTAGTTTCATGTTGTATGTCGTTATTTCGACAATGCAGGTAATGTGCTGTGGGCAAGCTATGATGTATTACACTGATAACAATTAATGGCTCGGTGTGCTCAGTGATTTTATTAGCTAGATGAGATATGATGAGGGACTGCTATGTTGTATTGCATTGTTTCTCATTAGTCTCGTGTTATCCATAATATTTTATTTGCATTTGTGCGCACACATAGACGAGGTTTTGTCTATGGCTGCTGATGGATGGTATAATTTAGTAATTTACACTCAGATTTGTGGGAGTGTCCTTCTTTATGGATGGTTTTCGGTGATAGAAATCAATCAATCAATAGTTCCGTCCTCTCGTCGAGGGTTGGATGCAATGGTTCTCCACTTGTCCCGATGGTGTGCTGTTCTGATAGACTGTGAATAATTCAAGCCTGTCCACTGTGAAATATTTGTAAACCATGATGTTCTTGGTCTCCCTCTCCCTCTGCTGCCATTCACCTTCCCTTCCAACAATGTACGGTATATTGAACTCTGACGAATGATGTGGCCAAAATAAATAAGTTTCTTTGTCTGTATAGTGGCAAACAAGCGTTTCTTATTTTTAATATTTCTGAGAACTTCTTTGTTGGTGATCTTCTTTGTCCATGATATTTTCACCATCCTTCGATAAGTCCACATCTCAAATGCTGCTAAGCGTTTGCACATTTTCTTAGAGATTGTCCATGTCTCAGCCCCATACATTAGAGTAGACCACGCGTAACACTGAAGAATATGCTTCCTTGTATGTATTAATATCTTACTTGATGTTAACACTCTATGCATTTTGGAGAATGTTGTTCGGGCTATTGTTATCCTTCTCATAATTTCTTCCTAGAAATAAGCAAAGCAAATTTCAATTGTCCATAGGACAAGTTTGGTGTGATTTTTACTTGTCTTGAATTTTCCACATTTAGAATCTTGAACATTTTTACTTGTCCAACCGAGAAGCTCAAGCCATATTCTGCTTGTCCATACCTACTCTCACTTGGCTCGGACAAGCCTTATTTTAAACACAAGTTTTCTAGAGGTTGATTATATTGTTTTCATGTAGTATGTACTTTAAAGCAAGGGGTGGAAGTGGAGAAGAGTAATACAACTTACAAGTCTTGTTTTTGTGAGTATTTGTTTGTTTGTTTGTTGCTCCTTGTCTGGTGTTGATGATGATCAAATATGTCCTATCATGGCTTGCATATTTTGAAACAAACATTAATTTTCGGTGGGGCTTTTGACAGTTATTGATGTCCCTTATTTAGGATGTGCTCAATCAGAACTAAGTACCACCACCACCACCACCACCACCACCACCACCACCACCACCACTGGTGATAAGATCTGATAATGTGGTTTAGACCTGGGAACTCTCACATAGATTGATATGATTCTGATATGAAATAATACTGCATATATATATATTAGATACCATATATCATGATATTGTGAGATTTCGTTAACCGCTGTATTTTTTAAAGGATATATAAACCTAGAATATATGCATCCACGTTCCAATGCAGAGGTAACACATTTACCATTCGGCGAGTATTACAAAACAAATGTTCAATGAATATTCATTTTAGTGTTTTAAAATTCAAATTTAGTTACAGTAACAAGTAACATAGATATTCGTTTCAAGGACTTATATCTATTAAAGTTAGATAATAGTTAAGCTGGAAAGTACCCGACTAGAGTAGTTCCAGATTTTGCCAACCGATGTCACTAGCTTAACTGGAGGGGTGTAATACCCGAAGAGTGTGGTGGTGAAATTCCAGAAGAAAAATACAATATAGTTTAAGGCCATAAGTTTAAAGATATATTACAAGGATAAGAGCTTGAGTCCTGTTGCGATATGAATATCTTAATATAGTCAATCATTTTATTATTTTTCCAAGCATTCTTTACGGAGATATATAGCATGTGATACCATATGCAGTCAGGGAAGCGACCCGACTGGAGTAGGTCCAGATTCTGCCGATAGATGTCACTGGCTTAACTGGCTGCTCTTGAATATTATATTAATTTTTAGATAAATCTATCAGGTTGATCATTATGAGGTAGTCTACATTACTTTGAAGCAGTTATGATAATTGATAACCTGAGATATTCGAAGTGAAAGTATGCAACATATTTGCATATATCAATTGAAGTTTTTGAGTTTCTGTTCTTTACTGAGAAAAATATATGACGATGATCATTATAATATACATTACTGTCGTGGGGGTGATGAAAATGGGAAATATTGTGCCTAGAGCGGGACTCGAACCCACATCTCTTTGCATTCCGGGCCAGTGTGCTACCCAATGCACCACCTAGGCTCCCTGATATCAACACACTACCAACATCTACCTGTCTATGCTGCTCCTTGCCTGAGAGGTCAGTGCAGACTACTACACTCGTCCCCCTGGAATTGTAAGTCTTTTAATACTTACAATTACATACATACAGGTAACACACTTACATACATACACAGGGTAGGTTCAACAACTATACAGCACATAGCTTGTACAAGATCGTGGTCACGGCAACCAGTGTTGTGGGGTTGATGAAAATGGTAAATATTGCACCTAGAGCGGGACTCGAACCCACATCTCTTTGCATTCCGGGCCAGTGTGCTACCCAATACACCACCTAGGCTCCCTGATATCAACACACTACCCACACCTACCTGTCTATGCTGCTCCTTGCCTGAGAGTTCAGTGCAGACTACTACACTACTTTAGTTTGAAGTAACTTTTATTTTAAATGCCTAGCTTTTGAGATATTTGAAATGCATGCAAAATTATGTTTGGCAAGCATGCCAAAACTCTTGACACCATAGGCTTCTGCAGTAACAGGTGCTATTAAATTGACTCAGTGTGTGGGGTGGGAGTGAGGAGGGTTGGGGGGGGGGGGGGCTTAGGAAATGTAGGTCATGGGGTTAGGAGATCTAGCATATAAATAGCACAGTGGTACAGTTTTATCACACTTGGAATGAAGTGGATAGTCAGGAAGCTTTCAGTTCCCAAGACTTATACAGTGCACGATTTGATTATTGTAGTGAAAATGTGATTTTCAAATGTATTGCTTACCGGAGTGTTAATACAATTTCAACATGTCAACAGTATTGCCCTTGGAACTACTAAGAATTTACATAGGTCATAGGGCATTGGCAAAGGGCTTCGAATTCAGTAATAATCTAATTAGGTTTTGTAAAATTATATTTATGGTCTTTGGGGCGTATATCATAGTGGACTGCTTTTTATTTTTGGTACATTGGTTGATTAAGCAAGGGAAATTTCAATCGCGAACGATTGGTTTTCCTGATTCCACTGCTCCTTGCCCTATCCTAATAATGCCAAGCGTCCGGCTCGGAAGCGACAAGTATCAATGTCTAGGTCATTAGTTTGACTCGACCAGGGTTCGAACCCACGGGTTCGAATCCAACGACCTACCAAAACGGGAGACGGATGCTCAACTCATTCGGCCATCCCGTCTGGTTATATCCCATCTCTATAATTCGTCACCCATGATTCTAAACATATTTCAGTTTTTTTTGTTGTTTAAAAAATAAATAGAGACATCCTACCCAATTGTGTAATTATCCCCGTCCTGCGCAGCTCAGGAGGGTCAATAGGGCTGAATGACTGAAATAATCACAGCCTGACAACATGGACCCCTAGATAAAAGATTCACCCCGTACTGACAGTACAGGGGTGAAAACTAACCCATGAGAAAAGCTGGCGAAGAATTTCGACATGCTGGGGAAATTAATTGAGTGAATAATGTCTTAATTTTAATATGCAAAATATATTCTTTATATATGTTTTTATATTTACCTGCTACCTTTGAGTTGAAAAACATAATAAAACATCTAGTTTAATAAGATTTAAAAGTGAAATCGACGGCATTCTATGGCCTCCATCTTGTCTTTTTGCATTCTCTCCTATTTCACCAACTCTGTGCCGATATAAGTATCCATTTGATACTGGAGGCAGGCATTCTACTTCCTGTTCCATACTAAAGCTATTTTCGCCCGTATTTACACTATGTTGTCGTTCACCCCTGCCTTGATTGGGCCCTAAATAACTCCCAATGAATGTTATTTTTTTTTAGATGTACAAAGTATGATTAGTCATATTCGATCATGATAATTGTGAATAGTTAAAGTTGTGTTGGTTATGTTTTTGCCCCTTTAAAGCTGCATAGTCCGATGAAAGCAAAGAAAAATTGAAACCAAAACACTTTTCTAGTTATATATATATAGATATATACATTTTCAGTGATAGAAATAAGCAAACATTTTCACTTGTCCATAGGATTAGTGTGGTGTGATTTTCACTTGTCCGTCTGAATTTTCACTTGTCCACAGTACTTACCTTTATTAGCTCAGTTAACCTCCATGGTTATGGGAATAAAACTACACAAATAAATCAAAGCAATAAAACAAATGTCATAAATAATGTAAATTACATTTGAATGAATTCATACTGCGCAAAATACATGTGTTTTATCCCACAATTTTTGCTTGTCGAAAGGAAAAGCTCAAGCGATATTCTGCTTGTCCATGCCTACTCTCGCTTGGCTCGGAGAAACAGGAAAGGTCTTATTTCAAACACTGTATACAATAGCGGGCATGTGATTTCTCTGGTTTTAACTGGAATGCCAATTTTTTTCGGGCCACCGAAACCGGAATTCCGCTTTTATTATTTTTAAAATTCCGTTTTTTTTCCCTGGCCACCGAAACACCTCTAAAGTACACTATTTGCATCCCTCTCATGGCTCAGTGGGATGATGTGTGTCCCCCACGATAACCTACACAAAATTTCAGATTTTCTTTCCTGCACCCAATCACATGCCTGACATAAGTGAACTTATTAAGCATTTGTTACAACACAGAATGGAAAATTAAGTCAATTTAATAGATCCACTTACAACTGAAGGCTATAATAGCAGATTTGTTCACGTGCATGTCAACATTAATTTTGCATGTTTTGATTGCAAATAGCTCCAATAATTAACCTCTTAAAGCTGCGTAGTCCAATGAAGCATCACATTTTCAAAACTAAAACAAGATTTAATTCTACATATTCACATTGGTTACTGATATCCCGATATGATGACCTTAGATGTTCCCAGGATGTAACCCCCCCCCTCCCCCACACACAAAAAAAAGCACACCCCACAACAACAAGTAGGGTGAATAAATTCATCAAAAAAGAAAGAAGAAGAAAAAGCTTAGGATTAGCTAAATAGAATGTAGTCGCATCATTCAGCCAACGGTTTCGGTAAAGGGGGATGTCAAAGCCGGGCCTTTAAAAATGACAGTTGTGCAGGAAAAGTAGGGGCGAGCTTAGCAATAAAAACAAATAGATGTGAGTTCATATCACCCAGCATGGAGCCATTAATTGTGACTTAATGACGTTTCGCTGTCACCCGGCAGGCCGGCCCGAGCGGCGGCATGTCCTATCGGTACCAGCGGGCCGCGGGGCGCGTGTATGGTCCGAGTAGCAATTATGCCTTAATCGCCCACACCGGCCAGAAAGGGTAAAATATGGTATTTTCATGTTTTAACGAAACCAGTATGATCTAAAAATTCCGACCCACATGTTCTTGTTGACTATTAATAGGAAATTACGATAGACCTGCGGACTTCTTCGCATGCTCCCATCTCTATAATGGTGCAGTCAAACTACGACGTAATGGCCGACGTGGGCAACTTTAGAAAAACCTGTAGTGATATGCAAATATGGGGCCAAGTTGGACGATACCGCGGCATGGTCGACATGGGTGTAACGGCGGTATAACGTCCTTGGTTGGTTGTGGATTGGTTGTTGGTTGGTTAATTGTTGGTTGATTGGTTGATTGTTGGTTGGTTGGTTGGTTGGGAATATTATTTATTGTAAGGGCCAACCAACCAACCAACCTACCTACCAACCAACCTACCAACAACCAACCAATCAACCAACAGACAACCAACCAACAATCAACCAACCAACCACCAACCAACCAACCAACCAACCAAAGATCAACCAAACAACAAACCAACCAACCAAACAATGCACGGTTGATCTGCCAAAGGCAAAACGTCCAGACCACGTTCAAAAACGTTCACAAGACGTCAATGACGTTACGGCCAGGCTAGACGATCGTCAACGACGACAGCATGGATCTGAGGCAACATTGACCTGACATAGTCATAACGAGAGCCTAACATGACCGTAACGTGACTCGAACGTCTTATCAACTCGTCGCATCACGTCGAAGTTTTTTCAACATGTCCAAAACCTTGATGAGAGCCGACGAGAGTGAACGTGATGTGACGAGAGCTTAACGTGACCCGACGTGATGGCGAAACGTCGCCACGTTGGAGTCACGTTGGCCATTACGTCGTAGTGTGACTGCACCATAACATTATATTGCTACCGACCGGAAGTATTGGTCGAATTGGTAGAGCAGAGGCTTCCCGTGCGGAAGGTCGGGAGTGTGAATCCCGGTCGAGTCAAACTAGTGACTTACAAAATTGATACTTGTCGCTACCTAGCCTGGCGCTCGGCGTTATTAGGATAGGGCAAGGCTGTTCAGCTCAGTATCAGGATAATGTGACCGAGTAGGGTATCAGGTCATGGTGCTCGCAGCCTGGTCTCCCATTGGGGCAGCACTAGAAAGTTGTCACGGGTGCGCACTGTAACAACTTGGTACCCGTTCTAATATTACCTTAGATGTTGCTACGACGTTAAATCCGAACAAAACAAACAAATATATTGCTATGGCGGTCATTTCTAAATCTCCAAAAAAGGACAGGGTAGCTATGTATATATAATATGCATTCTTACTTCATAATAAACCAAATGACAAATTATAGTACTTACCAAATTAATTACTAATACTATCGTCTTAAGTATGGAGATTTAACCTAAATCAACCATATGAGTTGAAGTCATAAGCTGTGTTCACACGGGCAATGTAAATCGATTCGTAGAAAGCGACTTGCCTAGTTCGACGCACATTTCCCGTGTGAACGGGCGTCTGAGTCGAATTAGGGCTGAATCGATTTCTGTGATGCGCATCCTGTAAACCACCTATCGAGGTAGTTTACGTGAGGCGATTTCTGTGAATCGATTTATTTTGCCCATGTGAACCCAACCGACTTACTTGATGCGGACTAAGCACGTCAAACTATATACTATAATTTGGTCTATGAAACCACTAGCTGTGCACAGATATTTTTTTCATCATTTATTTTTAGGGTTTCACTGCCCAGCAGAAGTTTTGACCGTTCCAAACCAATACGATTCAGTCCATACATATCTAGGTCGAACCCACACTCTCCCCACAACGTCGACGAACCCAAACTGGCGCTGGTTAGTATCGACTTGCTCATGCGCAGATATCGATTTCCGGCCCCAAGTACTGCCCGTCTGAACGGGCCGCTAATTCGACTCACCTGATTCGATTTGTCTAATTCGCTTCACATTTTGCCCGTGTGAACACGGCTATAGAAATAGCAGGTCTGTCCTTTGTAAAGCGAAATGTCTGGCCACCGGATAATGATAATATCGCATGTAGATTGTTCCCCCCTCTTGGACGTATTCGGCAATATAATGCAAGCATAAAACATGAATCTAAGTGTAATTAAAACTTCTGCGTGATTGATAGATTTGTGCAATATACTACTTTATTAAAGTTGCATAGTCCGATGGTTTTGAGTTCCTGCCATTTTCTGAGATTATTGGGTTGATCGTTAGGTTGGTCGTTATAATTTGCTTTGCTTTAGTTTGGAGTTACTTTTATTTTAAATGACTCACTTTCGAGACATTTAAAGTAAAAGCATGCAAAATTAATTTGTGCAAGCATGTACAAATTCTGATACCACATGCTTCAGTGGTAACAGGTTCAATAGACTACATCATGGTTGCAGCGGTGCGGTGCATTGTGGGATGCGTCAGAGCAAAACAAAGCTGTGAGAAGCACATGGCACATGCTAATAAACTGGGCGCAGCTATGAAATATGCTAGTTTCAGCTCATCTTAGCTCTTGTTTGAAACATAGAATACCAACTAAAAATATATATATAATAAATTAAGATATTAATCTTTTATCCAGCATTGCATTTACATCAATATAATCAGCACATCTTATGCCATGTGCATTTAGATTTAGACAAATCTAAGCACTCAGACTAGTGTTAGAGCCATAGCCAGAGTCAGTTTTATTTATTTTATTCATGTTTTTATTTATATCCTATGGTTAATGACATTTGTAGAAATAGAAAATGAGTAGGGTTAATCAGATATTGGTTATATATTTCTTTGCAACAAGTTTTTGTTGACACATTTGACATTTTAATATTTAGAACAAGAATTACTTCTGACTAATCAATGATGATGTAAACATCAGCCTGTAAACATCAGCCTGTGAAATTGTATGTTTCTTAGCTCAAAATGCTTAATTATGGAGAGTTGTGTCTTAAACATATTCATTATATTATTATATTGCATCCATCCATCCATGTTTGTGCCAAATTGTTATGTATTTCTATTTATTTTGAATAAAATGCCAGTTTTGCCCTACGCATATCGGCAAACTCAATGGCAGTACACCTTTGCTTTGCTCCCGGCCCCGTTTTCAGCGCCTGCGCAGTCGGAACCGTGATATAGTCTATTAAATTGGCTTAGTGCCCGCTTCTATGCGGAAACAAATGCTTAGTTATACCCCAGTCACACGAGGCTGCGTTCGCTTACGATCGATTCGCGATATCAAAACGTCCTCCTTAGGACTTCCTTACATGCTGGCGCCACGAGGTCGCCAACCTTCTGGCAACCATTTTGGAAATTTTGGACACAAGGAGGATACAGCTGCTGCACTTGCAATCTCATTGCGTCCAGTGCGGTCGGCGCGTTTTTTTAAAATCAATGGGACGCTGGTGTGTTTGGCGACGTTTTGGGCGTAAGGAGGTTGGCGGCGAAAGCTTGCTCTCGTGTCACTGGGGTATCAGATGTGTAGAATCAAATCATGGTTGTTATTTTGGTTTAGAAAAGTTGATACTTTCATTGGACTACATAGCTTCAACTCTCTATTTCGACCAGCCTTCATCAGAGTAATATTAGATTTGTTCTTTTCTTTCTTTCTTTCTTTCTTTCTTTCTTTCTTTCTTTCTTTCTTTCTTTCTTTCTTTCTTTCTTTCTTTCTTTCTTTCTTTCTTTCTTTCTTTATTTCTTTCTTTGATTATTATTTAGTGTGGTTCTCTTCTGTTAGACGTGAGGTACGTTTATATTGATACTTGTCGCTTCCTAGTAGTCTCGCACTTGGCGTTGATAGGATAGGGCAAGGACTGGTTACCTCAGTGTCAGGATAATGTGACTGAGTGGGATATCGGGTCATGGTGCCGGCGGCCTGATTACCCAGTGGGGCAGCACTATAAAGTCGCCATGAGTTCACACTGTCACAAATCGGTACTCGTCCTGATACGAACTTAAATGTTGCCAGGACGTAACCAACCACCAACCAACCAACCAAAAACCCGACCAACCAACCAACCAACCAACCAACTAACTAACCAACCAACCAACCAACTACCCAACCCAACCAAACCCAACCAAGCCCAACCCCGGCCAGTATCTGTGACGGTAGAAACGTGAACGCGGCGATCAGACAATGGCAGCGTTCATCTTGAAAGCGCGACGCCGGTGGAGTTCTCTGGAACTAGCACCACACGCCAGAAACATACACACCAAGCAGCAGTAGCACATCAAAGTGGGACAAGTGTAGTACAGACAGGTGATGTAGGCCATGTGCCCAGCAGTGCGTACACGCGATAAGTATTTAACTATAACTTATATGGTATAAAGCGCCACACAGTGTTGGGTATAAATCAACTACATATCTGTATTTATTTCTGGACCGCGCCTGAAAATACAGAGATGAAAGATCTCTGCGATTTGGCGGATTTCAGCGATTTAAAAGATATATTAACCGATTAACGGTAAACAAAATGCCATGGATTCAAAGGAATCAGGATATGAGATGTTGCTAGAAATTAAAGGCAAACAAGAACTATTTACACATGGGCGATTATAGGCACAACAAGGACAGTTAAAACCTCACTTCAGGCATTTTCCTCATGATTCACTAACAGTGCTAATTCTATGGGGGGAAATCTGTGTTTTCGCAGAAATTCACTATTGGTGTAATAATCTCGGCTTAATTTCAACGATTTTTTGCTGTAGATCACTTTCACCCCTGGACATATATGAAGCCGGGTATCAAATGTGGTCGTTCTTAGTTGCACACCCGCAAGTACTCCAACTGTGAGGAGTAGGTATGGGCATAGATACAAGATTCACCCCGTACTGCTGCAGTAGCCACAGGAGGGGTGCATACCAACCTGATGTAAAAGCTGGCGAAAAAACGGGTCAAAGAATTGAGAGCCTAATTTCACAAACTAAGAAGCAACAATTATTCTTTACATCTGTTTTATTATTAACCCACTACTTTTGAGTTGAAAAATATAATATAATATCTAGTTTAATAAGATTTAAAAGTGAAATCGATGGCGTTCTGTGGCCGCCATCTTGTCTTTTTGCATTCTCTCCCATTTCACCAAATCTGTGCCTACATGGGTATCCATTTGATACTGGAGCCACAGTTTCTAGGTGATGTTCCATACTAACGCTATTTTCGCCCGCATTTATATAAGGCTGATCTTCACCCGTGTACTACAAGTACCAGGTGAATCTTTTATCTAGTATGGGCACTGATATAGGCATACCAAGGACAGTTGAAACCTGACTTCCGGCATTTTCCCTGCGATTCCCCGACAGTGCTAATCCTATGGGGGAAAATCTGTGGGATGGTCGAATGAGTTGAGTGTTCGTCTCCCGTTTTGGTAGATCGTAATGGGTTTGAACCCTGGTCGATTCAAACCGATGACTTAAAAATGTATACTTTTCTCTTCCTAGCCAGGTGCTCGGCATTATTAGGATATGGCAAGGACTGGTTGGCACAGCATCAGGATAATGTGACTAGTGGGATATCAGGTCATGGTGCTGGTGGCCTGGTCTCCCAGTGGGGCAGAACTATAAAGTCGCCATGAGTGTGAACTGTCACAAGTCGGTGCCCATCCTCATATGACCTTATGCCCGCTACACACCTACCGTTTACGATCGTTTTTCCGCACCCATCTAGCGTATACGATCTAAAACTGCCCAAAAATCATGAGGTGTGCACTCCCCTAGCACACCTACCGATTGCGATTTGCGATTTTTAGGACTAAAACGGTAGGTGTGCGCTAGGATTACGATTGCGATTCACGATTCGAAAAATGAATCGGCCCGTTTTCAGTTTTAAGCGGATCGGGAGTTTTAGTGCGCGAATCCTATACGGTATGTGTGTACATGGCATTAGATGTTACCAACAACCAACCAACCAACCTCCCACATGGAAGTCGACGCGCGCACCTCTGTGAGTGAGTGTGTGTCCGTGTGGGTGAGTGTGTCCGTGAGTGTGTGTGAGTCTGTGAGTATATTATGATGGTAATCACGAGGGCCATCCGCTACTGGATGTCGTATCTGTCGAGCTCTCGTCACTTTTGGATTAGCTATCAAGAGAGCTGGATGTCGTATCTGTCGAGCTCTCGTAATTTTTTGTAGTTTCAACACTGGTACGCAGCTGTTCTTCGGGTGGGTCTCCCTAGACCTCAGGGCGAGCCGATGGCCCTCGTGGCCCTTTCATACCATAATAATTCATATTCTGCTGCATGTTAATAGCAGAATTTTATATTATGATGGTAATCAGGCCACGAGGGCCATCCGCTACTTTGTATTGCGGCTGTGTACCTGTGTTGTTCCTATTTTAACAATGTGAAAGAAGCATTCGCGAAGCATTACTTTTGCTTAGGTTCGCTTTATTGTTTTGTATCTATAAGTGGCTCTTGAGCCTCGTTACATGCGTTCTTGGATATCTTTTTACATATGGTTATATATGGTTAAGTGAGTCAATTGTTCGTTGATCTCTCGCTTGTTTCCCTCTCCTCTGCCCAGATGGTCGGGATGAGGTTGGTTGTTACCGCTCCTCCCGAGGAGAGGGGTCGATTGTAGAAGCGCCTGAAGGTGGTTTCGCCTGTCCATCCTGCTGCCAGGATATATGTCCCTGTGTGTGAGTCCGTGAGTTTCTGTATGCTAGTGTGTGTCTGTGTGAATGTGTCTGTGAGTGTGTCTGTGTGTGCCTGAGTGAGTATGTGTGAGTGAGTGAGTATGTGTGTGTCTCTGTGTCTGTGTGAGTGTGTCTGAGTGAGTGTGTCTGAGTGAGTATGTGTGTGTCTGTGTGTGTGTGTGTACGTGTGTATGTGATGTGCAGGCACTTTTTAATATTTGAGTTGGAATGTAAGATTTACTAGATACCTGGGGCGAGGCTTAATAAACCAGAATACCTACAACTGAAACTTATATGTTGAACAATCGTGAATGGCAGAGAAACATCGGGCTTTACCAATTAAAGTGATTTATTTGTATTTTGTTGCCCTGACGACTTACAAACAGTCCACCAATCATACTCGTACAGCAATAGACTAGTTCGTCATTCCAGCAGGGCTGTTCATTGTGGGATGAGTGGAAGAAAAAGAAACCCGCGCGAAGCACATGGCGCATGCTAATACTTAGTAATACACTGGGTGCAGCTATGAAATGTGCTAGCTCATCCCAGTGCATGCATATATAGTATATGCATGCACATACAAAAGAAAACAATAAGAATATAAAAAATACCAACAGCAAAAAGAAAGTCGCACACATTCTTAACTATATTTTTATAGAGTTATCCGCGCCTGTCTACATGCTGTCACCCGCACTTATGCACAGGCAGACACAACCGAGACACAAACACACGCCCTCTGATGTTCATATACACAACATTCTTACGCAGTCCACAATGCCCCCCCCCCCACACAACATTGCTACCCACATACACACACCCCAACATTTCTACATATCTGCACACCCCAACATTCCTACACACGTACACACCCCAACATTACTACACACATACACACCCCAACATCTCTACACACATACACAGCCCAACATTCCTACATACATACACATCCCAACATTCTTACACACACACATCCCAACATTCCTACATATGTACACACTCCAACATTACTAGACACATGCACACCCCAACATTCCTACATACATACACATCCCAACATTCTTAGACACATACACATTCCTACATATGTACACACTCCAACATTCCTAGACACATGCACACCCCAACATTCCTACATATGTACACATCCCAACATTCTTACACACATACACACCCCAACATTCCTACATATGTACACACTCCAACATTACTAGACACATGCACACCCCAACATTCCTACATACGGACACACCCCAACATTCTTACATGTACACACCCCCAACATTCCTGCGCACATACACACCCCAACATTCTTACATGTACACAACCCCAACATTCCTGCACACATACACACCCCAACATTACTACACACATACACACCCCAACATTCCTGCACACATACACACCCCAACATTCCTACACACATACACACACCCAACATTTCTACACACATACACACCCCAACATTCCTACACACATACACCCCCCACATTACTACACACATACACACCCCAACATTCCTGCACACATACACACCCCAACATTACTGCACACATACACACCCCAACATTCCTACACACATCCACACCCCAACATTCCTACACATGTACACACTCCAACATTCCTACACACATACACACCCCAACATTCCAACACACATACACATCCCACATTGTTCCTACACACAGCACAATCACACACACCAACATTCCTACAGACACACAACACAGTAACACATGCTCCAGCATTCCTACAAATATACACCCCCAACATTGCTACACACGTACATAGTCCACAATGTTCCTACATACAGCAGTCACACACACACACATATACACACACACACACACACACACACACCAACGTCCCTACAGACACACAACGCAGTAACAACTAACACATGCCCCAGCATCCCTACACACATAGACAGTCCGCACTGTCACACACATACACACACACCACCACTCACACACACACACACCACCGTTCCTATCCACACTCCACAACATTCCTGCACACAGTCCACAGTGTTCTACACATACACACAGTCCACACAGTCGTACACATGCAGACGTGCGGCGAACACCCAGCGTTCCCGGAGACACACATCACAATAATATTAATACACGTCCCACCCTTCCTGCACACATTTACCCCCTCCCCACACACACATACACACACCAACATTCCTACACACATACACAGTCCGCACTGTCACACACACACACACACACACACACACACACACACACACACACACACACACACACACACACACACACACTATACCGTTCCTACATACCCCCCCCCCCCTCCACTCCACACCTTGCTCCACACCACCACACACCAGGCCCAACTGTGCCCTCTCACTGCGCCGACTCGAGCACCCTGCCCGTACACAGGCCCCCGGCCGGTGCCCGAGCGGGTGTAGCAGGTTTGGCGGGCGGCCCGAGCTGCTCCGCCCGCCGCGCGCTCCTTTGTGCAGTGAGCGGACGGCTTGGGTGTGGTTGTCGGCAGCAACGTGGAACAGGTTAGCCCGCCTTTGATATGATGGAAAGCAATGAGTAGGGAGGGTGTGCCGCGCCGGCGGGGCGAGGGGGAGAGGGAGATGGGGTGAGAGGAGGAGTATGGGGGGAGGGGGGGGGGGCGAAGGGAAACGAGAGGGGAGAGAGGCTTCGGGGTGAAGGGGAGCAGGTGGAGGAGGAGAAGGGAGCTGGGCGAGGGGTGGGGCAAAGGGGGAGGAGAGGGGAAGGGGTATGGGGAAGAGGGACAGGGGAGGTATGAGGGGCGTTGCCTACTGGGCTTGTGTTTCATAGCTGACTCCCTATTCAATTTCAATCAGAATAAATTGAATAGAAATGGCTTGAATAAATTCAGTTTATTACTAATATTTGATTTCAAATATCTCCCAGAAGAATGTTATTACTATTTATTAGTAATTAATGTTTTGTTATTATGTTTTTGTTCGATTAGTTTAGTGATGTTAGTTGTGCTATTTCTACTACTTGTACTATTACTACTACTACTACAATACTATTACTACTATTACTACTACTACTACTATTACTACTACTACTACTACTACTACTATTACTACTACTACTACTACTACTACTATAACTACTACTACTACTACTACGACTACGACTCGAATGAGTTAGAGCGTCCGTCTCCCATGCTGGTAGATAACCGACGAACCATGGTCGAGTCAAACCAATGACTTAAAAATTGATACTTGTCGCTTCCTAGCCAGGCACTCGGCATTAATAGGATAGGCCAGGGACTGGTTGGCACAGTGTCAGGATAATGTGACTGAGTGGGATATCAGGTCATGGTACCAGTGGCCTGGTTACCCCATGGGAAAGCACTATAAAGTCGCCATGAGTGCGCACTTTCACAAGTCGGTACCTGATATGATCTTAGAGTTTGCGAGGATGTACAACAACAAACAAACAATACTACTACTGCTGCTGCTGCTGCTACTACTACTACTACTACTACTACTACTACTACTACTACTACTACTACTACTACTACTACTACTACTAATAGTAATAATAATAATACTAATAGTAATAGTAATAGTAATAATAATAATACTAATAATAATACTAGTACTACTACTGCTACTACTACTGCTGCTACTACTACTACTACTACTACTACTACTACTACTACTACTACTACTACTACTACTACTACTACTACTACTACTACTACTACTACTACTACTACCGCTCATGCGGCTACTGCTGCTTCTGCTGCTGCTGCTGCTTCTGCTGCTTAAAGCTACATAGTCTGATGAAAACCTCACCCTTCCTAAACCAAGCCCCTTACCTAGATTTGATCCTGTCTATCCGACTTAGATGCTGGTTCGGTTACTTGTATTAAACATGTGTTGCTGCATATAAATTAGAGTGGAATACAAAGTCAATATAATAGAAACTGTCACTGCTGAAGCTAGCAACCCCTAAGTAGCATTTCGATGTGCACACCAAAACAAATAATTGTGCATGTTTTCACTTCAAATATCGTCAACGGTAGCCAAAAAAATGCTTCAAACTAAGGTAAGGTAGATTATAACGTTTAACTTAATATATAAATTTATTGGTTTAAAATGACAGAACCTCAAGACCCTCGAAGTCGAACTATGCAACTTTAATATTATTTGAAGAATCGCTATTAATTTACTATTATGTATTTGATGGCGGTGTAGTGTTACTGCTAGTACTACTATTGTTATTACTATTACTACTACCAGCACCAATATTTAGTAACAGTATTATTGTCAGGCATATGGGATATATATGCCCCCAAAAAAACCACCATATTGATATTTTACAATTCTCTGTCAGTATAGATTAACGTTCTCTATATGTGCCTGGACTCTATCATTACATATCTAGAGAGGGACAGTTTGAAAGACTATTAGTAATACAGTGTAACCCCGTTAAACCAAGCTCGGTTAAACCAAACGATCGGTTAATCCAAACTTTTTTCGGCGGCCCGACAAAATACTACCATTTAGTATATAAAAAAAAGTTGGTTAAACCAAAGTCGGTCAATCCAAAATATTGGTTAATCCAAACAGAATTTTCGGACCTCAGCCCACTTCCGGTACGGTTAAACCAAACTTTCATGTGGTTATAAGGTCATCTGAGACCCCACCGACTTTTTTATATGATAAATGGTTGTATTTTAAAGGGACCCTAGAAATTTGTTTGGATTAACCGATCGTTTGGACTAACCAAGCTTAGTTTAATGGGGTTATACTGTATATACATAAACAACAATAATCAAAGTGTCCACATACATTTGTATATTACATGTGCAATTCATGCTTACTCAAAGTCAAAGCCAAAGCTCGGTTAAACCAATGATCGGTTAATCCAGACACATTTCTAGGGTGCCTTCAAGTTTGATTTAATGGGGTTATACTGTAATACTAAAATATTAACTGTCTGTGTGTCTGTGTGTATATATAACACGGCATTTCACATGTTGTAAATAGAATTACTTATCGAATCGATCAGGAAGGTTAAAGTAGCATAATCCGATGAAGCGATAGCATTTTATAAACTTAGGAACTTGCCTACAGTTGATCCGTCATATCCAATTAGTTGCATAGTCCGATGGTTTTGAATTTCTGTACTTTTTCTGAGATAAATATATTAGATTGATTACTAGGATCTACTTTACATTAGGTCAAAGTTACTTTTATTTTAAATGGTAACCTTTTGAGATATTTTGGGTGCAAACATGGACAATTAGTTTTGGCAAGCTTGCCAAAACTCTGACACCATGGACTTCTGCAGTAACAGGTTCTGTTAAATTGACTCAGTATTGCCTTTTACGCAGGAACAAATGCTTAATAAGTGCATCAATATCTAAGTTAGATATGTAAAATCAAATCTAGATAATTGGTTTGGTTTTGAAAATTTGATATTTCATCGGACTATGCAGCTTTAAATACTCGTGCACTGTTGAAGCAAGTATTGCTGCATAAAAGGAATATTGAGTCAATTTACTAGAATCTGTTACTTCTAGCTGAAAACCACCCAAGCTTATAATATCCAGCATTTCGGAATGCACACCGAAATAATGTTTGATGTTTTCACTTCAAATGTCTCCACAAAGTTAGCCATTTCTAATGAAAATTACTGCAAACTGAAAATAAAATATTAATATAACTATCAAATTTTAATGATGTTTCTCCAAACTGAAATACACTCAATTTAACTCAAAACCATTGGATCATGGAACTTTAAAGTTGCCTAGTCCGATGGTTTAGAGTTTGTCATTTTCTGAGATAAATATATTAGCGTGGTCATTATAATTTACCCTAACCTACTTTGAAGTAACTTTTATTTTAAATGGCTAACTTTTGAGATATTTGAGCAATTAATTTTGGCAAGCATGCCAAAACTCTGACACCATACTGTTCTATAGTAACAGGTTCTACTAAATTGTCTCAGTAATCCCTTATATGTAGTGACAAATGTTTAATAAGTGCACCAGTATCTAAGTTAGATATGTAGAATAAAATCTAGATAATTGTTTTGGTTTTGAAAATTTGATGTTTTCATCGGACTATGCAGCTTTATTACAAGCTGTCATTGTTGCAAGTGATGCTATCCCATGGTATCCAGCATTTTGGTGTGCACGCCAACATTATTTTCTCATGTCTTCACTTCAAATTTCTCCAAAGTTAACACTCCACAATATAAGTTTCTTCGAACTGCATACATGGGTGAGTATGAGGGGAGGAGGCAGTTTATGTGTATGGTGACTATAAGTGAATAACACCAGAGTTAACCCTTTAGAATTAAATTTAAAGTAATGTATGTAATAACGGTCAAAATTTAGAGAAATATACAATAAATAATCCATAGAATAATTCACACACTCGTACAGAGAGAAGGATACAATAAAGAACAAACAGGAAATATAACATTTATAGTTATTTATTTAATTAATCAAATTTAATCTTGGCTGGCATATCAGAGGCACAGCGAGTTGAGGGCCAGGCACAGTGACCCAGACGCCCTGAGCATTGGAGATCAGTTCAAGCATGTTTATGAGCAAGTCATGACATAGTAACAGGCAGCAAGGTTATGACAGCAGTGCAGCGCTCAGACCCCTTCCATCGTGGGTGGGTGGGTGGGTGATCGGAGTGGTTTGTAGAGCAGCGAGTGGAGAAGTGACGTGCTAGGCATATGGGATCGAGGAAGAAATTTAAAAATAGACATGAGCCTCTTGTGCAAATTACCCATGTTAGCCTGCAGCCAACATGTTTAATTCACACACTCGTACAGAGAGAAGGATACAATAAAGAACAGGAAATATAACGTTTATGGTTATTTATTTAATTAATCAAATTTAATCAAATTTAATCTTGGCTGGCATATCAGAGGCACAGCGAGTTGAGGGCCAGGCACAGTGACCCAGACGCCCTGAGCATTGGAGATCAGTTCAAGCATGTTTATGAGTAAGTCGTGACATAGTAACAGGCAGCAAGGTTATGACAGCAGCGCAGCGCTCAGACCAAAAGAGAAATGAGCGCTGCCGGGGCGTCACGTATGATGGGAAAAGTCAGATCTCTCTTGACAGCATGGGTTCTCCAGGTACCGGCTTCCATTATACCGGCAAGCGGCAAACCTGCTAGCTCACAGGTCTGTGCTGCACCTCTCCTGAGGCTATGGAGTGTGTAGCGCTTCCCGTTACGTCCTACTGCATTTGCTGCCACTCGGAATGCGGACAGAAGGACTCTGTTGGTGAGCGGGCCACCTGACGGCAGCATGAACGCGGTGCGGGGTCTTCTGGTGCTAGTGGAGTTGATACAACGTACCTCCTCCAGGCTTGTACCGGGCAGCAGGGAGAGGCAGGTAAAGCAGGAAGATGGAAAAGGAGAGGAGCGTCACCAGAATGAGTTTTAGATGAGCGCATAGTGACCACCAGCTTATTTCCTGCCAGAACCACATCCTTTGCCTTCAGGACATGAGGGTGTACAGCAGCTGAGGAAGCTGCTACCAGGTTACTTTGACGCATGAGGGTCAGATATGCGAAAAGAAGCGCTACTATTATTACGTATGGAGGGGGGTTACGGGCAGAGAGGTATGCGATAATTAGACTGAACTCACTGGGAGTGACCGGGGGCGCTCTACTCACTATGTGACTGGAGGACTTTAGTACAGCCCGTTTCATTACTGTGATTTCATTAGCTTGAAATTGTGTGTGCGTGCCAGGACTGCCGCTAACCCAAATCTTTACAGATGAAAAATAGTTCAGAACTGCTCCGGGAGACTTCAGAGACTTAGACAAGAACAGTAAGAATGATCGTAGACAGTAGGGTTAAGAGGAGAGACATTATTATTAGTGCAAAAGGAGAAATAGCGGGTTAAGTGGGCTGCCTTATTCTGCCATGTATGAATCGCCAAATCAGAGGTGAAGAGACTGATCAGCTTGGCATGGTGTGTCACTGTGTAGTCTGGAAGATAGAGGCAAAAAATTACACTATCTTCCATCACATAAAAAGCATACATATCAGACATCGAAATCTAGTACATCTAGTGGCAGTGACGGGTATACACAAGTTAAATTACGTTCAGTACAGAGTTCGACTGCTCTCAACTTCATGACGTTTGATGACATCAATCTACTCAGGGCATCTCCCAGCACCAATTCGGTCCCCGGCTTATGTTTAATTATCAACTCAAAATTACGAGCAGCCAAGAACAGCCACAACTGCCGCGCACAAGCACACAGGAATCTATCCCTGCCGTTCCCTGATTCAAGTACAGACTGCGATGCCGCATTATCAGTATTGACAATTATACAGTAATTCTGTGGGTCGGGTGGGAGCAGAGCAGCTACTGCGTGTACCAGGTTTAAGGCCTCTAACTGAGCTATCGGAAGGTTCTTGTTAACTACCAAAACTGGGAACTCAACGGCATAGAAGTGCGTAGAGGAGAAAGCACCCCCTGCCGTTAACGTCGCATCACATTCCAATACGAACTCCTCCCTCGGGCATGAGGGCAGGAGCTGGAGGGCATTATAGGAGGCAGCAAACTTCTCAAACCACTCAAGATCATCTAAGATGTCTCTCGAGAATATATGTTGACCTGTGAAAGGGGTATTCCTTAACGCTTCCAAGATCCTATTAGTAAAGCGAATCAACAGCTTAATACATTTAGAGAGATGCTGGAGCTTCCCCGCCAAACTCTGAAGCTGCTTCCTTGACGCCTTTACTTTAGCCTTCCAAGCTATGCACTCTTCTACGATTTCAGCTAGTTTATCCTGTGGTAACGAAACCGTCATAGACGGTGCATCTACCCTGAAGCCAAGCCAGACTAACGATGTCACGGGAGGTGAGCACTTCTCTAATGCCAAATCCAATCCCAGTAAGTCGGTTAGTTCCACAAACCTCCCATATGCTTTAACCACCCTCTCATATGTTGACTCCAGTCCCACAAAAACGTCTAAATAACACAGAGCGAAAAAACCCTCCTGCCTCAAGAGCCAAACTACTGCCCTAGTTGTACGTGCACACGCAAGCGCAGAAGTCCTCCAGCCAAATGGTGGAATAATATCTAGATATACCTGGCCATTTAGTGAGATTCCTAGCAGTGGAACAGAGAGCGGACATACTCTTAGCTGCCTATACGCCCGCGAGAGATCGGCAGCCCACAGCCAACCCGAAGCACCCACTAACGACAACCGTTCAGTTAGTGTCGAGACTGATGGAAGGGAGAAATTAAACGAGCGACCCTGATAGAACCCTTTAATAATTCCCGCATTCACACTATGTCCTGGAGGAAAGCTCAGATCAATTATCACTCTCTTACTCATGGAATTCTTTTTTGGTCTGGTCATGATCGGACTCACCTGGCACCAAGGAAAGAACGGAGTGGCAGAAAATGGACCTATCAGAGCATTCAAACTAAGTTCCTTATGAATAAAGGAATTAATATGGACATCAACATCTGCGCCCACCGCATGATTCACCAATGTTGGCACCGGAATCTGAGTCGAGGTATAGTCCAGCAGCCAACCATACTCAAGATGGTCGACGAGCAATATGTCTGGATAGTCCAGTAGCAAAGCTCGCCACGCCGGTATCTTCAGACCCTACGGCACTGGAATCCGAGCCGACAAGTAATTCGGGAGGCCTGTCTCCCGAACTGCCATGTAAATATCACAGTAATACTGAGAGGAAGGCCACAAAGCAGCGGCCGTCACAGGCCAGAACTCAAACAGCTTATCACGAAACAGTAAAGGTGAAGGCGGAGGCGAGAAAGAAGAATTAACGACAGTATCTACAGGGGTTGTATTAAACCAATCAAAGACCACATCAGGCAAGGATAAGTCAGTATCAGAGGAAGTCAACAAGGCGGGGCCCACTACTGGGAGAGCTGGCACGGCTGGACGCAAGTGGTCAACCGTGCTAGGAGGGCTACCATTGGCTAGCGGGGGAGGCAAGACCGTCGGGAGGGGGTAACTGGCGGAACTAGGTCAGGTGTCATGGCGGCAGGCGGGGTGGGAGTGACCACGTGCGAACAGCACGGGGCGGTCTGCTGCACACAGGTGGAGCGGGCGGAGTCAGTGGCGGGGGTGGGGTGAGGGGGAGGGAGAGGTCACTTACTGCCCCAGTAGACTGCTCAGACAGCTTCTTATCCATATACTTGCGCTTTTTCATGCAATCTTGCTCGCGGTGCGGCAAGCTCCGTTTGAAGCGATATGCACAGTACGCACACGCATGAACAAATCTATCAGGGAGCACACCATGGGCCGCCTGAAACCCACAATCTTTTCCCCAGTTCCATTGATAACACGCCTTCCCGTCCACCTCCTTGTTGTAGTTTTCGCGTGAGTTTAACGGCTGTTGGACATTGGCAGGTACTGCGGCGGCCACAGGGGCTGGAGTAGGGCGGTCAGTAGACTGAATGTAGACTGGCCGTGGAGGGGGTTGCCTCGAAGCATCGGTGCAGACTTCACGCTGAACATCTTTTAGGGCCACATGGTCAGCCCAAGCAGCCGGAAAGCAGCCATCAGCCACCATCTGAAAGAGGCGCTCGGACCATCTCCGACACGTGGACCAGTCCCAGGCTATGGCCATACGAGCCAGCTCCTCCTCGTGCTGCAGAAACGGGCCCCACCACTCCTCGGGGAATGCTGAGTGAACTGCAATTCTGCGCAGGGCCACAAAGTACTCTGCCCACGTGGCCTCCCCTACCCCAATCTTGCGGCAGGCATCCCCACGAGAAATGAAATTATGGGGGGAAAAGGAAGTACCTTTCGGGCGTTGAAGGGCCGGGACCGCTTCCACAAAGGCTGCAGCTGCTGACGGCAAGCAGTGGACCGGCCGGGGGGGAGGCGGGGTTGGGAGGGGAATCATGGCAAGCAGGCGAGGGGGGAGGCGCGCACGTGGTGTAACGGGCAGCTGGGGGGAGGGGGGGGGGGCAAACACTGCTGGTGGGGAGTGGACTGCAACAGGGGACAAGGGCGGGGGTGGGGGGGTGGGGTAATGACTGGGACCGGCCACGTGTGGCGGGCTGGCGTAGCTGCAAGTGGTGGCCGCCGGGCCGCAGGCGACTGTGCAGGCGTTCCTCTGAAAGGCATGGCGGCAACTCTCTCCAACGCTGCAATTCGTGTCGTAACGCAACGCTGCAATTCATGGCCAACTACTTAACTAATAGGAAACAATGCACAAAACTTAATGACACTGTGTCAACCATCAGGACTATTAAAACTGGAGTTCCTCAGGGTTCAACCCTGGGCCCCCTTCTGTTTAAAATTTTTATAAATGATTTACCCCAAGTATCAGAGGATGCAACATTCACATTATTTGCAGACGATGCAGCACTCACAGTACAAAATAAAGATTTCCAAATAGCAACCGATCAGGTTCGGACAGTGCTGACCAGGGTTAACCTGTGGTGTAGTGAAAACAAACTATCCCTTAACACCAATAAAACTGAGTTTGTCATTTATGGCACCAAAGCAAGGAAGGCAAGGGCACAACCCATAACACTGCATATTGGCGGAAATCAAATTAAGGAGGCAAGTGCATACAGGTACTTAGGAACAGTGATTGATTCTACCTTAAATGGGAATCAACAGCTGGCTAGACTAACTCAATCATTGGCACTAAAAATGACTACAATCAGGAAGATGCGGAGCTTCATAAGCGAAAACACTGCCCTACTGCTGTATAAATCAACAGTTCTACCAATAATAGACTATAATGATATAATTTATGGATTGCTCACAAAGCAGCAACTGACTAAGCTACAAAGGATCCAAAATCGGGCGTTAAGAACAATTTATTGGGGCAAAACACTAAGTGTACAGGAAATGCATGACAAAGCAAACCTAGATTACCTAATGGTTAGAAGAGATTCACATCTCCTATCACTTATGTACAGAAGAGCCAGAGATACCCAATATATAGAAAACACAAAAAGGAATACTAGACGGGCAGATTCCACTCTACTCAAAGTCCCCAAGCCTTCCACAAACAAACTAATTAAAGCACCAATTTACAAAGGCAGCATGATGTGGAACAACCTACCAACCAGAACCAGGGCAGCGTCATCTTACCTAGAATTTAAAAACTCACTAAGAGTACATCGGATTGGGCAGGCCCTTATGCAGTTGTGGTAAAGTATGTTCCATGGCGTCACCATACAGTAAGTGGCAGACCACCAAACCCTCAGCCTCGGTTTCTCACCCCCCCCCCCCCCCCCCCAGCCCCCACTTTTTTAATTTGTTGCTGTTCCTCTGTTATCTCCAGTCAACCATATACGATGACAGAGACAGTCCAGGTAAAAATGTAAAATTTAAGACCTAAATGCACTGGGATTGGTCCCACTGCTTCAATGGTCACAGATGGTCCAGTGTATTATTAACAACTCCACCCCAACAACATAATTCATAAACTCACATAACTAGCTTCATTAGAGTTACACTAGAATTTTCCTAACAAACCAACATTTATATACCGCTTGCCTAACTGCAACTGAACATTAAAACTTACTACAAGTTTACCAACTGAATACAGAAGATAACTTCTGCTTACATTCTAAATACTATCTAATTCTCACATTGATCTGACTAATATTGATCTAGTTATATGACACTACTGTACCATATTGTTATGGAACTTTTGGGTTTCAGAATTTCATTGTGTTACATGGTGCAAATTGTCTATTCAACAGGTATTGTACACCTTATTCTATACACCTTTTGTGTAAATAACACTGAATTGAAAAATGGCTGGAAGACCAGTGCTTCGGCACTGACAAAAGACTTATTCAGCAGAATAAACATATTTACCACAAAAAAAACAACCTCAGAATAGCAGTCTGTCTCCCTACTTATGCGTCTCATCACCTCCTGATCCGCCGCCGTCGAGGTGGACGGAACAGGCTGCCCCGGCCTCATTGGTGTGAATTCGGAAGACTGTTGTGAACTTATGTCCATTATCGGGTCACACGAAGACCTTGCGGCTCTCGGCGGCTGCAAACGTAGTAGAATTTGTGAAAGAGGCGGCCTACCTCGGCGCTTTTGAACAGGAGGCATGAAGCTTGAGTAGTAGCAAGCTGAAACGTAGCACACGTGGTTACTGAAGCAGAGCAGCCGTTGATCGTAGTGGTTTGTAGAGCAGCGAGTGGAGAAGTGACGTGCTAGGCATATGGGATCGAGGAAGAAATCTAGAAATAGACATGAGCCTCGTGTGCAAATTACCCATGTTAGCCTGCAGCCAACATGCTTACTAATAATAATAAAAATAATAATAATAATACTGAATCATTAAATAAACAAAATTATATAAATAAATAATTAACAGTGAATCATGAAATAAACAACAATTTAATAAATAAATAAAAAGAATAATTAAATAAACAAAAATTAAATAAATGAATAATGAATCAGTAAATAAATAATGAATCAGTAAATAATCAATAATTAAATAACTATTAATTAAAACATATAACAGAGAGAACAAAATCATCAGACTACAACTTTAAATATGTGCGCGCGCTCCACTGGAAAAAAGAAAATGTGAAAGAACACCCCCACCACTCCTACTTCGCCAAAAAAAGAAGAAAATAACCACCCACCCACATCCTCACCCACCTCACTGGGTCACGCTGCTCCCCCCCCCCCCCCCCCCCCCCGCAGTGCCACGCCCACCATTCAGCCCAGCCTCGTTCCCATCCACTAGAACGCCTGTGATATGTTACTTGGCAACGGGCGGGGCGGTCTGGCGGTCACGTGGGCCGGCAACAGCCAGCCGACCGCAGAACCTTGCCTGCCTTGATCGGGTTCAACAAGGCCCCGGAGGAAGTCTGGTGTTGTGTCAGAAGTGAAATGTAACCGGACTCACACAGTCTGATTGAGCCTGGTTAACGCCGGTTAACAGAGGAGTAGCAGGGTTGCCAACCCTTACGGTTTCGCTGTAAGGTGTACAATAATTTATGTCCCCCGTCATCACCTTATGCCAATCATCCATGTTTTTTCATTTAGTAATATTGTATCAATATTACGGATTATTGTGTCCAAAATGCACCACAGAGCATCTAAGATTTTAACAAATGTCGGGGGTGGGGGTTGGGGGTTGGGGGGGGGGGGGTACCGCCAGATCCCCCCCCCCTCGCCTCCCAATAGAACATCCTTTAAAGATCTTCTGGTTGTTCATTTTCCAATGTTGGCAACCCTGGAGTAATGGTCATAACGCCCCTAAGACTTAACCACCGCTATGGTATTATAGATAGATACACATGTATATTTATATACAGCGAAACCCCAATTTTGTGCACTCTGGTTTGACATGAATTCAGATATAATGTGATGATTCATTGGACACAGAATTATTTAATTCAAAGGTAATTCAGTCAACCGAACCCCGATTTAGCTTATCCAGCTTTTTTCCCCGCAATGCTATTTTATGCACCCCAATAATCACGTTATAATGTAGCGAATGCATCTAGGTCTAGTCACGGCTATGGAATGTATGCATTGGAGATAGGAGCGCCGAATAGTTTGACCTTGACCTTGGGGGGGGGGGGTAACGGTGGAAGGTAGATGGGTGAGAAGGAGCTTTGAATAGTCGCCCGACTGATGACGTCACGATTTTTGTTATTGGACATTTTAGACATTCAATGTTGGTGTCATTTTATTTAAAGCTGCACAATCCACTTGTTTTATTTATCCGTACTGTAGTTTGGAGTAACCTATTAAGGGAACAGACGGGATGGCCGAATGAGTTAGAGCGTCCGTCTCCCGTGTTGGTAGATCGTGGGTTCGAACCCTGGTCGAGTCAAACCAATGACTTTAAAATTGATACTTGTCGCCTCCTAGCCAGGCACTCGGGATTATTAGTATATGGCAAGGAATGGTTGGCTCAGTGCCAGGATAATACGACTGAGTGGGATATCAGGTCATGATGCTGGCAGCCTGATCTCCTATAAAGTTGCCATGAATGTGGAATGTCACAAGTCGGTACCCATCCTAATATGACCTTAGATGTTGCCAGGACCTAAAACTCAGCCTATGTCAAGGTTGAACAACGCCACACAGAGAGTTCAAAGTTGGCGTTCCTTTCCTTCATTTCCCCCTCTCTTCCCCCTCTCTTCCCCCTCTCTTCCCCCTCTCTTCCCCCTCTCTTCCCCACTCACCATGCTGCATACTCATACCCTCACCCACTAGTGAACTAGTGTTCTTTCTTCTCTATTTGAGTATTTCATTTTTTTTTTTTTTTTATCCCAACCAGCCTAGAGCCTAACCTGAAAGTAATACCAGGGATGAAAGACCTCCGCGATTTCGCGGATTTCCACGATTTGTGTTATTTACCGATTAATGTTAAACAAAATGTCAATGAATCATGATGCATATGATTACTGTTGGATAGTTTGAATCCCGTTCTTATAGGCTATGACCTTAGATGTTGATAGAACATAAAACCCAAGCAAGTATGAGTTAGGTATGGGCGATAATATAGGCACAACAAAGCTAGTTGAAACCTGAATTCTGCCATTTTCCCACGATTCCCTGTTAGTGCTAATCCTGTAGGGATGAAAGATTTCCGCGGTTTCACGGATTTCCCCGATTTTTTATATTTACCGATTAATGTTAAGCAAACTTGAAAGAAATGTGATGTATATATGACAACAGTTGGGTAGTTCGAATCCCGTTTTTATATGACATTAGATGTTGCTTGAACATAAGCCCAAACAGGAACGAGTTAAGTATGGGCGATGCTACAGTCACAACAAGGCTAATTGGAACCGAACTTCCGGTATTTTTCCGCGATTCCCTGACAGCGCTAACTCTATGGGAGAAGATCCGCGTTATCGCGGAAATTCACTGTTTCCGCCGTTTTTGCTGGACACCACTTTCATCCCTGATCCTTGGGGGGGGGGGGGGGGGGGGGGGTGGGGGGGGGGGGGGGGGGGGGTTAAAGAGGTTTGCATCAGTGTGAATCAGGTTGGTTGGTTGTTGGAGTTTTACGTCCTGGCAACATCTAAGTCATATCAGGACGGATACCGACTTCTGACAGTGCACACTCATATCAACTTTATAGTGCTGCCCCACTGGGAAATCAGGTCACCCACACCATGGCCCGATATCCTACTCAGTAACATTATCCTGACACTGAGCCAACCGGTCGTTGTCCTATCATATTAATACAGTGCCCCAGACTAGGAAGCGACAAGTATCAATTTTATAAGTCATTGGTTTGACTCGACCGGGAACTGAACTCCCGATGATCTCCCTAACGCGAGGTCCGTGCTCTAGTAGAAAGTACTTGGCCTTTGAGTCAGTGTGTACACATCATCTTCCTTGACATTGCGGGGGTGGCCTGTACAAACTCTGCGTAGGATATCAAACGGGGTTACATAGGAACCTTTGAGCCGACCTCACATGATTCAATAAAACATGTTTCTTTGACTTCTTGATTCAACTGGACCGGATGGCCGAATCGCCAAGACTAACACTAGTACAGGGATGAAAGATCTCCGCGGTTTCGCAGATTTCCGGGATTTCTTATATTCACCGATTAACGTTAAACAAAATTCCAAAAGATGGGATGTATATGAGAACAGTTGGGGGGTTCGAATCCCGTTCTTATATGGCCTTAGATGTAGCTAGAACCTAAAATCTAGGCAAGAAAGTATTAGATATGGCTGATAATGCAAACACAACAAAGCTAGTTGAAACCTGACTTCCGGTATTTTTCCCGCAATCCCCTGACAATGATAAATCTATGGGAGAAGATCTGCGTTATTGCGGAAATTCGCTGTCGGTGTAATACTTTCGGTTTATTTTCCGCTTTTCTTTGCTGGAGATCACTTTCATCCCTGCTACTTTGTGCTAGTAACAGCGCTGGTTGGATTCCAATGCGAGAAGTCAAACCAATGACTTACAAAATTGATACTTGTCATTTACCTAGCCTGGCGCTCGGCATTAATACTAATAATAGGATATGGTGTGGGGGGGGGGGGGGATAGTTCCCCCTGGGTAATGTGACTGGCTGAGATATTCGGTTATGGTGCCGCTGACCTGGTCTCCCAAAGGAATATCACTGTAAAGTCACCATGAGTACACACTGTCGCAAGTCAGCACCCATTCTGATATGACCACCAATGTTGCTAGGATGACCAGTGTGCAAGTACCAGCCGAATTATGTATTACACAGATCAACCACTCGTCTATATTGATCACTTTATTTGAGTCCTTAACGATCGCCCATTGTAATGTTTAAAAAAACATCAATAAACCAACCACCTCTCTAAATGGACAATTTAGAGTCGGTCCCATGGTCGGTCGATTTAGAGAGGTTTTACTGTATATTAGGTGTGTGAGTGTGTGTGCTGGGGGTGAGTGTGTTTGGGTGTGTGTGTGTGAGTGCCGTGGGAGTGCGCGGGGCTTTTTGTCTGCCTTCTCCCCCCCCCCCCCTGCTTTGTCGTGTTGCATGTTCCCCCCGCAAAGCAAAACGGCGGCGAAGCAGGTGGAAGTTGTTAGCAATGAGATCTGTAGCCGGGCGCTGGTTTGAGCTTCCCCCCCCCCCCCCCCCCCCCCCCCCCCCCCATCACACACACTGCCCTCTCCTCTCCCCCCCCCCCCCCCCCCCCACCTTCACCACCAACCTCATCCTCTTCTTCCATTACCCCCCCCCCCTCTTTTCTCCTCTTTCTCAGCCTCTCTTCCTCCTTCTCCTCGTCCTCCACCTCTGCCTCCTTCTGTAACCCCCCCCCTCCACCACCACCTCCTCCTCCTCCCCCCATTCCCCCTCTTCCTTCACCACCACCTCTCCCTTCTCCTCCTCTTCTTTCTCCTTCTCCTCTTCCTTCCCTCCTCCTCCTCCTCCTCCTCCTCCTCCTCCTCCTCCTCCTCCTCCTCCCCTTATCCCTCCTTCATCACCACCTCTCCCTCTTCTCCTCCTGTCCCTCCATCTCCACCCCTCCTCCTCCTCCTCCTCCTCCTCCTCTCCTCACCTCCTCCTCCTCCTCCTCCTCCTCTTATCCCTCCTTCATCACCACCTCTCCCTTCTTCTCCTCCTGTCCCTCCTTCTCCACCCCCCCTCCTCCTCCTCCTCCTCCTCCTCCTCCTCCTCTTATCCCTCCTTCATCACCACCTCTCCCTTCTTCTCCTCCTGTCCCTCCATCTCCACCCCTCCTCCTCCTCCTCCTCCTCCTCTCCTCCTCCTCCTCCTCCTCCTCCTCCTCCTCCAGCTCATCCTCTCCATCCATCTCCACCACCACCTCTCCCGCCTCCTCTTTCACCTCCTCCCCTCCACTTCCATTACCACCTAGTTTTCCACTTAGTCGTCCTCTTCCACGATTGTGGCCCAATCGGTATAATGCAGGCTTCCCCTGTGGAAGGTTGGGAGTTCGAATTCCGGCTAAGTCAAACCAATGACATATATATTTGATACTTGCCTGACCTAGTCTGGCACTCGAGATTACTAGGATAGGGTAAGGACTTCTTAGCTCAGTATCAGGATATTGTGAGCTATTGAGTCATGGGGCCTAATCTCGCAGTGGGGGTAGCATTATGAAGTCACAATTAGTGCAGTCACAAGTCAGTACCCCTCCTAATGACCATATATGTTGCTAGGAGGTAAAGCCTCAACAAGCAAACTTATTTAAAATTTATTTATTTATATGTTGTTTTGTCTGTGTGTGTTTGTTTAATTTGGGTAAGGGGCTAAACTGCACATGGATTATCTACCTTTAGTGGAGTGTAACATATGATACAACTTATTACAAGATAGACCCGGTGTGGCGTTTTCAGCCGTGCACTGTGTTCAGCCGTGGGCACAGACTCAAACTCAAGGCATTGTCAATGGTCGTGAGTCACTAACCTTATAAATTTAATATAATGTTTTTGGTAAAGATGTTTTCTATATGTGTACCAAGCGATTTGTTTCTAGGTGGTGTGGTTTTAGAGATATTTCACTTTTCCTGGATATTCTGTATGAAGATTGCTCACAACCATTGACAATGGCTTGAGTTTGACGGTACGCGCAGTGCAAAACATTAGTTTTATTCAAAATTAATAGAAATCAAGAACACTAACCTTATAAATGTAATATAATCTTTTTGGTAAAGATGTTTTCTATATGTGTACCAAGTGATTTGTTAATAGGTCGTGTGGTTTTAGAGATATTTCACTTTTTCTGTATTTTCTGTATGAAGATTGCTCACGACCATTGACAATGCCTTGAGTTTGAGTCTATGCGCACGGCTGAACACGGCGCACGGCTGAAAACGCCACACTGGTGCCTTGTGTTTGGGGTTTGATTGTTTGGGGTGGGGGCAGGGCGGAGGTGGGGGTGAGGAGCGTAAGAGCTGCGCATGCGTAGACATGCTGTCTCCTAGCATTTAGGCACTTAGGTTAGGGGACCAGGACGGAGACAGTGTATCCATGTCACGGCCATTCATAGTTGGCAGAGTCTGTTTCTAGACCAGTTATTAGAAAGGGTTTCCTGTGCCATCAAACGTAAGTGAGCCTAATTAGGCGTTCCCGTTAATTGAATTAAACTACATCATGCACATATATATGTGTGTGATTGTATCTGTCTGCTGAGCGTTGGTTTTAGGGTCGGCCTGTAACCATGCGAGGCTTTGACCAAGCCGATGGTTTGTTTGTTTGTTTGTTGTTGATTTACGTCCTAGCAACATCTAAGGTCATATCAGGACGGGTACCGACTTGTGACAGTGTGCATTCATGGCGACTTTATAGTGCTGTCCCACTGGGAAACCAGGCCGCCCGCACCATGACCTGGTATCCCACTCAGTCACATTATCCTGACACTGAGCACACCAGTCCTTGCCCTATCCTAATAATGCCGAGCGCCTGGCTAGGAAGCGACAAGTATCATTTTTAAAGTCATTGGTTTGACTCGACCGGGACTCGAACCCACGACCCCACGATCTACCAGCATGGGAGACGGACGCTCTAACTCATTCGGCCATCCCGTCTGGTTCCCAAGCCGATGGCAATCAAAGGCATTGTTGGGAAATTCGGGCGCCGATAGTCTGGTCTGGTCACATCTGGGTTTGAATGTTGCGAGTTTATTTTCACCAAAGCCACCCTGGTGTTGTGCCTAACAGCCCAGTGTCCATTATGCTGTGTGGAAAAGGTCCCATAGAGGATTTCCATACCCAACAAACCCTCCGATAGCAGTGGCAAGAAGTGATGTGTCTAACACTAACAACCCAATGTCGAGCATACTCTGTGGAAAATATCATCTTAGCATCATCATCATCATCATCATCATCATCATCATCATCATCATCGCCATCATCATCATTAATCTCTTAACCGTGTGGATTGTTAGGGCACCACAGATTACTATGCAACCAGTTTTGTCCAGGTATCCCAGCGAGCGCGGTGGCTGAATTGGTAGAGCACGGGCCTTGCGTGTGGGAGATCGGGAGTTGGGTTCCCGATCAAGTCAAACAAATTACATAAAATTGATACTTGTCACTTCGTACACAGTGACTCAGCATTAATAATAGAATATGGCAAGGACTGGTTAGCTCAGTGTCAGGATAATGTGACTGAGTGGGATATCGGGTCATAGTGCTGGCGTTCTGATTTCCCAGTGGGGCAGCACTATAAAGTCATCATCAGTGGACACTGTCACAAGTCGGTACCCATGCCTGTAGATGTTGCCAAGACGTTAAAAAAACCTCCGACAATCTGGGTCTTTGCAACGATGTCCTCATTGGTGTTTGTATGACTATACTTCGCTATGCATTTAATACTGAACCTATCTATCACATATTTAATATGCATATTAAGCAGTTATTTCCTAATTTGAGATTTAAGGCCTGAGACTGAGAGCCTCAGGGATGAATTCTGACTCAGTGACTGAAATGAATCCGTGGTTGATACACATTCATGGTTTTTTAACAATTTAAAATTTTTTAATTTTTTATTGAGGCTGTATTTATACTGTCCATAGCATATAAGCCAGGTACCCAGGCTTGTTTTCAATGCTGGCCAGTTGTAGTCTTGGTGTTATCTATGGTCATCGATAGACTCAAACCCCGATGAAACAAACAAGAGGCTGTCAATATCCACGTCGGATAGGCTGGGCATGTTGGTCAGAGCTGAGCATTGTTCTTCAGCCTGCCCTTATTACACTGATAGTTATCAACACTGGTAGACGAGGGTTGGAAAGCGGGGGGATGGTGCAGATGTGAGGGTCTTCTTTTTCAGGATTTCTCAAGTTGGATTGGCAGCAGGCAGTATTTCCTCATTAATGGTGCCTATTATCTGCCTGGTAGTGTAGGGACATTGGTTTGGAGATTAAGGGACTTCTAAGTAAGCTGTGACACAAAAGCGTTATTCAACTAGTCGCGTTCCAGATCCTCCACCATGTTTCCTTTGGCCATTCACTCACAGTCACATGGTGTGTGTGTGTTGTTATATTCTGTGTAAATGTGATGGTTGAATATGTTGCATTTGTAGCTGCATAGGAAAGGGGATACTTACTTACTTACTTACGCCTACCGCCCAACTTTGGGCATAGGCCACAAACAAGGACTCTCCAGTTATCCCGGTCCTGGGCCATCTTCTCCAGCTGTCTCCATGTATGGCCAGACCTCTTCACATCTGCCTCCAGGTCACGGCGCCAACTGTTTCTTGGCCTGCCTCTCTTCCTTTTCCCCTGTGGATTCCAGGAGAGTGCATGTCTTGCGGTGTTGGATGCAGGCTTGTGAAGGGTATGGCCAACCCATCTCCAGCGTCTCCGAAGGATCTCCTCCTCAACAGGCTGCTGTCCTGTTCGCTGCCATAGCTCCAGGTTACTGGAGCTATGGCAGCGATACTGGCAGGGGATACTGGGCCAATATAATAGAACCTGTTACTAGTATTGAAGCCTATGGTGTCCGGTTTTTTTAAACACATGTTTTCATTCAAAGTATTTCCAACTAGCCATTTAAAATCTAAATTACTTCAAATCAAAGTAAATTAGATTATAACAATCAACCTAAGTACTGTATTTATTTAAGGAACTTAAAATAATCGAACTATGCAACTTTAATCTAAAGTCAAAATTTGAGCCCAGGTAATGATAGAGACTTTCTCTTACTATTGTTGTGGAGGTGATGAAAATTGGAAATATTGCACCTAGAGCAGGAATCGAACCCACATCTCTTGCATTCCGTACCAGTGTGCTAACCATTCCACCACCTATGCTCCCTGATGTCATCACCCTATACACACTTATCTATTTATGTGGCTTCTTGCCCGAGAGGTCAGTGCATGCTACTTCTCTCGTTCCCCTTGGATTGTGCGACTTTTAAATGGTTTACGTCCATAAATGGTTTTAATGCTTACAATTACATATATATATATATATATATATATATATATATATATAATATATATATATATATATATATATATATATATATATATATATATATATACATGCGATGCACTTTCATATACATACACAGGGTAGGTTAAACAACCATACAGCACATAGCTTTACAGGATCTTGGTCATGGAACCAGTGTCATAGAAGTTATGAAAATGGGAAATATTCGCATAGAGTGGGAGTCGAACCCACATCTCTTGCATTCTGGGACAGTGTGCTAACCATTACACCATCTGGGCTCCCTATTATCACCGCCCTATCCACGGCTACCTGTCTATGTGGCTCCTTGTCTGAGTAGGTCACTATGTTAGATGCACACGTGAGCGAGCAGCCACGAGTTGAGGATTTGCCCTCTTGAGTGCAAACTGACCAAGTCGAGGCCACTTGAAACTTTAGGTGGGTTGTTTGGCGTTTTACATCCTGTCAACATCTAAGGTCATATCAGGACGGGTGCCGACTTTTGTGACATTGTGTATTCATGGTGACTTCATAGTGCTGCCGCACTGGAAGACCAGGCCACCAGCACCATGACCTGATATCCCACTCAGTCACACTATCATGGCACTGAGCCAACCAGTCCTTGCCCTATCCTAATAATGCTGAGCGCCTGGCTAGGAAGTGACAAATATACATTTTTAAATCATTGGCTTGACTCGACCAGGGTTCGAACCAGTGTGTTCTGATCCAATGAGCTACCAAAACGGGAGATGAACACTTAACTCATTCGGCCATCCCATCTGGTCGAATCTTTAGGTGTTTGGAGACAATATAAATAGTGTAAAAAGCATTGTTGGTGGTGGTTAATGGCAGCAACAGTTGCAAATATAGACTAGAGGATTAACTCATCCTATATAATATTTGCGTAGTATTTTATACACCAGATGGGGTGGCTGAATGAGTAGAGCGTCCGTCTCCTGTTTTGGGACATCGGGAGATCCAAACCCATAAGTTTGTGCGTTTGAATCCTGGTCGAGTCAAACCAATGACTTAATTTATACTTGTCGCTTCCTAGCCTGGCGCTCAGCATTATTAGGATATGGCAAGGACTGGTTGGCTCAGTGTCAGGATAATGTGACTGAGTGGGATATTAGGTCATGGTGCTGGTAGCCTGGTAGTTCATTTTTACAAGTGGGACAGCACTATAAAGTTGCCATGAATGTGCACTGTCACAAGTCGGTACCCATCCTGATATGACCTTAGTTGTTGCTAGGACATAAAACAAACAATTTTATACTCGATGATACAGAATACAGTAAAACCTATGTAAATCGACCGACTATGAGACCGACTTTAAATGGCCAATTTAGGTATGTGATCGGTTTAGGGAGTTCTTTTTTCGTTATACTGTATGGGCGATTGTTTTGGACCCAAATAAAGCAATTGATATAGGGGAGGGGTCGATCTGTGAAGGTGGTCGGTTAGAGAGGTTTTACTGTATACATTTGCAATGACTTTCTTTTTCTGTTCTCATTTGGCGAAAGTCTGTAGATATCTCTAATATTAAGCGCAATGTCCCATTAACTTAATCCATTTTTTCCCCATCCCAGTTTATAGTCAGTCGTGACTTGGCATTGATAACCATCGTACACATGCGATCGACCTTTCTGAAACAAACACCAACTATGCGCCATGTGAATAGTCATGCGGCGACACTTTTGATGGATGTATATGCAAATAAGCTCAAATGACAACGAGGCTGTCCGCGTAAGGGAAGGTCAATGCGATGACCCCTACGTGACCTTGGTGCGTAGCCCTTTCAGATAGATCTCGGCTGAAGGTCGTTCTCCAAGCGTCCGGGCCCGTATTTGGTTAATTGCAAAACTGAATCTACCCGTATCCGTGGAGTGTGTGTTGGGTGTGTGTTGTGTTGTGTTGTGGTGTGTTGTGTTGTGTTGTGTTGTGTTGTGTGAGTTGTACACAGCAATGTAATGTACAGTTAAAGCTACATAGTCTGATGAAGGATTACATTTTAAAAACCAAACCCCTTATACCCCAGTCACACGAGAGCCAGCGTTCGCCACCAACCTCCTTACATCCAGGGATGAAAGATCTCCGCGATTCCGCGGATTTCCGGGATTTTTCAGTCCCGGAGAACCATCAGCGTATACTAATATGTGGTGCAGACTCCACAGCACTATCAGTGTATACTACTAATAAATGCTCCAAGCGCTGCAGCACTATCAGCATATGCTACTAATACATGCTTCAAACGGCGCAGCACTATCAGCTTATACTAATATATATGAAACCCGACTTCCGGGAATTTTCCGTGATTCCCTGACAATGCTAAACCTATGGGAGAATGTCAACATTTCCGCTTTTTTTCCCGGAGACCACTTTCATCCCTGAGATCCAAAAGGATGCCAACCTCCCAGCGTCCCATTCGATACATTGATTCGAATACGTGGTCGCGCGAGGGCGGCGCTGGGTCAGTGCCAGGGTGGCGCTGGGTTGGGGAAAGGGCGGCGCCGACCACACGGTGAGTGTGGCATCACATGTGTTGGCACCACCAGGTCCGTGCCAGGTCGCCGGCAACTCACCAACCAAGAGGTCGGTGCAAGGTCGGCGCCAACCAGTTTTGAATGGCGGCGCCGGAACAGTTTGCAAGGAGGTTGCAGGTGCAGCAGCTACAAACTCCTTGTGTTCAAAATTTCTGAAATGGATCCTGGGAGGTTGGCATCCTCACGGCGCCAGCACGTAAGGAGGGTGTAAGGAGGGCGCAATGAGGACGTTTTGACGTCGCAAATCGATCGTAAGCGAACGCAGGGCTCGTGTGACTGGGGTATTACCTAAACTTGATTCTACACATCTAATGGCTGGCGCACACCTACCGTTTGTGCGCACCCACCTACCGTTTACGATGTAAAACTGCCCGTTTCGCGCACAAAAATCGCTAGGTGTGCGCCCCCCCCCCGCGCACACCTAGCGATTGCGATTCGCGCATAAAACTCAGTTTTTAGTGCTAAAAGCGGACGTTTACGATTGCGATTCGCGATTCGAAAAACGAATCGGGACGTTTTCAGTTTTAAGCGGGTCGGGTCGGGTCGCGAGTTTTAGTGCGCGAATCGTAAACGGGAGGTGTGCGCCAGCCATAACTTAAATACTGCTGGCCTTATTACGCATTTGTTGCCATATAGAAGTGAATACTGAGACAGTTTAATATAAGCTGTTACTGCTGAAGCCTATGGTGTCAGAGTTTTGACATGCTTGCCAAAACTAATTTGACAAGTTTGTACTTCAAATATCTCAAAACTTAGCCATTTAAAATAAAGTTACTTCAAACTAAAAAGTAAGGTACATTATATCAATTTAATGTATCTATCTCAAAAAAAATGACAGAGACTCAAAACCATCGGACCATGCAACTTTAACGTTGCTGCTTCGGTGGTGACCAGGAAGGGTGGTGGCCGAATGTCTGCACCACCTCATAGAGTTTACTAAATAGATTCTATCAATTATTAATAAAACTTTTCTTTTTCTATGGGAATTTGTTTCCCTTGACCACAAATATATGATTGTGAGCTTTCTAATTTAATGAGTGTCTATTGGCACATAATTGATTGTCTGCTTTTACATGTAAAAGCGATGGTTTGAACAAAAAACTAACATTTCTCGCCGTGAATATGGCCTATGCTGCCGACACGGCGTAAAGCAACCAACAATCAATCAATCAATCAACCGACTGGGTAGAGCATCTGTCTATCGCGCGGAATGCCATAGGTTCGATCGCAGACCGAGGCAGACTAATGCTATGCAAAATTGATACTTGTTGATATGTGGCCTGGCACCCGGCATTACTAGGATAGGGAAAGGACTGCTTGGTTGGTTGAATGCCTGTCAGGATAATGTGACTGAGTTGGATATTGGGTCATGGTGCCGGCGGCAAGATATATGTATGGAGCTATGTGATTATGCGTGCACCTATCAACACATGTGCACACATTATGCACCTTTCAACTTGATAGCCATCCTGATATGACCTTCGATGTTGCTTGGATGTAAAACTCCAACAAACAAATGTCAACTTAACATGCATACATACATATACATACATACATACATACATACATACATACATACATACATACATACATACATACATACATGCATACATACATACATACATGCACACACAAATACATACATGCACATACATACTTGTACACATATACATACATATGTACGTACATACATACATACATACATACATACATACATACATACATACATACATACACGTATACATACATAAATACATACATACATGCATGCATGCGTGCATACGTACGTACGTACGTGCATGCGTGCATACGTACGTACGTACGTGCATACGTACGTACGTACGTACATATATACACTCATACACGCATACACGCATACACTCATACACTCATACACTCACACACTCTCTCTCTCTCTCCTGCCCCAGTGGAATATGACACAACCTGTGTACAAATCACCGCTCGAAATGTGACAACTGTGAAATGGTCATCCTGGTTATGTCCACCGTCCGATTCATTAAGTCCAGTCGGTTCCACCTAGTGGCCCGCCAGTGCGGAGAGTGGATTAACCTTTCCAGGCCGGGGCGCTGAATCAAAATGTGCATCGTGACAATGGTACTGATGACGCGCAGACCCGCCCTGCCCCGGGCCCTACCTGCCCTGACCTGCACCGTCAGCCCCATGCATCACGGCCGTAAAGCCTCCACCACTCGCCCTGGCCCGGCCCTGCCCTGCCCTGCCCTGCCCTGCCCTCCCTCCCCTCCCTCCCCTCCCCTCCCCTCCCCTCCCCTCCCCTCCCCCTCCCCCTTCCCCTTCCCCTTCCCCTTCCCCTTCCCCTTCCCCTTCCCCTATCCCCTCTCCCCTCCCATCTCTCCTACCCCCTCTCCGCTCCTCTCATCTAATCTTCTCTCATCTTCTCATCTCCTCTCCTCTTCTCTCATCTCATATCCTCTTCCCTGCCCTCCCCTTTTCCCATCTCTCCTCTTTCCTCCCCTCCCCTCCTCTCATCTCCTCTCGCCTCCCTCGCTCCCCCTCCCCTCTACCCCCCTCCCCCCTCCTCTCCCATCCCCTGCCCTCCTCTCCTCTCCCCTCCTCTCTCCTCCTATACCCTCTCCCACTCTCCCCTCCTCTCCCCCCTCCCCTCCCCTCCCCTTCCCCTCCCCTCCCCTCCCCTCCCCTCCCCTCAACTCTACTCTACTCTCCTCTTCTCTCCTCTCCTGTCCTTCTCCCCTCTCTCCTCTACTCTCCTCTCCTCTCCTCTCCTCTCCTCCTCTCCTCTCCTCTCCTCTCCTCTCCTCTCCCGCTCCTCTCCTCCTCCTCCTCTCCTCTCCTCCCCTCTCCTCTCCTCCTCCCCTCCTCTCCTCTCCCTCCTCCCCTCTCCTCTCCCCTCTCCCCTCCCCACCAGTCCGGTATGCCGCCCACGTACACGCAGCCCGCAAGCGCAGCTCCCTTAGTCTCATTATATTATCGAATTATTATTACTACTAGTAGTAGTAGTAGTAGTAGTAGTAGTGGTAGTAATAGTAATAGTAATAATAATAATAATAATAATAATAATAATAATAATAATAATGGTAGTATTGGTAATATTAATATTAGTTTGGATACCATTAGCTTTAGTATCAATCTTAGGGCTTTTGTATCATTGTCATTGCAATCAATTAACACGCACATCTCGTTGCATTCTCGTTATTATTGATTTATTATTGATTTTTTATTATAGTAATAATAATGATAACATTACTACTGGACGTGGTGGCCGAATTAATAAGTGCATTGTCAAACCTCACTCTGTGCTATGCATATGTATGTGTGCATATAAATGTATGTGCACGTCTGAACTATTGCATAAAAAAGAGCATAATCAAACAATGCTTATTAAATTCACTGTCTATATTCGAATAATTAAGTATACAGCGTGTATTATGGATGAGAGTGTGCCTATATATGCATATATATATGATATGATAATGTGACTGAGTGGGATATCATGTCAGGGTGTTGGTGATATGTTCTCCCAGTGGGGCAGCACTATTACGTCGCCACGAGTGTGCACTGTCACAAGTCGATACCCATCCTGATATGACCTTAGATGTTGCAAGGAGATAAAACTCCAACAACCAACTTTCTTCACTATAAGTATAAATATATATATACAGCGACGACTGTAGTCAAGTACAAGTGTTTAACCGGCTGAACAACGACGAAATAAGATATTTTAATGATTAGTATGACCCAAGTTGTCATTAGTTATACCTGTTTACCACTAACTTCTAAGTAAGGGGTCTAGTTTCCATATATGCAGTTACGCAGCAGCGTGCCACCTGGTATTACAAATCTATGATGTACAGTTTGTTTGTTTGTTGTTGTTTTACGTCCTAGCAACATCTAAGGTCATATCAGGACGGGGCGTGTACAGTAAAACCTCCCTAACCGACCACCTCAACAGATCGACAGTTCGTATATCGATCGCTTTATTTGGGTCCCAACAATACCATTCTAAGGATATTCTAACTCCTTAAACCAACCACCTCCCTAAATGGACTACTTAAAGTCGGTCCCAAGGTCGGTCGATTTAGAGAGATTTTACTGTACTTATTTTTGGAAATACAAAATAAGCCTGAAGTGAAAAGTCTGACGAAAAGGTCCTGTGTACCATCTAAAAAAACAAACAAGCGTCGACCCCCTCTAAGGCTAGCTTATAAGTTATATACTATATTATAGCAATTAGGTCATTCATTTAGGTCAAGCAACAGAAAGTGTAATATGTGTTGATGAGAACTTCGTGCAAAGTTACAATTACTTACACACCTTCTCACATATATGTGTATATTATATATATCTATCTATAATATATATACAATTATATAATATATAATATATAATTTATATATACTATATATACTATATATACTATATATACTATATGTACTATATGTACTATATGTACTATATATACATCTATATAATATATCAAATATATGCGTACACACATAGTTATTAATCTGATTGACAACATTGAAAAAAAGCCTGTTCCATGAAGCTCAAAATTAGATTTTCGAGTTTAGTTTGTTTTGTCATTTTCAGAAGTAATTTAAATCAGTTTCTATTTTCCAGACCAAGCCACCTAGATTTGATCTTGCATTTCCAGTTTAGATACTGGTGCAGTTATTAAACATTTATTGATGCATAGAAGGACAATAAACCAACTGAATAAAACCTGCTACTGCCGAAGGCTCTGATGTCCAGCAATTCAACATGCATATATACTATATATATGCATGCCTAATTTATTTGACCTTGTTTTAACTTGAAATAGCTCCAAATTTCAAATTTTTAACATAAATGTTACCCTAAGCTAAAGAAGGTAGATTATAACGTTGTTTTTGTTTTTATCCTTCAAAAAGAAATATGACAGAACTTCAACAGTATTGGATTAAATGCCTGGACGACCAGAGCGTCGGCGCTGACAAAATATGTATTCAGGTGAATAAAATATTTACCCCCAAGATGCAGCTTTAAACTAAATGGGTTTGCACAACCGTGGTGGTGCCTGGTGATTGTGGTGGTGGTGGTGGTGGTGGTGGTGGTGGTGGTGGTGGTGGTGGTGGTGGTGGTGGGTGGAGTGGGGGCAGTGGGGGCGGGCGATCTCCACCAATCAACCAATGCACGTCGTCACCAGTTTCATCTGTCGTGAGCGACGTCAGTCAGCGAGAGAGGACGAGAGAGCGCGAGAGGAGGGGGTCCATCCATGCATACAGAACTGCTTCATTACCATAACAGCACACTGACCACCACCATCACACATGCACTACTGGTCCGCACTGCCACTCTCACCACCACTGACGCACGGCAATCCTGGTTCCACCATGGAGTATTCATGACTGCTCTCCCACTACCACAGTTAGGTCTTTTGACCACTGGAGGTGTTCCTAACTATATTGTGTAAGTGTCTGTCTGTAGGCCTATTGGTTACTGAAGGTCTCTGTATAGATCTGTGTCTGTGCACATAGCTACTACTGGAGGTGTCTGTATAGATCTGTGTCTGCACACATAGCGACTACTGGAGGTGTCTGTATAGATCTGTGCCTGCACACATAGCGACTACTGGAGGCGTCTGTATAGATCTGTTTTGCACACATAGCGACTACTGGAGATCTCTATAGATCTGTGTCTGCACTTACTGACTACTGGAGGTCTCTGTATAGATCTGTGTTTGCACACATAGCGACTACTGGAGGTCTCTGTATAGATTTGTGTCTGAACACTTACTGACTACTGGAGGTGTTTGTATAGATTTGTGTCTGAACACTTACTGACTACTGGAGATGTCTGTATAGATTTGTGTCTGAACACTTACTGACTACTGGAGATGTTTGTATAGATTTGTGTCTGCACGCTTACCGACTACTGGAGTTGTTTGTATAGATCTGTGTGCACAACTTACTGACTACTGGAGGTCTCTGTATAGATCTGTGTCTGCACACATAGTGACTACTGGAGGTGTATGTATAGATCTGTGTCTGCACACTTGCCGACTACTGGAGGTGTCTGTATAGATCTGTGTCTGCACACATAGTGACTACTGGAGGTGTCTGTATAGATATGTGTCTGCACACATAGTGACTACTGGAGGTCTGTATAGATCTGTGTCTGTACACTTGCTGACTACTGGAGGTGTCTGTATAGATCTGTGTTTGCACACATAGCGACTACTGGAGGTGTCTGTATAGATTTGTGTCTGCACACTTACTGACTACTGGAGGTCTCTGTATAGATTTGTGTCTGCACACTTACTGACTACTGGAGGTGTCTGTATAGATTTGTGTCTGCACACTTACTGACTACTGGAGGTGTCTGTATAGATTTGTGTCTGCACACTTACTGACTACTGGCTGTATAGATTTGTGTGCGCGCACTTACTGACTACTGGAGGTGTCCGTATAAATCTGTGTGCACACTTACCGACTACTGGAGGTCTCTATAGATCTGAGTCTGCACACATAGTGACTACTGGAGATGTCTCTATAGATCTGTGTGTGCACACTTACTCAGTTACTGACTACTGGAGGTCTCTATTTTCTTCTTCTTGGTTGTCCATCAGTGGCGACAACGTTAGCAACTCATCATTTGTTCTGAACTCGTCGATGACTGATGAGTCCAATTTGTGCTCGGAATGTGCAGCGGCATTTTGGACAAATGTGTGTAGCTTCTGTTAGAGAGTCTGGTAGATGAAGGAGACAATCTTTTCTCTGCTGACACTTTTGTTTAGCTTGAGCTATATGATCGGTTTCAAACTGTGTTGCACCTATAGATGTGTCTACACGCCTGTTTTTTTTTTGGTCCATTAGTTGTTTAAGCAGGGGAAATTTCAGTCATAGACGACTGGTCTTCCTCATTCCACTGCTGGTCGATAGAAAGCCCGAGCCTACACTTTTACCGACCCAAGGGATTTTTTACATCCCACACCACATAGACATGGTATGAGAGCAACAGGCCTTTGATGACGCTGTAAGTTATACACAGTGGTGGAAATCCAAATTGGCAGAGCTGGGGGCATGGGGAATCGAACCACCGACCCTCAGATTAGGAGTCTGACCTAGAAAAAAGTCAGACACTCTAACCACTCTACCACAGAGAACGCCTGTTGCCTACTGGAGGCATTCCATGTCTCTATGCCGGTATGTGTAGATTTATGCCTCCAGTTGACACAATGGAGGATTTGCGTTGCCTGGCTTGAGGACAGACACCGAGGCTGTGAAGTGTGATGGGTGATTAGTGGTTAGTGGTTAGTGGTTAGTGGTTAGCTAGGCTTGTACCAGTCGAATGTGGCGCTTCTAACACTTGGAATTATGGAGACATGGCCAGCACCCCTTACACACACACCAGCTGAGTGACTGAACAAGCAAGCAAGCAGTCGGATATTACGAATTAATAGGGGTTTCCTCACTTTGGGGGGGATTTCAACGCTTTGAAGATGATGATGGAAGGTAGGTGGACAAGTAAATTAATTACAAATATCTTTTTATTTAGAAATTCTTTGTAAACAAGCGAAAACAACAGGTATGTTAATAATTCACATACGCTGTGTTATGTCAAGGAGGGTGAAGGTTCCCGGATGTAGTTTACCGACAACCTCCACTGGTTCCGTGTGTGTGTGTGTGTGTGTGTGTGTGTGTGCGTGCGTGCGTGCGTGGGTGCGTGCGTGCATGCATGCATGCATGCGTGCGTGCATTTTTAAAGCATTGGTTTGACTCACCCATGAGTTCGAATCCCATGACCTACCACTATCAGAATGGGAGGCGGACGCTCAACTCATTTGGCCATCGCGTCTAGTTGCATATTACATTTATGTCATACGCCAGAAAAAGAAAAAGAAAAACCACCTGTCCGACCCTGATTTGTGTGATCAAAAGGACGATCACCAACTTAAAAAAAATTTGACCTAATAAAAGAAAAACGTCACTTTCGACTAATGTAATATACATTATAATAACCAACCTAATATGTATGTATGTATATATATGCACGTGGCACTTTAACGTCGTGAGGGCTTGGCTATGCATGCGCAGACCGCTTCGGACACACTGCAGCGTCGCTCGGCTACCTGTTGCTGGTTTATGTTGACCGAGCGGCAGGTAGTGTGCCGCGCCCTCGGTGTGACTTCCGCCGGTAACCGGCGTGCCAACTCGACGCTGCCCGAGGCGCTGCGCATGCGTCCTAGTATTTACTGTTGAACAATTGGTCTGTCCTTCATTTTGTTTTCTATATGTGTCACTGTCATCATTATGGTTATCATTATTGTCTTCATCATCAGCGTCGTCTTCATCATCATCATCATTGTCTTCATCACACCAGACACGGTGGCCTAATCGGTAAAGCGCAGGCTTCCCGTGCGGAAGGTCTGGAATTCCAATCCCAGTGTCTGTGTATATACAGTAAAATCTCTCTAAATCAACCGACCTTGGGACCGACTTTAAGTGGTCCATTTATGGAGGTGGTCGGATTAGGAAGTTAGAATATGGTTACAATGGTATTGTTGGGACCCAAATAGAGCGATCGATATAGGGGAGTGGTCGATCTGTGGAGGTGGTCGAGAGAGAGGTTTTATTGTATCTGTGTGTGCACAACAATCTCTGTGCCAAACCAATGACTTATAAAATTGTTACTTGTCGCTACCTAGCCTGGCGCTCGGCATCCATAGGATAGGACAAGGACTGTGAGGTTGTGGTTTCGATCCTCGGCCGAGTCAACCTATGGGATTGTTTACTCGTTATAAACTCGCCTGGTATTGGGTGTTAATTAGGGTAGGTCAAGTTTCAGGATAATGTGGCTGAGTAGGATAGTGTGTCATGGTATCAGAGTTAGTCAGCACTATAAAGCTGCCATTAGCCGGTCAAGTCACCATGAGTGTGTATTGTCAGAAGTCGATGTCAGGCCTGATCTGACCGAGGACATAAAACGTCGCTCACTGTTGTTTTTATTGAAGTGTGCGCGTGTTGTTTTACGTCCTAGCACCATCTTAGGTCATATCAGGATGGGTTCCGACTTGTGACTGTGCACACTCATGGTGACTTTATGGTGCTGCCCCATTGGGAGATCAGGCCACCAGCACCATGACCTGATATCCCACTCAGTCACATTATCCTGATACTGAGCTAACCAGTCCTTGCCCTATCCTAATAATGCCGAGTGCCTGGCTAGGAAGCGACAGGTATAAATTTTTAAGTCATTGGTTTGGTTCAACCAGGGTTCGAACCCATGGGTTCTAGACCAATGATCTACCAAAACGGGAGACGGACATTCAACTCATTCGGCCATCCCGTCTGGTGTTTTTTAATTTATGAAATTTTGAAAGTTTATTTTATATTTTATTGAATGTGTGCCAGATAGGTAAGTGTGGATAGATTATATTCGTTGCATCGGGGGTTCCTGTGCGTTTAATCCAATGGTAGAAATTATCGCATTGGAATGGTGAAATTTCTGGTTCGCGTCCCCCTCTCAGACAGACTGATTTTTTTTTAATTAAAAATTCTTGAAGATTTATACTGCCTATCATGGATAAGTCTGAATAGACTTCTCTTCACCATCAGACAGTGTGTCGATAGAAATCCCGAGCCTACACTTTGACTGATCCAAGGGATTTTCAACCTCCCACACCACATATGCATGGTATGAGAGCAACTGGTCTTTGACTATGCTCTAAGTTATTATCAGGCATGAGCATTTCCCGCCAATTGGCTGATTTCCGCCAATTATATGCTTCCTGGGCTGTTCACGAGATATGTGTAAACCCGAGGAGAACAAATTTGGGGCGAGTTTTGAGGCATATGCCCACAATCAGCTAATTTGTTTTACTTCTCTGCTCATGTCTGTATTATACACAGCGGTGGAAATCCAAATTGGCAGAGGTGGGGGCACGGGGAATCAAACCACCGACCTTCAGATTAGGAGTCTGACCTAGAAAAAAGTCAGACACTCTAACCACTCCACCACAGAGAACACCACTAATGATTGATTGATTGATTGATTTGTGTGTTGGCAGCAGCCGTCATATTCATGACGATGGTCGAATTTATTCTGTCTAAGAAAACTTCGTCGATCAGTTAAATACTAATATATATATATATATATATATATATATATATATATATATATATATATTTTTTTTTAACAAAAGAAAACTCACGTGCAATTTTAAAATGGTTAAAAGACAAATTAAAGTTTAAACAAATTAAAAGAGGTGTCACTTTAGTTCTAAGAAAACTTCGTCAATCAGTTAAATACTAATATATATTAAAAAATACAAGAAAAAAAACTCACGTTCGATTTTAAAATGATTAAAAGACAAATTAAAGTTGAAAAAAAGTCTCAAGTGGTCATGTTGTCCAACTGACCCCAGGTCAAATTTGCTCATGCTGACATAGATAACTCAGATGCAATTCTAAAATGGTTAAATGTCTCAAAAAGTTGTTGTTTGTTTGTTGTTGTTTTATGTCCTAGCAACATCTAAGGTCATATCAGGACGGGTACCGACTTGTGACAGTGTGCACTCATGGCAACTTTATAGTGCTGTCCCACTGGAAGATCAGGCCGTCAGCACCGTGACCTGATATCCCACTCAGTTACATTATCCTGACACTGAGCCAACCAGTCCTTGCCCTATCCTAATAATGACGAGCGCCAGGCTAGGAAGCGACAAGTATAAATTTTTAAGTCATTGATTTGACTCGACCAGGGTTCGAACCCACGATCTACCAACACGGGAGACGGACGCTCTAACTCATTCGGCCATCCCGGCTAAAGAAATAGTAACAGTTCTGGCAAAAGACAAAGTAAAAGGTTTAAAAGTTACAAGGTCATTAAGTCCAACTGGCCCCAGGAACTCTAAAATTTGTTCATGCTGATGTGGCAGTGACCTCTCAGGCAAAGAGCCACATAGACAGGTAGGCGTGGGTAAAGTGATGACATCAGGAAGCCTAGGTGGTGTAATGGTTAACACACAAGAGATGTGGGTTCGATTCCCGCTCTGTGCACAACACTGACATAGATATAATAACGATGTCTGGCGTCCTCTTTACAGTTTTTAATTGTTGGCGTACGATCACAATCAAGTAATATGTGTTCGATGGTCAGTGGGCACCCATTACAGTGAAGCCCGGATTTAACTCAAATTCGGATATAAGTTTATAACGCAATGAGTCTTTAGCTCCAGAGTTCTTTTAATTGAAAGACAATTCAGTAAACTGAACCCCGATTTAGTGCGACAATGCTTTTTTTCGCGATGGCTTTTTATGACCCCAATGGTCGTATTATATTATAACGGGGTCTCACTGTACTTTTGGGTGGTGGTTTCCCTCTCTCGTAAAAAGCCATGAAGTTAGCCGACAGTGGGCAATATATCAGGAAAACATGACTGAGTGGGATATCAGGTCATGGTGCTGGCGGCCTAGTCTCCCAGTAGGGCAGCACTGTACAGTACAACCTCGTTAAACCAAGCTCGGTTAAACCAAACGATCGGTTAATCCAAAGTTTTTCGGCGGCCCGGCAAAATACTATCATTTATCATATAAAAAAGTTGGTTAAACCAAAGTCGGTTAATCCAAAGTATCGGTTAATCCAAACAAAATTGTCGGGCCCCAGGCCACTTCCGGTATGGTTAAACCAAACTTTCATGTGGTTATAAGGTCATCTGAGACTTTGTTATATGATAAATGGTAGTATATTGCCGGGCCGCCGAAAAAATGTTTGGACTAACCGATTGTTTGGTTTAACTGAGCTTTGTTTAACTGTGTTATACTGTATATATATACATAATAAGCAATAATCAAAGTGTTCACATACATTGTATATTGCATTCATAATGCACCTGCGTTATTGCCAAAGCCAAGTCAAAGTGAAAGCCAAAGGTCGGTTAAACCAATGATCGGTTAATCCAAATACATTTCTAGGGTCCCTTCAAGTTTGGTTTAACGGGGTTATACTGTAATACTAAAATATTAACTGTGTGTGTGTATAAAGTTGCCACGAATGCGCACTGTCACAAGTCGGCACCCGTACTGATATGACCTTTAATGTTGACAGGACTTAAAACTCCAACAATGAAGCATTCTAATTTCTAATAATATGCATCAGAAAACACTGGTGGCCTTTGGTGGTATGGTAGCATGATGGCAGGATTAGTCCGAGGCTAACTTGGTTGTATGCTGGTTATACTGCACTTACTTGTAAGTTGAAGTATTACTAAAGGCCCTTTCACACTACGACGTATGGCGCCGGCGTGTGCGTAATGTGTTGAAATAAATTTCAAATCAAAATAGGTCGGCATACGCCAAACTTTTCGCGCTGCAAGGGATAAAAATGGGCGTACACACGTGCAGACCTATAGAGAGCGTTCATGTGCCTCACAAAATGTTCGTAAAACGTTCGCATATGCTGATGGTATGCTGACCAACGTTACATACGTTACTCCATTGCTAGAAGTATGGCGCATACGTTAAGTACGCTGGAGATATAGCAGGCATACGTTCAAAGTACGTTTGGAGTTCGTTATGCATCTGTTGGCTGTACGCGGACTGCATGTTCCCAACAGGCTGTTCCAACCTATCCCGACCTACTCTTAACGTGTGCATAATGTATGCCGACCGTATGAGAAACATATGAGCCATACGGCGACATACGTTGACAATTTTGAACATGCACAAAAATATTTTGGTGGCTTGACCTATGCCAACCTATGACGATGTATCCCGAGCATACTCTATGTATGCCCAATGTATGTGTAACGTATGATGCCGTATGCTGACGTGTTGGTCGAAAATTGCATATGTCGGCATACGCTAAGGCCATACATCGTAGTGTGACAGCCCCTTGAGATTCTTACGAATCTCCTGAAGTAAGAACCAGTGTGAGTCAAGAGGCTATGCTGGGCCTTACTGGGTTGTCACTTTGGGAATATGACTCAGAAATCAAGTAGGTCACACACACTGAATACTTAGACAGCCATCCCTGTGACACATAACGGAAGCTATAGCCATTTCTTTACATTAATCATGAATATCAAATCGAAATTCTAAATTGCCGCACTTTTACATGGCTTTAAGGCGAGTGCTGACCAACGAACCTCATTCAATGAACAAACACACACACACACACACAGACACACGCACACACACACACACACGCACACATAGACATACAGACATACACACACACGCGCACATAGACACACACACACACATAGACGTGCACACACATACAGACACACACAGACACACGCACACACGCACGCGCACACAACCGAAGTGAGAGAGACACGGTCAGGTTTTGATTCATTTTGTGCACCGCAGGTGGCGCCCCATTCGCGCACTCCATATTGAGTTGGGTGCGCGACTTCGAATACATGTCATATCAATTGTACAATAATATAATATATCAATATATAAACCTTTGATTGTGCTACGTTGATTTATATTATTATAATTTCATTATAATACACATATATGACTAAAGGTTCATTGCACTCTGGTGCGTGTGATGATACCCTGCTAGCTCACACAACCTTTTTACACGGGCGATTTAAAACGCCTCATATAAAACGCCTTGCCTAGATCGACTCACATTTGCCGTGTAGACGTGACGCTGTGGCGTTTTAGGGCTGAATCGATTCATATGAAATGGTACATCTATACCACCTCGCGAGGTAGTATAGATGAAGCGATTCAGCTGGTTCCCGGGTGGCAATAGTGTAAAATAGTGGTGCTCGCCAGCTACAGATGCAGCTGTAACTAATCGCTGGTGCCCAGCAGTGTTAGGGCCCGATTAGGCCGAAATCTAGTGAATGCGATCATATTTAACAGAATTACATACTCAAATAATTAAATTTAATTAAATTAACCTTAAATTCCAAGCGATATTAACGTAGCAGCTACATCTGCGTCGAATCGACTTGTGTAAACTAAACAAATAGCAGTGCTTGCCGGCTACAGGCGGACCTAAGGCTGCTGGTTCCCGGCGCCAAAACACTTTCAAACTCTGTCCGTGTAAACGCGCCTCTAAAACGCTTCATATAAATCGCTTTGTCTAGATCGTTTCACAATTCCCCGTGTAAACACGGCTTAAGTTGATATTGCTCCAAGTAAAGTTATGTCTTACCGGTGTTGCGCTATATTATATATATGGCTAAAGGTCCGCTGCACCCTGGTGCCTGTAATGGCACACTCTGCTAGATAGTGCTAACTTGAGATTGCTGGGGTTCCCGACCGAGTCAAACCAATGACTTACATAATTGATACTTGTCGCTACCTAGCCTGGTGTTCAACATTAATACAATAATAGGATATAGCAAGGACTGGTTAGCTTGGAATCAGGATAATATGACTGAGCAGTAAATCATATCATGGTGCCGGTAGGCTGATCTCCCAGTGGGGCAGCACTATAAAGTCGTGAGTGTGAACTGTCACAAGTCTGGTGCCCCTCCTGATATGACCATATATCTCTCCGTGGTGTAAATCCCCAACAAAAGCAAAGCAAGCAACCGGCCCCCTCTCTCACACAATAATGCACCAACATCTCCCTCATCCACCCCCCACCCCCCCTCCGAGTGACACGCGTGCAGGTGTGGTCACACTTGGGTGGGCATCTGAGTGATGGCGGGGTCTGCCAGCCGCACGGGACTATCTCGCAGTCAAACGGGCTCTGATAAACATGATAGATTCGCCTCCCGCCCTGACTCCCTGCTACCCCCTCCCCTCGCACTGCAGCGTCAAAGTCCCGAGCAGCTCGCCCCGGAATGGGAGCACCGGGGTGGGAGAGTGAAGGCTGTGTCTGTGGGTGGGGGGAGAGTGAAGAGTGTGTCTGTAAGCGGTGGGAGAGTGAAGAGTGTGTCTGTGGGTTGTGGCAGAGTGAAGGGTGTGCCTGTATGTGGTGGGAGAGTGAAGGGTCTATCTGTGGGTGGTGGGAGAGTGAAGGCTGTGTCTGTGGATGGTGGGAGAGTGAAGGCTGTGTCTGTGAGTGGTGGGAGAGTGAAAGCTGTGTCTGTAAGCGGTGGGAGAGTGAAGGCTGTGTCTGTGAGTGGTGGGAGAGTGAAGGGTGTGTCTGTAAGTGGTTGGAGAGTGAAAGGTGTCTGTGGGTGATGGGAGAGTGAAGGGCATGTCTGTGGGCGGTGGGAGAGTGAAGGGCTTGTCTCTAAGTGGTGGGAGAGTGAAGGGTGTATGTAAGGAGTGGGAGAGTGAAGGGTTTGTCTGTGGGTGGTTGGGGTGGTTGGAGAGTAAAGGGTGTCTGTGAGTGGTGGGAGAGTGAAGTGTTTGTGTGTGGGTGGTTAGGATGGTTGGAGAGTGAATTTATCGGTTTGCTTATCAGGTTTGCTGCTATTTTCTAAATGTGTTAGCGGCTGTAAAAATATCAAATAAAAAGTAAAATAAAGAAAAGTAGACGAAATAAAAATCAAATATAAACACAGTAAAACCTAGTGTTTGTCACTTAACAAGACACACCCAGGAGATTGCTGATTGTTTAGTATTAAGTAGAATTTATTTTTATTGATGCAGTATTTTTTCTGCCCATAGCGTGTAAGCTCCCGCGAGGGTGCTTGTTTTCAATGCTGGATAGCTGTGAGGAATGTTATGGTGTATGCCCGGGTTCCGGTTCCGGTGTAGCAGGAAATCGCAAACACTGCAAATCACAAACCCCCACTTGTGATTTCCTAGGAAATCACATATCCCCCCTGGAAATGTGATTTCCTAGGAAATCACATATCCCCCCTGGAAATCGCACCCCCCCCCCCCCCTCCCATGTTTGGCAGTCTTTATCCTCATGAAAACAACTTGGCGATAGTCCAGTTTGTAATTCAGACCGCACATGCCCAGAAAACGGCCTTTATTCACAGATGTCACCACTGTATCCATTCTAAAGGCCAGGTAAAGAGTAGTCGGGTTCCAGTACCCATGTTTTCCACTAGGTGGCGACCTCTGTTGAAACAAAGGCCAGGGGACCAGACTAGGTAAAAAGGTGCAGCAATATCCTGGTATTATCACTCAGTTTCAGGATCAATGTTGTTAGCAAAATGACCTTTTTAGTTCCAACTTCAGTCACTGCATACAGTAAATAGAACTATTTTAATATTCCAAATTCTTAATGCGCTTACACCAAATATCTCAATAAACCACCATTTACTCGTGTTTTATTTGAATATTACAAATGCTACAAAGAATGGGGGGTTTGCGATTTCCAGGGAGGGGGTTGTGATTTCCTAGGAAATCGCAAACCTCGGGTTGTGCGATGTCCAGGGGTTTGCGATTTCCTGCTACACTGGGTTGGTATCCTGGACATCCACCATCATTTATTTAAGTAGTTAGTATCTATGTTATTGTAGTGGTCTGCACTGACCTCTCAGGCACGGAGCCGCATAGACAGGTAGCCGTGGGTAGTATGGTGATATCACGGAGCCTAGGTGGTGTAATGGTTAGTACACTGGCCTGGAATACAAAGAGATATGGGTTCGAGTCCCGCTCTAGGCGCAACATTTCCCATTTTCATCACCACCGTGACACTGGTTGCTGTGACCATGATCCTGTACAAGCTACGCGCTGTATAGTTGTTGAACCTACCCTGTGTATGTAAGAGTGTTGCATTTCCTGTATGTATGTAATTGTCAGCATTAAAAGATTTACAATTCCACGGGGACGAGTGTAGTACTCTGCACTGAACTCTCAGGCAAGTAACCATATAGACAGGTAGGCATGGGTAGTGTGGTGACTTCAGGGAGCCTAGGTGGTGTAATGGTTAGCACGCTGGCCTGGAATGCAAAGAGATGTGGGTTCGAGTCCCGCTCTAGGTGCAATATTGCCCGTTTTCATCACCCCCATGACATTAGTTATTTGGGGGGCGGGGTATAACTTCCTATCATATAACTAATATCGTAGCCTAGTATGTACTATTAGTATACTATATCGGATACAGTAGTGTATGGGGTTGGGAGGGGGGGGGGAAGCATGCACCTGGTGGCCGTTTCTCAAACTACTGAAGGGTTAATGAGTTCACACCGGACAAAACCGGAAGTGCTGCAATATAACATATACCCGTTGCAACGTTTGAACCGAGTCTCCAAGCGGATGTTTCGTTGGGCGTGGTGTTGGTGGCAGCGTGGGTCCCGCCAGGTCTGGGTTGTGCTTGGAGAGTGGAGGAAGCTTTCGTGGCACTCACAGTTACAGGCAAGAGCAGCGGCAACGTCATACATGCTCCCTGCTCCATAATGTTCGCTGGTGGTGGTGGTGGTGGTGGTGGTGGTATATGTGTTAATTCCAGTTGCCCTCAGGTAACCCCCCCCCCCCCCCCCCCCCCCCATCTCTCAGCTCTTTTGAGACCAGACGGGATGGCTGAATGAGTTGAGCGTCCGTCTCCCGATGTGGTAGATCGTGGAGTTTGAACCATGGTCGAGTCAAACCGATGACTTAAAAATTGATACTTGTTGCTTCCTAACCAGGCGCTTGGCATTGTTAGGATAGGGAAAGGACGTGTTGGCTCAGTGTTTAGTGGGATATCAGGTTATGGTGCTTGTGGCCTTGTCCCCCAGTGGCAGCACTATACAGTCATGGGTGTGCACTGTCACAAGTCGGTACCCGTCTTGATATGACCTTAGGTGTTGCAACGACGTAAAACTCCAATGACCAAACCAACCAACAAACCTGACGCACACACTCACACATTGCCTCCCTCTCTCTGATGCACACCCACACATTGCATCCCTCTCTCTGACTCACACACTCACACATTGCATCCCTCTCTCTGACTCACACACTCACACATTGCATCCCTCTCTCTGACTCACACACTCACACATTGCATCCCTCTCTCTGACTCACACACTCACACATTGCATCCCTCTCTCTGACTCACACACTCACACATTGCATCCCTCTCTCTGACTCACACACTCACACATTGCACCCCTCTCTCTGATGCACACCCACACATTGCCTCCCTCTCTCTGATGCACACCCACACATTGCATCCCTCTCTCTGACTCACACACTCACACATTGCATCCCTCTCTCTGACTCACACACTCACACATTGCATCCCTCTCTCTGACTCACACACTCACACATTGCCTCCCTCTCTCTGACTCACACACTCACACATTGCCTCCCTCTCTCTGACTCACACACTCACACATTGCCTCCCTCTCTCTGATGCACACCCACACATTGCATCCCTCTCTCTGATGCACACCCACACATTGCCTCCCTCTCTCTGATGCACACACACACATTGCATCCCTCTCTCTGACTCAGACACTCACACATTGCATCCCTCTCTCTGATGTACACTCACACATTGCCTCCCTCTCTCTGATGCACACCCACACATTGCCTCCCTCTCTCTGATGCACACCCACACATTGCATCCCTCTCTCTGACTCACACACTCACACATTGCCTCCCTCTCTCTGACTCACACACTCACACATTGCCTCCCTCTCTCTGACTCACACACTCACACATTGCCTCCCTCTCTCTGATGCACACCCACACATTGCATCCCTCTCTCTGATGCACACCCACACATTGCATCCCTCTCTCTGATGCACACCCACACATTGCCTCCCTCTCTCTGATGCACACCCACACATTGCATCCCTCTCTCTGACTCACACACTCACACATTGCCTCCCTCTCTCTGATGCACACCCACACATTGCCTCCCTCTCTCTGATGCACACCCACACATTGCATCCCTCTCTCTGATGCACACCCACACATTGCCTCCCTCTCTCTGATGCACACCCACACATTGCATCCCTCTCTCTGATGCACACCCACACATTGCATCCCTCTCTCTGATGCACACCCACACATTGCCTCCCTCTCTCTGATGCACACCCACACATTGCATCCCTCTCTCTGACTCACACACCCACACATTGCATCCCTCTCTCTGACTCACACACTCACACATTGCATCCCTCTCTCTGACTCACACACTCGCACATTGCCTCCCTCTCTCTGATGCACACACATTGCCTCTCTGACTCACACTCACACATTCCTCCCTCTCTCTGACACACACACACACACACACATTCCCTCCCTCTCTCTAACTCACACACTCACATTCCTTCCCTCTCGCTGATGCACACACACACACATCACCCCCCCCCCCTATTGACTCAAACACTTACACATTCCCCCCTCTCCACACACACACACACACACACATTCCCTCCCGCCCTCTGAATCACATATCCCCTCCCGTCTCTTCCTCACACACTCACACATCCCCTCCCCCTCTTTACCACCCACACCCACACATCCTACCTCTCTACCTCACACATTTCCCCCCTCTCTACCTCACACACCCACACATCCCCTCCCTCTCACTCCCTCGCACACCCACATATCCCCTCCCACTATCTACCTCACACACACTCACACGTCCCCTCCCCTCTAACCTCACACACTCACACACCCGCTCCCCCTCTCCTCCTCACACACTCACACATCCCCTCCCCTCTCTTCCGCACACACTCACACATCCCTCCCCCCTCTCTACCTCACCCACCCACACATTCCCTCCCCTCCCTCCCTCACACATTCACCCCCCGCCCTCACTCCCTGACGTGTGCAATGAAGAGGGGGGCTCCTTTGCGTAGATTCCCGATGTCCTGGTACTGCCCGATATCGCATGGTATTTATAGCCGCTGGTATCTGCAGACAGAGTGGACTATTGACCACCCCGATCTGCAGCTTACTCGCTTTCCACTCACGCCATCCTCCCGTCAGGGTCATGTGACTAGACCAGGCAAACTCCAACAGCCATTGTGTGGAGCTTGTCTGGGTTTTAAAAAAACACAAAAAAACATTTTGTTGTTGTCTTAACATTCGGTGATTGATTTTCTCCATTCCACTGTCTCTTTGCCGTATCCTAGTTATGCCGAGCGCCAGGCTAGGTAGCGACGAGTATACATTTTAAAGTTTAACCCGGCCAGAGTTTGGATCGGGTAGCATGACCTGCCACAAGGGACGAGGGCGCTCAACTCATTTGGCAATGATCACACGAGGTTGAATTAATGGTAACACGAGGTTGAAGTAACAGATCTTTAGCCATGGTTGTTGCTACTACTGAAATGTGCGTAGGGCTTGGGAACAGCGACAATAGACTATATCACGGTTCCGACTGCGCATGCGCTGAAAACAGCGTTGGGAGCAAAGCAAAGGCGTATGGCCATTGAATTTGCTGATACGTGCAGGGCAAAACTGCCATTTTATTCAAAATTAATAGAAATACATAACAATTTGGATCTGATGAATATATCCAAGACAGAACTAGCCATAGTTAAACAGTTTGGGCTCAGAAACATACAATTCCAGTCAAAACCATCAGTCACTTTAAGGCTGATATCCACATCACCATTATTAATTCTAGTTCTAAATATTAAAATGACAAATGTGTCAACAGACACTTGTTTCAGAGAAATATATAACCAATATCTGATTAACCCTACTCATTTTCTAGTTCTAAATATGTCATTAACCTTAAGATATAAATAAAAACATGAATAAAATAAGTAAAACTGACTGGCTATGGCTCTAACACTAGTCTGAGTGCCTAGATTTGTCTAAATCTAAATGCACATGGCATAAGATGTGCTGATTTTATTGATGCAAATGCAATTCTGGATAAAAGATTAATATCTTAATTTATTATATATATTTTTTTAGTTGGTATTCTATGTTTCAAACAAGAGCTGAGATGAGCTGAAACTATCAAATTTCATAGCTGCACCCAGTGTATTAGCATGTGCCATGTGCTTCTCGCAGGTTTGTTCTGCTCTGACGCAACCCACAATGCACCGCGCCACTGGAACCGTGATGTAGTCTATTCTGTTTTGGTGTTGATCTATTTGGATACTGATTAGCAATAGATGCATGGGGAATGAATTTTCACAGAAGCCCCTATTGAGTAGTGATTTGCATAATTTGTATCACAATTCCCTGCGTGAACACAAGCAAAATATTCAGTGGAGCTGAATATCCATGGTAACCTTGGTTGTCACGTGAAAGGCGATGTTTGTAGGATTTTACATCCTAGAAATATCTACGTTCATATCAGGACGGGTACTGACTTGTGACAGTGTGCACTCATGGCGACTTTTCCTCACTGCGAGACCAGGCCACTGATGCCATGACCCGATATCCCACTCAGTTACATTATCCTGACACTGAGCTAACCAGTCCTTGCCCTATCCTATTAATGCAGAGCGCCATGGTAGGAAGTGACAAGTATAAATTTTATAAGTCATTTTGACTCGACCGGGAACCGAATTCCCGATCTCCCGCACGCGAGGGGCGCGCTATACCTATTCGGCCACCGCGCCCGGTGTCCGCAATCAGCGACAAGTGGCTGTTTATTAGATTATCAATGTAGAGTGGAGTTCATTTTAATATATTTGTTAATAACTCTTCAAAAAGACGAACCAATAGATAACATTGAGTAGTGGTCTTCCAGATTAGCTTAACTAGTCAATTTATTTATAGACTAGTGATATGGTCATGTAATCTATGTGTCTGTGTGTTTTTTGTTAACGATAAAAAAAAGTTTCAAGGGTGAATCTTTATCTTGCTGTTACCACAAAGAACATGTTTATCTGATTTGCAAAGATAACCAGGCTTCAACATATCGAAAGCATATACTGCAAGAATCTTTGAAAAAGATTCCCATTTACAATCATAATTAGGCAACTGAAATAATATTAATAATTACTGGTATTTTCCTCAAGTGATCTGGTGGAGATAAAGTGTGCAGATTGAGGTAATGATCAAGACCCCATCTTTTTTAATGACATTGTTTTACTACAAACTCCAATATTTTGGGAGGTCATGGGATTCACCCCCCCCCCCCCCCACCCCCCGTGTTTGAACCATGGTTGAGTGAAGCCACTAACTTTAAAATTGACATGTGCCACTACCTATCCTTCTGTTTGGTATTACCAGGATAGGGCAAGGAGGAGTGGAATAAGGAAGACCCATTGTACGCAATTGAAAATTATTGCTTAATCAACTAATGTACTATCATGAAGGTGATGAAAATAGGAAATATTATGCCTAGCACAGGATTCGAAAGCACATGTCATGTCATTCCAGGGCGAGTGTGCTCATCACCCTACTACCTAGGCTCCCTGATGTAATCACCCTATTATCCACACATACCTCTCTATGTGGTTCCTTTCCAGAAGCCTACTGCAGTAAACAAAAAAACCACTATGATAATCACCGAAGAATATCATCATTTTATTAAACGCTAAAAGTTGTGCTTTACTGACAACCCCCCTGTGGCGGTTTCAGCCGTGTCCCGTGCTCAGACATGTCCAGTTGCTTCTGCGCATGCGCGGATTTCGCATCAACTCGGGTCACCCGAGTCACTTATTGGCGCATGCGCGGATCCTACAAACTCGGGTCGAATAATCGAATACGCTCGGGTGGACAATTTTTTTTTTTTTTTTTAATAACCGATAAAAGTACAGCAAAATAGGATTTAAAGTATTTTATGATGGCCTAGTTTAGCTATATTTCCATTTCATTAATCTAAGTTATTCTTTTTTTGCACACGGCACGTGTATTTGTCGACTCCTCGCCGTGTTCTATTTGAAATTCGGATGACCCGAGTCGCCCGGGTCGTGTTAATCGATTACGGCCATGTTTATTAGATTCTGACGCATGCGCAGAAGCGGTGGACACGGCTGAGCACGGGACACGTCTGAGTACGCCACACCCCTCCCCCTTGTCATACGCTTTGTACGACCGTGAAAATGTTGGATAACTTTGGACGGCCCCTTACTTAATACTTAGTTTGCGAACCTGTGCAGTTTGTGTAGTGTACAGTCCATCAACTGCTCTATGTGTAAAGGGCCTGTCACACTATGACATATAGCCTTAGCGTATGCCGAAGTATGTGATTTTCGACCAATACATTTGCATACGTCGTCATACGTTACGTATACGTTGAGCCTACGTCAGGTATGTTCCAGGTACGTCGTTACACGTCATCTTACGTCACCGTGCGTTGAGGCTCAAACAAATATTTGTGCGTGCTAAAATTTCCAATGTGTGGCTCATACGTTGAGCGTATGCTGCGTGTACTTTCAGGATACGTCGGCATACGTTGGGAGTACATTAGGGATACGTTGGTATACATTGCTGCACGTTAGCCGTACGTTCAGCCTGTGCGAATGTGCAGTCCGCGTACAGTCCGCGTACTGCCAACGGATGCATTACATACTCCTAACATACTTTGAATGTATGCCTGCCATTTCTCCAGCGTATTTGACGTATACACCATACTTCTAGCAATGGAGTAATGTTGGTCAGCATACCATGAGCGTATGCAAGCATTTTGCGAGCGTTTTTGCGAGGCACGTGAATGCTCTCATACACTAGCAATAGGTCAGAGATACGTTCCGCATACGTTACTTAAGTTGTGTGTACGTTGTGTATATGCCCATTTTTATCCCCCGCCGCTGAATGTTTGACGAATGCTGACGTACTGGCAAATTTTCAAACATTGAGCATGCGCTGACGCCGTACGTCATAGTGTGACAGGGCCTTAAAGAAAGCGTATGTCATCTCTATGACCTTCATCTTTATTCAGAAAGCATATGGAAGTACCCTGTAATTGTAAACAAAGCTTCCTGCTCTATTGGCATGCTGCTCTATTGGCATTGCAGAGTGGGAGTGTATGCGCAGTTGTTTGTTGTTTTCCGTCCTTGCAGCATCTAAGATCATATCAGGACGGGTACCGACTTGTGACAGTGCACACTCCTGGCAACTTTATAGTGTTGCTCCACTGGGAAATCAGGCTGACAGCAACATGACCTGATATCCCACTCAGTCACATTATCCTGACACCGAGCTAACCGGTCCTTGCCCTAGCCTATTAATCCTATCCTGTTAATGCCGAGCGCCAGGCTAGGAAGCAACAAGTATCAATTTTATAAGTCATTGGTTTGACTCGACCGGGAACCAAACTTCCGATCTCCCACATGCGAGGCCCGTGCTCTACCGATTCGGCCACCGATTCGGCACAAAGATGCATGCCCACGGTTTGAGTTTGTGATTTCATAAAGCGTTTGTGTGGGAGAAAGATTATCATGCAGTGATAAACAAATATAGCGAGACAGAACCTTCCCATATTCTGAAGCCACACCGTAACCTTTCAAGCCTGATTCCAATTCCATTCGATGCCATTCACAAACCATTTAAAGTTAGGTAATCCGATGGTTTTGAGTTTCTGCCATCTTTTTAGGTAACTATATTAGGTTGATATTAGGTTATGGTTATAATTTAATTACTTTAATTTCAAGTAACTTTTATTTTAAAAGGTTGACTTTGGAGATATTTGAAATGAGAACATGGCAAGTTAATTTTGGCTTCCATGTCAAAATGTTGGATATCTTAGGCTTCAGCTGTGACAAGTTTTATTGTTTGTTTGTTTTATGTCCTAGCAACATCTAAGGTCATGTCAGGATGGGTACCGACTTGTGACACTGCACACTCATGGTGACTTTATAGTGCTGTCCCACTGGAAAATCAGGCCACCGGCACCATGACCCAATATCAGTCACGTTATCCTGACACTGAGCTAACCAGTCCTTGCCCGACCCTATTAGTGATGAGCGAAAAGGATCAATTTTAAAGTCATTGGTTTGACTCGACCAGGAATTGAACTCCCGAGCTTCTGCATGTGAGGCCTGCGCTCTACCTATTAGGCCACCGCGCCCGGTATTTGAATTGATTTTTAGTATTCCTTATATTCTATTAATATTATATGACTGTTTAATGAGTGCGCCAGTATTTAAGTTGGATATGTAGGATGTAATGGTGTTTTAGTTCTTTTAATTCATGCTTCCGTCTCCTGTTTTGGGATTGGGAGATTGGGAGATCCGACCACATGAGTTTGTGCATTCGAATCCTGGTCGAGTCAAACCATTGACTTAAAAATTGATACTTGTCGCTTCCTAGCCTGGTGCTTGGCATTATTAGGATAGGGCAAGGACTGGTTGGCTCAGTGTCAGGATAATGTGACTGAGTGGACTACCAGGTTATGGTGCTGCCGGCCTGGTTTCTCAGTGGGGCAGCACTATAAAGTCATGAGTGCACACTGTCACACGTCGGTACCCGTTCTGATATGACCTTAGATGTTGCTTGGACGTAAAACAACAACAAACAAACAAACCTTAGATGCGGTTGTCAATCCCACAAAGGTAATTTTGAACTTAATTATGAATTAATTGTTATTTAAAGGGGTAGTAACATGACCAATACAACTTTATTGCAATGATTAAATAAGATTGTTAATGGTTGGAATATCTTGAAATAACCAATTCTCTCTGAGCCAATTAGGGCCCAATTACGCAGAGGGCCTCTGTAGTCAAGCTGTGACTATTAGTGCCATATGGTTAGAATGACCTTTCTCAGCTGTTAGGGCTATTATTGTTAGTAGTTCTAAGTGCAATGCAACAGTTAATATTGCTAGAATTTTAATATTTAGCTCAAATATAGCAAACATTCATGTCCAAATTACATTTGTAAAATAGATCAATACAATCAGTAGATAAAAGATTCACCCGGTACTTGTAGTACACGGGTGAATGACAACATAGTGTAAATACAGGCGAAAATAGCTTTAGTATGGAACAGGAAGTAGAATGCTTGGCTCCAGTATCAAATGGTTACTTATATCGGCACAGAGTTGGTGAAATGGGAGAGAATGCAAAAAGACAAGATGGCGGCCGTAGAACGCCATCGATTTCACTTATAAATCTTATTAAACCAGATGTTTTATTATATTTTTCAACTCAAAGGTAGCGTGGAAATATGAAGACATACAAAGAATAAATGTTGCTTCTTAGATTGTGAAATTAGGCTCTCATAAAGACTCATTTCATTAGCCCGATTTTTCAACCGTTTTTATATAAGGCTGGTTTTCACCCATGTACTGTCAGTACGGGGTGAATCCTTTATCTATACAATCAGTAGCTCGTCCCCCCACCTTCAGAGGTTACCTGCGACCTGGCTGGTCAGGGGCCGGGTCAATTCATTCTGTTGGATCGAATAGTAGACCAGGGGGAACCGGCCATACACGGCATACCATATATAAATATATATGTCGTGGGGGGGGGGGGTGGTGATGAAAATGGAAAATATTGCACCTAGAGCGGGAATCGAACCTACATCTCTTGCATTCCGGGCTAGTGTGTTAACCATTACACCACCGAGGCTCCCTGATGTCACCACCCTTTCCAAGCCTACCTGTCTATGCGGCTCCTTGCCCGAGAGGTCAGAGCAGACTAATAAATATTTATGTATCTATATTTACTAATCCTAAATCCGCATTTATCCCTACTTCAGTACTTGAAGCTACCTTTAAAGCACCTCCCGGAGAGAAAAACGGAAAGCTTGTTTTATTTAATGACGCGTCTACTGCACATTTGATTTTTATCATCGGCTATTGGACGTCAAACATATGGTCGGTCTGACATAATACTTTGGAGGAAGCCCGCCTCCGCCAGAGGCTACTCTTTCCGATAAGCAGCAAGGAATATTTTATATGCACTTTCCCACAGACAGGACAGCACATGCCACATCCTTTGATGAACCAGTTGTGGACCACTGGTTGGAACGGACCTCCCGGAAGAAAGTCCAGCTTAGAACTGTTCTCGAATAAGACGTCCCTAAAGTTCTTTCCATGTTTAAATAACTAAATCACACTGAACCACCTAAAGAGATTTTGCAATGCAATGGACCTGTCAAACAAAATAAAAAACGCCCTCATTCTTCCCAGTGATAAATTGTTTGTTTGTTTGTTGTTGTTTTACGTCCTAGCAACATCTAAGGTCATATCAGGACGGGTACCGACTTCTGACAGTGCGCACTCATGGCGACTTTATAGTGCTGTCCCACTGGGAAACCAGGCCGCCGGCACCATGACCTGATATCCCACTCAGTCACATTATCCTGACACTGAGCACACCAGTCCTTGCCCTATCCTAATAATGCCGAGCGCCTGGCTAGGAAGCAACAAGTATCAATTTTAAAGTCCATTGGTTTGACTCGACCGGGACTCGAACCCACGACCCCACGATCTACCAGCACGGGAGACGGACGCTCCAACCCACTCGGCCATCCCGTCTGGTTCTCCCAGTGATAAAAGACCTTCTGTCCCTTTCATGACCTTATTCAATTTGAAAATCATTCCCACAAAATAAAAGCAAAAAAGCAAAGAAAACCTCCACTCTGGCAGTGACAAATACATACTAGTACAATAAGGTATTGTACCGCCCATTTCTGTGAAAGCACTGCGTGTTCAGTACTTCAGAAGCTACTGCGAAAGCCAGGTAGCTAAGCATTATTTTACCACTTGTCCAACAGCCTTGAGATATATATGGCGTAGATTGGTAACGGGGTCGGGGGGGGGGGGGACCAAAGGTTTCCAAATACATGTTATAGCAGAATCCATGTTTATATGAAGGTTTACATGTTATCAATTTTGTCAGAGTTGAAAAAGAAAGCCATTTCACTCTATTTATTTGTATCTTATACAATTTGAGCAACATGTTGTTGTTAATATCACTCATGTAACATGGCAATCAAAATTACATCCAGAACATCATTTTAAGATGGAGGCCTAAAACAGATTCAAACAAGATTTTATTGATTACAGTTAGGCAAACAATAATATGTCTTACAAGAAAAAAGACGAAAGAAAAGTTTGAGTAAATACAAGGTGTTGAATTTATGCTTCATGATATCTTTTGTGGCATAGATTAAATATATGTAGCACTAATAACACACTTAATACACAGAGGCAGCAATAATTATTTGAATTGTTCAAATATGGGGGGGGGGGGGCTCTTATGAAGTCTAGAGGTGCAAGCTCCACCGCTCGTTTGTTAGCAGTACTAACACAGGTGGAGTCTTTTGTTGCTGAAGATTTATACTGCCTATCATGGATAAGCCTGAATAGGCTTGTTTTCACCATTTGACAGTTTGTCGATAGAAAACCCGAGCCTACACTTTTACCGACCCAAGGGATTTTTAACCTCCCACACCACATAGACATGGTATGAGAGCAACTGGCCTTTGATGGCGCTGTAAGTTATATACTGCGGTGGAAATCCAAATTGGCAGAGGTGGGGGCACAGGGAATCGAACCACTGACCTTCCGATTAGGAGTCCGACCTAGAAAAAAACACTCTAACCACTCCGCCACAGAGAACACCACGGGAGTCTCCTTCTAAATGTGTGAAATTCAGACATCACACACATCCACACAAAGATTCATACACCGAGTGGCAGTAAGCGGATTGGCAATAAGCGAAGGAGTGCTTTGTAATGCTGTCCCGCAGCAAATGGTATAAATATATAATAATAAATAATAAATAATAAATACATGCACCTATCATATATATATATATCATATGTATGTATGTAATTGTACGCATTAAGTGACTTATAATCGCAAACCATTTAAAAGAATTTACAATCCCATGGGGAATTAGATAGTGTCATGGGTAGCATGCTAGCCCCGCAAAGGCAAAAAATGTGGGTTCGAAACCTGCTCTAGGTGCAATGTTTCTCATTTTCATAGCACGACAATATTAACTATCATTTTCACCACCTATAGTAGCCTGTCTTCAAACGTTGTTGTTTGTTGTGCTGTTGTTTTACATCTTAGCAACATCTAAAGTCATATCAGGACAGGTACTAACTTGTGACAGTGCGCACTCATGGTGACGTTATATTTCTGCCCCACTGGGACAACAGACCACTGGCACCATGACCTGATTTCCAACTCAAGTCAAATTGTTCTTGCCCTACCCTAGTAATGCCGAGCGCCATGCTAGGTAGCAACAAGTATAAATGTAGTAAGTGATTGGTTTGACTCGTCCAGGAATCAAACTCACCACCTTCCGCATGGGAAGCCACCGCCGCGTCCAGTACAAACGAACCATGCAGTAACAAGTCTATTTATTATCTGGAGCCTTCAGATCAGTGAACCAGTGCTTTACCATCTGAGTCAAGAAACCTCCCTAATCGTTATTGATGTTCAGTAGTGCCTTTTGATCGGCGAACCCCTGCCATGTGTGTGAGCAATTTTTCAATGTCCAAACTTGTTTTTATCTCATTTGACTTGACTGTCCTTCCAAGGACAGGACACCCGCTATATCAGATCAATGTTTGTCTGGATGTAGTTTTGTAAAATCCATAGAACGCAGGCTTCCCATACAGAAGGTCGGGAGTTCAAATCCCAGCCGAGTCAAACCAATGACTTATAAAATTGAAACTTGTTGCTATCTAGCCTATTATTGATAGTAATAGGATAGGACAAAGACTGGTTAGCACAGTATCAAGATAATACGACTGTGTGGGATATTGGGTCATGGTGCTGATGGCCTGGTCTCCCAGTGGGGCAGCACTATAAAGTTACCATGAGTGTGCACTGTCACAAGTCAGTTCCCGTCCTGTTATGACTGGAGATGTTGCTAAGACATCTTGGTTGTCCGTCAGTGGCAATGATGACGATAACTGATCATATATTGTGAACTAGCGATGACCGAAGAGTCTAATTCGTGCTCAGTATGTGCAATGGCACGTTGGACATGTGTGTGGAGCTGCAGTCAGAGCGTCTGGTAGGTGAAGGAAATGATCTTTTCTCTGCTGACGCTTTTATTTAGTTTGATATATATAATCAGTTTCAAACTGTGTTGTGCCTTTGCAAATAGAAGCACGCCACAAACTCCTACCCTTGGAGGACATTTCTTTCGGTTTCATCAGGTTATAAATCCCCAACAAACAACCAATCCTGTGCCATGCTGCTGCATAGGCAGCACATGGTGGGTACCAGTGTAGCACTAGCAGACCTTCTTATTCACATGATCATGGAGAGATGGGAATCTGGGTCACAACTTGACTTCAACTACAGAAGGCTTGGTCATTATTTCTAACATCCAAGCTAAGGCGCAGTGTGTTATACTCGTCAACTTTATGTATATATAGATCCCCACAAAAATGTGGCTAGAAACTCAACACCCAGCAGTTTATGCAATTTGAAACCATCGCGTGGCTTTACTTAGAGAGGAGGAGCCAATCGCCAGCCATTGGTTCATGCCAACATGTCACCAGACGGGATGACCGAATGAGTTGAGAATTCGTCTCCCGTTTTGGTAGATCATGGGATTCAAACCCTGGTCGAGTCAAACCAATGACTTAAAAATGTATACTTGTCGCTTCCTAGCCAGGCACTCAGCATTATTAGGATAGGGCAAGGACTGGTTGGTTCAGTGTCAGGATAATGTGGGGTGGGGTATCAGGTCATGGTGCTGGTGGCCTGGTCTCCCAGCATGGCAGCACTATAAAGTCAGCATGAGTCTGTGCTGTCGCAAGTCAGTACCTGTCCTGATATGACCGTGGATTTTTCCAGGATGTAAAATTCCAACAACCAACCAACCAACCATGCCAATATGTGTGGATGCCAATTGAATTGAATCTTATCAAAGTCTTGTCAGCCCGCGTTGAGGAGGGGTTTGGATCAGTGTAGATTGTACAGTGCCCATCCGCTTTGTTTACACGGCAGTCTGCAGCATGTCTCGGCAGTTGTCGCTACGGCTCGGCTGCGACTTCGTCTGGGTTATGCGGGTGTTGGAAAGGGTGTCGAGGTGGGGGGGGGGGGGGGGGGGGCTGATGCCCTCAATCCTTCTGTTGCCCTGTTGACATGGCCCATATTCCTTCACACCCGCCTGTTCGGCACACTACCACTCACCATTCCTGCTCATGGTCTGCTCCTGGTCTGCTCCTGGCCCTCTACTCGTGGTCCCCTCCTATTCCTCCTCCTCCTTCTCCTTCTCCTCCTCTCCCTTCTCCACGTACTCCTCGGCTCCTCCTTATCCACCTCTTGCTCCTCCTTCTCCCCCCCCCCCCCACCCTCTACCCTCCTCCTCCTCCTCCTCCTCCTCCTCCACCTCCTCCTCCTCCTCCTCCTCCTCCTCCTCCTCCTCCTCCTCCTCCTCCTCCTCCTCCTCCTCCTCCTCCTCCTCCTCCTCCTCCTCCTCCTCCTCCCCCACCTGTTCCTCCTGTTTTATTCTGTTAGCTTTCACCTGACTACTTACGTCAGCCCTCACATTGACAATAACATCAGCCCTCACACCAACACTAACAACAACCCTCACACTGATACTAACAACAAACCTCACACTGACAATAACATCAGCCCTCACACTGACACTAACGACAACCCTCACACTGACACTAACAACAACCCTCACACTGACACTAACAATAACCCTCACACTGACATTAACACCCACCCTCACACCGACACTAACAACAACCCTCACACTGACACTAACAATAACCCTCACACTGATACTAACAACAAACCTCACACTGACAATAACATCAGCCCTCACACTGACAATAACAACGACCCTCACACTGACACTAACCTGTGCTGGGTGCCTGGCCATGCCGGCATACACGGAAACGAATGAGCTGATCAGGCTGCGAAGAAGGCCCTGAACTGTGATCTTGAACTGTGTCTGATCCCTCACTCTGATCTGAAACCACTAATAGCCACCCACATAAAATCCAAATGGCAACATGAAAACATTAATAAACTTAAAGAAATTGAACCATCTGTGGGAAAGCCACCACAGACTCATGCGGGAGGTCGGCGGGACCAAGTGTTCCTTAGCCGCTGCCGTATTGGCCATTCGTGGCTTACACATGCTTTTCTGCTCAAGGGGGAACCTCCCCCTGAATGTATTGGGTGTCAGCCCCCGCTGACACTCAAACACATTTGACTAAGTTGCGTTGATTTTTTGGCCCTGCGCCAACAGTTCTACACTGCAGACAGTATGCATGACCTTTTTACTAAGGTAAAACAGGAAAACATTTTATCCTTTTTGAGGGCAGCTGGACTGTACCACCTCATATAGTTTACTAAATAGATTCTATCAATTATTAATAAAACTTTTTTTTCTATTGGAATTTGTTTCCCTTGACCACAAATATATGATTGTGAGCTTTCTAATTTAATGAGTGTCTATTGGCACATAATTGATTGTCTGCTTTTACATGTAAAAGCGATGGTTTGAACAAAAAACAAACATTTCTCGCCGTGAATATGGTCTATGCTGCCGACACGGCATAAAGCAACCACCAATCAATCAATCAATCAATCTGACACTAACAATAACCCTCACACTGACACTAACAATAACCCTCACACTGACACTAACAATAACCCTCACACTGATACTAACAACGAACCTCACACTGACAATAACATCAGCCCTCACACTGACACTAACAACGACCCTCACACTGACACTAACAGCAACCCTCACACTGACACTAACAACAACCCTCACACTGACACTAACAACAACCTTCACTCTGATACTAGCAACAAACCTCACACTGACAATAACATCAGCCCTCACACTGACACTAACAACAACCCTCACATTGACAATAGCATCAGCCCTCACACCGACACGAACGACAACCCTCACACTGACACTAACAACAACCCTCACACTGACACTAACAACAAACATCACACTGACACTAACCACAAACCTCACACTAACAACAACCTTCACACTGACACTAACAACAACCCTCACACTGACACTAACAACAACCCTCACACTGACACTAACAACAACCCTCACACTGACACTAAGACCCACCTTCATTTACACGCTAGCTCATTACCAAACTCTCAAACGTACTTCACAGCGCCACGGCCCTAGTTACAACCCCAGCCCTGATCGTCATCCTGCGACAGGCTGCTGAACAGCCCATCACAAATTTTTTTCGGAAATGTGGGTTATACCTTTTGATATAACCGAATGAATTTGCAATCAAATACGGTAAATATATAGTTTCAATGCAAGTTTATCATAACCCGCTATTTTTGAGTGATGGATTCGTGAAATTATGTCGATTAGTAGACTTTGAAACTCAAATCAAGAGCTGGGATAATGTGACTGAGTTGGAAATCGGGTCATGGTGTCGGCGGCCTGGTTTCTCAGTAGTGCAGCACTATCACGTTGGCATGAGTGTGCACTATTGGAAATCGGTCCCCATCCTGCTATGACCTCAGATGTTGCACGAATGTAAAACCCAAAGAAACAGGGACACACACATACATATATGCACACCAGCTCAACCCATTATCCCACAATCTTTACCACCCGACCATATCAGCGCCAGCAGAATACACAATATATAAAAAGTAAAACAAACTATTAACCATGTCAACAGCAGATTAGACCTTCACTCTCACTCAGCGTGTGCGTCATTCCTACTGGTACCCTCTGTATTACACTGCTCATTCCCAGTGTAACTGACTGGTCCCCTGCGGCACCCTCCTAGACTGGGATCATGTGTAACCGAATGGTCCCCTGCAGCAACCGGCTCTCTCAGAGGTCTACTGGTCCCCTGCGGCACCATCCTCCCTCCCAGGTCTCTAGACTTGTACCCTATGTAGCTGACTGGTCCCCTTCCAGCACGATCCTCCATCCCAGATAGGTCCCTACACTGGTATCCTGTGTAGCTGACTGGTCCCCTGCGGCTCCCTCCTAGACTAGGATCATGTGTAACAGACTGGCCCCCTGCAGCAACCTCCTCTCTCAGAGGTCTCTAGCCTGATATCCTGTGTAGCTGACTGGTCCCCTGCAGCACCCTCGTCGGAGCTGTAGACTGGTACCACTTGTAATATACAAAACAGGTAGGTACCAACCACCAAGAAACAAGTGACTTTCACCATATTGCTAAGCTTAATATGAATTTCTACTTCTGACAATTTTGTTGACACAATGGAAGATTTTGACACTGAAGTAGGTGTAATAAACGCAGTTTGCAGCCCATACAAAACCAGTAGAGTGCCTTCTTCCCATTTGGAAGATCATATGTTCGATCCCCGGCCAATTCAAAGTATTTACCAAATTAAAATTTGTCACTCACTTGCATTCTGTCCTTACTAGGATAGGGCGAGGAGTAGTGGAATGAGGCAGATTTATCTGTGATTGTAAGTATGTATGTATGTACATGTAAGTATGTATGTATGTATGTATGGTATATATGTATGTATGTAAATCAGCTCCTTGGGTACTGCTGGTCTTGCGTTACCTCAGGGAGTTTGACGCCCCTGCCCTGCAGAGTTGTAAACCACTGCCTTGTGGTACAGGTTCTTGACAGAACCGAAGGCTAAGGGGGCAAACCCTAAACAGAAAACCATGACACTGTGGCAGCATCAAGGGCGGTTGATGTATGGAACTCCCAACATCTCCCGACCAGCCACTGCAGGGACAAATAGTTTTGCGCCTGTCTGGACATGTTCTTGCCGGTGTGAGACCTCTATTTGCTCCCCGAGAGAGTGCTGCTGGTAACTGAGAGGTGAACATGTCCTTTGTTTATACTCCCATTATACTCTTCATTTTATAGATCACATATCTATAACTTATTTTGAGTAAATTTTCATATTGATCCCGCCAGCTAATGCCTTCCAAAATGGCGGCATGGACCTGGTCTAGAAGCAGCCGATTGTGAGTACCATAGTTCCAAGGTCACATCCATCTCAGTGTGGAATAATATAATAACCCCCCTCCCCCACCCCCTCAACTCCACTTCACGACCATGATGGCGGCCAGCGTGGTGGAACAGTACTGAGGATGTAGGCTTGGACTGGTACGCCGGCGCACACCTTGGTGGCGCCACCAGCTATGGCGGTTTTGGCAGCGAAGGTGTTTTCTCTATGGGCGCAGGTAATAAGGCGAAGGAGATAGGTAGATAGGTAGGTAGATAGGTAGGTAGATGTCACCGGGCGAGGGAGGGGGTGTGACTGCTGCTGGTATGTGGGTCAGGTGTGGTGTGGAAATGGCGTGGAGGAAGGAGTGAAAAATAAAGAAAGAAATGTATTTTGTGAAGACGCCCACGCCGGTATTAGAATCGGTCCCCTGTCCGGCCCATCCCGGACTGTTAATACACAACTTGTACACCGTGGTATTTGGGGTTGTGTTGAATGAGGTCATGGATATTTCCCGGGCAGTTATCGCTTCCGCAACCACACGCGTACTTGGTTTAAAGTTGCATGGTCCGATGAAATATAATTTTGTCAAAATTAAAATAACTACTTACATTTGATCCTATATATCCACCTTAGATACTGGTGTATTAGCTAATGATTTGGGACAGCATACAAAGAGTTCAGGCGCAAAACCCCATAAACGCCAATCCAAATATTGACATAAACATTGTTCCCAACCCTTCAAAAGCTTCACTTTTTACATTCCTATTTGGGACCAGACGGGATGGCCGACTGAGTTAGAGCGTCCACCTCCCGTGTTGGTAGATCGTGGGGTCGTGGGTTCGAACCCTGGTCGAGTCAAACCAATGACTTTAACATTGATACTTGTCGCTTCCTAGCCAGGCGCTCGGCATTATTAGGACAGGGCAAGGACTGGTGTACTCAGTGTCAGGATAATGTGACTGATCAGGTCACCCATTTGGACAGCACTATAAAGTCGCCATGAATGCGCACTGTCACAAGTCGGTACCCTTCCTGATATGACCTTAGATGTTGCTAGGATGTAGAACAACAACAAACAACATTCCTATTGTTGTGTTCGTTGCTACATAAACATTTCATTACAAGCAAAGTGGAATTAATGAGAATTAAAATTAGCTGCAAGTAAAATTGTTTATTTTAATCCTTTTTTTTATTGTCGTTTATGTGGTGTTTGCACCTGAATTCTTCATATACAGAATAACCAGTGAATTTATAAACTTACCCCTTTGGACACTCACTTTGAAACACCCATTATGCAGGGAGGCCATTAACCAATTAGGCCTTCTCCAACCAAGTTGGCCTACTGTGCAGGGCCATACCTAGAGCAGTACGCATATCCTTGGCGGTCTAAATGTATGTGAGGATGCGCACGCATGTGTTTTGCGCGCATTTGTTTTAAATTTGTCAGTTACACTGTATATAAAAGGAAAACGTTTTTTTTTGTTATTGAATGTAAAAAGGAGTGAACCATATGGAGTGAGATATGTGCATATGAAAGTTTTTGACAGCAACTGTTCTGGTCATGCGTTATCGTTTGGATGGGATCCATCGCAAATGCACCGTGTTCTGGGCTTAACACTATGGCAGCAGCCGTTCCGCAGTGCATGCGCCAGCAGAGGGCTCAGGATCGCAGAGCGCGCAGTTCATCATAGGCGAGTGTAGAAACTGATATGGTGCTATGACCCCAGGCCGTCCTCCGGTGCATACGCTGTGGAACGGTGCATTTGCGATGGATCCCATCCCAACGATAACACATAGGCATGACCAGAACGGCTGCTGCAATCATAGCATTAAACCCAGAAACCTGCACCATTGCGGCAGATCCCGTCAAACCATTAATCCTCAGGCCCAGCTGAATCATAGATTGTGCAGTTTGTCATAGGTGAGTGTAGAAACTGATATGGTTCTACTACCCCGGGCCGTCCTCTGGCGCATAATACACTGTGGAATGGCAGCTTCCATCACAGCGTTAAGCCAAGAACCCGGAGCATTTGCGACGGATCCCGTCCAAACGATAACGCATAGGCACGGCCAGAACAGCTGCTGCCATCATACCATTAAACCTGGAAACCTGTGTATTTGCGGCGGATCAAATTAACCTTTCTACAAAATGATATTTTGTTTAAAACCCTAGTGCCACAGGCCTAGGCACCAATCCGTTCCCAGAATGTTCACACCCCAAACAGAAATACTTACCTACAGCCCTGTCAGGTTCCAGGATTAGTAGGTCATCTCACATCACGTAAAGTATTCCGATAATCAGCAGAGGGTGGAAATGGAAATTCTCTCTTATTATTCTGTGTGGGCAGCCAAGAGTGTGTGTATATGATGGTTGCGTATGTGTATATATATATATATATATATATATATATATATATATATATATATCCTACATATATATATATATGTATACATATACATACGCAACCATCATATACACACGCTCTTGGCTGCCCACACAGAATAATAAGAGGAATTTCCATTTCCACCCTCTGCTGATTATCGGAATATTTTACGTGATGTGAGATGACCTACTAATCCTGGAACCTGACGGAGTGAACCATATGGAGTGAGATATGTGCATATGAAAGTATATATATATATTATATATATATAATATATATATATATATATAAATATATATATATATATATTATAATATATATAATATGATATATTATATATATATGGCTTGGTCCATACTTGAGGGCAGGTAATTATAGATATAGGGATGATTGGCAGGTCTGGGTGAGTGCACTCAGGGCCTGGCTCTCTGCTGAGGTAGGGGTCAATGCACACAGGGGTCAAGGTTGGTGGTGGCCACAGGTCAACCAGCTCTGGTGGTGGGCAGACCACTGGTCGTCATGGTAACCATAAATGTGGAGTCCCTATTGGAGGAAATGGGAATACTGCATCCCTATTGATTGAAGTGAATGGCATGATCCTATACCAAGAATCCATGTACTATATATAATAAACCAGGGGGCTAGACTCTCTCTCTTAGACTTTAGTTTCTTCCTTTCTCTGTATTGTTTTCCTCATAGCCTACATACACAGCCACATATTGAGCATTAGATTCTACAAACTGGTGACCACGACGGTTGTTAGCACACAGTGTTGATTTGACACAAGATACTTGCTGGTGCTGGTGCTTTTTTGGAGCGCTGTAGATCTTTAAAAGCGTACGGCAAGTCTGTTCCCCTATTAAACGGGTCAGACAGAGGGGCGTTACGTAATTGAATTGACTTGATCGAACGTATAGTTACTCTTGCTGACGTTTCAGACCTGGACATTATTCGCTTTGCTTTGTCCAATGCAACGGGAACACCGCATGAGGTTCTTTTCACTGCTTTTCAGCATAACAATGCTAGGTCCTGGAGAAAAATTAAGGAAGTGATAGCGTCTACTCTTTTGACAGCTGATGAACGTAGTCATTTGAAGGGAGTAATGATGGCTATGAAACACAGGAGGGGGAAACAGTAGCTGCATACTGTCAGCGTTTTAAGACTGCAGCAGCGAAAGGCTGGGATCTCCCAAGTGCAGTTTTTGGTACTGACACCTTCGAAATTCTCCTTTCGAGATTTCTCGACTCCTTACTTGATGATAATACCATGTGGTATGTGGAAACGAACTGACCAAAAACTCTTGAAGAAGCTTTCGAAATGTCTATTCTCAGTGATAGGTCTGTTATCAGGCAGCAGAGACACACAAAATCATGTCTACGGAATTTAGCTATTTGTAAGCAAATAGTCTAAATGGTACTTCTTTAGATCTTTCCAAGTCTTTCTCTTCTTCCAGAGGTTCTAAATCCTCTGGTTCAGATATTCAGGTCATGATGTCACTGCAAGGTGAAATGAAGTCTCTTAGGAGTGCATAAGTAACTTGCCGTTAGGCAGTGGAGTTTCTGAGCATTCGGCGATTGACGCTGTGAACGCTGCCACACATCTAATTCCTACTGTAGGTATAGCATATATTTCTATTTACGATACGTTATGTCCTTTCTTTGTAGTAGATTCACTGAGCTTTGATATGCTCATGTACAGATGTAATGGAAATTTGTGCAGCTGAAAGATAAATTTGTTTCCTTGTGTGATATTCTACATCCGTGGATAGGTTTAGAGACTATAAATAGAGGAATTGCAGGGATAGTTCTAAAATTAGAGTATTGGAAGATACAATTTCCTTCTTTATTTCCTGAGTCTGATGTTAAACTCAGAGCTACTAAGGTTGTAGAAATGCATATCAATACAGGTAATGCATATCCTGTCAATCAGAGACCTTATAGGATACCTTTGAGGAAACAACATCTTGTGGAAAAGAAATTAAATAGAATGCTTGAAGATGACATTCAAATTGTAGTCCTTGGGCTTCACCAGTCACTATAGTGCTGAAAAAGGATGGTACCATTTGTCTTTGTGGGGACTATCGTAAGCTAAATGCAGTGACAACTAAAGATGCTTATCCTCTGCCCAGGATACAGGATATTTGTTATCAACTTCATGGAGCTAACATTTTTTACCACTATAGGCCTAAAATCTGGTTATTGGTAAGTAATGGTAGATGAGGAAAGTAGACCTAAAACAGCTATTAATACGCATATTGGACTATTTCAATTTAAGCACATGCAATTTGGATTAACTAATGCACAAGCTGTTTATCAAAGAATGATGAATGTTATTTTTAGTTTTTGCGAAAATCTTGTTTGATTTATTTAGATGATGTCGTGATATCATAGTGAATGAATCTGGACCTTTGTAGCGGAAATATGATCCTGGATACATTGCAGTTAGAGCACTGGGTTCGGTTATGACCGTGGTTGAGCCGAAGAGTGATCGAAAAATTGTTAATCGAGAAAAGGTTCGAATAGTTGATTCTAAAATTAATTGGGATGCTTTGGCACCTAGATTAACTCGTATGGAGAGGTTAAAAGGTAGTAGGCAACCTTTGCCATTCGATCCAATTGTTTTTGGCCAGGATAAACAAACTAATGTATTTTTGTTTGATAAAACAAAACAAAAACCTAAAATAATACATTCTCGTAATATTGGTACTGGACCAGCAGGTACATTGAACAGAACCGCTTGTTGCTAGTTGTACTGTAATATACAGAATTGACCAATCACAGCAAAGAATGCCGTGGACGGCAGAATGCTTCGGCTCTGCCAGATGGTAACATTCTTTGTTTGGGTGCCACTAATCGGGAATGATTGCGCCATACCTAACCATTGCGCTAATACGAAGCATGAACTAAAAATAGTGCAAGTCGACAGCTTTCGAACTGATCGACTGGGTTTACAAGGTTTAGTCATAAGATATGTTTATGTTCCTAACCAAACTTACGCCATAGTTTTCGCGTAGTGATGTAAGTTGCACCACTAATAAACATTGGTCGTAATGTTTGCATTGCATTTGATTCGCGGCAAAGGAGGAGTGCCCCCTCTCTCCTCCTGCCTGCCGCGGCCACTGACCATTGGGTTACATAATGCCCCCTTATAACCCAGGCCTGCTGCTGCCTCCAACCACTCCGCCTCTAGCCGCCTCCAGTAGCGCTCCCCTGCCATATTTCTTGTTATTCTATCATGACATAGACAGTAAAACGTACACCGAGGGTGAGCGTGATGTCACACTAACAATTAACAGATGATCTCTTTTCCCATTGACTTTCTAATTATCTAGGTTAATTGTTTGTAGCCAGGTCTAGTGCAGGTGTGCACTTGGCGTGCAATTGGCGTATTACATAACGTGGCAGACACAAGGTTGTGATCGGCTGATCGAGCTGAAACTTGTTTATCTACTGGAAAACCTCTGAACTGTCACAGTAATGATGGAAATGCTCTAGGTTCATTAAAACTGTACACCCTATAGCTCTGTTTTTTATATTTTTTTATTATTTTTTTTATTGAGGCTGTATTTATACTGTCCATAGCATGTAAGCCCAGGTACCCAGGCTTGTTTTCAATGCTGGCCAGCTGTAGTGTTGGTATTGTCTTATCAAACAGTAGCCGCTGATAAGTTATTTGATTGTCTGCATTTCAGTAGCAGATAGATGTTAGTGTTTTGGGGTTTTCTTGGGAAGAGTTTTCCGCTTTTTTCTACTTAATTCTATACTAGCCTATTTTAGTAACCCAAGCTCTTAAAACTTAGGTGCTCTGGATCCGTTTTCGGGGTAGACTAAGCAGGTGGAGAAGTGAAACGCTGGATGCGGAGACAAATGCAAGAAATCAAATATGTTGCATGCTAGTGCTTGAGAGACAGCATTGAGTATGTATTAACTGTTCTAGTTCCAAAAATCTTACTCAGCAGGTGCGTGGAGGACCAAGACCGCATGACACAGCACCTTGATTCATGCATTACCATAATAATCATAGTAATTTCTGAATCCTGAAAATTTATTTCAGACTGCTAATCTATGTACTCTTTTGATACTCATCGTACTCACTTGGGGAAAAGTGAATGCGAATAGCAGATACTTCTATTCGGGAAGGGGTAACTTTTTCGTGATATACGGTATCCGTTTATAAATAATCAGACCCATGGCACAGGGGTCTATTCTTATCGGATGTGGCCGCGCACGCGAAGCAACTACCGTCGAGCTGTTGAAGCGAAATTTAACAAAACGTGATGTACATGAGAATGTTGTCACACATAAGGTTCTTTTTGTTGTGGTTGACAAAAGATCGGCGTGGGCAATGTGTGCTCAACCTGTAGGTGGACATGTTACACCTCCCGTTCCGTCTAGCAGTACAGTCAGCTCAAACCACCGTGCCCTAGTTTACTCGATCGGCAGATGACCTGGCCGAATGGGCAAGTCATTGTTTTTCTGATCTGCAGTGGCAGATTTCAGTTTCAATTGGCTGAATTGGACTTGCGCAAGTAGTTTTGCCACTTGGGGAAGTAGAACATTCAGTCACTTGCCCAAGTGGGGGGAAAAGTTGCTGTCCTACCCTGATGTCACTTCCTATTTGGTCAATTCACAACTGATTCCTAATTATTGTCATAGAATTTCTTTCAACTCTCCCATTAGTAAGAATATACCCCTCACCTGATATATGGCATAGAGCGTTCAGCACGGGAACTAAATAAATTGAAGATGTCTACTTATTACTATAGAGTCTGACTGCGCAGATCTCGGTAAACATCATTTTCCTCAGTCGGTGTTTGTGTTTGTCTGTGTGGTGGGGTGTGTGTGTGTGTGTGTGTGTGTGTGTGTGTGTGTGTGTGTGTGTGTGTTGGTGGTGGTGGTGGTGGTGTGTAGGTGTCTGTGGTTGTGTAAAAGAAACAAAAACCCACAAAGAAAAGACATCCACTACATTACAGTGCACACTCCTGCCTCCAGTCAGAAATGGGCGTATTTTCAATGAAACTACACGCGATTCAGTCAGTTTGATTGAGAGCAGACGACATTTCAGCCGAGCAGACGATCAAAATAAGGTGGCGCGGGTTCGGAGAACTCGGCCTGGTCGGCCGGCTTTGTCTTGGGCGATGCCTCATTCCCATTGGACCAGGACCGGCCGCACACCATCGGAGAGAAAATCCCTAAATTCCTCCACCCATCACACACTCTACTCCTTATTTGGTGGTGGTGGTGGTGGTAGTGGTGGTGGTGGTGGTTGCAGGGGGCAAGGGTCTCGTTATGAAAAGCCTCCTTTAAAGTGCATATTCCAATAAAAATCCACAAATTTTCAAAAGCAAAAAGATGTAAACCTACATATCCAACTTAGCTTCTGGTACAATTGTTAAATTACATAGTCCGATGGCTTTTGAATTTTTCCTATATTTTCTTTTATAGATAAATATATCAGGTTGACAATAATGATCTACTATTCATTTCTTGCTGCATAGAAGGGCATACTACTATTAGTACCAGATTAATTTAAAAGAACCTGTCAATGCTTAAGCCTATATTAGTTTTGACAATCAGGCCAACTGCATGTTGCATGTTTACACTTCAAATGTCTCCTAAATTAGTCATTTTAAATTTAGGTTACTTCAAACTAAAGTAAATTTGATTATAAGGTAGGGCTATGTAATGAGAGAGAAACAGACGAGAGGTGGGTCAGTCACTTTTATTGTGCGACATGGCGAGCATAATAAACAGGCTTACCGGTAAAGTTTGAAATCGAGTAGCAGACTGACTTAGGCCTGCCCGTTCCGCAGCGTTGCCGGGGCAACAGGGGAAAATCGAGGCAAGTCAGCGATTAGACATAATAACTTAGTGTACACGGTAGATTAATAATAGTAATAATAATAATAAGAAATATATACTCCGCCTACTTATATACGCATAATTAATTATACATCCCATAATGACGAACCTAATAATATATATTTATCTCAGGAAATAACAGAAACTCAAAGCCATCGAACTATGCAACTTTAATGCAGGTCAAATATGTTTTGTTGTTGTTAGTGATCATATTATTACAATCCGATCCCTCTCCCAATACCCCAATTTTCTTCTCATTGTTTAAACAAATTAAATGTCTATATAGTGTTGCTGACAGTAACACGTGCTCACTGATTATATATCCCTTCCAATTTCAGTGGCCGCCATGTCTGATAAAACAGAGAGTGGGTGGCCAATGTGGCATCACGTTTTTATTATTCTGGCTATTCGGCAAAACATGTACAAATTTGACTATAAATGTATATTTTTACTTCATAATATGGCTACAGTTTGAGGGCGAATGTCATTTAATTAATAAATCCCTTAGCGCAATAATATCAGTTAATATATTGAAACTATTATAATTATTATATTATATTTATATGGAAGAGTAGGACCGAATATGTAAGAGCGCATGCTGACTTCCTGAGCAGGAGGTCGTGGGTTTGAACCCCAGCCGAGTCAAAGTCAATGACTTATAGCATTGATACTTGTCGCTACCTGGCTTGCTACTCAATATTACTAGGATAGGGCAAGGACTGGTTTGCTTAGTATCAAGATAATGTGACTGGGTGGGATATCGGGCCATGTGGTGCCAATGGCCTGGTCTCTCAGTTGGACAGCACAATAAAGTCGCCCTTAGTGCGCACGGTTACAAGTCAGCTCTTGTACTCAAATGACCATAGATGTTGCTAGGATGTAAAACCTCAACAAACTAAATTATCCATGTATAGTTTCTATTGTATCGCAAACTACTGAGGTAGTGTTTCTTAGATGTTGTAGATCTGTTTTACATCGTGGCAACATCTAAGTTCATATCAGGATGGGTACCGACACACTCATGGTGACTTTTATAGTGCTGCCTCATTAGGAGACCAGGCCAGCGCCACCATGCCCCAATATCCCACTCAGTCATATTATCCCGATACTGAGCTAACCAGTCATTGCTCTATTCTAGTTATCAGGCTAGGTAGTGACAAGTATCAATTCTGTATGTCATTGGTTTGATTCAACCAGGTTTTCGAACTCCCGACCTTCTGCACGGGAAGCCAGCATTCTTACCGATTCCACTACCACGCCCGCTATGCATGATAATTGATATATATTATATATATATTATATTATGTATCACAGATTACTATGGTATTCTTTCTTATAGTTGCATAGTCTGATGGTTGTGAGTTTCTGTAATTTTTCTCAGTTTGTGTCCATGCGGGTCAAAGGCAAGATCTACCGTGCAATCATGCTATCCACCCTACTATATGGAGCCGAGGCTTGGACAGTGTACAGACGACAGGTGAAAAAGATGCATGCCTTCACGATGCGACATCTGCATTCAATCATGAGGCTAACCTGGAAGGACAAAGTTACAAATAAGGAAATACTCGAACGGACGGGGCTACCCTCTATGGAAGATCTTCTGATCAAAAAGAATCTCCGATGGACTGGACACCTCATGAGGATGTCATCAGACAGGCTACCAAAGCAGATCCTCTATTCTCAACTGTCTTCTGGTTACAGAAAGAGAGGGCACCCTCATCTCCGGTTCAAGGATACCATCAAGAGAAACCTGAAGCTGAGAGACATTAAGACCGACTCATGGACATCACTCTCACAGCAGAGAGCTAAATGGAGAGCGGCAGTCAAGTAATGAAAACAGTCTTTGTCGCATCGCGACCGACAGCATGATGATGATGATGAATTTTTCTGAGATAAATATAATAAATAGATTGTGCTAATCTACCTTATGCTAGGTACACACCTACCGTATATGATCGTTTTTCCGCACCCACCTACCGTATACGATCTAAAACTGCCCAAAAATCGTGAGGTGTGCACTCCCCTAGCACACCTACCGATTGCGATTCACGACGAAAAACTAATTTTTAGGGCTAAAACGGTAGGTGTGTACTATCATTACGATTGCGATTCGCGATTCGAAAAATGAATCGGCCCGTTTTCAGTTTTAAGCGGGTCAGGAGTTTTAGTGCGCGAATCCTATACGGTAGATGTGTACTTGGCATTATTTTAGTTTGAAGTAACTTATATTCTAAATGGCTAACCTTTGAGATATTTAAAGTATAAACATGTCAAATTAGTTTTGGCAAGCACACCAAAACTCGGACACCAAAGGCTTCTGCAGTAACAGGTCCTATCAAATGGCTCAGTATTCACTTATATATGGCAAGAAATGCTTAATAAGTGTACAGTATCTAAGTTAGATACGTAGACTAAAATCTGAGATAATTGCTTTGGTTTTGAAAAGTTGATGCTTCATCACACTATGCAGCTTTAAAACCTCCCCAACAACACAAGTAACTAGATACTTATTCCGCTGTCATTCAGATCGGGCCGGATATAACTGATGCGTCGCGTAGGGTATAAACAAAATGGCCGACCATATGCGGTTTGCAGCCAGCCATCCAGCCCACTGCGCGTCTGTCCCGCACGTGTTTGTCGTTGAAGCGGGTTCCGTTGGTTTTGAGGCGCCTTGTCGCTGCTGCTGCGTTCCCACTGTCAGGTCACATGACTTAATTTGTTCCACGTGGTCCTGTCACGAGGGGTGACAGCGCGGGAAAACGGCCCGATCCGGTAGCACTCAGCAGTCATCGGCCCGGCAGGAGGGTGGTACACGGAGTGGGGGCGGGGGTGGGGGTGTATGTGGGGGAGGGGGAATGTTCGGAAAGGGGATCCGTGGATGGGGGGGTGGGTGGGGTGGGGGGTAGGAGGGAGGGTGGTCAAATTTCTGGGTGAAAACAACCAAACATCTCATAGTGAATCCCCCGCCTAACAAATCGGGGGGGGGGGGGGGAGGGGTTGCACGGAAAGGGGGTGCGTGGATGGATCGGGGGGGGGGGGGGGGGTAGGAGGGAGGGTGCTCAAATTTCGGGGTGAAAACAACTTAAAGCTGCATAGTCCGATGAAAAACACCAAATTTTCAAAACCAAAACAATTATCTAGATTTGATTCTACATATGTAACTTAGGTACTGATGCACTTATCAAACATTTGTTATCAGTATCACACAGAACGGAATACGAGCCATGTTACTAGAACGTGTTACTGCAGAAGTGTATGGTGTCAGAGTTTTGGCAAGCTTTCCAAAACTAATTTTACATGGTTACACTTCAGATATCTCAAAAGTTAGCCATTTAAAATCAAAGTTACTTCAAACTAGAGTAAGGTAGATTATAACAATCAATTTAATATATTTATCTCAGAAAAATGACAGAAACTCAAAACCATCGGACTGTGCAACTTTAACATCACGTAGTGAATCCCCACTCCTAAAATAAATTTGCTTAAAGCAGCCAGACAAGCCAACCCCGTTACAACCTAAAAGGGTTGCGGGGGGGGGGGAGTTATTGGGGTTTCAGCCTCTAGCACCGTATGACGTGAGATCACAGCAAGATGGTTACCATCTTTCTGGCTTTATTGTGCTGCTCCACTGCAGTACCATATACCACTAGCACCATGCAATCGTATCCTACTCAATTATCCTGACACTAAGCCAACCAGACTTTGCTCTGCCCTATTAATACGGGTATTGTGAGTTCCACTTTTAATTTTTTAAATTTTTTATTGAGGCTGTATTTATACTGTCCATAACATATAAGCCTGGGTATTCAGGCCTGTTTTCAATGCTGGCCAGCTGTAGTGTTGGTGTTATCTTATCACACAGTAGCTGCTGATAAGGTATGCTGCCTGCATTTCAGCAGCAGATAGATAGTTGGTTGGTCTGGTTTATCAGGAAGGACTGTAGCTGAGACAGTGAGGGTCAGCACGCCGGGTCACAGATACAGGCTACCCGCGGAAGGTAGAAGTGTTGAATACACATACAGTGATACACAAAGTAGTGTATTATCTAATTTAAATTATTTCTGAGAACAATTTCACTGCAATCTGCATTAGAAACAAATGTTTGTTTGTTTGTTGGTAGTTTTACGTCCTAGCAACATCTAAGGTCATATCAGGACGGGTACCGACATGTGACAGTGCACTTATGGTGACTTTATAGTGCTGCCCCACTGGGAGACCAGGCCACCAGCACCATGACCTGATATCCCACTCAGTCACATTATCCTGACACTGAGCCAACCAGTCCTTGCCCTATCCTAATAATGCCGAGCGCCTGGCTAGGAAGCGACAAGTATCAATTTTTAAGTCATTGGTTTGACTCGACCAGGGTTCGAACCCATCATCCCACAGTCTACCAACACGGGAGACGGACGCTCAAACTCATTCGGCCATCCTGTCTGGTTTAGAAACAAATGTATGGCAAGAACCATACCAAATTTGATTATCAAAATGCATGTGGGTTATAGGTGCAGATTGAGTAGTTGACTCAGGGAAGGATAGTACTGGGAAGGGAGTCTGCTGAGGGGTCACCAACCCCAACTTGTGGCATATAACCTGAAGCCGCGACTCGGCGTGTTGGGTCTCAACATCAGTGGAACTCTATTTTGTCCATTGTTTTTCTACTATTGATTTGTAAGGTCCATATCAGGATATATCTACAGGACTACGGCACCTCATTCCCAAGTGGTCACCCATCCACATTCTTAAAGGCTCAACATTGCTTCAAGCTGCATAGTCCGATCGGAAGCAACTTTTATTTTAAATGGCTAACTTTGGAGCTATGTGAGTGAGAACATGCGAAACTAATTTTGGCTGAATGAATTGAACCTCTTCTCCCCTTGTGGGAGGTCATAGAATTTGAAACCCAGGTTTGAACATTGGCTGAGTAAAAACAATGACTCAGCAATGACTTTCATCCCTGATTCATAGTGCAACGGATTGAAATTAATCAATCTTATACTTATACTTATACTTATCCTCTTCTGCCTAAGAAATTAGGCATCAATGCCTGTTAGCAGCTTTGGCCTGTCTAAGTGGGACCTAGTGAAATTATAGTTTTCGTGCGGCGAGCGCTGACTGTATCGGTAAATTACTCAGTGCTTATCGAGGCATCCTTTGAAAGAGTTTAAGCTTGGGGCATTCACTACATCAGCTGGTAATCTGTTCCAAGTGGCTCTTTCAGTGAGGAAATTTTGACAAACTTGCTTGTTAGTTCTGGGTCTGACGATCTTCTTATTATGCCCTCTGGTTATCAGACCGTTTGTTGGCTCGAGTATGATGTACCGGTTTGTGACTGTATAAGTTCCGCTGAGGTGTTTGTAGATCTCAATGAGGTCTGCGCGGGCCCTTCTGTAGTATAGGCTTGGCAGGTTTAGTGCTCGTAGTCGGTCTTCGTAAGAGAAATTCTTCAGGGTTGGTACTAGGTGAGTTGCGCGCCTCTGTACTCTCTCGAGAAGTTCACAGTCCTTCCTGTACATTGGTGCCCATGCTGGGCAAGAGACGATTTCCACCACCAACCCACCCACTGAGGGAAGTGGAAGAACTAACATTGTGGGTAGCTTCTCACTGTGCAGCACACTCTGTAGAAAAGGTCTTATAGACGATAACCACCACCAACTTACAGCAGTGCTGAGAACAATTATTGTGGGTAGCGGCTCGCTGTGCAGCACACTCAGTGATAAAAGTCTTTAAAGAGGATTTCTATCACAAACGCGCCCTCTGATGGCAGTGGGAAGAACTAATGTGTATAGTAGCTCACTGCACATTCCCACAGACAAGGTTTATTGGCATGCAGTTTGGGCTATTTTCTGATCCAACCTGTGGTCCACAAATAGTTCATCAAAGGCTGTGGTATATATGCTGTTCTATCTTTGGGAACATGCATATAAAAGACCCCTTGCTGCTTATCAGAAAGAGTAGCCTATGTGGCGGCAGCAGGTTTCCTCCAAAGAAATATGCCAGAATGACCATATGTTTGACGTCCAATAGCCGATGATATGAAAATCAATGTGTTCTAGAGCTGTCGTTAAATAAAACAAGCTTTACTTTAAGTTTATTGGTGTGGCACCATTGCATATATGTTGGTGAAGCACTCATTTACTGTTTGTTGTCATATAGCGGCTGTCCAAGTTACAGGATGGAACACCTACCTATGCACCGGCCCTTTATTATATTATTACCTACCTATGCACTGGCCCTTTATTATATTATTTATAATAATTTCTCGACCTTGAAGAAGAGACGTGAGAATGGCAGTGCGTTGAACTAATTTGAGTAGAAGCTCATTGCACATGCTCCACAGGCAAGGTTTATTGACATCATTTAAGAATATACTATTTGACCCCACAATACCCATTTCTTTTCTCAAGAGATCAGTGAGCCCCCAGTGGAAAACTTCCCGTGTAGTATTCTGATATGATCCAGTAGTTCCTGTAAACGCTGCTAGGGCGATCTGTGTATGGAGTGGCACCACTGCATATATATGTTGGTGAAACGCTCATTTACTGTTTGTTGTCACATGGCAGCTGTCCGGGTTCCAGGCCGGAACACCTCCCTACACTCCGGCCCTTTATCATACTATTTATAGCAATCGCTCAGCCTTGAAGGAGAGACGTGAGAATGGCAGTGCATTGAACTAATGTATAATGTAGAAGGTCATTGCACATGCTCCACATGCAAGGTTTATTGACATATCATTTAAGAATAATATATTTGACTCTGGAACACCCATAGTTTTCTCAAGATGAGTGAGCCCCCAAACCCCAGTGGAAAGCTTCTCGCGTAGTATTCTGATATGATCCAGTAGTTTCTGTAAACGCTGTAAAAACCAAAACATTTATCTAGATTTGATTCTATATATTCAACTTAGAAACTGGTGCACTTATTAAGCATTTGTTGCTGCATAGAAGGGCATAATAAGTCAATTAATAGAACCCATTACTACTGAAGTCTATGGTGTCAGAGTTTTGGTGTGCTTGCCAAAATTATTTTGGCATGTTTTGATGTCAAATATCTCTAAACTTAGCCATTTAAAATTAAAGTTACTTCAAACTAAAGTAAAGTGGATTATAACGATTAGTATAATATATTTATCTCAGAAAATAGCAGAAACTCAAAAGCATCGGACTATGCAACTAAGAAGTTCTCAGAAAAATTAAAAATAAGAAAAGCTTGTTTGCCACTATACAGACAAAGAAACTTATTTATTTTGGCCACATCATTCATCAGAGTTCAATATACCGTACATTGTTGGAAGGGAAGGTGAATGGCAGCAGAGGGAGAGGGAGACCAAGAACATCATGGTTTACAAATATTTCACAGTGGATAGGCTTGAATTATTCACAGTCTATCAGAACAGCACAACATCGGGACAAGTGGAGAACCATTGCATCCAACCCTCGACTAGAGGACGGAACTATTGATTGATTGATGCAACTTTAAGTGCTCATTTACCATTTGTTGTCACATGGCGGCCGTCCGGGTTCCAGGCCGGAACACCTACCTACAGACTGGTCCTTTATTATACTATTCATAGTGATCGTTCAACCCTGAAGGAAAGATATGAGGATCAACAACTACCTGACCTCTGAGACATGATGTGCTGTAAAACTTAACATCTATCATGTGTGCAATTTATTGTGGACAATTGATCTCCCTCATTCCACTGCTCCTTTCCCTATCCTATTAATGCAGAGTGCCAGGCTAGGGAGTGACAAATGATCAATTTTTAGAATTGTTAAGTAATTGGTTTGACTCGGCTAGGGTTTGAACTCTATGGGTTCGAATCCCATGACTTCTCACATTACAAAATGGACACTCAACTCATTCAGACAGCTCATGTGATTGACCCATGAAAGCATGCAATTTTCTAAACCAAAGCACAAATCTAGATTTTATCTGTATGTCCAACGTGGTACTGATGCACGCATTAAACATTTATTGCTCTATACATGCATGCTAAATCAATTTAATGAACCCTGTCACTGTTGAAGCCTATGGAGTTTAATGCTTAAAGTATGTGCATGCCAAAATTAATTTAGCATGTTTTCACTTCAAATAGCTCTTAAGTCAACTCTTTGAAATAAAAATTACTTCATATTAAAATTTAAAAGAATGTTAATTATAATGATCAACCTAATATATGTATCTAATAAATATGGCAGAAACTCAAAATCATCAGACACTGCACTGGCTTCATGTACAGAAGGTCGGCCGAGTTACAAAATTGATACTTGTCGCTATCTAGCCTGGTGCTCAGCATGAAAGACTGGTTAGCTCAGTATCAGGATAATGTGACTATGTGGAATATCAGGTTGTGTTGCTGGTGGCTCGGTCTTTTGGTGAGGCAACACTATAAAGTCATCATGAATGGACACTGTCACAAGTCGGTACCTGTCCTGATATGATCTTAGATGTTGTTATGACGTGAAATCCCAACGGGAACCAGTGGTCCAAAACTGGTTCATCAAATGCTGTGGTATGGGTTGTCCTGTCTGTGGGAAAGTGCATATAAAAACACCCCTTGCTGCTTCTTGGAAAGAGCCTATGGGTGGCAGGTTTCCTCCAAAGAAATATGTCAGAATGTCGATAACAAAATTAATGCGCTCTAGAGGCATCGTTAAATAAAACAAGCTTTACTTTAACTTTTTTTTAAAAGCCCATCATGATATAGGGAAGGGGAAGGGTGTGAAAACATGATATGGGGAAGGGTATGAAAATGGGAAGAAGACAAGATGGCCACTGCAACTTTCAATTACACAAGTGCCATGTAAATCTGAAGGTTGTGTTGACACTGTGTAAATATACCACAGCTTTAAAAGTCTTTGATTCTTCGCGCTTTCCCAGACTGTGTTGTGTACTTGTACATGATAACACGGTAGATTGAATGCTGTCTAACAATGCAGGTAGCTAGATCATCCTCTTAGGAGTGATTAAAAAAAGAAAACACCTCCAAAACAGGAAGGAAATAATAATAAAAAATATTAAATAAAAGAAGCATCCTTAAGCCCAGGTTGAATACCATTGACACAAATTGTTTCTGTGAGGAGCCTCAGAGGTTAGAGTGGGTGAATGTATGCCTGCTCACATCTGATATTTCTACTTAATTGAAAAATATAAACAACCTTATCATATATGTATATACTGCATATATATCTACAGTAAAACCTCTCTAAATCGACCGAACATGGGACCGACTTTAAATGATCAATTGAGGGAGGTGGTCGGTTTAGGGAGTTTGTTTATCGTTGCAATGGTATCGTATGGGCGATCGTTTGGGACCCAAATAAAGCGATCGATATAGGGGAGTGGTCGAATTGTGGAAGTGGTCAGTTAGATGCTTTACTGTGTGTGTGATTGCGTGCATATGTGTGTGTATATATATATATATTACCTCAGTACTACGCCTCTGGCTACTTGTAGTCCAGGGAGAAGGAAGCACATCCGGGTCCAGCAATTAGCATAATCTACTCACAACGGGATGAGGTTTGTTGAGTAGCTTTGGCAGTTTTTCTATATTAACTACTAAAAAAACAGGTTAGTATCTTTTTAACTGGTGACCTTATGGTAGTTCATGATAGCATTCACATACATCAAGTTTTATAACTTTTTAGTTTTACAGTTAATTACGATGTGTCGTAACATCGGTAGAACAATACAGCCATTGTTCATTGATATGACCTCCATTGCCAAACGGAGAGATGTTTGGCAGGAGCTACTTCATCGTTAGGATTTAGACCAGACGGGGTGGCCTAATGAGTTGAGCATCCGTCCCCTGTTTTGGGAGATCGGGGGATCCGAACCTATGAGTTTGTGGGGTCGAATCCTGGTCGAGTCAAACCAATGACTTAAAAATTGATATCTGTTGCTTCCTTGCCTGGCGCTCGGCATTATTAGGATAGGGCAAGGACTGGTTGGCTCAGTGTCAGGAAAATGTCACTGAGTGTGATATCAGGTCATGGTGCCGGCGACCTGGTTTCCCAGTGGGACAGCACTATGAAGTCGCCATGAGTGCCCACTGTCACAAGTCGGTAACCATCCTGATATGACCATAGATGTTGCTAGGACTCAAAAGAAAGAAAGAAAGGAAGAAACAAACAAATCATTAGGATTTATTGCTGGGTCTCTTTAACATTCCCCTATTGTTATTAGGCATACCTCCGAGTCCAGTACTATTTTCTTCAACTTATTGGCAAAGAAAGCCACAGGTGGAAGAAGTTTATGGGACAGAGAGTGTGGGAGGGACTGCTACACTGGTCCCTACCCCTTGTTTGGTTTCGGTTGGTTGTCCATGCTGTTTACCTAGGACAGTCAAATCCCCACACGCCTGTGTTAAATATGGTTTAAATACGGATTAACTCCAGTATGCACATTCTTTGGTTTTGGGTGTTTTGCAGACTCCCAGCTATGTGTAAAATTATCCGATATTTGAGATATGGGCTATGGAGAACTACTCTATAACAAATTGCAAATGGTCTATATAATGGTAGATGGTATGTAAAACCAAAGGCATATGAGGTATATGTGGGGTTGGTGATCCATTGCTAATTAAAGATAGAAATTGTATATTAATATAGATAGTGAGAGAGGGTCACTTCTTGACCTGAGGGAGGGTCACTTCTTGACAGGTGAGAGAGTCTTTAGAACTCTCCTCACATACCTCCTCCCCTCCAAGTGTTATTTATGGATCACTGCACACCAGACACAACAGGGCCCTGTAGCCAGACCTAACCATGCCTTGGTTACAAGGATATTGAACCCTCATTGGTGGATAGAAGAATGCCTGTTAGTGATTGGAAGACTGGATCATGTGATCACCACCATCTTGTTTTCTGAAACTATATATACAATAAATGAAGGAGTCTCACTCTCCTGACTTGCACTCTATATATCTACTTTCCTTCCTTGCCTGTAGTGATTTCCTATTAGCCTATCTACACCACTCAAACTGCCAGCCGTCGACTTTACATATGGCTATGAAGCGGGGTAAAGCTGAGGCATCGCGAGTGCTCAGTGAAGACGACGACCTGTCACCACCGGTACAGGTACAAAGGTCACCAGAACAAAGGGATTGTGAGGAGGCGGGTGGCTCTGAAAACGGGTCGGCTAACCTAGAGGCGCAGATAACGCGTCTCGTGCAACACAAGTTCAAGGAGATGCTTCCCTCTCACCGGCAGGCTACAAGGGCTGCTGAGCCTTTGCACGTTTCGGAAGATTCCGAGTGGGACGATCTTTCTGAAGATCAGGATTCCTCTGATGGCGAATCACTGGAAGAAGTGGTTGTGGATGCACACAAACGCAAACACAAAAAGAAACAGCTGTAAGAAAATCCAAACCACCACTATGATGAAGAAAATGATTCAAGGCCACTTCAACACTTTCAAGCCGGCGGAAGTGATTATGAAGCTGGCAGAAAAGTACACAGGGTCAAAGGAATCCCGGAATCGGCCATCACAGAGATGGACTGTGATGTTAAGCTCAGTGAGGACCGCAAAAAGTTTGAAGGGGTCCTGCACACCGTACATAAGGCAGTACTTGCAACGCTCGCTCCATCACGCCTTTAGCAAATAGGATGATGACCGAGAACAAGTTCTCGTCACTGTGCGAAGAGATGGATGAGGGAATTGTGCTTCTTACAGCAGCCAGCAATTCGAGAACGTCTTTAAGGCAGTCTTTACTGAAGCAGGAAAAGAGGTAGCCAGGTCCAAGAAGGTGTTCAAACAGGTCAAGACCGGAACCAAGTGCGGCAAACAACGAGGCAGGATTTTCGAAGCCGTCGAACCAGACCACAAGGAGGCTGGTTCGGCACAAACTACGGCTATCAGGCCAGAGGAAGGGGCCACAGGCAGTTGTTCGGCTGGAACGAAGGGAACAGACCCTTCAAGAGGGGAGTTCACCTCCCCAGAAACCGTTCCCCCGCCCCGGGAACAAGTAGAGGTTGGAACGCAGACCCCAGTAAGCATTTTTAAAGCGGGAAATGTAAATCATTGTTTTCCGGAATGGAATAACATTACAGATAATTTAGCTATTCTTAGCTTGGTGGATGGAGTGAGAATTTCACTTGTGCAAGGCATACCTTTTCCTTATCGTTTTGATTCTTCAGAACGAGAGGCAGTGAATGTTCAGGTTCACAAATTTTGCGAGAAAGGTATTATAGAACCCACTCTTCATGAGTCTGGGGAATTTATTTGTAATATTTTTACGAGACCCAAGCCAAATGGAGATGTCAGACTAATTTGAGATTTAACAAGGTTAAACAAATTAGTATAAACATTTCAAAATGTTTTCACTGGAAACAGCTAGAGATTTGGTAACTGAAGATGCTTGGCTAGCAAATGTGGATCTTAGGGATGCATACTATACAGTACCAATTTATAAATCTGGTCGTAAATATCTCAGGTTTTATTGGAATGATAACCTTTATGAGTTTACCTGTATGCCTAACGAGCTAGCTTGCGCCCCGCGTTTTTTCACGAAATTGCTTAAACCAGTTTTTTCCACACATAGCTAAGAAAGGACATGTTTATGTTTCCGTATATTGATGACTCATTCATTGTGGCACACCAATGTCACACAGCAGTAGATGAGCTATGTCAGACATTTAACAAATTAGGCTTCTACATACATGAAGCGAAATCAGTGTTGACACCAACAAAGAGGTTAAAGTTTCTGGGATTCTCTATTGACACCACAGAAATGACCATTTCATTAACTGAACAAAGGGTTGTCGGTGGATGGAAGATGAAATCTCCGATCACATAAATGTACTAGAGCTTAGGGCTGTTTATCTAGGATTATGTAGCCTAGTTCGGCTACCTAAAAATCATGTAAGTGTGTTAACAGATAACACTACAGCTATGCCTTATATACGCAATATGGGAGGGACCCGTTCCAAACCATGTAACCAGTTAGCAAAACTTATTAGGGACTGGGCGGAGGAACACGACATATGGCTAACAGTAGCACATATCCCAGGCAGTCAAAACACTTTGGCTGACAAGAAAAGTCAACATTTTCACGACCATCTAGAGTGGTCATTAAATCAGAGTATTTCTAACCAAATTTGTGATAAATGGGGCAAACCAGAAGCCTGGATAGTAGATGCATTTTCGCTTATATGAAATAATAAATGTTATTACATATTCCCACCATTCAGCATTATCAGCAGAGTGGCCACGAAGATCGACATGGATCACTCACACCCAGTACTGATAGTGCCAGCATGGGACACGCAACCATGGCTAGCGGCGGTACCCTCACAAGCAAAGGACATGCTCAGGTTTCCACGAGAAAGGAACAACCTACAACATCAAGGGCCACTGACAGTTCACGGAGACGTGTCAACGACACCCCTTCTGGCATTCCTTTTTTAAGAAAACACTTAGAACAATATGGTTTAGACAAGATTACATAAGAGAGAATTATTTCACATGCCTGCAGGAAAGGAACTGTGAAATTATATATGAATTATTGGAAGTAATGGGGACTTCATTGCCTTATTAAAGGAGTCAAGCCATTAAAGCCTACAATAGCTCAAATTGTAAGATTTCTAAGAATGTTAGAAGACGAGGGATTAGGATTTGGTGCGATTAATGCAGCAAGATGTCCACTTTCAGTTATTCTACCGTGGGTAGATGGACAAACGATTGGAAAGCATCAGTTAGTACACTGGTTTATTAGATCAGTGTATGAAAGAAACCCACCCAAACCCAAATATAATAGGTTTTGGGATGTGTCAGTAGTATTTAAGCTATTCAAGTCATGGCCTAGTAATAGACATTTATCAATGAAGGAACTAGGATTTAAGGTAGCAGTCCTTTTACTGCTAGTGACGGGACATAGAGGCCAAACAATTGTGTCATTGTGTCTAGACGGACTAGAGATAGATAAAGATGAGGCAACATTCGATTTGGAGACATTACTAAAGTCGAATCGTACAAGGTACCCACTGTCCACGGTACATGTAAATAGTTTTCCGTATGATAAACGGATCTGTGTAGTGACAGCCATTAGGGCATATATATCCAAGTCGCGTGAAATAAGGAATTTCAGACAGCTTCTGATAAGCTTTATTAAACCACATAAAGCTATAAAGATGGACCATTGAGGTGCTCAAAGAGGCAGACTTTAATACGGGATGCTACGCTTCTCACTCAACGCGTGGAGCCATGGTCTCCAAAGCAAGACAGTTAGGAATCTCAGTTAAGAGAATCCTGGCCCATGCGGGCTGGAAGACGCCAGGTCGTTTGCAAAACATTACAACAAACGACTAGAAAAGCCAAGCGGCCGGGCGACTCGCCTACTCACCGACTAAAGACGGGTGAGAAACCCAATATTCTATTTTGGACTAAAAACATTATAAGATGTTTAAATATTAAGAATTAAAGGATAAAAAGTAAGATTACGTAAAATTCTCCCTGAACTACGAGTAGCCAGAGGTGTAGTACCGAGGTAAAATAGTATAGTTATACGAGTCTTACCTAGGTACAGATGATGGATAACTGTTGTTTTCCTGAGGTACGAGCCTCGGATAGTCGTGGGTCAGGGCTCGCCCTCTACCCTACCATGACTATTACGCTGGCTTGTGCCGAAACGAAAACATAAGAGTATCCACAGAATATTGAGATAATTTTTTATCCTATAAAGTATGTAAAACATTGCTGGACCCGGATGTGCTTCCTTCTCCCTGACCCATGACTATTCGAGGCTCGTAACTCGGGAAAACTAAGTTGTCCATCATCTGTACCTAGGTAAGACTTGTATAACTATACTCTCTCTCTCTCTATCTCTCTCTCTCTCTCTCTATATATATATATATATATATATATATATATATATATACACACATATACATACATACATATACATACATACATATATAAAAAATATTGTATGTGAGGACACTATCAGTGGAACATACTATTGAGGTATTTGTTGCTTTAAATTTATTGTGTGTTTGTGGACTGAACTACGTTTTGTTAGTTGGTGCTTTAAATTCATTCCTTGTTGGTGGAATGAACTGCTAAAGTGTTGTCGCCTTAAATTAATTGTGTGTTGGTGGCATTAATTAGTGTTTGTTGTTTTAAATTCATAGTGTGTTGGTGGAATGAATTAGAGTTTTTGTTTCTGTAAATTCATTGTGTGTCTCTGGAATTAATTGGTGTATCTGTTGCGTTAAATTGATTGTGTGTCAACGGAATGAATTGGAGTGTTTGTTGCTTTAAATTCATTGTGTGTCAGTGGAATGAATTGGAGTGTGTGTTGCTTTAAATTGATTGTGTCAGTGGGATGAATTAGAGCGTTTGTTGCTTTGAATTCATTGTGTGTCAGTGGGATGAATTAGAGTGTTTGTTGCTTCGAATTCATTGTGTGTCAGTGCGATAAATTAGAGTGGGATGAATTAGAGTGTTTGTTGCTTTGAATTCATTGTCAGTGGAATGAATTACAGTGTTTGTTGCTCTGAATTCATTGTGTGTCAGTGGAATGAATTAGAATGTTTGGCGCTCTAACGTCATAATGTGTTGGTGGAATGAACTACCAAAGGGTTTCTTGCTTTAAATTCATTGTGTGTCAGTGGAATGATTTAGAGTGTTTGTTGCCGTAAATTCACTGTGTGTCGGTAGAATGAATTAGTGTTTGTTGCTTTAAATTCAGTGTGTGTTGGTGGAATGAATTAATGTGTTCATTGCTTTAAATTTATTGTGTGTCAGTGGAGTGAACGACATAGGTCTTTGGTGCTTTTTTAATTCATTGTGTCGAATCCAACAATGTAATGCACCACAGAGGTGTCATGTGTGACATGTAGGCTTTCACTACGGGCCGGTGCTGGTGGTACTGCTCATCGTTATGTGCTAGAGGGGCTGGCTGGCAACGCTGACGAGATCTGTGGCCGCTAGGTGTCGTGCTGGTGTGTACACACTGCGCATGACTCCACTCCCATGGTATTCCATGCGTCTAGCCACGTGGCAAGTTGAGCTTATTATTAGATACTCCAAACTGAATTTTTCTTTTTATGAAGTTAATTTGCAAATTTTGCAGTTGGAAAGCTATTATCAATATGATTACAAATATATATAATATTGGAAAATTGGTGTATTAGTCCCTGAGTTATGAATTGTTTAATATTTAATTTGTTGCCCTTAATTTCACACACATATTTCATGATTCTGCAAATGCTTACATCCTGATGTTTGAAGCTGCCTACTGAAGTCAAATTACATTTTAATCACATCATTATTCTTTTAACTTATTATTTCTAGTACAAATTCTAATCTCATTTTTTTTCAGACCTTGAAAATAAATATTTGTTGAGCAATTTGACATCAAACATGGCAGATCATGTAATTTTCACTAACTGTCCATGATCAAATCTTTAGAAAATTAATATCGCTGGTTCTATTTGAGATATTGACTTGATTTATGTATCAAAATGATCAGAATGCAAATATCTATAATGTGATTACATTCTCTTTAAGCTATATCCATATTTTTAAAAATCTCAAAAATTTGATTGCTCTAATTAGCATACCCATTCTATGGTTAAGTCCAAACTGCCGAGAGTGAGTGCTAAATGGTGGCTAACAATCTACACATATTTGTAGAGAAAGAATTTTCCTATGTAATATTATATTTTTCACGAAAGATATTTAGTGAAATCATGTTTTACGATTTTTCCCACCTGAAGTCGGCCGTAATGGATACAAAACTAAAGCTAGTGATCTCTACTTTACTGTGAAAGTAGTTATTTTTAGCTCTGATGAACTCACTTGCAGCAGACAATGTTCAAAGAGGGGTAGTGTGCTGAGAGCAAGTCTCCTATTTTTCCCAATGGCCAGTCAGAATCAGCTATGCTATGTTTGGAGTACCTACTATTATATATTATGTTATAGGTTTTGCTGTTCTGCCAATAAATAACATAAAGCATGGAAGGATGAATGAGTGACTACATGAATAGTTGATTGATTGGTCGTTTAATTTGGGGTTTATTGTCCTAGAAAAATCTACAGTGTTATCAGCTTCTGACACTGCAAACTCATACTGGTTTCAGAGTGCTGCCCCAACTTGTGACACTGTACAGTCATGGTGGTTTTATAATGCTTTTTTTCTCTGTGGCGGAGTGGTTAGTGTGTCTGACTTTTTTCTAGGTCAGGCTCCTAATCTCAAGGTCGGTGGTTCGATTCCCTGTGCCCCCACCTCTGCCAATTTGGATTTCCACCACTGTGTATAACTTACAGCGTCATCAACGGCCAGTTGCTCTCATACCATGTATATGTGGTGTGGGAGGTTAAAAATCCCTTGGGTCCGTAAAAGTGTAGGCTCGGGCTTTCTATCGACAAACTGTCTAATGGTGAAAACAAGTATATTCAGACTTATCCATGATAGGCAGTATACATCTTCAAGAAATGCTGCCTCAGCACCATGCATGATATAATCTCACAGTCAGCCACATTATCTGGACATTAAGCCCGCCAATGCTGAACAATAAATTCCTAGTGCCAGATAAGATGAAGACAAGAAAAGACATTTTCTTTTTAAAATTCTGGTTTAACTCCGCTTCCCTAAGCAATGACCATGACTAACTAGCCCTGAGTCTGGCCTTATATCAAATTGACCTGATGTATATTGAAACCAACGTTGTGTTGATTGACCACACCAATTTAGCCTCTGTGAGTGTGTCTTGTCTGTCTGTTTATCCATGTGCAAGTGATTAGAACTTTCTTGTGTTTGTTTGTTGGGGTTTTACATCCTAGTAAAAATCTAAGTTCATAACACTTATCAGGATGGGTACCGTCTTGTGATAGTGTGCACGCATGGTGACTTTTTAGTGCTGCCAAATTGGGAGACCAGGTTGCTGGCAGCATGACACAATCTCCCACTCAGTCACATTATCCTGATATTAAGCTAACCAGTGCTTGCCCCATCTTAGTAATGCCAAGCACCAGGCTAGGTAGCGACAAGTATCAATTTTGTAAGTCATTGGTTTCACTCGACTGGGTTTCAAACTCCCAACCTGCCGCACGGGAAGCCTGCACTCTACCAATTTGCCCATAGTGTCCAGTCATTCTTGTGTTACTTATCCCCTACCTATTTAGTGAGCTATAGAGTAAGGTATGAGGATGTCTACTGCATCTCGTCTACGTCCCCAGTGGTCAGTGGTCACCCATCCAAGTATTGACGAGGTCCAACGTTGCTTAATTTCAGCCATAGGATGAGAACCGATGTTTCCAATGTGATATTAACCGTAGATATATATATATATATATTTTTTTTTGATGGGATGTTTATGCTGTCCATAGCATATAAGCTTGGATGATCGAGCTTGTTTTCAATGCTGGGCAGTTATCGGTCTGTCTTTCTTAAGATTATGGTTTGTCGTTAGTGATCTATGTGTTTTTAAATTTTCTTCGTAAGAGTCTTCCTCTTTTAATTTTTTCCTACACTTAATTCTAGACTTGCCAACTCGCTTGTACGTAATATATAATGCAGATTTACTAACTTGGGTTATTTTGTTTTACTTTCAGAGCGTTATAACATCGAGGGTTTTGATAACGACGCGCTAGACATCCAACAGTTGGAGGACTTCATTAACAGTGATGGCACATTGTGAGTACCTTTTACACGTAGCCACGCAGTCGTAGCCACTAGGCACATATTAAGGCTTTTATTTTTGTTTAAATTGTGTTTCTTGTTGCAGGCAAGCAAAAAGGTAGGGACAGTAAAACCCAAATAAAGCGATCGATATAGGGGAGTGGTCGATATGTGGAGGTGGTCGGATAGAGAGGTTTTACTGTAATTTACTGTGTGAGGATGCAAGGGTAGCATGTGTGTATTGTTGGGACCCAAATAAAGCGATCGATATAGGGGGGTGGTCGATCTGTGGATGTGGTCGGGCAGAGAGCTATTGCTGTATGTAGGTAGGGATTTAAACATTTTATATATACAACCTAACCGACACCTCCACAGATCGACCACTCCCCTATATCGATCGCTTTATTTGGGTCCCAACAATACCATTGTAAGGATATTCTAACTCCCTAAACCGACCACCTCCACTTAAAGTCGGTCCCAAGGTTGGTCGATTTAGAGAGGTTTTACTGTATATTGTTTTACCACGAATCCCTCGACTGTGATATAATTTGACGTGCACAAAAGGTACAACACATGTAATTTGTCAGAAAATGTTCGCTGAAGCGAGGAACTCTTCCACTGTCAGCTATCACCAGGTATCATTGATGGTCTGAAAAAGTGAAAGGAGGTATGGATGAAATTATTTTTTTATTTTTTTATTGGAAACAAAATTACGGTCATAAACCTTTTGAAGAGTCGGTTGTGCAACTGGAAACACATTTGGGGGAGGGGGGGGGGCGCGGAGGTTAGGCCTACTATGGTTTAATTATGTAGCATTGTGTTTCAGCTGGCCGGGATTACATATGCATAGTGGGGGAGATCAGCCCCATTGTTACAGCGCATGACCTAGTCTTCTCGGCTCTTATGTATGGGAGATTGAAATGCATTCTTTGGTCGAAGGAAGATATTTGTGAAGAGGTGTTATGAAGGATTTACACCACCAATGTTTCCAGTACTGGCTAACTATGCACGCTCTATGGGAGAGGATTTTCATCATCAAGCTTGACCTCTGACGGCAGTGGCAAGAACTAATATCGTGGCTATAGAGGGGGTGTAATGACGTCACGAGATAACTTCCGGTGGCCATATTGGATTACATTGGAAAGTCTTACAACTGTATACATTGTGCTTATTTACCGATTTGTTGGTTTATTTGTCACTGTTTTGAGAAGTTTGGCCTCAGAAGTTTGGGGAAAAGGGTTTTTTAATGGAGGGGAAGTCTTTTTTTAATCATCAAGCCTCACATGTCACTCGCATTGTTGCTAAAGTGCGTATGTTGACACATTGGATGCGCTGTCAAAGAATTAGAAAGGTTTGGGCAGTACCCGCTAGGTGGCGCCACCATACTTCGGTGGCTGCCGACCGGGTAGGCCCAGTGGTGGCCGTAGTGTTCTTGATATATGACAGGGGGTGCCATAGGTGGTGTCACGTGTAATCCAAGCTGGCTGACCGCTGAGTGTTGATGTCACATGCACTCCCTCTATTGCCAGTAGAAAAGGTATTCAACTACCATTAGTACCAACCTGCCCTCTGATGGCAGTTGCAAGAACTAATGTTGTGGGTAGCAGCAAAGACCCTATAATACTAAAACAGCTCACTCCCTATCTCTCCCATGGTAATGTAAATTTCGCAGTGCCACCTTGTGGTGGGTTTGATCAGCCCAGCTGCTGGTTGGTGTTTCACATGTAAACCATACAATTATATTATACATGAAATAGGTAAGTATGAATACACATCAATATGAAATTGCTATGAACAAATACACATCATCATCAGCATCATCATCATCATCGCCATCATCACACATCTTTCACATTCATATAAACATTTATACATATAATATAGCAACTGTTTAACCAAGAGAACAGCTGGCGCACCAAGTGGTGGGTTTGATCATTTTGATTACACAGTACAGGCTGAGTGAGCCGTCTTAGTATTATAGGGTCTTTGGTAGCAGCTCACTGTGCAGCACACTCTGTGGAAAGGGTCTTTTAGGGGATTTCCAGCATCAACCTGTCCTCTGATGATAGTGGAAAGAACTAATGTGGTGTCTAGCAGCTCACTGTGCAGCATATTCTGTGGGAAAGGTCTTGATGGGGATTCCCACAACTGACTTGCCCTCTGACGGTAGTGGCAAGAACTAATGTTGTGGGTAGCAGCTCACTGTGCATGCGCCACGGAAAAGGTGTAATGTCCAAGTAGGTAACACTCCCACCTATATTTTTATTTGTTGGGGGTAAATATGTTTATTCTGCTGAATAAGTCTTTTGTCAGTGCTGAAGCACTGGTCTTCCAGCCATTTTTCAAGTCAGGGTTATTTACACAAAAGGTATATATTATAGAATAAGGTGTACAATGACTGTTGAATACACAATTTGCAGAATACACAATATCCAGATGTTAAAAGAAATCTTTAAAAGATTTGCTTGCTAAAATGAGAACACCCTTTCTATTGTTTAGGGGAAACTGCTGAGAAAGCAGTTAATGGTGGTTTAACAATCCACACAGTTTTATAGAGAATGAAGTTAGATACACACACACCCGGGTTGAACGATGCCGACAGCATCCCTTGATTAATTATTACATCCGGCCCACATACGGGCGGGCACTTGAGTGACGCAGCTAATTAGTATTCATAATATTCAGGTCACGTGTCCTTGTTCTCGGTGCGTGGTACGACTGCGTGCGCATACATGTAATACTTAGGCCATGAATTTATAATAATTTTATTGTTTTTATTCAGCTCATTCAAACTGCATAATCCACCAAAACATCAAATTTCCAAAACCACTTAGTTGGATTTGATGCTGCATATATGCAGCTTAGATAGTGATGTATTCATTAGACATGCTTATATTACAGTTCGTTGCTATGTTGCTAGGCTAAGAGAAAAGGATGAAGCAAGCTGGTACCCAGCATTTCTGATTTAGGTGCGCACACGAAAATTAATTTGGCCTGTTTTCAGTTTGAATATCTTCAAGGTTAAAGTTGCATAGTCCGATGGTTTTGAGTTTCTCTCATTTTCTGAGATAAACATATTAGGTTGTTCATTATAATCTACCTTACTTTAGTTTGCAGTAACTTTTATTTTAAATTTCTAACTTTTGAGATATTTGAAATGGAAACATGCTAAATTAAACTTGCTAAGCTTGCCAAAACTCTAACACCATAGGCTTCTGCAGTAACAGGTTATATTAATTGACTCAGTATCCCCTTATATGTGACGACAAATGTTTAATAAGTGCACCAGCATCTAAGTTAGATATGTATAATCAAATCTAGATAATTGTTTTGGTTTTGAAAATTTTATGTTTTCATCGGACTATGCAGCTTTAATCATTTAAAAAATAACAGTTACTTCAAACTAAGTCAAGTAGGTTATAATGATCAACCTGATGTTTATCTATAAACAAAGACAAAATATATATCTCTGGCAGAAACTCAAAGCCATCGCATATGGAACTTTGATAATGGCCTGGGTATGAGTAATGTGCTAATAATAACGACAATAGGCATTATTTATTGAAATGTTAAAATAAGTGTGTTTCAATACCTAGTAGAGAATGGTAGGCTCGATCAGTTTATAAATGGTTGTAAATATTGTAGTGACATAAAGTTGCACATGTTTAGTCTACTTGGAACCACAGCCGGTGTGTTTGATGTTTTTCTACCGTAAACCCTGTAATAAACTGCTGTTTCCAACATGAATTCAAAAGCGTGATGCGAATATAATATTGCTAGTATAAGCTATATAGTTAATTTATGTGAATATAAAATTAACAGCAGTGATGGCTATGCACGGCCATGCACATAAGATATATGGTGCCTTATGCTTAGTATTCTCTACCATCAGTCAACACCAGCACTCACACCACCACCAAACATAATAGAAGTTACTAACCTGAACTCAAAGTGAAAGTAATGTATATTATGCTGATCAACCTAATATATGACTGGACGCGGTGGTCGAATCGGTAGAGCGCAGGCCTCTCGTGTGGAAGATCGGGAGTTTGAATCCCAACCGAGTCAAACCAATGACTTTTCAAATTGATACTTGTCGCTACCTAGCCTGAGGCTCGGCATTAATAGGATATGGTAAGGACTGGTTAGCACAGTATCAGGTTAATGTGACCGTGGGATATATGGTCATGGTGCTGGCGGCCTTGCCTCCCAGTGGTGCAGCACTATAAAGTCACCATGAGTGCGAACTGTGACAAGTTGGTACCTGTCCTGATATGACCTTAGATGTTGCTAGGACGTAAAACATCAAACAAATAGACAAACCTAATATTTATCTCCAAAAGAATATGGTAAAATAATATATAATGGTGCCTTCGAGTGTTCCACCTAACAGAGAACCATTAGGCATTGCCTATGCTGTAAGACTGGACGCGGTGGCCGAATTGGTAACAGTGCTGACTGGCTTCTCGTGTGGGAGGTTGTGGGTTCGAACGCCAGCCGAGTCAAACCACTGGCTTTTTTAACTTGTCGCTACCTAACCTGGGGCTCGACATTAATAGGATAGAGAAATAATTGGTTTGCTCATATTCAGGATAATGTGATTGAGTGGGATATCAAGTCATGGTGTAGCGGGGTGGTCTTCCAGTAAGGCAGCACTATAAAGCTGCCATGACTGTGCTCTGTCCCAAGTTGGTAATCGTCTTGATATGACCGTAGATGATGCTAGGACGTAAAACAAACAATCAAACAAGCAGCATATATACTAGCAACTCTCGGAATGGTTCTTTCAGCAATGTTTACATGCACATATCTATTTCTATATTTATTTACTTTTGGGTGAAATTAGACAAAATATATTGGCAATCGTTTTTCCCCTATCCGATTATGACAGACAGGTGGGTACTACGTGGTGTGGTGGCCTCTCACTAGGTGGCGCCTCTGGGCAGCCTCACATTGCTCCTGGCCTCACTGAAAGTGAAACGCTTTGTTCCCAACTGGAGTTGAGTGTTTGTTTCTTTTGTTTCTGTAGGTTTCACGTCCTACCAACACCTAAGGTCATGCTAGGATGGTTACCGACTTGTCAGTGCACACACCTGGTGACCTTTATAGTGCTGCCCCACTGGGGGACCTGGTCGTCGGCGCCGAGACTTGATATCCCTCAAGAAACAGATACATGAGTATGGTTACTGTGACTGAGTGGAATATCGAGTCTTGGTGCTGGTTCTGCAGTGTCCAAGAACTATAATGTCGCCATCCGTGCACGCTGTCACGACCTGGCGTGATATGACCTTAGATATTGCTAGGATATAAATCCAGACGGGATGGCCGAATGAGTTAGCGCATCCGTCTGCCGTGTTGGTAGATTGTGGGTTCAAACCCTGGTTGAGTCAAACCAATGACTTAAACATTGATACTTGTTGCTTCCTAGCCTGGCACTCGGCATTCTTAGGATATGACAAGGAGCAGTGGAATGAAGAAGACCAATCGTCCGCGATTGAAATTTACCCTGCTTAAGTTTAAAAATCCAACAGACAAATACGCACCAGCTATTCTTTATGGCAAGGCTCATATTAAATCTCTAGAGATAGATAAGAACTTGGCATTGGCACACATGAAAGGAAACTTTGAGCTGCCCATGACAATTTCGCCAGAAGGCCAGAATGATATAATCTGGTGGCTTTCACACATTAACAGCTCACCCAACTCCATTAGGATGGGAGAGCCTAATACTATGATTACAACAGACGCTTCATTGGAAGGCTGGGGGCCTCATAGCGACCAACAGGCAACAGGTGGTCGTTGGATGGAAGATGAAATCTCTGATAACATCAATGTATTAGAGCTTAGAGCCATTTATCTATAGGACTCCATGGTTTGATTTACATCCCATTACATAAAAGTCTCCCTAAGCTACGAGTAGCCAGAGGCGTAGTACCTAGGTAAAATATTATAGTTATGCAAATCTTACCTGGGTACAGATGATGGATAACTGGTGTTTTCCCGAGGTACTAGCCTCGGATAGTCGTGGATTAGGGCCAGCCCACTCTACCCTACCACGACTATCACGTTTAGCTAGAACCAAAATGAAAACACAATAAGTATCCATATAGAGTTAACATTATTTTTGATCCTATAAAGTACCTAAAAGCTTTCTGGACCCGGATGTGCTTCCTTGTCCCTGACCCATGACTATCCGAGGCTAGTACCTCGGGAAAACACCAGTTATCCATCATCTGCACCCAGGTAAGATTCGTATAACTATACTATATATATATAGGGGCAAAAGCAAAAACAAAAACAAAAGACAAAAACGAAACCCAAAAACCCTTATTACACAAGAGGGGACGTGGAGTTGTGTGTGCTCCACCCCATGTTGCCTGGCAACTGGTCTGTTGCGACCCTGACGGCATGGTGATGTAAAACCAGACTGCAACAGGTCCATGGCGTGCCGTGGCAGCCGGGACTTGTACGATGAGTCACCCTATTCACACAGGTATATCACCTGATGTGTGGCCTTGCCCAGTGGAACCGAGGAGGTGACCTACATGTGCCACTGCTCATGTGCGTGGCCAAGTATGTCGCAAGAATCTTGCCATATCTAATAATAGATATACTTTCACACGTTCATGGTGTACATTTCGGTGACATTTTATTGTAGTTTTTGTATTATTATTATTTTATTTATTAGTTGATATATTTGATATATATTTTTAATATTTAATATTTTATTTTATTTATTTTTATTTAATTATTTAATTTATTTGATATATTTGATATATTTCATTCATTTAAATTATTTCATTTATTTTGTCCATTTTATTTTTCTTATTAATTTTTTAGGTGTTGCAAGCAATAGCGCTTCAATACCCTTCTAGAACCATGGGGCAAAGACTTGATGAACATATGAGTAGGGAGAAAGAGGCATACAGGGAAAGACCGAAAGAGGAGAGGGAGAGAGGGAGACGGAGAGACTGAAGCTGTGTTCACACACGCACTTTAAATCGATTCATATAAATCGACTTGCCTAGTTCGACGCACATTTGCCGTGTGAATGCGACGCTGTGTCGATTTAGGGCTGAATCGATTCGTATAAATCGGTTCAAGGAAACTACCTTTGTGAGGTAGTTTATATGAATCGATTTGGCTTGAGCGCATCATGCACATGCGCAGTCGAGACCTTAGTTTGTTGACTTTCCGGTCGATGAAAAGCGCATATTATAGAATTTAGTCTATGAAACCGCTAGCTGTGTCACAGATATTTTTTTCATCATTTATTTTTAGGGTTTCACTGCCCAGCAGAAGTTTTGACCGTTCCAAACCAATATGATTCAGTCCATACAGATCTAGGTCGAACCCACTCTCTACTGGCGACGTCGACTAACCAAAAGTGGCACTGGTTAGTATGGACTTGCTCATGCGCAGATATCGATTTCCGGCTAAACGTATTGCATGTGTGAACACGAAACTAAATCGATTCATATAAATCGACTTGCCTAAGTCGACATAAAATTGTGTGTGTGAACACAGCTTGAGACGGACAGAGGGGTTGTGGAGGGAGGAAGGAGAAAGAGAGAAAGAGAGAGAGAGAGAGAGAGAGAGAGAGAGATGGAGGGAGAGGGAAAGAGAGAGAGACCTCCACACATTTCCACTCCATACTCAGACACTCCCACACCTCCACCTCCACACATACAGATACCTCTCTCCACACACAGACCCCCCCCCCTCCCCCCGCACACACACACAAAGACTTACACACAAAACGTGAGAGAGAGAGAGATATATAAGAGAAAGAACACAACAACTTTTAGTGTTCTTTCTCTTATCTCTCTCTCTCTCCCTCTCTCACGTTTTGTGTGTAAGTCTTTGTGTGTGTGTGTGTGGGGGGGGTCTGTGTGTGGAGAGAGGTATCTGTATGTGTGGAGGTGGAGGTGTGGGAGTGTCTGAGTATGGAGTGGAGGTCTCTCTCTCTCTGTCTCTCTGTCTGTCTGTCTGTCTCTCTCTCTCGCTCTCTCTCTCTCACATTTTCTGTGTAAGTCTTTGTGTGTGTGTGTGGGGGGGGGGGGGGTCTGTGTGTGGAGAGAGGTATCTGTAAGTGTGGAGGTGGAGGTGTGGGAGTGTCTGAGTATGGAGTGGAAATGTGTGGAGGTCTCTCTCTCTCTCCCTCTCCCTCCATCTCGCCCTCCATCTCTCTCTCTCTAGAAGGCAAGTGATATGGAAGAGGATTTATGATCAGTTCTATATTCCTTTTAGTAAAAGGAATATAGAACTGATCATAAATCCTCTTCCATATCACGTGCCTTCTATAACATTCCTTCTAAACCGGTGATTCCCCTGGATACTGGCGGATGGTGGGAGGGGGTATTACAAAAAAATACTATAATCAAATAAAAATAGGGGGGGGGGGACGAGAATGCAAATGTCATTTGAATTCCACACCCATTATTCCGGATTGCAGAGGACGGGAGGCGAGTGAACGCCCTCTGTGAATTCCAGTTGTGTTTGTTTTAGATCACATCCTTGTTGGGGATCTATGAATATACACACTCTCGCACCCGGCTCCAGAGCAGGGGTCATCAGGGGTCAACCCCGCACCGGAAGTACTACTCCGAGACCTCGCCTTTTCACGCCTCCGTGACACTCGCAGCGAGCACCTCGTGGTCACGTGACATGTTGACGTGTATCAGTTGATGGTGTGGGTGGGTGTGGATGTGAGGAAGGAGAAGGGGGGGGGGGCAGATTTGTTGATATATGCCGCTTGTTTTATTTATAGAAAGAAATGTATTTATCGAGTACCAGGCATCTGTTTGTTTGTATGTGTGTGTATGTATGTACATGTATGTATGTATGCATGTATACACGTTCGTACATATGTACATAAGTGTGTATGTATGTATACAGGTATGCATGTGTACAGGCGTATATATACATGTATGTATGTATGTATGTACATGTGTGTATGTATTTATGTATGCATGTATACATGTACATACATACGTACATATGTGTGTATGTATGTATACATATATGTATGTGTGCATACATATATACATGTATGTAAGTACATACATGTGTGTTTATGTATGTATGTATGTATGTATGTATGTATGTATGTATGTATGTATGTATGCATGCATGCATGTATGTATGTATGTATGTATGTGTGTGCGTGCATGTATGTGTGTGCATGTATGAGTGTGTATGTATGTATGTATGTATGTATATGTATGTATGTATGTATGTATGTATGTAATCACACTAGATTCAATCAAGCCTGTGTATTCTTCTTATTACTGGTGATGACGTACCACTGACTGCGCCTACAGTTCCCTTTTTCCGGTTCACTGACTGTGCACATGCAACAATTGAATTAACATGTGCACAGCTTGTTACCAACAGAATCCCTACTAGTACTATGCATGTGAGGGTGGGAGTGGGAAACCCCACCCCCCTCCTCCGAACCCCCCTATACAGAGGCGGATGTCAGATAACGGTTGTTGTGGGAGAGCGAGGGAAATTGTACTGTTCAAGACGGCAGAAGGTCTGGTGGTGGGGATCGGTGTTGGGGTGGGTGAGGTGAGGTGAAAAATGCTCTTTTCAGTGCCGCCATTATTGTCTTCCTTGTCGATTGGTCATCCATCGGTCGTGGACTAGTCGGGAACAGATTTTTGACTGAACTGCATTTGAACTCCGATTGGTCGCAAACCAGTCACACATCAGTCCCCGCCCAGTCCCTGACCAGTCCCCGACCGATCGGCAACATATCACAAACCTTTCTTCCCTGGTCTTCGGTGACAGTCCTCAACCCTTTTTTAAATTTCCAGTGGTGGTTTTTTTGCCTTGGTCACAAGTAGGTCGCCGATGAGTGTGGTTTTTTTTTGGTCGCAAGAGGTCGCAAAGTGGTCGCAAGCATAGTGTTAGGATAATGTGACTGTGTGGGAAATCGGATCATGGTGCCGGCGGCCTGGTCTCCCAGTGGCCTGGTCTCCCAGTGGGGCATCACTATAAAGTCACCATGAGTGTGCACTGTCACAAATTGGTACCCGTCCTGATATGACCTTAAATATTGCTAGGACGTAAACCCCCCCAACAAACAAGCTTGGAATAGTCGACAGTCCATGAGGCGGTGGTTTCTGGATGACGGTGGCGCCGTCTGGTGAGGAGTGGACACACTAATGCGTGGGCGTCTAGTTGAGGTCTCAACCGCAAGGTTATCACAATAGTTATCTAACCCGTCTGCTCCCCACCCCCACTCCCATCTCCCCAAGACAGATGTAGCGATTAGTGCGCGTATCCGTATACACCAATATCAAACTAGATAAGCACCTCATGATAAGCAAAGACCTTTTTTTTGTTGCAGTGATATCTTACTTATTATATCGTCATGCCCAGTTCCCAATGACACCGATAAAAGTGATATATCGGGCCAGCCTCTGTTGGATATCGCATTTCCTGCCTCGCAATGTTGATATTGATCAGTTAGTGAACGCTATGGGGTTTGATGCTCCAGGGAGTTTGAGGTGTATATAGACTGAGGCGTAGCTGAGGTTGATACTTTTGTTAAAGGATCAATGTTAGTATAGCATCGATCGTTATAATTTGACTTCATTTAGTTTGAAGTAACTAGGTATATTTGAAAGCCAGTAAATATAGATTTTTTCCTTCCACTTTCCAGGGGACATTTTTAGCAAGTTTAATTAAACTCGATGTTCAATATGGTTTCCCGGGCTATTTTAGGTATAGAGAATGCGTTTTGAATCACATGACTTGAGTCTTTAACCTAATTTGAGTCGGGGAAGGGATACTGCTACTAGAAAATAATGCCTTGTAATGTAAGGATAATAGAAGATTTAAATCACCAACCCACCCTCTGATGGCAGTGGAAGAACTAACTATAGTAACATATGCTTTGTAATGTCAAGATAATAGAAGATTTCAATCACCAACCCACCCTCTGATGGCAGTGGAAGAACTAACTATAGTAACATATGCTTTGTAATGTCAAGATAATAGAAGATTTCAATCACCAACCCACCCTCTGATGGCAGTGGAAGAACTAACTATAGTAACATATGCTTTGTAATGTAAGGATAATAGAAGATTTCAATCACCAACCCACCCTCTGATGGCAGTGAAAGAACTAACTATAGTAACATATGCTTTGTAATGTAAGGATAATAGAAGATTTCAATCACCAACCCACCCTCTGATGGCAGTGAAAGAACTAACTATAGTAACATATGCTTTGTAATGTAAAGATAATAGAAAATTTCCATCACCAACCCACTTATGGTAGTGGCGAATATTAATGTATGCGTAGTAGCAGTTCACTGCGCATGCTCCGTTGAAATATTCTATTGAAATTCACACTTCGGGTTGGTTTGTACAGGCAAGTGAAGGCACTTTTCTGATTAAGGCCCTGTCACATTACGACGCATCTCGCAAGCACGCGGCCAATGCGTAAAATCACCTTTTTACGTCGAGAAGCGTAAAACTTTTCGGCACGGGGGCCAAAGTTGGATGTATACATACCGCATACATAGCGTATGGCCAACGTATGACCGACGTATGGCTAATGTGCTTCCGGGCGAAAAAAATGCTCGAATTACGCTCACGGTATGTTCACAGAACGCTGGTGAACGTTATATACGTTATTCGATCGCCAGAACTACGCCTCATACATTACATACATCAAGACACACTGGAGAAACGCTAAACGTACGTTAGACATACGTTGTCAGTACACGGACTGTACGTTCCCACTGCCTGTAATGTAGGTCAATGTAGTCCAACATAGTGAACAACGTTTGTCTAACGTACATCGATGTATGCCTAACGTATACATAATGTACGGCCGACGTAAAATCTACACGTTGTCGTACGGCGAAAGTTTTGTGCATGCACAAAACTTTGCCGACATACGACGCTGTATCTCGACGAACGTTGACGTACATTGACGTATATCAATGAGCATCTAATGCACGCATAACGCATAACGAAGTATCCTGACGTAGCGGCCAAAAATCACATACGTCGGCGTACATTGGCACGATGCGTCGTAATGTGACAGCCCCTTTAGAATAAAAACAAGTCAATAAGGCGGTCTCTCCACACCTCGCCTGACAGTGTTCCCAACCCGCTTCGCCAACATGTGAGGGGGGAGGGCGCAGTGGTCAATGTACACAAAGTATTACAGTTAATCAGATGGGCAAATAACAGGACTTTGATGACGAAGTACCAGGCGCGGTGGCCGAATCGGTGGAGCGCGGGCCTCGCGTGCGCAAAGTCAGGTGTTCTGTTCCCGGTCGAGTCAAACCAACAACAGATTGATACTTGTCGCTTCCTAACCCGGCGCTTATCATTATTAGGAGAGGGCAAGAACTGGTTGGCTCAGTGTCAGGATAATGTGACTGAGTAGGATATCAGCTCATGTTCCTGGCGGCCTGGTCTCCCAGTGGGGCAGCACTCAAAAGTCACCATGATTGCGCACTGTCAGAAGTCGGCATCCGTCCTGATATGACCTTAGAGGTTGCCAGGACGTAAAACCCCAACAACCAACCCACCTATGGTGTTGTTTCGCTATCCACGGGGGCGGGGGCAGGGGCAGGAGGGAGGCATGTCTTACATTAGTTCTGACCCGTGGGCTAGAGAGGCTGGCCCTCGGGCAGTGCTAAGCAGGTCAGGTCAGTGCAGTCGTCATGCCATTCTATACGATTATTTCTTTTGGGACTATTCTGTAAGATTATTTCTTTTGGGACTTTACGTCCTAGCAACAATGAACTCGGCTGTCCATAGGTGTTTGTTCGGATTTTACTTCCTGGCAGCTACCGGACGCGGTAGCCGAATCGCAGAGCGCAAGCTTCCCACGCGGAAGGTCATGTCAGGTGGTTGGTTGTTGGAGTTTGACGTCGTGGTAACATCTAAGCTCATATCAGGGCGGGTACCGACTTGTGACAGCGCATGCTTTTGGCAACTTTATAGTGCTGCCCTACTGGGAAATCAGACTACCGGTACCATGACCCGATATCCCACTCAGTCACATTATCGGTTCCCGGTCGAGTCAAACCAATGACATCGGCTACCGCGTCTGGTAGCTGCTAGGACGTAAAATCTCAACAAACACCTATGAACAGCCGAGTTTATTGTGTATTCTGGGAGGTGACGTAGCCAGAAGCCTGAAGGTGCTTCTAGCTATTTGATGTGTTTTTATTGTGTTTTTTTTTGTACATATTTTCTGTGTGTAAATGTCAATGAGCGACTAACGGAGGAAGGCCATTGTATGCTCATGCCTGGCTCAGGAACTCACCGAGATCATTGTGTCAGTGTCTTTGTCTATTGTGTTGGATGTGTTTGTAAAGGGGCTGTCACATTTCGACGCATCGCGCCAACGTACGCCGACGTATGTGATTTTTGGCCACTACGTTGGGGTACGTCGTTATGCATTACGCGTGCGTTAGGTGCTCATTGGTATACGTCAATGTATGTCGACGTTCGTCGAGATACAGCTTCGCACGTCAGGGGGTCGGCAAAGTTTTGTGCATGCACACAACTTTCGACATATGACAACCTTCGACAACGTGTGGATTTTAGTCTGCCATAAGTTATGTATGTGTTAGGTGTACGTCGATGTACGTTAGACGTACGTTAGACAAACATTGTTCACTATGTTGACCTACGTTAAAGGCAGGGGGAACGTACAAGCAACATACTTACAACGTATGGATAACGTATGTCTAACGTACATTTAGCATTTCTCCAGTGTGTCTTGATGTATGTAACTTATGAGGCTTAGTTCTGGCGATCGAATAATGTATATAACGTTCACTGGAGTTTTGTGAATGTACCGTTGGTTGGTCGGTTGGAGTTTTTCGCCCTGGCTTCATCTGATGGTCATATCAGGACGGGTACCGACTTCTGGCAGTGCACTCATGGTGACTTTATACTTTATAGTACTGTCCCACAGGGAAATCAGGATACCGCCACCATGACCCGATATCCCACTCAGTCACGTTATCATGATACTGAGTTAACCAGTCCTTGCCCTATCTTAGTAATGCTGAGGGCCAGGCTAGGAAGCGACAATTATCAATTTTATAAGTCATCGGTTTGACTCGACCAGGAACCAAACTCCCAACCTCCCAAATGCGAGGCCCGCGCTCTCCCAATTCGGACCCTGCACCCAATATATTCTATTCTATTGGTATCATGATTGGATGCGATTATCAATGCCTTGTACAGTATGACCCCATTATAATGCGATAGTTCAGATCCATATACATGTAAATTGTAATGCGATCACGAAACAATCGGAGTTGTGATAAATTGGGGTTACCTTTGAATTAAAGAATTCTGGATCCAATGATTCCTCCTCCCCCTCCCCCCCCCCCCTTCCCATCCTACCTCGCTCCCCCACTCTCTCCATTCCTCCCTCCCTCCATCCCCCGTCCCTCTCTCCCTCTTCCCTTCTTCCCTTCCTCCCTTTCTCCCTTCCTCCCACACTCACTCCCTCCATCCCCCATCCCTCCCTCCACCCTCCCTTTATCCCTCCCTACCTCACTCCCTCCACCCCCCATCCCTCTCTCCCTCCTCCCTTCCTCCCCTTCTCCCTTCCTCCCACCCTCACTCCCTACCTCCATCCCTCCCTCACTCCCTCCATCCCCCATCCCTCCCTCCCTTCCCCCCCCCCTCACTCACTCACTCCATCCCCCATCCCTCCCTCTCCCTCTCTTCATCCCTCCCGCCCTCACTCCCTCCATCCCCCATCCCTCCCTCCCTCCCCCCATCCCTCCCTCCCTTCCCCCTCCCCCTCACTCACTCCCACATCCCCAATCCCTCCCTCTCCCTCCCTTCATCCCTCCTGCCCTCACTCCCTCCATCCCCCATCCCCCCCCCCCCCCCCCTCCCCCTCACTCACTCCCTCCATCCCCCATCCCTCCCTCCCCCCTCCCTCACTCACTCCCTCCATCCCCCATCCCTCCCTCACCCTCCCTTCATCCCTCCCGCCCTCACTCCCTCCATCCCTCCCCCCCCTCCCCCCTCACTCACTCCCTCCATCCCCCATCCGTCCCTCACCCTCCCTTCATCCCTCCCGCCCTCACTCCCTCCACCCCCCATCCCTCCCTCCCCTCCCCCTCCCTCACTCCCTCCATCCCCCATCCCTCCCCCCCTTCCTCCCTTCCTCCCTCCTTCCATCCATCCCTCCCTTCCTCCCTTCCTCCCTTCCTTCCTCCCTCCCTTACTCCCTCCACCCCTCACTCCCTCCCTCCTTTTTGCCAGGAGACAGGGTGAGGTCGGCAGGACGCTGAGGGGTAGGACGGCCGGCTAATTCGCTCTGCCTTTCCGGTCTACCGCTGCGTCTCCAGAAGAAACGCTTTATTAATGGGGGGTGGGGGGGATGGGGGTGGGGGGATGGGGGTGGGGGGGCTTCACTGTATATATCAAAACTAACTGTCTATTGGGGACTAACTATTCAAGGCTCAATCTAGACTTAGGTGGCGGGGGGGGGGGGGGTATAGATAGCCAAGCTGTGACCAGTTGGGTCATTTAGTTGCAACGGTCGGTTGGTTGTTGGAGTTTTACGTCCGGGCAAGATCTAAGGTCATATCAGGACGGTAGTTGTAACAGCCCACCTCACTGTACTTACTTAGTAGCATGATGTAGAATGGAGAACACTTTTGTAGCTGGATATATTTTTGCTATAAAAAAGAAAGAAAAAAAAGTAGTGAAACATCTTTATATTTATCTAAATATAATACCAAGCAGGGGTTAAGTTCAAAAGGTGCTAAGCAATATGGGACAAAACTTTGTCCTTTGTAACAATCAACATACTATGTGCTTATGCATTGGCTCAAGATAAACTGATTTGTTTTTTATACGGTGTTTCATAATCCCAATAGAATACATATTGATTTGAAGCAAATGTCCTTGTGTTTTCAGTGTAACCGTTCCTGTGCTGTTTTGTGTCAATCGTTACAATGGACAAAAAAAAAAGAGTTGTCACCTTTTGAGACAGGCTCATATGGGTTGTTAATACCATGTTTTTTGTGTTTGTACTATACACATTTCATATTAATTTTGATGTTTTTTAAAAACTAACTTTGGTCACTTCGACGAGAGTGGACTCCATTTTGAATCACGTAACCATGAGTGTTGTTAACTCCGCCATTAGATAGCGCCACCGATATGGTTTACCAAATAATGGTACAGATGGATTCCACCAGCTGGTGGCACTATATTGAAATGGGACCGTGCACGTGTCCGGAATATAGCAGAGAATGTAGATCTATATACTCTGAATATAGTCAGAGGCCCTGAATATGTACAATGACAGTTCAACACAATATTGGTCCAGGGATTGATGCGGAGCCTATCTTTAGCCCATGCTGTGCACACGTTAAAGTTAGTATATTATATGCAAACACTTCACTGCAATGGAAAAGTATCATCAAACAATTAAAACAATTATTATGAAGCCTGTTATCATATCTCTGAAATGTCGTAGAGCCTGTTATCATATACTCATCTTTGAACTATCATGAAGCCTGTTATCATATATCTTTGCTGTCTATCTATCTTAGTTTAAACTGGTTTATATCGCAGGTCGCCTTTTCAGTGTGGACGCAAAATGTGACTTTCGTCGGTGAATTGGTGTGTGTGTGTGTGTGTGTGCGGGGGGGGGGGGGGGGGGGGGTCGCTCGTTGATTGCCACTGCCTGAAGGCTAGATCTAGTTCAATCCCTCCACACGAGAGTGCGCCACTTACTGATGCTGCTTTCGCCCGCGTGGGGGAGCCACTGAGACGGTTGCGCGTCATGTGAATCGCTATTCCGGATTCTTAATGTTGATACCACCAGAGTGAGGCTAGCAGTAGCACTGCAAACAAGTTGTGTGTGGACATCGACATAATGTTTTGCATGCCTGTGTCCCGTATCAGTTTGCATAGATTTTGCATTGAGGCCTTGTTGTTGGACAATTCTGTACACTTCATAACTATCTTTTTTTCTTTTTTTTTGTTCCTCCCTCCCCATACAAAATCAAGAGCGATTAATTTAATTGCAACGTTGTAATAATAAAGCATTGTATAATAAAATGACAACATGATTAAATAACACTATTTATATTAATATGTACATTACAGTTATTTTAATGTGCATATTACAGTTATTAATATGCATACTACAGTTATATATTAGTGCGCATGTGCATTTACTTACGTTGTAATAATAACCTATTTTATTATATAATAAAATAGAAATACACTAAAATTACAGCATGATTAAATAACACTTTATATTAATGTGCACATGTGCACATGACAATTAACAATTATTTACGTCCTGGCAACATCTAAGGTCATATCATATGGTAGTTGTAACAACCCTCCTGACTTAACTTACTTAGTAGCATGATGTGGAATGGAGAACACTTTTGGAGCTGGATAGATTTTTGCTATATAAAAAAAAGAAGAAATAGTAGTTGAACAGGTTTAAGTTGATCTAAATATAATACCAAACGGTGGTTAAGTTTTAGGTTCGTTCTGATCACTACTCCTCTGTTAATGGGCACTGCCAACATGCATCATCATACTCCACTGATGCTTCACCAAGCATAGGTAGCCTCCCTAATTGCAATTATATTAATATTTTACCTCGGTATACAGCCTCAGGCTAGCCTCAGGCTAGGGAGAAGGAAGCACATCCGGGTCCAGCAATTAGCATAAACAACTCACGACTGGATTACGTTCGTTGAGTTGCTCCGGCAAATTTAGTCTACAAACAAGCTAATACGCAGTAAGTATGTTATTAACTGTGGTTAGCTTATTTATGATGCACTATAGCATCTATTTGGAAAGTTCAGAACTTTCGTACGTCCTTTTATGGACTAGATTAAGGTTTATAAAAAACCAGGATAGAACGCTCTAGAATCCTTTGTCTAACGAACGAAACCGATACTTAGCGGTTCTATCAACACCCGTGTTACATGGGTAGAGATGTGGGCTCTGCCTCATCTCCTGTGGAGATTCTCTCGGACTCTAATAGAGGGTGTTGTTGGAGATGATCCTGGGTTTCTTTTACAGACTCCCCACAACTTTTTTCAGGCGTTTCTCCGAGTTTCGTAGCATTTTCTCCAACTTGCTGGCGCAGTAGTCGCAGGAGGGAGAAGTGTGCGGAACAGAGGGATGGGCGGGCCGATACACTGGTCCCGACCCCGCGTTTGGTTTGGGCTTGACCCACAACCTACGCCAAAAATTTAGCTTATTACGCCTGTGTTAGAACGGTATGAACACGTTCTCTAACACCACTAGATGTCCAATTAAGTTTTAAATGACAAAATTGTGACGTTTAGAAAAATACCGGGACTGACCAATATTATTGTTTCAGATCCCGATGGCCACGAAGCGGAGTAAGAGAGTTGCAGCGGCAGCTGAAGGCCGCGCACCGAGGGGCTCGGACGAGGAGTATGACTCCTCCCCAGTGTTGTCGGCTATGCCTTCACCACAGCCCGGGGCGCAGATCCCCTCCGACCCGGAAGAGGAAGCGCGGCCCACGGGACCGGCAGCTCCTGACTGGGAGGCCCGTTGGGCTGCAATGGAGAGTCATATACTCTCACTCCAACCGCCTGCTACGTCTAGGAAACGGCCTTTGCCAGTCTTCCATGACGAGTCCGACTGGGAGGATTTCTCCGAAACAGACTCGGCGATTGAGCCTAAGGCTCCTCCTCCTCCTCCCAAACGGAGGAAGAAGAAGAAGCAAGTTAGTTCCTCGGGTGATGACTACACCAAGGAACGTAACAAGGCGGGGCTACGCAAAAAGCGGAAGCCAAAGTCCAAGAAGAAGAAAAAGAAGAAGGATTCTTCTTCGGACTCTTCGCCAGATTCTACATCAACTGAATCTGACTCAGACACCCAATATGAGGGGGTCTATGCTGCCATTGGTGGCAAAGTGGCTAAGAAGGTTGAAAAACCTAGAGCAAAGCGTGTGAAAACCACCACGCTTATGCGCGAGACCATTAATGGTCACTTCCGCACGTTTAAACCTGCGGAAGTTATTTCCAAGCTGGGAGATGAACTAACCGGCATCAAAGGCGTCCCCAACTCCATCATCAAAGAGATGGATAGGGACGTGAACATGACCGAGGACCGTAAGCGGTTCGAAGGGGTCATGCATCTAGTGCACAAAGCGGTCCTCGGTACGCTTACTGCCATCGCACCAGTGGCGAATAGAATGCAGCGTGAGAACAAGTTCTCATCCCTGGCCAAAACCATGGACAAAGGCATCGCCATGCTTACGGCGGCAGGCAATTACCTGTCGTATAGACGGTTTGAAAATGTATTCAAATCAGTGTGCACAGACGCCGGTAAGGAGGTGGCCCGTTCTAAAAAGGTCACGGATAACGATGGGAAAGAGTATACGCTCTTCCTGGCCCCAGAACCTATCAAAGGGAAACCTTTGGATAAGACCAAAATGTTCGGGGGCCAGCTCCAGTACCTCTTTAAGGAGGTGGAAATGGCGGCCAAAAGTGGCAAAAACATGGACGGGAAGAAGAAGCCAGAAGCCCCGCGCTTCAAAAGATTCCATGGGGATTTTCGCCCGCGACACCTGGCCAGAGGAACCAGACCAGGCACAAGCTACAGCCAGTCCTTCCACGGCCGGGGTTCCCGGCCAGGCTGGACCGACAACACTGCCCGGCCCATCAGCCGGGGCTTCAACTCGCCGAGACCCTTCCCCATGGGCGGGACCAGGTAGAGGCTCAAACGCAGACACTACAAGTCCCCGCGGCCTCTAAAACCACACAAACTGTAAGCAACTTTGTGGCAGGCAATATTATTAACCATTTTTATGAATGGAACCAAATTACGAATGATCGGGATATTTTAGAAATAGTAAATGGTGTTCAAATTCCCTTCATAGACATTCCAGTACAAGGAAGAATTCCTTTTCCATACAAAATTGAACCACTTGAACGAGAGGCACTAACTAAACAGGTACATAAATTCTTTGAGAAAGGAATTATACAAAAAGTGACGCACTGCCCAGGAGAGTTTATCTCGACCGAAACCCAATGGTGAGGTTCGAATGATCCTGGATTTAACAACCCTAAATAAGATGATCAAATATTGACATTGTAAAATGTTTTCATTAGAGACAGCGCGTGATCTGTTAACACCAGATGCGTGGATGGCTAGTGTCGATTTGCAAGACACATACTACACAGTTCCCATAGCGGAACAACACAGGAAATTTCTCCGGTTTCTTTGGGATGAACAACTTTATGAGTTTACCTGCATGCCAAATGGATTAGCTTGTGCCCCTCGTTTGTTCACTAAACTTTTGAAACCTGTTTTCTCAGTCATGGCTCGAAAAGGTCATATAATGTTTCCTTACATAGATGATTCCTTTATAATGGCGTCAATGGAAATTACGTGTGCAAATGCAGTTTTGGATTTATGTGCATTACTCACTAAATTGGGATTTTATGTCCATCCACACAAATCAGTCTTTAAACCAACAAAACAACTAAAGTGTTTAGAGTTTATCCTCAATACACAGTCCCTAACAGTGTCGATAACAGAACCGAAACTAAACAAGTTTATGACCACAGCGACCCAGATTCTTAATCTAACGAAACCTAAAAGATTAGACAGGTCGCGGTTCTTATCGGCATAATGATATCTTATGCACCCGCTATTCTATACGGCAAAGCCCATATCAAATCTCTAGAAATAGACAAAAACTTAGCTTTAGCCCGAACTAAAGGCAATTTTGAACGAAAAATGTTTATTTCCGAAGAGGGTTTGCGGGATATTGAATGGTGGATGCAGCATATAGCAAATTCACCTAATCCAATCCGCATGGCGGAACCAAATACAGTGATTACCACTGATGCCTCTTTAGAAGGTTGGGGAGCCCATTGAGATGGGATAGCGACAGGAGGTAGATGGCTTGATGATGAAATTTCAGACCACATTAATGCCTTAGAGTTGCGTGCCATTTATCTAGGACTATGCAGCTTAGTTAAGGTACCTAAAGCACAAGTTAGAATCCTAACTGATAACACTACAGCTATGGCATATATCCGTAACATGGGGGGAACAAAATCGAAGCCTTGCAATCGGTTAGCAAAACTGATTTGGAACTGGGCGCAGACCCAACAAGTCTGGCTGACTGTAGCGCATATCCCAGGGTCACAAAACACACTTGCAGACCACAAGAGTAGAAAATTCCATGACCATTTAGAATGGTCTCTATCTACGCCCCTATTTAACTTAATTTGTGCCAAATGGGGGACACCCGACATTGACTTGTTTGCATCACGAAACAACAACAAATTACCCCAGTATGTTTCTTGGCATCCCAAACCGGATGCTTGGAAAGTTGATGCTTTTGCTATTACCTGGGAAGATAATTATTTCTATATTTTCCCACCGTTTAGCATTATCAGCCGAGTGGTGAGAAAGATCAGCATGGAGGGGACACACGCCATTCTGATCGTGCCCGATTGGGACACGCAACCTTGGCTACCAGCAGTTTCACAACTGGCAAAAGAACATTACGATTCCCAAGAAAATCTGGGAACCTAGCGCACCACGGACCGCTATCGGTCCACGGAGACGTGCCAGCGACACCCCTATTGGCATTCCTTTTTTGAGGAAACACTTACATCAATTTGGATTAGATAAGATCACTGAAGACAGAATACTATCCGATGCATGGAGGCCAGGAACTGTAAAAATGTATACAACATATTTAAGAAAATGGGGTGTACATTGTTTGCTAATGAAAGTCAAACCAACAAATCCAACAATTGCACAAGTGGCCCGTTTTCTCCGTTCTCTAGAGGATGAAGGACTAGGGTTTGGGGCTGTCAATGCAGCCAGATGCGCCTTATCGGCTATTATACCTAGAATCGAGGGAGACACAGTCGGTAAACATCATGTGCTTCACTTGTTGCTTCGCTCAATTTATCAAAGGAATCCCCCTAAACCAAAATATAGTCGCTTTTGGGATGTTTCCATTGTGTTTAAGTTGTTTAAGGCTTGGCCTCACAACTCTCATTTAGATGTAAAACAATTAGGTTTTAAGGTAGCCGTCTTGTTACTACTAGTAACAGGACACAGAGGACAAACCATTGTCGCATTATCCTTAAACGGATTAGAAATAGATAGGAAACAAGCTACGTTTGATTTAGCACAATTATTAAAATCAAACAGGCTAGGTGACCCTTTGTCTACGGTTCACTTAGACTACTTCCCAGAGGATCGTAAATTATGTGTTGTGTCAGCCATAAGGGCTTATATATCCAAGACTAAGGACTTACGTACCTCACAACAACTGTTAGTGAGCTTCATAAAGCCACATAATGCAATTTCAAGAGACACCCTCGCCAGATGGACGATCACGGTGTTGAAATTGGCTGGGGTGGATACGGGGAAATACGCTTCCCACTCAACCAGAGGTGCCATGGTTTCCAAGGCACGATTGCTCGGGATTTCTGTCAAAAGAATCCTAGCGCACGCAGGCTGGAAGACGGCTAAGTCGTTTGCAAAACATTACAACAAGCGACTAGAAAAGCCTACCGGCATTGCCAAGCGCCTGCTCACCAACTAACAAGAATAGGTGAGAACAAAGAACTTTGAATTTCTGAATAACTAATACAATGACACATAAACATGTTAATAATAAGAATAAAGTGATATTAAGGATAAAAATGAATTATGTAAAAGTCTCCCTAGCCTGAGGCTAGCCTGAGGCTGTATACCGAGGTAAAATAGTATAGTTATACGAGTCTTACCTGGGTATAGATGATGGATAACTGTTGTTTTCCCGAGGTATAAGCCTCGGATAGACGTGGGCTAGGGCCCGCCCACCACACCCTACCACGTCTATTCCGTTATTGTACCATTACGGGAAAATCATAGTATCCATTGTATTGAACATCATTTTTATCCTGAATAAGTAGGTAAAGATTGCTGGACCCGGATGTGCTTCCTTCTCCCTAGCCCATGTCTATCCGAGGCTTATACCTTGGGAAAACAACAGTTATCCATCATCTATACCCAGGTAAGACTCGTATAACTATACTATGCATATATATATAATTTTTTTGAATATCCCCTTAGGGGGGGATAGTTCTCGATCCATCATAACTGCATAAAATCAGATAATCAGTTCCGAAAAAGACACTGGCCAGATCTTTAACTATCCAGTGGAACTACTTGGGTCTCGTCTTCCTCCGCTGGCCCCATCACCCAGCATGCATAGTTATACACAGCACAGAAAGTAGTGCGCGTTGGCCCTTCAGGCTATCATCCATCCTAACTGTCCTGAGCCACGTTGGATTATTACTGTTGTAGCCACCGATGAAAGGCTTTTTTTCACTCCTCTCTTTTTTGTTTTCTTTCTTTGCAAGTGTTTATGGCCAAGCGAGGAAATGATTCTTGCTACAGCCGCGTACGTTAAAAGCAGCACACATTATGAATTATGCGACAGCTAACTGCTGCAGCTAAAGGTGTTATATTGCCGTGCTATATTTGAATGCGGAATAGGTTGTTGGTTGTTGGAGTTCTACGTCCTGGCAACATCGGTGCGGCAATATCAGGATGGGTACCGACTTGTGACAGTGCGCACTCATGGCGACTTTATAGTGCTGCCCCACTGGGAGATCGGGCCACGGGCACCATGACCTGATATCCCACTCAGTCACATTATCCTGACAATGAGCCAACCAGTCCTTGCCCTATCCTAATAATGCAGAGTGCCTGGCTAGGAGGCGACAAGTATACATTTTTAAGTTATTGGTTTTACTCAACCTGGGTTCGAACCCATGATTTCGAATCCCGCGATCTACCAGAACGGGAGACGGGCGCTCAACTCATTCGGCAGTCCCGTCTGGTTTGAATGCGGTATAGCACGGCTCGTCTGTGTCAATGATGAACATAACGAATGCGATATTATGAAATGAAGTTGAAAGCGGGGAAAATGAGACTGTAGTTACTATTCATGGTATATGTATGTAAACATTACTGGTCAGCAATTTATCTTGAGAAATTCCCTGTGGAACACACTACTGTTGCTTTGTTGGGTGGTATAGTATGAATGGTCACATACGCCAATTCTCTAATTATTCCCGTCCTGATATGACCTTAGATGTTGCTAGGACGTAAAACAACAACAAAGCAAACGAACAAATCTAATTATTCAGGTATATAAGGTTGGTATAGCATGAATGGGCGCAGATGTGAGTTCTCTATTCTGTAATTATTTAGGTATATACAGGCTGGTATAGCATGAATAGCCACAGCTGTTAGTGTTAGTTCTCTATTCTCTAATTATTTAGGTATATACAGGCTGGTATAGCATGAATGGCGATAGTTGTCGGTTATCTCAATCAATTAATAGTTCCGTCCTCTAGTCGAGTGTTGGATGCAATGGTTCTTCACTTGTCCCGATGGTGAGCTGTTCTGAATAATTCAAGCTGTCCACTGTGAAATATTTCTAAACCATGATGTTCTTGGTCTCCCTCTCCCTCTGCCTTTAATTAAAGTTACATAGTCCGATGGTTTTGAGTTTCTGTCATTTTCTGAGATAAATATATTAGGTTGATGGATATAGTCTACCTTACTTTAGTTTGAAGTAACTTTTATTTTAAATGGCTAACCTTTGAGATATTTGAAGTGCAAACATGCTAGATTAATTTTGCCAAGCACGCCAAAACTCAGACATCATAGGCTTCTGCATTAACAAATTCTATTAAATGTTCTCAACATTCCTTTCTATGTGGCGACAAATGTTTGATAAGTGCACCAATATCTAAGTTATATATATAGAATCAAATCTTGATAATTGTTTTGATTTCGATTCTTTTAAATTTTCATCGGACTATGCAGCTTTAAGCCGGTATGTACATACTGTTGTAGCATGACTAGCCACAACTGTTACTTCTCTATCCTCTAATTATCCAGGTATAAACAGGCTGGTATAGCATGAATGGCAATAGTTGTTGGTTATTTAGCCTTTAATTAATCTGGTAGGCCTATATATACATACCGTTATAGCATGAATAGCCATAGATAAAAAGATTCACCCAGTACTCGCAGTACACAGGTGAAAACCAGCCTTATATAAAAACGGTCGAAAAATCGGGCTAATGAAATGAGTCTTTATGAGAGCCTAATTTCACAATCTAAGATTAAGAAGCAACATTTATTCTTTGTATATGTCTTCATATTTCCCCGCTACCTTTGAGTTGAAAAATATAATAAAATATCTAGTTTAATAAGATTTTAAAGTGAAATTGATGGCGTTCTATGGCCGCCATCTTGTCTTTTTGCATTCTCTCCCCATTTCACCAACTCTGTGCCGATATAACTTATAAGTAACCATTTGACACTGGAGCCAGGCATTGCACTTCCTGTTCCATACTAAAGCTATTTTCGCCTGTATTTAGACTATGTTGTCGTTCACCCGTGTACTGCGAGTACCGGGTGAATCCTTTATCTAGAATATCCACAGCTGTTAGTTCTCTATCCTCTAATTATCCAGGTATAAACAGGCGGGTCTAGCATGCATGGCAATGGTTGTTGGTTATTTATCCTTTAATTTATCTGGTAGGCCTATATTATATACATACCGTTATAACATGAATAGCCATAACTGTTAGTTCTCTATCCTCTAATTATCCCGGTATAAACAGGTTGGTATAGCATGAATAGCAATATTTTGTGATTATTTACCCTTTAATTAATCTGGTAGGCCTATATATAATACCGCTATAGCATGAATAGGCACAGCTGTTAGTTCTCCATCCTCTAATTAATCAGGTATATACAAGCTGGTATAGCATGAATGGACACAACCATCAGTTCTCTCTCCTCCAATTAATCATGGAATTAGATTAAAGGATGGAGATGATGTAGGGTGTGCGTGTGTGTGTGTGTGTGTGCGGGGGGGGGGGGGGGGGGGTTCTGCTGAGGCAGGGGCGGTGCAGGAAGGAGTAGGTGTACTCAGTAAAGGAGTGAGTAATAAAAGAAGGCCATGTATGCTGGGGGTGGAGGTGGGGGGGGGGAGGGGGTGAGAACTGTAAACAGTGCTCAATGCGTAGAAACAACGATGGGGGGGGGGGGGGGGTTGAGGTTGCGAGGTGTGGGTGGGATGGGGACGGTGTGATGGGATGGGGAGGGCGGGGCAGGGTCTCGGGTCTCACGGGAGTTTGGCGGGGCTTGGTAGTGACGGGACCGGCCACGGCCACAGCCCGCCAACCAACCACCACTTTTGTGCATTTCATCTTTCTTTTGCAGTGAGTTTCGATTTATTTTCGCCATGTGGAAAGACGTGTTTATGTGGTGTGTGTGGTATGTGTGTGAGGAGGGTGTGGTATGTGTGTGAGTGGTGTGAGTGCTGGTGGTGATTGTGTCGTGTGTGTAGTGTGTGTGTGTGTGTGGTGTTATGTGGATGGAGTGTGATTTGCATATAGTGTTTAGAGGGAGGAGTGTACTCTTTTACAATGTTGCTAAGATAGAAAACTCCAATCAATCAATCAGTCAATCAATCAATTGCTGCATTGTCGCTATCTTGCCTTGGTCTGGTGCTCGGCACTACTAGAATTGGATTGGGACTGGCTGGCTCAATGTATGTCTAATGGGTATTGACGCCGTATCCCTGTGGGGCAACACTATAATGCCTCCGTGAGTGCTCCCATCACAAGATCTTAAATGTTGCCGGGACATAAACCCCACTGAACGAAGCGGAAAGAAAAGGCATTTCAGTGTGAGGAAATTTGATAACTTGTACAGCTGTTTTTTCATCGAGTGGAGGGTTAGGCGTTTAAATCAGGGGTCCCATTTCTTAGCGAAATCGCTGATTTCAGCGACGACTGAGCGAAGAAAAAATCCTGTGTGCAAAAAAAACTGTTACTTTTAATTATTTGTTAGTCTTGAACTTGAAGTATTAAAACAGTTAGAATTTCAAGGCCAAAATATATCCAAGTAGGTGTCAGATTGCAACATTTTAACCGTAGGTTTAAAACAATTTCCTGGGGAGCTTGCCCACAGACCCCCATATTTTTTCAGGGATTTTTTTGTTTGTTACTGGGAGGAGGATTTAAAAGAGCCATGATTGATTCAGCGCACTGTATAGTTTTAATAAAACACTAGCATCGGCCCAGGGTCATAAACACCAGGCTATAAACACTGGCAATGTGGGGTCTATTAACCGAGAAAACTGGTTTTTCTATCCCGGGAGCAAAACTGCTTCTATCCGCTCAAAGCGACTCATTTACAAACAGCTTCGGCTGGACGGGGTGGCGGCGTGATCTGTAGGGCGCTGTCTTCCACTACTCGAGATAGTGGGTTCGATTCCCAGCCGAATCAAACCTCCGAAGAGCGTTAAACAGAGAAGTAATGCTACCTTAAGGCCCTGTCACATTACGGCGTATGGCGGGAGCGTATGGCGGCGTAGCGGCTTACGTCATATACGTCGCCATACGCCGCATACGCTACGCATACGCTACGCATACGCTACGCTACGCATACGCTACGCATACGCCGCCAGTGCCGCAACACGCCGGCGTATGTGAAGCCTATGATGCATACGCCGCCATACGCTTTCATAAATCCGTCCGTCCAAATTTTTTTGTGCATGCTCAAAAAAACGCGACCTATGAGGGCGTATGGCCCATACTGTCAAAAAATGTCACAGCACGCTCCCATACGCTCCCATACGCTACGCATACGCTACGCATACGCTACGCATACGCTCTTCATACGCTCCTCATATGCTCAAACACACCCGAAAGTGGCACCCGATGGCGTACGTAGGTTTTCAATACGCTCCCGCCATACGCCGTAATGTGACAGCCCCTTTAAGTTAAAGTTGCATAGTCCGATAAAAACATAAAATTTTCAAAATCAAAACACTCATCTAGACTCTTCAACTTAGATACTGGTGCACTTATTAAGCATTTTCTGCTGCGTAGAGTCATAATAAGTCAATTTAATAGAATGTATTCCTACTGAAGTCTATGGTGCCAGAGTTTTGGCATGCCTGCCAAAATTAATTTGGCGAGTTTTGAAGTTAAATATCCACAAAGTTAGACATTTAAAATAAAAGTTACTTTAAACTAAACTACAGGGGCCAAATGTAAGAGTCCGGGTTAGGGCTCGTAACCCACGCGTCGTGCGGATTTCCCGGGTTAGCGGCCCAAAGTGTAAATGTATGTGCCCGGGTTAGGCAAACTCCTCGAGGGTTAACGTCGTCTTCACTAACTCCAACTTGAGCCTGGGTTAACGTCCGGGTTAGCCACCAACTCGGGCCAAATCTATTCAATGCGACCATATTTAACAGAATTACATACTCAAATCGTGAAATTTCATTAAATTAACCCTAAATTCGAAGCGTTATTAAGGCTACTGCTGCATTGGCGGCGATATTGATATTTATATTTTCAAATCGACGAACGTAAAGTACACAAATCGCCGCCGCCGCCGCATCGACGTCGCTTTCCATACTGGCAGTGGCGACGGTTTGTTTACTGTACGTTCGTCGATTCGAAAATATAACTATTAATATCGCCGCCAATGCGGCAATAGCCTTAATAACGCTTCGAATTTAGGGTTAATTTAATGAAATTTCACGATTTGAGTATGTAATTCTGTTAAATATGGTCGCATTTAATATATTTGAGCCTAATATATGGCTACAAACGCAGAGGGATTTCCCAAATCTATAAATAACTGAAACGTTAGCTAACCCACGCGCGCTTTGGACTGATACATCCCCCGTGACACATATATTAACGTCGACAATAGATAACCCGCCGGCCGGCCTTAAATTGTGGCTCTTACATTTGGCCCCCGTATACCATAATGATTAGCATAATGTATTTATCTCAGAAAATTGCAGAAATTCAAAAGCATCGGACTATGCAGCTTTAATCACCGCACCCGGTGGCCAAATCTCAGACTTCCTGTGCGCAAGTTTTGGCATTATTAGGATAGGGCAAGGACTGGTTCGCTCAGTTTCAGGATACTGTGCCTGAGTGCGATATGGGTCATGGTGCCAGTGGCCTGATCTCCCAGTGGAACAACACTGCAGTATAAAGTTGCTATGAATGCACACTGTCAGTGCCCCTCGCCCTGTGTCTGCGCGCCCTGTGTCTCGGTGCCTCAGCGCCCCGTGCCCCAGCGCCCCTGTCTCCGAGCCCCGTGTCTTCGTGCCCCACACCCGGTGTCTCCGCGCCCCGTACCCCTCGCCCCGCGCCCCGTACCCCTCGCCCCGCGCCCCGTACTGCGAGACCCGCGCCCCGTACCCCTCGCTCCGCGCTCAGTGTCCCGCCTTCTCTCTCCCCTTCTCTCTCCCCTCCCCCACCCCCTGCCCATGAACCCGTCTCCCGGCCGCTGACGCCCGCTGCCCGTTGCCCCTCGCCCCGTTGCCCCACTCCGCTGCCACCTGGCCCGCTTCCCAGGGACGAGGCGGGTGGGGTGGGGCGGGGCCGGGCGGGGCGTGTGCAAGGCGGCCGGCGGGGCGAGGTCTTCCCTGCGCCGAGAGTGGGGAGTGGAAGGCCGAAGGGCAAGGCCAGGAGACAGGGCGAGGTCGGCAGGACGCTGCGGGGTGGGACGGGTGGGACGGGTGGGACGGGTGGCTAATTCGCTATGCCTTTCCGGTTTACCGCTGCTGTCTCCAGAAGAAAACTAGAACTGCCAGATCTCAACTCTATACTACCAGTACTACCTCAACCATAGTTTGAACTGGCATTCCGGGCTCTAGTACTCATAGTCATACCTTGAAACTTCCGCAAAGATTCCCCTATAGATATACTAGCTTTAACCCATGCTGTGCACAGGTTTAAAGCTAGGCTCTGCATCAATCCCTGGACCAAAATTGTGTTGAACTGTCATTTATATATAAATATATATATATTCATGGTATCTGATTATATTCAGAGACTGTGCCTATATATCTAAGTTCTCTGTTATATTCCGGCCTCAGATGCGGTCCCATATCAATATAGTGCCGCCATCTGTACCATTATGAGGTAAACCATATCGGTGGTGCTATCTAATGGCGGAGCCAACTTCTACGGTTTCGTGACTCAAAATTGATGCCACTCTGGTCAAAGTGTACAAAGTTTGTCAAAACTATCAAAATTAATATGAAATGTGTACGGTAGATGCAAAAAAACAACCCATGCTATTAACAACCCATACATGGCAAAGCATCAGTGAAGTCTGATGATGCGCATTGGCAGCACCGATTAATAGAGGAGTAGTGATCAGAACGACCCTAAGACTTAGCCACCGTTTGGTATTATATATAGAGCTAGAGCCAGGCTAATTAGTGACAGGTATCTATTTTGTAAGTAGTTGGTTTGACTCTGCTGAGATTCGAACTCACGACATTCCACATAGGAAGCTAGTGCTCTAACCGATTAGACCGCCGCGTCTCGTACATATGGTGTGTACGATGACAATGGCAGTCTAAATACAAGTATAATGTAATATTTAAAACCAAAAGCACTTGTGGTGTCCCACTGCTTCACTAGCCACAGCTGGTCCATTGTGTTACCAACAACCCCACTCCAACAGCAGGACTCGTTTTGCTGTCAGGTGACTGCAAACACTAAAACAACAAACTGCAAATATCAAACTCACATATCTCACCACGATAGGGTAACACTAGAATATTCCTATCAAACTGACAATTTATAATTATATACTCCTTGTCTAACTCCAACTGACCACACGCTACATTAAAACTTATTACAACTTTACCAAACGAATACAGAAGATAACTTCTGCTTACATTCTAAATATCATGAAAATACTCACATTGATCCAATTAATATTAATGTACTCATATGACACTACTGTTGCCTTTTTGCTGTCAAACTTGTGGGGAACTATCAGAATTCCACTGTGCTACATGCTGCAATTAGTAAATTCAAGAGCTATTATTAGCTCACCTTATATACCTTTCTCTGTCTGCCATTTTTGTGTAAATAATCTGGAATTGAAAAATGGCTGGAAGACCAGTGCTTGTTACTGACAAAAGAACTTATTAAGCAGAATAAACATATTTACCACACACAAAAAAACACACACAAAACAGCAACACTGCTGTGCTGTATACAAATATTATATGTGTGGGTGGTGGGGTAGGGGTGGGGGTGTTCACCCCCACCCCTACCCCACCACCCACACATATAATATTTGTATACCACACTACCAGTGTAGTGTATATACAGTAAAACCTCTCTAATTCGATCGACCATGGGACCACCTTTAAATGGTCCATTTAGGGAGGTGGTCGGTTTAGGGAGTTTTTTTTATCATTACAATGGTATTGTATGGGCGATCATTTGGGGGCCAAATAAAGCGACCGATATCGGGGAGTGGTCGATCTGTGGAGGTGGTCGGTTAGAGAGGTTTTACTGTAGTATAATATATACCCACCCTGTGGGTTGGTTAGGCGGACTGTGGTTGGTGACTGACGTGTTTTGGCGTGGCCTTAGCAGTAATGTGGCCCGCGAGTTGCTCGCTAGTTACTCGCCAGTTGTCCGCTAGGTGGCCAGTGTGCCCCCGCCCACATGATGGCCCGTACACATGCGCGTTTTGGACCTGTGGCGCGCAGCCCCCTCACTGCGCTACTGCGCAGTGTCATACAATGTCATCTCCCCGCCCCTTATTTCCTATATAGTTAATGTGTGTGTATGGCAAGTGATGCCCACCCTCACCCCTCACCCACCACCTCCACCTCCACCTCCACCTCCACCTCCACCTCCAACTCCACCTCACCGGGCGCGGTGGCCGAATCAATAGAGGGCATGCCTCACGTGTGGGAGATCGGGAGTTCGGTTGCCGGTAGAGTCAAACCAATGACCTATAACAATTGATACTTGTCGCTTCCTAGCCAGGCACTCTGCATTATTAGGATAGGGCAAGGACTGGTTAGCTCAGTGTCAGGATAATGTGACTGGGTGGGATATTAGGTCATGGTGCTGGTGGCATGGTCTCCAAGTGGGGCAGCACTATAAAGTCGCCATGAGTGCACACTGTCAGAAGTCGATACTCGTCCTGATATGACCTTAGTTGCCAGGACGTGGAATTCCAACAACCAACCAATATCCACCTCCACCTCACCTCTCCTGACCTTATAAGTTATATCATATGTTGCGATTGCGTTTGAAAGTTGCATATTCTGGTGCTTTTGAGTTTCTTCCATATATAAAAAATAAATATATTAGTTTGATCATTATAATCTACTTCATTTTAATTTGAAGTCACGCTTTTTCAATATAAAATATGGGCAGAATAAATACACTGCCCTCCCCCCCCACCCCCACCCCGCTAGATAAAAGATTCACCCCGTACTCACAGTACAGGGGTGAAAACCAACCCATTAGAAAAGCTGGCGAAGAATTTAGACATGCTGGGGAAATTAATTGAGTGAATAATCTCTTAATTTCAGAAGCAATATTTATTCTTTATATATGTTTTTATATTTCCCCGCTACCTTTGAGTTGAAAAATGTAATAAAACATGCAGTTTAATAGACTTTAAAAGTGAAATCGACGGCATTCTATGGCCGCCATCTTGTCTTTTTGCATTCTCTCCCATTTCACCAACTCTGTACCGATATAAGTAACCATTTGACACTGGTGCCAGGCATTCTACTTCCTGTTCCATACTAAAGCTATTTTCGCCCATATTTAGACTACGTTGTCATTCACCCCTGTACTGTGAATCTTTTATCTACCCCCACCCATGCTGGACATTCAAGGCTTCTGCAGTAGCAGTTACGTTACATTATCTTTGTATTCCCGTCTATGCAGTAAAGATATACATGTATAAATAAATGCATCAGTATCTAATTTGTATATGTAAGATAAATATAACTTGAATGTTTTGGTTTCGAAAATGTGATGCTCTCGTAAGCCTGCAGTTTTGGAGATATTTGAAGTGAAAACAGACCAACTAAGCTTGTTTAATGTTATGCAGATGGTCCGGAGTTCCAATCCCAGCCGAGTCAAACTAATGATTTATTGAATTGATACTTATCGCTACCTAGTCTGGCACTCAGCTTTAATAGGATAGGACAAGGACTGGTTAGCACAGTATCAGGATAATGTGACTGTGTGAGGTATCGGGTCATGGTACCGGTGGCCTGGTCTTCCCAGTGGGGCAGCAGTATAAAGCCACCATGGATGTGCACTGGTATAAGTCGGTGCCTGTCCTGATATGGCTGTTGATGTTGCTAGGATGTAGAACAACAACAAACAAACATCCGCACGCAAACATGCACCCATCCCCCAACACACATCCATGAACACCTGACATGAATCTGTAGAACGAAAGCCCTCTGTGTGGAAGGTCGGGAGTTCGATTCCTGGTCAAACCAATGATTTACAAAATTTATACTTGTCGCTTCCTAGCTTGGTACTGGGCATTGTTAGTATGGGGCAGAGGCTGGTTAGTTCAGTGTCAGGATAATGTGACGGTGGGATATCAGGCCATAGTGTGGCTTGGTCTCCCAGTGGGGCAGCACTATAAAGTTACCATGTGTGCGCACTGTCACAAGTCAGTACCCGTCCTGATAAGACCGTGGATGTTGCGAGGATGAAAACAACAAGACTCAAACATTCACACCCAAACATACCCCCCCCCCCACATCCATGCACACCTAAACCTACACACCCATACATACACATGTACATGTAAATACCTACACAACCAACCTCCCACACACACACATCCGCACATACAAACCCAAACATACACCCACACACACATCCGCACCTACACATACACTCATGAACGCATATACACACACTCCACATCCACATGTACACCCACCAGAACATACCTCCAACCATTCACACACATATATACCCACACACCCCTACCCCCCAACCATTCACACACATATATACCCACACACCCCAAACATTCACACACGTATATACCCACACACACCTGTACCTCCAACCATCCACACACATATATACCCACACACCCCTACCCCCAACCATTCACACACATACCCACACACCCCAAGCATTCACACATATATACCCACACACCTCTACCCCCAACCAGTCACACACATATATACCCACACACCCCTACCCCCAACCATTCACACACATATATACCCACACACCCCTACCCCCAACCATTCACACATCTAACCACACGACCAGACGGGATGGCCGAATGAGTTAGAACATCTGTCTCCCGTGCTGGTAGATCGTGGGGTCGTTGGTTCGAACCCTGGTCGAGTCAAACCAATCACTTAAACATTGATACTTGTTGCTTCCTAGCCAGGCGCTCGGCATTATTAGGACAAGACAAGGACTGGTGTGCTCAGTGTCAGGATAATGTGACTGAGTGGGATACCAGGTCATGGTGCCGGCGGCATGGTTTCCCAATCGGACAGCATTATAAAGTCACCATGAGTGCGCACTGTCACAAGTCGGTACCCCCGTCCTGATATGACATTTGACGTAAAACAACAACAAACAAACAAACTCACCCACGCCCCCCCGCCCCCCCCCCCCCCCCCCCCCCCACACATGCCGCCGAGTTGCCACTCTCCGCTCTGACAGCTTGACGTGCTCCCTGCCCCACGTGCACCCAGTCAACGGATGCGATAATCTAGGTTGAATTATGTTCGCCATTTTCTCTCTCCTCTCCCCCCCCCCCCCCCCCCCCCCCCTCCCTTGACTGTGTTCAATTGCTGCCAACTGAAACCCGCGCACAACACCACTCCAACTGTACCCTCAAGCATATATTGGTCGCGTACCGGACGCGGTGGCCGAATCGGTAGAGCGAATCAGGAGGTCGGGAGTTCAATTCCCGGTCGAGTCAAACCAATGACTTACAAAATTGATACTTGTTGCTTCCAAGTCAGGCACTCAGCATTATTAGCTGGTTGGCTCAGTGTCAGGATAATATGACTGAGTGGGATATCAGGTCATGGTGCTGGTGGCCTGGTCTTCCAGTGGGGCAGCACTATAAAGCCGCCATGTGTGCACACTTTCGCAAGCCGGTACCCGTGCCGATATGACTTTAGATGTTGCCAGGAACACACTGTAAAACTCCAACACGAACCAAGTATATTGGTCGTTGTCGGTTGGCAAAGTATTGAGGAAGTATTTACCACCAGTCATAGAGCTGTAGGTGTTCTGTTTATTATACTGGGAGATTTTACTCTTGTGGGTGGGACCTCTATTCGAGGTACGGCAATCACATTATTATACCGATTATGCTGTATATTATGCTAGGGACACACCTAGCGTATACGATCGTTTTTCCGCACCCACCTACCGTATACGATCTAAAACTGCCCAAAAGTCGTGAGGTGTGCACTCCCCTAGCACACCTACCGATTGCGATTCCCGATTTTTAGGGCTAAAACGGTAGGTGTGCGCTAGCATTACGATTGCGATTCCCGATTCGAAAAATGAATCGGCCCGATTTCAGTTTTAAGCAGATCGGGAGTTTTAGTGCGTAGGTATGTGTGTACCTAGCATAAGCTACTGCAACCGTTATACAGTCAATCAATCGATAGTTCCGTCCTCTTGTCGAGGGTTGGATGCAATGGTTCTCCACTTGTCCCGATGGTGTGCTGTTCTGATAGACTATGAATAATTCAAGCCTGTCCACTGTGAAATATTTGTAAACCATGATGTTCTTGGTCTCCCTCTCCCTCTGCTGCCATTCACCTTCCCTTCCAACAATGTACGGTATATTGAACTCTGACGAATCATGTGGCCAAAATAAATAAGTTTCTTTGTCTGTATAGTGGCAAACAAGCTTTTCTTATTTTTAATTTTTCTGAGAACTTCTTTGTTGGTGATCTTCTTTGTCCATGATATTTTCATCATCCTTCGATAAGTCCACATCTCAAATGCTGCTAAACTTTTGTACAATTTCTTAGAGATTGTCCATGTCTCAGCCCCATATATAACCCCGTTAAACCAAACTTGAAGGGACCCTAGAAATTTGTTTGGATTAACCGATCATTGGTTTAACCGAGCTTTGGCTTCGACTTTGACTTGGCTTTGGCAGTTGATGCATGAACAGAGGTGGCGCCCCCCCCCCCCCCCCCCCCCCACACACACACAGATCTGAGGTTGACTAGGCTGGAGCAGTAGATGACTAGATCAAGGCTCCTCCAGTCCATGGGAGGAGTAAGGGTTTAGGAGCAGATGGAAGCGTCCGGTCTTATTATGCTCATATAGACTTATAATATGCGAATATATGTGTGTATATGCGCATATTTACATATATAAACATATATATCAGTTTATATGCACATATATCCACATATATGCGTGTATATGTATATATTTATGCATATATATATATATATATATATGCATATATATATATATATATATATGTTATACATATATATATATGTCTGTGTGTATATGCACATACACATACTGTGTGGTGGATATACCGCAGAGAGAAATCCTACTCTGCACCCACACCCACACCCACACCCACCTCCAGTGGCCATCCTTGTGTAGACTGCTAAAACAACAACCCATCTGCCTGTGTGTACATTAGAGTAATGGCTTATATGATGCCACACATTATGATTTGTTCATATTTTTGGTTATTTCTCATTAACTATATCCAGGATTTTGATTCTAAGAAAAGTACTGTTTTTAATAAACCATGATGGTTTACCAGTAAAAATGAGTAATTCCAGAATACAAGCAGCACAATGTTATAGGCAAAATAAGATTGTCTCTTTATTTTAATGTAGTTTTAATTGAATATTATGAACATACTATACACTGGAGCATTTTCTTCATAGAAACTTTGAAGAGCTACTTACACCCATTCTAAGGATATATTGTGTTAGGTTCCATCCTCAATATTAAAGTAGTAGCAGACTGTGACAGCTCACCCCTATTTGTTTCTATATGTAAACTGTATTGGGTTTTCAATACGCCTTGAAGAACCAAAACGTTTTGAATTCTTAGTCGTGGTCCCTACCTGATAATGGCTTATGCAGGATATATATTGTGTATTACAGATATTAATATATATATATATATATATATATATATATATATATATATATATATACACACACACACGCGCGCGCGCGCGCGCGCGCGCGCGCGCAGCACGCACGCACGCACGCACGCACGCACGCACGCACGCACGCACCCACGCACGCACGCACGCACGCACGCACGCACGCACGCACGCACGCACGCACGCACGCACGCACGCACGCACGCACGCACGCACGCACGCACGCACGCACATGTCAATAGATTATCTACCCCAACATGGTACCGTTGGCCACTACCCCGGTCGGGATTGGGCTGATGGGGTGGTACTACTACTACTAGGCTCGGCATTATTAGGATAGGAAAAGGACTGGTTGGCTCAGTGTCAGGATAATGTAACTGAGTGGGATATCAGGTCATGGTGCTGGTGGCTTGGTCTCCCAGTGGGACAGCACTATAAAGGTGCCATGGGAGTGCACTGTCACAAGCCGGTACTCGTCCTGATATCACCTTAGATGTTGCCAGGATGTAAAACTCCAACAACGAACGGACGGCTATAGGTGATGGTGTCTTCTGGCAGAGACTAAGAACAGCGCCACCTGACTGACCCCGCTCCCCCCCCCATCACCCACCGCCCCCACCCCCGCCCCGTTTTCCCGGCCGCGGACTTCGCGTGTGGTATCGGATGACGCATATCGCACGTAGCACTGCGCCCAGTGAGGGAGGGAGGGGGGGGGGGGGGGGGCACCCTCACAGGTCTTGCGCAGGGGTTCGAGGTACGGCTAGGAGGTAGAGGTGTGTGTGGGGGGGGGGGGGGGGGGGGCCGGGTGTTCTAGTAGTGAACCGTCCCGATGTTGCGGTGCTTGTAGCTAATTACCGCGGAAGAGCTAAGCTGAGAGAAAGTAGTTATAATTGAACCATGTCTGAAAGGAATCAATTTTAGTGTGGTGATGATAATATACTATACTTTTAGTGTTTCAGAGATGAAAGATCTCCGCGATATCGCGGGTTTCTACAATTAAAAAAATATTTACCGATTAACATTAAGTCAAATGCCACTTAGGATTCCGACAAAAATTGGTTAGTTTGAATCTCATTCTTAAATGACCTTAGATGTTGGTAGAATATAAAACCCAAACAAGAACGAGTTAGATATGTGTGACTTCTACTTCTGGCATTTTTATGCCGTTCCCTGACAGTGCTAATTATGATGGTAATCAGGCCACGAGGGCCAGCCGCTACTGGATGTCGCGTCGGTCGAGCTCTCGTCACTTTTGGATTAGCTATCGAGAGAGCAGGACGTCATGCACCGCGCGGAGCGGTACAGGGGGCCAGGGGCCCCTTCTGACGAGTTAAGTCTGATAGGATATCAGCGGGTAGGCTTCTGACCACCCAGCCTCTGCGTTGCGCACGGTCACTTCGGTACCGGAGGCTAGGACATTATCAAGGTACTGATAACTGTCCTGGTAAGTATGGCGCCCACGGGCTGCCACCGCTAAGGCGGAGCGGCCTACGGGCCATGCCTACGGGCTAGGCCTACGGGACAGACCTACGGGTCTTCTACCTCTGCGTAGCGCACGGTCAGGCTCGCCTGTTCCGGAGGTAGGACAATTGTTAGGTGATCGCACCGACATTGTCGACAAGGCTTAGCGGGCCGGGCCCTGCCCGCGCCCAGAGCCTCCCCCCCCCTCCCTCCACCCCAGGGCGGGTATGGGGGGTAGGCGCGGGGTCATGGAGCGGTCGCGACCTGGAGGCACGACCAACAGGTGGGCCGCCTCAACCAGGAGAGGCCGTTGCGGCCAAAATCAGGGGCAAGGGCGCAAACTAATTATGAACGAAATGAGCGGGGCGATACGAGTGGCACGGCTAACGGCTCATTCCACCATGGCGCACCACATCTCACGCACGCCCTCCCCGGTAACCCCCCACGGGTTACCCTAGCCACAGCAAAGGCGAACGGGCCGCTAGCATACTGACAGAGTTCATTGAACGAGCGGAAAGGAAAAGGATGGAATCACCATCTGAGGCACTGTATGTACCCCTGCCACATGAGTCCGACACCAACTCAGAGACAGACATGGAGACTACGGGCCACAGGACGGAGACGCCAACACAGGACGAACACCACTACCCGGCGGCCGCCGGGAAGCCACCTCCCTCCCCAGATACGGTTATCCAGACGGATAGCAGCGGGAGGAGGCTGGTACTAGCAGCTACCTCACCTACCTACACACCACCACCCCCGTGGGAGGACTACACAGGGGGTTGCGAATGGTGGTGGCGGATCTGTCGAACACCTTCAGCCCGCCTCCGGATCCTGCTTGTGGGGATCAATGGAGGGGCCCTGAATACATACCCACCCCAATAGCTGAATTGGAGCGCCTGGAAGCGCGGAAGCTGGAACTCCAGGAGGAGATACGTAACAGAAGGGCGGGCTACTCTATCAACTGGTCCCAGGGGGAGTCCCAGGGGCCATCACCGCCACAACTGGCGGAAGCGAGGAACCCAACATCAGAGCAAGTCCCGCGACCTAGGCCGTCGGCTTTTACCATACCGAGACGGGTAGTACAGCAGGCAAGGCCAGCCACACCAGTGAACACCCCACCGCCGCCCTACAGCGTGAGGACGCCAGCGTCGGTGGCACCCACGCCACCACCACAACAAGAGCGCGCGACCACGCCCACACGGGCCACGCCGGGACCCCAGGAGGTCACGGTGAGTGCGGCTGAGGACGGTAACTCGTATCTAGAACAGTTTATACCAGCTGAGAAGGCGCCATTGGATGCCGAGTGCGGCAACCTGGCAGACAACACAGCCAAGCTACTGACAGCACTCTGGAACAATCCAATGACCAAAACCGAGACCGCAGAGCTGTACGCTACGCTGCCAAGACCGGGAAACGCGGAAGTACTACATAAAACCCGCATGAACCCGGAGATTGAACTTACGTTACAACAGAGAGTGAGGGATAATGACACGGCACTAGGGGCAGCCCAGTGGGGCGTGCAGTATGCCTCTAAGCCACTGGCTAAAGTCTTGGACGGCATTGAGACTGGCAGACCGCTCGCGAAGCAGGAACTGGCAGAGGCACTAGTCACCACTCTTAAGCTACTAGCCCGTACCAGTAACACGATCCTGGGCCTGAGGAGGGACAATGTGCGTCCAACACTGCAGGCCCAGATCAAACCACTGGCCAAAAAGGAGGGAAGCAGGGGCTTCAAGTACCTCTTAGGAGAGGACCTGGCAGCTCAAGTCACCACACTGGAAGCTAACCAGAAAACCGCCAATGCCATTGTCAGGGGCAATGGAAGGCACTACACAAGACCAGAACGCAAGCAGGGAAACTGCAGAGGCGGCCAGGGGAGGAGCCGCCCAAACCAGTACCCTTCCCAGAACTACTCACAGCATTCCGCACGCCACAGGCAGGACCACCCCCGACAAAGCGGAGGAGGACAGACACGCCCACAGAGAGGGGGGCGTGGCAGAGGAGCGGGATACAGAGCGAGACCAGCAAGACAGTAAACACAGTGAGTAACATGGCCAATACCTTCAAAGCAGGGGGCGTGACCGAAAGCATGTGAATGGGAACGGGTCACTGATAATGCGTGGGTCAAACTAATGGTGATGGGCATCAAAATTGAGATCACCAACCTACCGGGGCAGAGAGTGGACCCAGTATCAGACAGCAAAGGGAATGACGAAATACTAAACGGGAAAATTAAAGACATGCTCACTCAGAAACAGTACACGCAGTTAATCAACCCACGAAGCCCAACCATACAACAAGGCATAGCTTACCTGCAGGAACTATTCTCAGGCGGGGCAGCACGCAACACGATCAATACGGTCAGGTCACTATTGTCCACCTTCGTGACAGTAGGGGGCGTGGCATTCGGAGAACACCCACTGGTTAACCGACTCCTAAAAGGGATCGGCAACTTAAAACCAACCAACCCGAAATACACAACGATTTGGGACCCGAGTACCTGAAGGAGTGGGGACCGATCGACCAGCTTAATACCGAAAAACTCAACAAAAGAACGCTGTGCTTATTTCTGCTGGCCACGGGCCAACGACTACAAGCATTGGGGTTAATGAAGCGAAGTGACTTTACGTGGGAACAAGGAAAATGCACCTTGACATACACCACAAAACTCAAATCAAACGACCCCAGCAGGAACCCACTAGTACTGAATTTCAGAGAATTCGGAATACCAGAGCTATGTGTGTACACACACCTTAAAACCTATGTAGAAAGGAACAAACTCCAGGCGGCGGCACCGGCAGTGTTCGCCACAACCAGGCCACCGCATGTAAGGGCATCACAGGACACCTTAACTAGGTACGTGAAAAACACGATGGCGGAGGCAGGAGTTAACATGAAGGACTATACGCCCTATTCATGCAGGCATGCGGCGACTAGCGCAGCGGCACGAAGGCAGATGCCACTAGCCACTATCCTGCAGGCGGCAGGATGGTCGGGAGAAGGAACCTTCAGGAGGTTCTACAACCGGCCAGTCAACAACGCACCGATAACAAACCTCATTCCGGACATTTGGGAACAGAGCCCAACTTACTGAGACAATACGCAGCTATTTATCCAAGAAAGATTGGCAACTTAGACCAGAGGGTCACTGACACTGATGTTAAAACATGTACCGTTATATATGTGATAGACTTAAGAGTCACCTGTTAACTACTTAGACACAATAAAAACCATGATACAAGAAACTTGTTTGTCAAATGCATTAGAAAATGAGAACGGCAGGGAGGGTCAGCTGTGTGTATGTATAAACAAATAACAACACTGACCTCGAAAATAACGAAAACACAACAATTCCTGAATACAGTCGCAACACAAAATAGTGGCTGGCCCTCGTGGCCTGATTACCATCATAATATATAATTCTGCTAAGATATGCAGCAGAATAGCAATTATTCTGGTAAGAAAGAGGCCACGAGGGGCCAGCGGCCCACCCTATCATTGGTATCACCACCCTACACAACTGTTATACAGGAACTGAAACTACAAAAAATGACGAGAGCTCGACCGACGCGACATCCAGTAGCCGCTGGCCCCTCGTGGCCTCTTTCTTACCATAATAATTCCTATTCTGCTGCATATCTTAGCAGAATTATATATCCTATTGGAGAAAATCCAGCGTCAGTGTAATAATCTCAGCTTAATTTCCGCGATTTTTGCTGGAGGCCACTTTCATCCCTGCTGTGTTGAAGCCTGCTAAATATTTTAATGTGTGTGTCGCTCTATAATAATAGCTAACAATGACAATGACATATGAAGTTAACACATATTGCTAAGTGGACTTTGCTTGTGGCTTTAGCATGCTTTCGAGTTTAAAATAAAAACAAAGGACAAGTCGGCGCGGGGGTGGGTTGTGGGGGGGGGGGGTCTTTTGTGCTCAGCCCCACCTTTCCTGTTGGCAATTTGTGAGTGAAATGTTGGGTTGTTAGTTGGTGAAGTTTGCCTCCCTTTACTCCCACCTACCAATGAGGGCGGGGTGTGTGTGTGTGTGTGTGTGTGTGTGTGTGTGTGTGTGTGTGTGTGCGCGTATGTGTGTGTGAGGAGGAGGAAGAGGGAGGGTCGTGAGTGTGTATGGGAGATGGAGGGAGAGGTGTAGAGTTGGTGGGCAGAGGGAGGGAGGTGGGTGAGGTGGGGGTGGGGGGGGGATATGGGAGGTGTGGGTCGGGGCAGAGTGGGAGCCGGGCCGGCCGGAGGGGGAGGTGGGCGGGCGGAGGGGGGAGGGAGGGAGAGAGGGGAGGTGGGAGTGTCCCGGGGCCTGGCACGGCGCGGCCCGGCGTTGGTTATCCGGGGCCGTACCGGGCCGTACCAGCCGGGCCCGGCGCTGAGCGGCTCCCCCCGCACTCAGTCAGCGGGAGTGAGCAGCTCGCACGGACCTCTGCCACAAGCAGCAAGTAGGCGCACACATGGCGAGCAACCCTAATAATCAACCTCCTCAAAATGTCGCCGCCGCCAACGACTCCTCCTCCTCCTCCGCCGCCACCTCCTCCGCCGCCACCTCCTCCGCCACCACCACTGCTGGTAGCGCCTCCGCCGCCGCCGCCGCCGCCGCCGCCGCCGCCGCCGCCGCCGCCGCCGCCGCCGCCGCCGCCGCCGCCGGCGCCACGGCGTGGCTACCACCGGGTATGCAGCTGCCGATACCCCGGCACCCAGGTCTCGACGACGGCACTACCGGATTGGGATTGAGCGCGCTGTCCACCAGAGGGGGTGGCGGAAACGGAACCGGAAGTGGAAGTGGTCGCGGCGGTGTTGGTGTCGGTGTTGTTGGCGTTGCTTACGGCGTCGGTGACTGTCAACTCCGGCCGCAGTCTCAGCAGCACAGTAGCGCACGCGGAACAGCGCTGTGTGATAACAACACTGGTCCCGCCGACCACCAACGGGATTATTGGGGTGGCCAAGGCGACGGCACTTACCCGCTCTCGCACCCGCAGCATCACCCGCAGCACCACCCGCAACATCACCCACAACATCACCCGCAAAGGCCGTGCGTGGGGGTGAGCGGCGACAACACAAACAACAACAGTAGCATCTGCAGTGGCGGGGGCGGGGGCGGGGGGGGGGGGGGGGGCGGGGGCGGGGTGTGCGGCCCGAACAATAAGCTACCCCCCGGCCTGCTGCAGTACCATGCGGTGATGGGAGGGAACCCTGGAGCGAGGAGCCTGCCCTCCAACTTGACCTCTCATCACAACGGCGGTAATAGCAGTAATCAGGTGTACGCGGCAGGGGTGCCAGGGGGTCATCACCAGCCACATCCACATCCACAGTCACAACCACAGCCACAGCCACAGCCACAGCCACAGCCACAGCCACAGCCACAACATCCCGGCGTGTGGGACCAGCCACAGCCACAGCACGAATTCCACACACAACATCACCACCACCACCACCAACAGCAACAACAGCTTCATCGCCATCAGCACCAACACCAACATCATCAACACCCACAACAGTTGGGGGCTCTCTTCCCACAAGGCACCCTCAGGTAGGACAACATGGACAATATTGGAAATCCTTCTCAACCTTCTTGCACCTGTTTCTCCTCCCCTCCTCCTCCTCCTCCTCCTCCTCGCATCCTCCCCCTTCCTTTTCCTCCTCCTCTTCTTCCTCCTCCTCTTCCTCTTCCTTCATCACCACCACCCCACTTCCACTTCTACTTCTTGCTTCCCCTCCTCCTCTTGCCCGCTATGCTGCTGCTATTCCTCCTCTTCCTGCTCCTCGTTCTCCTCCTGTTACTTCTCCCCCCCCCCCCGCCATTCTCTTTGTTCTAATTATGCCCCTCTCCCTCCCCTCCTTCTTCAACAACTTTCTCGGGCCTCTTCTTCCCCAGGTCTCGAGTTGTCCCAAGTTGCTCCTCTGCCAGAGGTCCTCTCTATGTGCTGTCTTTGGCTGGTACTGAGCCGGCTAATGAATAAATGTTGCCAGCAAAAGCGGAGTTACTCCGATAATGTGGGACGAGTGGATTGTTATTGCTCATCTGCTTGAGATGGCTTACTAACGATAAATTGTCACCCATGAAAACGACAACCTAATTTATTTACCCAAGGAAAACACAAAAATGAACGAATAACAGGACACAAAATGTCCCCTCCCCTCCCCTCCCCCCCTAACCTCCCCTGCCCTCCCCCCCTCCTCCCCCCTCCGCTCCCCCCCCCCCCTCCCCTCCCCTCACCTTCTTTCCCCCATATCCGTTCCCGTGCCCTCCCCTGCCCTCCCATGCCATGCCATGCTCTCCCTTCCCCTTCCTTCCTTCCTCAACAACTTTCTCGGGGCTCTTCCCTGGGTCTCAGGTTGTCCCAAGTTGCTCCTCTGCCAGAGGTCCTCTCCTTGTGCCGTCTTTGGCTGGTACTGAGCCGGTTAATGAATAAACGTTGTCAGCGAAAGCTGAGTTGCTCCGATAATGTTGGTCGAGTGGATTGTTATTGCCCATCTGCTTGATCTGACTTACTAACGATAAATTGTCACCCATGAAAACAACAACTCAATTTATTTACCCAAGGAAAACAAACGAATGAATAACAGGATCCAAAATCTCCCCTCCCCTCCCCTCACATCCTAGCCCCTCCCCTTCCATAACCCTCCCCTCCCATCCCCTCCTTCTTCAACAACTTTCTCGGGCCTCTTCTTCCTGGGTCTCAGGTTGTCCCAAGTTGCTCCTCTGCCAGAGGTTCTCTCTCTCTGTGCCGTCTTTGGCTGGTACCGAACCGGCTAATGGATAAACGTTACCAGCAAAAGCCGAGATGCTCCGATTTGGTCGAGTGGATTGTTATTGCTCATCTGCTTGAGCCTACTTACTAACAATAAATTGTCACCCATGAAAACGACAACCCAATTTATTTACACAAGGAAAACAAACAAATGAACAACAGGAAACAAAATCGCCCCCAGTCCTGTGTTGCGGTCACTCCTGCAGTGCGCATCTCCAGCCACCTCTGGACGCCGGCGTTTTCCCGTGAGGAGTTTGGGTGTAGAAGTGTCAGTGAGCATTGTATGACACGGCCCACACCCCACGCCACCACACACCAATGCTGCTTCCCGGCGTGTTTGTAGCACATCATAAAGGGCCGCATCATCTTCTTTAGCAACAACAAAAAGTAGAACCCTCGAAAAACAGTCTTCCCTCTCTCCCTTTCTCCCTCTCACCCGCCTTCCTTCTCTCATTCTCTCATTCTCTCCCCTGACCGCGCATCCTCTATTCTCTGCCTTTCTCTCCCTCCCTCCTTCAGTCCTTTCTCTCTTTCTCTCTCTTTCTCGCGCTCTCCCCCACTCTCTCTGTTTGTCTCCTTCTTTCTTTTTTCTCTCTTCTTTTTCGTTCACTGTTCTATTTCTTTTCTTTCTCTCTTCCCCTCTTCCTATGTCTTTATTTTGTTTTGCTCTTCCTCTTTTCGCGCTCTCTCCTGTCTCTCTTTCCTTATCGTTCTTGTATTAATTGAGATTTTAGGGATAATACACTTTCTCGCCCTTTCTCCTCCCTCTCGCTTCCACTTTATCTTGGTCTCGCTCCCTCTCCCTCTCTCCCCTGTCCATCTCTCCCCTCTCTCCCCTCTCCCTCTCCCTCTCCCTCTCCCCTCTCCCTCCCCCTCTCCCTCTCCCTCTCCCTTTCCCTCTCCCTCTCCCTCTCCCCTCCCTCTCCCTCTCCCTCTCTCCCTCTCTCGCCCTCTCTCCCTCTCTCCCCTCTCTCCCTCTCTCCCTCTCTCCCTCTCTCCCTCTCTCCCTCTCCCCCTCTCCCTCTTTCCTCTCTCCTCTCCCCCCTTCCCTCTCTCTCCCCTCTCACCCTCTATCCCCCCCTCCCCCATCTCCCCCTCTCCACTCTCCCTCTCTCCCCTTCTCCTCTCTCCCCTCTCCCTCGCCCCCTTCTCACCCTCTCCCTCTCTCGCCCTCGCCCCCTCTTCTCCCCCCATTTCCCCCCTTCCCCCCCATTTCCCCCTCTTGGATATATACGGTCAAATGTAGGTAGTTACAGTAAAAACATCTCTATACCGACCCCTCCACAGATCGACCACTCCCCTATATCGATCGCTTTATTTGGGTCCCAACAATACCATTGTAACTGTAAGGATATTCTAATTCACTAAACCGACCACCTCCCTAAATGGAGCAATTAAAGTCGGTCCCATGGTCGGTCGATTTAGAAAGGGTTTACTGTATTTTGATTTTGACAAAATTATATTTCATCGGACCTTGCAACTTGAAACCTTGTTGAAGTCTTGCCTCGGGTTTTGTGGATTATGAATTACATAAAGTGGCCTGTGAATGTGGCTGGCACATGCACTCGTGCCATGGTACATTGTACATGGTACATGGTACGGGGTGCCCTGCCAGCATCCGGACCTGGTTTGGGAATCTGAAGTAAAGGCCCTGTCACACTACGACGCTTCCGCCGGCGCGCCGGCAACGCACAAAATATTTGCAACCCGTCGAGAAACGTCAAACTTTTCAGCGCTTTGGGAGAAAGTTTGACGCGGCGCAGCGTGTTAGTGGCGGGTTGGAGGCGCATTATTGGCGCGTTATTGGCGCGTTAGTAGCGTGTTATTAGGATGTATGTAGCGTGTCGGTAGCGTGTTATTGGCGTGTTGTCGGCGCGCTGTCGGCGCGTTGTCGGCGCGTTTACGGCGTGGAGGCAGCGCATTGGTATCGTGTTAGTATTGCGTGAACCCGTACATACCCGCCAGCAACACGTTAGGACGCGCCCGCAGCGCGTCCACAGCGCGCGGCCAACGCATCCAGGCGCGCCGGCAACACGTCCAACGCGCCGAGAAATGCTGGAGCAACGCCAATGGCATGCCCACAACATGTCGATGGGACTTTCCCGACGCGCCGACGGAACGCTCCCATTTTTGGGGGAAAAAAGCCAACGTTAACCAACGTTGATCAACGTCCTGCCAGCGTACGGCCGGCGCGCCGCCAACGCGTGTCGACGTGTTGCTAACGCGTCCGTAACGCGCCCTCCAACCCGTTGGCGCGCGTCGCCGCGCGTCCAAAGTTTTGTGCATGCACAAAACCTCGACGCGCCCCGACGCGCCCCGACGTGTCCATTCACACGTTGCTATGTACCGACGCGCCGGTAACGCGCCGGCAACGCGCCGGTAACGTACCGGACGTGTACCGACGTGTTGAACAAAAACCCAACCCGTCGGCACGCGTCGAAGCACGTTGGTGAGAAACGTCGTAGTGTGACAGGGCCTTTAGGAGCATCAGTAGGTTTCCGCGTAAACTGCCTAGTTAGATGATTCATACCAACACACTGGACAAACCACGGTGCGCTGAGACTGGCTAGTGAACCACTGCACTCCACCGAGACCCACTGAAATGGAAAAAAAAATAATTGTAAATTGTAAATATGTTTATTCTGCTGAATAAAGGGCGCATTCCTTACACGCATTATGCGGTATGCGAATGTGAATGCGAATGTGACAAAAAATCGAAACACCTTGAAACCTATGAGCTACATTCCTTACACGCGGTATGCGAATGCAAATGCAAATGCGAATGCGTTTTTCCGATCGGTCCATGTAGCGATTGGTGCGGCATGCGGTATGCGTCAAGCTGGGTGCGAATAGAAACCTGAGTCTGATGTGTCCATTAGTTTAACACCAGGAGAGGCGACTGAGCATTACGGAACAGTCACACAGAGGGGTGCTGATTGGAAACACATGGTGAGCTGGGCACCCGGGAGACATACGGTTAGGGGAAAGCTAAAAATGCTACCATATGCATAGAAATATGAATACTTATCTATAATTTGGTTATAATAAAGGTAGGAACCCCCATGTGACGTACAAAAAGTTACATAGATATAAATGCAATATTTGGTCATATACAGAGCAGTATGGAGAATAATTGTTTATTTTTATTTTTTAAATATAGCCAGTCGTGTGCCGCATACCGCATACCGCATACCGCGTGTAAGGAATCCCGCCATTCGCATACCGCATGCCGCATACCGCATACCGCGTGTAAGGAATGCCCGGCCCGCTTAAGTCTTTTGTCAGTGCCGAAGCACTGGTCTTCCAGCCATTTTTTCAACCCAGGGTTCTAAAATGAAATTTACATGGGAGGATATTGATTGGCTGATTGATTGATTGGGGTTTTGCGTCCTACCATCCGCTTATGTCGTATCAAGGTGGGAGTCAATTTCAGACAATGCACACTCATATCAGCTTTATAGTGTTGCCCGATTGGGATCCCACCCTACCTGCATTATGTTGTGATAGCCGACTCATTCACTTTATCCTGGCACTGAGCCTACCAGTCATATATCCTATCCTAGTAATACCAACTGTCAGGCGATGTAATAAGTACCTTTTGTGTGTGATCTTTTTGTAACTCGTTGGTTTTACTTAGCTGGGAATCGAACTGACGACCTCTGATGCAAGAGGTAGGCATTATCACTGTACAATCCAATCCGATATATCACGGGGTATATATCCTAACTATGTTGACATTTGCCACAGCCCTGGATGACTTACAATTACTGTACACCCTCCATATATTAAAATAAAATAACAATTTAACACGAGTGCGTGTTTCTCACACAACTGGTGCAATCAATCAACAACAACAAAACAAATCCCCCCCCCCCCCCAAATGGAAATAATGTGTTTGTTTGTTGGGGATTCACGCCCTATCAACATCTATGGTCATATCAGAACAGGGACATAATAAATATGCATGTAAATAGTAGGACCTGGCTGCATTTTCGGACTATCTTATCAAATTCTTTTTTTAAAGAGGCGGGGATGTGGGGTGAGAGTTGTTGGGGATTCACGTACTAGCAACATATATGGTCATATCAGAACGGGAAATAATATATGTACATGTAAATAGTAGGGCGTGGCTGGATTTTCGTTCTATGTTATCAAATTTATATTTTTTTAAAAAGAGGCGGGATGTGTGGAGGCGCCTAGAGGGCTCCGAGCCGCCCCTCACCCACTCATCCACCATTTTATGAAGTCATACAGTACAACCCCGTTAAACCAAACTCGGTTAAACCAAACGATCGGTTAATCCTAACTTTTTCGGCGGCCCGGCAAAATACTACCATTTATCATTATAAAAAAGTTTGTTCAACCAAAGTTGGTTAATCCAAACTATCGGTTAATTCAAACAAAATTGTCGGTCCCAAGGCCACTTCCGGTATGGTTAAACCAAACTATCATGTGGTTATAAGGTGAGACTTTTTTTATATGATAAATGGTAGTATTTTGCCGGGCCACCGAAAGTTTGAATTAACCGATCATTTGGTTTAACTGAGCCTGGTTTAACTCGGTTATACTGTTTATATACATAAAACACAATAATCAAAGTGTCTACATACATTGTATATTTTTTTTATTACATTCATAAATTACATTCATAATGCACCCAGGTTTTTGCCAAAGCCAAGTCAAAGTCGAAGCCAAAGCTCGGTTAAACCAATGATCGGTTAAACCAATGATCGGTTAATCCAAACAGATTTCGAGGGTCCCTTCAAGTTTAGTTTAACAGGGTTATACTGTATTTATTTTATTTTTTTTGTATTGAATTGAAAAAAAAAGCAACAGAAAAATCCAGGGAAACACCTTATAACTAGTGTCCTTTCTACACTTACCGTGCTATGATTAATGTCTCTGGGGTTAATATGTTGTTTATGGTTGGGTAGCTACATAGTTTGGTCAGGTCGGGGGGGGGGGCGGGTGAGGTGAGGGAGTTGAGGGGGGGGGGCGTGTAAAGTAACACGCAATTCTTCTCGGTTCAGGCCTCATGCCCACCAGACACCTACCGGCAGAGACCGGCGGATGGCCGAGTGGGTTGCGCACCCACTTTCTGTGTGTCGTGCATAGATGAGAATCTTCCGGATTTATCCCGAATTCTGTATTTGTTATCTTCCCGTTTCCCCCCGGACATGCGACCATTCAGGCTTCTCCTGTCACTTTGGAAGTCCCAAAAATTCATGAAATATTTTCCTGATTTTGTTTGTTTGTAAGGCCATTCTCATCTAATCTATTGTCGTTGGGAAATATTACGCCTACAGCAGGATTCGAATCCACACCCCTTGCCTTCTGGGTTAGTGTGCTAACCATTACACCATCTAGGCTCCTTGATGTCATCACCCTATTCACGAATGAGTTAGAGCGTCCGTCTCCCGTCCTGGTAGATCGTGGGGTCGTGGAATCAAACCCTGGTCGAGTCAAACCAATGACTTAAAAATTGATACTTGTTGCTTCCTAGCCAGGCACTCGGCATTATTAGGACAGGGCAAGGACTGGTGTGCTCAGTGTCAGGATAATGTGACTGAGTGGGATACCAGGTCATGGTGCCAGCAGCCTGGTTTCCCAGTGGGACAGCACTATAAAGTCGCCATGAGTGCGCACTCTCACAAGTCTAGTCGCCATTGAAATGAAGTTGAGAATGTGTCAACGGTGTGGGTGAGTGGTCTGGGTGAGTGATTGGCTGCCTTCAGTACTGAGGTATGTCAGAATAACCTTATGGATGTTTCTGGGTGATGTGTTTGTGTGTGTGTGTGTGTGTGGGGGGGGGGGGGGGTTATGGGGGGGTAAGGTATGTGTAGAGAGGGGGATATTCAGGAAGGGTACCAGTTGTTGAGATGTAAATGAGGTGTGGGAGGACATTGGGGAGGGGGTGTTCGGGAGAGGTACCAGTTTGTGAAGTGTGGGAGGAGATTGGGGACGGGGGTGTTCGGGAAGGGTACCAGTTGGTGAGGTGTGGGTGAGGTGTGGGAGGGGGTTTGAGACGGGGGTGTTCGGGAGAGGTACCATTTGGTGAGGTGTGGGTGAGGCGTGGGAGGGGGTTTAAGACAGTGGTGTTTGGGAGAGGTACCAGTTGGTGAGGTGTGGGAGGGGGGTGAGGAGGGGTGTGTTCTGGAAGGGTACCAGTTGGTGAGGTATGAGTGAGGCGTGGGAAGGGGTTTGGGACGGGGGGTGTTCTGGAGAGGTACCGGTTGGTGAGATGTGGGTGAGGCGTGGGAGGGTGGTGAGGAGGAGTGGGTGAGGAGGGGTGTGTTTGGGAAGGGTGCAGTTGTTGAGGTGTGGGTGAGGCGTGGGAGGGTGTTTGGGACAGGGGTGTTCGGGAGAGGTACCGGTTGGTGAGGTGTGGGTGAGGCGTGGGACAGCGTTGGGGACGGGGTTATATGTTCGGGAAGGGCACTAGTTACTGAGGTGTGAGATGAGATTGTGTAGGGGGCGGGGGCTATTGGGGAAGGGTTGGTGAGCTGTAAGTGGAATTGGGGTGGGTAATGACGACATAATGGCAATGACATTATATAAAAACAACCACTAATGTGATAATAATGACTTTTTTAAACAGACAACATAACATTTTCTTCGGTGAGAGCACTGGCTTTCCATGCAGAAGGTAGGGAGTTTGAATCTTGGCCGAGTCAACCAATGACTTACACAATTGATACGTGTCGCTATCTAACCTGATGCTTAGTAGTACTAGGATAGGACATGGACTGGTTAGCACAGTATCAAGATAATGGGACTCAGTGGGATATCAGGTCATGATGCTAATGGCCTGGTCTCCCAGTGGAGCAGCACTATAATTGATCAAAGTCGCCATGAGTGCACATTCTCAAATGGTACCTGTCCTGATATGGCCTTAGATATTGCTAGGATGTACAACCCCACGAAGCAACAAACATTATAGAAGAAGAGAAACAATCCAGACATCCAATCAAAACAATCTATTTAGTTCTAATGGTGGATGGTGGTGGTAACATTATGGAAACTAAGGCATGGATACAAATAATGGTGGCGACATTATTTTTTGTTTCAAAGATAGCGATAACATTATGAGAAATGTATGAGGTTAGTTGTCTTATCTAGCGGAGAGATGGTGCGTGAGGTGGGTGGGCGTGTGTGGTGGGGGGAGGACAGGGTCGCCAACCCTTACGGTTTCGCCATAAGGTGTACAATGTTTTGATGTGCGGTTTTTCATTTTCCAATGTTGGTAACCATGCAATACCATTAATATAGTAATATTATATACGTTTGACGCATTATTTATATAACACGTCTGCAGGAGTACTCCCGAACATCCCTTAGTTAAGGTCTTCCGGTTTTTCATTTTCCAATGTTGGTAACCATGCAATACCATTAATACTGCAGGAGTACTCCCGAACATCCCTTAAGGTCTTCCGGGTTTTTCATTTTCCAATGTTGGTAACCATGCAATACCATTAATATAGTAATATTATATACGTTTGACACATTATTTATATAACACGTCTGCAGGAGTACTCCCAAACATCCCTTAAGGTCTTCCGGTTTTTCATTTTCCAATGTTGGTAACCATGCAATACCATTAATACTGCAGGAGTACTCCCGAACATCCCTTAAGGTCTTCCGGGTTTTTCATTTTCCAATGTTGGTAACCATGCAATACCATTAATACTGCAGGAGTACTCCCTAACATCCCTTAGTTAAGGTCTTCCGGTTTTTCATTTTCCAATGTTGGTAACCATGTAATACCATTAATACTGCAGGAGTACTCCCAAACATCCCTTAAGGTCTTCCGGTTTTTCATTTTCAATGTTGGTAACCATGCAATACCATTAATATAGTAATATTATATACGTTTGACGCATTATTTATATAACACGTCTGAAGGAGTACTCCCGAACATCCCTTAGTTAAGGTCTTCCGGTTTTTCATTTTCCAATGTTGGTAACCATGCAATACCATTCATATAGTAATATTATATACGTTTGACGGATAATTTATATAACAAGTCTGCAGGAGTACTTACTCCCAAACATCCCTTAAGGTCTTCCGGGTTTTTCATCTTCCAATGTTGGTAACCCTGGGAAGAGCGAGAGATGGTGTGTGAGGTGGGTGGAGGTGGGTGGAGGTGGGTGGGTGGGTGGTGGGGGGAAGAGTGGGGAGATGGTGTGTGAGGTGGGGTGGGGGTGGGTGGTTGTGGGGGGGGGGGGTACGGAGAGATGGTGTGTGGGGTGGGTGGAGGTGGGTGGGGGGGGAGAGGAGGCAGATGGTGTGTGAGGTGGGGTGGGGGTGGATGGTTGTGGGGGGCGGAGAGATGGTGTGTGTGGTGTGTGTGGTGGGGGTGGTGGGCGGAGGAGTGGAGAGATGGCGTGTGAGGTGGGTGGGGGTGGAGGTGGGGGTGGGGAAGGGGTGAAAAGAGCATCCGGGTAATGATTGGTTGTTTGGGGTAGCGAGAGTCGGCGTGGTAGGGACCCGCCATTTTGTTGTTAGCGACGACTTTTGTATTGAGTTGGGCGCCACCTAGTGGTTGAGGAGAGGGGATGGGGAGATGTGAGGGAGGGGGGGGGGGGGGTAACAAAAAAAGCACTGCACTGGCAATACACCAAGCTGCAAGTAGTACTAGTAACAAAGGCACATCAATCCTCGCTACAACATTATCACTATCAGGGGGGAATGTAGAAAAATATATTGATGGTGACAACATTAAACAAAATAGAAAAAATAGTGATAGTACTTTTTAAAAAGTAGTAATATTATGTTGAATAATAAAAAGCTAAATAGTGATAATTACAGCATTGTGGGGAAAATATACACTAAATTGTAATAGAAATTATTTTTCATAGGGAACAAATAATATGGCCGATATGTTATACAAAGATGAAGCTGATGATACTGGGAGTGACATTATAAAAAATAGAAAAAGAATATATTGATAGCAGTGTGAAACAATTACAGAAAACATATAATAGCATTTAAAAATATGATAGCTACAATTTTGTTTGATAAAATTAGTGGAAGTCATTATACAATTACAAGATGAAAATATTTTCTTTTAAAAGTATTTTGTGCAGTTAAGTCTATTCCATTTTCAGTTATATCGTTGCAACGCATATACTATACCATCATTAAATTACATTTTCATCTGTATTCAAATGTATTTCTGACATGTGGCATAGTTCAATATGACGAAATGACCTTCTCCCACTGTCACTCCCTCCCCCTCCCACTCCCTCCCCATCCCGCCCAATTCCTCGCCCCTCCCCTCCCTCCCCCTCCCCTCCCCTCCACTCAACTTCCCCTCCCTTCACCCTCCCCCTCAACCTCCCCTCCCTCTTCTCTCCCCTCCCCTCCCCTCCACTCCACTCCCCCCCTCCCCTCCCCCTCCCCTCCCCTTCCCTTCCATTCCCTTCCCTTCCCTCCCCCCCCTTCCCTTCCCTCCCCTCCTCTCGTCTCCCCTCCAACCCCTCGCCTCGCCTCCCCTCTCTCCTCTCCTCTCCTCTCCTCTCCTCCCCTTCCCCTCCCTCCCCTCCCCCCTTCCCTCCCTCCCCTCCCCTCCCTCCCCCTCTCCTCACCCTCCCTCTCCCCTCCCCTCCCTTCCCCTCCTCCCCTCCCTCCCCCCCTGCCCTCGTCCCTCCACTCCCTCCCCTGCCCTCATCCTCCCCCTTCCCCCCTTCCCTCCTCTCGCCCTCCCCTCGTCCTCTCCTCCTCCCTCTCCCCCTCCTCCCCCCCCCCCCTTTGCTTCCAATGGTCTAAAGATTAACGCTGATATATGTGATCTGTCAGTGTCACTTTTTATCGGGTATTAAGTCGCCAAGTCTTGTATTGAACAATCAGTCACAGGTTGAACAATCAGGGGCGATTTTGGTACCGTAATTCTCAGTTGACTTTCCAATTATGGCAAAATAAGCTCAATGAATATCTATCTGCCCTAAGTAATTTTGGTGGTAATTTTGGTGGTGAAGTTTTACATATTGAATGATGGTGAATTTTTCAAATATTTGGTTGTTAATCTTCAGCCTTAATTTTCCACCACCACCCAAAAAAACTAGTTTTTAATATCTGCACGATGATATATCTCTCACCAAAAGGGATACATAAACATAACTGTATCAAAATAGAGCTTATTGGATATGAATATTTGCATGACTCATTTAGTCAAAAATGTCACTTAATTTGCAGTCCAGTGGTTTTGAGTTTCTGCTATTTTCTGAGATGAATATATTAGCTTGGTTGTTATAATCTACCTTACTTTTCGTTTGAAGTAACTTTTATTTTAAATCGCTAACTTTAGAGATGTTTGAAGTAAAAACATGCAAAATAAATGTTGGCAAGCACATCAAAATTCTGACACCAATATGCGTCAGCAGTAACAGGGACTATTAAGTTGACTTGGTATACCCTTCTTCACAGCAACAAAATGCATACTAATAAGTGTGCCAGTATCAAAGTTGGATATGTCGGATTGAATCTAGGTAAGTGTTTTGATTTAGAAAATGTGATGCTTTCATTGGTCTATGCAGCTCTAATACCGGATTAGACGTGGTGATGTGGTGATGTGGTGATGTGGTGATGTGGCGAAGTGGTGATGTAGCGATGTGGTGATGTGGTGAGTCACATAGATCAACTTCAGTGTGAGGAAAAACAGCGAGTGCAACTAAACGCACCCCCTCTCTCCTCTCTAAGTCTAAATGCATCTCGGTAACGAGAACACCTCTCACCCTGTCCCTTCCTCTCCCCTCTCCCTCTTCACATTCCCATCCCTCCCCCATCCATACCTCGGTCCTCTCCCCCTCCCATCCCCACCCCCGCCCCTCCCCATCACCCGTCCCTATTCCCCGTCCCCCTCTCCCTCCCCCCCCCCCTCTCTTTCCCCGTCCCTATTCCCCGCCCCCCCCCCCTCACCACCCCGTCCTCTTCCCCTTCCCTTTCCCCTTCCCCTTCCCCTCCATATCCCCCTCCGCCCCCTCCCCATACATTCCCCTTCCCACTCTCCCCCTCCCCTCTCCCCTCCACCTCCCCCCTCCCCTCCCCCTCCCTCACTCCCCCCCTCCCCTCCCCCCCCTCCCCCCCCCTCCCTCCCCCCCACGCCCCTCACCTCCCTGCCCCTCCCTCTCCCCTCCCCTCCTCCATTCCCCCTCCCCTCCCCTCCCCTCCCTCCCCTCCCCTCCCCTCCCCTCCCCTCCCCCTCCCCTCCCCTCTCACCCCTCCCCTCCCCTCCCCTCCCGCCTAGGCCCCGAGTGGCCCTCCCGGGAGCGGTGTGTGGTGGTGGTGGGGGGGGGGGGGGGAGTGCCCGTGACGAGGCGGCGACGTCACGGCGTCATCACCGCGCCGTCACGGCGTCGTCACGGTGGCGTCACGGTCACCAGGACTGTTGCTATAACGCAGAAGCTAACTTAAGGCCCTGTCACACTACGACGTAATGACGTCAACGTAGAGAGAACGTGAAGAACGTTGAACTTTTCGGCGTAGTATGCAAATTTGGGCACAAGTTGAACGTGGATGCAGCGTAGTGGACGAGAGCGTAACGTCGGTAAAGCGTAGTGATACCGTCATTCAACGAGAGAGGACAACGTCATTACGCTAACGGAACGTTATGAACGTTATTCTTTCGCCAGAAGAACGTTACGTGACGTTACATACGTCATGAGATGTTGAACGTACGTTGAATGGACGTTCTCCTGACGTTCTCCTGACGTTCTCCTGACATTCCCATTACGCCCCGTGGGCATTTGCACTCGGTTTAATGTGGGTCAACGTAATGGAACGTAGTTGAACGTAGTGAGCACCGTTGGAATAACGTCCGTTTAACGTCATTGACGTTCACTGAACGTGAACAGAACGTACAGCGAACGTAAACCCTTACGTTCGAGCTACGTCAACATTTTTGAACAGGTTCAAAACTTTGACGCGCGCCGACGTAACACGACGTAACGTGACATAGCTCGACGTCAGTCTAACGTCATTCTGACGTCATCATGACATCACCCAACGTACGTCAACGTAATGACGAAACGTGATCACGTCAGGCTTACGTTTGCTCGTTACGTCGTAGTGTGACAGGGGTATTACAAATGCACTCACAGTGAATGGACCGGTGGGGTGGAGGTGGAGGTGAAGGTGGAGGGTGGGGGGACATACAACTTACAAGTTGTCACGTGCGTGATCATGATCTACGAGACGACCCACACCGATAAAGTTCAGTCATGCTTTGTTTATTTGTGAAACTCATTCGGTGGATGTAAATACGCTATAACTTACAGGTCTTCTCAATGGGCTCTGTGATTCAAGTTACATGATGTTGAGAGGGCTTCTGGTTTTCTTTTCTTGCTTACTTCTTGAAGTTGCATTGTCCGAAGGTTTTGAGTCCTGGTTGTGTTCAAATTTTTTTTTTAAATGAGTCTGGTCATTATAAATATAATCTACATTGCTTCAGTTTGAAATGAATTAAGCACAATTAAAATGACTATCTTTGGAGATATTTGATTTGAAAATATACTAAATTAATTTTGGCATGCACACCGAAATGCGGAATACCGTAGTAACATGTTCTATTAAAGTTGCATAGTCCGGTGAAAACATCAAATTTTCAAAACCAATACACTTATCTACATTTCATTCTACATATTCAACTTAGACACTGGTGCACTTATTAAACATTTATTGCTGCATAGAAGGGCATAATAAGTCAATTAATAGAAACCGTTACTACTGAAGTCTATGGTGTCAGAGTTTTGGTGTGCTTAAACAAAATTATTTTTGCATGTTTTGACGTCAAATATAGCCAAACTTAGCCATTTAAAATTAAAGTTGCTTCAAACTAAAGTAAAGTAGATTATAACGATTAAGGCTACATTCCTTACACGCGGTATGCGGCATACGAATGCGGCAAAAAATCGAAAAGCATCTAAGTGAATAGGGGTGCTTCCATGCCTCCGAATGCAAATGCAAATGCGGCAACTGATTTGGTCCATGTAGCCATCGGTGCGGCATGCGAATGCGAATGCTGCTGCGTTTGCCATAGAGAATAGTTGTGAGAAACCTGACACTATGTGTGGGTATGGGTGTGGGTGTGGGTGAAAAGAATCAACCCGTTCACATGCCGCATGCTGCATTCACATTCGCATTCGCATTCACATGCCGCATACCGCGTGTAAGGAATCCTAGCTTTAGTATAATATATTCATCTCAGAAAATAGCAAAAACTCAAAAGCATCGGACTATGCAACTTTAAATTGACTTAAGGGCGGATTCCTTACACGCGGTATGCGGTATGTAGCATGTGGTATGCGAATGGCATGATTCCTTACACATGGCATGCGGCATGCGGCATGCGGCACACAACTGGCTATATTTAAAAAATAAAAATAAACAAGTATACTCAATACTGCACTGTATATGACCTAATATTGCAATTCTATGTACCTCTTAGTACATCACATGGGGGTTCCTACCTTTATAATTACCAAATTATAGATAAGTATTCATACTTTTGTGGCTCTGGTAGCATTTTTACCAACCCGAACCCCCACCACCATCACTACCATATGTTTCCCCTCAGCACCCTTGTGTGTGACCGTTCCATAATGCTCAGTCGCCTCTCCTCGTCTAAAACTAATGGACAAGTGCGACTGATATTTCTATTCGCACACCGCGTGCCGCGTACCGCATGCCGCACCGATCGCTACAGGGACCGATCGAGTTGACGCATGCCGTGTGCCGCATACCGCGTGTAAGGAATGTAGCCCATAGACTTCAAGGCGTTTCGATTTTTTGTCGCATTCGCATTCGCATACCGCATACCGCATGTAAGGAATGCGCCCTCTAGTATGTCCTTCTATGCAGCAACTAACTGATGCTTACTAAGTGTACCAATATCTAACTTCTAAGGCGGATATAAAGGATCAAACCGCGGTCACTGTTTTGGTTTCGAACATGTCATACAGTGAAACCATTTTATAATGCAATCATTGGGGTCAGTGAAAAGACATTGCAAAATTTTAATAAACAGGGCCGCGTTAAGTCAGGATTAAGTTTACTGGATTGCCTTTGAATTAAATAATTCCGGGTCCAAAGACTATACCCCAATTCGCGTTATATCGTGGTTTCACTGTACTTTCATCAGACTGCAGCGTTCTACTAATATTTCTGGTTTTTTTTGTACTTGCTTTTTGGATAAGATAATGTGGGGGTTAAAATAGCTTTGTTCATTAAAGCTGTTTAATCCGATGAAAGCATAACTTTTTCTAAACCAAATCACTTACCCCAGTTTGATACACAAGGGTAATTTAAAGTTTAGACAGTGGTGCAGTTATTAAACATTTATTACAGTTTGGTGTGCTCCTCCTGTATTGCACTGCTTTCATCCAAAGCAGTAAACAAAGCATTTATCGAGTAAATACCAACATTTATTTAGCATACTTTAACTTCAAATATATCCAAAGTTATCCTTTAAAGTAAAAAGTACTTTAGATTTAAAGTTGCATAGTCCGATGAAGCATCAAATTTTCAAAACCAAAACACTTACCTAGATTTGATTCTACATATTTATCTTAGATACTGGTACTTGGTAGAGTTATTAAGCATTTGTTGTCACATAGAAGGGCATGGGAGTCAATTTAATAGAACATGTTACTGCATAAGCCTATGGCATCACAGTTTTGGCGTGCTTACCAAAATTAATTTGGCATGTTGTCACTTCAAATATCTCCAAAGTTAGCCATTTAAACTAAAAGTTACTTCAACCTAAAGTAAAGTAGCTTATAATGATCAATTTAATGTATTTATCTCAGAGAATGAGGGAACTGGATGCGGTAGCCCAATCGATAGAGCACAGGCTGCCCATGCAGAAAGGTGGGAGTTTGAATCCTGGCTGAGTCAAACTAATAACTTACAAAATGGATACATGTCACTACCTAGTCTGGTGTTTAGCATCACTGGGATAGGCAAGGACTGGTTAGCTCATTATCCGGATAACGTGACTGAGCGGGGATATCCTGACATGGTACTGGCAGCCTGGTCTCCCACTGTGAAGTTGCCATTACTGCACAACGTCACAAATCGGTACCCATCCTGATATGACATTAGATGTTTGCAGGATGTAAAACCCCAACAAACCCATTATTGGGGGGGGGGGTAAAATCCTCGTGAATCGACACCTCATTGGATAGCCTATTATTTGCTGTCAGCTTGACTCTCACCGCACAAAGCCACTCTCAGGTAGACCTACTAGTACTAATGCTAGGTACACACCTACCGTTTTTCCGCACCCACCTACCATATACGATCTAAAACTGCCCCAAAATCGTGAGGTGTGCACTCCCCTAGCACACCTACCGATTGCGATTCGTGACTTTTTAGGGCTAAAACCGCTTCCTTACGATTGCGATTCGCGATTCGAAAAATGAATCGGGCCGTTTTCAGTTTTAAGCGGGTCGGGTCGGGTCGCGATTTTTAGTGCGCGAATCGTATATGGGAGGTGTGTACCTAGCATAATGTATTATAATGCGCGCAAGCACACTCCCAGAGACCCCGCTTGGAGATTTCAGACTTCCCTGCGAAGAGCGCCATATTTCGCGCTGGTTGCTAGTATGTAATTGACGCCCCTGTTCACTGTGGTGGCCTCTGGAGAACCAGCATCGCGCTGGGCACCCGGGGGGAGAGTGACGGAGCGTGCGCGTTGAACCAGGGGTGGGGAGGTGGGGGGAGAGTGTTGGGATGGGGAGGGGGGAGAGTGAGAGCGTGCGCGCGCAATCTGACCAGCGTCTGGTACCAGTGTCTCTATGCCGCTACTGCTACTGCCGCCTCCCACCACCACTACCACCATTACCATCGCCACCACCAGGGGCCGCCACCACCGCCGCCACCAGTTAGTTAGAAGGGCGCTCTCCACAGAGGAGGGAAGAAAGGCAGCAGCTTGCTGGGAACTGGCTTGTCTGCGTGGACATGCGGGACAGACACTGTCTATGAAGGCAGCCACCTGAGGAGGCAGGCAGAGAGGTTTGTTCAGCTGAGCACCCTGGAGTTACACATCGTCCGCCGCAGCACCTGGAGGAATGTTAATGACACGTGATTAATTGTGACACCTTGGAGAAGTAGCGCTAGGAGGAAGAGGTGGAGGTGGAGGTCACCAGCTGTCGCGTTGGTAACGGACGCCCTCTGGAGGGCTGTGGTTTGGCTAACCTGCTCCCCATAGATACCATATAGACAGGCACAGGCGCATTGTTGTACCTTGCCGTCCCAGATACATATGGACTTATTGTATAATAATTTAATATACAGTCAGCTGCATTCAGGCACTCTGGAATCGGGGCACTTTGCGACGTCACGTCACGTGGCTCTTTTCAAGTCACGTCACGCCTTGTCTCGTCTGCAGATATCATCCTCCCCCCTTCTCCTCCCACATCTTCAGTGTCGTGCTCATCTGTGACATTTCAAGTGGGAGTGGGACCGCCTCCCTGCCTGCCTCCCTCCCTTCCTCCCTTCCACCCTTCCTCCGTCGCTCTCGCCGATAACGGGGAAACAGTTTCGTCTGCCTTAACGCTTGGGCGGGTGACATCTGGTGGGACGCGGGTTGCAGACGGAGGTTACAGACGCAGGTTGCAGATGCAAGTTTCAGGCGCAGGTTGCAGACGCATGTTGCAGACGCAGGTTGACGACATAGGTAGCCTTCCATTAGGCTGCCTCGTCAAGTGAAGCTCCATATTAAGTAGAGAAGTCTGTTGAGGGGGGAAGGAGGAGGAGGGATCTGTTTAGGAGGAGGAATCTGGTTAAGAGGAGGAATCTGGTTAAGAGGAGGAATCTGGTTAAGCGGAGGAATCTGGTTAATAGGAGGAATCTGGTTAAGGGGAGGAATCTGGTTAAGAGGAGGAATATAGCTGAGAAGAGGTCTTGCTAAGAGGAGGTCTAGCTACGAGGGAGTTTAGGAATCTAGCTAGGAGAAGAAAGAGACGGAATCTAGCCAAGAGCAGAAGACGGAATCTAGCGAGAAAAAGAAGGAGGCGGAATCTAGCTAAGAGAAGAAGGAGGAGGAGGAATCTAGCTAAGAGAAGAAGGAGGAGGAGGAATCTAGCTAAGAGAAGGAGTAATCTTGCTAAGAGAAGGAGGACTCTAGCTAAGAGAAGGAGGAATCTAGCTAAGAGAAGGAGGAATCTAGCTAATAGAAGGAGGAGGAATCTAGTTAGGAGGAGGAGGATTCCTGTGGCCACGACGCCCTGGAGTGGACGGGCGTGCCGCCAGTAGGAGTGGTACCCTGATACTGATAGCCGTGGCTGATGCTGGAGACGTGAGCCAGGGTTCTCAGCTGGGCATCGGCGACGTCCCCGCCCGGTGAGGCCGCCCCGCCCCGCCCGGCCCCCCGCCTGTCGCCCCGCCCCGCCCGTCCACACTTCCGGCCGGACGGACGGCTGTAATTGGCGTTGTTCTCTCTGTGGCTTTTGGTGGTGCTGTTTTGTTTCGTGGCACTTGCTAATGTGGTGAGTTGTTGGGCGTGTTTGAGAATTTGTTGTCCACGCTGTGTGCTAGCATAGTAGCAACACCAAGGCGATATATGCCATACCATATGAGTTTGTGCGTGGTGTGTGGATGTGTTTGGAACTGGATTAGAAGTGACATCAAGCACCACATCCGATGAGGCAATATCCGAAGTACACCATCATCTAACAATGCGACATCTAAACGTGTCAACGTCCGACAAGGCAATGCTCAAAACCCGCCAACTTCTGACAAGACAACGTCGAAAACCCGCCAACTTCCGACAAGGCAACGCCCAAAACCCGCCAACTTCTGACAAGACAACGCCCAAAACCCGCCAACTTCTGACAAGACAACACCCAAAACCTGCCAACTTCTGACAAGGCAACGCTCAAAACTTGCCAGCATCCAACAAGGCAAAGCCAATTATTGCAACAAGACCTACCTTCACGACCAACTGCGCCATCATCAGTGCCTCTCCTTCACTGCCTCATCTCACCACCTGTGACTGCCATTGTGGCTGGCTTATCAACATCTTGCATTCATATTGCTTTCGCATATATTGTGTTTTATAATTAGTATTTTCAAGTGCACATATATATACCTGTATTTCTACCGGAAGTTCTACCTACTGCGTTTCAGCAATAGGGGTGGAGGGTGGCGGCATTTTGTTTATTTCCGCCCCGCCTCCTTACGAGCCCCTTACTTCCGGCGTTAGTTAGACCGTCTACTTCCGGTACGATCCTTGCGCATGCTCCTCCAGTGTTGTGTGAGGGTCAGAGAGCGGCGCTAAGGGTCTCCTCCAGTAGGTAGGGGGCAGAACAAACGTGCGCTCCACGTGTTCACCCCTCCACGCTAACCACCCACGGTTGGTGCTAATAGCCTGCTGGTGTATTAACAAAAGGGGCTGCTGGCTGGATAGTTGTGTATTTATTCATTTACTTACTTATTTCTCCTCCTCTCAGCTCCAACCCGCCCTGCTGCTCACCCTTGCTTTCAATCTGCTGCTTTAAAATTGGTGAAGGGTATTAGTTTTAAATAGTAATAATAATAATAATAATAATTTAAAAAACTTATTTTGGGGTTTTAAAAGGTGTTCAAAACTACACATACACTTTTCTCACCACCCTAGATCCCACATCCCCACCGTGCGTGGCATTGTTAGTTATATAACGACTACTGGAGAAAGCCGAGGAATCCAGAAGTTAGCCGATGTGTGAGGAGGCGGTGTCAGAAGCCGAGGCTGGCAGCATGTTTTGGTGATCAGAGTCAGAGTCGTTCTAGGTTGTAGATGGTGGTACCAAGCACCGGCCTGCTCTCAACTCAACCTACCCCCCTCTCCTCCCTTCCCTCCTCTCCTCCCCCTCTCCCCCCTCTGTCCCCCTCCCTCCTTCCCTCCGCCTCTCACCACCTCACACCCTCCCCAACTTTTCCTGCCTCCCCTGCCCCCTTTCCTCACCTCACATCCCAGTATCCCTCCACACACGCACACACACGCACACACACACCACACACACACACACACACACACACACCAATCTCCAAAGTGTCCTCTCCCCACAGCATGGCATATGAACTCACATCCACGATCTAGTGCAGGAGAGGAGTACTGGCTCTTGTACCTTATGCTGTTCACAATAGCTACTGGTATAAACCAGCTCTAGTTGCTGTTACAGCTGCTGTTACATCTGCTGTTACAGCTGCTGTAACAACTGCTGTTACAGCTGCTGTAACAACTGCTGTTACATCCGCTGTGAGAGCTGCTTGTGAAATCCACAGTGCTTAGCTAAACGCCACTCACAGTTAGTTTGTTTGTTGTAGTGTTACGTCCTAGCAACATCTAAGGTCACATTAGGACGGGCACTCGCAGTTAAAACATCCCTGAACCATTGGGTAACCCCCCCCCCCTGCCACACACACATACACAGCGTGCAGGCGACAGGTTTGTAGCTGAAATATCTGGGATTTTAAAAACAGATTATTATTATTATTATTATTATTATTATTATGATGTTTAATTTTCTCCCCAAACCAAATAATTTCCACTTGCCATAACTGTTTCAAGCACAGGAATCTCAGATTCATCAACTTCACTTGACGATTATAGCTACAGCAGTGTGGTAGTGATGCATAGCTAGCTAGTCTTAATCAATTATTTTATTTACTAAACATTTTTTACTTAGGCGTGTTATAATTTACTAATCAACCAATTGATATATAATTTTGGTTATGAACTACAATGTTATAAACTGCACAATGCTGTAGTATATGTGTATGAAATGTGATAGGCATTATTTATCGCAGTTAAGTCAGTCTTTTCAAAGAGTGCTGACAACATTCTACTGTGTTCGTGCGGGCTGATAGAAAGAGACTGAGAGGGGACCTGTGTAAGGAGGGTGTCCTCCCCGCAGGTGCTGCCCCCTGGTGCTAGGCATAGAGCATCCAGGTGACACCTAGGAGGACCCAGTCACGAGGTGGCCGCTGGTGACCGGGTGATCTCAGAGTTGGCAGGAGGAAGGGCTACAGGAAGGCGGACAGAGGCGGCGTGGAGGCGAACAATAGGGCTGGTGAGGGGTTCAGTGACTCAACCACCCACTCACCTACCTCTCATTGGCACTGGGCACCGTTACAGCAGCTCCACCACCACCACCACCACCACCACCACCACCACCACCACCACCACCAGTAGTAACAACAGCAACAACACCACCACCAGCAGCAGCAGCAGCAGCAGTATCAACAGCAGCAGCAGCAGCACCACCACCACCACCACCAGTAATAACAGCAACACCACCACCACTACAGCAACTTTATTAGCGCCACAAACCAAGACAGCGATAGAGCTAGCACCACCACCTCCATCAGATCAGCATAGATTATATTCCTCTAAGGGAGAGTGGATTTCTACTATCACTACCACTATTGCCACCGTCACCACCACCGCCACTGCCACAACAACATAACTTATATTGCTATAAAGGATAGCTGGCTGACCACCATTATCAACTTGTTCAGCCATTGCCACTGGTACTGGTTTGGAGTACATCTACAATCTGCAAACAAAATGTCATTTGTTTGTTCTCGCTCACTGACAACAATAACGTAAACACTGAAGATTATGTGCAATTGTTGCAAATTCTACTGGCTTTTATTTTCGCACCGCTAACATTTCCACTGTGGAATATTATTAGGGTTATTCTGGGCTTCTTAATTGATTCGGTGATTCCACAATACGAAAGGAAGGATCTGTTGTAGTTGGTTGACTCTACGCGCTGACCACTGTGGAGTGGTGTAGGCCTGTTGTCTGATGAACCATGTTGGAGTAAACTGTGGTGCAATACCAGCAACCGCCAACATGTACCGGTACTCTCACTCTCACCGGCACTACCCAAACCCCCATCAGGAGATGGACACCTTCAAGATCGTCAACTACCACCACATGTAAATATATACAATGCTTAATGCTTTAATTATGTCATATATATACATGATTTCTGTATATGCGATATATAACATGATATATATATATATATATGATATATGATAATTGAGTGATGGAGTAATTATCCTAAATATTTCAGACTTAGCGCATTGTGTCCGTGTGTGCACCTTGTTGCTTTATAGTGTTGCCCTACTGAGATGCTACGCCACTGGCAGTGGCACCATGGTGCAATATCCAACTCAGTCACATTATCTTTACACTGAGCCAACCCAGTCTTTGCCTATCTCATTAATGTATAGTGTCAGGTGAAGTAATGGAAACTGCATAGTCCGATGAACACATCAAATTTTCAAAATGAAAACACCTTACGTAGAATTGGTTCTCCATATCCAACTGGTACACTCATTAAACATTTATTTCTGCATAGAATGAATACTATTACTAAGTCAATTTAATAGAACCTGTCACTGTTAAAGCCTTTAGGATCAAGCATTTTTTAAATATTTTTTTGGGGGGTACATCAGTTGTTTAAGCAGGGGAAATTTCAATTTGCAGACAATTGGTCTTCCTCATTCCACTGCTCCTTGCCCTATCCTAATAATGCCGAGCGCCTGGCTAGGAAGCAACAAGTATCAATTTTTAAGTCATTGGTTTGACTCGACCAGGATGGGACCCATGACCCTAGGGTCTACCAACATGGGAGATGGGCACTCTAACTCATTCGGCCATCCCGTCTGGTCATTGCATGCCAACCTCTGTTTCGCATGTTTGCATGTAAGGTGTGGTCCCAAGTTAAAGCTTTAAGGTAAAGGTTGCTTCAAACTGAAGTAAAGTAGACTCCAATGATCAATCTAATATATTTATCTAAAATATTTGCAGGAAATTCAAGATCATCAGAATATGCTACTTGAAAACTTTCAAAAGCAAAAATGTCTTTATGTAAATATTTGGTTTGATTCAGGCTAGGTACTGTATGCACACATTCTCTGAATCTGTGACTACATTTTGTTTCTAATGTGGATCACAGTAACAATTAGATAAAATATCACTTCCTGTATGTAGCAGTGGCTAGCGACTGGAATCTCTGAAAGGTGTTTTTTTTACTTGCTCACATGCAAACTTGAAAATGTTTTATTGCAATTTCATGATCCATTGCAGTTTGGGCTATTTTCCGTTCCAACCAATGGTCCACAACTGGTTCATCAAAGGATATGTGTCGTATATGCTGTCCTGTCTGTGGGAAAGTGCATATAAAAGATCCCTTGCTGCTTATCGCAAAGAGTAGCCTATATGGCAGCAGTGGGTTTCCTCCAAAGAAATATGCCAGAATGACCATATGTTTGATGTCCAATAGCTAATGATAAAAATCAATGCGCTCTAGAGGCATCGGTAAATAAAAGAAGCTTTATTTTTTATTGCAATTTCATAGTGAAACCCTATCAGTCTGTGTGAGTGTTCCCCGGTCTAGGTCATTCGACATTGTTTCATTAAGGAGGGTCATTAATGCTGACTGACCCCAATTTGACCCCATATGACCCCGACCTAGACTCGGCCATAGATAATTAACTCCCAGGGTTAGTCAGTTTTGAAACATGCAAACTGTAAGTAGTAATTTTCACATGATATATACATTGTGTATATGTTGTCCCAGGGAATGAAAGTTGGATAATCCTATGGGTTTTCAGTGTTTGTCTTTAAAAGAATTAAAAATGAATGGATACATCAAATAGGTTCATCGGTCCTTATAAATATAATCTATCTTTGAAGTAACTGTTTTAAATGGTTAACTTCAGAGATATTTGAATTAATTTGGGTATGCGCACCAAAATGCTGGACAACTCCTCCTTCACTACCACAACAAACATCACCATCACCGTCACCACCATCACCACCACCTCCCCCTCCACCACGACCACCAGCTCCTCCTTCTCCTCCTCTTCCTCCTGCTCCTGCTCCTGCTCCTGCCCCGGTCCCTGCCACTTCCCCTGCTACTGCCCCTGCTCCAGCTCCTGCTCCTGCTCATGCCCCTGCTCCTGCCCATGCTCATGCTCCTGTTCCTGTTCCTGCTCCTGTTCCTGTTCCTGCCCCTGCCACTGCCCCGTCTCCCTCTTTCCCTCCCCCTCTCATCCGCCCCCTCATCCCCACCCCACCCCTATCCTCGTCCCCCCGCCCCGCTCCCCATCCCTATTCGTGACACTGCAGTCAGACTTGTCTAATTGTGTGTAACAGATGAGGCAGACTGACACTGCTGCGTTATGGTGTAGAACCTGAGGCGCCTGCTACATCCTGCCTAACCGGTTAAGGCACTCGAATACGGTCATGGGCTCAATCCCGACCGAGTCGAGCAATTCGGTTATTTTTGGTTCACCACCATCACCATCACCACCATAACCACCGTCACCACCATCCTTCTCCTCGTCCTCGTCCTCGTCCTCGTCATCGTCCTCGTCCTCGTTTCCCCCACCTCCTCCTCCTCCTCCTCCTCCTCCTCCTCCTCCTCCTCCTCCTCCTCCTCCTCCCCTCCTCCTCCCCTCCCCTCCTCCTTCCTTCCTCCTCCTCTCCTCTCCTCCTCCACCTCCTCCTCCTCCTCCACCTCCTCCTCCTCCTCCTCCTCCTCCTCCTCCTCCTCCTCCTCCCTCCTCCTCCACCTCCTCCTCCACTCCCCTCCTCCTCCACCTCCTCCTCCTCCTCACCTCCTCCTCCTCCTCCCCTCCACATCCTCCCCCTCCTCCACCGCTTCCTCCTCCTCCTCCCTCCTCCTCCCTCCTCTTCCCCTTCCCTCCTCCTCCTCCTCCTCCTCCTCCCCCTCCTCCCCCTCCTCCTCCTCCTCCTCCTCCTCCTCCTCCTCCTCCTCCTCCTCCACCATCACTACCATGTAAGAATTGGATGCACTATGTCATGCAAAACTATGAGGTACCAACTGTTAGTGTGGATGTCGAAACAGTGAGCATGGGTGTTTTTTCGGGTCATTTTGGGGTACATTAGTCGATTAAGCTGGAGAATTTTCAATCACGGACAATTGGTCTTCCTCATTCCACTGCTCCTCTCCCTATCCCAGTAATGCCAAATGCCAGGCGAGGTAGCGACAAGTATACATTTTCAAGTCATTGGTTTGACTTGACCAGGGTTCAAACCCAAGGGTTCGAATTCCATGACCTACTAAAAAGGGAGGCCGGCGCTCAACTCATTCGGCCAACCTGTCTGGATGTATATGAGATTTCATAATTTTGGATTGGAAGGGGATGGGGGGTGGGGGGGGGGGTGACAGGCGGTGATGGTGGCGGCTCTCACCTTCAGCTATATGTAAATATAGGCTATAATTTTTAGTATTTTCTCTGCTTTGGAGTCATAGCCTTTGTAGCCCGCAACAACACATTCCCTAGTCACTGTATTATTGTTGCTGAGAATTGATGGTTGCAGTATGGATTTAAAGTGCACCATTTGTTGTTTTCTTCTCTTTTTAATGGCAGAGTAGACAGAATGCATTCCTTACATTTTAAAATTTTAAATATAATAAGCAGGATAATAATTCACAAGTGGGACGTGATGCTATTGCTGATGGTGTGTGTTGGGGTGTATGGGAGTGGGGGTGTGGGTGTGGGTGTAGTCTGTATCTGGCGATGTGGGGTGGCTGTTTAAGGGGGTGGATGTGTATGTGGGGGTGAATGTGAGTTTGTGGGTGAGAGTGTTTTTGGGTGTGTATGTGGGAGTGCGTGTGTATGTGTGGGTGTGAAGGGGGGAGGGTGATAATTCATATATAGACATCAACTTCCCAGCTCAAATAACCGGGCACGGTGGCCGAATCGGTAGAGCACGCCCCTCACATGCGGGAGATCAGGAGTTTGGTTCCTGGCCGAGTCAAACCAATGGCTTATAAAATTGGTACTTGTCGCTTCCTAGCCTGGCGCTCGGCATTAACAGGATGGGGCAAGGATTGGTTAGCTTAGTGTAATGATAGTGTGACTGAATTGGAAATCGGGTCATGGTGCTGGCAGCCTGATTTCCCAGTGGGGCAGCACTATAAAGTCACCATGAATGTGCACTGTCACAAGACAGTACCCGTCCTGATATAACCTAGATGTTGCCAGGACGTAGAAATCCAACAACCAACCAACAATCCCAGCTCAAGTATATCTTTCCTTGTTCGGATCAGTTCCTAAATGTCCGTTGACCGTACTGCATCTCCACAGTGATTGGTTGGCTTTTTATTTTTCAAGTAGCTTTCTTTGCACGTCGATGGTTATATTACTTGTAGACGCTATATTCTGATTTACTGCCCGATTCGACCCACGTTTTATTTCAAACATCAACTAGGAGCTAGTAGTAGTACTTTCGTAAAGTTCTCCATAATCATTTTGTGAGTGAATGGGGTCTTACCTTCTAACAACATGTGAGGTCGGGACGGTCATCGACTGGTGGCAGCATTCACTCCTAGTTGCTTTATAGTGCTGCCACACTGATGAGTTAGCATGACGCCATATATAATATCCCATGCACTCACCTTATCCTGGAGCTAAGCTAGGTGGGCACCGATTTGTGACAGTATGCACTCCTAATTGCTTTATAGTGCTGCCACACTGACATTAATATCCCATACATCTGGAGATCGAACCTATATGGGATGGCTGAATGAGTTGAGCGACCGCCTCCCATTTTGGTAGGTCATGAGATTAGAACTCACAGGTTTGAACCCTGGTCGAGTCAAACCGATGACTTAAAAATTGATACTTGTCGCTTCCTAACCAGGCACTCAGCATCATTAGGACAGGACAAGGAGCAGTTGAATGAGGAAGACCAATCGTCCACGATTTAAATTTCCCCTGCTTAATCAACTACCCCCCCCCCCAAATATTTATGTGCGTGCACTTATTCCATGGAGGGTATTGCTTATTCATTTGTTACCGCAGCTGTGGAACTTAGTATGGGGAAGCCGGTGGCACTTAGTATGGGGAAGCGGGTAGCCTTGTTCCGGCTGCCTGGCTCCTAATCGCGGGAATACGGTAGCTATGCGCTAACTGGAGTCTAGATTTAGGAACCATGCACATACATGTTGTGCGGTGCATTGTATCGCATCTTCAGCCTCGTCTCCATTTCACTCCCTTTGTGGTTGCTGTGTGTTTGTGGGTGGGTGTGGGTGGGTGGGTGATGGCAGTGGGTGGGTGGGTGGGTGGGTGGGTGGGGGAGGATATAGATGAGACCGTGGGTGGTTAGAGCCTTCTCATACGACAGGTGATCGTTACCCCAGAGAAAGGTGCAAGGCGGGGACGGCACCAGCCGGACCGAGGACCAGCCACCCGGGTTCACCAACAATTCACATTAAATAAACATGTATTTGTAACACACACCAACTCTCACTGAACTAGAAAAGAAAGACCAGGGAGGAGAGCAGCTTTCTTTCCCTGTGAGTATTTGGGGCATGTTTAATGCGTATATAAAAGACCCCTTGCTGCTTGTTGGAAAGAGTAGCCTATTTGGCGGCAGCGGGTTTCCTCCAAAGAAATATGTCAGAATGACCATGTTTGATGTCCAATAGCCGATGATAAGAAAATCAATGCTCTAGAGGTGTCGTTAAATCAAACGAGCTTTACTTTTGTTTCATGCGTGTTCCTGTAGCAGGGGTGATTGCTGTGGAAAAAAATTCAAATTCAATCCTACTGCTGTTTTATAAAAATGCTCGGGGAATTGTTGAGTGCGCAGGGGCCCGCGCAAGCGACGATTGCCGGCCGCCATCACCACGCTGATTGCCCTGCGGGGCGCTGGAGGGGCGTCCCAGTGCGGCGTGGTGGCGGTTGGAGGTGGGGGGGGGGGGGGGTTGGAGGTGGGGGAGGAGGGGTCAACGACAGGGGTCACTGACCACAGGGAGACAGTGGGATTCAGCACACCTGACATCATCACCGGTTATCTACACTGGTCCCCAGGTGTGGATGTGTATGGAGATGTTTAAGCTGGGGTGGGGGGTAGTCACTATGTCACCTGGTTCAGAGGTCAAAGTTCAGAGGTTAGACCCACATCCCCACAGGTCACCGTCTATAGCATCCGGATGGCCATGAATTTGTGAATGCTGTAAAATCAGTTTTTTTAATACAAATTTTATTTGAATGGAACTGCCCCCTCCCCCCCCCCCATTTCTACGATGTGTTTGTCAGGTGTGTTGGTTTTTTTTGTTTTGTATTTTTTGGTCCATTAGTTGTTTAAGCAGGGGAAATTTCAGTCATAGACGACTGGTCTTCCTCATTCCACTGCTGGTCGATAGAAAGCCCGAGCCTACATTTTTACCGACCCAAGGGATTATTAACCTCCCACACCCCATAGACATGGTATGAGAGCAACCGGCCTTTGATGACGCTGTAAGTTATACACAGCGGTGGAAATCCAAATTGGCAGAGCTGGGAGCACGGGGAATCGAACCGCCGACCCTCAGATTAGGATTAAATCCAATAGATAAATGAACTTTAAAGTACTCTAAGTATCACACCACACATTTAAATAAAAGAATGGGTGGTAAGCAAAGTATATGTGGAACTGGCTCCAAGATCTGCCAATTTCAGTGTCAGTCTCTCCTGCTGTACCGTCCTGATATGGCTTGGGATGTTGCCAGGACGTAAGACCCCCAACAAACAAACTCAAGCTCTAAATAGATAATTTGGGAGTTACCGCCCCCCCCCCCACACACACACACAAACAACACCATGGTGTATTCAGCATTGATTTGATGGTCTGGGGAAAAGGGCAGTGTCACCCCCCCCCCCCCCACACACACACACCCACCACAACCCCAAAGTGGCACCCTGGAGTTAAGTGTAGTTGGCTGGTGCTCAGAGTTGTGGAACGCAGTCCCCATAGAGGATGGTTGGTACATGGGGGTAATGGGACTGATTTACGCCAGATTGCTGGTGATTTACTCTGATTGGAATCAGTTGGTGGACTGTAGTTGGTGTTTATTTACACATAGTGCTTTTGACTAAATAAAACAAATGCAGACCCCCACAGACTCGTATTGACGGTTACCCAGCATGCAGCAGTGGATGTTTGGTCGGAACTGTAACGGTCATAGTTCTCTTCCCTGTCTTTGCACAGACTCATTTTCACGGTCACCCAGCATGCATCAGTAGATGTTCGGTCATGTCTGGGAAGGTCCTCGTTCGCTTCCCTGTCTCTGCAGACTCATATTCAAAGTTACCCAGCGTGCATCAGTAGATGTTTGGTCGCGTCTGGGAAGATCCTCATTCTCTTCCGTCTCTGCAGACTCATATTCACGGTTACCCAGCATGCATCAGTAGATGTTCAGTCGTGTCTGGCAAGATCCTAGTTCTCTTCGATGTCTCTGCAGACTCATATTCACAGTTACCCAGCATGCATCAGTAGATGTTTGGTCGTGTCTGGCAAGATCGTCGTTCTTTTCTCTGTCTCTGCAGACTCATATTCACGGTTACCCAGGATGCATCAGTAAATGTTCGGTCTTGTCTGGGAAGGTCCTATTTTATATTTCTTTTCTCTATCCCCCACACAGACACAATGAGTCCAGACATGGTGATATCCTTGAATACTGCGGACCAAGCCGACTATATTGCCCCTCCCAATTGCCAGAAGGGCTTAGTCCGGAATTCTGAAGAAAGATTATTATTATTATTATTATGATTATTTTCATTATTATTGTTGTTCTTCTTGTTCTTGTCATTATTGATGTTGTGCAAGAGGGTTTTTGTTATCGTTAATTTTGTTTTCCAAAGCAACCAAAATTGGAAAGTTATAAATATAGCAATTCTTTTTATTCAATCCTTTCAAATGATCTGGACCATGTAGAGATTCAGAGAAAGGTGTTAATTGTGTAGTTTTTAATCTATTCTGGAAGCGGAACACATTTGAAATTGTACCCCTCCCGCCGGTAAATTAACCCATTTGGTAACGCATCTTCTGAATTAAACAAAAAAATTCTTTAAGATTTATTCTGCCTATCATGGATAGGTCTGAATAATCTTGTTTTCACCATTACACAGTTGGTCGATAGAAAGCCCGAGCCTACGCTTTTACCAACCCGAGGGATTTTTAACCTCCCACACCATATATAAACATGTAAGGAGAGCAACTGGCCTTTGATGACGCTGTAAGTTATACACAGCAGTGGAAATTCAAACTGGCAGCGGTGATGGCATGGGGAATTAGTTTCCAGAAAGGACTGAAGCTGCGACCCGGTATGTGTACATGCTGGAAGTATCTTTCTAGCTATCTCTGCAAATACAGGCAAGTACGCACGCATACACACACATACACACACACAATAGTATTTCTTGCTCTTGCTCGCTCTCTCCACCTCTGTCTATATTCTCTATTTCTCTCTTTATTTGCTGCTCTCTATATATAGAGAGGAATATATATACCATGCGTCTGTCTCCCATATATATATATAATGATGACTGCTGATATTGCCTGTGTGTGCCTGCTTCAGTAGAGGACCTTCTACTAAGTTGTAGGCTATGGGAGATGTTATTATCATCTATGGCTGTTATAAATAAGGTGATGCCCCACGGGGACGGGGTGCATTGACTGTGTGAGTGGTGGCGGGAGATGCGGGGAGATGTGTGTGTGTGTGTGGAGGGGGGGGGGGGGGGTAATGGGCAGGGCGCGCCCCAGTCATAGGGGTAACTAGATCTAGTCATACCCCGAGGCCTGTGTCAGGGGGGTGCACCCCGCCCGGCCTGAGTGAGAGTCCGTGGCGACGCCAGCGGTTACACTGTATCGGGTTGGGGAGAGATGTGTGCAGTGGGTGCTTTCTTAATACATTTTCACCAAAAGTTCCATCCTTTCTCTCGCCCTCTCGCTCTTTCGTTCTCGCCCTCTCTTTGAACAAAAGTAATTAGTTTTGTCTCACTCACTCACTCACTCACTCACTCACTCACTCACTCACTCACTCACTCACTCACTCACTCACTCACTCACTCACTCACTCACTCTCTCTCTCTCTCTCTCTCTCTCTATTTAATTGTGTTGTAATGGAATCTCTCCCCCCCCCACTTTTTATTTCACTTATTTTATCCATTTTATTTATTTTATTTATTTTTTAGGTGTCGCAAGCAATAGCGCTTCAATACCCTTCTAGAACTATGGAGAAGACTTGGTGAACATATGAGTAGGGAGAAAGAGGCATACAGGGAAAGACAGAAAGAAGAGAGGGAGAGAGGGAGACAGAGAGACTGAGACGGACAGAAGAGTTGTGGTTTTTCAGAGGCAAATGCATATCGAGTGTTTGCCCAGTCAAATCGGGGAACAGATCTAATTGTGGTTATACATGCTTACAATACATACATACACATACATACACACATACATACACACATACATACACACATACATACACACACATACATACACACACATACATACACACATACATACACACATACATACACACATACATACACACATACATACACACATACATACACACACATACACATGTATACACATGCATACACATACATACACATACATACACATACATACACATACATACACATACATACACATACATACACATACATACACATACATACACATACATACACATACATACACATACATACATACATATACATAAATATATATACATACATATACATAAACACACATACATACACACAGACGGGAAGGCCGAATGAGTTAGAGTGTCCGTCTCCTGTGTTGGTAGGTCGTGGGTTCGAACCCTGGTCGAGTCAAACCAATGACTTAAAAATTGATACTTGTCGCTTCCTAGCCTGGCGCTCGTCATTATTAGGATAGTGCAAGGACTGGTTGGCTCAGTGTCAGGATAATGTGACTGAGTGGGATATCAGGTCATGGTGCTGGTGGCCTGGTCTTCCAGTGGGGCAGCACTATAAAGTCACAATGAGTGCGCACTGTCACAAGTCGGTACCCGTCCTGATATGACCTTAGCTGTTGCTAGGACGTAATGCAACAAACAAACAAAACACACATTCATACACATACATACACATACGTACACACATACACATACATACACACATACACATACATACATACATACACACATACATACATACATGCGTAAGTACGTACGAAAACGCACACACGCACGTACGTACATACATACATACATACATACATACATACATACATACATACATACATACATACATACATACATACATACACACATACACACATACAAACATACACACATACACACATACACATACACACATACACACATACACACATACATACACACACACACTGCTTTGTTGCATTACTCAGGATATTCCTTAATTCCCATGCAGTGTGTCCTGAGTAATGGTTATTAATGAAGTGACTTTCTGAGTGATGCCCCACCCCACCCCACCCACCCACCTCCCTCTCCCGCGAGCCATGTGGCGAGACCATGTTTGTGAATACCAGTGCACAGCCATGGTGAGGGAAGGCGACAAAGAGTTAGATACCCACAGGTATCATGGTCGTGCTCGGTCATGCATGACTTGTGCATACAATTTTGAAAACTTAACTGCTTCCTATGCGTTTGTTATAGCTTAACCTGAGGCCACAGTGTTGAAGCACACCACCTGGTGGGGAAATGGTGCCAGCTGCTACAGAGATCCAATAGGCGATTTCCTCCGCGGGGTCAATCAAATGACGTACTCCCTACCTAGCCTGGTGCACGGCATTACTAAAATAGGACAACGACTGGTTAGCACAGTATCAGGATAATGTGACTGTGTGGGATATCGGGTCATTGTGCTGGAAGCCTGGTCTCCCAGTAGGGCAGCACTATGAAGTCACCATGACTGCGCACTATCACAAGTCGGCACCCATCCTGATATGTGCCGGTTTACTGCACACATTTTCAACGCATGTCGTAAGATATCGAGAGGTGTATGCGCAATGTCCCAATTTTGTGCTTACATAAATTTATCGAAGCATTCTACAATTTCCACCACAATCCCGCCTTCTGACAGTGGCGAAGAACGAATGTAGATATCAATTATCATCTATGGGTGCAGAATACTCTGTGGTAAAGGTCTTATAAGAGGATTTCCACAACCAGCGAACTCGCCCTCTGATGGCAGTGACAAGAACTAATGATGTAGCCATTCAATGAGCATCCTCCAAACAATATGTAAAAAGTCAAAGACTTTAAAAAATGGCACTAGGATAGGTTAGGGTTTGCCAATGCTTTTTTCATCGTTCATCCAGTATGCTTGAATCGTATTTTAATATATAATATGCTATTATTATTAATAATATATGAATGCGGTAGCCCTATTGATATTTAAAAAAAAAAAAGTATAATAATAGATTCGTGCATATATGCATACATATATGTACATATATATGCACATAGATATGTACATGCATGCATACTTATATGCATACACACATATACATACACATACATACAATCGTCAATCAAACATATACATCATACATACATGTATAATACTTTGTTTAACGACCACCCAGCACAAACAGTGGGCATCGGCTATTGGAGGGCATGAATAATACCTACATACATACATACATACATACATACATACATACATACATACATACATACATACATACATACATACATACATACATACATACATACATACATACGTACATACATACATACGTACGTCATACGCATGCACGCACGCATACATACATCATCATACATACATACATACATACATAACATACATACATACATACATACATACATACATACATACATACATACATACACACATACATACACACATACACACACTCACACACTGTATCTATTCGTCATTCAGCATCACTTGCCTCATTATTATGTCGCTGGTGACAGAATGCTAACCCCTCCTCAGCTGACCTAGAAAAGTAGCAAGTGTTGTGTACTACTAATACTGATAATCCATGCGGGCATTTCCATTCAGAAATTAGAGTAGTTTTGTTGTGCCTTATGTGTTTTTATTCATGTGTGCCCGCATATCCGTCACTAATTGTTCCATACCCTCCACCCTGAGGTCAGCTCCCAATGTGCAGTGGCCGTCAGATTTGTGCACTGAACACTGAACACCGAGCCAGATCAGGCAAAAAGTTATGTATATATATATATATGTGTGTGTGTGTCTGTGTGTCTGTGTGTGTGTGTGTGTGATGTATAACGAATTATGCGAGTATAAAGATATGTAAGTGTTAATTATTATTATTATTTGTTATACTCTGTAAGACCAACACTATACCGGCGGCTCCACCTTCCCTCCTCGCCTCCACCAGATGTAGACCAGTGTCAGTCGCACCGAAAGATGTATATGGGTCATTCTCCAGAAAACTGGTCAGCATGGGATGGGATTTTAAAACATCAATAAAAAAACTTCCTACTTATTTTTTTTCTTATACTTTTCATATTCTTGTTCAGATTTGATGTCAGAAATAAGGAAAATAAAATAAACCGCATGAAACTTTGGTCTTTTTAGTTATGAAGTGTTTTTGTACCAAAAAAACTCATTTTACAGCCGGCCATTTGTAACATGACAGAATCACCATTGTTGGATCCTTACTAACTTCTTGTATTGCATTGATATATCAAACAAAACCGTTTCCAGATCAAAAGGAAGTATTTATTAACATGTATGCATGCTTAAATTTAAAAAAGATTATTTGATGTCTTCAGAAATAACATTACAAATTTCTGTCACAGATGTAACCAGTGGTGTCTGGGTGCCACACAAATATTGTGCACTAATTATTCAGTGAATAAAGCATGGCTGGGAATTACTTCTTTAAAAAAAATCAATATAAGCACTACATATTTCTGTGTATTATGCCATGATTAATATGCTTCTAAGTGTGAAATTATTTAATTCTGCTTAGATTTATATTAAGCAGACTGTGTGGTGTCCTAAACATGTGTTACATCTGAGCAACACATGTTATGCTGCCATAAGACATAGCTTAATCATAGACTATACCTTTATTTTTTTTCTCATCAATTTATATTTTACATAGATGGAAAGGGGAGATTTTCAGCTTTCATTTGGAACAAAAAAAATTTTTTAAATTCAAATATTAGATTATAACTCTCCATGTGACACTTCTGGCCAGTTTTCAGGAGAGTGACCCATATATAGAGCCACATGCTTCCTGATGACCAAATGTGGTTGGGTCCTTGCCAGCGCATTTGTTTGTAATGGAGACTGCAATGAAATTATCCTTGCTGTAAGCGAAAAGCCCCGTTTTAAACCAGGTACCCTTTTAAACTGCGATGCTGGCATGTACATTGCATCAGTTTTGTGTTTTGTGGACTGATGCAGTGTGCCGTCATCCCCACACAGAGTAGAGCCACGTGGAGCCTGATTAGTGGCCTTCTGGGTCCCAGCGTCGGCATCTCGGAAGACTCCTATTGGTTCAGCCTCTTTAGCGGGGGAGGGATGGTGCATGAGTGTGTGGAGACGGGGTGTGAGGGGGTTGAGGGGCGGGGGGGGGAGGGGCATGGGCGGGAGGTGCTCCCTATGATGCCGTTGTTGACTTGTTGTAGTACATCCTCCCTCTAGAAGAGTTCCCTTGTGCTGGTGCCAATTATCAGGCCCCGGTATGTTTGTGTATGCCGAGTACCAGCGGAGGCCAATTGAAGGTTAATGATACGGTCATTACGCGCTGGTCCCCCGCGGCCGGATGCGCAATCAGTAAGCAGATCCGTGTGCTCCTTCCGGTGGCGGGGTGTGACTAAAGAAACATGGTACTTTGGTAGTACAGTAAAACCTCTCTAAATCGACCGACTTTGGGACCGACTTTAAGTGGTCTATTTATAGGGCTGGTCGGTTTAGGGAGTTAGAATATGGTTACAATGGTATTGTTGGGACCCAAATAAAGCGCTCGATATAGGGGAGTGGTCGATCTGTGGAGGTGGTCGGTTAGAGAGGGTTTACTGTACAATAAAACCTCTCAAAATCGACCGACATTGGGACCGACTTTAAGTGTTCCATTTAGGGAGGTGGTCGGTTTAGGGACTTAGAATATGGTTACAATGGTATTGTTGGCACCCAAATAAAGCGATCGATATAGGAGAGTGGTCGATCTGTGGAGGTGGTCGGTTAGAGAGGTTTGCCTGTATATAGGTCTTTCCAGCCCTTCTCTTTCTGACGCCATTTTCATTTGAAGAAAAAGAACTCTGGGCCCAGCCATGCAGTCAAGGTTATTATCTAAGGCATTGTTTTATGCTTAACGATTAAATTTAAAGTTACGCCAATGGTTTTGACTGGACGCGGTGGCCGAATCGGGTAGTGAAACTGCAAGGCTTCTCGTGCGAAAGATCGGGAGTTAGAATAATCTCGGCCAAGTCAAATAAATGACTTACTAAATTGATACTTGTCGCTGCCTAGCCTGACGCTCGACATTACTAGGATAGGGCAAGGACTGGCTAGTTCAGTGTCTGGATAATGTGACAACAAACGAACAAACTTATACATATATACCAACTATAGCAACCATTTATAGATGAATGTAATCTATGTATTTATATATATATTATATATATGGAGGCGATGAATAACGCTTTGTTAGTGATGCCGGCACCAAAGCGTCCCACATCAATTTCGCCTGCGTCCCCGAATTGACCTTTGGATTATCAGAAGGTGTTTTCGGCGTCCATATTGGATTTCGCCAACCGACGCGGTCTTTGTAGTGAATGGTGATTGATGATGGTCCAGTTAGTTGTTTATATTCGAATTCAGCTCAAAACAATTCGAACGGGAGGCGTGTAAGACCAGGCCACTGGCACCCTGACCCCATATCCAACACAAGGAGCGGGCGTAGCTCAGGCGGTAGAGTGTCCATCTGTGAAAGCGTCAGTCATCCGATCGATCCTGCTCAGTGGACCCATTTGCAGTTTGGGGTATTTTCGGTTCCAACCAGTGGTCCACAACTGGTTCATCAAAGGATGTGGTATGTGCTGTCCTGTCTGTTGGAAAGTACATATAAAAGACCCCTTGCTGCTTATCGAAAAGAGAAGCCTATGATAGTATGTAGTGGCAGCAGGTTTCCGTCAAAGAAATATGTCAGAATTTCCATATGTTTGACGTCCAATAGCCGATGATAAAGAAATCAATGTGCTCTAGAGGCGTCGTTTAATGAAACAAGCTTAACTTTTGTTTAAATCCAAGACATTCACAGTATCCTGATACTAGTACTGTGCTAACCAGTCGTTGTCCTATCCTATCAATGCCGAGCGCCATCCTAGGTAGTGACAAGTATCAATTTGTATACACGCCGGGTCGTAGCTTCAGCCCCCCCCCCCCCACACACACACACCTACACACACACACCATGGCCCAGCAGACAGTAAGTAGGAATACACGAATTCATCGGTCATCCCGGCGGGCCGGGGCCGGTGTCGCAGTTTGAGCGCCCTGCCAGTTTCAGCTGACTGCATAGACTCAAAATCAAGGCATTGTCAATGGTGTGAGCAAGCTTCATACAGAAAATACAGAAGAAGTGAAATATCTCTAAAACCACACCACCTATTAACAAATCGCTTAGTACACATATAGAAAACATCTTTACCAAAACGATTATATTAAATTTATAAGGTTAGGGTTCTTGATTTCTATTTATTTTGAATAAAACTAATGTTATGCACTGCGCGTACCATCAAACTCAAGGCATTGTCAATGGTCGTGAGCAATCTTCATACAGAAAATACAGGAAAAGTGAAATATCTCTAAAAGTACACCACCTAGAAACAAATCGCTTGGTACACATATAGAAAACATCTTTACCAAAAACATTATATTAAATTTATAAGGTTAGTGACGATAATGTTAGAATTTGACGCATGCGCATGAAACTGACCGGGCGCTGAAACTAACCAGGCGCTGAAACTGCGACACCGGCCCTCCATGGTGGAGGCAGATCCTGGAGCCTTGGGGCTGTAGTCGGCATTGCCCTGGGGCAGGCGGTGTCAGTCTGTGCTGATGGTTTTTGTTCCGATATGAACCAACGTGTCGGCCATCCGCTTCCTGTTGTCGACAACATACCTGGTGATATTTCGGAGAACTGGGGTCTTACCAATTCAGTGTGTGTGTGTGTGTGTTGTGTGTGTGTGTGTTGTGTGTATGTGTGTGTGTTGTGTGTGTTGTGTGTGTGTGTATGTCAGAGAGGTGGGGAGGCAGATGTGGGGGAGAGAGGTGGTGGAGTGGTGGGAGGTTAGGGAGAGAGATCGGGGGAGGCAGAGGTGGGAGGAGGGTATGTGAGGTGGGTGATTATGTGTGTTTAGCTGTATATGTATGTGGGATGGGGTGGGTGGAGGGTGTACGTGTGACTGGGTGTATTTCTGTGTTTGTGCAAGGTGTATTGTGGATGTATGTGTGTCACTGTTGGTATGTGGGTTTAGCTATGGATACAGTAGATAAAAGATTCACCCGGTACTTGTAGTACATGGGTGAAGACCAGCCTTATCTATATACGGGCGAAAATAGCGTTAGTATGGAACAAGAAGTAGAATGCCTGGCACCAGTGTCAAATGGTTACTTATATCAGAACAGAGTTGGTGAAATGGGAGAGAATGCAAAAAGACAAGATGGTGGCCAGAGAACGCCGTCGATTTCACTTTTAAATTGGCATTAAAGTATATGTTTTATTATATTTTCCAACTCAAAAGTAGCGGGTAAACATGAAGACATATATATACAAATGTTGCTTCTTACTCTTAGATTGTGAAATTAGGCTCTCATAAAGACTCATTTCATTAGCCCGATATTTCGACCATTTTTATATAAGGGTGGTTTTCACCCCTGTACTGGAAGTACGGGGTGAATCTTTTATCTATGGAGGCAGAAGCAGGCATGTGAATTCTCTACATTTATGTCAAATTTTGAATTATAAAACAGGGGACCACCGTAGAAGCAAACTGTTTCCTAACAACTCACATAAATTAGCTTTTGCTTTTGGAAATCAAATTGTTTTATTGTTGTTTTGCTTCTTCTTCTTTTTTTCTTCTTTAAAAAAACCCTATTATTTATGTTGACCACGGCCAATTCAGACTGGGACTGGGAGTCGACTGTCGACCCGCGATAGCTCTTCATACCACCGAGTCAGTGGGGGTGGGTTGGGGGGATGTGTGGGACGTAGATCCAGGATAGTATAGGTTAGGGCTCACTGGTAGTTTGATTGGCAGGTTGTCAACTAACCAGGCACCAGCCAACAAACCACATCCCCGCACTACTAGGTCTTAAACAAGAATTCAATCAATTTTGTTTAAAAAAGCTTGCAGCATCGACTCGAATGTGAACACAGCTGCTGCCATCTACCAGGCAAAACCGGACCCAGTGGCGGAACCTGTAAAGTGCAGGCTTCCCGTGCGGTAGATCGGGGGTTCGAATCCCGGTGTAGTCAAACCAATGACTTACAACATTGATACTGGTTGCTACCTATCCCAATACTCGGGATTGCTAGGATAGTGAAAGGTCTGGTTATCTCAAATTCAGGGTAATGTGACTGAGTGTGATGAAAACTGATATCGAGTCATGGTGCTGGCGGCCTGGTCTCCCAGTGGGGCAGCACTATAAAGTCAGCACGAGTGTGCACTGTGACAAGTCGGGATGTGACCATAGATGTTTCCAGGACGTAAAACGCTAACCAACCAACCAACCAATCAACTAACCAACCAACCCAGTGGGGCAGCAGTATAAAGACACCATGAGTGCGCAGTCACAAGTCGGTACCCATCCTGATATGACCTTAGATGTTGCTAGGATGTAAGACCCCCAACAAGCAACCAAGCAAGTCTACCGGGCAACACCCAACACTTGAAAGTTGGCAAGGGTTCTGCATGTTCTTCATAAGTCGTGGTGAACAATGTGTGCCTACACGCAGGCTTGAACCTGTGACCCTCTCATTGTTTAGGTGATATTTTACTGTCGCTTTATGATAACCAAGTATTTTCAAGACTATATTTGAGTATTTTGCACAGTGTGTGCTGTTTTTCTTAGTCACCGTGATTTCCGCGTTGTTGTTGTTGTTGTTGTTGTTGTTGTTGTTGTTGTTGTTGTTGGAGACGCACTGTTGGCCCTGAGCAATTGCCAATCGGGCTTGCTGGCCGAGATAACACTAGGTGGCGCTGGTGAACTATCACTAGTATCACTATCAGTCCATATACTTTGTGTACTATCACTTAGTATCACTATCAGTCTGTATCGGCTCACTCAGAATCACTGTTCTTTATTTATGTATGCTACGCTAACCAAAATTGTGCTAAATATTGTTGCACATATTTAAAATAACATAATTAAACTTACTTTGATCAGATGTACCTTAAGAATCAGGGGAAAGGGTTTTGTTTATTGGTGATTGTTTCCCCTTTTTCGCTGAATGGTCTGCAATAGATGCCTTTCAATGTTTATAAATATTATGTATGCGCGTGCAGCTTGGCTGCAGAACGAAGGCACACTGCCATTGAGTTTGCCGATACACGCAGTGCAAAAAGTCAATTTGATTCAAAATTAATAGAAATGCAGAACCCTAACCTTATAACTTTAATATAATCGTTTTGTTGAATATGTTTTCTCTATGTGTGCCAAGCGGTTTGTTTCTAAGTGGTGTGGTTTTAGAGATATTTCACATTTTCTGTATGAAGATTGCTCATGGCCATTGACAATGAATTGAGTTTGCCGATACGTGCAGTGCAAAATGTCAGTTTTATTCAAAATTAATAGAAATGCAAAACCCTAACCGTATAAATTTAATATAATCCGTTTGTTGAATATGTTTTCTATATGTGTTCCAAACGGTTTGTTTGTGAGTGGTGTGAGATATTTCACATTTTCTGTATGAAGATTGCTCATGGTCATTGACAATGCATTGCGTTTGAGGATACGCCCAGTGCAAAACATCAGTTTTATTCAAAATTAATAGAAATGCAGAACCCTAACCTTATAAATTTAATATAATCTTTTTGTTGAATATGTTTTCTATATGTGTGCAAAGCGGTTTGTTTCTAAGTTGTGTGGTTTTAGAGATATTTCACATTTTCTGTATGAAGATTGCTCATAGCCATTGAGTTTGCAGTGTGACCCTGTGTTGTCCTGCAGCCAAGCTGCGCGCGCACTGACCTAAATACCTATGCTGACGTCACATGAAATAGACCCATTTCATGTGACGTCAGCATAGGTAGATGTAGAGTAGTCTGTTCCCTTGAGATGTAGAGTAGTCTGTTCCCCTGGTGTCCTCCACCGACGGGGTTTCTGTTAGCATGGTCCCCTACCCTTATCGATAGTTCACAAAGAGTATGGACTGACAGATAGTACACGAGCACCACCTAGTGTTATCTGTGCTGACCGGCAAGCCCTATTGGAACTGAATAAACAACAACCAATGAGGTAGGGGGATGTAGCTGAGTCGGCACAACTGGTTCATCAAAGGGTGTGGTATGTGCTGCCCTGTCTGTGGAAAGTGCATATAAAAGATCCCTTGCTTCTTATCAGAAAGAGTAGCCTATGTGGCGGCAGCCCGGTTTCCTCCAAAGAAATATGTCAGAATGACCATATGTTTGACATCTAATAGCCGATGATAAAAATCAATGCGCTCTAGATGCGTTGATAAATAAAACAAGCTTTACTTTCCAACCGATGAGTTGACCCGCTAACCCGCTCCTTTGCTGCCTTTCAGTAACTTCCTCGGTGACGACACCGTGTACAGCCCGGCGGTGGTCGGGCCCCGGGGAGTGGACATGTCGGTGGGAGGCGGTAAAGGGGTGCACGACCTGCCGCCTCCCGCCGCCGGAGTCCCGGGCAACCCGCAGGTCGCCTTCTGCCAGCCCACCACCTCGGCCGCACCTCAGCACCACCAGCCGCCCCCGCACCACCCGCACATGCAGCAGCAGCAGCAGCAGCAGCAGCAGCAGCAACAGCAACAACAACAGCAACAACAACAACAACAACAGCAGCAGCAGCAGCAACAGCAACAGCAACAGCAACAGCAACAGCAGCTCCATCATCCACAGCATGCCCAGCAGCAGCATCTTATAGCGCACAAGTCATCACCTTTCTGCCACACGTGAGTATGCAAAATAAACCTCACTTATTAAATATGTAAATAGACATCCACAGGGTGCGTACGGGGCCTGGAAAGTCTTGAAAAGTGTCTTGAAAAGTTTTGAACTTCATTTGCCCCATTTCAAGGTGTTGAAAAGCCTTGAATTTAACCTGTTGGGGTAATTAGTCGTGAAAAGCCTTGAATTGCATTAAACTGTCCCCACTGATCTAAATTAGTCCGAAATTGCCATTCAGCATAAGATAATCCGACATACCCACGCACAATAAAATGACAATACTCGCCTGAACTCCTATCAAAAACAGCATTGAAAAACCTTGAAATAGCCTAGCCTTGAATTCCATATCTTCACATGTGTATGGACCCTGCATCCAGTAAATGGCTTTCATTTTCAATTTTCAAATTTCAAATTCTACAAATTTCTGTCTCGGGAAAGCTGAAATTTGACTTTCGATTATTATGGTATACACCATAGTATCCATAATAAGAATATGTACTAAGGCGTTCATAAACACTATGATATTCATATAGACCAAGGTATTCATATGTATCAAGGTATTCAAATGTACCAAAGTGTTCAAATGTACCACAAGAAAAAACAACAACCAAAAAAACCTCAAAGAAGATTGGCCATTTTCTTCATGCTTTACGAAATAAGTGCTCAAATAAAACCAATTTGACCATATTGAACATGCTCGCCAGGCCAATGTCGGAGGCGGCCTCTCCACCAGAGGTCGTGTGGAGCGGCATGCACATGTAGGTACCAACAACCCCCACCAGGTGGCGGGGCATGACGTCACGGAACGCTGCATGCCGGGTAGACGCGTCTGCCCATATTTGGAGTTCTTTTGACACGGGAGGTGAGGGGAGGGAGGTTCTTAAATCTTATCTGAGAATGTCATTGCCTAGAAGAGAAATATTATGAAAGCAATTTTAAAATAAAGGCAGTCTAAGACCAATGTTTGTGAGCACACACTAAAGCGGCTGTCACACCTCACCGGATTGGGGGAAATGGAAAGAAACCGAACAAAGTCTGTTGATAGTCCGGTTTGTGTCCGTACAAGTTTGGAACATGCACAAAACTAGGAACTGATGCTGCCGGATTGACGTCTATGGTTCTTGTCCTGTTTGAGTACGTTTCGTCGGTTGGCTATCCGTTCATTTCCATTTCATGTCTGTCTCATGTCCGTGTCATGTCCATTCGTAGACCCGATGTCGCAACACTTTGACACATTTTAATACATTTTGATACTTCTCACCACCGGACTAGACAATTCTGTCCGTTGCTGAATCCGGCGAGGTGTGACAGCCGCTTTACACTAAGTAACCTTCTCTATTTGCGAGGAATTTCTACAAGTTATTTTGAATATTTGATAAGATGAAAAACAACATGAAATCACTGAGGTATTAAAATTCTCTTTTTTCTGTAGCGTGTTTCATTAATGAAGGACATGCTTATCTACTGTATTTCTTGCGGTGGAAATTAGGAATTTACTGGTGTATGGAAATTTAGTGGTGGTGGTGGTTGCAGAGGGATGTCATTGTCAGTCAGCTAAATGCATGGTTAATCATAGTTATTATTGAAAAGACATAATTGCACCTATGTGTAAGAGGCTTATATTATAGTGTGAAGAGAGCTTTATTTCAAATGTGAAACACTGATGGCTTATACCTATTTGAAATCATTACCCACCCACCAGGAATTTTTACATGTGCCGATGTGTAGCTAGTTTCATGTCTTTTCATTTTTATTGCATGTGTACTGAGATGTTTACATTATTTGCTCTGGAACTATTATTCTAGAGACTATATTTGTAAGCTTCTTGCATTCTGTGTAAAAGCGGTGGTTGGATAATTTTGCGACAGAATAAAGGTTGAACACAATTCACCATGAATATGGCCCTTGTTGCAGACGTGGTATAAAACAACCACCAATCAGTCAATGAATCATATTGCACAATTGCCAATCAAAGGTCTCAGGTAAAACTATTCGCCAATACTAGGAGAGAACAACATTGTTTCATAAAATTTGAATTATTCGCATTATCTTCTATTGAGTTATTAAAAAAAAACATGTCTAGATCGATATATCAGGTTGATGATTATAACCTGATCTACATTAGCTTGGATTGAAAATACTGGAAAAATGGCTAAGTTCGGAGATATTTGAGCAAAAATCTGGCAAGTGGAGCCTATGCAGACGCAACAGCAGTTGGAGTAGTCGTGGATTGGTGGCAGAACCGATAGAAGCGCCAGTTCCCAATACTGGCGACTGATGGAACTAACCAAACAGCACCAGGCCATGTTGACATATTAAAGTATACAACTTGATAGGATGCTTGATGATATCTGGTTGTACACCAAGCCTTCTGTAGCTGAAGCCAAGATGTGACCCAGATTCCCATCTCACCATGGCCACAAAGGAGTCTTGCTACACTAGTTCCCGCGATATTCTGAATGCCTAAGCAGCAGTGTGGCACAGGAGTATCACACTGCAGGCAACAGCAACAAGTGGTCATTAGAATAACCAAATTATGTAAAGGTTCTTCTACCTCATGGCTTCTTGCGAGTATTTGTATCATGATATGCTCTAATACATTTACTTAATTGGGATGGTCGAATGAGTTGAGCGTCTCTCTCGTCTCGTTTGGGTAGGTCATCGGTTCGAATGGTGGTCGAGTCCAACCACTTGTCGCTACCTAGCCTGGCACTCGGCATTACTAGGATAGTGCAAGGAGAAGTGGAATGAGGAAGACCAATTGTCTGCGATTGAAATTTTCCCTGCTTAAAGCTGCATAGTCCGATGAAGCATCACATTTTCAAAACCAAAATAATTATATAGATTTGACTCTACACATCTAACTTAGATATTGATGCACATATCAAGCATTTATTGCCACATAGAAGGGAACACTGAGACAATTTGATATAATATGTTACTGTTGAAACCTATGGTGTCAGAGTTTTGGCATGCTTGCCAAAACTAAGTTTACATGATTGAATTTCAAATATCTCAAAACTTATACATTTAAAATAAAAGTTACTTCAACCTGAAATAAGGTAGATTATAACGATCAATTTAATATATTTATCTCAGAAAAATTACTAAAACGAAAACCATCGAACTATGCAACTTTAATCAACTGCCAAAGAAAATGTACCTCCCAAGAATATATATATATGAGCCTCACCACCATGTGGTGCTGGCAGGGACTAAGCTGACCTCTGGTACCCTTCTGTGGTGACAGGTGGCAGCAGGCTAGCCAAAGGCAATCTCTGGGTGGACTGGCCCCCTCTGCGACTGACTAGCGACTACTCTCCACCATGAGAGGTTACCTGTGGCCTGGCTTGTCAGGGGACAGGTCACTTGGTTCTGTGACGCCACAGAGAGCAGAGATTCTGGAAATAAACGGTGACGCCCGTCTTCTCTCCACGTTGCATGAAATACAGACCAGGAGGAACTGGCCATACACTACAACACGGCATATCACACAAATAACATCTGTTCAATAGCATACCGCCTATTTACACTAAAGGATTCATGTAGAGCATGGAGACACCTTGGGGGCAGCATACGGGGTGCTCCTTCCCCCGTTGTGTTGATTAAAATTTGTTTACATGATGACATGTTAATGACGTTGATAATGTGATGTAGCACCAGTCAGTGACGGCGTGACGGATCCCGTGGTTTAAACACAGCTTGCTGTCAGCCATTTTACGTCTTTTTTACTTCTTACTCTGAAACAGTTTGTTGTTAACTCGTCACCGATGAACAAATTCATCGCAAGGGAACTCGACGCAGATGGTGGCCCCAGACATAATCCTGTTCTTGATTGGTTCGCCAACTGATTAGTATAGTATAGTAGCGATTGTTTTTTGTGTTTTTTTTTACAATCTCAACGTCGCCTAGTATAGGTATATATGTAATAACAATAATAATAATAACAATAATAATAACAACAACAAAATAATGTGTTTTTTTTAGTTTCGGGCATTTTTTTCAAAATTAATATATTGCGTTGGTGATTATGATCTACTTTACTTTGGTTTGGATCTAAAATGGCTAACTTTGGAGATTTTCGAAGATCAAGCATCCAACATAATGTTGGCGTGCACACCGAAATTTGGCATGCTTGACACAATTAATTTGGCTTGTTTGCACTTCAAATATCTCAAAAGTTAGCCATTTAAAATACAAGTTACTTCAAGCTAAAGTAGGGTATGTTATAGCGATCTACCTAATGTATTTATCTCAGAAAATGACAAAACCTCAAAACTATCGGACTAACAACTTTAGTGAGTGCGCCAGTATCTAAGTTGGATATGTAGGAATAAAGCCTACATTCCTTACACGTGGTATGCGAATGCGAATGTGGCCAAAACTCTAAAAGCATCTAAGTCAATGTGAGTGATTCCTTACACGCGGTATGTGGCATGCGGCATGCGAATACTGAATCTGTCCATGTAGTGATCGGTGCGGCATGCGAATGCAAATGCCCATAGACAACAGTGTTAGAGAAACCTGACACTATGTGTGTGGGTGAGGGTGAAAGGACCCAACCCGTTTGCATACCGCATGCCGCATACCGCGTTTAAGGAATCTAAGCTTTAGTGTATGGAATTGTGTTAGTTCAAGAGAAAAAAAGAAGTATAACTTACAAAATTGATACTTGTTGCTCCCTAGCTTCACTCTCAGCATTAATAGAATAGGGCAAGGACTGGTTAGCTCAGTGTCAGGATAATGTGACAGAGTGGGATATCAGGTCATGGTGCTGGTGGCCTGATTTTCCAGTGAGGCAGCACTATAACGTCGCCATGAGTGTGCTCTGTCACAAGTCTGTATCCATCATGATATGACCTTAGATGTTGCCAGGACGTAAAGCTCCAACAACCAACTAACTAAGCCACCCCCTCGCGGCTCCCCCTCTCGGACTGCTACCTGACTAGGTTGCCATGATTGCATGTCACCTTGGTGACGGGTGCGCGCGTCTCGACGTCAGTGACGTAATCAGTGCCACGTGGAAGACGCGGGGGGCGGGTAACGACGACACTGCGTCCCACGGCACGGGGTCCCACCGACCTGCGGACCGGCCATTTTGATACCCCGCCATGGCGACTGTTCCTTGTTCACACTGGCTCTGAGAAAACCCAAGTCCATGTACTGTGTCCCATGTAGACAAGTTCCACCACCAACCAACCACCGGGCGCGGTGGCCGAATCGGTAGAACGCAAGGCTCACATGCAGAAGGTCAGGAGTTTGGTTCCCGGTCGAGTCAAACCTATGACTTATCAAATTAATACCTGTCACTTCCTAGCCTGTCGCTCGACATTAACAGGATAGGGCATGGACTATTTAGCTCAGCATCAGGATAATGTGACTGAGTGGGATATCGGGTCATTGTGCCAGCGGCCTGATTTCCCAGTGGGGCAGCACTATAAAGTCACCATGAGTGCGCACTATTATAAGTCGGTACCCATCCTGATATGACCTTCGATGTTGCCAGGACGTAAAACTACATTAATTATACATTTCAACTATCTCATAAGTTAGTCATTTTAAATTAAAGTTGCATAGTCCGATAAAATATGAAATTTTCAAAACCAAGCAATTATCTCAATTTGATTTTTGCATATCTAACTTAGATACCGATGCACTTATTGAACGTTTGTTTCTGCATAGAAGGGAATGCTGAGTCAATTTAATAGAACATGTTACTGTAGAGGTCTATGGTGTCAGAGTTTTGGCAAGCTTGCCAAAACTAATTTTCCATGTTTACACTTCAAATATCTCAAAAGTTTACCATTTAAAATTAAAGTAACTTTAAATTAATGTAAAGTGGATACTAGTGATCGATCTAATATATTTATCTCAGAAAAATGACAGAAACTCAAAACCATCGGACAACGCAACTTTAAATCAAAGTCACCTCAAACTAAAGTAAGGTAGATTATCACGATCAACCTAATATATTTCTCCCAGAAAACGACAGAAAGTCAAAGCCATCTATGCAACTTTAAGATACAAACCTCCTGTCTCTGGTGGCTACTCGAACGCTCATTTGGCTTGTCACGTGATCTCACAGGCGTTCTCCCGCCAGTTGCTGGACCGGTAAACACAGAGCGCCGTGCACGGCCAGGCCAGGCATGCATTGTGTACCGAATGTGATACGAGGCCGGAGGCTGAGTGCTGTTACATCCAGCAAGCAGTGTATCCAATCACCTATTTGTGCACGCTATGATTTAATCATGCAGTGTGGGTTTTTTTTTTTCTTTTTCTTCTTTTTCTTGCGCTCCTGTTTTAAAGCTGCATAGTCCGATGAAAGCATTTTCAAAATCAAAACACTGACCTAGATTTGATTCTACATATCCAACTTGGATACTCTTTTTTTCTTGAAGATTTATACTGCCTATCATGGATAAGTCTGAATAGACTTGTTTTCACCATTAGACAGTTTGTCGATAGAAAGCCGGAGTCTACACTTTTACCGACCCAAGGGATTTTTAACCTCCCACACCACATAGACATGGTATGAGAGCAACCGGCCTTTGATGACGCTGTAAGTTTTACACATACTGATGCACTTATTGCGCATTTGTTGCCACATAGAAGGGAATACTGAGTCAATTTAATAGGACCTGTTACTGCAGAAGCCTATGCTCTAGCCTATAGTGTCAGGGTTTTGGTATGCTTGCCAAAATTAATTTGGTATGTTTGCACCTCAAATATCTCAAAAGTTAGCCATTTAAAATAAAAGTTACTTCAAACTAAAGTAGAATAGATTATAATGATCAACCTAATATATTTATTATCAGAAAATAACAAAAACTCAAAGTCGTTGGACTCTGCAACTTTAAATAAAACCATTTGAGCTATTCACTAGATGTATTTTCAACGACCAGACAGGATGGCCGAATGAGTTGAGCGTCCTCTCCCGTTTTGGTAGATAATGGGATTCGAATCCATGGGTTCGAACCCTATTAACAATTTATACTGGTGCTCGGCATTATTAGGATAGGGCAAGGACTGGTTTGCACAGTGTCAGGATAATATGACTGTGTGGGATATTGGGTCATAGTGCCAGGGGCCTGGTCTCGCAGTAGGGCAGTACTATAAGGTCACCATGAGTGCGCACTGTCACAAGTCGGTACCCGTCCTAATATGACCCTAGATGTTGCCAGGACTTAAATCTCCAACCAAATTTGCTCACGCTGTGATGTAATCGTGCAGTTTTTTTCTTTTTCTTGCACTGCTCTTTTAAATAAAGCCATTTGAACTATTCGCTACATGTATTTAAATCAGCTTGTTTAAATCATCCTGTTTGCCACATTTGAAAATTGTTGCATGCAAATAGAGCTCCCACAGGGTTGGTTGGTTATTGGAAGTTTATGTCCTGGCAACATCTAAGGTCATATCAGGAGGGGTACCGACTTGTGACAGTACACACTCATAGCAACTTTATAGTGCTGCCCTACTGGGAGACCAGGCCACCAGCACCATGACCTGATATCCCACTCAGTCACAGTATCCTGACACTGAGCCAACCAGTCCTTGCCATATCTTAATAATGCCGACCGACCACCTGGCTAGGAAGTGACAAGTATACATTTTTACGTCATTAGTTTTAAACTTTGACTCGACCTTGGTTCGAACCCGTGCGCGAATCACACGATCTACCAAAGCGGTTCCTTCATGGTGAACCGCAAGTTGAATCAATTTGAGTATTCTGAGTTCCGCTGGTCCCTCACGAAGCACTGAAGCTGCGACCCATCATGCCGGGTCGCAGCTTCAGCTTCCACAGTGGATGGTGTGGGTGATGAATACACAAAGTGGTGAATACAAAAAGTGGAATTTGATCTAATCTAACATCTAAAACAGGCAGGTAATATATATGAGAGATTGTTATTTTGAATTTTTCCAGTAGTTGATTTCAAATTTTGGTGAAAAAGTCTTTTAAGAAAGTAATTTGAAATGTTGTTAAAAAGACTCTAAAGCTAATAGTTGCTTTGTTGTTTTCATAAAGTTACAAGTATCAATTTTTTACGTCATTGGTTTGACTCGACCAGGGTTCAAACTCGTGGGTTTGAATGCCGCGATCTCCCAAAACCGGCCACGGAAGCTCAACTCATTCGGCCATCCCGTCTGGTGAGGTGGGATGAAATCGATAAGTTGAAAGCTTAATTATTATATATAGTAAAATAATATAATATATAAAAGATAGTAATTTGGTAATACTTTCCGGTACTTGATTTGAAATTTAGTATATAGATGATTTTGTACAGACGCAATAGGGTTATTTTGGATGTTAAAATTTGGTTAAAATGGATTTCCCCAAAACTACTAGTTTCGTAGTTATTTAGGAATTTTGCTTATTTTAAAATTTATTCAAAAAGGACCTCCCCCAAAACAACTAAGACGAGGTGGGTGTGGGGTGTGTGTGTGTGGGGGGGGAGGTGATGACGTAAATATTGGTATCAACTGGGAATGACACGACATACCCTTCACCCCCCCCCCCCCCCCCCCCCCCCCCCCATATAGTCGATTCTCTCCTACAAATACGAGGCGCGTTCCCACGTCCCTTTTGACGGATTCAAATTCATTGCCACTTCCAGATAGTGTCAAAATGTGTCCACTTGTTATCGGCGACGCGGGCCATGACTTACACACGTGTTCACTGCTTGGTTTAAAATTTTTTTTTTTTTTTTTAGTCCATTAGTTGTTTAAGCAGGGGAAATTTCAGTCATAGACGACTGGTCTTCCTCATTCCACTGCTGGTCGATAGAAAGCCCGAGCCTACACTTTTACCGACCCACGGGATTTTTAACCTCCCACACCACATAGACATGGTATGAGAGCAACCGGCCTTTGATGACGCTGTAAGTTATACACAGTGGTGGAAATCCAAATTGGCAGAGCTGGGAGCATGGTAGGGTCCCACGTACACGCCCCAAGCACATTCCTGTCAGCCCGGACGCGGTAGACTAATCGGTATAGCGCAGACTTCCCTTGCGGAAGGTCGGGAGTTCGAATCACAGCCGAGTCAAACCCAATGACTGATGAAGTTGATACTGGTCCCTGCCTAGTCTGGCGCTGCCCCACTGGGAGATCAGGCAGCCATCACCATGACCCGATATCCCACAGTCACATTTTCCTGAAACTGTGCTAACCAGTCCTTGTCCTATGTTAATAATACTGAGTTCCATGCTAGCTATCGACAAGTATCAATTTGATAAGTCATTGGTTTGACTCGGCTGGGATTCTAACTCCCGACCTTCCCCTCGGGAAGCCTGCGCTCTACCGATTAGGCCACCGCGTCCAGTATATAATAGTCTAGAATGGCACATAAGTGTCGCAGCATGGTATCCGGGTTAGACAGCACTATGAAATCACTATGAGAAGACACTGTCAGAACTCGATCCCCGTCCTGATGTGGCTTTAGGCATTGCTAGGACGTAAAACCATAGTAAACCAAACTCAACTCGAACTGTCGCCGGGCAGTCAGCTGGTGCTGTTCTAATTGGAGGTCAACTACAACTTACAAGGTCAAATCTGGTGACCATGACACAGTGGCCTGTGACCTCCTCTGATCATAGAGCCTAATGAAGTTAGAGCAATATGGTGGCTCTAATCTGCATGTGTAAGTGGCTTCCTGCATTTAGTGCGCTATTTGATCTTGTTGTAGCGATCCACATTTCATAGGATGTTGTTCTTGATGGTATACGCCGCATTGATTGTTGGAGTTTTGTGTCCTCGTAACATTTAAGGCCATATCAGGACGGGTTCCGACTTGTGACAGTGTGCACTCGTGGCGACTTTATAGTGCTGCCCCACTGGGAAATCAGGCTGCCGGCACCATGACCTGATATCCCACTGTCATATTATCCTGAGATTGAGCTAACCAGTCCTTGCCCTATCCTATTAATGCCAAACGCGAGGCTAGGAAGCGACAAGTATCAATTTTATATGTCAATTTTATAAGTCATTGGTTCGACTCGACGGGAACCAAACTCCGGACCTTCCGCACGCGAAGTCCGTGCTCTACCAATTCGGCCACCGCACCCGGTTTGATTCAAGCATAGCAACTGTGTCAATGGATGATTCCCAACACCAAGCCGCCCTCTGACGACTGTGGAAGAACTAATGTGAATACCAGCTCACTGCGCATGCTCCGCGGGGAAGGTCTACAGTGTGCGCCAGATTTAATAGCATTTACAAATCTGGGAACAACTAAATTGTAACTTGTTACTAAAGCCTGGAATACACTATTAGCTGAGTTAGTGACTGATTGGGGTTTAATGTCTTAGCAACATCTGGGTTTATATCTTGATGAATACCACCTTGTGACAGTATGCTTACTTATTGTAACTCTGTATAGTGCTGCCACAATGGGATACGGTATCATTGGCACCCTGGTGCAATATCCCACATAGTCCTGACACCAACATGTTTTCCCCCCTATCCTAATATTGCTGAGGCAAGGTCTACAAGTGTCAGTTTTGTCAGTCCTCAGATTGAATTTGACTGGAGATTGAACCCAAGAGCTGAAAGGTTGATTCTGGTTTTTGATTCTTTGGCCAATCACCAGTATTTCACCAAAAGAATCTTGAGTTCTTTGTGAAGAAAAGCTGCAGTCTTCATTTAGCCAGAAGAACACAGAAGTAGACACCAAAATGCCAATTGCTGACAGAGAAGCTGTTGGCGAAAGACCGTCTTTGGCCAAGTGCTTGGTAATGCCTTTCACTAAAAGCCAGACTACCTGGCCAAAACATCAAGGAACCAGTAGAGTCAACATCGAGTGTTCATAAAGTAAAATCTGCCAGAGTTGGTTTGCGGGTATCCTCCAGAATATAAATAGATCAATATATTGAATAATTATTTACCATCCCGCTAAGACCAGGCGGGATGCCCGAATGAGTTAGAGCATCTGTCTCCCATGCTGGTAGATCGTGGGGTCGTGGGTTCGAACCCTGGTCGAGTCAAACCAATGACTTAAAAATTGATACTTGTTGCTTCCTAGACAGGCGCTCGGCATTCATAGGATATGGCATGGACTGGTTGGCTCAGTGTCAGGATAAGGTGACTGAGTGGGATATCAGTTCATGGTGCTGGCGGCCTGGTTTCCCAGTGGGACAGCACTATAAAGTCACCATGACTGCACTGTCACAAGTCGGTACCCATCCTGATATGACCTTAGATGTTGCTATGATGTAAAACAACAAACAAACAAACAAACCATCCTGCTAGTCTAAGCATCTACATTGTGTGCTGTGGAAAGTCAACTTGGCTTCACATGACCAGAAGGGATGGCCAAATAAGTTGAATGACTTGTTCCTCTTTGCCATGTAGTATGATTTGAACCCTCTGTTGGTAATGTTTTCCGGTACTTGATTTGAAATTTAGTATATAGATGAGTTTGTATATAAATTTAGTATCTAGATTTAGTATATAGATGAGTAGTATATAGATGAGTTTGTATATAAATTTAGTATCTACATTTAGTATATAGATGAGTAGTATATAGATGAGTTTGTATATAAATTTAGTATCTAGATTTAGTATATAGATGAGTAGTATATAGATGAGTTTGTATATAAATTTAGTATCTAGATTTAGTATATAGATGAGTAGTATATAGATGAGTTTGTATATAAATTTAGTATATAGATTTAGTATATAGATGAGTAGTATATAGATGAGTTTGTATATAAATTTAGTATATAGATTTAGTATATAGATGAGTAGTATATAGATGAGTTGAATGGCTTGTTCCTCGCTATGTACTAGGATTTGAACCCTCTGTTCAAACCCTGGCCGAGTCAAATCAATGACTTAAAATTGTTACACTTACCACTACCTAGTCTGGTGCTTGCATCGGGCAAGGCGTAGTGGGATGAGGAAGATCAATTGTCCTCGATTTAAATGTCCAAGCGTGCTGGCTGGCTGGCTGGCTGGCTGGCTGGATGGATTGCTGGATTGCTGGATGGCTATCTGGCTGGCTGGCTGGCTGGCTGGCTGGCTGGCTGGCTGGTTGGATGGCTGGCTGGATGGCTGGTTGGATGGCTGGCTGGCTGGGTGGCTGGCTGGCTGGCTGGCTGGATTGCTGGCTGGCTATCTGGCTGGCTGGCTATCTGGCTGGCTGGCTGGTTGGATGGCTGGCTGGATGGCTGGTTGGATGGCTGGCTGGTTGGATGGCTGGTTGGATGGCTGGCTATCTGGCTGGCTGGCTGGCTGGCTATCTGGCTGGCTGGCTGGTTGGATGGCTGGCTGGCTGGTTGGATGGCTGGCTGGTTGGCTGGTTGGCTGGCTGGCTGGCTGGCTGGCTGGCTGGCTGGTTTTCACTGTGGGAGATGACGGGCTCTAACCTCAACTGAGTTAACCCAGTGACTTACACAATTTATACTTGTCAATACCTAGACTGGCGCTGGGCGTTAATAAAACATGTTGCGGTATGAGCTGCCCGGTGTATTCTGTCACCTGTGACCAAGGTGTGTGTTTTAGTGGGCGCTAATTGGGGTGGGCGCACCTCTGGTCACCTGGGGACACCGCCTGGTCACGTGATGGGCGAGAACAGATGGGCTGTGATATTGATAATGATAGTCTGTATGGCTCAACCTAGCCATCTTGGGGAATGACAACAGGGACAGAATATTTGATTGGCAATTAATTAATAGCAATGAACTCATTAAGTAGTTTATCTGATGTAGCATGCTGGGTGAGAGGGCGGGTGGGTGGGTTACCTGGGTGAACAGGTGATGGGTCACATGACTCCGCCAGGTGGCGCCACAACCGCTCTTTGTTGGCTGGAGGCGATGGCTTAATAGTACTGTGTAGTAACAAATGTACCGCAGTGAGGTTTACATATGATTAAAGTTGCATAATCCAAAGGTTTTGTGTTTTTTCCAGTATTTTTCTTTTTAGATAACTATATTAGACTGATTGTTATAATCTGGTTGCTTTCAGTTTGAAGTAGCTTTTTCTTTAAAGCGTTAACTTTGAATATATTTGAAATGAAGACGTGCCAAATTAATTTGAGCATGCATCTCGAAATGATTGGAATGATAGGCTTTAGCAGTGACAGGTTCTATTATGGTGCAGTCACACTACGACGCTTCTCCCGGCGACCCATCAGCGTTGAAAATAAAATCTTGCGCGTCGAGAAACATCCAACTTTTCGGCAGTTTGGGGAAAAAGATCGGCGTTTTGGGGAAAAAGATCGGCGCATTATGCACGCGCAGCCAACGTGTGTCGACGCATTGGGGGAAAAAAAAAAGAAGTTTGGTGCGACGTCTTCATCTAACCTTAAATGTTGCTAGGGCGTAAAACAAAAACACCCCAGTTTGCCGCAACGTGTGAGCAACGACCCTCCCGCGCATGTGCCGTCTTCCTAGCGTTCCCATAACGTTATTCCGGCGCGTCCAACGCATCGCGACGCGCGCCTAATGTCCTTACCCATATATTTGCGTGCGCTGGCGGTCGTTGATTTTTTTTTGACATGCTTAAAACCTTGGGCAACAGGGAACGCGCCCCCAGCGTGTCTCGATATTTCACCCATTTTCGCCCAAAAACACCACACGTCGCCAGGTCGCCGGCGAGAAGCGTCGTAGTGTGACTGCACCATTAGATTGGCTTAGAATTCCTTCTAGGCAAAAATAAATGTTTAATGAGTCAGTGTCTAACTTGCATATATATGATCAAATCTAGCTAGGCGTTTTGATTAGGATAATCTGATGCTTTCAATCAGGGTATGCAGCTTCAAAGTTGGATTATTCATTTTCTGCAATATAAATATATTAAGTATTATCTATTTTATTTCGGTTTGAAATAGCTTATATTTTAAAGGGTCTTAAAAGTGTATAGTCGGAAGGTTTTCACTTTCTGCCATTTTCTTAAATATTTGTTTGTTTGTTTTACGTCCTAGCAACATCTAAGATCATATCAGGACGGATTTTCTTAAATAAATATATTAGGTTGATCAATATAATCTACCTTACATTTGTTTGATTAGCAGAGTTAAGCAATCATCACTAAATAACTACATTATATCGAAGTTACTTGATTTAAAATGGCTAACTTCGGAGATATTTTGAAATGCAAACCTGCAAAATGAATTTTGGCGCGCCGGTCAAAACTCTGACTCTGTATGCTTCAGCAGTAACAGGTTCAATTAAATTGACTCAACGTACCCTTCTATGCAGCAACAAATACTGAATAAGTTCACTGCTATCTAAGTTGGATATGTAGGTTCAAATCTAGATAGGTGTTTTGGTCTCGAAACTTTATGCTTTTATCGAACTATGCAATTTTAAAGCTGCATAGTCCGATGAAAACATCAAATTTTCAAAACCAAAACCGTGATCTAGATTTGATTCTACATATCTAACTTAGATGCTGGTGCACTTATTAAACATTTGTCATAATGTCGAAGGGAATAAATACTAAGGCAATTTAATAGAATCTGTTACTGCAGAAGCCTATAGTGTCAGAGTTTTGGTGTGCTTGCCAAAACTAATTTGACATGTTTGCGCTTCAAGTATCTCCAAAGTTAGCCATTTAAAATAAAAGTTACTTTAAACTAAGGTAAGGTAGATTATAACGATCAACCTAATATATCTATCTCAGAAAATTACAGAAACCCCAAACCAATCGACTATGCAACTTTAATATATCGGTTCACTGGCTGGCTCCCTTCCCGGGGCGCCTGGTAGTGCAGTTGTCGCTAGTGCTGCCACCTAGTGGTTGGAACGAGAAGTACTCGGAGCTCGGAAATGGCGTCTCTTTTGTGTCCCAATGATCACGAGTGTTTTCAAATATGTTGTGGTACAAATTGGAGGCAGCCATAAATAACCCTTGCTTAGTTATGATATATATCGCTATGTATACTCATAAAACAAATTCTTGAACATTGTTGCTTGCATGAACATGCCTTTTCGAGTTGCTATTTGATTTATATTCTATATTGTTATATTGTTGCTCTCACACCCTATGACTCAGTATGAGGGGTCGACGGTGTAAGTAAAATATTTGTCAATTGTGATTGTGATAGTCAATCATTGTTATTGTCATTGTCATTGTCAGTGTGTTGCAAAACATAGTGTCTGTATTGGCGACAGGTTATATCGTGGTTGGGTGATGTAGTCTGGGAAGCATTGCAGTGTAAGGCACATAGTTAAATGCATGCCTCAGGGCCGTGTTCAAGTGTGCCTAGGAGGCACCTCGGAGAAATTCCGGATATCGCGCTAGTCTGAATGACATTTATCTTTCGCGTGTCTCAAAACTGGCGGCCTCCATAGCATGCAGCCATTTGCAATTGAAAGAACAGCTCTGATTGGCTGGCACACACAGCCATTTTGGAGGCGTCTTTGCCTTCTTCTTTCAAAGCACAATGTCTCGGAGTCGACTCTGAGGCGCACCTTGAATGCAAATTGGCATAAAAGACATTGCAGAGCCATCTCAGAGTTGACTCTGAGGCGTATCCTGAATGCCGCCCTGGTAACTGTCCTGAGTACATGTGTACCCGGACGTGGCTGCATGATGGGCCTGTACTCCCACTCCAACCCTTCCCTGCTCTGACTAACACACCTGCTTTCCTGGGGCAAGGCGAAGTAGTCTTATTGTTCACATCTGTTTCAGCCATGTTACGGTCTGGAATATTACCAATATTATTAGGATAATAATAATATTAATTATTATTATTATCATTATTATTATTATTATTATTAGTATTATTATTATTATTATTATTATTATTATTATGCACATAGCAATCAATGTGACCGTATACTATGTAATTATATAATATATAATATTACATTTTCAACATATTCAATGTAAATGCCATCTTCAATATATATGGTATTCAAAATGTATATTTTGTTTCGATAACTGTAATTGATTAACATTATCAATGTGCAATCTATTTTTCTCTACAATAAGGCACATATAATATATATAATTTAAATATGTATGTATATATATATCATGCATAATTAACATTGAGAGGCATTATCTTCATAATAATATTGACAAAGCTTCTTAAACGTCACACAATATAGCAAATACACAATGTATTTAAAATTATAGTTTCCTTCTCAAACATATATGATGATATATGGTAATATATGTGATTATATTCAGGCATGTCATTTCTCTGGTTTTAACCGGAATTCCAGTGTTTTTTCTTGCCGCCGAAACCGGAATTCCATGGGTTTTTTTAATTCCGGGTTTATTTTCCTGGCCGCCAAGGACTATTTGCATCCCTCTCAAGACTCAGTGGGATGCCGTGTCCTCATGATAACCTAAAAGAAAATTCAGGTTTTTTTCCCTGCACCCAATCACATGCCTGTATATTATATATGTAATATTAATATATAGTATTTCTATAAATATATAATCTCTATATATATCTCCTTGTTTAACTTTTTCTCTCCCTAAATGTACCCACTTGTTTCCATATGCTCCAGAGGGTGTCCATACATTATCTGTTTGCATTATGACGTAGCAACAAGCAGATAAATGAACAGTTGCCATGTAATTCATATATGTTTATATGATTTTACACAAACTAGTTCTGCCGACCTTGTGTAGATAAACCTAAGTGTGTCGCATAGGTACACTGCAGAATACATGTAGGTGTGTGTGCATACGTGTGTATGTGTGGGTGTTGTGTGAAAATGTTTTTGTGTGGTGTGTTTTTTGTAGGTTTTCTTTTCTACAACCCAGGTTACCTGTAGGTAACAGTATGGTGCTGGCCGTAGCCAGTCCTATTAACGTGTCATTGACACACATCTGATTGTGGTTGGAATTAGCCGATACAAAGTCTTGCCTTATGAATCAGGGATGAAAGATCTCCGCGATTCCGCGGATTTCCGGGATTTTTCAATCCCGCAGCACAATCAGCGTAGATCTATACTAATACATGGTGCAGATGCTGCAGCACTATCAGCGTATACCACTAATAAATGCTCCAAATGCTGCAGCACTATCAGCGTATACTACTACTATACATGCTTCAAATGGCCCAGCACTATCAGCGTATACCAATATATATGAAACCCGACTTCCAGAAATTGTCCGCGATTCCCTGACAGTGTTAAACCTATGGGAGAATATCAGCATCTCTGCTTTTTTCCCCGGAGATCACTTTCATCCCTGATGAATAGATGAATATACTTGTTTGTTTGTTTGTTTGTGTGTTTGTTTGTTGTACTGACTTGTGATAGTGCACACACATGGAAACGTTATAAGTGCACACACATGGAAACGTTATAAGTGCTGCCCTCTGGGGTGGGGGTGGGGGGGGGGGGGGAGACTGGGCTCCTGATGTCGTGACCCCATATCCCGGGAGCAGACGGGATGGCCGAATCAGTTGAGCGTCCGTCTCCCGATTTGGTAGATCGTGGGATTCGAACCCACCGGTACGAACCCTGGTTGAGTCAAACCAATGACTTAAAATATTGATACGTGTCGCTTCCTAGCCAGACGCTTGGCATTATTAGGTCAGGGCAAGGACTCATTGGCTCAGTGTCAGGATAATGTGACTGAGTGGGATATCAGATAATTGTGCTGGTGCCCTGTCTCCCAATGGGGCAGTAACCTATTATAGAGTCGCCATGAGTGTGCGTGTTAGAACTCCTCACCAACCAACCAACCAACCAACCCACCCAATATCTCACTTAGTCGCATTATCCTGATACTGAGAACCCAGTAAGTGTGTGTGGGTGTATGTGTGGGTGTGGGGCGGGGGTGTATGTGCAATGACAGGTTATTTAACCCCCGATCTCCCCTGTTGCAGACAACTGCCCGACAGTCCGCCCGACTCCGGCTCGGAGCCCTACTCGCCCGCCGACGGCCAACACACGGACCACCCGTCCTCGTGCGGTAAGTGGCGCCACCTGGCGTTTTAAAATAGAACCACTGTCGCTCCTCCAGGGCGTAATCGATAGACCACGTCACCATTTCAGCGTCGCGGTGCATTGTGGGATGCGTGGAAGAAAAACAAACCCACGAGAAGCACATGGCACATGCTAATATACTGGGTGCAGCTGAAATGTGCTAGTTTCAGCTCATCTCAGCTCTTGTTTGAAACATAGAATACCAACTAAAAAAATATATATAATAACTTAAGATATTAATCTTTTATCCAGCATTGCATTCACATCAATATAATCAGCACATCTTATGCCATGTGCATTTAGATTTAGACAAATCTGGGCACTCAGACTAGTGTTAGAGCCATAGCCAGACTTATTGTATTCATGTTTTTATTTATATCCTATGGTTAATGACATATGTAGAAATAGAAAATGAGTAGGGTTAGTCAGATATTGCCTATATATTTCTCTGAAACAAGTGTGTTGAAACATTTGGCATTTTAATATTTAGAACAAGAATAAATAATGGTGATGTGGATATCAGTCTTAAAGTGCCTGATTTTTTTGTGTGGAATTGTATGTTTCTTAGCTCAAAATGTTTAACTAATTTTGTCTTAGATATATTCATCAGATAATTATATTGTACGTGTGCATACATGTTTATGCCAAATTGTTATTTGAATAAAATAGAAGTTTTGCCCTACCTGTATCGGCAAACTCAATGGCCGTCCGCATTTGCTTTGATGCCAACGCTGTTTTCAGCGCATGCGCAGTCAGAACAGTGATCTCGTCTATTAATCAACTCGGGTCACCCGAGCCACTTTTTGGCGCATGCACACATCCTACAGACTCGTGTCGAATAATCAAATACGCTTCTCCATGCTCGGGGTGGAAAAAATGGTGGCTTAATCCAAAACCTTTTTTTTTTTTTTAAATAACCGATATAGCTACAGCAAATTAGGATTTAAAGTATTTTATGATTGCATGGTTTAGTTATATTTCCATTTCATTAATCTGTTTTATTACCCAAAAAAGACATGTAGGACTGGTACTAGTAGCTGTTATCCTGCAGGATGGTACCAGCACAAATGTGATGTCATCATTCCTAGCCAACCCTAGTCAAGAGGTGGGTTACTGGAGTCGGGCCTTTTTGACAACGGCACATGTTTTTGTCAACTCCACTCGCGGTGTTCGATTTTTAATTCTAGCAATTCGGGCGACCCAAGTCGCCCTGGTCGTGTTAATCGATTACGCCCCTAGGGATGCGCGGCCCACTGGTATTGTCTGTTATATTGTCTTATTGCAACTGTCTGTGGTCAGGTCCATCTGAGCACGTAATTTGAATTGCCGAGCGTTTTGAATTGTTTGAGAAGAACGGAAGCCTGGGCTGCGGGTGGGGGTTGGTGGTGCGTTCAGACGGGGATTGAAGGTTTTGGCATATTAATATTGTTGGTAAGGTGCTAATATTGTTGGTGGGGTGCTAATATCGTCAGTGGAGTGCTAGTATTGTTGGCAGGGTGCTAATATCGTTAGTGGAGTGCTAATATTGTTGGTGGGGTGCTAACATCGTTAGTGGAGTGCTAATATTGTTGGTGGGGTGCTAACATCGTTAGTGGAGTGCTAATATTGTTGGTGGGGTGCTAATATCGTCAGTGGAGTGCTAATATTGTTGGTGGGGTGCTAACATCGTTACTGGAGTGCTAGTCTCGTTGGTGGGGTGCTAGTATTGTTGGTGGGGTGCTAACATCGTTAGTGGGGTTCTAATATTGTTGGTGGGGTGCTAACATCGTTAGTGGAGTGCTAGTATTGTTGGCAGGGTGCTAACATCGTTAGTGGAGTGCTAATATTGTTGGTGGGGTGATAACATCGTTAGTGGAGTCCTAATATTGTTGGTGGGGTGCTAATATCGTCAGTGGGGTGCTAATATTGTTGGTGGGGTGCTAACATCGTTAGTGGAGTGCTAGTATTGTTGGTGGGGTGCTAACATCGTTAGTGGGGTGCTAATATTGTTGGTGGGGTGCTAACATCGTTAGTGGGGTGCAAGTATTGTAGGTGGGGTGCTAATATCGTTAGTGGAGTGCTAGTATTGTTGGCGGGGTGCTAACATCGTTAGTGGAGTGCTAATATTGTTGGGGGGTGCTAACATCGTTAGTGGGGTGCTAGTATTGTTGGGAGGGTGCTAACATCGTTAGTGGGGTGCTAGTATTGTTGGTGGGGTGCTAACATCGTTAGTGGAGTGCTAATATTGTTGGTGGGGTACTAACATCGTTAGTGGAGTGCTAATATTGTTGGCGGGGTGCTAACATCGTCAGTGGAGTGCTAGTTTTGTTGGTGGGGTGCTAACATCGTTAGTGGGGTGCTAGTATTGTTGGTGGGGTGCTAACATCGTTAGTGGAGTGCTAGTATTGTTGGCAGGGTGCTGACATCGTTAGTGGAGTGCTAATATTGTTGGTGGGGTGCTAACATCGTTAGTGGGGTGCTAGTATTGTTGGTGGGGTGCTAACATCGTTAGTGGGGTGCTAATATTGTTGGTGGAGTGCTAATATCGTCAGTGGGGTGCTAATATTGTTGGTGGGGTGCTAACATCGTTAGTGGGGTGCTAGTATTGTTGGCAGGGTGCTAACATCGTTAGTGGGGTGCTAATATTGTTGGTGGGGCGCTAACATCGTTAGTGGGGTGCTAGTATTGTTGGCAGGGTGCTAACATCGTTAGTGGGGTGCTAATATTGTTGGTGGGGTGATAACATCGTTAGTGGAGTGCTAGTATTGTTGGTGGGGTGCTAACATCGTTAGTGGGGTGCTAGTATTGTTGGCGGGGTGCTAACATCATTAGTGGGGTGCTAGTATTGTTGGGGGGTGCTAACATCGTTAGTGGGGTGCTAATATTGTTGGTGGGGTGCTAACATCTTTAGTGGAGTGATAATATTGTTGGTGGGGTGCTAATATCGTCAGTGGGGTGCTAATATTGTTGGTGGGGTGCTAACATCGTTAGTGGGGTGCTAGTATTGTTGGTGGGGTGCTAACATCGTTAGTGGAGTGCTAATATTGTTGGCAGGGTGCTAACATCGTTAGTGGAGTGCTAACATCGTTAGTGGAGTGCTAACATCGTTAGTGGAGTGCTAATATTGTTGGTGGGGTGCTAACATCGTTAGTGGGGTGCTAGTATTGTTGGTGGGGTGCTAACATCTTTAGTGGAGTGCTAATATTGTTGGTGGGGTGCTAATATCGTCAGTGGAGTGCTAGCATTGTTGGTGGGGTGCTAACAACGTTAGTGGAGTGCTAATATTGTTGGCAGGGTGCTAACATCTTTAGTCGAGTGCTAATATTGTTGGTGGGGTGCTAATATCGTCAGTGGACTGCTAGTATTGTTGGGGGGTGCTAACATCGTTAGTGGGGTGCTACTATTATTGGTGGGGTGTTGGTGAATTTTGTTGGTGGAGTACTAATATTATTGGTGGGGCACCAATATCGCCAGTCGGGTGCTAATATTATTTATGGGGTGCTAATATTGTTAGTGAGGTGCTAATATTGATGGGGTGCTAATATTGGTGGGGTGCTAATATTGGTGTGTTGCTAATATTATTAGTGTATATTGCTAATAGTATTTGTGGGGTGCTAATATTATTGGTGGGTGGTGGGGTGTTAATATTGTTAGTGGGTGGTGGGGTGCTAATATTGGTGGGGTGCTAATATAGTCGGTGGAGTGCTTATGTTGTTGGAGGGGTGCTAATAATAGTAATATTAGTGTGGTGCTAATAATAGTAATACTTCTTGCTGGGGTGCTAATATTATTGGCGAGTTGGTAATCCCAAAAGCATAAGTAAATTAATGGGGGGGGGGGGTGAGGGATTACTGATTTAATCCAATACAGGATTTTATGTAATTTTGTACACTGAAGTGTCACTCACAACACACACATTCACAATCCCATAAGAAAGCAGTTGGCCAGGTTTGGCCTAAATGTGATTTTATGATGCCACCGTTCCCACCATTTAACCACATGGGAGTGCACAAGTCCTCCCATACCACAGGTCGTTATATGAGCTTTACGACCCGTATAATGCTCAACTGTTTACTTACGCTGAATATTTATCATTTTCGCTGGGTTTTAACATTAAGTAGGTCACACTTAGGTAAGTTATTACCACAAGCAGACATTGACCTACTTTATGGCTGGTGCGGACGTTCAGTATCAGCGATTGTGCTTGCAAAATCGTTTTGCGGTTTTTGTACTTTGGGGTTTTAAATCCTAGCAAGATTTAATGTCATCTGGATGGGGTACCAACTTGTGACAATGCGTCACTTGTGACGAATTTATAGTGCTGCCCCACTGGGAGGCCAGCCCGCCGGTTCCATGATCTTTTTTTTTGCTTGCGATTAGTTGATTGATTATAATGCCAAGTGCACACCTACCGTTTACGATTCGCGCACTAAAACTTGCGACTCGACCCGACCCGCTTAAAACTGAAAACGGGCCGATTCATTTTTCGAATCGCGAATCGCAATCGTAATCGGCCCGTTTTAGCCCTAAAACTGAGTTTTTAGTCGGGAATCGCAATCGCTAGGTGTGCACGGGTAGCGCACACCTAGCGATTTTTGTGTGCGAAACAGGCAGTTTTAGATCGTATACAGTAGGTGGGTGCGCACAAACGGTAGGTGTGCACCTGGCAATATTAGGTAAGCATTGGAAATTTCAATGGCTGACGATTAGTCTTCCTCATTCCACTGCTCCTTACCATATCCTAGTAATGCTGAGCTAGGTAGCCACAAGTATCAATTTTTAAGTCAATGGTTTGACTTGGCCAGGGTTCGAACCTGGGGGTTCGAATCCCACGACCTACCAGAACGGGAGGTGGCCGTTCAACTCATTCGTATGTATGTATGTATGTATGTATGTATGTATGTATGTATGTATGTATGTATGTATGTATGTATGTATGTGAATGTCTAATTTTGTATAATATATATATTTTTTTACTGGAGGTCCAAAGTGCCATGTTGGTAGAATAGCGCTTGTGATGGGCACGTGGGTGTGGGAACAAAAGGCGGTGGTTGTTTTGTTTGTCGGTGCCAGGTACGCGCATGCCACATGTGAGTGAGCTTCCATTCACAATGCACGCCCACATCCAGATGCAGCTTCCCACGGCGCACAGCTTAGTTCCAGTTAAATAACCACACACACACACACACACACACACACACACACACACACACACACACACACACACACACACACACACACACACACAACACACCACACACACACACACACCAACACACACACACTCACACACACACACACACACCACACACACACAACACACACACACACACACACACACACACACACACACACACACACACTCACACACACACACACACACACACACTCACTGACACCACACACACACACACACACACCACACACACACACACACACAACACACACACTCACACACACACACACACACCCACATACTCACACACACACACACACTCACACACCACACACACACACACAACACACACACTCACACACACACACACACACACACCACATCACAACACACTCACACACACCACACACCACACACACCACACACACACACTCACACTCACACACACACACACACACACCACACACACCACACACACACACACACACACACCACACAACACACTCACACACCACACATACACCCACACACACCCTCACACACCCACACACACCACACACACCACACAACACACACACACACGCACACACAAGACACACACACACACACCACACACACACACACACACACACACACACACACACACACACACACACACACACAAAAGTTCTCTTAGTAAATGACACCTTTGTAATTGTCTCGTTGAGAGCTTTAATTTGATATGCAGGTTGCCATATGTGCAGAGATGGGGGAATATAAGTATTAGAACTGAGTCTTTAAAGCTGCATAGTCCGATGGAGTATCAATTTTTTTAAATCAAAGCAATTATATCGATTTTCTTCTTCATATCTAACTTAGATACTGGTGCATTTAGTAAACATTTGTTTCTGCACAGAAGGGAATACTGAGTCAATTTAATAGAACCTGTTACTGCAGAAGTCTATAGTGTCAGAGTGTTGGCATGCTTGCATGCTTGCATGATTGCATGCTTGCATGCTTGGCAATGGCATGCTTGCCAAAACTAATTTCACATGCTTACACTTCAAATATCTCAGTTTACCATTTAAAAATAAAATTTACTTCAAACTAAAGTAAAGTAGATAATAATGATCAATAATGAATTTATCTCATGAAAATGACAGAAACTCAAAACCATCGGACTATGCAACTTTAAGAGAGGCGGTGTGGTGGTATGTGGGGTGGGTGAGGGAGGGGGGGTTAACTGGGTGTGGTTGGTATTATGTTTTGTTGTTGCTAGAATGGCTTCTGGTTGATACCCCAGTCACACTACAGCTTGCGACCACTTTGTGATCACCTTAGACCAAAGAACCCACACTCACCAGTGACTCCCAGACATCGGCAACCATTGTTTTGGTAGCAAGGACATCCCTGGTGAGTGTGGGTTCTTTGGTCTAAGGTGGTCGCAAGCTGTAGTGTGACTGGGGTATAATACCCCAGTCACACTACTTACTGGGTGTTTATCGACAGCAGCGCCAGTCAAGTTGTGGTGTTTAACTAATAGATTTGACTGGCTTTTTTTGTTTTGTTTTACCAATAGACCAACAACAAAAATATCATTCACACACACACAAGAACTCCCTGCCCCCCCCCCAAAAAAAACAACAACAACAAAAAAATACCCACCGAAATACAAAAAAAAACATTACAAATCGGATCATGTATGAATTCCTGTGTGATAGTCGACACTGGCTATACCTTTTGGGGGTCTATACTCCATGCTTAGCTGGAGTGGAGTATTGTATAGGGGGGATATAAATGAATTAAATATAGCTCTATCTGCCTAAATGTAGGTAAATACAGTGAAACCTCTCTAAATCGACCGACCATGGGACCGACTTTAAATGGTACATTTAGGGAGGTGGTCAGTTTAGAAAGTTTTTTTTATTGCTACAATGGTATTGTATGGGCGATCATTTGGGGCCCAAATAAACCGATCGATATAGGGGAGTGGTCAATTTGGGGAGGTGGTCGGTTAGAGAGGGTTTACTGTATGTCAATGTTAGGTAAGTATTAATCACTTATTACCTGATATGGGTTTAGTGGCTTGAGGTACACCGCAATGAATATCGACAAAGGCAATATGCATTCTAGTATAGTAGTAATCTAATTGGGTGGGACACAATGTCTGAATTGGTAAGAGCACTAACTTCCGGTGCAGAAGGTTGGGAGTTCAAATCCTAGACGGGGCAAACCAAATGACTTACAAAATTGTCACTTGTCGCGACCTATCCTGGTTCTCGGCATTAATATGAATGAGAAAGGACTGTTTAGCTTAGTATCAGGATAAATGTAATGTGACTGAGTGGGATATTGGGTCATGGTACCAGTGGCCTGGTCTCCCAGTCCAACCATAAAGTTGCCATGAGTGCACACTGTTAATGTTATCGCTAATTATTAGGCAACCCCTCGATTCTGCTGCTACAAAGACGGCTTCTCTGTGGTTCCTGAACATTTTTTACATGCAGAATGATACCTAATGGTGCAGTCACACTACGAAGTAATTTCCAACATGAGCCCGACGTGGGCGACTTCCGAAAAAACCCGACGTGATATGCAAATACGGGGCCAAGTTGGACGACACCGCGGCGTGGTCGACGATGGTATATCGTCGTCCGAACGAGAGAGGACGATTTTTGGTACTAGTAGTACTATTAGTGGTACTAGTAGTAATATTAGTGGTACTAGTAGTACTATTAGTGGTACTAGTAGTACTATTAGTGGTACTAGTAGTATTATTAGTGGTACTAGTAGTACTATTAGTGGTACTAGTAGTACTATTAGTGGTACTAGTAGTATTATTAGTGGTACTAGTAGTACTATTAATGGTACTAGTAGTACTATTAGTGGTACTAGTAGTATTATTTTTGGTACTAGTAGTACTATTAGTGGTACTAGTAGTAATATTAGTGGTACTAGTAGTACTATCAGTGGTACTAGTAGTACTATTAGTGGTACTAGTAGTTTATTAGTGTACTAGTGGTACCAGTACTTAGTACTATTAGTTGGTACTATAGTCAGTACATACTTAGTGGTACTAGTAGCAACCAACCAACAATCAACCAGCAACCAACCAACAACCAACCAACAACCAACCAACCAACCAACAACCAACCAACAACCAGTAGTAACACTAGTAATACTAATCCACAACGTTGGCCATTACGTCGTAGTGTGACTGCACCACGGCTCCACCATAATGTGACCTTGAGCCTAAAGTGACCGACAGCTTAACGTGACCGTGACGTGACCGTAACGTGATGCGCACATCTTATCAACTCATCGCGTCACGTCGAAGTATTTTGAACATGCTCAAAACCTTGACGAGAGGCGACGAGAGTTGACGTGATGCGACGAGAGCTTAACATGACTTTAACGTGACCCGATGTGATGACGAATAGCCACCACGTCGGAGTCACGTTAGGCCATCACGTCGTAGTGTGACTGCACCATAAGAAGAAGGCCAAGATTAATAATTAATAATTAATCATAATAACAATCACGAACCGGGGTGACTGAATGAGTTGAGCACCTGCCTCCCCTGTGGGAGGTTGTGGGGGGTAGAACCGTGTCCGAGTCAAATCAATGACTTAAAAAATTGATGCTTGTCACTAATGACTTCCAAAATTGAAAATTGTCACTACCTAGCCTGACGATCGGCATTAATAGGATAGAGAAAGGACTGGTTTGTTCAGTATCAGGATAATTGAGTGGGATAGCGGGTAAAGGGTGCATTCCTTACACGTGGCATGCGGTATGCGAATGTGAATGCGAATGCGACAAAAAATCAAAACGCCTTGAAGTCTATGGGCTACATTCCTTACACGCGGTATGCGAATGCGAATGCGTCAAACCGATCGGTCCATGTAGCGATCGGTGCGGCATGCGGCACACAGGTGCGAATAGAAAACCATCAGTCGCACATGTCCATTAGTTTTAGACAAGGAGAGGCGTCTGGGCATTATGGAACGATGGAAATATGAAGAAATGGGATGGTCCTAACATGGCTCAGTTTAGCTTGCTCCGAGGGATGTTAGGACCATCCCAGATTTTGTTGACCAAAAAGGACGGTCCTAACATGGCTCAGTTTAGGATGTTAGGACCGTCCCAATCGGGAGACAGACGGTTACGGGAAAGCTAAAAATGCTACCGTATGCACAGAAATATGAATACTTATCTATAATTTGGTTATAATAAAGGTAGGAACCCCCATGTGACGTACGAAAAGGTACATAGATATACATGCAATATTTGGTCATATACAGTGCAGTAAGGAGTATACTTGTTTATTATTTTTTAAATATAGCCAGTCGTGTTCCGCATGCCGCATACCGCTTATAAGGAATCACGCCATTCGCATACCGCATACCGCGTGTAAAGAATGCCCGCTTTATGGTGTCAGCGGACTGTAGGATAGGACAATGAACTGTGGAATGAGGAAGTACACGGTTGAAAATTCCCCTGCTTAATCATCAACTAATGCGAAAGTATCAACAATAGAATTAATAACGCCTAACAAAAAAATGTATTTAAAAAAAAAAGTCGAAGTGATATCTTAATTCGGAGTTTGGCATACCGCAACCCATCCTCCGTTGTGTCAGGCCCTCTTATTATATATATATTTTTTAATTTGAAGTCAGTGATGCGTCACGTGACCACGTGTGCACCACGTGAGTGTACACAATGGCAACAGAAGAGTGCACCCTGCGTCATTAGCCCGTTCTGCTCGTATTACCATCACTCAACTGACGTAATGCTATTATAATGATTTGTGTCTGTACTGACCCCCCCCCCCCCCCCCCCCCCCATACATCCACAAACACACACACTGGTCGTCGTAAAGGTGCTATGGTGTCGTTAAGTAGCAGGGGGCCGCTCTGAGGCCGGCCGCGGCGTTTACGAGCAACAAGCTCTAATATTTATTAAACAGTGAATAAACACGTGACCTGGCTGCGACTGACCGTCTCCGCAGGCTGTGTGTGGTGCTGGTGGTGGTTGGGGGGAGGCGGGGGGTAGGCAGGGAAAGGAGGGGGGGGGTATAGGCCGGCCTACTAGTACTAGTACTACCCAGTCCTCCAAATGAAATTGAATTCTTTCTTTTCTTTTTTTTCTTTCTTTATTTCCTTCTTTTTCTTTCTTTCTGTCTTTCCTTCCTTCCTTCCTTCCTTCCATCCTTCCATCCTTCATTCCTTCCCTCATTCCTTCCCTCCTTCCCTCCTTCCCTCCCTATTGTGAACTTGTTATTGCCCATTTCACAGTCGGTTTTTTTCTTTTCTTTCTCCAAGACCACTTTTATCACTGATGGATGGCTCCATATATATCATTGCAATACATTTCTTCCCAGTTACTGACCACTAGTTTTTCAAAAAGGACTGAAGCTGCGATCTGGCGGCCTAGTCTCCCAGTGTGGCAGCACTATAAAGTCACCATGAATGTACACTTTCACAACTTGGTACCCGTCCTGATATGACGTGAGATGTTGCCAGGATGTAAAACCCCAACAAACAAACAAGAAATCACAATTGAGATGGTTGATGATATTTTTAATTATGCCTGCGAGTATGTGTGTATGTAATAAAGAGAAAAGGTGATCAAGAGAGACATGGAAGGGGGGAGTTTGTCGGGAATAGACGGGATCGTCATTCCAACTGCGCATGCGCTGAAAACGGCGTCGAGAGCAAAACAAAGGTGTATGGCCATTGAGTTTGCCGATACGCGTCGGGCAAAACTTTGATTTATTCAAAATTAATGGAAATACAGAACAATTTAGCACAAACATGGATTCATCCTTGCAATATAATAATATAATGATATAATGAATATATTGAAGACACACATATCATTAATTAAGCATTTGGAGCTAAGAAACATACAATTCCACACAAAACAATCAGTAACGTTACAGGTCGATGTTTACATCACCATTTTAAATTCTTGTTCTAAATATTAAAATGTCAAATGTGTCAACAGAAGCTTGTTTCAAAGAAAGATATAACCAATGGCTGGCTAACCCTATCCATTTCCTAGCTCTAAATATGTCATTATCCATAGGATATAAATAAAAACATGAATAAAATAAGTAAAACTGACTCTGGCTATGGCTCTAACACTAGTCTGAGTGACCAGATTTGTCTAGATCTAAATGCAGATGGCATAAGATGTGCTGATTCGATTGATGTAAATGCAATGCTGGATAAAGAGTAACATCTTAATTTATTACATATATTTTTGTAGTTGGTGTTCTATGTTTCAAACAAGAGCTGGGATTAGCTGAAACTAGCACATTTCATAGCTGCACCCAGTGTATTAGCCTGCACCATATGCTTCGCGCAGGTTTGTTTTTCTTCCACGCATCCCACAATGCACCACACAGCTGGAATGACGAACTAGTCTATAGGTGATTACCTGGAACAAGTAGCTATTTAAATTAGGTTAAGTTTAATTAAATTTAAATGAAGTGTTCCTAATTACCATGCCTGCCTGCCTACCTGTCTATATGCCTGTCTGTCAGCCATCACCACCACGAGGAGCGGATCTGATTTGAGCTTCCCGCCACACACACACACACACATACACACACACATACATGCTGTTGCCATTGGCACCGCCGCCTTCCTTCGCCGTCTGACGGCTGGCGATTGGCTCGCAGGAAGCCCGGCGTGAGTTACGCCACCCATAACTACTGATATAGCACCCGCACCCATTCGCCTCCCACCATTACCTGTGCCCATCCAGCCGTGGCACTTGGCCCTTATGTTGGTGGTCGCCCTCCTTCCCCGGGGGGGTTCTAGGCCAGCTGCGGCGGCTGGTCGGTGCTAGGCACGGGCTGCCCCGCGGGTCTCCCAGGGACTCCTCCCGTCCTCCCCCTCCCTTCTCCTTCCTCACTGTGCGCTCCCCCCAACCATCCTGTATTTCCCGGTGATTTTACTCCCACCCTCCCACCCTCCCCTTTCCATAACAGGCAGCGCACTCTGGTGGCCCAGTCGGTCTGCTACATGTGACAAGGGAACCAACCAACCAATGGGCGGGTGCTTTTCTAGGTTCAACGCCCGCCTCGCTGTTTTGGTTTTATCGGACATTTGGATTCCTAACGCCGTTTGTGCAACATGATGCCTGCTTTCTGTTGGGAGGAACCAATGTGCCGACTCAACATCTAGGACAATATAGACGTTGCTACTTACTATACAGCAGATGGGGCATGCAATGCTAACACCACAAACCCCTCACCCCTCTCCCAACACACACGACTAGGAATTCTCGGGGAGTGACTTCGGATGGAGTATCTGCCATGATCAGGTCACGTGTTCAATGTGTCTAATTGACGAGATTCACCAAGATGGTTTTGGTTTGAGTGAGTTCATATTGGATTCAGCGCAACGGAATTTACTAGTTGTTTATGCGCGCATGCTCATTGATGTACACTCAGCGTGTACACATTGGTGTATTGATTGATTGATTGGATGGTTGATTGCGCAACATTGTAACCAGTGCGAGGCTGCGGTGAGTGGTGCGGGGTTTGGATGGTGATCAGCGATGGAATGGATATATAGAATGCATTGAATGGATGACGACTGACGCCCTGTGAGCATATAGTGAGCACAAAGTGAGCATATAGTGTGGACAAAATGGGCATAAAATGAGGATAAAGTGGGCATACATTAGGCACACAGTGAGCAGGTGGGCACACTGAGCACAACGTGGGTACACTGAGCACAAAGTGGGCACACTGATCACAACGTGGGCACACTGACCACAAAGTGGGCACACTGAGCACAAAGTAGGCATACTGAGCATAAAGTAGGTACACTGAACACAAAGTGAACATGCAATTAGCACAATGTGGGCACACTGAGCACAAAGTGGGTCCATTGTGAGCAGAAATTGGGCACATTGCGGGCAGAAAGTGGACACACAATTAGCACAAAGTGGACATTTTTAGCACAAAGTGGGACACAATTAGCACAAAGTATGCACAAAATGGGTACAGTGAGCATAGTAAGGACAACGTGGGCACATTGAAAGCGATAACATAGTGGACACAATTGAACATAAAGTGCGCACACAGTGAGCACAGTAGTGGGCACACAAGTGAAGACACCGTGGGCAGCTGGTGTCCAGGCGTACGTACACATGACGTGACAGGACACTGGAGGGGCCTTGCCTCTTACCACCAGGAAGGCATAGCCATGCAGACCTTCGCACTGTGCAGCACCAGGGACCTGGGCAGGAGCCTGGATGAACCACTGGGGCCCCACCACCACCTCCACCACCTCCACCACCACCACCAGAACCACTTCGGCAACCATCACGTCTCCCCGACCCCCTCCTCCCAGAACCACCCTGGCACCGACCGGCACCTCTTGGAGAACCACCACCACCAGCAGCAGCAGCAGCAACAACAACAACAACAACAACAACAACGCCAACAGCAACATCCTGATGACATATGGGTCATTTCTCCATTGGGACATGAACTCCAATCGCCTTTACACTCTCCAGGTAACGAACGCCCTCCACTCTCCAGGTATCATCCACACAGTCGCTGAGCCTTGTTTTGATTACAATTCGCTCGATAGTTTGTGTGGTTATCACAATAAACCTTATTCATACAAATTATGAAATCTGTGCCAAGTGAAAAATGTTGGAAATTCCTGAATAGCAGCGCTGTGTCATTTTGATACATATCGTCTCCGTTGGGTGGCGCCACTGCAGCCTTAAGGAATCAATTTGGTTGGGCCTGATCGAGGGGGAAAGATTGTTATATAAAGTTACATAATCCAGTGGTTTTAAGTGTTTGTCATATTTAAAGAATAAATATATCAGGTTGGTCGTTGTAATCTATTTGACGGTAAATTGGAGTAGCCTTTAAGATAAAATAACAAGCTTTTCAGACATTTGAAATTTAACCATGTGAAATAATTTGTGTGTGCACAGCGAAGTGCTGGACATCATGCATGGCTGACATTAATGGCAGGTTCCATTAAAATTGATTTATGTTTATTTGACGCAACAAGCAATAAGTGCTTAATAAGTGAACCAGTACCTATTCTCGATGTCGGCATGACGTCACAACCCCGTAATTTAGCCCGCGAAGGGTAAAACACCGCAGTGATATGTGCTGCACCAATGCTATCTCTATGCGGAGCATTTATTTTTGCAAAATTAATTAAAAAGCTTTCATTGGATCGATTACAAATATCTTAATGCGCGATTGAAGAGGAAGATCTGAAGTATTTAATTTAACCTAAGAACAATTTACTCCGAAAGTATTAAAAACAGAGATAATAGTGAAAGTTGGGATATTCTGAGTGTCAGTGCCAGTGTTAGCCTTACCAGAAATTGGCCTCAAAAACTATTTGACGTTGCTACTTAATAAACTTGCAATTGGCTGATACAAAAAAAGCTGAATGTGAAATTGTAGAGGAAGATCTGAACTATTTAATAGAACCAAGAGAAATTTGCTTTAAAAGCACCAACAAGCAGATAGTTGGGGTAGTTTTAATGTTGTCTCTATGAGAGTAGCATTTGTTTTACCCTGTGCGTGTTGTGAATGCAATAAGTGCCCGGATGTCCGACATCGAGAATGTTGGGTATGTATACATGCGCTTTCGTTGGATTGTGCAACTTTAGAGCAGCATAATCCATTGAAAGCATAAAATATTCTAAAGTAAAATACTTAGCTAGATTCCATCCTCTCTAACCCCCTTAAATACTTTAACTTGTATAAGGAAGTATCCATGCATAGTCTTTTTCTCTATGCACTCCCTCCACCCCCCCGTATTTTCCCATCACCTCCACACTTCCTACTACTTACTGCCGGGCTGTGCCGGAGGACCCCGGCTGTGGGAAGCTGGTGCATACATCTGTAAGTGCTTCCTGAACCCCTGTGAAACAGTTGGACTCGCACTCTGTGGTTTCACGCAGGCTTACTAGAGAGGTGTGGCTTCACTTACCAATGCCTCCCTTCCCTTCGACTCCATTCCCTTTCTTTTCATTCGCTTCCCTGTGCTTTGCTTCGATTCCCTTTGCTTTGCCTCCCTTCGTTTCTTTTACTCCCTTTCCATTTCCTTCTCTTCTCGTGCATATCCTTTCCTTCCCTTTCCTTTCATTTCTTTCCTTCCCCCTATTCCATTCCGTTTCTTTTCATATCCTTTTCTTACCACTCCATTCTCTCCCAATTCCCCTTTATGTCTTCTAATTCCTTACCTGCCAAGTTCCATTTCATTGTGTTCTCTGTGCATGAACACCATCTTGCTGCAAGTTTTTTTTTCTTGAAGATTTATACTGCTGATCATAGATAAGTCTGAATAGACTTGTTTTCACCATTAGACAGTTCTGCGATAGAAAGCCCGAGCCTATACTTTTACCGACCCAACGGATTTTTAACCTCCCACACCACATAGACATGGTATGAGAGCAACTGGCCTTTGATGACGCTGTAAGTTATCCACAGCGGTGGAAATCCAAATTGGCAGAGGTGGGGGCACGGGGAATCGAACCACCAACCTTCAGATTAGGAGTCTGACCAGAAAAAAGTCAGACACTCTAACCACTCAGCCACAGAGCCACTGCGGCTTTAACTTACTACTTACTTACTAACTGCCAGTTAGTTCTGCAAGGGCCCATTCAGGCAATGTAATAGAATTCTGAATGTTTGCGCTATGTGTATGCTCCAGTGGGTGCGACAAACTCATTCTCTGCTTAGTTGGGGGTGAAGTCGGTGGTCAGTAGTTAAAGTTGCCTAGCCGTTGGTTTTAAGCTTTTGTTATTTTCCAAAATAAATATATTAGGTCAGTCTTTATAACTTAATATAAGCCATCTTAATTTAGTTTGAATTAGCTTTTATTCTAAATGGCTAACTTTCGAGATATTTGAAGTGCAAACATATCAACATTAATTTTGGCAAGCATACCAAAATTGTTGACACCATAGTCTTAACTGTGCAGTAATAAGTCTTATTAAATGGATTTGGTATTTATTCCAAATATGCCAACAAATGCTTAATAAATACAACAAATCTTCAGTTAGATATATAGAATCAAATCTTAGCCAGTGTTTTGGGTTTGACAATAGACTACATCACGGTTCCAGCGGCGCGGTGCATTGTGGGATGCATCAGAGCAAAACATACCCCCAAAAGCACATGGCACATGCTAATACACTGGGTGCAGCAATGAAGTGTGCTAGTTTCAGCTCATCTCAGCTCTTGTTTGAAACATAGAATACCAACTAAAAAAATATATATAATAAATTAAGATATTAATCTTTTATCCAGCATTGCATTTACATCAATATAATCAGCACATCTTATGCCATGTGCATTTAGATTCAGAAAGATCTAGGCACTCAGACTAGTGTTAGAGCCATAGCCAGAGTACTCAATGCATTGTCAATGGCAGTGAGCAATCTCCATACAGAAAAAGTAAAATATTGATAAAACCACACCACCTAGAGACAAACCGCTTGGAACACATATAGAAAACATGTTTATCAAAAAGATTATATTAAATTGATATGGTTACGGTTTTGGATTTCTATTAATTTTGAATAAAACTGACGTTTTTCACTGAGCGTATAGGCAAACTCAATGGCCGTACGCCTTCGCTTTGCTCCCAACGCCGTTTTCAAGCGCATGCGCAGTCGGAACCGTGATCTAGTTTATTTGATGCTTTCATTGGACTATGCGGCTTTAACTTACTACTTACTACTAACTGCCAGTTCTACACATATGTACACATGTGGGATAGCACAAAATATGTACAGAATAATTCCAAGCATATCATCAGGGGGTATTGGCTGTTAAGTTAGACACCATCTGATGTACTTCTCACCGCCTGCTATTGGTGTCGCCACCTGCCAGTCCCCCCTTCTACCCCCCCCTCCCACACCCCACCCGCAGGGGCTGGTATGGCTCCCGTTGCTTAATGATTGGTAGGTGCATCGTCACCCCCAAGCCTAACTAGGCGGTGGGGGTACTCGGGGTGTTAATATACTACCACTGTGTGTGTGTGTGTGTGTGTGTGTGTGTGTGGGCGGGTGTCAATACCTTATTCCCGGCAACCGCGCATGGCTTGGTATAGTTGCTGGTCAATCCGACAGGTCAAGGTCATATAGCCCGCCGGGAAGGTCAGGTGCAGGTCCGTGCAGGGTCATCAGACGGTCAGACATATTGATGACTTGTCGGAGTGGTAGTGATTCATGCAGGCATACAGGGGTGCGCTGAGCGAATAGTCGTCGAATCGCCATCGGGCGTGATTGTGTCTGTCAGTGTCACATTCTGCCGGCGAAGACTGTATTTTAATTGATTTTTGTTGTTGTTGCTTTTACTATCTTGGTGCAATTCAATATTGATTTCTAGATTCTCGCCATACAGAAATATTAACCATCACTCTGAGTTTGTTTGGTTGTTGTTGTTTTACGTCCTAGCAACATCTAACTTTGAGTCTGATTGACATTTTTTGTTGTTGGTACATTAGTTGTATAAGCAGGGGAAATTTCAATCGTGGACGATTCCACTGCTCCTTGCCCTATCCTAATAATGCAGAGCGCCTGGCTAGGAAGCGACAAGTGTAAATTTGTAAGTCATTGGTTTGGCTCGACCAGGATTCGAACCCATGATCTACCAACACGGGAGAAGGACGCTCTAACTCATTCGGCCATCCGATCTACGTTAATTGTAGAAACCCCCAATAGCCTTTGGCCGGGGGAGGGGGGGGGGGGGGTAGTTAAAGCTGCCGAGTCCGATGAAATATCAAATTTTCAAAACCAAACCAATTATCTAGATTTGATTTGACATACTTAACTTAGATACTGATGCACTTATTAAGCATTTGTTTCTGCATAGAAGGCAATACTGAGTCAATTTAACAGAACCTGTTACTGCAGAAGTCTATGGTGTGAGAGTTTTGGCAAGCTTGCCAAAACTAATATTCCATGTTTGCACTCAAAATATCTCAAAAGTTTACCATTTAAAATAAAAGTAACTTTGAACTAATCTAAAGTAGATACTAGTGATCGATCTAATATATTTATCTCAGAAAAAAATACAGAAATTCAAAACCGTCGGACTATTCAACTTTAAGCAAACACACAAACAAATAATTGTTAGTTTTCTCACTTTTCCCTCTTTCTCTGCGTCTCTACCTTTCTGATTTCCTAATTTCCTTTTCTCTTTCTTTTTCTCTTTCTCATTCTCTCTTCCGTTTCATACATCATCTATTTAAACCTTCCTTCCTTCCTTCCTTCCTTCCTTCCTTCCTTCCTTCCTTCCTTCCTCTCCCTCTCCCTCTCCCTCCCCCGCCCTCTCCCTCTCTCTACCTCTCCCCCTCGCTCTCTCTCCCTCTCCCTCTCCTTCCTCCAACCATCCTCTACATATCCCTCAATCGCCCTATCAACCCCTCAATCCTATCTCCTTCTTTCTACACCCCCAACCCCTCTCAATCCCCCGTCCTTGCCTTCTCCCACCCTCTTCCATCCCTCCTCCATACACCCTCCCCCGCCCCATCGCCCCCCTCTCCTCTGCTACCCCTCATTCCCCCTTCAGGTACCCCCCCCCGCCCCCCCCCCCCCCCGCCCAGCCCTGTAATCATTCAGCCTGCATCTGCCCCGGTTTACATTGATCCCTTCCTCTTTGTCGCACACTAAGTGACAGGTTAGTGACTGCTGAGTCAATTAGCGCAGAACTACCCCGGGGTCCGCCGGGTCCGTTGATATGGCCAGCGGGGTGGGGAGGGGTGAGAGGGGGTTAAAGGGTTAAGCTGCATAGGCCGATGAAATATCAAATTTTCTCAAAACCAAACCAATTATCTAGGTTTGAAGAAGCTTTGAACTAATGTAAAGTAGATACTACTGATCGATATCAGAAAAAATACTCAAATTCAAAACCATCGGGCTATGCAACTTTAACTTTGGAGAAATTTGAAGAAAGCAAATGATTGAAATGCATGTTGAAATTCTGGTCCCCCATAGGCTTCAGCAGTAAACAGGGTCTATTAAATTGACTTAATATTCCTTGTATTCAGGAAAGAAAATGCTCAAAATTGCATAGTCCGATGGTTTTGAGTTAGCCATTTAAAATATAAGTGACATTAAACTAATGTAAGGTGGATTACAATGAGGATATGGAGGATCAAGTAAATCTAGGTCACTGTTTTGGTCTCGAAAAATGTGTTTAGATGTTTAATGAGTGACCAGTATCTAAGTTGGATATGGAGGATCAGATCTAGGTCACTGTTTTGGTCTTGAAAAATGTGTTTAGATGTTTAATGAGTGACCAGTATCTAAGTTGGATACAGAGGATCAAATCTAGGTCACTGTTTTGGTCTTGAAAAATCTGTCTAGATGTTTAATGAGTGACCAGAATCTAATGGCCCTGTCACACTACGACGTAATGACGTCAGCGTAGGGAGAACGTGAAGAACGTTGAACTTCTCGGCGTAGTATGCAAATTTGGGCCCAAGTTGAACGTGGATGCAGCGTAATGGACGAGATCGTAACGTCGGTAAAGCGTAGTGATACCGTCATTCAACGAGAGAGGTCAACTTCCTTACGTTCACGGAACGTTATGAACGTTATTCCATCGCCAGAAGAACGTTACATGACGTTAGATACGTCATGAGACGTTGAATGCACGTTCTCCTGACGTTCTCCTGACGTTCCCATTACGCCACGTGGCCATTTGCACTCAGTTTAATGTGGGTCAACGTAGTGGAACGTAGTTGAACGTAGTGACTAACGTTTTAATAACGTCGGTTTAACGTCATTGACGTTCACCGAACGTGTACAGAACGTACGGCGAACGTAAACCCTTACGTTCGCGTCACGTCGAAAGTTTTGAACGGGTTCAAAACCGTGACGCACGCCGGCGTAACACAACGTAACATGACGTAGCTCGACGTCAGTCTAACGTCATTATGACGTCATAATAACGTAACCCAACGTACGACAACGTAATGACCAAATGTGATCACGTCAGGCTTACGTTAGCTCGTTACGTCGTAGTGTGACAGGGGTATAAGTTGGATACGGAGGATCAAATTTAGGTCACTGTTTTGGTCTCGAAATATTTATTCTTTCACCGGACTGTGTAGCTTTTAGTGTAATAATATGGAGCTAGATGAAGTATATAGGTTTGAGTGATTTCAGCATAGTGCATTGTGCTTTAAATTATATTTGTAAAATAAAAATCACAACCAATTAGTGTTTACCACCTGGGAGCTGGTGGTTGTGCCGGGAGGGGTGGGAGGGCCCAGGCAGGGTTAATGGTTGCAATAGGGTGGGGTGGGGGTGGGGTTGGGGGTTAGATGTGACAGCCCGCCAGAGGGCAGGTTTGATGGAAAGGATGTAGTTCCATGGTATCATGCGGAGGGTTTTGTCAACATCGTTAATTGTGTAGTTGTTAGGCACTATTTAGCTCTCTATGCTCTTAAAATTTGTATCCTGTTAAAATTTAAAAAAAAATTAAATTAAAAAAAAGGGAGTATTTAAACCAGTCCCAGAAAATCATCATAGTCAACGGAAACTTTGTCCAGCGAACCGAAGTTTTGTTTATGGTGTAGTTTGGTTGTTTGTTTGGGTTTAATGGCTGAGTAACATCATATCAAGACGGTACCTTCTTGTGACAATGTGCATCACGGTCAATGGAAACTTTCTCCAGCAAACCAGTGTTTTGTTGATGGTGTAGCTTGTTTGGGTATCTGTTTGTTTGGGTTTTATTCCCTAGTAACAGTAGCGACTTTATAGTGCTGTCACACTGGGAGATCAGGCTGCTGGCACCATGACCTGATATCCCACTCAGTCATATTATCCTAATACTCATTCAGTCCTTGCCCTATCCTATTACTGTCAAGTGCCAGGCTAGGTAGCAACATGTATTGATCTTCAAAGTCATTGGTTTGACTTAGACGGGTTTTGCACCTACACCCTCCCACACGTAAAGCCAGCCAGCGCTCTGATCAATTCAGCCATCCTATCCAGTCCTGTATGCTGAGAACATTAAAGTTGCATAGTCCGATGGTTTTGAGTTTCTGACATTTTTCTGAGATAAATATATTAAGTTGATCATTATAATCTATCTTACTTTAGTTTGAAGTAGCGTTTATTTTAAATGGCTAACTTTTGAGATATTTGAAGTGTAAGCATGCAAAATTAATTTTGGCAAGCACGCCAAAACTCTGACACCATATGCTTCTTCTATTAAATTGACTCGATCTTCCTTTCTATGTAGCGACAAATGTTTAATAAACACACCATTATTTAAGCTAGATATGTAGAATCAAATCTAGATAATTCTTTTGGTTTTGAAAATTTGATGTTTTCATCAGACTATGCAGCTTTAACATAATGTCCATATACATACAGTACCACTGTAGAGCCTGTAATAATGACCTGCCAGTAAGTTATGTCAGACTACGCTGAGAAATCTGCGCCTTCTTCTGATACCCACTGCTGGGAGGGAGATTATTTAAATCAAATAAAAGACAGCAATATAAATCTTTTTTTTTATCAAAAAAATCATTTAGGTCACTATTTGTGACAGTAAATGCATTTCGTGGATCTCTCATGTGTGGTTTTCGACGCAGCGAGAATTCACCGTTTTAATGTAATATATTAGTTCGTCATTCCAGCCGTGCGGTGCATTGTGTGATGCATGGAAGAAAAACAAACCCGCGCGAAGCACATGGCGCATGCTAATACACTGGGTGCAGCTATGAAATGTGCTAGTTTCAGCTCATCTCAGCTCTTGTTTGAAACATAGAATACCAACTAAAAAAATATATATAATAAATTAAGATGTTAATCTTTTATCCAGCATTGCATTTACATCAATCTAATCAGCACATCTTATGCCATCAGCATTTAGATCTAGACAAATCTGGTCACTCAGACTAGTGTTAGAGCCATATCCAGAGTCAGTTTTACTTATTTTATTCATGTTTTTATTTATATCCTATGGTTAATGACATATGTAGAGCTAGAAAATGAGTAGGGTTAATCAGACATTGGTTATATATTTATCCGAAACAAGTGTCTGTTGACACATTTGGCATTTTAATATTTAGAAGAAGAATTAATAATGGTGATGTGGATACCAGCCTTAAAGTGACTGATTGTTTTGTGTGGAATTGTATTTTCTTAGCTCAAAATGCTTAAAGTTGCATAGTCCGATGGTTTTGAATTTCTATTATTTTCTGAGGTAGATATATTAGCTTGCTCGTTATAATCTACCTTGCTTTCGTTTGAAGTAACTTTTATTTTAAATGGCTAACTTTTGAGATATTTGAAGTATAAAGATGCCAAATTAATTTTGGCAAGCACACCAAAACTCTGACACCATAGGCTTCTGCAGTAACATATTCTATTAAATTGATCATTATTCCCTTCTATGTGATGACAAATTTTTAATAAGTGCACCAGTATCAAGGTTAGATATGTAGACTCAAATCTAGGTAATTATTTTCGTTTTGAAAATTTGATATTTTCATCGGACTATGCAGGCAGCTTTAACTATGGCTAGTTTTGTCATAAAAATATTCATTATATTATTGGCAAACTCAATGGCCGGGCGCATTCGTTTTGCTGCCTACGCCGTTTTCAGCGCATGCGCAGTCGGAATGACGATCTCGTCTATTAGCGGGCGGAATGGTTGTTGAATTGTTAGTATATGGTGCTGTATTGTTTGTAGCACATAGTCTATGAACGTAGCGCCCTCTGGCATGATGGCGAGGAGGTAGGGAGTGAGTGTTTTGTGTGTGTGGGGGGGGGGGGGGGGAAGGAGCGTTAGAATCAGTAACTCACTGATCCCTTACACCACTTAAATTGGTAGTAAAGTTTAATGTGATAACTCTCATTTAGTATTTGATTGATTTTGCATTTGATTGATTTTGTGGGTGAAGACAAATTATTTAATTTGTTTGATTTATTTAAGATGTATTGATGTGGATGGGTGGTGGTGTGAACTAGAGAAAAGGTTATTGTAATAGTTATAATGCTACTGCTGTGGCTTTGATGTTTGGGCCTTTATGTAAAACACACACAAATTATTATCTAGTAAAATAACAAAAGTAAATAAATAACATAAGTAATGAATAAAATCGTCCATCGACTCCCTTTATTTGAGGGCGCATCCCTGGAAGAAATAGCACCATGCGCATGCACATATTTACCTACCTACCTATTCATGCATGGGCATATTTACCTAACTATGTGCGAATGCACATATTTACCTACACACGTGCACATTTATCTACCTACCTATGTGCATATTTACCTACCTACATATGCACACATGCATCTATTTTCCTACCTACATGCACATGTACATTTTTATCTATCTACACGTGCATGAACATATTTACCTACCTACATACACATGCATGCAGATATTTACTTACCTACATGTGCATGTGGATATTTACCTACCTACATGTGCATGTGGATATTTACATACCTACATGTGCATGTGCATATTTACATACCTACATGCGCATATGCACATTTACCTACCTACATACGCATGTGTATATTTACTTATCTACGTGTGCATATGCACATTTACCTACCTACATGCGCATGTGCATATTTACTTACCTACGTGGGCATACACACATTTACCTACTTACACACGAATGGGTACACATACCAAAGCAACATTTACACAGCAACTACACTGGTACTTGTGGTAGCCTCAGTCCTACTATAAACGCTGTGGCGCCCTGTACCAGCCCAATCTCATCGAATAAATATTAGCTGCGTGAGGATGCAGCTTACGCATCAGCCAAAGTTTTCAGCACTTTCACAGTAATAATAATAATAAATAATCAAACATTTATATAGCGGTACAAAGAGGACTACTTTACCAGACAGTCCCCTCCTCCTCCCGCGTCACCCAAGTAGTACATATCTACATTTTACTACAGATCCAGACACGGTGGCTGAATGAGTTGAGCACCTGCCTGGTAGGTTATGGGATTCAAACCCCCAGTGTTCGAACTCTGGTTGAGTCAAACCAATTACTTAAACATTTATGCTTGTCACAAGTAGTACCCGTCTTGATATGACCTTAGATGTTGCTAGGACCTACAAAATAAGCAACACAAACACTCACACTCACCAACACACACTCATCAACACACAGACACTCATCGCACAAACACTCAACACACATACACTCAAACCACAAACACTAAACACACATACACTGAACACACAAACACTAAACACACATACACTGAACACACAAACACTAAACACATACACTCAACACACAAACACTCATCAACACACATGCTCACCAACACACACACTCATCAACTCACTCACTCACTCACTCACTCACTCACTCACTCACTCACTCACTCACTCACATACCCCCCCCCCCCACACACACACATGCACCCCGCCCACCCACCCACAGTGCGCTGGAGGGGAGACACTGGCCGTAAAAGCTGGTAACCGGCGGGTATTCAGAAGTGCTGGCTGGTTGTGTCTGAGGGCGCTTCTTTTCCATGGCACCATCAATTAAGTGGTGCCCGCGGGCCCTCGGCGCATGCCCGGCGGCGCCCACTGGCCACTCCCCCCTCCTCCTCCCGCTCCCTCCCTCCCCTCGCCCTCCTCCCCTCCCCATTCTCCTATCCCCCCTCCCCTCATAGGGAGCAGGTTGGAGGGGAGAAAGGGGAGGGGGTCCTGGAAGCGTGGACTGGGTCCCGAGAACCAGCTTCCTAAGGGGGGGCCGTCCACAATTTTCAACATTTTCAAGGCAATACAGAGTCCTACTTTTCCAGGACACCACCCCCCCTCCCCCTCCCCGTCATCCCGAAAGTAGTACACATCAACAGAAGAGAGGAATGAGGAAGCCCAATTGTCAGTGATTGAAAATTCCCCTGCTTAGTTAAGGTTGCACAGTCCGATGATTTTGAGTTTTTGTCATTTTCTGAGATTAATATATTAGGTTGATCGTTATAATCTACCTTACGTTTAGTTTGAAGTAACTTTTATTTTAAATTGGTTAACTTTGGAGATATTTGAAGTGCAACCATGCAAACTTAATTTTGGCAAGCTTGCCAAAACTCTGACACCATAGGCTTCTGCAGTAACAGGTTATATTAAATTGCCTCGGTATTCCCTTCTGTGTGGCGATACATGTTTAATAAATGCACCAGTATCTAAGTTAGATATGTAGAATCAAATCTAGACAATTGTTTGGGTTTTGAAAATCTGATGTTTTCATCGGACTATGCAGCTTTAACTAATGTACTATCAAGGGGAAAATTGGAAATAGTATGCCTAGCACAGGATTCAAACTCACATGTATTATCATTCCACGGCTAGTGTGCTAACCATTACACTACCTAGGCTCCCCTAATGCAATCACCCTATCCACACTTACTTCTCTATGTGCTTCATTGCCAGAAGCCAGTGCAGTACTACACTGCCATAAAATTAATATGTGTGTATGTGTGAGACAAATAAAAGCATAGATATAATTGAGATAACTTCATGTATATATATATATGTATGTATTATGTATGTATGTGTGTATGTATGTATGTATGTATGTATGTATGTATCTATGTATGTATCTATGCGTGTATGTATTCGAAAAATAAAAGCATAGATATAGATATTTAGAGATGTCTTCATGTATGTATGATCATGTTATGCACCTCACTTGGTTTTAAATGTTCTCTTTTCATTTTAACCGACAATAGAAAGCCAATGCACTCATATAATATGTTAGTAATAAAACAGGTGTTAAGATATGTTAAAACGATAAAGCACATTAAGGCAACTATCATTCCCGATTAATCATGTCAGAGCTGATTCCTATTTAATCGGTTTACCTGCCCTCAGGGTAGTAACAATGTTTGAGGTGTTTTTTTAATGTCACTTTTCACAGCCTGTATCATGGACAGTTTGATCATTCCCAGCCTGAGAGCCAAATTAAAGGTTAAAAAATGTTATATCAACAGACCTTTGATCCTATGGTTTTTCGTGTCAGTGGAATTCAGTGTGTACTTCACAAACTTGTGGTTGTGTCTGTCTTTGTCTGGTAAGCGCTGATGCTAACACTTGGCCAATGCATCAGTCCTTTCCCTATCCAATAATGCCATGAGTCAGGCACTGGTATCAATGTTAATAATAATGGTAATATAGTAATTTAACATTTAAAAAAAAGATTTATACTGCCTCTCATGGATAAGTCTGGATAGTCTTGTGTTCCCCATTAGACAGTTGGTCGATGGAAAGTCTGAGCCTACACTTTTACCAACCCAGGGGATTTTGAACCTCCTACACCACATAGACATGGTATAAGAGCAACGGGCCTTTGATGATGCTGTAAGTTATACACAGCAGTGGAAATCCAAATTGGCAGAGGTGATGGCATGGGGAATCAAACCATCGACATTCAGATTAGGAGTCTGACCTAGAAAAAAAGTCAGATACTCTAATCACTCCACCACAGAGAATAGTAATACTACATTTAATAGAGCATTCTCACCAGGAAGAGCCAATAATGATACTGTAGTATGACATATTTACAACATGGTTAGAAATGCCCAAGAATAGACAGATTTCATTTACTTAGAAAATACAATGAAAAATAGTGGAGTCTTGAGAACAGATTAACATTTTTAGAGCACTGCTGCTTTACTTCTCTGTTTTGACAGCCTATTCCATAAAGTGGGACCTGTCACACAGACAGCACAATCACTATCATTGGAGTCTAGACGCAGACACATGTAATAATATCTAACGGCAGGATATGAGAATTTGGGACGACTGTTTGAGGGACAGAATATTACACAGATATTCTTGTGCTTTACCATTGATAACTTCATAGGCAGCTAGTAAATCTTAAGCTCAACAGTTTTACAGGCAGTTAATGTAATTACTGAAGAACTGGTCTGAGGTAACCATATTTTTGTTACTGTCTCAGCAGCGCTGTTCTGAATTCGCTGAAGACAATTGTTGTTGTTTTCAGATATGCCATATAATAAATAAATAAATAAATAAATAAATAAATAGGCAGTTGCAATATTATATGCATGGTGTAATGTAGGCGTGAGTTAGTTTAATAAATGATTTCTTTGACAAGAATCGCTTTAGGCTGCGACTGTTCTTAAGATGGTAATAGGTGAATGGTGACTGTTCTTAAGATAGTAGTAGGTCTTAAGATGGTAGTAAGTGAATGGTGACTGTTCTTAGGATGGTAGTAGGTCTTAAGATGGTAGTAGGGGAATGGTGACTGTTCTTACGATGGTAGTAGGTCTTAAGATGGTAGTAAGTGAATGGTGACTGTTCTTACGATGGTAGTATGTCTTAAGATGGTAGTTGGGAAATGGTGACTGTTCTTAAGGTGGTAGTAGCTCTTAGGATGGTAGTAGGTGAATGGTGACTGTTCTTAAGATGGTACTAGGTCTTAAGATGGTAGTAGGTGAATGGTGACTGTTCTTAAGATGGTAGTAGGTCTTAAGATGGTATTAAGTGAATGGCGACTGTTCTTAAGATGGTTGTAGGTCTTAAGATGGTAGTAAGTGAATGGCTGCAGGTATAGCAATACCTCAGGGAGTTTGACGCCCCTGCCTTGCAGAGTTGTAAACCACTGCCTTGTGGTACAGGTCCTTGACAGAACCGAAGGCTAAGGGAGCAAACCCTAAACAGAAAACCATGTCACTGTGGCAGCATTAAGGGCGGTTGATGTATGGAACTCCCAACATCTCCCGACCTGCCACTGCAGGGACAATAGTTTTGCGCTGTCTTGACATGTTCTTGCCGGTGTGAAACCTCTATTTGCTCCCCGAGAGAGTGCCGCTGGTAACTTGCAAAAGCCAGCAGCACTTCAACACTTTTGCAGGCAGCTTTCATGAAATGTACAACCGCACAAAGCGGAGAGCGGCAGTCAAGTAATGAAAGCAGTCTTTGTCGCATCGCGACCGACGGCATGATGATGATGATGAAGTGAATGGCGACTGTTCTTAAGATGGTTGTAGGTCTTATGATGGTAGTAAGTGAATGGCGACTGTTCTTAAGATGGGAGTAGGTCTTAAGATGGTAGTAAGTGAATGGTCACTGTTCTTAAGATGGTAGTAGGTCTTAAGATGGTAGTAAGTGAATGGTGACTGTTCTTAAGATGGGAGTAGGTCTTAAGATGGTAGTAAGTGAATGGTCACTGTTCTTAAGATGGTAGTGTTTGTGTCTTTGCAGATGTGAAGGCAAGCATTGTGGGCAGCATGACAACCCTACCACAGTTGTCGTACAGCAGTGGCCCGCCAATGGCACACGTACCGCCCCACCTCTCACCGCCCCACCACCACTCCCCACCTGGGCTGCCCACGCCCGACCCCGCCCACCTGCACCAGCAGCAGCAACAACAGCAGCAACAGCAGCAGCAGCAACAGCAGCAGCAACAGCAGCAGCCGCAGCCGCAACAGCAACAACAGATTCCCAACACACAAGAAATGCCCAACACACAGCAGCAGCAGCAGCAGCAGCTAGCCAAGTCCTACCCACAGTACAGTAACGGTGAACCCCCCAAGTTGAATCACCCACCACAGCACCAAATGTCGCAACTCGGTCCACAGATGATGCCAGCACAGTTCGCGTGAGTTTCCTTAGCAATGTAATGTCGCTAAGCTGTATCATTGCCTCATGTGAAGTTGGGGGCTAGATCATTGTGGTTGAAATCTGCAGAAATATCAGAACCCTGTATTAATTTTTTTTTTAATCAGTAAATAATTACAGCCGATTTATTTGTATTAAAGTTCTTAATTTGTTTATAGTGTTAATTTTCATTTTTAACTTCCCATAAATATATTAGGCTAACCATTATGACCTACTCAATTTTTATTTCAAAGAAATGTTTTTGATAGATAATTGGGTAGCTTTGAGCTATTCAAAGTGAAAAAATAACTTGGACATGCACACTAGTTGAAGCTACGTGCAATACCCCATGGATGCATTAACTAGGTCACATCGAGTTTTGGCCTTTCTGAAGGGCAAATCCCCCCCCCCCCTCCCATAAAAGAGTAATGAGTGTACCTAAAATCCAAGTTGGATACGAAGGATCAAATCTAGAGAAATGTTTTGGTTTTGAAAATATGCTTTCATCGGATTGTGTGACTTTAATAATTAAATTTGTGTTATTCTTTTTCCACCAATACAAGATCTTAAATTTCTGATAATTTATATTGGAAAGTGTTTAAAAATATCTTAAACGTGATCCACATACACATGCTGACATCTGTTTAATAACGCGTGCTAATAGTTGACACTTATTACATTGCAGCATGAACAACAGTTTAAATAACTCGGGGGCACAACCGAGTAAGAAGCGGAAATACCCAGATTCGCCAACATCGACAATTACACAGAGCATGCTGAGCACCATGCCCGGTGTCGGGCTACCAATCATCAAGCAGGAGCCGAGCGAGTGTGACTTTGTGAATCGTGAGTCTCACTAAATACATTTGTATTTATGCAGCTTTGTAAGACCGTATGTTGCCATGTATTTAGGGGCGTCCAAAATTGTCAACATTTTCAACGTAGTACAAAGAGTACTACTTTTTCAGACGCACACTCATCTCCCGCCCCTCCCATGCCCCGCGTCGCCTCCCCTCCCCCCCGCCCCCCCAGCTCGCCGCCAAAGTAGTACACATCAACATTTTACTGCAGACCCAGACAGGGGTTTGACTCCCGCGTGTTTGAACTCTGGTCGAGTCAAACCAATAACTTAAAATTTGATACTTGTTGCTACCTAGACTGGTATTTGGCATTACTGGGATAGGGCAAGGAACAGTGGAATGAGGAAGTGTAACTGTCGGGGTTGTTGATTTCACATATAACCCGACTGTTCTTTTGAGGAAAGTGTTCCTAGTTTTTGTAAGCGCAATTAATTTTATATTAAAATCAAGGATGAGAATTTCTCCCTGATCGGCAATTTCCCGCCTTTTTAAGTCTGATCTGTTCCCATCCCTGTAAAATACATTGGAATTAGAACGTACAGTGAGAATTAAATAGACATCTACTATGATACGTGAATATATGTGTGTGTATATATAAATAAATTATATACATATATATGTAATTTATTTATTTGATTTGTGAACTAGTAATTTGAGTTCTCAATACATTTGAACATTAACTTAAATCATTTGAACATTAAATCGGTGGGAAGTGGTGAGGTACATGAAGGAGACAGAAACAGGAGTAAAGGTGGCGCCCCCTGGTTTGTGGTATGGAACTAAGGGAACAGCGCCAGTTCCTGATGGTGATGACTCACAGAACTAACTACTCAGGCAGTTGCTGTTCCACTGAAAATACAAGCATATTAAAATATTCACCACAACCGGTCAAGATAGGTTATTTAGGATTCGGTACAGATATCAAAGAAATTAAAAGATAGCCTATTTGGGGCTCTATGTAGCACATATGGATAAAATACAAATAAACAAATGTTCTTTACCCTAGGAGCACCAAGCGTGCTTCCGCCAGACTGCGGTGATGATGACTTTGCGTATGATCTGAGCACCGACCCGAGCGGTATGTTCCTCGACTCAACCTACCAGGTCATCAAGTGGCAGCAGTACCAGAACAACAAGTGGGCACCGTTGCTCGATACCAACTTCAAGGAGCTGTGAGTATTCCTATGTGTGTTAATTAATTAGTTTTTGAGCCAATTAAAAGAAATTCTAAAGAATTAATTAATTTCATCACTGTCTGTATTTTCATGAAAATTTAAGTAGTTTAAAATTATTTTCCCCCATAATTTTTTTCATAGTTCGATTCTTATTTCTCCCTCATCAGTTATGGGTATTAAAACTGAAGGGTATTAAATTCATATTTACAAATATAACAAATATATTATTTGCCCTTTTCATTTATGGAAACACATACTGAACATCATTTGATTCACTTTCACTCATGTCATTCATGGCAACACATTCTGAACATTGCTTGATTCTTATTTGATCATTTATGAGAACCCGTACTGAATCTCACTAGATTCCTATTTCTTATCATTTTATGAGGTCCCATACTGAATATCACTAGATTCTTATTTGATCATTTACGAGAACCCATACTGAATCTCACTAGATTCCTATTTCTTATCATTTTATGAGGCCCCCATATTGAATATCACTAGATTCTTATTTGATCATTTACGAGAACCCATACTGAATCTTTACTAGATTCCTATTTCTTATCATTTTACAAGGCCCTATACTGAATATCACTAGATTTTTATTTGATCCTTTACGAGAACCCGTACTGAACCTCACTAGATTCCTATTTTTTATCATTTTACGAGGCCCCATATTGAATATCACTAGATTCTTATTTGATCATTTACAAGAACCCATACTGAATGTCACTGGATTCTTATCCATTGCCTCTAACAGTTACCATCATGAATATTAAAACCCACTATATTCTCATTATGTATTTACCCTTCATCCCTTCCTTCCTTCCCTGCTACGCAGACCACCCATCAGTTACCGCGTGGACTCGGATAAAGGATTCAACTTCTCTGTGCCGGATGACGCGTTTGTCTGCCAAAAGAAAAACCACTTCCAGGTGACCGTGCACCTGGGGATGGGTGGTGACGCCAAGTACGTCAAGACGTCTGAGGGCACTCAGAAGGTCGACAGCTTCTTTGTGCATTTCAACGGAATCAAGGTTTGTTGGCTCATTGGAAGTGTGAATAGAGGCATGGGCACCTGTTGGGTGCCTGTCACTAATGCCCCACTTCTAAGTTGCATAATTCGATGGGTTTGTTGTTGTTTTGTTGGAAGGACTTCTCTACTTTCTTGTGATTTATTGCGTCATTATGTTTCGCTGAGCTTTCCTGTATATACTACATACAAAATGCTTCCGCGCGAGTGGCGCCCCGTGTAGGGGGGGGGGGGGGGGGGGGCGAGAGCATGCTGGTAGCCGCCCCTCCCCCACCCCAACCGGAGGGGGGAGAAGGACCACTACAAAGCTTATTACACGCGATAAAGGGTTTATCACTATCCATATATGATTGTTTGTTGTTGTTTTACGACCTAGCAACATCTAAGGTTATTATATCAGGACGGTCAATGTATGATGATGTCATATGGCCTTGGTCTTTTCATATGTTATGTGCATTTATAAATAGTTGTATTTGTTCATGGCCTGAAGAGCAGTGACTTGACACTGGAGAAAAGCCTATCTGCAGATAAATCAATTATATTCCAACAGAAAAAGTTTAAATGCACATGTTGAAATCGATTTCAATGTTGAAATGGGTTTAAATGTTGAAATGCACTCACAAAAAAAAAAAAAACATGCGCCTATGTGCAATTATCTATGGCTGGAAAGGAAGGCTACTGTCTCGGCACTGAAAATATAAAGGCCCAGTCACACCTTACCGGACTGGGGAACCGGACGAGAACCAGACACTGTCCGGTACTGTACAGCGATGTCCAGTACATGTCCGGTACCCATCCGGCAGTGTCCGTGGTGTCCGGCGGTGTCTGGTACAAGTTTTGAACATGCACAAAACTTCTACCAGACACCGCCGGACTGAGGTGTCCAGTTGGTGTCCGGTACCCATCCGTACATGTCCAGTACCTATCCGTGGGTGTCCGGTTTGTCCGTTTTGTCTGGTACATGTCCGGTACCCATCCGTTACGTGTCCGGTTCTCATCCGGTTCTCGTCCGGTACATGTACGGTACATGTACGGTATTTATCCGGTTGTCCGGCGGCAATTAACCCAGTTACACTCCATTTCGATACATTTCGATACATTTTGTGTACCGGAGAGCACTGGAATAGACAATTCTTTGTCCGGTGGTGTCCGGTACTCAGTCCGGTAAGGTGTGACAGGTGCATAAGGTAGAATTTAAGCTGTTTTTTGTTGTCACATTCATTGATTAAGCGGAGGATATTTAAATTGCAAACAATGGTCTTCCTCATTGCATTGCAACTTGCCCTATCCTAGAAATGCTGAGCACCAGGCTAGGTGGCGACAAGTAAGAATATTTAAATGGCTGCTTTGATTCGGTTAGGGTCTGAACCGATGACTTTCCACGCCGAAAGCGAGCACTCAACTCATTCAGTCATCCTGTCCGGTACTAAGGTAATAAAATGAAGTATAATATTTCCGTTTGATATTTGTGTGTCTTTCAGAGTGAGTCTCCGTCCCAAACTATAAAGGTTGAACAGTCCCAGTCTGATCGCAGCAAGAAGGCCTTCCATCCTGTCAAGTGAGTATCAGATGACCTCTACATAAACTCTCATGACCTTACTAATGATGCGTGTACCATAGGGGAACCTTGACAGCATGGAGCTTAACATAGAACATAAAATGTAGAATTGAGCATGCAAATTAGAACTTATAAATCATGGAATTTAGCATAGAATTTAGTATGGAATATTGGAACTTAGGATATAGCATAGAACTTATCATGGGGTATATAGGGTATATAACTTAGCATAGATCATGGAACTCAACATATAGCATAGAACTTATCATGGGGTATATAACAGCATAGATCATGGAACTTATCACAGGGTATATAACTTAGCATAGATCATGGAACTTAACATATAGCAGAGAACTTATCATGGGGTATATAACAGCATAGATCATGGAACTTATCACGGGGTATATAACTTAGCATAGATCATGGAACTTAACATATAGCAGAGAACTTATCATGGGGTATATAACAGCATAGATCACGGAACTTATCACAGGGTATATAACTTAGCATAGATCATGGAACTTAACATGTAGCAGAGAACTTATCATGGGGTATATAACAGCATAGATCATGGAACTTATCACGGGGTATATAACTTAGCATAGATCATGGAACTTAACATATAGCAGAGAACTTATCATGGGGTATATAACAGCATAGATCACGGAACTTATCACAGGGTATATAACTTAGCATAGATCATAGAACTTAACATATAGCATAGAACTTATCATGGGGTATATAACTTAGCATAGATCATGGAACTCCACATATAGCATAGAACTTATCATGGGGTATATAACAGCATAGATCATGGAACTTATCATGGGGTATATAACTTAGCATAGATCATGGAACTTAACATGTAGCATAGAACTTATCATGGGGTATATAACAGCATAGATCATGGAACTTATCACGGGGTATATAACTTAGCATAGATCATAGAACTTAACATATAGCATAGAACTTATCATGGGGTATATAACTTAGCTTAGATCATGGAACTTAGCATAGAAATTAGCATGGAATATTGAACTTAGCATAGATCATTGGAACTTAGCATAGAGCATAGAACTTGGCATGGGATATTGAACTTAGCATAGATCATGGAACTTAGCATATAACTTAGCATGGAATATTGAACTTAGCATCTAGCATAGAGCTTAACATGGGATATAGAACTTACAATAGATCATGGAACATAACATGGATTGTGAAACTTAGCACAGATTATGGAACTTGGCATTGAACATAGAACCTAGACCGGGATATTGAATTAGCATAGATCATGGAACTTAGTATAGAACTTAGCATGGAATATTGAACTTGTATTTCAACACACATAAATAGTTATGTGTACATTTGGTATTAAAGTTCTACAAGGATTTTAATGGTTTAAAAAAGAATCCAACGAGAACACAATAGTTTAATTATTTACTTCCTCGAGGAAATTCACATAGTAAGTGAATTTTATTTTAAGAAGGAGTCCTGATTGTACACAGATTAAACAATGATGTACAGCTTGAGAAATATACGAAAGCAAGATAATGCTTTTTTTAATATTGAAAAGAATGGAGGAGTTTTTATTAATTAAAAAAAGATGCAAGCGTAAAATCTTGTATTCTGACTCACTTCATTTCAAATAAGACATAAATATATATTTATGCAAATATATGTATATATTTAAATATGTTTTATATGTATTTTATGTATATTCCGCAATATCTGCATAATGTATGGAGTAAGCGCAGTGGCTCAGCTGTTTTTGAATATATATATATGTTATATATTATATATAGGTTATATATTATATGTGTGTAAAGTCTTGAAAACCTACCATTGTATACAGTTGCTTAAACCATTTGTTGCCACTTGGAGGTAGTGAGTACTTAACAGTGTAATCGGAGTGAATGGATCCGTATGAATAGTTTGTATTCATTTCTGTGATGAATTATAGGCGGTCAGTCCATTTATTTAATACCGCGTCAAATGAAAACCAGTCCCCACCATCCTTGCACAGTCCTACTATTGCCTGGCCTTAACCAAACTTTCATGCCAACAGTCAAAGAGGGTTGGGAGCCTGGAGGGGGGGGGGGGGGAGAGGCTGTGCTAAATCAGGTGAGGTTCCATTGGTTAAAGCCAAAGAATACTCTGTCCGTATTTCCTTCCGCATCCACATCCGCATTCGCATCCGCATCCGATTTCGCAAATGTCGCCACTGTAGTCCACTGTAGTTAAAGTTGTATAGTCCGATGATTTTGAGTTTCAACTATTTTCTAAGATAAATATAATAGATTTATCGTTGTAATCTACTTTACTTTTGTTTAAGTAACTTTTATTTTTTATTGGCTAACACTGGAGATATTTGAAGTAAAAACATGCTAAATTAATTTTGGCAAGCACGTCAAGATTTCTGACACTATAGCCTTCAACAGTAATGTGTTCTATTAAATTGCCTTAGTATCCCCTTCGATGCAGAAAAAAATGCTTAATGAGTCCACCAGTATCTAAGTTGGATATGTAGGATCAAATCTAGGTCAGTTTTTTGGCTTTAAAAATTTGACGCTTTAAATAACAAAGCGAAAGAGACCGCTAAGATTTTGTCCCATCTATATTTGTAATTCATTTATTTTTTATCATAACGGGGGAATCAAAGATCTCCGCCACATTTTTGCCAATTTCAACCCGAGACAGCCCCTCGTAGGCTTAGTTCTGGCAGAGAATCGTGGGAAAATTGACCAGAAATCTCTTCGTATTGCGGATGTTGGTGTCTGGGTGAGAATGGAAGTTTGTTTGTTTGTTTGTTTGTTTGTTTGTTGTTGTTTTACATCCTAGAGGATGGAAAGAAGCGGACAGTGTGTTCTGTGCTTAATGACTACCACACTGCCGACAAACAATCAGTTGTTGCCAGCCAATTAGAACGAAGCTAGCAGACGCCGACTGTTTACTCTAGGCTAGGTGGACAGTCGTTCTCAGTCGGCTACCGTCGGTTTGGTTAAAGCCCCGCATAACAGAGATGGCATGTCTGTTCAATTGCACCTTGTAATCACCACCTCACTCGCCATCATACCCACTCTAACCCGGAAAGCAACGGTAACCATAGCAACCGTTCTGTCCATAGCACCTCAAATATTGCAGAGCTGCCAACCATTGCGATTTCTGCGGAATCATTACGATTTTCTGCCTTTCATTACGCCATTACCCCCGTACTCTGAAACAACTGTATTTGTCCACATATACATAAGTATATATACATGTATATATATTTATAATATATATTTATAATATATATATATATATTATGCACACACACACACACATATATATATATATATATGTATGTGTGTGTGTGTGTGTGTATAATATATACACATATGCATGAGTGTGTATAATATATACACATATGCATATGCAAGTGCCTAAATGCTTATTGAAATATATATATGGGCCTTAGTCTGCGATTCACGTGAAAATCATTCCTCTTTCCCATTTTCTAATGTTGGCAGCTATGGTATTGTAGTCAGCACATGCACATTTGTAGAGATTTTAATTTTGAGGATTGACTGGTTTTTAGTTTTGTTGCACCCCCCACCCCAATAATACAGTGAAACGCTACCTACTGGAAATCTTATTTCCATTTGCGTCTTGATCCTTATCGCGGGCTGTCCACTATTCTGGTCGTGTTTAGTACAATAGTACCTGTCTTTTGCACCCTTATGATCGGCTAACCCCTGTCATGTGCGAACAGTTTGTGAATGTACAAACTGTTTTTGTCTCATTTCCCTATCCCTCCAATGCCAGGACACCTGCTGTATCAGGACAACATTGTTCTGGATGCAGTTGTTGTCCTCTAAGGAGAGGTACTACTGTATAGGACATGATTAAACACATTTTCCTTTATGAACTGTCCATTCTGATGGACTGTTCCTTAAGTGGCGTTTCACTGTAGTCCTCGTTGGTGTGTAGACCCTGTGTTTGGTAGTTTTGGGGGAATTGGTATTGTGATTAATATCTAGGCCAGAGTGACTTTAACATGCATGTTTCCTTATCACAATTAAACACGCACACAAACAATATTAAGATCTATATAAGCACAAGGAGATAATAATCTTGCTACACCAATAGGGACGCCCTGCCTTATTGAGAGAAATTAATGTACATCTAGTTTTAAAATGACCTCATTAATAGGGAAAATCTACGACTTATCATATATAATTTGCTGTGGACATCAAATTCGTGTTACATTAATTTAGACAATATGTATATTGTTGGTTAAATCTTCCTGTGTCAGTGCTACCTATCACTAAAGTATCAGTATCACTGAGTCATAGTACCCCGTACGACATCACAGTGCTGCCTAGTGTATCACAGCGCCACCTAGTGTATCACAGCACCAACTTGTATACAACAGTGCCGCCTAGTGTCCCAAAGCCCACCTAGTGTATCACAGCACCAGCTTGTGTACAACAGTGCCACCTAGTGTATCACATCCCACCTAGTGTATCACAGCACCAGCCTGTGTACAACAGTGCCGCCTAGTGTATCACAGCCCACCTAGTGTATCACAGCACCAGCCTGTGTACAACAGTGCCACCTAGTGTATCACAGCACCAGCTAGATAAAAGATTCACCCGGTACTTGTAGTACACGGGTGAAGATCAGCCTTATATAAATACGGGCGAAAATAGCGTTAGTATGGAAGTGAGGCTCCAGTATGTGGCTCCAGTATCAAATGGATACTTATATAGGCGCAGAGTTGGTGAAATGGGAGAGAATGCAAAAAGACAAGATGGCGGCCGTAGAACGCCGTCGATTTCACTTTTAAATCTTATTAAACTAGATATTATATTATATTTTTCAACTCAAAGGTAGCGGGTAAATATGAAGACACCTACATAGAATAAATGTTGCTTCTTAGATTGTGAAATTAGGCTCTCAATTCTTTTACCCGCATTTTCGCCACCTTTTCCATAGGGTTGGTTTGCACCCCTACTGCAGCAGTACAGGGTGAATCTTGTACCTAAGCACCAGCCTGTGTACAACAGCACCAGTTAGTGCATCACATCATCAGCTAGTGAATCACAGCACCAGCTAGTGTATAACAGCACCAGCTAGTGTATCACAGCACCAGCTAGGGCATCCCAGTGCTACCTAGTGTATCACAGTGCCACCTAGTGTATCACAGCGCCAGCTAGTGCATCACAGTGTTACCTAGTGTATCACAGTGCTACCTAGTGCATCACAGTGCCACCTAGTGTATCACAGTGCTAACTAGTGTATCACAGCGCCACCTAGTGTATCACATTGCTAACTAGTGTATCACAGCACCACCTAGTGTATCAACAACAGAGCATCAGAATGCCACCTAGTGTGATGTAGTACGTTTAGTCTCCCGCAGTGTTATTGTTTCAGAGGGCCACCTCGTGCATTGCAATGAGACCGAGTGCATCACCCTTATAGCGTAGTGCATTACACTGTCACCTAGTGTATTTCAGTATGACATAATTATTGTGTGCTGCATCACCCATGGCCAGTTGATGTACTACCTAGTGCTTTGCCTCACTGTCTAGTGTATCACAGAGGCGACCTGGTATATTACTGCGCCACCTAGTGTATCGCAGTGACACCTAGTGTATCGCAATGATACATAGTGTATTGCAGTGACACCTAGTGTATCGCAATGATACCTAGTGTATCGCCGTGACACCTAGTGTATCGCAGTGACACCTAGTGTATCACAACACTACTTGTGTATCACAGAGCGACCTAGTGTATTGAATCGAAGTGTCACCTACTGGATTGCAGCACTACCTAGTGCACCACATCAAAACTAGTGTATAACAAAGCCACCTAGTGTATAAAAACAAGGTGGCACCTGCTGCGCTTTCTCAATCATCCGAGTAATATAAGCAATACAGCTGCTTGCCATCATATTTTAGCATTCATAAATTAGTGTGGTTTTCACTTTTTGAGGCTGCACATGTAGGTGGCAAAATTAGGAAGATATAAATATGGCTGCATTCTGACTTCTTACATGTGAATATACCGCCTTGTGGTCCACTATCATTTGCCAGATCACGTATGCGCATGCGCTCTCCTGGAGCTCTAGACTGGTTTTCACTTCGGTTATCACTCATATAAAATATGATATATATTATATATATTTGATAAATATATATATTTATGTATGGTTTATATATGTTCTATATTATATTCGTCATGTATATATATGATATATATATATGATATATCTGTCTGGTTTTCACTTTGGTTATCACACATGTTTTGATATGTGTATATATAATTATGTATATATAAATATATATATATATATATTTATAACATTGATATATATGGTATATATGCGGTATGTATGGTATATATTATATTTGACGTATATATATGATACATATTATAAATGTGATATAGAAATATGGTCTGTATCATATAATATGTTATATATGTACGTACCTAATGCATGTGCATAGACCGCATATCATACATGTCATATATAAATATGCATATCTCTGTCTCACACCAACAACAACAACAACAACATAATAAACCTGTTAGATATTGTAGAACATTAAACCGCACCTTTCTAACCCTCTAGACCTTGGTGAGTCATTGCTATCCTTGTTTTATATTTGTGTCCATCCAGAGTGGGAGGCTTTACAGTGAGGCCAAGGCAATTCTCAGAAAGGTTAGTTCGTCTTGTCCGTCTGTTTGTTGATATTCACAATAACTTATAAGTGTCTATGGCGTTTGGGTGTAACGCTACCTACCTTGTTTAAAGTTTGTGCGAGAGGTCGCTAGTCACAGTTAAAAATGCTTGAAAGCGCAGACAAATTAAAAGTAAGTGACTATTATGCGACTGTCGATGAAAGTTGTTTGCGAAAATCTGGCCGTGCTGCCTAACCCCAAATTTGATTTGTTTTTGTCCTAATTGGGGAATCAAAGATCCCCACTGCATTTTCGCCATTTTCAGCCGGAGACAGCCCCCCCCCCCCCCCCTTGTAGGTTTAGTACTGATAGAGAATCGTGGGAAAATTTACCAGAAATCAATTCCCGCTTTATTTTTGTAAACTGGTAATTTTCATCTCTGATTGTAGCTGATCAGCGTGGACTATTTGTATTTTTAAATTTTTTTAATATTTTTATTGAGGCTGTATTTATACTGTCCATAGCATATATGCCCAGGTACCCAGGCTTGTTTTCAATGCTGGCTAGTTGTAGTGTTGGTGTTATCTTACCACACAGTAGCTGCTGATAAGGTATTTGAATGCCTACATTTCAGTAGCAGATATATAATTGGTTGGTATGGTTAGTAGCCTATGTTAGTTATTTTGGATTTTCTTGGAATATATGTATTTTATTTGGTGCTACTCTTATTACTCGACTAGCCTACTCCTATTTACATATCATAGGCTTGTAGGTAGCTGTGTGGTGTGTTATCTGGCTCTTGTATGCTGATGAACTATTTGCATTTAAACTTGAAATATGTTAAATAGGTCCTACCTAATGAAAGGAAGGGGGGGGGTAAATTCAAATTAGGTCACTAATCTTAAATAGGTCACCAGTTTTCCCTGGTTCTAGTTTTGCTGACAATAGTGACGAAAACGGGTCTTGCGCAGCCTTTACTGTTGTGTGTGCTAGTGTGCGCATGCACACGCGCATGTCTTGTAGATGGGTTGATGGGGGTTTGGTTGTGAGGGTGTTGGTCTCTAGTATGAGCTCACTGTTTAGAGGCGAGAACAGATCAATCCCAGCTAGATTCGTTGCATCTGGTTCTAACCCAAGACCACACTTGGAATCCAATGCAACGCAATAACATAATGAAGCCGTCCCCTCTCCCCCCTCCCCCCCCCCCCCCCAGATAAGAATTTTTTTGCGGGTATATACCGCGGGGTAAAAAATGCCAGTGCGCGAGTGACAGTATTTCGCACCACTGGTAGGGTTGTGGGTGGTGGCGCCACCTGACCCAACTGTGAAAAGGGGTCACCCATAAAGTAGTACACAACATATGGGTGATAATATAGGGAACATTCCCTTCCACTCTTTTATACTCACATAATCCTTATACATCACATTTATATCTATGTATATATATATATATATATAGAAATATGCATAGAAATATGTATATAGATATTTGTATAGATATATATTTATATTGATATATATTGATATAGATAAATATAGATATATATCTGTGTATATCTATATATATATATCTATGTACAGAGATAGAGATATATAGATAATATCTATATAGCGATGTAGAGATATATAGATCTATTGATCTGTTGATCTATATTGAAATCTCTCTCTCTTTCTCTCTATGTATATGTATGTATGTGCGCATATATATATATATGAGTCAGCCTCACGAAAATTGGCCAATCGGTGGTCAATTGAAGATGTCGGCGTCGCAATTCTTAAAAGTGTAGAGCTTTTCTTTTTTTCACATTAAATTATCCTAGAAACAAATAAGGTTGTTGTATTTTTTCGACTTTTACATTCAGGATAAATTTAAGAACTTTCCAACACCTCTGTCAATGCTAAACTATAATTATACCGATCGACACAGACATCCAATGATCGACACCGACAACTTTAACAGATGTCGGCGTCGCAATTCTTAAAGTCTAGTGCATTTCTTTGTTTTATATTAAATTATCCTAGAAACAAATAAGGTTGTTGTATTTTCTCGACCTTTACATTCAGGTAAATTTATGGACTTTCCAACACCTCTGTCAATGCTAAATTATAATTATACCGAAAGATGCCGACATCCATGCTCGACGCCGACAACTTATCCCCAATTGGCCTCTTTTCGTGATCCTGACCCATATATATATATTTCACCTCGTTCTCGTACTCCTGGCTAATTATTGCACAGTGAGAGGTAGGCGTACCCCGAATCCAGCACAAGGAGTTAACCGGCTCCCCGAGACATACCTGTGTAGGTGACACAGGTCTAGTTTCGGGGAGTTTCTGGTGCCTGGCACTATAAACCTTACAGGAGTGGAGAAGACATTAGGAAATGGATACTGGACTGGAAGACGGCTACCGTCTGATTATAGATATTGTGAACTTCAGTCGTTGGATTGCTAGGATTTGCAGGATAACGCATTCTACTTGGATACACACGGCTGGTCAACAGGAACGGAACATTCTAGACGGATTTTGGAGTTTTAGTAGACACAAGACATATAGGGGCGTCAACCGACGCCGGTGTCACAAGACTACTAATTCATAGCATTGCATTATTATTTCTGTGAATAGTCCAATTTATTGGATGTATGTACGACTCGGCAGTTCATACTACACTGGCCCGCATTACGGGGTCAGTCACAAGACAGAAAAGGGGCGTCAACCGACACCGGTGTCACAAGACTACTGATTCATAGGGTTTATGTGAATTGTCCAATTTATTGGACGTATGTACGACTCGGCAGTTCATACTACACTGGCCTGCATTTTGGGGTCAGTCACAAGACAGAAAAGCGGCATCAAGTGATGGCTATATTAACAATATTAAGACTTCCTGTTGAAGTTGAGGCTGGCAGTAATTAATTATAATAAGTGAATAAACTAATATAATTACTGATGCCATTATACATGGAATTAGTTATCAATAATGATTGCTGCTTTTAGTAAAGTGGTTACAGGTTAAAAGGACATCCCTGTTTTCCTCTGTTAAAAAGCTGCCATCATGTGTATGGAACTAGAATATATGATAACAGTAAATTGGTTAATTATGCAGTAAGAATAGCAGAGAATTACGACTATTACGGAATTAAAATTGAGCTTTTGCAAGGTCCATTAATTTCGGCAGGCTGATAAAAATGATGAGATTTCATCCAGGCGGATGACGAACAGACGACAACTAGATGGTCGCACAGCGAGCCAGCAGTCCTCCAAGGGAGCGAGGCCACTCAGAAGGTGCAAAAGACCAGGACAGGGCAAACTAAATGGCAGTTCGCCCCTCTTGGGGGGGGGGGGGGGGGGCATCCCTTTGCTCACGAGGCAGCTGTCACATTTGGGCATCAACAAGGTTGCTCAACGGAGGGTAGCTAGAGCCTGGAGAACAGGCACTGTAAAACTATATGCGCATTACATTATAAGTGGTTATTTTTCTGTTCACTTGCAAAATTTGACTGTTTACACCCTCGATTGCACAAATGCTTAGATTCCTACGTTCGTTAGAAGATGAGGGTGGGATTTTGGGGATATTTATGCAGCCCGTTCGGCCCTGTCTGTAGTAGTTCCTAGAATTGATGACCAAACTTTAGGAAAGCACTATCTGATACACTGGTTTCTCAAATCAGTATTTAAGAGAATTCCCATTAAGCCAAATATTCGAGATTTTGGGACATCTCTTTAATTAAATTTCAAGTCTTGGCCTGACAATAAGCATTTAAATGTCAGAGATCTATGGTTTAAACTAATTTGAGACTGGGCACAGCAACATGATGTATAGCTAACAGTAGCACATATTCCAGGCAGTCAAAATACTTTGGCTGACAGAAAAAGTTGACATTCCCATGATCATCTAGAATGGTCGTGAAGTCACAGTATTTTCAATTACATTTGTGATAAATGGGGCAAGCCAGAAATTGACTTGTTTGCATCACGAAACAACAGAAAGTTACCCAAATATGTGTCTTGGCATCCAGAGCCAGAAGCCTGGTAAGTGGATGCATTTTCTCTGATTTGGAATAATAAATTTGATTACATATTCCCACCATTCAGCATTATCAGCAGAGTGGCCAGGAAGATCAGAATGGATCACTCACACGCAGTACTGATAGTACCAGAGTGGGATACACAACCATGGCTAGCAGCAGTGACATTAGGAGCGAAAGGCAGGCTCAGGTTTCCACGAGGAAAGGACAATCTACAACATCAAGGTCCGCTAACAACCCATGGAGTCGTGTCAACGACACCCCTTTTGGCATTCCTTTTCTAAAGAAATATTTGGAAAAATATGGCTAGACAAAATTACACAAGAGAGACTCATTTCACACGCCTGGAGAAAAGTAACGGTGAATTTATATACAAGTTACTTAAAGAAATGGGGACTTCATTGTTTTCTTAAAGGAGTTAAGCAATTAAAACCTACAATAGCTCAGATTGTAAGATTTCTAAGAATGTTAGAAGACGAAGGCTTAGGATTTGGTGCCATTAATGCAGCAAGATATGCAATTTCAATCATCCTACCAAGGATAGATGGACAAACGGTTGGAAAGCACCAGGTTTATTAGGTCAGTGTATGAGAGAAACCCACCCAAACCCAAAAATAATAGGTTTTGGGATGTGTTAGTAGTGTTTAAGCTGTTCAAGCCATGGCCTAGTAATAAAGATTTATCAATCAAGGAACTAGGATTTAAGTTAGCAGTGCTGTTACTGCTAGTGACAGGACACAGAGGCCAGATAATTGTGGCATTGTCTCTGGACGGACTGGAGATAGACAACAAGGAGACAACATTCAATTTGGAGACATTACTAAAGTCGAATCGCACAGGGGACCTGTTTTCCACGGTGAATGTAAATAGTTTTCCAGAGGATCGACGTATTTGTGTAGTGTCAGCCATTAGGGCTTACATATCCAAGTCACGGGGAATACAGAATTCCAGACAGCTCGCAAGATGGACAATCATTGAGCTGAAAGAGGCAGGTGTTGATACTGGACGCTACGCATCCCACTCAATTCGGGGGGGCCATGGTCTCTAAAGCGAGACGGTTGGGAATCTCAGTGAAGAGAATCCTGGTGCACGCCGACTGGAAGACGGCTAGATCGTTTGCAAAACAATACAACAAACAGCTAGAAAAGTCAAGCGGCCTGGTGACTCGCCTACTCACCAACTAAAGACGGGTGAGAAACAACAAAATTCTATTTTGTACTGAAACATTTATGTTTAAAGATAAGTATAAAAAAGGATAAAAAAGGATATTACGTAAAGTTCTCCCTGGACTATGAGTAGCCAGAGGTGTAGTACCGAGGTAAAATAGTATAGTTATATGAATCTTACCTGGGTACAGATGATGGGTAACTGTTGTTTTCCCGAGGTACTAGCCTCGCATAGTCGTAGGCTAGGGCCCGCCCACCCTACCCTACCACAGCTATGACGTTGGCTGGTGCCAAAACGAAAACATATTAGTATCCATAGAATTTTGAGATGATTTTTTATCCTATTATGTATGTAAAAGATTGCTGGACCCGGATGTGCTTCCTTTTCTCCCTAGCCCATGACTATCTGAGGCTAATACCTTGGGAAAACAACAGTTATCCATCATCTGTACCCAGGTAAGATTTGTATAGCTATACTATATATATATATATATATATATATATATATATATATATATATATATATTTTACCTCGGTACAACGCCTCGGCTACTCGAGGCCGAGGGAGAAGGAAGCAACATCCGGGTTCAGCAATTAGCATATTCCGCTCATAACTGGAGGAACGTTACGAGCAGCTCAGCAGTTTTTCACACGGATTACTACTCTTTCTACTGTAAGTACCGGAACATAAACTGGCAAGATTGTTTATGAATACACATAGCACACGCTTATAGACTTGTTGTCTGTATCTTATTTGATAATAAGTAATATTCTCAAGCGTGTTGTTTAGCCGGTGCCGTAGATTGAGGCATCCATTTTGTTTTTGCCGCCCGTTGCCGAACGGAGAGACATGTTGACATGGGTCATTTCGTCGCTTAGGTAGAAATTGCCGCCCGTTGCCCAACGGAGAGACATGTTGGCTGGAGCCATTTCGTCGCTATGATAGTTTTTTCTGAGGCGTACCTCCGAGTATCATAATATTTTCTCCAACTTGTTGGTGTCGAAGCCACAGGTGGGAGAAGTCTATGGTACAGAGAGTGTGGGCGGGATCTACACTGGTCCCGCCCCGCGTTGGTTCGGCTCGCTTGCGACCGTCATACCTCCGATACTTTAGCTTACACACGCCTGGGTTAAAACTGGTGTAAATACAGTTTTATTACCCCTGAATGACCCTCCGGCCTCATACCACTGTTCCACTGGTTCAGTTTTACTTGAGTTGTGGTTTTAAAAACGCCTTTTGGTTGTTTTCAGAACCCTCAGGATGGCCGCGAAGCGGGGTGACAAGGGTGCACCACATACCCTCAGTGAAGGGGACGCGGCCTCGGGACGCCAGTCCGCCGCGTCACGTGATCGCTCCCCTGAACCGGGACCCTCGCAGCTGGTGGCGAATGAGCAGATGGTCAAGCTCATACGGGAGCAACTGCAACAGCTGCTCCCTACGCCCAAAACGTCAACAAAGGCAGATGCCTCCCCATCAGAACCATCGGAATGGGAGGATCTGTCGGACCAACCAACTACCGACTCGGAGGTGGCCTTGGGGCGCAAACGAAAACACCCCAAAAAGTACTCGTCTGGCGGAGATGAGTACTATAAGGCCAGGAACAAGGTCCAGAAGGTCAGAAGGACAAAGAAAAAGTCCAAATCAAAGAAGAAGAAGTCAAAGTCTTCTTCCTCTGACTCCTCCGATCATTCGACTACCACGCAGTCCGAATCGGATGACCCACATCCCGGTACCTTTGCGAACATCACCGTTAAGGTCGCAAAGAAGATCAGGACGGTCAGAAAGCGGCGCATCAACACCTGCACGCTTTTGAGGAAGAATGTCAAAGGACATTTTGACACCTTCAAGCCCGCGGAGACTCTAACAAAGCTCGCGGAAGAATACACGGGCATCAAAGGGATCCCCGAGGCAACCATCAAAGAGATGGACGACGATGTGACCATGAGCGAAGACAGGAAAAAGTTTGAAACCTGTCTCCATACCGTCCATAAAGGTGTACTGGTGGCACTCGCGGCAATCATGCCGGTAGCCAACAGGATGATGACCGGAAACAAGTTCACTACGGTCACTAAAGACATGAACGCGGCGATCGCGTCGTTAACAGCCACGAGTAACTTCTCGTCGTACAGGCGTTTCGAAAATGTCTTCAGGTCGGTTACTACCGATGCTGGCAAGCAGGTTGCCCGCTCCAAGAAGGTCGTCGACAACGACGGAAAAGAATACACTTTTTTCCTGGCGCCTAAACCCATCAAAGGCAAACCGCTGGACCATTCCAAAATGTTTGGAGGACAGCTACAGTACCTGTTCAAACAGGTAGAAACACAGGCGAAACAATCCAAACACCTAGACGGCAAGAAGGATTCCAATGTGGCTAAGTTCAAGAAATCCAGATCGGATTTTCGAGGGCGGCGGACCGGCCAATCGAACAACCGCTTCGGCAGCCGGAACTACGGCTACCAATTGAGGGGACGCGGCCAGAGGAACCAGTACGGCTGGAACGACGGCAACCGCCCCTTCAGGAGAGACAATCCTCCCCAGAAGCAGTTCCCCAAACCGGCCAACAAATAGAGCCTCAAAAGCAACCCAGTGTAAGCCCCTTTTGTGCAGGCAATGTATCTAATCACATTATGGACTGGGAACAACTGACTCATGATCAGTCAGTTCTCGATATTGTTAGAGGGGTTTTCATTCCTTTCATAGAAACCCCTTTACAACATAAAGTCCCTTTCCCATACCGCTTAACTCAACATGAGGAATTGGCATTAGACATAGAAGTAAATAAATTTCAATCCAAAGGTATCATTACTACCGTTCAACATACGGAAGGAGAATATATCTCAAATATCTTCTCACGGCCCAAACCTAATGGCGACATTAGAATGATCCTTGACTTAACTATTCTAAATAAATTAGTCGAATATAAGCACTTCAAAATGTTTTCGTTAGAAACAGCCCGTGACCTAGTAATGCAGGGCTCGTGGCTCGCAAGCGTAGACCTCAAAGACGCTTACTATACTATACCGATCTATGAGTCGCATAGAAAATTTCTTAGATTTATGTGGCAAGGCCAATTGTACCAATTTACATGCTTGCCAAATGGCCTAGCCTGTGCTCCACGTTTATTTACAAAGTTACTTAAACCCGTATTTGCTGAAATGGCCAAGAAAGGCCATGTCATGTTTCCATATATTGATGACTCATTTATTGTAGCACGCACAAGGGAAGATTGCCTTTTAGCCATAAAGGACTTATGTGATACCTTAACCCACTTAGGGTTTTTCATTCACGACACCAAATCGGTTCTACAACCAACATCCCTATTAAAATTCTTAGGTTTCTTTATTAATACAAGAGAAATGACAATCTCCCTAACATCAGACAAAATTGAAAAATTTAGTGCTACAGCCTCAGACCTTTTAAACATAAAACGACCAAAAATAAGGCAAGTGGCTGTGCTCATTGGTCTAATGGTGGCTTATGCACCAGCCGTATTATACGGGAAAGCACATATTAAATCCCTCGAAATAGATAAAAATATCGCCCTAACCAAAGCTAAGGGAAATTTCGAATGCCAAATGACCATTTCCAAAGCAGGACATGATAACATCCAATGGTGGATGAAACATTTAATTAATTCCCATAATCCCATCCGCATGGATGAGCCCAACACAACAGTTACAACTGATGCGTCACTAGAAGGGTGGGGTGCCCACAGAGGAAATGAAGCTACTGGGGGCCGCTGGTTAGATAATGAAATAGATGACCACATAAACGTCCTAGAATTGAGAGCCATCTATCTAGGACTTACGAGCTTAGTAAAAATAGATAAACTTACCATCCAAGTTTTAACTGATAATACTACCGCAATGGCCTACATCCGTAATATGGGTGGGACAAAGTCCTCAGCTTGCAACGATATAGCAAAACTCATTTGGGATTGGGCAGAAAAACAACATGTTTGGATTACAGTAGCTCACATCCCAGGTAAACTAAATACACTGGCCGACAATAAAAGCCGCCATTTCCATGACCATTTAGAATGGTCTCTCAGCCCCGACATATTTCTAGCCATTTGTCAGGAATGGGGCTTGCCAGACATAGACCTTTTTGCCTCACGTAAAAACAAAAAACTTGATAAATATGTATCCTGGCACCCAGAACCACATGCTTGGCGAGTGGATGCTTTTTCCCTCACTTGGAATAACGCATTTTATTATATTTTTCCCCCATTCAGCCTGGTCAGCAGAGTAGCCAGAAAGATCAGGCTAGACAAAACCCATGCGGTATTGATAGTACCAGACTGGAACACTCAGCCGTGGCGAGCCATAGTCGAATGGGAAGCCAAGAAGGTTTTAAAATTCCCAAGAGGGCAGGTAAACCTACAACATCAAGGAAAAGTGACGACACAAGGGGACGTGTCAACAACCCCCCTACTGGCATTCCTTTTCTAAGGGCGTATTTACAAAAATACGGACTAGATAAAATCACCCAAGAAAGGTTAATTTCGGATGCCTGGAGACCAGGAACTGTAAAAATGTATACTACTTACCTTAGGAAATGGGGAGTACATTGTTTAATACATAAAGTTAAACCGATGGCCCCCACGATCGCTCAAGTAGGCCGCTTCCTCCGCATGTTGGAAGATGATGGACTTGGTTATGGGGCTATAAATGCGGCGCGCTGCGCACTCTCCATAATTGTGCCAAGAATCGAAGGACAAACCATTGGCAAACATGAAGTAATTCATTGGATCATGAGAGGAATCTATGAAAGAAACCCCCCAAAGCCGAAATATAGTCGGTTTTGGGATGTTTCTACGGTGTTTAAACTTTTCCAATCCTGGCCGGAGAATAAATTGCTCACGGTCCAACGGTTAGGCTATAAATTAGCAGTACTATTATTACTAGTTACAGGACATAGAGGACAAACAATTGTAGCCCTCTCTTTGCAAGGCCTCGACATTGACAAAAAAGAGGCCACGTTTGACTTAAACGTTCTGTTAAAGTCTAACAGGACAGGAGATCCACTCTCCTCTATTCATTTAGATAGCTTTCCACAGGATAAGAAACTTTGTGTAGTTTCAGCCATTAGAACATACATATCCAAGACAAAGGGAATACGGAATTCCAAACAACTCTTAGTGAGCTTTATCAAGCCACATAAAGCCATCTCACGTGACACACTAGCCAGATGGACTGTTATTATACTCAAGTTGGCTGGCATTGACACGGAACGTTATGCTTCGCATTCCACAAGGGGTGCTATGGTGTCCAAAGCGAGAAAATTAGGAATCTCGGTTCGAAGAATCCTAACACACGCCGGCTGGAAGACGGCCAAGTCGTTTGCTAAACATTACAACAAACGACTAGAGAAACCAAGCGGGGTGGCAACCCGCCTACTCACCAACTAACAAGAACTGGTGAGATGTACAAACTTTTGTTTTACTACTGATACAAATACATGTTCATCAGATAATTGGGGATAAAAATGAGGCTACGTGAAGGTCTCCCTCGGCCTCGAGTAGCCGAGGCGTTGTACCGAGGTAAAATAGTATAGTTATACGAATCTTACCTGGGTACAGATGATGGATAACTCTTGTTTTCCCGAGGTACAAGCCTCGGGTAATCGTGGACTAGGGCCCACCCGCCACACCCTGCCACGATTATCACGTTCGCTTGTGCCAAAACGAAAACATCAGATTTCCATCATTTTAAGCTCATTTTTATCCTGAATAATTAGGTGAAGATTGCTGAACCCGGATGTTGCTTCCTTCTCCCTAGTCCACGATTACCCGAGGCTTGTACCTCGGGAAAACAAGAGTTATCCATCATCTGTACCCAGGTAAGATTCGTATAACTATACTATATATATTATATATACATAGGGTGTGTTTGATTGCTCTGACACCGGTGGGGATGTAGGAAGTGTCAACCAGCTTTGATACTCCTGTTTTTATGACAATATTTACACCCACAACCACACCCACACCTACCCATCACCCCGCAGGCCATACCACATTTATATAATGGATACAAACATTCTCTCCTTTCTCTTCATGCAAGTAACTGGAACACGCACCATATTTCTCCAAGTAATCGAGAAGTCAAGGGAATGGGTTCAATCTCTGTCTGAGTGAGGTACAGCTAGAGAATCCGATGGTTATGAGTTCCTGCCATTCTTTAAATATATTAGGTTGGTCATTATAATCTACCTTACTTTAGTTTGAAGTAACTTTTATTATGAAAGGCTAACTTCGGAGATATTTGAAGTGAAAGAATGGATGGCCGAATGTGTTGAGTGTTCGCTTCCCATGTGGCAGGTCGTGGGATTGAAACCCATGGAGTTCAAATCTGGCTGAGTCAAACTAATGACTTAAAAGGTGATACTTGTCACTACATACTACAGTAAAACCTGTCTAAATCGACCGACCATGGGACCGATTTAAGTGGTCCATTTAGGGAGGTGGTCGGTTTAGAGAGTTAGAATATCCTTACAATGGTATTGGGACCCAAATAAAGCGATCGATATAGGGGAGTGGTCGATATGTGGAGGGGTTGGTATAGAGAGGTTTTACTGTATATATAAACAAAATTAATTTTGGTATTTAGGTTAACATTTGGCCACCATAGGCTCCATTAAATTGACTTTGTATTTTACCTTCTATGCAGCAAGGAATAAGTTGCATATTCCGATGCTTTTAAGTTTCTGTTATTTTCTGAGATAAATTAGGTTGATTGTTATAATCTACGTTATTTTAGCTTGAAGTAACTTTTTGTTTTAGTGGCTAACTTTTGAGATATTTGATGTGCAACCATGCAAAATTAATTTTGGCAAGCATGCGAAAACTCGGACACCATAGGCTGCTGTAGTGGCAGGTTCTATTAAATTGGCCTCAGTATTATATTGTGTGGCACAAATGTTTAATAAGTGCACCGGTATCTAAGGTAGATATGTAGAATACAATCTAGATCATTGTTTTCGGTTTGAACATTTGATGTTTTCATCGGACTAAGCAGCTTTAATAAGTGCACTAATATCTAAGTTTTAAATTGGATATGTAGAATTAAATTTGGGTAATTGTTTTAATTGAGAAAACGTTGATGCTTTCATTCGACTATGCAGCTTTAAATTGAACTGATGTCGGGATAATATGTCTGTGTGCTATCGTAGCCTGGTGCCGGGTTGCACGGTGTCTCACTGGGACCACTATACAGTGCTTCCTGTGCTAGTGGCATAGAAGGTCCCAGGTTCAATCCTAACAGGGACATTAACCTGTTTCTATAACTTGAACCACTATGTGGCAGCACCATAAGTACTACAGTTATTGACTAGTGTTACTTCGATCCACCAGGTGACAGCACCTTGCAATGTGTAGCCCTTGACAGACACTAACTCCTGCATTACCAATAGTTCCCCGTGGTTTCCCATCAAAATATACTGGATTTTTTTTTAATGGAAAAAGATAGTCTTTATTGTATCTATTTGTAACATCTTTGATACAAGTTATGGAAAAACGTTCATAAGTATCCATATTATACATCAATGTTTCAAGGACGAGACGGGATGGCCGAATGAGTTGCGCATTGCTCTCTCATTTTGGTAGATCATGGAATTCGAACCCATGGGTTCAAACCCTGGTTGAGTCAAACCAATGACTTGACAAATTTATACTTGTCGCTTCCTAGCCAGGCGCTCGGCATTGTTAGGATATGCCAAGGACTTGTAGGCTCAGTGTCAGGATAATGTGACTGAGTAAACTATCCGGTCATGGTGCTGGTGGCTTGGTCTCACAGTGGGGAGGGCAGTACTATAAATCACCATGAGTGCGCACTGTCACAAATCGGTACCCGTCCTGAAGTGACCTTAGATGTTGCCAGGACGTAAAACTCCAACAACCAACCAACCAATGTTTCAATTTCCGCCCTCTCAGTGCCAGACAATGCATTTCCAAAATGGCGGGTAAAGCCTGGCCACATTAATTAGTAAGCCCAGGTCGGGAATGAGACTAATTTTAACATAAATTAGCAACTACCAAAAAAAGAAGTCAACTGAGGAGCCATCTAGTGATGTTCACATGAACTCTATGCTGCAACATAAATATCTATCCATAACCAGGTATGTTCCCAAGGTGGCCATTCATGTAGAGTGTGTCTATATTATATAGCCAGGGGCGTGTCCTTAGATATTAACTTTTCAGAGTACAACGCCTCAGGTGATATATGTGGCCTTTATTGTTAAAGCTACCGAACTAGATTGGTAATAGTGGAATTTTAACTAGTTCATCAAGGCCTCCGAAATGCACTCATTAGGCATCCCTTTTAATTGCTACCCCGGCCCTTTCTCCGCCTCTGTCCTCCCCCCCCCCCCCCCCCTCCTCCCCCCCCCCCCCCCTTCTCTGCTGGTAAACCTCATGATAACTAAATCCATGAAATGGCATTTATAGTGACGCTAATAAATATGGGAACAATTTGGATGTTTTACAATTTTTGATTAGCAACAATTAGTTCGATTTGGTGGAGATTAATTGGTAGTTGCTCATTTTGTCTAACCGTTGACCAGTTCTATCGTCAGATATGGTTAATGATTCTTACGTGGTGCATTTGACCATTTACATGGTAACCTGTGTGAGTTGTTGTATCGTGAGTCGAGACGTGAACCCAAAGTATTCACTGCCTGTTCTGTGCAGTTCCCCGCAACCTACTTGGTCACCCGTCCTGATATGAACTTAGATGTTGCCAGGACGTAAAACTCCAACAAGAAACCTACCTGGTCGCTTACACCAGTGTACATTGGATTTCAAGCTAATGCCAGTCCGATATCACTTTTTAAAATAGTTTTTTCCACTGTTTATCTATTGCAAGTATTACAGCTGAAAACATCTTGCCCTAAACACTTACCTAGATTTGATCCTACTGATCCAGCTTTGGTACTGGTCCATTTATTAGGGTTGCATAATACGATAGTATTTAGGTTTTTGTGTTTTTTTGTGTTTTTCTTTTTTTTAAATATAATTAAATTAAGTTGATCATTTTAATCTACCTTTCTTTTGCCTCCAAATGGGCCAACACTATAAAGTCGCCATGAGTGTGCACTGTCACAAGTCGGTACCCATCCTGATATGACCTTAGATGTTGCCAGGATTGATAATAAATATGGGGTTTGAGTCCCTAGGGCCGTAGAAAAGCACATAGACCTAGGCCCCGCCTTAGTTTCTGATAAACAATTCAAATCTCTACATCGGATAAAAACCTGTTGATGTCATCAAATTCACCTTTGATGCCTCACTATTATATAGAATGTTGGATAATGTGATACTGTGACTGAATCAGATATTGTAGTAGGCTGCCCTCACGCCCCACTCCCCCGGCAAGAGATCCACATGGGCAGGTAGGCGTGGGTACGGTTGTTGGGGTCTAGGTAGTCCAATGAGTAAGGACGATCAACCTGGACTCGAATGGCAGACATCTGGGTTCGAGCCCTGTGCTAGGCATGAAGTTCATGTTTGTTGCAACCCCCCCCCCCCCCCATCCCTCTTCAATATCACTGGTGTCACGACCAGTATCCTGTAATCCTATGTGCTGTGTGGTTGGAAAACCAGGGCTGCGTATCTATATGTAAGTGCATTGCCTTAAGAAGTGCATTGACGTAAGCATTAAAAAAGTTGTGGACATAAATCATTTGAAAGATTTACAAGGTGAGGAGTGTAATGAGGTGCACTGACCACATAGGCAAGGAAACCACTTGAGTAGGTCGATTGCATCAGGGCGCCTATATAGTCTAATGGTTTGGACGCTCGCCCTGAGTTCGAGTCCCGCTGTAGGCATGATGTTTCTGTATATTGTAGGCATGATGTTCCTGTATATTCCTGTATGACACCATGCAATAACAAAGCACATCGTGTTAAATTGAAAATCAAAGTTGCTGGTTCAACAGATAAATTGCTACCCAAATTGAGCAGTTGCTGATCAGATTCCAAATTGAGGATCAGTTGTTGCTAATCTAAATTTACAGAACAAAAATGTTCCATGATATTATAATGTTGTGGAGGAGGGGAGTGATATCTGTGTACTTGTGGCTGTGTACCCGACGAGATGGCCTAATGGGTGCCTTCTTTGTGTGCCGGAGGCCGTGGATGGGTGCAATCCCCGGCTGAGTCAAAACTGGTATGTGTCACTGCCTTGCCTGACACTCAGCATTATCAGGACATATTAGGGCAAGGACTGGTTGGCTCAGTGTTGGGATATTATGGCTGAGTGGGATATGCTGATGCTGAGCATTCTTTCGTTGCCTTGCAGGGTCGACCTGCCAGCTGACCAGGTGTCGAAAATCACAGTGGGACGGCTGCACTTCAGTGAGACGACATCCAACAACATGCGCAAGAAGGGCAAGCCGAACCCAGACCAGCGCTACTTCATGCTCGTGGTGGCACTGCACGCGCACTGTGGTGAGAACACTGTCCTCGTCGCTGCGCATGTCTCCGAGAAGATCATCGTCAGGGTAAGGCAGCCGAATCTTTCTTTCGATCCCTCTGTTTCACGTCTTTGTTCTTCTTTTTCTTGTTCTTCTCTTTCTTCTCTTTCTTGTGCTTGTTCTTCTATTTCTTGTTCTTCTTTTTCGTCTTGTTCTTCTACTTCTTCTCCTTTTTTCCCCCTTCTTCTTCAGTTCCCCCGCCCAGATAAACAAAGTTCAATATTAATATCTATGTGAAGCCCAGGACACATTCTCTCGAGCGATTGCAATGCAGTATCTGTTTGAAGAATGATCATTGCAATGTAGAAGGATAAGTGTCTCTGTTGATAAACATTGCAATGCAGTAGTATAAGCCTCCAAGTGATGATAACCATTGTAATGCAGTAGGGTAAGTCAAATTGAGCATCAATCTTGTTGCCCTTCGCTACATTATCTCCTTTTTGCAGGCATCAAACCCAGGCCAGTTTGACAGTGACGTGGACGTGTTGTGGAATAAGGGCCAAACCCCGGACTCGGTGTTCCACATGGGCCGGGTTGGCATCAACACGGACCGGCCAGACGAGGCTCTCACCGTTCATGGCAACATGCGCATCACTGGACACATTGTGCAGCCGTCCGACAAGCGGGCCAAGACGGACATACAGATAGTGAGTGCCGACATTTGTCTCTGCACATTGCGCGCAGCTATAGTCATTTTGGTGGGGTTTTATGTGGGTTTTTGTTGTTGTTGGTACATTAGTTGATTAAGCAGGGCAAATTCCAATTGCGGACAATTGATCTTCCTCATTCCACTGCTTCTTGCCCTATTCTAGTAATGCCAAATGAAAGGCTAGGTAGCGGCAATTATTAATTTTCAAGTCATTGGTTTGACTCAACCACAGTTCGAACCATTCACCATTAACTATGCCTGCAAGTTTGATGTTTCTCCAAGGCAAAGCCTCAATTAATTGATTAATGAATGCACTAGTATCTAAGTCGTATTTGAAGGATCAAATCTGGATTAATGTTTTGGTTTTGAAAATATGTTTTCATCGGCTCATGCTGAATTAATTGATCACTTGTTTAGTAACTACCAACTGTCCTCCCTCAGATGGACACTGCAGAGCAGCTGGAGACGGTGAAAGGGCTGAAAGTATACAAGTACCGCTACAACTCAGACTTTGCGGAGCATGCTGGGTTGTCAGAAGATGAACTAGAGGACACTGGCGTCCTTGCACAGGAGGTGAAAGAGGTTCTTCCAGATGCCGTCCGCGACACCGGGGACATCATCCTCCCTAGTGGTCAGCGCATCGAGAACTTCCTTGTTGTGAACAAGGTATGTAACTATTGGTGCAGCTTGTTTTGATACTTCAAAAGCATGTAAATATTTCAGGCTTTTGTTTTGATAGTTTTTTTTAATGAAGCTAATTTTAATTAGGTGGATATAAGTAACAGAAGCGCCCAATATATTACCATGGTGATTACGTTGTTATTATCATCTACAAAACTTCCTTGTGTATATCAGCACTGGCTCCAACTGCCTTCTTGGTTCCATGTAACTAATGGCACCTCTGTAGCCACCACCCACGAAACCTGAATTGGTTTTGCACAGCTTCAAATAATCATTGTCACCAATTAAAGTTTCATAATTTGATGGTTTTAAGTTTATGCCATTATTGTTTTAGATAAATAAATTAGGTTGGTTGTTATAAACTACTTTAGTTTAATTTGAAGTAACTTCTATTTTTAAAGGGTTAGGTTTGGATATATTTGAAGTGAAAACATGCTGAATTAATATTGGTACGCACACTGAAATGCTGGACTTCATACGGCTTCAGCCAGCACTGACAAGTTCTAGGAAGTTAACTTGGTGTCCCTTCTATGCAGGAATAAATGTTTAACGAAGGTTTAGGTATCTAAGTAGGACATGTAGGATCAAATCTAAGTAAGCATTTTGGTTTAGAAAAATTGTTGCTTTCAACCAGTGGTCCACAACTGGTTCATCAAAGGCTGTGGTATGTGCTGTCCTGTCTGTGGGAAAGTTCATATAAGAGACACGTTACTGCTTATTGGAAAGAGTAGCCTGTGGTGTGGTGGCAGCAGGTTTCCTCCAAAGAAATGTCAGAATGACCATATGTTTGACGTCTAATAGCCGATGATAAAAATCAATGTGCTCTAGAGGCGTCGTTAAATAAAACAAGCTTTACTTTTCTCTCAGGACCGAATCTATATGGAGAATGTGGGCGCAGTGAAGGAGCTCTGCAAGCTCACCGACAATCTCGAGAACCGCATCGACGAACTGGAGCAGATGAATAAGAAGCTTTCCAAGCTGAAGCGCTTCGACTCAATCAAGTCGAATGGCTCCACCAAGTCTGTCTCCAGTTGCAGCACTATGAGGTACAACCTTTCCCTCCAGTTCTTTTTGGGTTTGCCCGGGGTTCTGGAAAAGCTGGAAATTCAAAAATAAATTTCCAAGGCGCTCGAAATTACTTGGAAATCAAACATTTTGGTAGGGGGAAATTTTAATTGCAGCTAACAGAGCTGGTTGGCTCAGGGTAGAAATATAGCACTGGTTGTCACTGTGTTGAGGTGGCTGAGTGAGTTGAGTTCCCACTTCCAGTGTGATTCGAACCCCGGCCGAGTTACACCAATGACGTAACAATTTATATTTGTTGCTCGCTACCTGGCCTGGTGCCCAGCATTACTGGAATAGGACAAGAGCAGTGGAATGAGCAAGACACAATTGTCCGTGATTGACATTTCCCCCTCTCAATCAACGGCTGTAAAAAAAAAACACCAAAAATGTAACCAGGGATGAAAGATTTCTGCGATTTCAAGGGTTTCCACGATTTCTTTTTATATTCACTAATTAATGCTCACCAAGTGTCAAGTAATCGGGATGGCAACATCTGAGGTCATATCAGGACGGGTCCCGACTTGTGACAGTGCGCACTCATGGTGACTTTATAGGGCTGCCCCACTGAGAAATGAGGCTGGTAGCACCACGACCCAATATTCCACTCAGTCCCATTATCCTGACACTGAGCTAACCAGTCCTTGCCCTATCCTATTAATGCTGAGCGCCAGGCTAGGAAGCGACAAGTATCAATTTTGTACGTCATTGGTTTGACTCGACCGGGAATTGAACTCTCGATCTCCCACACGGGAAGCTGTGCTCTAATGATTCGGCTACCGCGTCTAGTCTGAATTTAGTCAGAGACCGCGAATATATATATATATATATATATATATAATGACAGTTCAACACAATATTGGTCCAGGGATTCATGTGGAGCCTAGCACAAGCAATCCTAATAATGATAGTAATGTCCTCAGATGTTGCTAAGACGTAAAACCCCCAATGAACCAATTCCTCTGCAGCAGTCGGGTGGGCTCCGTGATTGGCAACGGCATGGTGAAGAAGCCACCGTGTTCACACAAGCCACACCACCACCACCACACCCAGCACCAGGACAGCAAGAACAAGCGGTGCAGTGGGTCCGACGTGGTCGAGCCTAACATCTGCAGTAACCGCCTCATTCAGATCACCGTCACGGTGCTCGTACTCGTCATGGCCTTCTGGTGAGTCAATCTCTCTCAATCCTAGCAAATTTGTTGCCCCTTCCCACCCACCTTCCTTTTTTTTTTTTTTCAAATTTTTCCCCTCGCACCTTTTAAATTTGTTGATCAAGGATGTTAATTTAAATATTTTTGTAATAAATAGGTGATCATCCCCGCCCATGCCTGAAAAAATGTCCTCCTGATTAAATTTTTTTTTTGTTACCGTTAATAATGCGTCGGGCTAGCCCCAACTTTCATATCACTTTTTAAGTCATTGGTTTGACTCGGCCAGGGTTCAAACCCAGGAGTTCGAATCCCATAACCTACCAGAACGGGAGGCGAATGCTCAACTCATTTGGCCATCGCGTCTGGTTGGTTACGTATTACGTCTACATCATATATGCAGAAAAATGAAAATAAAAATGAAAAAACCTCCGGCCCGACCCTGATTTGTGTGAACAAAAAGGAAGCACGGGCACGGGGCTGTCATCCTCTGACGCTTCGTCGCTCATTTCCGCGTCGCTGCTGCCGCTACCAGCCGCTGCAGTTGGATCATATATCCGGCGCGCGCAGCACGCCCGCCCCGCACGCTGTGGCGCACCCATTCAGGGAGGAACCTTGTCGACGGAGACCGGTGTAGTGATGTTATCAGTCACTTCGCGTCGGCTGGTTAGCTCGGTGTCAGGATAATGTGACTGAGTGGGATATTGGGGCATGGTGCCGGCGGCCTGATTCCCCAGTGGGGAAGCACTATAAAAATGGCCATGAGTGCGTAATATCCGGCGCGTGCAGCACGCTCGCCCCGCACGATGTGGCGCACCCATTCAGGGGAGGAACCTTGTCGACGGAGACCGGTGTAGTGATGTTATCAGTCACTTCGCGTCGGCTGGTTAGCTCGGTGTCAGGATAATGTGACTGAGTGGGATATTGGGTCATGGTGCCAGTGGCCTGATTCCCCAGTGGGGCAGCACTATAAAATGGCCATGAGTGCATACTGTCACAAGTTGGTACCCGTCCTGATATGACCTTAGATGTTGCTAGGACATCAGACAACAGACAAAGAAACAAACTCGCGTCGGTTGTCGGGCGGTGTACGGCGGCTTCTCCAGGCCCATCTACCGACCCACTCGTTGGCGATGGTTGAATCAACATTTGCTATTGGGCTCCCAGGGTTCGCCAGATGACGCTCTCTGGTATGTAACCAGGCCCCTGGCTGCGGTAAGGTATGGTGCAGCAAAGTCATCCATCCGGCCAGGGCCACCGCCGGCCCAGCGGTGTCTCCGGTGTTGTTGTGCCACGCCCACCCAGCACTATATGTTGTTTATGTTGTGTATCCGTGCTGGTCATTTGAGGACACGGTGGTCGGGAGACGGCGGCCCTGGCGGGGACGACGGTAAAGGGGGGTGGGGGGGGGGAGCTGTCGGCGCCCGTGCCCGTGTCGCAGTTTCCCCCGTCCGCCAGTTTCCGCGTTACGCATCGCTTCTGCGCATGGGTCAAAATCGAACAGCATCGTCACTAACCTTATAAATTTAATATAATGTTTTTGCTAAAGATGTTTTCTATATGTGTACCAAGCCATTTGTTTCTAGGTGGTGTGGTTTTAGAGATATTTCACTTTTTCTGTATGAAGATTGCTCACGGCCATTGACAATGCATTTGAGTGTATGCGTACCGCGGAAACTGGCGGACGGCAGAAACTGCGACACTGGTCCAATGTTCAGTTGTATAGTACGCAGTGTGATACTCGCTGAGCTGCGTTGAATCCCGTGCCGATATGGTTTGTGTGTGGTGATCGGTGCGTATGTCGCAATATTGGTTCGATGCGGCCAGCATGACGCTGTCATCGTGCACCGGGTGCTGGCCGCATCCTAAAAATCCATCTTTTGTTAGTCTGACTGAGGGTTCTGCTTTCCCTCCTGGTGTTGCTTTTTGTTAATGCACATGTGTGTTCCTGATGGACATTTGCTCGTTTATATTTCATAGTGCATCATGAACATAAATGGCATTGTGTGTCCGGCTGCAGGCCGTGCGAGGTAGAGAATCCGCACCCCCCCCCCCCCCCCCACCCCCACCCCCCAGTTCCACTGTTGGCAGGGGTTGCCGTCGATGTCGGGGTTATACACCGGTTTGTAGTCATTATTCAGGCATGAGCATTTCCCGCCAATTGGCTGATTTCCGCCAATTAAATGCTTCCTGGGCTGTTCACGAGATATGTGTAAATCCGAGGAGAGAAAATTTGGGGGGGGGTATAAGACAATAAATTAAATAACTGAAACTATTAACTATGGTATAGGTGTATTATTTATATTATTGACTTATCATTTATGCAAGATTACAAGAAAAACACTTCTGTATTCTTAGAGTACTGGTCTATATGCCTACTCTTACCTTATGTCACAGGTGAAGAGTGAAATTTCTCCCTCCTAAGTGGCTACTAAATTGCACCAATTGTGTCCTACTTGTAAACAAATTTCTCCGTGGGATGGGGGGTGGCCCCCCTCCCTACACCTTCCCCGTCCCCCCCTACTCGGCCTTTGGCCGAGTTTTGAAGCATACGCCCACAATCAGCTAATTTGTTTTACTTCTCTGCTCATGTCTGATTATTGTGTCGCGTGTCAGTCGTGACCGTGGTGGCGGCTGTTGGATCCGTACGTCTGCCGGCAGCCGCCGCCGCAGTGCGGGCAGTCACGCGTTTCGCTTCAAGCCTGGTGCCCAGGGAGCACACATCCCTCTGGCCGTCTTTTGTCGCATAATGATCAGTCCATGCGTTGTGGAGTCTGCCATCGCTGATCATTGAGAAGACAGTCTCCGACCACTGCCGGGATGTGTGCCAGTCCCATACCGTCGCCATAGTTGCCAGTTGGTGCATGTGCTCGGAAATATTTGCGGCCCACCCTCAGGGTAGTTAGTGCCTTGTCTTTTGCCATGCGACACAGAACCGCAAAATACTCGGCCATGGACGCCTCCTCCATCAAGATTCATTTGTTCCTATTAGTATTACCACGTATGATGTAGCGGTGTGGAGCCAGTATGTTGGCACCACGCTTTCTACCAAATGCGGTGCCAGCAGCCGCCAGCAGCCGCCAGCAGCCGCCAGCAGCTCAGTAACTGCGTCTGTGCAATCCAGGTCTCCAACCCGGTGTCACGGTTTCAGTTCTCCGCCAGTTTCAGTTCTCCGCATCGCTTCTGCGCATGCGTCAAAATCGAACAGCATCGTCAAGGCATTGTCAATGGTCGTGAGCAATCTTCATACAGAAAAATTGAAATATCTCTAAAACCACACCACCTAGAAACAAATCGCTTGGTACACATATAGAAAACATGTTTACCAAAAAGATTATATTAAATTGATATGGTTAGGGTTCTGGATTTCTATTAATTTTGAATAATGTTTTGCACTGCGCGTACCGGCAAGCTCAAGGCATTGATCGTTATGGTGCCGCAGTCGCGGTGGCGGGTTACGGTAGCGGTGCGGCGAGGTAGAGCTCGTCCTTTTCCATTTCTTCGTGGAGGTTTCCATCGTAGTCATACGGGCGTTGAGGCCCTCCGAGATTTTCGCCATGTGTTCCAATATTTTTTGCTGAAAACTTACGAGGAGTGTTGCCGGGGGAGGTGCGGGCGCGGCCGGTCGGGGCGCCGAGGCGTTGGGTGCGGCGGGCGGGGCAACGGGGATGTCCGCGGAGCGCCCCAAGAGATCCGGTGACGGTGAGTCCGGTGGAGACGGCGGGAGAGGCGCGAGCCTGGGGCGCCCGCGGGTGCGCCTAGCCTGTGTGGGCGTAGGTACTGGAGAGTCTCCGCGACGTCTGTGAGTGCGGGCGGACGGCGTACTTGGGCGGTAAGGCAAACTTACGTAGACTAGCCGGCAGAGATTCGCACACCACGCGCTGGCCGGGTGCTTGAGCCGAACTGAGTTGCTCGGGGCGCGTCAGGAGTTTTTAGTTCTGGCATTCCCCGCCCGCGTTGCGTGCATCCACAGCGACGCTGGCGGGGGCGCCACAGTCGCGCGTCCTTAGAAACGTGAGTCGCTCCCGCGCCCCCGAATTACCATGTTGCTTTCAGCATGCACAATGCTAATACTGAAGCCGGCTAGATACTCCTTAATACATTGCAAACTGAACTTGCGGCTTAAAACACCGAACTGAGTAAAGTCATGTTGGTGTAACCGTGTGAGCACCAGTAGCGCTTACAAACCTAGGGATTCGGGTGCATCCCCACCCCACCCCCCAAAAAAACCCACCTTTGCTTTTACTTTTATTGCATCAAAATGGTGCATTTTGGTGATATTGATACACATGTCACTTATTTTTATTTCTGCGTTATGCAATCAATTTTTTTTTTTTTAGAGGGGGGAGAATGGTTTCCGGGCAACCAGGCAACCCTCCTAAATACATCACTGGAGGAGCTGTTATGTAAAGCACTGTGCATGTTATTTATTCATTTTGATCTTGATATGCACCTTTATATTATCTGAAAGTGATGTATTATGCTCAGGCATGTGATTTCTCCGGTTTTAAGCGGAATTCCGGCATTTTTCTGCCCGCCGAAACCGGAATTTCGTTTTCTTTTTAATTCTGTTTTTTTCCCTATCCCCCGAAACACCTCTGAATGACACTATTTGTATCCCTCTCACGACTTAAAGGGATGCTGTGTGTCCCCACGATAACCTACAAAAATGTTCAGGTTTTTTTTTCCTGCACCCAATCACAAGCCTGCATGCTGTACTATGCAGTCTACATTACTCACTTGTGTGAATAACCATGAATGCATGGCAGCCAGAAGACCAGTGACCTGACTCTGAAGACAGAAATGTTGCGAAGAAAATATTTAATTATCCTTCCCCACCCCCCCTCCTCAGCCCCCCCCCCCCCCAAAAGAATGTTGGGGGGTGAAAATTCAAAGTAGCTAATATTTGTCACTGCCATGATTCATTATGCCTACACAAGAGAGAAAAAAAAGATCAAATAACTCAAGTTGAGTGTTTGCAAACTAGACTAAGGCGATCAACTTATTATAATTATCTCAGAAAATGACAGAAACTAAAATCCATCGGACTGTGCAACTTTTTTTTTGTTTAAAGTTATTTTTATTGAATGTTTTAAAAACATTTTTGATGGTTTTCCCATTCAGCCTCGTGTCAATCACAACGTTGTACATCCTGGAAAAGCAGAGGCCTGCAGAGAACGCGCTCCTTGGGTAAGTACCGCGCTGCTGCGCTGTGGGTAACCAGGCGCCCTCTGGTGTCGTGTATGTGAAGGAGGAATGTTAGTGTCGGCCACCAGACGTCGCCCCGGTCAACATTTTGAATTCTGTTTTATCTCCACCCACCACCCTCCAACCCCCCACACCAGCACCCCAACACCCCACACCCAACACCCCAACACCCCACACCCCACATCCAACACCCCACACCCGGATGTTTTCTACCATGTGGCATGAGTAATGTTCACTTTAGTGCATTGGCCTTGCGTGATGTCTGTGTGCATTTATTTGCATTCGTCGACTCAGCATGTGAGTTGTGTTAACTGTTGGTTGTTGCGTAGATAAAAGATTCACCCGGTACTTGTAGTATACGGGTGAATACCAACCCTATATAAATACGGTCGAAAATATGGAACAACAAGTAGAATGCCTGGCACCAGTGTCAAATGGTTACTTATATCAACACAGAGTTGGTGAATGAGAGAGAATGCAAAAAGACAAGATGGCGGCCACAGAACGCCGTCGATTTCACTTTTAAATCTGATTAAACTAGATATTATATTATATTTTTCAACTCAAAGGTAGCGGGCTAATAATAAGACAGATGTAAAGAATAAATGTTGTTTCTTAGATTGTGAAATTAGGCTCTCAATTCTTTGACCCGCATTTTCGACAGCTTTTATATAGGGTTGGTTTGCACCCCTACTGCAGCAGTACGGGGTGAATCTTGTATCTAGTTGTTGCGATGCCATGATATCTGTGGAATGTTTTCCCCATCATCCTCCCCTCCCTCCCCCCCCCCCCACTCATCCTCAGCCAGCCTGCACACCTGGTTTTCTTACTGATCTCTCCCACACCCCGACCTCAGCCCTCTCCTGTTCCCCATACCTTGCTTGCATCGTGCGGGTCACTTCCAGACATGAAGCGCTCTTATGACATTATTAGACAGCAATGGTAGATGATAACACTGATGACGAGCATGACCATTATCAAAATGTTGGTGATAAACATGGTGAAAAGCATGATGATGATGATAAACATGATGAACGTGATGATGATAAACATGGTGGTGAACATGGTGGTGATCAACATGGTTCATTATGGTTGTGACGATGATGATAATGATGATGAACATGATCCCGATGATGAACATGATGCTGATGATAACATGATGATAATCATGGTGATAAGCATGATGATAATTATGATAAGCATTAGGATAAACTCGATGAACACGATGAACGTTATCAACCTGAAGATGAGCCATAAGTGCCAGGTTTTTAAATATTATGATGCTATGGTCACGTGACAAGAATTGTAAAACACTGCCAACTCTTCCCTCTCTGATGTGATATGAAATAAAGCAAGTCAAGTCTGAAAAAAGTGCAAGTTTTAGGTCACTTATCAAGCAACAGCAAAGACACCCAACAGCAAGTTCCTATTGGTTTCCATAGTTTATTTATTCCTTGTCTGTTCACTGATGTGGACATCGTCAGTTAAAATTAGTTTGATTGTTTATATACTAGCTATGCATAGCTGTATTTATAGCCCTATGCATAGCTGTATTTATAGCCCTATTTATATACCAGCTATATATAGCTGTATTTATAGCCCTATTTATAATACCATCTATATATAGCTGCATGTATAGACCTATTTATATACCAGCTATATATAGCTGTATTTATAGACCTATTCATATACAGCTATATAGAGCTATATTTATAGCCCATTTTATATACCTGCTATATATCTGTATTTATAGCCTTATTTAGATGCCAGCTATGTATAGCTGCATTTATACCCCTATTTACAAACCAGCTACATTTATGTACCTATTTATATACCAGGTATATATAGCTGTATTAATAGCCCTATTTATATACCAGCTATATATAGCTGTATGTATAGTCCTATTTATATACCAGTTATATATCGCTGCATGTATAGACCTATTTATATACCAGCTATATATATACCTGTATGTATAGACCTATTTATATACCAGCTATATATAGCTGTATCCGCCTGTTCAGTGATGTGAGACCAACGTCCAACCAACCAGTGACTGTTACTTGAGTAAGTTTGATTAATCCGTCTGTTCAGTGATGGGATGACAACAATAAAATAACCGGTAACTCTGAGTTTTATTAGTTTTATTTATTTCATGTCTGTTCGATGAGGGCACAGTTTGGCAATGTTAATCTGTCATGTTGATCTTCATGAATCATTTAACAGATGATATGAGGGCTTTTTTGTGTGTCTTAGGTTTGTGTGTGTGTGTGTCTTTCCCATTTGTTATGGCTCAATGAAGTTTATATAGGCCTCACCGGCAAACTGTATAACAAACACAATGAGCAGCACCGGTCGGTCAAAGCGCCGGCCTGTCAAGTTGCCTGTCTGCCCAACGTCACATGGTTCAGTGTGGCCCTGCCCCAGGTGACATAGTTGAATATAATCATTTCCCAGGTCAGGTAGGTCGGTGTGGCCCTGCCCTGATCATGTGGGTCAGTGTCTCCCTGTCTCAGTAATGTAGGTCAGTGTGACCCTGCTGATCATGTAGGTCAGCATTGCTCTGTCCTGGTAATGTAGGTCAGAGTGGCTCTGCCCCAGGAATGTGGGTCAGTGTGACTCTTTCCCAGTAATGTAGGTCAGTGTGGCCCTGTCCTGATCATGTGGCTCAGTGTGGCTCTTTCCTGGTAATGTAGGTCAGTGTGGCTCTGCCCCGGCAAAGTAGGTCAGTGTGGCCCTGCCCCGGTAATATAGGTCAAGGTGGCCCCACCCCAGTAATATAGGTCAATGTGGCCCGGCCCCTGATAATATAAGTCAGTGTGACCCTGTCCTTGGTAGTGTAGGCCAGTGTGGCCCTGCCATGGGTTACATGGTTCGGCGTGGTTCTGCGCCAGTCACGTGGGTGAGCGTGGCCTGGCCACGTGTTGCTCATCCCATTGTATTAACCCCCCCGGTGTTGTTCTGTGCATGACTTTCAGGTTCGGAGCGCCTACACCTCGTGATTCTGGCGCCAAGGGCGGCCCCAAAGAGCCTGCCCCACCCTCCACGTAAGTGTGGTGTGGTTAACACTGTACTACTAACACTGCGCAGCACCATCACGCTGTGTACTCTATAGCGCTGTTTCACTCAGTCTGCGGCAACCAGCAAAACAACTCAACTTCCGATTTCCCCCAGGAGGAGCGTCTCCTATATCATTGCCTTAAGCCCTCGCCGTCTATGCAATGAGGAGCTTTCGTTGCCATACCAGTTTGCATGACTCTGTCGTCAGATGGCGCACCATGCCGGTCCCGTTTAATGCTACATGTTGCGTGTTTCGCCATTTTCTCAGCTGTCACTGCTGCCGACCAAGTGTCACTACTACGATCTAATTCTGTTATTTAGAACCATGAATATTCGCTGGGAGGTTGAAATAATGTTATTTAGAAGCATAACTTACTCAATAGTGAAATTCTGGTCAAATTAAACCCAAAATCTGAGTGAAAGTACAGCAATAATGTCAATAACCCTGCTGATGCGGCCATGCCCTTAATAATAATATCACTTGGATTTTGGGTTTAATTTGACTGAATTTCACTTATTGAGTAAGTTAAGCTTCTAAATAACATTAATTCAACCCCCGAGTGAATATTCATGGTTCTAAATAACAGAATTAGATCGTAGCAGTGAATAGATTTGACATTGTGCTTTTTGTTTTATTTACATCTGCAATAATGGCGTCGGTGCAGCGGCGGCCTTAATATCGCTCGGATTTTGGGTTTAATTGAGCCAAATTTCATTTATTGAGTAAGTTATGCTCTTAAATAACATTATTTCAACTCTCGAGTGAATATTCATGGTTCTAAATAACAGAATTCGATCGTAGCAGTGAATAGATTTGTGTTTTTTGTTTTATTTACACACACTAGATAGTAGAGGAACTGCTTCTATCCAACCATTGGATCGGGAAAGGGTGCTGCCACCAAGCTCATAGCGAGAGAAATGGCTCATGAAAGCTTCCCATTGGGAATGGTTTTTTTTTGGGGGGGGGGGGGAGGTAAAACAGTTTATTCATCAGAACATACATTTTTTCAGCGCCAAGGCACTGGTCTTCCAGCCGTTTACATTATATTGTAAATAGGTAGTTCAGCGGGTACTTAGGTAGGGCATATTAGTAGATTATCAAGGAGGTTAGTTGTTTGGTAAATGATGTTGACAGCTGTTTGAAGCTTATTGATCCTCCATGTAGTACCAGCGTTAATTGTGAATTTTGATTCTTTCATATTTTCATTTAGGTTGGTTTAGTATTATTAACACATCTGTTAGGTATGCACATTTTGTGTTGTATAATTTTAATGTGCCAATGAAGGGGTCTTTGCCTGGTTTAGTTCCATGAGTCATTGGTAACACTAACACTAACAGGATATGATCCCCCCCCCCCGATATCCCCGAGGTTTTCCTATGATTTCAGGATGTTTCGGTTAAAAATGAGAACATTAAAACATCTATGAGATATATGAGGGGAAAGGTATTCCAGAAATCAAATGGGAGAAAAAAATGTTCGAGATTTTGTTATGGCAACACTTTTGATTATTTTGTTTTCATAAGGAAATCTGGTTACAAAATTAAGAATTGATCTTACTGACAGGTCTCAGTAATTGACCACTTTCCGGCCAACATGCTCATGTTTTTAATATTTTTTCATTTACAATATTAAGCCAGCCTATATGATAATAAAGATAAATTAAATATTTGAAGCCAAGGAAAACATGATAAACATCGAAAAGGTCTCAATAATCCATGGGAACGTTTCAGATTATATATGAATGACTAAAAAATGTTGTGGTATGATCGTATACTATCATTGTACTTCACGGAGTTTAAGAGTATATATATATTGTGTCATTACATTATTATGTCAGTTTCGTTTTTGCATTGTATCAATTACATAACCATATGAGGTAATCAATTCCTCGTTACCTTAGTAATAGTAGCGTCGGTAACCATGCGGACATGTTTATACATCCTGATGTATGTTAATGAGTTTGAAAGGGACTGAGTGGTAATTAATGGAGAGGCGAACATCTTTCAGATCGCCAAGATTTCTTTACCTAACAAACTCAACTAGCTGGCCTTCTAGTCCCTCATTCACCACCAGCACCAACACCACCACCACCACTACGGCGGCACCCACTCAAACAGTGCAAGAGTAAGTTCAACTGTCTGCACACTGCTAATATGTGTAACAGGTTGGGATTTGGTGATTAAGAAATAAACACAAATATATATTTCTTAATTATAAAATTCTTTAAATGAAAAATAAGATATATATACATATATTATGTATGGTGTATATGTACATATATAAGCACACGGGGGGCGGGGGGAACAGCCCACACAAGACAATGTTGTGTGATGTTTAATTCCGCATTGACAATGCGTCCTATTCATAACATAATAGGGATATACATGTATGCTTTAAGTCATCACCAATCATGGCTCTGCTGTATTGACAGCACCACACACCTGGTTCTGCTGTATTGACAGTAGCCACTGATGACATGCCTGCTGTCTGTATTGAGCACAGTGGTATGACATGCACATGCGGTCTGCTGTATTGACAGTACCACAGACATGGCTCTGCTGTATTGACAGTACCACATACATGGTTCTGCTGTATTGACAGTACCACAGACATGGCTCTGCTGTATTGACAGTACCACAGACATGGCTCTGCTGTATTGACAGCACCACAGACCTGGTTCTGCTGTATTGACAATAGCACAGATTTGGTTCTGTTGTATTGACAGTAGCACATGCCTGGTTCAGCTCTATTTACAGTAGCACATACTTGGCAGTGTTATATTGGCAATTGCACAGATCTGACAGTATATTTTGGCAATAGCACTAGCACACATGTGACAGTATTGTATGGACAGTAGCAGACTTGTAGTGATGTGGGATATTTGGTGATGGTACTGACAGCCTGGTTTCCCAGTGGGGCAGCACTATGAAGTCGCCATGAGTGTGCAGTGTCACAAGTCGGAATCCGTCCTGATGACCTTAGATGTTACCAGGATATAAAATTCCAACAAACAAACCTATTATTTATCTATGTATTAACGTTGTGCACTGCCATCACAGAAACATTACAACTGTCACATAGAGCGCTGCGGTGGCTATTACACAATAGGAATAAAAGTCACCCCCTGCTCATACAAGACTTTGTAGCCAGTGGTAGACTCTTCCCTCATTTTAATATCTCAATAAAAGAATTATTAATGTTTTGTAAGTAGATCGGACACTAATGCTGGAGTTGTGACATTATTGGTGAAGACGTAGTCTGTGTATAGTATACATGGTGATGGAATATATAGGCCTAAATGGGGACGGTGGAGCCACCGGTACAGTGTTGGTCTTACGGAGTATAACAAATAATAATAATAATTCGCCCTTACGTATCTTTATACTCGCATAATTCGTTATACATCACATATATGTAAGGTAGTTAACCTTATGTTTGTATATATATGGAACTGTTTTATTTTAAAGAGAAATGATGAAGACCACGTGTCTAACATGTAATATTCGTGTTGTATATACATAATTTGGTATGAGATCTAATATTTATGCGACATGTTTAAAAAAAATGGCGGGGACCAACCACTAAGAAGAAATGTGGAATTGTGTACTTAAACCATTGAATAGGTAAATATCTTATATTGGTGTAATCTAAGCAAACCCACCCGTTGTTTGCAGGGATGAAATACCTGCGTTTTCACTGACTTATATGATTCTTGATAGTCTAAACATCTTGATAATTTGCTTTCTGTGAAAAAAAGTGGCCTGTCCCTCACAGGCTTAGCAGAGACAGAGGACTCACTGAACAGTCATCATAAGTGAGATTAAGGCTTTTATTTTGTATTAATTATTAATTTTTGTCGGAGGCTCCTTTCATCCCTGTGTCTGTTAGGTTTAATGTTGAGTTAATGTGGTCACCCCCGTGCTATATGATAGGTTCCCCGTGTCGACTCAGCTATCTGCGGACCCGGCCCAAGCCTCAGCCCTACTCCCATCCCGACCCTCAGCTCCGGCCCCGACTCAGGCCCCGGGACCGTCCCAAACTCAGGCCCCGGCCCCGAATCAGGCCCCGGCCCCGTCCCAAACTCAGGCCCCGTCCCAAACTCAGGCCCCGGTTCAGGCCCCGGCCCCGTCCCAAACTCAGGCCCCGTCCCAAACTCAGGCCCCGGCTCAGGCCCCGGCTCAGGCCTCGGCCCCGTCCCAAACTCAGGCCCCGGCTCAGGCCCCGGCTCAGGCCCCGGCTCAGGCCCCGGCCCCGTCCCAAACTCGGGCCCCAGCTCAGGCTCCGGCTCAGGCCCCGGCCCCGTCCCAAACTCGGGCCCCGGCTCAGGCTCCGGCTCAGGCCCCGGCCCCGTCCCAAACTCAGGCCCCGGCTCAGGCCCCGGCTCAGGCCCCGGCCCCGTCCCAAACTCGGGCCCCGGCTCAGGCTCCGGCTCAGGCCCTGGCCCCGTCCCAAACTCGGGCCCCGGCTCAGGGCCCGGCCTTACCCGAATCCCTGGTCCTGGCCCCGGCCCCGTCCCCGACCCCGGCCCGCCCCTCGCCCACCCCGGTAACGGGCAGGCTGATGTCCGGGAACCCATTCTATCGAGCTGACAAAATCGCGCCTAAAAGGAAGATGTAAGTGTTGCAAAACAACAAACAAAAAGAAAACAACAAAAGTATTGTTCAACTGTGGGTGGTCTGACCCCTCTGCCCGGCCCAGGTCCCCCAGCTATAGCAGCGGTTCTTGTGAACACTGTGCATGTAGATGAGGGAAGTGGAGCTGCATTACAAGTGTCTGAAAATTAGTTTTGAAAAGTTAAAAAAAATATCTCAAAGACAGTCATGTTCTTTCAAAGTCATCCAGTCAAATATTATGGGATGTCCATGGTTCTGGACTAGGGTTATATGATGATTGTGTCTTCTGTGTGGCAGATCACACCTTATGGAAAAGCTTGGTGAGGGAGGTGAGAAAATCAGCGTCTCTTGAAAATTTGTTTAAGGTTACTTTTTCTGGTAGATAAGAGCACCTTTCAACCTTTTGATAACCAGGTTGAAAATATGTCATGCTGTAGCTTTTTGATCAATTTGTTTCATTATGCAGCGGAAATTTCAATCACTGACAATTTGTCCTCTTTATTTCACTGCTCCTTCCCTTATTCTAGAAACACTGAGTGCCAAGCTAGATAGAAGTGACAAGTATCAACTTTAATTGGTTTGATGGCCAAATTTTGACCCAAAATCTTTCTGGTAAATGAAATTTGTCCCCATCTTTCAATTTGGTGTAACTGTGTCCTGTTGTGGTTTTACTGTGCAGTGCTAGTGAGGGCACTCTTATTTAAGTTGACATTATTATTGTCATTACCGAAGAATCGGGGTGCCTCTGTGGCTTGAGGCAGTCAGGTGACCCACAGTTCCAGTTGTCTCCCTGCCTGAGAGCAACTGTCACCTCAGAGGACTCAGTGTCACACATAGCACTTGGTCAACGTGTGGCGCCACCTGGTGCATTGGTGACGGTACTAAAGTGACCTGGTCCTCTGTGATGTAACATTCACCATTGCTAATAACACTGGTGGGTTTGTGGGTGTGTATTTGGTTTGGTGTGAGACAACAATAGCAACGTGCAGGTGTTTATAATTGATTATTGCGGGGAACGGGACGTAGCTCAGGCGGTAGCGTGTCCACCTGTGAAGGTGTCGATCATGCTATCAATCCGGCTCAGTGGACCCATTTGCAGTTTGGGCTATTTTCTGTTCCAACCTGTGGTCCACAACTGGTTCATCAAAGGCTGTGGTATGTGGTGTCCTGTCTGTGGGAAAGTACATATAAAAGACCCCTTGCTGCTTATCGGAAAGAGTAGCCTATGTGACAGCAGCGGGTTTCCTCGAAAGAAATATGTCAACATGACTATAAGCTGATGATACGAAAATCAATGCGCTTTAGAGGTGTTGTTAAATAAAACAAGCTTTACTTTTAATTGATTACTGCACATTATCACTGTAATAGGGTGTGAACTTTTGGTGTGGATATTCAGTTCAGGTGAACCTTGTAATGATCTGTTCTATTTAGATGTGTGATCTCTCGGGGAGAGTTTTATATGAAGCAAGTTTTACTAGGCTGGTTGTATGCCTATGTAATTGAATATTGTGTAATTAATTAATAAATTAATTAATCAATCATTCAAGCATATTAATACTGTAATACTGATTCATTTTAGTTGTGTTCTTCTAACCCGCATGCACAATGCTTGGCTTCCAATCCCAACAATGCCTCACACAACACGCCACTAATGTTTCATTTCATTAGTTTGCTTCTGTTAACCTGAAACCTACTCCACGTTGCTTCTTGCATTGATAACCATGTTTCTCCCAGCAGCAAAACGCACTGGAATTGGTCAACAACAAAATATAAAAATAAAGAATTGTAATTCCACACGTTGGAATCGTGTAAGCTCCACCGTTGTACAAACCAATCTCCTCAAATAATGGCTTGGTTCAAATGAGACCAATTAGTTGCCATGGTAATGTTCATTGCAGTTGCATAGCAAAAAACTTTGGTACATGTTGCCATATCTTGCTCAAAGCTTTGGTTGTTTGTAGGGGGGTGATGATTTTGATTTCTTAAATTTCCTTCTAACAAATATTTATTTTAATTTTTATATCGCTTTCCGTTGAGGAATTCAGGTGTCCACTGTGTTCACTATGGTGATGATGAATTTGAAGGACGATTTAAAGAAAACTTTTACCTTGACCGTGGCAATTAAATGGCCTTGGCAGCAGCTGTATTGAATACATCGGTAATTTAATAGCCTTTCAAAATGGACAATTCAAGAGCATTGCAACAGGATATATTTGTTGACAATTCGGTGTGTTAGTGTCCAGACAAGATGAGTTATCTCTAATGCTTACTAATTCGCAAACACTTGGAATCTTGTGTGGGAAAATTAGTCTAGTTAACATAACTAATTTCCATTTCAGCGCCATTATTATTTGTATTCTCGATTAGCACAATATTCAATTCGATATTGTTTTAAATTTCTTCTAGCATCATGTGTTAGGTTGGATTATCAATGTATTGACTATATTATTTATAGTATAATAATTCTGTTGTCAATAATTACCTTGATTACACTAGTTTAGATGTCGATTGGAATATGACTGCACGATGGTTGGTTGAACAACTTCACGTGTTTTGTGACTGATATTGATATATTGGTATAGTGGTATATTGATATATAACATTGGTACAATGATATATTGACGATGTCGGCTTTTCCAGCGGACCCATTCCGAACAGTACCTGGTCGCCTGACGATTCGACAGGTCAACAATCCGATACTAATGGTAAGTGAAACTGAACAATTTCACCTTGTGTTGACTGAGTTCGCTCTGATTCATGGAGGAGGCGGGATCAACTCAGCTTAACAAACTCCATCACTCTTCATTTAGAGGGGACTGTGTGCACATAAAAAGCACAACCAGTTGAAATCAAGTTTAGGAAGCAAATGACATCCTCCCGTTTATTAGCAACACAGTTACAATTGGTGGGACCAGGCGGGATGGCTAAATGAGTTGAGCGTCCGTCTCCGGGTTTGGTAGATCGTGGGATTTAAGCCCACACGTTTCGAACTCTGGTCGAGTCAAACCAATGACATAAAGATTTATACTTGTCACTTCCTAGCCAGATGGTTGGCATTATTAGGATAGGGCAAGGACTGGTTGGCTCAGTGTCAGGATAATGTGACTGAGTGGGATATCAGGTCATGGTGCTGGTGGCCTGGTCTCCCAATGAGGCAGCACTATTCACCCGCCATGCAAAGTCACCATGAGTGCACACTATATGTAATGGCGGAGACCTACTATTACCCCAACAAACCACTGCAAGCTACTCATTTTCTGGTGCCTCTGGTGTCTTTTTTTGTTTGTTTTATTTACGAGGGATACAAAAAGGCTAGGTTCACTATCTCTCATGAGGGCCCATTTGCTGCCTGTAGGGTAGACGGGAGTAGACCAGTGCAAGGTTTGCATGTACCATCAGTTAGCGTCAGTAAACAATCAGTAAACAACTTGACAGCGGATGCAAAGTATCGTATTTGGCAGACAGTGAATAGAGATCTTACTGCCATCTTCTGAATACCGGAAGTTAAAAATCTGGGGAGAGGGAGAAGAGTGTGCATAATACCAGAAGTTAGCAACAGTAGACAATTAGATGACGGAAGAGCGATAGCTTATTTAGTAGGAATTAAATAGGGGATCAACTTTGGTAAAAGTAGAATATAGGAGCAAACAACTGGGTAACGGTGGAGCAATATCTTATTTGGTACGAAGCAAATAGAAAATCAACTTTAATATAAATAGAATATAAGAATAAATGACTAGATAATGGTGGAGCAACAGCTTATTTGGTAGGAATCAAATAGGGGAGTAAACTTTGGTAGAAATAGAATATAGGAGTAAACAACTAGATAACGGTGGAACAACAGCTTATTTGGTAGGAATCAAATAGGGGGGTAAACTTTGGTAGAAATAGAATATAGGAGTAAACAACTAGATAACGGTGGAACAACAGCTTATTTTGTAGGAATCAAATAGGGGGGTAAACTTTGGTAGAAATAGAATATAGGAGTAAACAACTAGATAACGGTGGAACAACAGCTTATTTGGTAGGAATCAAATAGGGGGGTAAACTTTGGTAGAAATAGAATATAGGAGTTAACAACTAGATAACGGTGGAACAACAGCTTATTTGGTAGGAATCAAATAGGGGGGTAAACTTTGGTAGAAATAGAATATAGGAGTAAACAACTAGATAACGGTGGAACAACAGCTTATTTGGTAGGAATCAGATAGGGGGGTAAACTTTGGTAGAAATAGAATATAGGAGTTAACAACTAGATAACGGTGGAACAACAGCTTATTTGGTAGGAATCAAATAGGGGGATAAACTTTGGTAGAAATAGAATATAGGAGTAAACAACTAGATAACGGTGGAACAACAGCTTATTTGGTAGGAATCAAATAGGGGGGTAAACTTTGGTAGAAATAGAATATAGGAGTAAACAACTAGATAACGGTGGAGCCACAGCATATTTGGTAGGAAGCAAATAGTGGATCAACTTTGGTAGAAATAGAATTTAGATCAATCACTTTGTCTTTTCAGGCCGAGGCTCCTTATTGCCCAGTAAGGATGCGGTTGTGACTCCATTAACTCCGCCTCGGTGCGCGCGCATGGAGTCCGATTGTCGCGCAGTGTGCTGTCCTCCTATTCAGCCACTCGATGATCCCAGCCATTACTACCCACCGGCTGGCCAGCCTGGAAAGCCCACCAAGACCTACCCCGGTGAGGGCCATGGACGAATGGCCAAACCGGTTAAGCCGTACATCAATGTCAATGACAGTAAGTACCATTCATAGTTCAGGCACCGTTGCATGCTTAATCGTAGAGAATCAGGTCACTTTACTCTTACCCACTTGCCCCACGATGTTCAAGGACTGTGGCGGTCAATATTGTAAGGACATGGGACATGTATGTCACTAGGTCACTCTGTTCGAGGCACATGGTGAGGTGATTCTGAAGAGGCAGGGTGTTTTGTATTCTCGTTCATTTAAAGTGGCATGGTTCGATCGCTTTGAGATTTTCGGGTATTGAGTTCATCTAGTATTGCTATTAACACCATATCAAGCTGCCTTTTGAATGATTATACACAGCAGTTTGATTGGTCTCTTATGTAAGATGGCACCATTTTGAAGAGTTGAACTCCCCGGACAGACCTTCCCGCAGTATTTTTGTTGACTGCGAGGCTTTTGTATTTATGCCTGATACCTTACCAAGTCTACCATATCTTTTTGAATGATACGTTGTTCTACCATAGTTAAGTGATGTTCCTTCGATCATTTTCCAGGTATATATAATTTGATATCTCTCACATCGACTTTGAAAGGAGTACATTTTGAGGACTTTTCGTCTGTCCCAGTAATCCAGCCTCTCTAATTAATTCCATTTTCTTCCCTGTAGATTCGTCCAATAATAAGACCTACAAGTACTCTGTGCAGACACCAAAGCCGAGTGGTGGGTCGGGCCATCCCAGCGTCATTCTTCCTGTAAGTTGCCCACTTCCTGCTGTCAACAATACCACCCCTCCCCTCCACCACTTTTTTTTTTTTTGCGCTGCAGTAAACTGCGCTGGCTTTTGGCAAGGAAGGAACCACATAGAGGGGTAGGTGTGGATAGGGTGATTGCATCAGGGTGTCTAAGTAGTGTAATAGTTAGCACACTAGCCCTGAAATAGCAAGACGTATGTGTTCGTATCCTGCGCTAGGCATAATATTTCCCATTTTCATCACCCCAAAGATAGTACACCAGGCTAGGTAGCGACACATGTAAATGTTTTAAGATATTGGTTTGACTCAACCAAGCTTCAAACCTGGAGGTTTGGATCCCATGACCTCCCAAAATGGGAGGTGGGCACTCAACTCATTTGGCCACCCCATCTGGATCTGTAGTAAAATTTCGATGTCTCCTTCTTTGGGGGAGGGGAAGGGGGCCTCTGAAAATGTAGTACTCTCTGTACTACATCGAAAATGTTGATAACTTTGGACGGCCTCTTATACAAATCGACATGTTGACTATTAAAGATGTTGAATATTTAAAAAAAAAAAGATTTATGACAAAAATGCATTTGCTCGTCTATTTCTATTTGACAGGTTCCTAAACCAACTCAGTATCAGGATCCGAGTGTGGAGTCACCCCCTCAGGTGCTCAATGATTTCCCGGCGAACAAGAAGGACTACCCCTCAGTCAAGATCAGCAACAACATTGGCTATGTACATCGACAAAAGCGGTCGGCGAATGCGACCCTACTCGGTTAGTGTGTGAAATGTCACTAGTTTGCTTCTTTGTTCTAAGAGCGTTAAGAATAACACTAAAGACAGGTACTACTGTACATGGTTACTTTGAGTTGCTTATAATACAGTAAAACCGCTCACGGACCACCTCCACAGATCGACCACTTCCATATATCGATCACTTTATTTGGGTCCCAAACGATTGCACATACAATACCATTGTAATGATAAAAAAAAACTCCCTAACCTGACCACCTCCCTAAATGGACCATTTAAAGTCGGTCCCATGTCCTGTCGATTTAGAGAGGTTTTACTGTAGTTGATTGGGTGATAGTCATTTAATGTCCTGATGACAATGAAGGTTATTTCCATGGCGACTAAAAATAATCTGATTATGCTGAGCATACCATTTTGTCTCCTTAATGCATTTTTGTTCTTCAAGGCAGACTCTAAAAACAAACCTGATTATTCTGAACATGCCATTTTGCGCACTTGATGCGTTTTGTTCCTGAAGATGTTTATTGGGTAGCTGAACGATGCATATTGTGTGATAAGATAACACCGACACTACAGCTGGCCAGCATTGAAAACAAACCTGAATACCCAGGCTTATATGCTATGGACAGTATAAATACAGCCTCAATAAAAACTAATAAAACAAACAAAAAAAACACGGCATTAATGGTGCCTTATTGCATTGTCTATTCTTTTACAGAAATGAACCCGAAATACCGGGCAGTAATCATGATCCACCAGATCAACCGCACTATCAACAGCACCTTCTGCTCGACGGATGCGTGCCGGCTGGGGGAAGGTGGCAACTTCACCTACACCATCCCCATCTCGTCCTACTTCCCCGTCACGCACGCCTTCCTAGATTTCAAGTAAGTATGCATGGTTTCCTAGATTTCAGGTGTGTATCCACACCTTCCTAGATTTCAAGTAAGTATATGCACTCCTAGATTTCAAGTAAGTATATGGACCTTTCTTGATTTCAAGTATGTATCCGCAACTTCTTAAATTTAAAATAAGTATATGCACCCCTAGATTTCAAGTAAGTATATGCACCTACCTTGATTTCAAGTATGTATCCACACCTTCCTAAATTTCAAGTAAGTACATGTACTCCTAGATTTCAAGTAAGTATATGCACCTTCCTTGATTTCAAGTCTGTATCCACACCTTCCTAAATTTAAAGTAAGTATATGCACTCCTAGATTTCAAGTAAGTATATGCACCTTCCTTGATTTCAAGTATGTATCCAAAGCGTCCTAGATTTCAAGTAAGTATATGTACTCCTAGATTTCAAGTAAGTATATGCACCTTCCTTGATTTCAAGTATGTATCCACACCTTCCTAAATTTAAAGTAAGTATATGCACTCCTAGATTTCAAGTAAGTATATGCACCTTCCTTGATTTCAAGTATGTATCCACAGCATCCTAGATTTCAAGTAAGTATATGTACTCCTAGATTTCAAGTAAGTATATGCACCTTCCTTGATTTCAAGTATGTATCCACACCTTCCTAAATTTAAAGTAAGTATATGCACTCCTAGATTTCAAGTAAGTATATGCACCTTCCTTGATTTCAAGTATGTATCCACAGCATCCTAGATTTCAAGTAAGTATATGTACTCCTAGATTTCAAGTAAGTATATGCACCTTCCTTGATTTCAAGTATGTATCCACAGCATCCTAGATTTCAAGTAAGTATATGTACTCCTAGATTTCAAGTAAGTATATGCACCTTCCTTGATTTCAAGTATATATCCACACCTTCTTAAATTTAAGGTAAGTATATGCACTCCTAGATTTCAAGTAAGTATATGCACCTTCCTTGATTTCGAGTATGTATCCACACCTTCCTAAATTTAAAGTAATCATGCACAGTTCTGGATTTCGATGCATGCACATTTCACAAATGTACACTCACATATACATTCCTAGATTTCAAATAAGTGGAATTTTGTATGTAGGCCTAATTTGGGAGGGGGGACATAAATTAATAAATCTTGATTATTGTTCTATAAAACCTTACATAGATGTCAATTTAGCAGAAAACCTGTGATGTTAGGAGTGGCGAAATGAGAGGGGGGTCAGAACTTGTGAAAACCAAACCATTGACATCTATAGACCATCACTGGATGGCTTTCGTGAAGCAATCATGAAATACAGCGAATCTTACATGTCCATTGTATTCCAGGATTACCCCGAATGCATCGCTCTCCCTGTGCCGGAAGCAGATGAGTAATGTGTGTCAGGAAGGCTATCCGTCCGGTGTCATCCCGGGGTCGAGCCGCTTGCAGTGGGATCTGCCAATTGGATACTACTTCTTCAGCAACTATGGCTTCAGGGTTGCTGACAACGATGTTGTAAGTCTGCCTTTGACTTATTACCCTTTAGGATTAGAGATCGGAATTTACATGGTTCCCAACTAAGTGGAGTGTGCGCAAGGGTGGCAATGTGCACTAGGTACCACAGGGAACAAGTTAGATAAAAGATTCACCCCATACTTGCAGTAGCCCTGGGTGAAGAACAACCCATTAGCAAAAGTGGCGAAAGGCTGGGTAAATCAAATGAGCAGATCAATTCTTAATTTAAGAAGCAAAATATATTCTTCACATATATCTTAATATTTACCCACTACTTTAGATTTGAAAAATATAATATATAACGTGTCGTTTAATAGACTTTACATGTCAAATCGACCACATTCTAAGGTTGCCATCTTGTCTTTTTGCTTTCTCTCCCATTTGACCAACTCTGTACCGATCTAAGTCGCCATTGGATACTGGAACCAGGAATTACACTTCCTGTTCCAAACTAAAGCAATTTTCGCCCCTAATTAGACTCCATTGTTCTTCACCCATACTGTAAAGAACACTAAGGGGTGAATCTTTTATCTAGGAACAAGTCAGTCACCATAGCAACTAGTCTACCCCATATCCGAATAGGTCTCAGTAATAAGAACCAACCGCCTGAGTCTCAGCATTTATTTCCTTGGGAAAAACGATGAATAACAATACCTGATGCTGAAATAGGAACTTCACGTTACATAGTCCGATGGCTTTTGAATTTGTGCCTGTGTGGACAGCATATAGGGAAACCCGCAAGTGGTGTATTGCCAAACGCCAATGCACATTTATATTAAAGTTGCATAGTCCGATGGTTTTAAGTTTCTGTAATTTTTCGGAGATAAATATATTAGATCGATCACCAGAATCTACTTTACATTAGTTTAAAGTTACTTTTATTTTAAATGGTAAACTTTTGAGATATTTGCAGTGCAAATATGGAAAATTAGTTTTGGCAAGCTTGCCAAAACTCTGACACCATAGACCTCTACAGTAACATGTTCTATTAAATTGACTCAGTATTCCCTTCTATGCAGAAACAATTGTTCAATAAGTGCATCAGTATCTAAGTTAGATATGCAGAAATCAAATCTAGATAATTGTTTGATTTTGAAAATTTCATATTTCATCGGACTATGCAACTTTAATGATAGTGTAGTTCAAATATTTGCCACTACACTCCTGGGTGCTTTAAAAGAGGTGGGGGGTCTATGAACAAAATTACACATAAAGAAACTGATATATAGATTTTCTTGTCCACTACTGGTTTGGCAGGTTATAGCCTGTGCCAGGATGTGTATGACACGTTGTATTTTCAGACCAAGTACTGACAAGGCTCAGCATTGCTTAACTTCCAATGACCAGAAGAAGAGCAGTCTGTTTCCAACATGAGATTGGTCACATCCATCACTTAGCGGAAAATAACCCTTCATTGCTCCATTTAGTTGCAGGCCTGATTTGAGACTGCGCTTAGGAATGACCTTCAACATCTTGTTTGGTTGACCTTGCAGGATGCTTGTAAGCTGCCCAACATGGAAGTGGGTCGCAGGTTCGCGGAGTACAATCTCTACTTCCAGCGCGTGTGTGAGGACACACGCTGAGCATCAGGCAAGAGCATGCGCAGAAGATGGTGCATGCGCAACAAAATTCAACCCTCCCCAAACCATCTGATGGCCGAATTGAGGTCAAACTGGAGCGAGCCACTCACCTCACCTCACCACACCTCAACTCACACGTGACGTGACGTCAAAGATATTTGTGACCGCTGATCGTGACGTGACAGTCTCTCATGTTGACAGTGAGACATGGCCGTGATCAGAGGAGCTGGCAATGACGAAAATTCCCACTGAGGCAGACGATATAATGCAAATGGACGTCACATTGCAAATGGCGGCCTCCCGCCGCTGTTACTGCCTGTTTGAGGTACTGGACACCGATTGGCTGCTCGCTCCACCAATGGGAGTGCCGGGCGTGGATCACACAGTGAGGGAGAGGCAATTGAACGTGGGTATACATCGCAAATAATACTGAATGATGAGATTTGTCTGCTTGTGATGCTGATTATGATGCTTCACCCTCCCCTTTATTTGTTTGTTTATTGAATCAATTCTTGTGAAGTGGACAGCTACCACTGAAAAGACCTGTACATATATTATGTAGCCATAATAATTATCATTAGTCTACCCAGAGCCGCTTTTGCAAATGCGAAAGATTGTGACCAGCTTGCGATATAGTACTATAGGTAGACAGACAGCACATGTATCGGAGTTTAGCATTGTGTAATGGCTCGAGTGCGACTTGGGAGGCCAGATTGTCGAAGAGGATTTGAAACCGGACGACAACAGTTAGGATATAAATGCTGAATTTGCAGAGCTGGATCCTAGAGTTTGAATGTGCAATGTAAATTGTATATTATAATATATTACTAACATGTGAATCGAGCATGGGTTTTACTTTTTTTTTCCGGTTACTATTATTTGTACTATTCTTGTAATGTGTGATGGTGTGGGTGCATGGTTAGTGTGTGTGTGTGTGTGTGTGTGTGTGTGTGTGTGAGTATGGATGGTATAAATGACAGTTTGAGTCAAAAAGAATTTACTTTAATTGTTGTAACCATGATGATGCAATTATATGCTGTATTACTCATGGAATCAAACTGAGTGATGCCATTTTATTTCACTCAGGCCGAGTTACATATCGCTTGCATTATTCGTGGTGTAGGTTTGAAGAAGAAATTGTTAGTTTTTCTAATTATTGACAAGCTATGCAATACCTATATATTTCCAATTGCCGAATTAAAAAAGTACAACAAAAATAATAGACGAATGTATCTGTTACGAATACTACTGGTTAATATTGTAATGAATTTCTTTTGTTAAATGGACACACAAAAAAACAACCTTCAGCATTTTGTTATTAATACATCTTCATGTATGGGACATCGCACTTCCGAAATGCCCTGCTTCACCAAATAATCACGCACCAACCGTTTGGTTAATGCTACCTGTACAGTGACTTATAATTAATATAGAACTTTATATATTAGTGAATTCGTTTATATATATATATATATATATATATATATATATATATATATATATATATACATACATATACATATATATATACATATATATATATACATATATATATTAAATAAATATTTTTATTTGAGAGATGAGTCACAACGATTTGGCAGCACTGATTCCACCTGTAGACACCAGGTGGCGATCGACTGACTTGGGAGAGCCTCACTGGGGCTGACTTTGACTAGTTGTTGGTGTTGAGAAGTGTATGGCATAATGGACTGTAGCGATGAGCTGGTGTGTATAATGGAAGTTTCATGGCATTTTAGTAGTGTACATCCTAGAGATGTCTGGTTAATGACTTTCAGTAGTAGTAGTCGTGTCATAGGTCAGGCATAAATTAGATTTGTTCACTCTATATAGTTGTCCTACTGTACACTATGATATGATAATCAATTGATATGAAAAGAAGAATAAGAAAGTCACAAGACTGGTTATGTCCACAGTTTTGATGTATTTCATATTGTTGCAGAAGATAGGAGAGGATGGGATTTTCGGCCTCAGGTTTCGGGTGGTTTGGAAAATGTACGCTTTGTGACAAAAGGGTTTCACAGTCCGTTCATTTTCCCAAAACGCCAAGCCTGTGATATCAAACATTCATGATAATAATTTGTTTAAAGTAATTTTTGTTTAAAAGAATTAATTAAAAAAGATGATGATGGTAGAGAATCCGACAGATAACAAGAACATTATTAAATGTATGCAGAAGGGAAAGATAGAAACTGACATTTAAAAATAAAAAATATGAAAGGATTTAAAATGCACTGCTCTGTACATAGAAATATTGCAATGGTGAAATTTCCACACGGCACAGCGACTAATTTCCTTAACGCTATGTATAATGTGTATGGGTTGTGTTGGTGGTGTTTCTTCTTTGTGTGTGTGTGTTTAGTGAAGACAATTATAATTATTTTAAAGCACTGTTTGTGTGACGTATCGTTTTTACTATGATTATGTAACCATGGTAGCTTCTTCACATCATGTTTATAATAGTGCCTTGCTGCTGTTTATATATATATATAAGAACAAGATACACACATGAAAAAAAAACAGCACACATTGTGACTCCGGAAGAAACTGAAAATTCAGCACGTGGTGTCTTTGAACCTATACAGCACGCACATTATTCAGTGAGACTCATTCGATAATTTGGTAGAGGTGTAATACTATTTTATTGCTAATTTTGGAAGTTCTTTTGAAGTTTTACATTTTTCTTTCCTTTCGTTTTTTGTTCTCCCCTGCCAGTCCAGTTTTAGCTGAAAGCCGCGATGCATTCCCTGTCTTCTATGTGCCTGTCGTGTTGCTTGCAGGCGAGCTATTAGTAGTATCATGTACACAAACTAAATTAATCATGATGTCAAACACGGTCAACTAGTACCCGCCACTGTAACCCCACCAACCCTCTTCTTCCACCTTTCTGAATTCAGGCTTGCCTTTGGTTCATGCGAGGATAAATGTCTGTTGAGCCTATTTAAAAAATGAAGGCGTAAAATAAAGGGTTCTGTGTGTGGTTTAAAAGAAGACTAAATTTTAAAATTATTTATATAGTATATATATATGAAAGAATCGTAATTCATTTTTAGATTGATCTCAAACTAAAATGATGTAACCTTATATACAGTTAATTCTCTTTAAATCTTTTTTTTTTTTTTTTAAAGAAGGCCCTCCATCTAAAGAAACCCCCCCCCCAAAAAATCTCACTCAGATTTCCAAAAGTTGAGAAGAGTTTCAATGTTTGTGAATGGCTCTGTTTTTTTCTTTAGAAAAAAAGGTAGCCCTATACATTATTTGTCAACATAGTTATATATTTGAAGCTTTGTGACATTTGTTGTTAAAGTGTAACTTTGTAGGTTTATACAGAGCCTAAGTGTGCCTAATCCTGCTACCCCGCTGTGGTAGTTCTTCTCCCTGTAATATGGCATTATTTGTTTTAAAAGGGTTTCGTGCGGTCGGATAAGACTCAAGTTGGAGCTTTGTATGCAGGTATGTTAGTGAATGCATGTAAAAAGGAAAATTATAATAATTATATATATTTTCTATTATATAATAAGAAGTGGGACACTTAACAACAAAGTACCACCCCTTACCCCATGCCACCCCCCCCCCCCCCGCCCAACAAGAAATCAATCTAGAGATTAACATACTGATTATGAATATAGTTAGAATCGCTGTTTTTGGACCTCGAATTAATTCATTCAGAATTTGCATGTGCAATTACAGAGTTTTAGTAGATTTTCTTTCCAAGAAGGTTTAATGTGGAATTTGCAAATTATGTCACATATAAATTGAAATTGCAGATGCAAGTATCCGACAGTGATTAAGTAGCATGCAGTGTAAATGCGGACTGTAGCAAACCCTTCAATGTGACTTGGTGGTGTCTGCGCAAGTGTGTCTGTGTATGTGTGGTGACATAGATCCTATAAAAGCACAACCAGCTCCTTGGAACGGTACAGCCCACCCCCACCCCAGCAACCCCTCTATTGACCCTAATATAGAGCAGCTCAGTGTAATGTGGAAGTGTCCGCCTAACAACAGTTACTAAGTGAACATGGATGCCCTCTATCCTTTATAACTCAACTAAAAATTAGGGGAGAGTGGGTCTTTTTAACTCCTGAGTTATATGGTCCCTGGACACTTCTATTGGTACATGAATGTCTTTGTTAACAGATAATTGCTAGCGAAGACGCTATTTGGATCCGCAGAAAATATTGAATTGGTTATAAGGGATATTTGGATCAGTTCTATCCGGTTCTATGCAGAACTCATTTGCTGTTTGTTGGAAGGTCTGACTTTCGGTCAGGGTTATAGGAGTTCTGTCGTATCCGTTGCTGTTTTGTTTAATTCACCTCCTATGTGTGTGTGCTCTGTAAAATACAAACCTCTGTCATCCTGATCACATCAATTCATTTTATTGTAAATCTACAGAGTTTATGAAATAAAGGGTGATATATAAAGACATATTCTTCCAGTTTAACTTTCTTTTTATATTTCTCACATGACTAGTGTTTGTGGGCTACATAAGTTGAGGGACCCACACAACACAGCTTCTAGTAGACTGACCTCTTGTATTCCCCAATTTACACTTCTCCCCTGCTATCCAGGTGGCTACAACCATATCTGACATAACACTACATGCATAGTCGATCGTAACTATACTACACCTCCCCTCGTTTTAGATAGACAAACAGTCTTCAAATATAGATTTCTGGCTTATCAAGCTATAGCATACAGATGGGCCCAGGGGGATATGATTGAAGGATTCAAATATTTCCATGGTACCTACAAGACAAACAGCCCCCCTTATCAGAGACTCAACACCAGGACCAGAAGACACTCCCTGAAGCTGAGGAAGCGGTACTCCAGAGTGGACCTGCGACACAACTTTTTCGGCTTTCGGGTGGTTGACCTGTGGAATGACTTGCCGGAGAGTGTTGTAGCAGCAGATTCAGTGAACTGTTTCAAGTCCCGACTGGATGCATACTGGTCAAGCATTATGTATATCTTGGAGCCAGTGACAGTTGCTACAATCCACCACATCTGAAGAACTGTCTCCATTTTTATTAATTAAGAGCGGCTAACAGGTCAAAGGCCTATTATAGCTGTATCCTATTGATTGATTGATTGAGTACATTTCATCAGAAAGTCATTGTACTTTTGTAATATTCTTTTCCATTTTCTTCTCTGAGCTAGCTTATTATGCATATATCTCAATATTAAATGAATATTAACCTTAGCAATGTTTAGCAGTAATTAGTGTCACTTTAAGATCAACGAAACTTGAACACCAGGGTGTTCACCTGACCAGAGGCATTATTATGGCCTTTTCACCTGGCAGGAACTACTCTGTTACATAGTCACTCATCCATGCAGGATTCTTCCTCTGGCGTGATGGACGAACAGGTGGATCAGAACGGCTCTGTGGTATGGCAGGTATTCTAACCTCCCTGGATGGTGTAGCAGGTGTCACAGGTTTTGGCAGAAGAGTTTCTGCACTGACCATTTCAGACCACACATTATCAGTTTCTCTTCCGTCACTGGGCATCTCTACTGCAGGCTGCGAACCAACCAGCTCCAGTTTCTCTGCATCTTTCTGCAGCTTCTTCATCTGGTCCACATTCCTCATCTTCTGAGGGCCATCTTCCTTTTGTATCACGAATGCCTCTCCGTTGTTCTTGATCACTTCGTTTGGTTCCGGCTCAAATGCAGGTAACAGTTTATCCTTCCTGGATTGTTTTAGGAGTATTTGGTCACCAACACTGACCTCACTGATTGTGGCACCCCTCTTGCTATTTGCATACTCCTTCTCATATCTCTTCCTTCTTGCATCTCTTTCACGGATCTGTATCTGCCATTGCAGTTCACCCATTGGTTATTTCTCTATCTCAAATTTGGGCAGCTTGTCCCGCAACTTTCTTCCCACCATCATCTCGGATGGGCTTACACGCGTGACTGACTGTGTGAGGGGTGGAGCGATATTGGAAATTCCCTCTTCCAATTCTTCTTCTCAATTTCTCCAATCTTAACTGCCTTCATTATTGTCTCCCCCATTACTCTGAGGCCAGTAAGGGATACCTTTGATGTGGTGGATCCCCAGATATTCAAGAAATGATGCAAATTCTTCAGCAACAAATTGTGGGCCATTATCAGTCCGGATGTTCCCAGGCAGGCCATGTGTGGCAAACATTGCCTCCAGTACGTTCAGGATGTTCTTAGTATTGGTGTTTTTCATCCATACTACTTCAGGCCACCTAGAGAAATAGTTGATTACCACCAGTAGGCTCTCACTATTTGGTAGCAGCCCACATAGATCTATTGCAACTTCCTCCCATGGTCCCAATTGAAGGCGAGTAGATCGTATTGGCTCAGGATGCGCCCTGGGACCCACTAGTTGGCATGGAAAACAGGTCTTCACAAATGCTTCTACGTCTTTGTCCATGCGTGGCCACCATACTTTCTCACAGAGCCTGGCCTTGGTTCGCACCATGCATTGGTGTCCTTCATGGGCAAAGCATAGGACCGACTTCTGTAACTTCTGGGACAGAATCTATCACAACTGGGATTTCCCATGCTTGGGACAACTAATGTACCAAAAAAAAAAAAAGAGAGACAAATAAGTGTTCACACTTCCTGTCTACCATTCGCTATATTCGCTATAATCTTCTGCGCAAATGCGGGATTCCCATCTCTTTCTCATCTATCGGCAGTCTGCTCAGTCCGTCTGCAGAGTTCTTTCTACCTGGGATGTATATCACCTTGAAGGTGTATTGCTGCAGGCACACACAAATAACACGCTGTGTGGTACACACACATAACATACTGTGTGGTACACACATAACACACTTTGTGGTACACACATAACACACTGTGTTACACACATAGCACACTGTGTGTTACACACACATAACACGCTGTGTGGCACACACACATAACATGCTGTGTGGCACACACACATAACACACTGTGTGTTACACATATAACACAATGTGTGTTACACACACATAATATGCTGCGTGGTACACACACATAACACACTGTGTTGTAAACACAACACACCGTCTGTTACACACACATAACACACTGTGGTACACACACATAACACACTGTGTGGTACACACACATAACACACTATGTGGTACACACAATTAACACACTGTGTGGTACACACATAACACACTTTGTGGTACACACATAACACACTGTGTGTTACACACACATAACACACTGTGTGGCACACACACATAACACGCTGTGTGGCACACACACATAACACAGTGTGTGGTACACACACACAACACAATGTGTGGTACACACCTAACACATTTTGCGGTCTAATAACACACTGTGTGTTACACACACATAATATGATGTGTGGTACACACACATAACACACTGTGTGGTAAACACATAACACACTGTGTGGTACACACACATAACACGGTGTGTAGTATACACACAGAACACACTGTGTGTTACACACGCATAACAGGCTGTGTGGTACACACACATAACACGATGTGTTTTACACACACATAACACACTGTGTGTTACACACACATACCACACTGTGTGGTACTCACATAACACTTTGTGGAACACACATAACACACTGTGTGTTACACACATAACACACTGTGTGTTACACACACATAACATGCTGGTGGCACACACACATAACACACTGTGTGTTACACACATAACACCCTGTGTGGTACACCTATAACACACTTCGTGGTACACACATAACACACTGTGTGGTACACAGACATAACACACTGCTATGCTGTGTGGTACACACACATAACACGCTGTGTGGCACACACACATAACACACAGTGTGTTACACACATAACACACTGTGTGTTACACACACATAAAGCGATGTGTGGTACACACACATAACACAGTGTGTGTTACACACACATAACACGCTGTGTGGTACACACACATACCACACTGTGTGGTACACAGACATAACACACTGTGTGGTACACATATAACACACTTTGTGGTACACACATAACACACTCTGTGTTACACACACATAATATGCTGTGTGGTACACACACATAACAAACTCAGGCAAAGTCAGCCAAAGTCAGGCAAAGTCGGGCAAAGTTGGGCAAAGTCGGGCAAAGTCAGGCGAATTCGGTCAAAAGCCAAGCGTCACCACGCGTCAAGCGTATAAAATCGCTCCAAAAGCGATTCGTGACGCACGCACGACGCACGCGCGAGAAACGCACGCGCCAGTGTGTTCGGGTTCTCTTTATTACATACATTTTGATTTTTGACGTACGCGCGACGCTTGACGCACGCGCGAGATCCCCGTTCAGTGTGTTCGCAGCTTAAACACGCGTTGGCTTGCGCCGTTTACGCTGTCTAAAGGCCTGTTAAGGCCCTGTCACATTACGGCGTATGGCAGGAGCGTATTGAAAACCTCCGTAGGTCCTGCGCGTGCCGGCCTATGATGACATTTGGTGACCTTTCGGGTGGTTTTGAGCATATGTGGAACCTATGAGGAGCGTACGAGGAGCGTATGAGGAGCGTATGGGAGCGTGCTGTGACATTTTTTGACGGTTTTGATTGGCATGTGGAGCATACGAGTAGCGTACGAGTAGTGTACGCGTAGCGTATGTGTAGCATATGAGCTCATGAGTAGCGTATGAGTAACCTAAGCAGAACCTATGCTTAGCGTATGCAAAGCGTATCTTATCTTAAGTAAACTAAATAATTAGTGTTCAATATTTGTGTGGCATCCAGAGTAGGACGGTCCAAACATGTGCTCCAACCACTATCAAAAGCGACTACCTGTTAGGAAGCAGTCTCCCTATATGATATATGAAGAAATGGGACAGTGCAAACATGTAGGACGGTCCAAACATGTCTGTTAAACCAGCTCAGATCGATGTTTGTTTGTTCACTTGCTATCCGGACCACACTCTGTCCACACCTCTCTCTATCACCTCTCTGCCGGCCATGCTCCTCCTTGATATGTCTGAAAAGAGTTCCAGGAGGGGGAGCCGGCTGGCATTTCACTTTCTACTCTTACTCTGTCGGTGTCTATGGCTCGCTGGACGGTCACCATAGAGCAAATAGACAGGACTGCAGCATGTGTGTGTGTGTGATTGGGGTGTTTGTAACCTTACAACGGTTACCGGTTGCAGAACTGCAACATTGGGTAGAGAGGCTCCGATAAATCGGCCCAATCTGTGGTTGAAAACTTAACTTCGTGGCCGGCAGCGAATCTCTTCGTTCCGGGGTGTAGTTGAGCTGTAGGTGTGTGTGGTGTAGTGTAGCACTTGAATCCGGTCAGCAGGAGGGGTTTGAGGAAGGCGGGAAAAGGTGGGAGCAGCGGTCGTTCCAGCAAAGAACAAGACAGAGAATTTACCCAGTACTTGTAGTACACGGGTGAAGGACAACGTAGTGTAAATACAGGCGAAAATAGGTTTAGTATGGAACCTGCACTAGAAACTGAGGCTCCAGTATCAAATGGCTGCATATATTGCCACAGAGTTGGTGAAATGGGCCAGAATGCAAAAAGACAAGATGGCGGCCAGAGAACGCTGTCGATTTCACTTTTAAATCTGATTAAACTAGATATTGTATTATATTTTTCAACTCAAAGGTAGCGGGCTATCAATAAGACATATGTAAAGAATATATGTTGCTTCTTAGATTGTGAAATTAGGCTTCGACCGTTTTTATATAGGGTTGGTATTCACCCGTGTACTGCGAGTACGGGGTGAAATCATACTTTTACGACATGTAAATATGGCAGACATTAGCGATGAGGTCATTGGCTTGACTCGGCTGGGATTCAAACTTCCGACCTTCTGCACGGGAAGCCTGCGCTCTACCGATTCAGCTGCCGCGTGTGGTCACTCGATCGTATCTAAGTTGGATATATATGCAAGATCAAATCTAGTTGAGTGTTTTGGTTTAGAAAACCAGACGGAATGGCCGAATGAGTTGAACCCATGGGTTCGAATCCTGGTCGAGTCAAACCAATGACTTTAAAATTGATACTTGTCGCTTCCTAACGAGGCGCTTGACATTATTAGGATAGGGCAAAGACTGGTTGGCTCAGTGTCAGGATAAATGTGATTGAGTGAATTTTCAGGTCATGATGCTGACAATCTGGTCTCCAATGTGACAGCACGATAAAGTCACCATGGTCACAAGTCAGTACCCTTCCTGATATAACCATAGATGTTGCCAGGACGTAAAACCCCAACAACCAATCAACCTGACCACTTCTAATGGGGGACCTCCGACTTTTTAGTTCAAATTCCTGCCGTTCGCGTCTCCACTGAACGAGTGGGCCTATTCGGCAAACTGTCACACTGCAAACCCAATGACTATGAGCAATCTTCATACAGAAGAAGTCAAATATCTCTAAAACCACAAGACCTACAGACAAACCACTTGGTATACATATAGAAAACATACAACGAATACATTATATTACATTTCTAAGGTTAGGGTTCTGTATTTCTATTAATTTTGAATAAAGTAAACGTTTTGCACTGGGCGTACCGCCAAACTCAGTGCATTGTCAATGGCCGTGAGCAATCTTCATACAGAAGAAGTCAAATATCTCTAAAACCACAAGACCTACAGACAAACCACTTGGTATATATATATAGAAAACATACAATGAATACATTATATTAAATTTCTAAGGTTAGGGTTCTCTATTTCTATTAATTTTGAATAAAGTAAACGTTTTGCACTAGGCGTACCGCCAAACTCAGTGCATTGTCAATGGCCGTGAGCAATCTTCATACAGAAGAAGTCAAATATCTCTAAAACCACAAGACCTAGAGACAAACCGCTTGGTATACATATAGAAAACATACAACGAATAGATTATATTAAATTTATAAGGTTAGGGTTCTGTATTTCTATTAATTTTGAATAAAATATATGTATTGCACTGCGCGTACCGGCAAACTCAAAGCATTGTCAATGAAAGTGTAGGCCCACTAGTACCGATGCGCCACCAAGTGTCGGAAAATGAACTACGCCACATGTCCCCCAAGGCTGAACTGCCGACGTGTGGAAGCGCTGACCTTGAAAGTTCAACATAGTTGAACTCTCAGGTCAACGCTTGCGCCGTCTACGCCGTCAAGCGTCGACGTAAAGTCTAAATGGGAGCGTTTGGCTTGCGCCATGTTTCATCAGAACCAGAGTTGTGTACAAGTAAATACATAAGGGCCATTGGGCTTGTATAACCATATAATTTTATCTGATGACTGAAAATAAGCCATTTTAAAACTAGTCTGAGTGATAATGATATAATTATGTATGATATGTTTGACCCCGCCCCCCTCCCATTATCTGCCAGCCATTGCCCTTGGGCCAGGCTATGTTCCACACAGTCATAGGTAACTCACTGCTTCAGTGAAAAATGTGTGCAAAATTACCAGTATGCATACCGTAAGTTCCGGGGGTTATAAACACATGCACATATGGTCATTACTAGATAGATGACCATTTCTGTTCTTTGTGTTTGTTTATAAAGGGGAAAGCTGGTGCTCGTACCATTCATTATTCGCTTTTGTTTGCTTCCCCCTCCCAATACAAATCCAAATGCCGAATGTTAACAATTCTGAATATAAATAATTATTTCCACGCTTGAAATGTGCGGTACGTTAGATACTTTTAATTTGTAGTTTATAATATTGCGACGGGTCTCGAGAAAAGTAACTTGCGGGTGCTCGTTCGAATAAGTGAGAACAGAGGGCGGGTCGACATTATCTAAGCCGAGTCTCTAAACTGACAAAACTAATACAAGGACGTGTAGCATCATCCGTTTGGAGTGTGCCTGAGAACTATTAGGGCAGGTGGTGATTCTCCAAGCCGAGTCTCGGCACAGCCAAAACAGATGTAAAGAAGATGCAGAACGCGCTTGGAGTTGGTCTTTGAGTACCACCATGGGAGGACAGGTAGACATTCTCCTGGCCGAGTTTCGACAGTACCAAAGCAAATTCAAAGCGATGCAGCATCCGCTTGGAGTGTGCTTGAGAACCATCACGCAGTCAACAGCGCCAAATACGATTCTTGTTCAAAACACACTGCACTGAATACGACATAAAGGAAGATTAATAGCTGTATCACCCAAGTATGTTCTCTCCACCGTGGCTTATGGTAACTTCTTGATAAAACCAATATAATAGCTAAGTGTAGTATTCTATTCAGGAACGTAAAATTAACAAAAGAGGGCGCTGAGCAGTCACGTCAGCGCGTTCGTTTTTCCCTTTTCGGAGCCACCTTGCGGCGCGCCGGTTTTCTCTTTGGCAATGTTTAAGAGTTCATACGCCGGGTGGTCCAAACGAACTCACACCTCCCCTCCCACTCAGCACTCGCCCAGACTTGCTCCTTGACGATTGTGGTCGGCAACTAGCATTGTTACCCCAATGCAAGTCATTAGTTTACAATAAGGATACGATTACCTGATGACAACATGGGCTACCATGTAACTTTTACAACTCCAAACCTACGGCATGCGTTTAGCAGCTAATCAAATTACATCAGATATGTGATGTAAAGCTGGACACAACTCAGTGAGTCATTTGCATTTTTGCTGGCTTAGCCAAGCTCAGCCTCAGGCTAACTACATGTTGGGTAGCACTGGTAATGTTCTGTGCATTGCCTACAGCGTTACTACCCACTGGAGTACTGGTAGTGCAGCTTGCTACATATACATGGCAGGGTCACAGATTCGGAATATAGCTTCACGAAGGAGATTGCGATAAATTTATATTGGAAATGTTCGGATTTGATTTGAGATTTGGTAATGTATTTGTAACAATACTTTCTAAATTCTAATATATATCCACCTGACATGTATGATGTAGCCTACAGTGTCAGTAGGCCTACATGCATTGAATTGCTTTAGATATTACTATTAGACTTGGGAGACAAGGTAAGTTATTTGTAGCATATACATAGTTTACAATACATATGTCCATATATTAATGATTTCATAATGAAGGCATGGATATCATTTTGTATATTTGATCTAATTTCTATGGTAGGCCTATTCAGTTAAATGACATAAATGCTGAACTAAAGATATACTTAAAATTTACATGTTGGGCCTACCGATGCATATTAGACTACGGTATAGGACCCCCGTCATGTTCCACAAATCACTGCCCCCCCCGCCCCCCAGATCCCCCCCCCCCCCCCCCCCCCCCCCCTTAGTGGTATTAACTAAGCATGAGGTGGTTTACACATGTTCCATTGTGAAACAGTCATCGTATAGCCTGTGTAATCTGATTCCACTGTACGGTGTACTGTCATGTATGCATCGCATATTATATTTGATTATATTTAGTACAATTTAGTTTATCGGATATTAGATCTGTTTATATTATCTAGTTTTCATTTATTATTGAACTAGCTTTGGGTTTTTTAAACTCTAAATTGAGTGTAGATGTGGAGTGGTAGCTGAATTGAGTATACATTGTTTACGTGGACATCTATCTACCTTTGAACTAGACTAGAGTACTGAATAGTCCAGTGAGTTACATTCCAGGCAAGTGGGTACTGTAAAACTCAATTCTTAAATCCCACATAACCTCAGGAATGAAGTTTCTGATGTATATCTTTCACCGTAGACAATACGTTCATGACTACCGGTCATAACTATATTCAGTTGTAACTAACTAGCTATCTAACTAACTAGCAATATATAACAACATTGGTGTGTTATCTAATAAAAGAAAGACAATCTTTTACTATTTAATAACTTAACCGAGTTACCCTGACATTGAAATATATCTTCCATGATCCATCATGGCATTCTACCATCAGTAAATGAAAGAAAAGGCACTGGCTTCTTTCACAGTATGCCTACTGTGGAATTGCCCATTTAACTTTTACGTCAGTATTGTGTTACTTTATAGCCATTAAAGCTGCATAGTTCGATGACACTTATCTACATTTGATTTTAAATATCTAACTTAGGTACTTGGGCACTAATTAAGCCTGTATCGCTGCATAGAAAGGAATACTAAATCAATTTAATAGAACCTGTTGCTGTTGAAACCTATGGTGTAAGACCTTTGATGTTCATGCCAAGATTAATTTGGCATGTTTTCACTTCAAATATCTCTAAATTCTAATGTTTGCAATTTAAAATTAGTTACTTCAAACAAAAAGGTATGGTATATTATAACAATCAACCTAATAATATATATATATATATATATATATATATATATATATATATATCTAAAAATAAAATGGCAGAAGCTCTAAATCATCGAATTGGTCAACTTTAAAATAACCTGTCACGAAGTTAAAGTTGCATGTAGTCCTATGGTTTTGGCTCTCTCAGTTTCTATCATATCTTTTTGATAAATATATTGGGTTGATAGTTATGATTTACCTTACTTGTAGTTTGAAGTAACGTTTATTATAAACAGCTAACTTTGGAGATATATAACTTTGAAGTACAAACATGCTAAATTAATTTCACGTCAAAATGCTGGGTACCATAACATCATCAATACTAGGTTGTATTAAATTGGCATAGCATTCCCTTCTGTGCACTAACAGTTAATGAGGGAACCAGTATCTAAGTTGGATATGTACGATTAAATTTAGTGGGGGTGGGAGTTTGTATTTGTTAAATTGGCGCTTTCGTCGGACTATATCTATCTTAATATTATTTGATGATAGCCAATCAGGAACAATCGTAATAATCTGCTTTAAAAAAACAAAAAAACTTGTTTTACATTATTTTATTCCTTTCTGTACTGTGCTCAGGTACCAAAGTGGGCGATTTGTACATATATGTAGATACAACTTTAAGAAGAGATTTGAATATGGGCCCTTTTAGCTAATTTCTGTCCAAGTACGAACTGAGCTATTGAAATGTGGGTGTCGCATGGTTTTAAATTGGGGTGGAATTTATGAGTGAGGGTTGGGTTGTAAGAATACATGAACAGCTGAGGCTTTATTAAAATTGCATGGTCCGATGGTTTTGAGTTTCTGAAATTTTCTGAGATGAATACATTCGGTTGATTGTTATTATGTACCTTACTTTAGCTTGAATTAACTTTTATTTTAAGTGGCTAACTTTTGAGATATTTGAAGTGGAACCATGCAAAATTAATTTTGGCAAGCTTGTCAAAACTCTGACCACATAGGCTTCTGCAGTAACAGGTTCTATTCAATTGCCTCAGTATTCCCTTCTATGTGGTGACAAATCTTTAATAGGTGCACCAGTATCTAAGTTAGATATGTAGAATCAAATTTAGATAATTGTTTTGGTTTTGAAAATTTGATATTTTCATTGGACTATGCAGCTTTAAACTAAACTGCCAAGTGATTGACTCTGTGTCAATGAACAAATGAAGCATTTTGTAATACAGTAAAGTTTTGTTTAATAATAAAAGAACTTTAAAAAAACCACCCACATGACTTTGACATTTCCTTTTACTTTTTCTTATACTTACAGTGCCAGAAGGGAAGACCTCGAAACTAACCTGCCTCGCAATAGAACACAACAAAAAGCTGGTGGCGCCATTTTGAATCGTCCTCTTAATCAGCAGTTAGTTACACATACACCCTCCTCCCAGCGCCCCCTGTGGGTGAGGAGACCTCCCCCCCCCCCCCCCCCTCCGCCCCCCTTAGCCTCCACCATGGCGCACATCAAGACCTATGCTCGCATAAAGCCCAGTAAGCAAACCTACGATGAGTATGATATCACGGACACGGTGCTGTTCCTCAGAATGCCGGAAGTTGTCAATCGGGACAGCAATGCGGGACAGACGCGCTCGCGCACCGCCACACTGGACCACGAGTTCCGCTTCACCCACGTGTTCAGCGCCGCCACGAAACAATCGGAGGTATTCTCCGTCGTCGCCAATGACATCGTGGAAGGTGGGTTTTAGAGAGAGAGAGAGTGTGTGTGTGTGTGTGTATGGGTGTATATATGTGTGCGTGCGTGTGCGTGTGTATGTAGGTGTGTACTTGTTAAAGTTGTATGGTTCGATGAAATATAATTTTGTCAAAATAAAACAACTACTTACATTTGATCCTATATATATCCAACTTAGATACTGGTGCATTAGCTAATGATTTGGGACAGCATATACAGAATAACCCGTGAATTTATATAACCTCACCCCTTTGGACATTCACTTCAAAACACCCATTATGCAGGGAGGCCATTAACCAATTAGGCCAATCTCGTGACCTCATTATCCCCCGCCACCAAGTAGGTCTACTGTGCAGGACCATAGAGGGGAAGGGGAAATGAGGTGGATGTTGCCCCTCTCCTCCATGTTGGATATTCAATGCTGTTTGGTCAATTCTATAAATATAATTAATCAATTTGGGTAATTTAAATTTTGAAAATTTGACATTTTTCAATTAAAATTGCATCTGCCATCGGGACTATGTATGGTATGAGGGAGAATGAGACATGGATGACATAACAGTAAATAATAACAGAGCAATAATATGTATATATGAGAAATGCAAGCAGTACGCATATCCTTGGCGGTCTAAATGTATGTGAGGATGCGCACGCATGTGTTTTGCGCCCATCCGTTTGAAATTTGTCAGTTACACTGTATATAAAAGGAAAACGTTTTTTTATTATTGAATGTAAAAAGGAGTGAACCATATGGAGTGAGATATGTGCATTTGAAAGTTTTTGACTTTCAGATCTTTTGTATTAGCTAATGCAGCAGCCGTTCCATGCTGGCCACATCAGCCAGGCCTGAGCATTAATAGTTTGATGGGATCCGCCATTTTCCTTTTATATACAATGTAACTGACAAATTTCAAACGGATGCGCGCAAAACAAATTTCTGCCATTGTGACGATGTCAATCATATACCGATGTATATGTGATGTGAGATATTCGATGCTACTTGGTCAATTTGATAGCTATAAATCAAATTAACCTTTCTACAAAATAATATTTTGTTAAAGACCCTAGGGCCACGGGCCTATGGCACCAATCCGTTCCCAGAATGTTCAGGGCCCAAACAGAAATACCTACCTACAGTCCTGTCAGGTTCCAGGATTAGTAGGTCATCTCACATCACATGGTCACTGCAAGATGACCATCTGGGTCATAGCCATAGGACTTTTGGCAAGCTTGTCAAAATTATTTTGGGATCTTTCAGCTCAAATTGCTTCAAAAACTAGTCATTTTTCATCAAAATGACTCCAGACTAATGATTAGTTGCTCATAACGATCAATTTGATATATTTATCTAAACAATAAGACAAAAATTCAAACGGCATCGGACCATGCAACTTTAAGTGTCTCAATGATATTTTTTGTTGTAGTTTATTTCTTTATTACAATTTTCTTTTGGGGTACATTAGTTGATTCAGCAGGGGAAATTTCAATCACGGACGATCGGTTTTCCTCATTTCACTGTTCCTTGCTCTATCCTAATAATGCAGAGTGCCAGGCTAGGTAGTGACAAGTATAAATTGTTAAGCCATTGGTTTGACTCGATAGGAGCATCACATTTTCAAAAGCAAACTACTTACTTAGATTTGATTCTACATATCCAACTTAGTCTTAGATACTGGTTCACTTATTAAGTACTTGTTGCTCCCTAGAGGGGCCATACTAGAACCTGCTGCTGCTGAAGCCTATTATAATAACATGAGGGTTGCTCGGCCACGTTGAGCACCCCATGCTACAACAAAACTCTTCCCCTTCATATCACCTGCGATGCAGTCATACTAAACCAAACGTATCAACTTATCAACCATCACTAACCAATACTAATGAAGAAAGGAAGACAAGTCACACAGATAGACAGTGAGTGTTTGTGCTTTAATGACACCAACTCCTGCTCACCTACCAGTGACCTATCAACCTAACCCCTCACCTTCTACTGTCCACACTATGTCTCATTACCAACTTAGCCTGTATACTGAAAGCAGTGCCTACAGCCCATGGGACAGGAGTCCTAGGACTGTGTATACACTCAATTTGAAAAGGTGAATTTGGCTAGCATCAGACAGAGTGTCTGGTGTTCCTGCTCAAGAGTAGGTCTGTCTCACTCAAGAGCCAGGAGTAGAGTGATCCCTCTCCAGAGTGTCTGGAGAAGTTTTTTGAATAATTAATTAGAATGAGACCTGATAGGCCAAGGGGGGCCAGGTGACCGGATCTCCGACAGACAGCCAATCAGACACTCCCCTACAGACTGGTCAGTGCAATGCCCTAATATGGGGGAGTTGCCACTCCAAACCAGCCTGCAGGGTATGGCTCTAAGGAATGTGGTATGGCTGGTGTGCTTGGCCCTGGGTCCGGATGGGGCAGGTAGTTGCATACAGTTACAATTAGATATATATATGTATATATACCAAAAATGTCCCTTTTCTCCAATTGCATTCTTTATGAATACATAGAGGAACATTTCATCAACTTGGAACTGCTTCATATATAAAAACATCTCTTCATTACTTTAGGCATCATGCATGAACATATATCTCACATAGTTTATATCATGTCATCATGTGAGTGGGGGCACCATTGCTTTTAGATTACATAACCTTCTCCCCACTCCAAAGCCCAAGAATAATAATGCTCTCTGTCAATATATAATTCTTTACCGAAAATCCGTATATTTTTACACTATGGTGCCAGAGTTTTGGCAAGCACACTTTTATTTGACATACTTACATTTAAAATATCTCTTAATCTAGACATTTTAAAGAAAAGTGACTTAAAACTAAAATATAGTAGTTTATAATGATCAACCTAACATATTTATCTTAGAAAGTGACAGAAACTCAAAACCATCGGACCATGCAACTTTAAGCAGGGGAAATTTCAATCGCGGACAATTGGTTTTCTTCACTGCTCCTTGCCCTAACCTAGTAAAAAGCTGATCGCCAGGATAGATAGCAAATTTGTATAGTATACATTTTTAAGTCGTTGATTTTACTCGGCTAGGGTTCGAATTGCAGAACCCGCCAGAATGGGAAGCAGACACTCACTCAACTCAACGCATTCTGTCTGGTGGTAGCCATCACAATGCCCAGTGGCTGTTGACTGGTTCTGATAAAACTGATATCAGAGTGACCAGTCCGATATTCTAGAAGCGTTGTGTGCGGATGTTGGGAGGGTGGGGGGGGGGGGGGGGGGTGTTGTTGGTTGGATAACAGGGATTGTGGGGGTCATGTTAACACACTGGGAGAAAAGACAAAATGCCATGGAGAGTGGTGGAGCAGGTAGAACTAGAAGAAGTAGAATAGGGCTTATATTTGCAACAACACAAATTACATTTTCCACCAATTTATTAGCAGAATAAAAGACGAAAATATAACATTATGGCACCACACTCCATATAATTTATAAATATAAATAACTGCAATGAGATCTGGTAAAATAGTCCCCTGGCTTTTTTCACAGAGCTTATTTACTACAATATCGCAAACATGTTTTCATTAAATGTTTCCAAGACATTATTTAAGACACAAAAGAACATACAAAATAATTTCGATGCACTGGCTTAGTTTTTAAACATTGCAATACGTTTCAAGACACTTATTATGATTAATTAGTAGAAGTGTTTTTAATTGTGTTTTTTTTACTGCAATGCCAACATTTTATGGCAATTTAAATGTTTACCACATATAAATCAGCCAATCAGATACGAGAAAGGTGGCCTTCAATATGCTGCGAGAGGAGTAGGAGAACAGTGGAGTAGGTAGAAGCAGAACCTAGCTTAAGCCCCTATCACACCCCGCCGGATTGAGGAAACGGATAGAGCCCGACAAAAATATTCTAGTCCGGTGTGATTCTGTAACAGACGGGTAACGGATGGGTAACAGACGGGTAACGGACGGTAACAGACAGTAACGGTTGATATGTATCTAACGATCAACGGACAATTCAGTATACAAAAAGAACTATAACAAACGGCAACGGACATGTAATGGATATGTAATGGACGGGTAATGCACGGGAACAGATAATAACCGCATACGTCAGTCCGCCGCAATCCGTTACAAGTTTTGTTCATGCTCAAAACTTGTAATGGATCAGGCCGGATATCAATGGATATCAATGGATATGCAATGGACACAAACTGGACTTTGCTGGATATCAACAGACTTTGTTCGGTTTCTTTCATTTTCCCCAATCCGGTTATGTGTGACAGAGGCTTTACATTCATAGGCTGGAAATGAGAGGAATCCAGCTGGGAAAGAATAAGAGAACAGCAGAGTAAGCCAAAGTGGAATGTGCTAAGAGGGCTTATCTCCACACTGCATACCTGTCGCTGCATACCAAACGCTGCGGGCACGGTACGCACGCCGACCATGGCATTGTTCATTGGTGTGTATCGCACTCATGGCGACTTTATGGTGCTGCTCCACTGGGAATCCAGACCACCGACACCATGATCCGATATCCCACAATATCGTGATACTGAGTAAACCATTCCTTTCCCACTCCTATTAAAGTTGCATGCTCCGATGGTTTTGAGTTTCTGCCGTTCTTTTGTTGTTGAAGATTTATACTGCCTATCATGGATAAGCCTGAATAGGCTTGTTTTCACCATTAGACAGCTTGTCGATAGAAAGCCCGAGCCTACACTTTTACCGACCCAAGGGATTTTTAACCTCCCACACCACATAGACATGGCATGAGAGCAACCGGCCTTTGATGACGCTGTAAGTTATACACAGCGGTGGAAATCCAAATTGGCAGAGATGGCGGCATGGGGAATCGAACCACTGACCTTCAGATTAGGAGTCCGACCTAGAAAAAAGTCAGACACTCTAACCACTCCGCCACTGAGATAGAGTTAAATTGAATGTCATAATCTATTTTACTTTGGTTTGAAGTAACTTTTATTTTAAATGGCTAATTTTGGAATTATTTTAAGTGAAAATTGGCAAGCATGTCAACACCCTGACCCCATAGTCTTCAGCAGTAACATATTCTAATACATTGGCTTACTATGGCCTTCTATGCAGAAAACGGACGACCACTTGGGTCTTTTTAACTTTATATACACCATTAAAGTTGCATAGTCCGATGAAAGCAACTTTTCGAAAGTAAAACTATTACCAAATTTCATACTACATATTCAACTTAAGTTCATCACCACCGCCACAAAACTTAGATATTGGTGCAATTATTTTGTTGAAAGGGAAACTCAGTCAATAATTAAGACTACTTGGGTAACAAGAACCACTGTCACATTAACGAGATTGTCGCATAAGCAGTTTTTTCATAAGATCATTAAATAACTTGTACTCTTTTTGAATATATTACGAACACTGGATGGGGTGGCCGAATTGGTTAGACCGAAGGTTTCCCGTCTGGAAGGTTGAGACTTGGAATCCTCGTCGAGTCAAACCAATGACATACAGAATTGATACTTGTCGCTACCTAGCCTGGCACTCAGCATTAATAGGATAGGGTAAGGACTGGTTATGTCAATGTCATGATTATGTGATTGAGTGGGAAATCAGGTCATGGTGCCAGCAGCCTGGCATCCCAGTGGAACATTACTATAAAGTCGCCATATACATACACACGTATATATGTCAAAAAGAGTACAACAACCACATAGGTAAAACAAAAAAAGAGTACAAGTATAAAAATATTTGTACTCTTTTTGATAACATAAAATTAGTTTGTTGCGGTTTTGTGTCCTAGCAACATATAGTATCATATCAGGAAGGGTTAATATTAATGTGTACTATATTTTCATATTGAATATTTATATTCGCATAACACACTTTCAAATATATATGTGATATATAAGATTATGCAAATATAAAGGCGCATATTGGACGTTCCATTACTATTTGTTACTACTGTATTAATTAACCACTGCTATGCTGTGTACTACTCTATGGGTAGCCCACCTCTGTGACTGGTGGCGCCACTCCACCCCCCCCCCCCCCCCCCCCTTTCCGACTTCACCAGTGGCGTGCATATTGTCATTCGCGCACTGGAATTTTTCATTACATGCATTTTTTAATATAGAGAGAAAATAGTATATGTACACAACCGTCCTTTAACATTTTTTTAATATCATTATCCCCATGGCAGGATTCCTCGCTGGTTACAATGGAACCATTTTCGCGTATGGACAAACCGGAAGTGGAAAGACCTACACGATGGAGGGGAGTGCACGACGTTACGAAGACCGCGGACTGGCGCCCAGGTCGGTTAACTGGGGAAACCCCCCTAGATAATGTCCTACTTTCAAGGCTAGACCCAGACTGTAGAGAGAGCCCCTTGCAGCAGTTTGACACTCTGCATGTGCCCTTCAAACTCAAATGGTCTCTGCCGCTGTGGTGGTTTCAGCGGGTTCCCGTGCTCAGAGGTGTCCCTCGCTTCTGCGCTGCTTCTGCGCATGCACGGATTTCGCATCAACTCGGGTCACCTGAGCCACTTATTGGCGCATGCGCACATCCTACAAACTCGGGTCGAATAATCGAATACGCTTCTCCGCGCTCGGGTGGACAATCTTTTTTTTTTTTTTTAATAACCGATAAAAATACAGCAAAATAGGATTTAAAGTATTTTATGATGGCCCAATTTTACCTATATTTCCATTTAATTAATCTAAGTTATTCTTTTTATGCACATGGCACGTGTATTTGTCGACTCCACTCGCCGTGTTCTATTTGAATTTCTGACGACTCGGATGACCCGAGTCGCCCGGGTAGTGTTAATCGATTACGGCCATCCTTATTAGATTCTGACGCATGCGCAGAAGCGAGGGACACCTCTGAGCACGGGAACCCGCTGAAACCTCCCGGACACCTCCCCGAGATTAACTTGGATATTAATCCTTATATTAGCTCTAAGTCTTTACGAACACTCAGTGAATACAAATAGTTGTGTGTGGTTTTAAAAGAAATTATAGGTTGGTTAGCTGGGGAAGCGCTATAGATAATGTCCTACTTTGAAGGCTAGACCCAGACTGTACAGAGAGCCCATGGCAGGAGTTTGACACTCCGTGTGTGACCTTCAAACCCAACTGGTCTCTGCCACATCTACAGGAAAACTCACCGAGAATAACTACCAATGGGTCGATTTACTTTTATTATATATATTTCTAATCAGAATGATAAGATCTTTCTAACTGTACCATTTGAAAATTAAGTTCATGAAAAGAAAAAAATCAGTTTAGATTTGTGCTTCCCCGTCCCCCCCCCCCCCCCCCCCCCCCCCCCCCCCCCCCCTTACCACTGTTTCCTACCTGTCATTGATTTCTCCTGGAAGTGGTGGTCGCGTGGGGGCGGGAATTCGATGACAGGTTGGGCGTAAATAAGGTGACAACCAGGGTTCATACAAAAAGTTGGCCACCGGATTCAAGAACATTCAAGAACATTTTCAAGACCAATGTACATAGTAATCATTATGAATACTGTACTAATATATTAGGTATTCAAAATGATTTTTTCTGAGTAATACCTTATAAATGGCCCATGCAGGGCACTGACGATGGTGTACAAGCGGCTGGAGGCACAGACGGAGGTGGAGGCGACAGTGCACGTGTCTTACATGGAGATCTACCAGGAGGTTGGCTACGATCTGCTCAACCAGGCCGCCCGGAACTCCTCAGTCGTCACCCCGTTCCCCAAGGTCAGCACCACTAAGTCGAACAGTCCGCTAGCTTTTTGTTCGTTTGTTGTTGGAGTTTTATGTCCTGGCAACATCTAAGGTCATATCAGGATGGGTATCGACTTGTGACAGTGTGCACTCATGGCGACTTTATAGTGCTGCCCCACTGGGAAATCAGGATGCTGGCATCATGATCTGATATCCCACTCAGTCCCATTATCCTGACACTGAGCTAACCAGTCCTTGCCCTATCCTATTAATGCTGAGTGCCAGGCTAGGGAGCGACAAGTATCAATTTGATAAATCATTAGTTTGACTCAACAGGGAACCAAACTATTCCGCTAGCAGGGACATAGCCAGATATTAACAAAATAAAATTGTAAGCACAGAATTGTTCGCACATGCTTACAGGAAATGAAAAGAATTGTAAGCACAACATAAATAAAAGTGCATAACAAAATCGTTCGCACAGAATTGCTTGCACTTGCTTACAGGAATCAAACAAATTATTTGTTTGTTCAACGACCTCCCAGCACAAAAAATAAACATCGGCTATTGGGGGTCAAAGAAACTAGCACAAAATAAAACAAATTGTAAGCACACAATAAAAAACTCCATATTGCGAAAGAAAAAAAATTGTAAGCACAACATTATTTGCACAAAATGTTAAGCACAAAATAAAAAGGTACATTTTATCAAATAAAAAAAGATATAGTATGGAAAAAATATGTCGAGAGAAACCTTTTGAACATGCTCACGGTGTGACAATGTAACTACGCCACTGGATAGTTTTAAGTTTCTGCCTATATTTCTTTTAGAATAATATATTACGTTGATCGTTATAATCTACCTGACCTTAGTTTGATGTAACTCTGATTCAAAGATACTTGCATGAAAATGTGCAAAGTTATTTTTGGCGCTCACACTAAAATGGTGGACAGCGTACACACCGAAAACAGGTTCTATAAAATTGACTTAGAATTTCCTTTTATGCAGGAATAAGTGTGTAATATATGCACCAATTTTGGATATATAGGATCAAATCTATGTAAGTGTCCTGGTTTAAAAAATGTGCTTTGATTGGAATATGCAGCTTCTTTTTAAAAATTAATTAATATAAAATATTGAAACAGAAATTATTTGCGTACAGTGGTGCTAAATCCTTCTTCAGATGTGCTGCGATATACGATGCAGCCTGCTATAGTAGGGATGAAATATCTCCACTTATTTATTTGTATTGATTTCCGCTATGGGGGGTGGGGGGGGGGTACATTAGTTGATTAAGCAGCTTTCATCCTTGACTTACTTGGAACTGGTTTATTTGTTTGTTGACTGTGGCGTTCTCTGTGGCGGAGTGGTTAGAGTGTCTGACCTTTTTCTAGGTCAGACTCCTAATCTGAGGGTCGGCAGTTCGATTCCCCGTGCCCCCAGCTCTGCCAATTTGGATTTCCACCGCTGTGTATAACTTACAGCGTCATCAAAGGCCGGTTGCTCTCATACCATGTCTATGTGGTGTGGGAGATTAAAAATCCCTTGGGTCGGTAAAAGTGTAGGCTCGGGCTTTCTATCGACCAGCAGTGGAATGAGGAAGACCAGTCGTCTATGACTGAAATTTCCCCTGCTTAAACAACTAATGGACCAAAAAAAAAAAAAAATGTTACATCAAGATGGGTAATGCCTTGTGACATTACGTACTCATGGTGATTATATAGGGCTGCCCCACTGAGAGACCATTATGCCAGCCCCATGAACCTGATATCTCCCTCAGTCACATTATCCTGATATTAATGAGAAAACCAGTCCTTGCATTATCCTAGTAATCCCTAGCAACACTCAAGGTATCGATAAGTATCAATTTTGTAAGTCATTGGTTTGACTCGGTCAGGGTTCGAACCAACGACGTCCTGCACAGCAAGCCAGCCAGCAGTCTTACCGATTCAACGATGCCATCCGGGCGTGTCCCCGAGTACAACGAGCAGGACATGAGGAACAGAATAGTATTTTCCCAATAGCTGAACTGGGTAGGGCCTCTTCCTCTCACCAGGTGGCGGTAGTGGATGGCATCAAGGGAACGTGCATCGTGCGCAACCTGAGCAGCCACCTGGCGGCCAACGAGGATGTCGCGCAGAGCCTGCTGCTCCAAGGTCAGGCGAACAGGAAGGTCTCTGAGACGCCTATGAACCACCGATCCTCAAGGTCACACGCGGTCTTCACCATCACACTCACCACGAAGAGTAAAAACTCGGAGATCATCACAAAGTCAGTGGCCATCTTCTTACGGGGTTCACATAACCTTTTGGGATTAAAGTTCTTCTGTGGCTTGACTGATTTCATGAAAGCTCTTCACAACTGGACTGATTTCATGAAAGCTCTTCGCGATTTGGCTGATTTCATGAAAGCTCTTCACACCTGGACTGCTTTCATGAAAGCTCTTTGCAACTTGACTGATTTCATGAAAGCTCTTTGCAACTTGACTGATTTCATGAAAGCTCTTCGCAACTTGACTGATTTCATGAAAGCTCTTCATGATTAGACTGATTTCCTTGGTTTTTAATAATCTGCTATTATTTTTTATATTTCTAGGATATTTGGGACAATTCCACATCTTCTAAGATCTATAGTTGGCTAGTTTCATGCAGTTTCTCCATCTTTTAGCTAAATATGATCACAAAATGCTGGGAGTAATTTAAACATTATGAGGAGAGTATGAGGAGGCTCCCGACTGCGGGAGGTGGGTCGGTGGCCGGTTGAGTCCCTTGCATCGGTATCCAATGATGGCTGGATTTCTGCGAAAATGTGGACTGACTCCGATTGACTTAGTGCTGGTAGCAAATTGCAGAACTCCGTGTAAAGTCTACGGCTGGTGGTTTGAGTGGTGTAGATAGGCTAATAAGAAATCACTACAGGCAAGGAAGGAAAGTAGATAAAGAGTGAAAGGTAGGAGAATGAGACTCCCTCATTTATTGTATATATAGTTTCAAGAAACAAGACGGTGGTGATCGCATGATCCAGTCTTCCAATCACTAACAGGCATTCCTCTATCCACCAATGAGGGTTCAATATCCTTGTAACAAAGGCATGGTTAGATCTGGCTACAATGCCCTGTTGTGTCTGGTGTGCAGTGATCCATAAATAACACTTGGAGGGGAGGGGGTATGTGAGGAGAGTTCCAAAGACTCTCTCACAAGTCAAGAAGTGACCCTCTCTCAGGTCAAGAAGTGACCCTCTCTCACTATCTATATTGATACAGAATTTCTATCTTTGATTAGTAATGGATCACCAACTCCACATATACCTCATATGCCTTTGGTTTTACATACCATCTACCATAATATAGACTAGTTTGCAATATATTATAGAGTAGTTCTCCATAGCCCATATCTCAATATCGGAAAATTTTACATCCTGTTTCATACACTACTCGATCTTCACAGTTCTAACCCTCATTCTCCACTACACTGCTGTAATAGTTCATACATGAACCTTACTACCACGTGGTGGCGGTAGGGACTGGGCTGACCTCTGTCGCCCTTCCAAGGCGACAGGTGGCAGCATGCTAGCCAGAGGCAGTCCCCATGTGGACTGCCCTCTGTGACTGGCTAGCAGCCCCAGTCCCCACCACCCCATACAAGCCCATCTAAGCGGTATTAACTTAGAGATTAACTTACAGATCCTCTTCTGGCTGATCTAGGTCCTATTAGGCTTCTAATGCCAGCTCGTTGTGTGGAAAAAAAAGACTATCTCCTTTGCACACATAAGGAGGTGGACGGAGCCTTGAAGTCATATAATCGTGGGTATCCTTCCCATTGGCATGTTGTTTAATGCTTAATTTAATAATTCCCCAGACCATCAAACCTTTTGTGTGTGAGTGTTCAATAACCCCTCAGATCCAAGCTGCACCTGGTCGATCTGGCGGGGTCTGAGCGTGTGTCCAAGTCCGGAATCAAGGGTCTGCAGTTATTGGAGGCCAAGTACATCAACCTGTCGCTGCATCACTTGGAAGGCGTCATCATCGCACTCCATCAGGATGAGGCCAAAGGATGTGACTACAGCAAGCAGTCAGTCTTCTACAAGCGGTGAGCTGCGTAACTTAATTAACCATCTGTGTCTATATGCCAATTAACTATTGTAGCATTATATTATGTACAGGTCGGACCCTTGACCACTAGATTTCTAGGGTGGACGCTTACTCACACACACGGATGGTTCTCTACCATGGGTGAATGGCCTGTGCTCTTATAGCAGTAGCTGAGGAGGGGTTGGGATAGGGGCTAGCAACAGTCCATTAATGTCAATGGTTTTCACAATCTTAATGTTAGAACTAGGGTTGATCCCCATCCTTCATCCTGCCATAAAACATTGATCAAATTACTTGCGAAGAAGCTCTATTCTAGCAACTGCATATGGCACTATTGCCATTCGATACACCAGAAACAAAGTAATGCATATGCATTAAAATACAGTACCATCACAAAGTTAAAGGTTTTGTATAAAAACGTGGTGTGAACCTGCACTGTTTACAGATTCTAATCTGTCTATAAAATAAATTATAGGCCTTTTATAATACAATACAAATAAAGAAGACACTATACCATTAATGTTTTGTCTCACAAACACTCCCCAAAACAACACTGAGGGGTGCTATCTGTCTGCACCAATTACAGAAGGGTGTCTCATGTGTCTCCACCAATCACTGAGGGGCACTATCTGTCTGCACCAATCACTGAGGGGTGCTATATGTCTGCACCAATCACAGAGGTGTGCTATATGTCTCCACCAATCACTGAGGGGTGCTATATTTCTCCACCAATCACTGAGGGGTGCTATTTGTCTCCACCAATCATAGAGAGGTGCTATCTCTCTCCGCCAATCATAGAGGGGTGCTATATGTCTCCACCAACCACAGAGGAGTGCTATGTCTGCACCAATCACTGAGGGGTGCCATATGGCTGTACCAATCACTGAGGGGTGCTATATGTCTGCACCAATCACAGAAGGGTGCTATATGTCTCCACCAATCACTGAGGGGCACTATCTGTATCCACCTACCACAGGTGCTATGTGTCTCCACCAATTACTGAGAGGCACTATCTGTCTTCACCAATCACAGAGAGGTCCTATGTGTCTCCACCAATCACTGAGAGGCACTATATGTCTTCACCAATCACAGAGAGGTGTTATGTGTCTCCACCTCCACGCAGAAGGGCACTGTGTTGGGAGTGTTGTGGTGCTGATATTTTCCTTCATTACTAATTGGTGGGTATCGCAAAACCTCGAGAAACCCTTATATTACACCCTCCCCCGACCCCATGATTTAACCCACCGATAAACATGTCACGTTTCTTGATGGATGTCACTTTTGTGAAGGGTGGTTGCAGAGCGTAGTCATCCATACAGGCGGGCGAGGAGGTAACTGTCTAGGTGTGTCGATTCATGTGTGGCGTTTTTTTTTTATAAAGTTAAATTTATTTTGGTGTGGATTTGATATAATTTGATTTGATTTAACCAAAGAGGTTTGGTATGTCCCTAGGGAATGATCTTCCTGACGATATACCTGGTGGATATGACAGTTGGCTGTGTGCATTATTTCTATTGGAACTTACCGTTAATGTATGATGCTACGATTGTCGCCTGCTGTCAGCACTAATTGTCGTCTGCTGTCACAAAATGTTGCATATTCACACTAAAATTCACTAAAATGTGTTCCATTTACATCACTAAATATTCAAAGTGGTGTTAAAAGAATAATCTATAGGGACTAAATGTATTATTTTGTTTGTTTAGCGACCCTTCCCCCCACCCTGCACAAAAAGTAAACATCGGCTATTGGGAGTTATCTAAATGTATGATGTCACATTAGTAACAGAATACAGACGCAGTGGGTACCGGAAGCAGTGGCCCAATTGGTAGTGTGCACGCTTCCCATGCGGAAGGTCGGGAGTTCAAATCCTTGTCGATTCAAAGTACTCACTTACAAAAATGATACTTGTTGCTACCTACCCTGATGCTCGGCATTACTGGGATAGGGCAAGGACTGATTAGCTCAGTATCAGGATAATGTGACTGACTGGGATATTGGGTTATGGTGCCACTGATCTGATCTCCCAGTGGGGCAGCACTTTAAAATCGCAATGAGTACGCACTGTCACAAGTTGGTACCCGTCCTGATTTGACCATATATGTTGCTAGGACGTAAAACCCCAACACAGAAACATTAAGTGTGCACCAAATAAAGGATGTGAGTAGAAATTAATGAACAACTGTAGGTCTAGGCCTTATAATATGATTTCAAATATTGTGATTAATACGGATATACAGTAAACCCTCTATAACCGACCACCTCCACAGATCGGCCACTCCCCTAGATCGATCGCTTTATTTGGGCCCCAAACGACCGCCGATACAATACCATTGTAATGATACAAAAGCTCTGTAACACTGACCACCTGGGATATATATATATTCACAGTACATCCTTTCCACTGATTAATACAAATGGGACCTTTCAAGTTTGTTATAGCAACGACTACAAGTTTATCAGATTTAAGCGTAATCAAAACCGAAGCTTGTGTTGTCTTCACTCATTCGTTTGCAGTATATACACATGAAGTTATTAATACATATGTGTAGTGAGGGGTATATAATTAAATATGTACTGAAACCAACAAAAGCACAGTGATACAGCATCCTTTTTCCAAGTGTGGCAGCTGCCCGGGTGTTCCCCTCTTGACTTGTATACAATGATCACTAGACCATGACCATACTCCATGCTCTAAGTCTACTGAAGTTATATGGCGATTGTACCTTCTGTGTGGCAGACCTGACTGGAATAGGTTGCCAGAGGAGGTAAGACAAGTATCATGACTTGAAATTTGTTCAATCTATTCTCAAGAATCACCTGTTTATGGTCACCTTTTCTGGGAATTAAATTTTCTGCATGATCTAATATTTCAAAGAAGGTTGTAAATATGTCATACTGTGGTTTTATTGCATTTTGTTGTGTAAATATGTTTATTCTGCTGAAGAAGCCTTTTGTCAGTGCCGAAGCACCGGTCTTCCAGCCATCTTTCAATTCAGGATTATTTACACAAAAAAGGTATATAGAGTAAGGTATATAATAATTGTTGAATACACAATTTCCAGCATATTGCGATTTGGAATAGCTTGCTCTATTAAGTCTGCCTGGGTATTATTATCTATTATTATTAATGCTGCATAATCCGATGAAAGCATCGAATTTTCTAAACTAAGACACTTACCTAGATTTGATCGTTTTCTTGAAGATTTATACGGCTTATCATGGATAAGTCTGAATAGACTTGTTTTCACCATTAAACAGTTTGTTGATAGAAAGCCCGAGCCTACACTTTTACCAACCCAATGGATTTTTAACCTCACACACCACATAGACATGATATGAGAGCAACCGGCCTTTGATGACGTTGTAAGTTATACACAGCGGTGGAAATCCAAATTGACCGAGTGGGGGGGGGGGGGGGGCAAGGGGAATCAAACCACCGACCTTCAGATTACGAGTCCGACCTAGAAAATAGTCAGACACTCTAACCACTCTGCCACAGAGAACTCGTACCTCTCTAACTTAAATACTGGTGCACTCACTAATCACTAATTGTAGTTTGATGTTCCTTTGCTATGCTTGAAAATGAGTAAATAAAGCTTGTGTCCAAAATTTCAGCAAGATCACACACAGTCATTTTGCAAGTTTTCACTCCAACAATGTCCGGTCATGGTGCTAGCCTCACGGTATCCTAGTGGGCCAGTATGTACACATGCAGTTATTAATACATATGTGTGATGAGGGGTATGTAATTAAATGTGTACAGAAACCAACAAAAACACAGTGATATGGCATCCTTTTCCCAAAGAGCGGCAGCCGCCTGGGTGTATCCCTCTAGACTCACCACAAAGTGTGGCCAGTAAAGTCAGAACCATAGATGCTTGCTAGGAGGCAAACCCCATATAAATCAAACCTGGCACTCTTTAAAGTTTCAGCGACGAGTTCCCACACACTCCTCACTGGTATGTTGTTTGTTGTGGTGCACTGTGGCATGTCGCGGGTTTAGGTTTAGAAAGGTGGCTACTTCGGCACTTTTTGTTTCTCATGCACACATTAAAGGCACAGTAACATGACCAACACCACTTTATTTATTTCATAGTTATTATGATCGAGTATGGCTAGTCATAGTTTGTATTTCTAGAAACAACCTATTCTCTGGAAGTTATGTAGGGCACAATCAAGCTGTGACTACTCTTACGGTCATTCAGTCCTCTTTGCCCTCTTCAGGTCTACAAGTGATGTAGGCTAGGAGATGCTTACAGTTGGATAGCCTTTCTTTGTAAATTGAACTGAAACATGTTTTGATTAATGGGCCCCTGCTGTTAGAGAATTGAGAAGCGGTTTACTGCAGTGGAGTTCTCTAAAGAAAGCTTACTTTGACTAATAGTGATTTTTGAAGATGCCTTATAATCTATGCAATTGCACTGTTACCTTCCCGACATGACGTCACAGAATAGACTATTTGAGCTCCAACCCAGTAAGTAAGGACTCATCTCTCCAGGACCAATACATGGAGTATCCCATGGTTTTTCGTTTGATTTCTAAGTGCAATGCTGATGATATTTATATAATATGGATCTTTGTTAAGATATGGTGAATATTCGCGTAAGGACTGCATGTTAAAATCAGCTGACCACATCTTTAAAGTAGCCCACTATTACCTTACCTCTACTCCAGATGGAACTAACCGGACGGGATGGCCCAGGGGTACAGTATATGCTTCCTGTATGGGAGGTCAAATCTGAGATATTAAATCAAAATTGACGCTTACTGCTACCCTACCTGGTGATGGGCTTTATCGTGTAGGATAAGGGCACTGACTGGTTGGCTCGGTATTAGGATAATATGACTGAATGGGATTTCATATAGTGCTTGCGCCATGGTGTCGCAGTGGGTACAGCACTATAAAGCCACTGGGAGAGTGCACTACTAGTTCTAGTCCTGATGTGCCTTCGGATGTTGCTAGGATGATGTGGAACCATATTCACTTGTTCACTCCAGAAGGAGGTGGGAACAATGTCAACTACACCCCCACTGCCCTCTGTGGGCTGGGCTGATGGGCTTTTGTGGCTTAAATAATACTGCAGTAAAATGTCTAATACCTGTCACTATTGTAAACTTGTTGGAACATACTAATCCACATCACTGTCATGGATTAGCTTAGTGAAAAGCCTAATCATTATCACTGCCTTAGACTCTCTTAGTGAAATACCTAATTCTTCTTCATCTTCTTCTTAGCCTATCAAAATGTCTAATTCTTATCACTGCCATAGGCTATCTTGGTGAAATACCTAATCCATATTACTATTGTAGACTATCTTCTCAAAATGCTTATTCCTTATCGCTGTCATAGACTATCTTAATGAAATGCCTATTCCTTATTACTATCATAGACTAATCAAAATGCCTAATCTTTATGCCTAAAAAAAATACATGACTGATCCTGCAAAAAGGTGCCAATCATAATTTACATGGGTTGTTAGTAAAATTACATCATGGTCAAGGGATTTATGGTTAAGAAAAAACACCCATAGACCTACCTACCCTACTTTCTTGCTTGCCTGCAAAAAGAAATAACCTTTTTAGGCTTATTACTGTTGTAGGCTAGCTTATCAAAATGTGTGATCCTTATTACTGTCAAACGCTATTGTACCAAAATGCCTAACCCTTATCATTGTGATAGGCTATCGTATCAAAATGCGTAATCCGTATCACTGTCATAGGCTATTTTTATCAAAATGGGTAATCCTTGTCACTGTCATAGGCTAGTGTATCAAAATGCGTAATCCTTATCACGTCGTAGGCTATAGTATCGTACATAATCCTTATTACTGTTGTAGACTATTTTAGCGGCATACATCATTATCACTAATAGACTATCATAATGATATGCCTAATTCTTATTGCTATCATAGACTATCTTATCAAAATGTCTAATCCTTATCCTGTCTGAGACTATCTTAATGAAATTCCTAATTCTTATTACTATTGTAGGCTATCATATCAAAATGCCTAATCCTTATTACCACCGTATGCTATCTATGCATCATCATTATCATTGTCATAGACTATCATATCAAAATGCCTAATCCTTATTACTGTTGTAGACTAGGTTAGTGAAATGCCTAATTTTTAACATCCATATACTAGCTTAATGAAGTGCCTAATCCTTTTCATTGTTGTGGACTATCGTAGCAAAATGTGTAATCCTTATCACTGTCCTAGACAATCTTAACACACTGCCTATTCCTTATTACTGCCATAGACTATCTTAGCGAACTGCTCAATCCATAATCTCTTCTGCTTTTCACTATCATAGATTAATGTATCTTGTATGTTGTTGTTCACTGTCATAGCTTAGTGTAGATCAAACAAGTACCTAGTGTTCGTCATTATCATAACTATTGTAAATCAGAGATAAAAAATGTCTATGGTTTAACTGATTTCCCACTATTTTTAATATTCTAAAATATTTTCGGTAATTGGGTTCCTGTTGAAAAAAAAACAGACATCCCTTAGATAAAATCAGAAGACATTCACTGGTAGGCAGTTTTGTTTCATGTCAGAAACCACTTTAATTCCTGGTAGATAAATGTCTAACTATGAACCCTATGATAGACTATTGTAGATAGCTACCTAGTGAGCATACTATGTCACTATTGATGACTATTCTTTTGTTTAAACCCACAAAAATGTATATGATGATTAATGCTAATTCAGCATTGTTTTATATCAAATGTAGATGATTTGCCTTATTCAAATATAGTTTCATTTTTACTATGCCTTAATGAAACATTTGATTTTCGATCCCTGTATTTAAAAGATATTCTTTAATAATACTACTGTCGTCGATGTACCCCCCATACTTGTTCATTTCTTTTACAAAGCTCAAGTCTGACAAAGTACTTGTTTAAAAACAAAACAAAATCGAAAATACTTTTGATCCACACAAAGACCGCAGTGCTGATTGTAAGATTTGCAGATTGTTATATAAATATTCCCACTTCCATACGCACTTCGTTATATTAGTTATATACTATAATTGTGCTTGAAGCTGCATAGTCCGATGAAAGTATAACATCTTGTAAACCAAACTGGTATCTAGAATTAATCCTAGATATCCAAATTAGATACCAGTGCACTTATTAAACATTAGTTACCGCACAGAGTAGTACGCAAATTTAATTATACCTACTACTGTTGAAGTGTGTGGTGTCGAAATTAATATTTCATGTTTTTATTTCAAACAGTCATTCATTGTAAATGCTACTTCAAACTAAAGTAAGGTAGATTATAATATAATTGATCAACCTAATATGTCTATCTAACAAACATGGCAGAATCTCAATGCCATTGGACTATGCAACTTTAATTTAAATAGCTTAGGCATGAATTAAAATGACAATGTATTACATCCATTGAATAGTCGACCATCGAGTGCTGACGGCTGTCGGAGTCATAGCTTATCGAAGCATGTGCCCTACCGCAACTCGCTACTCACCATGGTGCTCAAGGACAGCCTCGGTGAGTTACAATAGCGCCTGTCTTCAGCGACCGCTGTAACCAGCGAAGCTTTGCCATTTGCCTCATTTGACTGTCCATCTGTTGACCTGTTGTGTCAGAGCAATATTGGCCTAGATGCAGAGTTGTCCTTTGAAGACATGTACTACATCCGCTATGTGAGGACAATATTGGTCTGTGTGCAGAGTTGTTCTTTGAAGATGGTTACTATACCCGCTTTGTGAGGGCAACATTGGTCTGGGTGCAGAGTTGATCTTTGAAGATGCTTACTACACCCACAATGTGAGGGCAACATTGGTCTGGGTGCACAGTTGTCCTTTGAAGACAGGTTCTACACCCGCGATGTGAGGACAGTATTGGTCTGGGTGCAGAGTTGTCCTGGCAGGTATACACTGCTATGTGAGACTGTCGGTGCGAGTGCTGAGAGGGTACTAACCTAGTGAGGGCACTGCTGGGTGCAAGTACCTGAGACGGAACGCTAGGAGGCATTGGTCTGCAGAGTGCCGAAGGGGTACACACATTGGGCATTGGTCTGTGTGCAGAGTTATTTTTTCTGTGGCTATTAGCGGAGTAAGGGTGAATGACAACTCTATCTAAATCCAAGCAAATAGGAATTAACTGGGGAGGTAGTGGTTCCAATATGCAGTATATATCTATATTTGTGTACATTTGGTCAAATGGCAGATAATACAAAACACCAAGAAAACAGACACAGACTCAGTCACAAGGAATAAACTCTCACGTATTCAAAACTAGTGATATTAAACTATCATGTTGATGTCAGGTTTACAATATTCACTGGACGGCTGTTACACTTCTAAAGCACCATCGGGACAAGTGGAACATGCCAACTCGCAAGGAGACTATGATGATTGATATGAAGAATATATTTGACTTCTTTGATTCAGAGTTTATGTGATCAATTCCTTTACCCAGCCTTCCGAAACTTTTTTTAATGGGTTGTTCAGCAGGCCTCTCATTTTTTTCCACCCTGAGCATGGAGAAGCGTATTCGATTATTCGACCCGAGTCTGTAGGATGTGCGCATGCGCCAAATATTGGCTCGGGTGACCCGAGTTGATTAATCGATTATGCCCAGGGGATATCTACAGTCCTAGAACACACACTGCTGCCTACATAGGTGTGAGTGAGCCGATAGGTGGCACCACAGATAATTGAATTAGTCTATTACAGATATTATTTAACCTTACGTGTCGATTTTGTGTTTTCAATTTGTCACTGGTTTTTGTCTATGTTTAATTAATTTGTTAGACCCACTTTAATTTGTAGTTATACCGACCCACCCAGGCGGAGGCTAATGACTAATATGTGTATATATATAAATAAACAATACCCTTAGTCATAGAGAGGGAAAGCGAATTCACCAGAATCCAGAAACCGGAAACAGTTTCCAGTGCCTTTTCCCACTTTTACCTATCAGATTCACCAGAAACAAGAAACAGCTACAAGCCAGGTCCGCATTCAGGATATGCCTCCGAGACGGCTCTGAGACGTCTTTTTGGCCTATTTGCATTCAGGGTACGCCTCCGAGTTGTCTTGGAGACCTGTCCCTTTTCAGACAGGAGGCAAAAAGCACATCAACAATGGCCGCCGATTCTGTGGTTTCAGCCAATCAGAAGCCTTCTTTTCAATTGAAAATGGCTGCACCCTATGGAGGCCACCATTTTCAAGGCACCCACCAGCTAAGGTCATTCAGACTAGCGTGACGTCAGGAATTTCTCTGAGGTATATCTTGAACGCGGTCCTGGTATAAGTTTAAGTACTGCTGAAACTGGTTATGGGAAAATCTGCTTGTTAATTGTGTCCACTGGCCTGACACAAATAGTATTCAAGCTGGTTCTCTGTTCCATCTTGAGTACTGTAAAACATGGGAGAAGGCAACAGTACCAGTTTATATTTATATTTTATAATTATTAAAATGTTCTTAAATGGAATAATATATGCTTCTTTTAATCTATTACCAACAAATTTGCTATGTTAAAAAACGAATTAGTAAATTAGATACAACAACGTGCTTACACACCAGCGGAAACAAATACGCAAACTGTGGGGGGGGGGGGGGCTGTCCTAAGCATTGCTTATTCATATTATAATTGTTTTCTTTTGTCCAGGGGGTAACTGTCACACGGCCATGATTGCCACAGTGAGTGTCGAGGTGGAGAATCTCAGCGAGAGCCTGTCGACAGCCCGCTTCTCACAGCGGGTTGCCTGCATCACCAACAAGGCAAGGTACAGTGGCGCCATCTAGTGTCTAAATACTTGCTGCCGTTTACATTTTACCTTCGTCTTTCCGACTTCTAACCCCTCGTGCCCCGTTCACTCTAACAACACAAAGCACAAGACGGGATTGGTGTGATAACTGGGGTGCGTACAGGGACTGGAAAGTCTTGAAAAGACTTCATTTGCCCCATTTCAAGGCTTTGAAAGGCCTTGAATTTAACCTATTTTGGGTAATTAGTCTTGAAAACCCTTGAATTCCATTAAACTGTCCCCACTGATCTAAATTATTTCTGAAAATGGCCATTCCGAATGGCGATTTCGGACTAAATCCAAATGAAAATAGTCTTGAATTACATGAGGGGAGGGGCAGTTGCAAACAAGAGGGACTCAAACCCACATTACTGCCGTTCCGAAGCGAGCCTCCTAACCGTTAAGCTATCTAGGATCCTTGATGCAATCCACCTACCCAGGCCTACCAGTATATGTGGTATTTCGCCTGATGAGGTTAGTGCAAAGCACTACAAACATGTAAATATTTAAAAATCAACTTACACTTACATCAACTTACTGTTAATTTCTTTATGATAAACTTGTCAACGTATCTATTTTATATCCCTTTTAATGTGATGTTCATTTTAATTAATCCATGCCGTTATGAAATTAGCTACACGCATGAACCATAGTGAAATCTTAAAACTTTAAATTTCCAGGAAAAATGAGGAGATTGACGATAAAATGATGATAAAGCGACTGAGAAAGAGAATCGCTGAGCTGGAGGCGGAGTTGGCCCTCCTCAAATCGGCACAGGTACCTTTTTTCACTAAATGTTTTCATTCCTTTGAATATAGGTTTGCAACACTGGGGTACTGGTCATATACATATCTATTCTTTTGTTGTTATTTTATTTTTCTTCTTTTGTAAATAATACACAAAAGCTTTTTTTTGGGTGGGGGGGCTATCTTTAATCGACCATTTTTATGTGCGTTGCACAATTATCGGTTTATATAAGATTATTATTAATGCATGTCAAGAATTGGCTAATATTGATGTAATAAATACATGCTGAAATTAGATGACCAGACTGCATCATGTGGTGCAGTTCTCATACTTGTTTGCATGAAACCGGATGCAGAATGTTTTACCGCGCGTTCCCGTGACCTACTTCAGGGCCATCAGCGCGACCTGTCCATCATGGACGAGAAGCTGACGTTAGACGACAAGCGCGACTGCGCGCGCATATTGCAGAGCTACCTCGGCGGTCACGTGACCGACCCGATCGTGGCGGGCATGACGACGCCGCTTCGATTCAAGGAGTGCATGCGGCTTTTCAAGGTGAGTGCCTCACTGCCCATTTTGTACCAGATTATTTTGTTCTGAGATAGAAAAAAAGGGGGCATATAATATACCCTCCCTGTAAATAAATGCTTTCAAATTTCATTATTGAAACCAAAAAAATCTGGTGCAAAGATTAATTAAGTTTTGTTTTTAGCATGTCTTTAAGACAGTATTATCTGGTTATATATATTTTATATAAGTGTCGTGGAGTGATGAAGCAGGATTCGAATCCACACCTCTTGCATTCCGGTTTTGTGTGCTAATCATTACACCACCTAGGCTGCCTGATGTCATCACCCTAAAGTATCCACGCCTACCTGTATATGTGGATGCTTGCCTGAGAGGTCAGTCAGTGCAGACTACTGCATATATTCATTGTGACATTGTGACACTATTCACATCACTGTTTGTAGCACTGTTCACGACACTTTGTAGCATTGTTTATGACATTCACGTCCCTGTTTGTTTTCCTGTTCACTGTTCACAGCACAATGCTGTTCACAAGACAGCTGGTGACGCTGTTTATTAAAACTTTCAGACCATGGTGAAGTCTCAGAACATTGACACGAGCAGATTGGTCCTCCAGGGCAAGGAGCCTCTTACTGCCTGGCCAGAGGTCAAAGGGCCAAGGTCAGTGTATACCCGTTATGTAACCTGACGGGATTGTTCTGGTTTTATGTGTTCTCTCATTAAATATTGTATTGTTATAATAGACAATTTTATTAAGTAATGATATCTCTATTAAATACCAGACGGGATGACCGACTGAGTTGAGCGTCCGTCTCCTCAATTAGTAGATCGTTGGATTCGAACCCATGAGTTCGAACACTGGTAAAAAAATTGATAAGTGTCACTTCCTAGCCAGGTGCTCAGCACTATTAGGATATGGCAAGGACGGGTTGGTTCAGTGTCAGGATAATGTGACTAAGTGGGATATCAGGTCATGCTGGTGGCGGCCTAGTCTCCCAGTGGGGCATCACTATAAAATCGCCATGAGTGCGCACTGTCACAAGTGGTATCCGTCCTGATATGACCTTAGATGTTGTCAGGATGTAAAACTCCAACAACAAATCAAACATCTTTATTAAATAATATATAACTATAATGATGCTATATCTTTCCATTTAATAATGATGGTAATGATAGTACTATCCTTTAATCCGTTATCATGTGCTTAGTGTGATTTATTGCGGAATATATGGTGCGGCCTAGTGAGTTGCTAAAACTTAAAACCCAAACAAGAACCAGTTAGGTATGGGCGATAACATAGGCACAAGGACAGTTGAAACCTGACTACTGGCATTTTCCCGCGATTCCTTGACTGCTAATTTTAAGGGGGGGGGGGGGGGGAGATCCATGTTTTAGCGGAAATTTGTCATCAGTGTCATCTTGGCTTGATTTCCAAGATTTTTGCTGTGGACCACTTTTTTTTGTTTTTTGGTACATTAGTTGTTTAAGTAGGGGAAATTTCAGTCGCAGGCGATTGGTCTTCCTCATTCCACTGCTCATTGCCCTATCCTAATAATGCCGAGCGCCTGGCTAGGAAGCGATAAGTATCCATTTTTAAGTCATTGGTTTGACTCGACCAGGATTCGAACCCACGACCCCACGATCTACCACACGGGAGACGGACGCTCTAACTCATTTGGCCATCCCTGAAAGCTGCACAGTCTGATGAACACGTAATATTTCCACTATAGCACTTACCTAGATTTGGTCCAACGTCTGTAGTATTTGTTGATGCATAGAAGAGCCTGTTTCATAAGTGCACCATTATCTAAGTTGGGTATCTAGGATCAAATCTAGGTAAGTTTTGGTTTTGAAAATGTTTATTCATCAGACTATGCAGTTTCAGTCAAATAAGAATGCAAATAATTATATATATAACAACGCTAATAATAATAAATTTATTTTATTTTTATTTTTTTTTTAAATTAGAAAAAAAGCGGAAGATAGGATCAAATTTATTTATTGGTTTTATTTTTTGTTTAAACAAAATAACTTAAAATAAAAATATTTAAGAAAAAGACAATTACAGTCTGGGGACGCCTAGCCTCGTTGTCGGAGCCTCCTGACACGGAGCGCCACCTGCTTGGGCCGCTGAACTAACCCACCCCTTCCTCCCTCCAGGCACGGCAGCGCGCCGATCAACCCGAAGATAGAGTTCTCCAGGCGCTGTACCTCCTCCAGCGAACTGCACACGCAGTCTACCTCGGAGCTGAGCACCGCCCCGAAGCCACATACTGGCTTCAACACCTCACCAACCCGAACCGCCAAGTAAGTAGGGCGCCAAAAGGCCAGGCTTCCAGCGACACGCGAAATGCGTAAACAGCTGTGGGTCTAGTAGGACGATTTGCGTGTTGTTTACTCATATAGGGTGGGGAGTATCGGTTCTCTGTGTCCCCAGCAATTTTGTTCTTTTCTTGAAGATATATACTGCCTATCATGGATAAGTCTGAATAGACTCGTTTTCACCATTAGACAGTTTGTTGATAGAAAGCCCGAGCCCACACTTTTACCGACCCAAGGGATTGTTAACCTCCCACACCACATAGACATGGTATGAGCGCAACTGGCCTTTTATGATGCTGTAAGTTATGCACAGTGGTGGAAATCCAAATTGGCAGAGGTGGGGGGGGGGGGGGCACAGGGAATCAAACCACCAACCTTCAGATTAGGAGTCCGACCTACAAAAAAGTCAGACACTGTAAGCACTCTGCCATAAAGAACACCAATGACAATGAATGAGCGGAATGAGCAGCCCGCGTTCATTTGTCCCATTGGTTGATCAGCTCCTTTATGCCCTGTGATCATTTGAGGTGATATATAGGATGTCTGCCTACTTTTGACCGTGCACATTCATCATTTCATGGCGGCCGTCCTGATATGACCTTATTTGTTGCCAGGACGTAAAACTCCAACAACCAACCAACATATTCATGGCCGCTTTCTCATGCTGCTGGTGCTATGATCCGATATCCTGACACTGAGGCAGGTAGCCAGCACCTTCAGCTATCCTAGTAATGTTGAATGCCACGCGAAGTAGTGGCAAGTATAGATTCTGTAATCTGTGGATTTACTTCACACGTCCCATTAATTCAGCCAGGTCTAAGTGTCAGTCAAAATGGGCACCCTTTTTTTTCGGTGTTGGGGGCACAGATTGCATAATATGTTAAGATGCATTGTTTTTTTTCTCCATATTTGTTGTTGTTACACCAATTGATTAAACCGGTCGTGGTGGCCGAATCGGTAGAGTGCAGGCTTTCCGTTGGGAGTTCGATTCCCAGTCGAGTCAAACCAATGACGTACAAAATTGATACTTGTCGCTTCCTAGCTTGGTACTTAGCTTTAATAGGATAGGACAAGGACTGGTTAGCTCAGTGTAAGGATAATGTGACTGAGGGGGATATCGGGTCATGGTGCTGGTGGCCTGATTTCCCAGTAGGGCAGCACTATAAAGTCACCATGAGTGTACACTGTCACAAGTCGGTCCCCGTCCTGATATGACCTGAGATGTTGCCAGGACGTAAAATTCCCACAACCAACCAATTGATTAAGCAGACGAAATTTCCATCGCAGACAATTGGTATTCCTTATTCGACTGCTCGCTGCCTTATTCTAGTTAATGCTAAACACTAAGCTAGGTAGCAATAGGTATAATTGTAAGTAATTGCTTTGACTAGGATGGAGATCAAAATTAAATATAGAATACGGATTGTTACTGGACTGTAACTCTAGCAGATATATATTTATGGACTTGGGATATCTTTTGTGCATACCGTATATGTCCCAATAGAAGCACGCAACCCAATAGGAGCACACCCCCCATTTCAAGATTGAAAGCATGCACAAATTTACGATCATATTCAGACTGAATGCAAATAAAATAAGACAATCCCAATTTATTTCAGAGGCATGACAAAAACCCATGTCTCTGCACTCACGCAGTGCGCGTCTATTGGGACATATACGGTATATGTATTCAGGATATTCAAATAGTTTAAGGCACAACCCTTACTGATTGACTATCAGTAGTAGGCGGGAACAAGTTTTCTACTTTAAAATCTACAACTGTTGCGTTCATCACAAACATATGCTTCACTTTAAGCCTTTTTTTTGTTAACTCAAAAAAACACCATACCTGTAAAAATATATGACTATTATTTGAGAAATAATCTTTAATAGGAATGATTCCACATTCTTGGCGATGAAAACATGCTGTTTTCTGACTGATATAGGAATGCTCCACCATTTTCCAACCGCAACACTGACCTGAATGAGCAGATGGGGCTGATGTCGTTGAATGCACAAGACCATTTCAACTTTCAAAAACCGCAAAACCGCAAAAACTTTACCAGTAAGTAGGAAAATATTTCCATTTCCATATATATGGATATATATCGTGGGCAGAGTGACTGAGTGAGGGTGGCCCGACAACTTACCGCATTTGCAGACACGGGGTGACACAATCGGCCCGGATGGATAATAGAATATAATAAGGAGCGAAAGCTTCTGATTAATTATACTTGTATAATGCTTATGCGTCGCATATATATACTTAAGTTATATAAACATATATATGTATATATATATATATACATATATATACTCGCCCACTTCACATATATGTATATATTATATATGTATAATATACCTGGGTTCCTTCTACTGCGCTATGTATATAATAGTGAGGCAGCTTAGGACCAGATTTGAGAATGATGTGGACGTTCCGGACAAAAGCACCAAATTTTTTCCTGGTACTACTCATTACTCTAGCTTTAAATTTGGAAGGGGTACCACTTCCTCCAGGCTGATTATGGTGGCCATCTTGGACTTTTAAGGTGGCCATTGTGTAAAAACCTATTTATACCGATATATCAGCTGCAAAATGACTTAGACTCACTATCTTGGTGTCTAAACATACATTTTCTGGGGTAAGGAACACACCTGTGGCATCCAGAATACTGCTAGTTGAACCTTTATTACAGAACCATATAAGCTGCTTTATAAACGTGTACAGACTGACGAAAGTTAACAGAGTTGATGTAGTCACTATATTCATTCCTGGTGCTTTTACTATTCATCTCACAGTTACAAGTTATTAGTAAATCAGTGGTGTAATGGGTCCTGTCATCTTTATTGCTCGCAGTTACAACTACATAGGAGAGTGCACTTCCAAAGAGCTTTTTTGCACGCACATCGAGCACCACATCCATTCAGGCTCTTGCAGCCACACTTCACTAGTTCACTGCAGGCTTTGGAGGCCACAGGAATAGTGCTCCAGTCAGGGACCCAAGACTGGCTGTCCTCATCAAGAGTCCAACCCCAACCCTCTGGAGTTGGAGCATGCTGTTCGCTCTGGTCACTGGTGGACCATATTCCAGCTTGGTAGATGGATCTCTTCGAGTGTTGCAATAGTGCATCCTGCATAGGGGGAATAGTATCCATTGTCCTCTCTTTCTGGCAGTACAGCTCCTTCCTTGCTTCATCAACATGTTCCAGGTCACTGGCCTTGTCGTACAGAACAACTGTGAAGCGCTCCAGTTGTTGGAAGTGTTGATCATCTGCATCTACTTCATGGTACGGGTTGAGTGCCATGAAGGTAAAGGCAGAGGTCACGTCAGGGTAGCATTTCCAGGCCTCCCATGCTGACTTTTTCCCCTTTCCAAAGAATGCAGAGGTAGTGTCACATCCTGTGAAACTGTGGAACAGAGGAAGGGCCATGGATTTCTCTGTGCCAAGGGCAGCATAGATGGCATTGATGTGATGATATGTGAAGTGTTTGCCTGTACCAAAGGCAACCCATATGCTCACATCCGGACACAGAGTGATCAGGTGGTGGAATTTGCCAATGAGGATGACCACCACATCTGTGTCGACAGTTGGTACATCCATTCAGTATGGCATCCTGTACATGAACCAACAGCCTGGTATCTGCCTCCTCGTGGTCACATGGAGGCATTGAACGGTCAGTTCCTCTAAGAGTGACTGTGACTCCACATGTGATGATGACTTCCTTGCCTTCAGGGCAGTCTAGAGGCAGTCTTGCTGGAGAGGAATGCGAAGAGCTCCTGCTTGTTGTTCGAATCTCGCAAGAAATCAGCCCAATTTCCTGGGAGCTTGTTCTTACCAGCGACCTTTCTCCTAATGCCCTTTCCTCGCTTTTCTCTGGTAGACTCTTTGATGCTGATGGGGACGTATGCGTCCCATACCACATCAACCCTTTTGCAGTTTTCCAACTGTTTCATGATGTGTGGCAGAAAGACCTGGTCAGCATACTCATCAAATGTCACAATGCCAGCAGTGGGAAGCAGGTGCACCACAGCAGCCCCATCCAGCAGCTTGACATCAATGTCATCTGGGGGGTCTTTTTGTGTGCCTTGCTCCAAAATTTTCAGCAGATCAGATTTGTTTCCTGTGCGCAGTTTCCCACCATTGGAGAGTGAAGGGGGACAAGGCAGGTTCTCGTGTTTGAAGAATGCATTCATGTCGCTCTCCCTTTTCTGCATTATGATGTACAAGTGACAGAAGAGAGCAACATCACTCTTCAGTGATGAAATCTTCCCTGCTTGCTTCGTCTTGGATTTTGGGCTTGGACACCTGAAGAGGGGAAGAGCATTCTTCTTTATGGGTTCATGGATTGAGCGTGTGCGGTCCACTATCACTTCTTTGTGATATTTAGCGTACTGCTCTTTCCAAAGTTCATGCACTCTTCGCACAGTGTTCACCACAGACTCATTCAGAACATTCTGTGTGTCTAGTGCAAGTAACTCATCACCATCATAAAGGAATCTATTTCCCAGCTGACTTATGGCATCAGCCAGACTCTCGGACTGCTCCTTGAAACTTCTCTGCAAGGAAAGTCCCTCTTCATGATGGTGATTGCACTCTTTTCCTTTTGCAAGATAATCCTCTTCAAACTCCTTCAGTATCCGTGCTTGGTCAGGACCTGAGACCATCCACTTTCTGAAGGCTGAGGGATTCTCAGTCAGTCCCACAACACCTCCAGAGCCCTTGACCTCGGCATTGTTTTGCTTGTGTGCTTGGTCTATTGGCATGGACGAAAACCTGTTGGTGGTTTTGTGTACAACCCAGTGACCATGTTCCTCAAACTCATTGAGGATGGATGCTGGTAGACTCTCCATGTCTCGTATGTGTACCGGGATCCACCGTGCGTAGTTGTGGTGATCCAAAGCGAAGAACCATGGAACTTTTCAGACTTTTCACTGATTTTATATGGAAGTTATGGGCTCTCTGTGAAATTTCTCACTAATATAATCATCTGATGATGTCAGGTGTGTCATCGTTGTGTTCCTTACCCCAGAAAATGTATGTTTAGACACCAAGATAGTGAGTCTAAGTCGTTTGATAGCTGAGATATTGGTAAAAATAGGTTTTTACACGATGGCTGCCTTAAAAGTCCAAGATGGCCGCCATAATCAGCCTGGAGGAAGTGGTACCCCTTCCAAATTTAAAGCTAGGGTAATGAGTAGTACCAGGGGAAAAAATGGTGCTTTTGTCCGGAACGTCCACATCCACTTGCTAAGCTGCCTGACTATAAGGGGGCCATCTAAATATAATACAGTTTACCTACTCATCCATTTTATTTACAATTTCTTCACACCATTACAATATTAGTTCATACTTTAGCTCTGTGTTATCCTGCAATGGCGGCTGATTATTCTATATTTATCCAAAATATTTTCCAAAGCCGCATGTCTATTTATGCCGCTATGCTGATTCTGTGTAGCAGTGACTTGCTTAACGCCGCCTTTTTAGAAATACATCTGGAGCACTGGGCATTAAATTTCAGGGATGTAAGATCTCTGCGATTTCGCGGATTCCAGCGATTTTTAATATTCACCGATTATTAGTTAGTTTGGATCCGGACAGAGGAAGCCCGAGGCGGATGTGGGAGTAAAGAAGAGGGGTTTATTCAGCAAACAGGTAGACAAACAGTGTGACTCAAGGGTAATAGAAATAAGGACAGCAAATGTTGTTGGGCAGGTCAGTCGACCTCGTCCACGTCCGCAGAGGGGCCCGGATGGGCCTGGGAGGAGGTAGGCCCGGGAGCCGACCCCCACGCAGTGGCTGCAAAAGAGGGTGGGTGGGCGTGGTAAATCCATTGAGTGAGGATGGGGCCCGAATGCAGGTCAGAGGTAATGGCGGGAAGGAGGAGGGGGAAGGTCTGGTAGGGGGCGCCTCGGGCTTCCCGCCGGATCAACCACAATTCGGAATTATGAGCCGATCCGGACAGAGGAAGCCCGAGGCGGATGTGGGAGTAAAGAAGAGGGGTTTATTCAGCAAACAGGTAGACAAACAGTGTGACTCAAGGGTAATAGAAATAAGGACAGCAAATGTTGTTGGGCAGGTCAGTCGACCTCGTCCACGTCCGCAGAGGGGCCCGGATGGGCCTGGGAGGAGGTAGGCCCGGGAGCCGACCCAAAACACAAGGCCAAGGCTCTCGGGGCGGCCGACGTCACCTGGCGGGGGACGTACGTGTGCACCGCGTCAGACTCCCAGGTGCCCTGGGCCATGATGGCGGAGAGGTCCACGCCCCTCGACGCGCACGCCTGGGCGGCGCCTCGGCGGAGGCCGTGCAGGGTGAACTCCTCGGCTCGGGGCACGAGGGCCGCGCCCAAGGCGGCGCGGAGGAGGGGGGTGACGTCCCGAGGCGTGAGGGGGACGCCGGCGCGGACGAGGAAAGCCGGGGCGGCCCCGGACGCAGGCAGCAGGTCGACCGCGCGCCGCCATGCGCGGACCGGACAGAGCGGGGATCCGGCGAGGGCAGGCACGAAGATCGAGACGGCCTGCGCCGGGGACCGGATGGTCTTGGATGAGGTGACCCGGAGGCGGAGGCCCCCGGGAACCGGCTGGACGTCATCCCTGCGCAGTGTGTGAGGCCCCCCCCACGGGGCGTGGGAGGGGGAGAGGATGTTCGGGAGGGGGAGAGGATGTCCGATTGCCTCAAGAAGCTGAAATATGCGATGATGACGGCCGCCCAGGGAGCAACCCCGAGGTGCCCCTGGGCGCGCATATGTCTGTAGAGGATGGGAAGCATCTCGGGGGTGATGGCGGGGGCCCGTCGGGTCGGAGCCGCGAAGAGCCGCTGGGCGCCCCGCTTCACCTGTGAGGGAAGGGGGGCGTCAAAGGGGGCGACGTCGCCCCCCGCCTCCCGGACCCAAGCCCGCGCCCCCGAGAGGGCGTTGGCGACGGAGGCCGGCGAGGGCAAGAGGCGGTGCAGGTGGGCGATGAACTGCCCGACGTCGTAGGGGGCGGGAGCCAGATGGTCGACTCCCCGCTCGACGGCGAACTGCAGATACCGCCTGGCGTGCCGATCCCGGTTGCGCCAGGTCCCGGGGGCGAGGGCCGCCCGGCGGAGCGCCATCAGGTGATCGTGGGCGCACGCGCCGTAGTCTGCAAAGATTCAAAGGTTATGCGTGAACAGGTCGGGGGAGAGTGACGGACCCGGACCCTACGGATCCCCCTCCCACGGCATTCCCTCTCTACCAGGTCGAGGGCCTCCCGGGAGTAGTGCGCGCGGCTGAGAGCGTCCGCGAGGACCAGCTCGACCCCGGGCTTGTGGTATATGGCGAGGTCGAAGGAGCCGAGCGCCGCGAGTAGCCAGAGCTCGCGGGCGCACGCTCCGAGGGTCGGGTCGACGGCGCGGCCCGATTCGAGGGCGCTCGCGGAGGCGGCGTTGTCCGTATTGACGACGATCCGGTATCCCCCCGGGGCGCCGGGGCCGAGGGCGCGGACCGCCATGACGAGGTTCACGGCCTCGAGTTGGTGGATGGAGGGGTAGGCCGCGATCATCTCTTGGTCGTAGGCCTCGGAGAAGCAGGCATCCGCCGAGAATGCGCCTCCGCCGGTGAGGCAGGAGTCGCACTCGATGGTCCAAGTGGGGCGGACGGGGGGCGGGAGGAGATGGACGCCGTTCCCCGCCGCCGCGAAGTCCCGGAACCAGCGGACGTCTTTCTTGAGCTCTGGGTCGATCTCCGCGGCGCCGGCGGGGGGGGCGGCGCGGAGGCCCCAGAGGATGCGGCCCATGAATTTCCGAGCCGCGACTACGCAGGTGCTGATATGCGCGAGGCGGCCCACGAGTCTCTGGAGGGCCTTCCTGGTGAGGGTGGGTCGAACGAGCCAGCGCTCGCATACCTCGATGACGTCCCTCATCTTCTGGTCGGGGATGCGGAGCACCATGGCCTCCGAGTCGAAGTCGATGCCCAGCCAGGTGAGTCGGACAGTCGGGGGGGCAACACTTGTCGGGGGCGAGCTCGAGGCCCAGGGAGGCGCAGACCTCCCTGAGGGCGTCGAACGCCCGCATCGCGCCGAGGTAGGTGGCCTCGCAGCCGACGAAGTCGTCGACGTAGACCGCCGCGAAGAAGCCGCGTAGGCCCACGATCCATGCGACCGCGGCGGTGACCCTGACGCAGGCCGCGCCGGAGGTCCTGCAGCCAAAGGGCAGGGCTATGTCCAGGTAGGCGCGCCCGTCGACCGTTATGCCGAGAGGGGGTGAGAGCGGGTCGGCCGGAGCTGGCGGTAGGCCGGGAGACTCGGCGACCAACAGAAGGCGCCCCGGCCCTCCTCGACGATGCGGCGGCCGAGGTCGGCCGCCGACGGCAATCTGTAGGCGTGTGGGCGCCCGAGGTACTCCCGCCTCGGGATGCCGGAGTTTACGCTTCGACCGGGAGGGAAGGATAAATCGACGATCACCCGGCGCTTCCCAGGGGTGGACTTGGGCCGCGTCATTATCGGGCTGCACTGCGCCCAAGGAGTGAAGGGGGGAACCGCGAACGGCCCGAGGAGGGCGCCTCGCCGGAGCTCCTCCGCCGCGTAGTCGGTGACGTGACTGGCGAATCCGGGGTCCTCGCGGTGGTTGCTGTAGGTCGGGGTCGGCGGGCCAGGGGCGGTGTAGTTCGCCGGGAAGCCGAACTCAAGGTGGTCGGCGAGAAGGTGGTCGTCGTAGCCCCGGAGCATCCGGCGCCAATTGGGGATGTTTTAAGTCCGAGGGGACCGGGACTCGGGCGGCCAAATAGTTCGGAAGTCCCGAGGCGCGGGCGGCGGCGTAGGCCGCCGCGTAGGCGGGGTAGGCGGCCCAGCCCTCGCCCGATAGCACAGGCCAGAATGATTCGAGGGTGGCCCTGTACTCGACGGGGGAGGGGCCGCAGTCGGGGGCCGCCGGGAGGGAGTGCTGGATTGCAATGTTTATCACCTCCTCGACGGGCTCGCTCGTGCCCGCGCCGGCGACGGGGGCGCCACAGGTCACGTCACAGATGTCACAGGCCTCGGCGGGGTCGGGGGCCGCCGGGGTGGAGCAGCTTCCGGGTTGGAACTCCGCGAAGCCGCTGGGTGACGGCAGGTGGGTGGCGTGGCGGGGGGTTCCGGGACGGGGCGGGCTCGCGGTGGCGTGGCCGGCAGTCGCCGAACCGTTGTTTACGTGGTTAGTGCGAGGCATTTCCTCACGGCGGCGCCAGCGGGCCGGCGTGACGTCACCGACAGGGGGGGTTCCCCGCGGCGGCCTGTCGTGCTCGGGGCTGCCGGTGGTGTGCGGGGAATCCTCCAGGTGGCGGCACGGTCGCGCCGCCGGCGTGACGTCACGGGGGAACCCCTCCCCCGCCAATCCCGTGTTGTTGTGTGTGGCGGTACTCGTGACGTCACGAGGGGAATCCCCGCCGACGCAGCGAGGGGATCCCGCAGGCGCAGGGCGAGCGGGCCGAAGCCACCCGAAGCCAGAACATTGTTATTGTTTACCTCGGCTGAGTGGCGGTCCGCCGGGGCGGTAGTCCGGGGGCGGAGTGTGCGTCGGCGTCGAGTCGGCGGTCGAGGCGGGGACATGTGCGCCCGCCGGCCGACTAAAAATCCCGGTGCGAGGTCTTCGCGGGGCGCTCCCGGGCCTTCTTAGAGTAGCAGCTCGTCTCGGGGTGTCCAGTCACCAGCCTGCGCACATTGGCGCAGTAGCCGCAGACGTGAGCGAGCTTCTGGGAGCCCGACCCGTGCGAGGCGCCCTTCGCGGGCCTTCGTGCATGATGACGGGTCTTTATTCCACGCTTGACAAGGGGCTCCCATCACCGCCCGATCGTATTGGTCACGTCCGTCGGAGCCGGGTTTCTGTGGCTTCCCGGCTTGCTTTGCTTCCGGGGCGGGGCCGGCCGCGGGCGCGGCGTGGCCCGCCATCGCGATCACCTCAATCCTCACCGCGTTTATCGCGGCCGTGTCCCTCCATCCCCGGGGAAGCCTGCCGTCCGCGATTCGCGTGAACACCTCCTCCGAATACCGCCTCACCACGGGCCACGCCAGTGTGCAGTTATCCTGCGCGACCATCTCCTGGTGGGCGGAGAGGGCGTCGAGGCCGTGCTCGGGGAAGCCGGTCTGGCTCTCAAGGCGCTTCAGGCCCAGCGCATACTCCTCCCGGGTTGCCTCGCCCTTTTTTATGGCCCTCCCTTCATCCCCCCGTTCAACCAAGTCATAAGGAAATAAGTATTTTGACGGAATACCTTTTTTCCGGGTGTGGTTTTTTCCGTCGGCCGCTGCCACGATGAGGCGCACCGCCTCCTCCGCCGTCGACCGTGCCCCTCGGCCGTAGTCGTCGGTGTCGTGTTGTCGGCGGCGTGCCGTGTGTCGGGCGGCTGCGTGTGGGGCGTCGCGGCGCCGGGGGCGGTGTCGCGGAGGCGTGGGTGACGGCGAGGACCAGGGGCTGAGCGGGCTGTGGTCGACTCCGATGGCAGGGTAGGACGTAGTGCGGGTCCTGGCTCGGCCGTCGTAGGCCATCGACGGCGATGCCGGCGAGTGTGATCGCGCCCGGCCGGCGTGTGGGCGAGTCTCCGGCCGGGGCGTGCGGGGGGTAGCCGAGGGTGAGCGCCGGCGTGCCGCCACGGTAGCCGGGGGTGGCTGGGTCTCCGGGCGGCGCGCGCCAGCAGTGGCGGCGGCGAGTGCGGCGGTGGCTTCCGCGAGCACTTTGGATTGAGCCGCGAGCTGGCTCCGGTGCTCGGCGGCCTCCCGTCTGTGCTCCGCCGCCTCCTTTTGCATGGTGATCCACCGCTCCTCCATGGCGTTGATGGTGAGCTGCATTTTTTCCAGCCCGTCTGCCTGCCTCGCCTTCAGCGTAGGCCTGCGAACCCGCTTAGAGTGGCGGGTCGGGGACGGTGGCTGGGGCTGTGGGACGGCCTGCGTCGGGGAGGCGCCGCCATCTTGCGAGTCGGTTGACACGCTCAGGTCGGCCGGAGGCGTGGTGGTTCGCTTCTTTGGGGCACGCTTAGTGGGGCGGCCCCTAGGAGCTGCAGTCCTACGTGAGCGCTGCATTATCCTGTTTAACTTGGGTGACTTTTTCAGTGCGTTTCCGCTGTTTAACGTGGGTGACGTGGGTGGAGACGGTGCCGTTGAGTCTGAGACTAAATCCATTGAGTGAGGATGGGGCCCGAATGCAGGTCAGAGGTAATGGCGGGAAGGAGGAGGGGGAAGGTCTGGTAGGGGGCGCCTCGGGCTTCCCGCCGGATCAACCACAATTCGGAATTATGAGCCAATCCTGTTCTTATATGACCTTAGATGTTGCTAGAACAGAAAACCCATATAACTTAGAAGAACGAGTTATGGGCGATAATATAGGCACAACAAGGATAGTTGAAACCTGACTTCCGGTATTTTTCAGCGATTTCCTGACAGTGCTAATCCTATGGTGGAAAATCCGCGTTTTCGCGGAAATTCGGCGTCAGTGTAATAATTTCGGATTGATTTCAAAGTTTTTTTTGCTGGAGACCACTTTCACACCTGATTAATGTATTCAGATGAATACAAATATTTACGCAAAGAAATATACAAATTTACCGGTTCTTGTCCAATCACCGAAGGTAAACAAAATTAAGCCTCATCAGTAATTGGCCAGGCCGCGAGATGAATTGAGAGCTCGCGTCAAATACACTTGAAACCACAGCTTGTATACACAGTGACAATGATACTTTGTATTTTAACAGGACTTTAATTTTCTTAAATTAAGAAAATGAAAATACATACTCTGGGGGCAGGAAGACCAATAGAAATGACCTAGAAAAATATGTAAAATTAAGCCCTTGACTCCAATTTTCTACAAATGACTCCCGAAGAATTGACCGAGAAGTATAAGTCACCGCCCCCCCCTGCCTCCCCTGCCCCCTCCCCACACCGCCTGATAGAATATCGCTTTGGGAGTCCTGCTTGGAGGGGGTGACCACCTAGCAGGGTTCGTACGGGTCCTTGAAAACATGGAAAATCCTTGAATTTGATAACTCATGATTCCAGGCCTGGAAAGTCATGGAATTTCTCTAAAGGTTTTTAAAAATCCTGGAAAATGTTAAATCATGACTATATCTTTTTTTAAGCCTATATTCACCGACAAGTCCAAACTGTAATCAATGATTTTTTTTTGTATTTAAAGAGAATTTGTGGGTTTGTTATCTTGCCTCTTGATTTTTATATTAAGACTGCATATATTTGTCATTATTTTTTTATGCTTATTTACACTTCACATCTTACACAGTGAATCGACTATGAATATGGCCATGTTCCGGGGTACTTTAATTGAATAAATGTCTTAAAAAACAACCCCAAATTTTGCACTGAAAGGTCCTGGAATTTTGTTTGCTTGTTCAAGTTTGTTTGTTTGTTTGTTGTTGTTTTACGTCCTAGCAACATCTAAGGTCATATCAGGACGGGTACCGACTTGTGACAGTGTACACTCATGGCGACTTTATAGTGCTGTCCCACTGGGAAACCAGGCCGCCGGCACCATGACCTGGTATCCCACTCAGTCACATTATGCTGACACTGTTCAAGTGTTTTTATTCCTCTGAATAACATGTCAGAGCTCTAATGATAATTGCCTCTAAAATTTGATATGTCAAAATTGGTATGGACCTTCCTGGGAATACGAGATGTGGCACACATCATGATGCAGCATTATAGACAACCAAATTAGTCGTGGATTTGGCTGGAATTAATTCTGCTCATTCTGGTCCTAGAAGACGTAGAAGAAGCACTTTCTTGACACTTTCTTCAACTTAACAGGTCGGAACAGCAGTCGCGTCCCATCACGTATGCGAACCTCCTACAAGTCGCCCTTCGAGCGGAAGCGTGAGAAGACAATTAAGATCCTCGCTGATCAGGTGCGGAAGAAGCGCAATGAGCAGCAAACTGAGCAGGAGGCTCTCCGGGGGTTCAAGGAGTCCATCCGCGACCAGCAGCTTAGCCTCATCCATGAGGAGCTCAGGTAGGACGCGTTACTTGTACAGTGTCCACTCTGAATCTGATTGCTTTAATCCCATTTTAGATGAATATATTATATTGAATGTTGTAATCTGCTTTAAGCTGCATAATCAGATTCTAGATGAATATATTAGGCTGAATGTTGTAATCTGCTCTACTTTAGTTTGTAGTAAATGACCCAGGTTCGAACCCTGGCCGAGTCAAACCAATGGCTTAATAATTTATACTTTTTGCTACCTAGCCTGGCGCTCAGCATTATTAGGATAGGGCAAGGAGCAGTGGAATGAGGAAGGGCAATTGTCCGCAATTGAAATTTTCCCTGCTTAATCAACTAATATACCAAAGAAACAAAAGCAAAGACCGGGTGTGGTGGCTGAATCGGTACAGCGCGGGCCTCGCGTGCGGGAGGTCGGGAGTTCGGTTCCCGGTCGAGTCAAACCAATGACTTATAAAATTGATACTTGTCGTTTCCTAGTCTAGGGCAAGGACTGGTTAGCTCAGTGTCAGGATAATGTGAATGAGTGGGATATTGGGTCATGGTGCTGGTGGCCTGATTTCCCAGTGGGGCAGCACTATAAAGTCACCATGAGTACGCATTGCCACAAGTCGGTACCCATCCTGGTATGACCTTAGATGTTGCCAGGACGTAAACTCCAACAACCAACCAACCAACAAAAACAAAAAAGAACAATTCTGGGTCTGACCGCCGCGCATCAGCGGCACGCGCGTTTTATCTACTCCAGCCTCGCGTTCCTCGAGCATATGCCAGGGGCGCACACTCGTTACTCCCTGCCCGAACAGCTAATATAACCACCAACTGCAGCGACTGGTGTGAGAGCTGACAGAACTTTAGCATTTCAGACTAATAAAGATTATTATATGTATAATGTTATTTGTGTGGTCTTATGTGCATGTGGGACCGTAGTGTACATGAAGAAATTTAAAATAATGTAAATGCTGATAAAGAGATGCGATATGGACTATTGTAAATCCCTCCCTACACACGTACTCAATTCTTTTCTTTAAAAAATTAAATTTCGGCCGGTCCCTTGGTATCAGGGATTGAGGAGGGTTGGTGGGTGGTGGTATCCGATCGTCATTCTCACACCCTCTAATAAAAACCAGCACTGCGCGCTTCTCTCCCCGCCCCAACATGGCATCCTATATAGATTTTGTGCACTTTTTTTAACTAACAAATGCTTTTCGAATCACACTTCTCTCCGCTTTGTTTCTCCTTCCGACTAGTACGAAGGTGAATACGAACAAGCGTCAGTTGGAAGAGCAGCAGGCATATGTTAAGGAGATCAAGGTGGCTGGGAAGGATGAGCAGCTGTATCAGCAGGAGAAGATCATTGAGCGCCAGCTGCGGAAGCGACAGGTCAGATGCAACCTCTTATACCCCAGTCACTACTGCTTGCGACCACTTTCTGACCGTAAAAAAGGGGTGGTCGCAAGTGGTCCTCAGTTGTTGCCAACCTCCTTGCAACCAGAATGGTTGTATGGTAAGGAGGTTGCAGCTACTGCGCTAAGATTGTAACCACATTGTGACCAAAATGGTCACTCACAGGTCAACGACCATTGCGTTGGTCACCCAGAGGTCAGTGATCATTGCTTTGGTCGCAAGGAGGTCGCCAGTGACTGTGGGTTCTTTGGTCCAAAGTGGTCACAAAGTGGTTACAAGCGGTCGCAAGCTGTAGTGTGACAGGCTTTAGCATATGCTTGCATTCAGCCAATAAGGGAAAGGGAATTGTCATATTGAATTTATTTAGATGTCTAAAGTTGAATTATGTGGTGGTTTGGGGTTTCTGTTATATTTTAAAATATAAATATATTAAGTTGATAAATATAGTTGACTTTACTTTTACACTGGAATAAATTTGACTTAAAAGGGAGGTATCTTTAATCAAATGTGATATCGTAGCCAAGCGTGGCAGTGGATAGTTACCCTGAGAACTAACTACCTTATCTGTACATTATACATGTGATAGCCACTGTAGTGAGTGATTACTGTTTAATACGTCTAGTTAGAGACATCACTTTATTATGAAGCGTATGTATTTATGTATATGTTAATAAATGAGCCAATACCTTTTATTTCACTGACAAAAACTTACTTTATTGGACAATGTCTTATACTCGCTCCCGCTAGTGGTGTGCTCTATTAAATTTGCATTATTATTATTATTGTTATTATTATTATCATCATCATCAGCATCATAGAATATTATGTATGTTCACGCATATGTAATAAAACATCTTTTTTATTTTGTTGTTAAACATTTTCTGAATTATTTTAACAAGAAATAGTTAGGTATGGGCGATAATATAGTCACACCAAGGTTTCCGCGTTTTTTGTTGGAGACCACTTTCATCCCTGGTCATGGTGAACATGACCATGTGCTGCCAGAACTACTTTTTAAGAACTCATGTAGATTCACATGTGCTAAAATTGGATAGCTTGAGGCGTTCGATAAATCCTTTATCATGCAATATGACATTCGGGCACTTCGTTGCCTCTGGTACAGCAATATCTTTGACATCACCACATCTATCGGCTTTACTAAGCCGGGAGTTAACCCCCAACTTTTCTAAGCTCACCTTTTCACATTCAGGCTAAGATGAATAAGCGGCTGCGTCTGGTAGAGGAGCACATGGCGAGCCTCACAACGCAATGTGAAGGAGCCGTAGGAGGCGCAAGCAGCAGGTCGAATCAAAAGCCAATCCCAACTGACCCAACCAAGGTCAAAGGTTTCGGGACAGTGGTCAACACACGGCAGGTGTTGGATCGGCTGGAGCAGGAGAACCGCAGACAGAACAAGGTGGGTGGTGGTTTTGTAGGACCAGATGAGGGGTGGTAGACTGTAAAGTCAACTGCTAGTACAGTGTTCGTACGGGTCCTTGAAAACCTGGAAAGTCATGGAATTTCATAATTCAGGTTTCCAGGCCAGGAAAGTTCTGGAATTTGTCTAAGGATCCTTGAAAACTCACTTAGCATGATAATAATAAATAATACACACATCGCATGTAACATATCTGTGACAATTTACATATCATTGAACTTATTTGTGTTTAGAACTATCTTGTGTTACTCGTTGCTTCACTTATATTTTTGAGTCTAGCTCAAGAACCGTCTTGTGGTACCTGTTGCTTCACTTATTTACTTTTATTTAGCTCTAGAACCGTCTTGTGCTACCTGTCGCTTCACTTATTTACTTTTATTTTGCTCAAGAACCGTCTTGTGCTACCTGTTGCTTCACTTATTTACTTTTATTTAGCTCAAGAACCGTCTTGTGCTACCTGTCGCTTCACTTATTTACTTTTATTTAGCTCAAGAACCGTCTTGTGCTACCTGTTGCTTCACTTATTTACTTTTATTTAGATCAGGAACCGTCTTGTGCTACCTGTCACTTCACTTATTTGTTTGTATTTAACTAAAAAACCAACTTGTCCTTCCTGTTGCTTCACTTATTTGTTTGTATCTAAGTAAAGAACCAACTTGTCCTTCCCATTGCTTCACTTATTTGTTTGTATTTAACTGAAGAACCAACTTGTCCTCCCCGTTGCTTCACTTATTTGTTTGTATTTAACTAAAGAACTAACTTGTAAACCCCCCCCCGCCCCCCCGTTGCTTCACTTATTTGTTTGTATTTAACTCAAGGACCATCCTGTCCTCCCTGTTGCTTCACTTATTTGTATATATTTAACTCAAGAACCATCTTGTCCTCCCCGTTGCTTCACTTGCTTTGTTTATGTGTGTTTCAGCTCCAGAACCAGATTGAGAATGAAACTACGTATATGCTGAGCCAGCAGGTTGAGCTAAAAGAAGTGGCAACACGTCAGAAGCTGCGAGAGCTCAAGCAAAAGCTGATGGAAAGCAAATGCTGGTTTTCACCACCTACGGATGAGCACCAAGGCACCAAGTGAGTGAAGATGCTCAGCATCGATACCCTGATAATACACTGATGTTGGCTCAACGTAAGCATATTATCTGGGGATCTACTGCAGTCGAAGGCTTTATCAGCTAGGCCATTTTCTTTGTTCTTGGAAGATTTATACTGCCTATCATGGATAAGTCAGAATAGTCTTGTTTTCACCATTAGACAGTTGGTCGATAGAAAGCCTGAGTCTACACTTTTACCAACCCAAGGGATTGTTAGCCTCCCACACCACATAGACATGGTATGAGAGAAACTGGTTATACACAGCGGTGGAAATCCAAATTGGCACAGGTGATGGCATAGGGAACGAACCACCTACCTTCAGATTAGCACTCCGACCTAGAGAAAAGTCAGGCACTCTAACCACTCCGCCACAGAGGACACCACATAAGTTCCCGTAGAAGTGAATAATAGCACACCATAGAAGGAGCTGTTATTCAATTTGAGGTTGTTTATGTTGGACTACAATTTGTACACAGAGTATTTTGTTATTGATAAACATTCTTTTAATTATAATCTTATCAGCGCCGAAGCACTGTCTTCCAGCTGTATCCAGTTTCTGATATTTACACTATTTAACTACTAGATGTTTGTTTGTCTGGGGGCTTTACATGCTAGTAATAGCTAAGGTCATATCAGAACAGCTACTGACTTGTGACCGTGTGCACTCATGCGAGCCCAAGTCGCAGGCCCCATACCCTAATGTCCCACTCAGTCGCATTATCCTGATGCTGAGCAAACCAGTCCTTGCCCTATCCTGGTAATGCCGAGTACCAGGCTCGGTCGCGACTAGTATCAATTTTCTAAGTCAGCCGCGATTTGAAGCTTTTCTATAAAGCATGCGCACACTAGTCCTTGTCACAGCCATCAGAGGACAGGTTAGTGGGGGAAATCCTCTACAATACCTTTTCTACAAATCATGCTGCACAGTGAGCTGCTACCCATAACATTAGTTCTTCCCCCGCTGTCAAGGGGTGTGTTGGTGGGGGGAATCCTCTATAAGACATGCTCCGCAGAGCATTCTGCTCAGTGAGCTGCTGTCCATAACGTTAGTTCTTCCACTACTGTCAGCGGGTGGGCTAGCTGTGGACATCGTCTATTGTTTGCCGCTCCATCACACTTACCGAAACCAACAAGAAAAAAAACTTTATATAGTAAATTATTATGTTTCCAGCTCACCTGCAACTCCAACTGCAACTTCACACCAAGCAAACCTTGATCCTCGGCAAGAAGTGGTTAATTGTGACATTGAAGAGGAGCCCGTCAAGGACGTGGTTCAGAGTGGTGGATTCTCTGTTACTGTCAAGCCTGTGTTAAAGACCAAACCACTGAAGACAGCACCCACCAACCCCTTCGAACCACCAGTTGTATTAACTGGCCGTCAGAAGAAAGCTCAGATAGCGAAGACAATATTACAAATTGCGCGCCCGTCAATTTTTGTTGGGGAAACCACTTCCGCCACTGCTGCTGTTACCATAGGTAATGCAGTCAATACCAGGATTTATTTTGCATCATGACATTAGACATTTATTTATTCACAATCTATATGTATTCTACAAACATAAACTAACCTGTTGACAATAGAAATTGTAGGAACAGTGTAACCATTAATGGTTGTCTTCCCACTGCCCCATATAAACAAAATAATATGTAAAACAAAATCATGAGCCCTGGCGCTAATCTACATAGAACCTACATACTGCTCTTTAAGGAAACAAACACATGTAAGAAAAAGATACAATGAATATAGATATGTTATTGAAAGTAACAGGGTTCTGGACAATCTAGAAATGGGTTTGCGCCATATGAAAGTATTTGAACATCAAAATTTGTATTATGCGCTTTTGGGAAGTTATGGAAAAATCATGGGGTAAAGGTTGGTTCATTTCATATCTCATATTCTCATATTCCATAACCCAAGTTAAGTGATAACATTGAAAAGAAAACACACCAAAAAACCGAACATAACTAAATAGGTTTAAAATACTGGACAATGTTGGTCTAAGGTCCTAGGACAAGTATTAAAAAAATGGTGGTTTAAAGTACTGTAACGGAATGGAATTATGTTCACTCAAAAGTATAATTAGGCAGACGGAGACTGTTATAATGGCTGTTTATTCAGGTAGAGAACAGGTGATCATATACAGGTGTGGTTGTCATGGTAATTATTCCCTCGGGGATTCACCCCTCCCCCCCCAGTAGATGTTATGCTGAAACCGAACCCTCAACCCTACCCGTTAGTGTCTTATTAGCGGTGTGGGTGGGTGGGTGAAGATAGGCTTGAGGAGTTGTCCGGTTGACGTCTGGAGGCGAAGTGCGGGCCATGGAGGTGGTTTAATTTCAAATCGGGAGGTCACGTGATCGTTTTGGCGGGAACTGAGAGGCTTGTTGTAAGCGGGGAGTTGGTGGGGGTCACACAAGGTGGCGCCACCGTAGTCCTATGGCTGGGGTGGTTAGTTAGTTCTGGGGTATGAGTGTGGGGCATCTGTGTCTTGGCTGGTGGGTGCCGTCCCCGTCTGCTAATTACTCATGTTACTAGTAACATGCACAATTAGGCAGACGGAGACAGTGTTATAATGGCTCTTTATTCAGGTAGAGAACAGGTGATCATATACAGGTGTGGTTGTCATGGTAATTATTCCCTCGGGGATTCCCCCCTCCCCCCCAGTAAATGTTATGCTGAAACCGAACCCTCAACCAAGTATTGTGGCGAGGGTTCGGGGTCCGGCCTTGATCTGCTCCTTGGGCACGTATGTGTGGACTGCGGTGGAGGTCCAGGCACCCAGCTCCATTATGTCCTTGAGGGAGCCGCCGGCGTTAGCACATGCTTGGGCCCCACCCCGCCTGAGGCTGTGGAGCGTGTATGCGGCTGGTTGGGCAACACCAACAGTGGCTAGGGCCAGGCGGAGTGCGCCAAGGAGCACTGCGGGCAGGAGGGGCCCGCCCCCTCTCACCAGGAAGGCTGGGCCGAGGGGGTATGGGCGTTGGTAGGCGTGGTAGGCCTGCCAGGCTTTAACTGGGCAGTAGGGAGAGGGGTGTGGCTGGGACCAGCACCTGGTATGATTGGCCTGGCCTCCATCTTGTTTTGGTCGACCTCACTGTGACGGTGAGGCCCGTGGGGGTCACGCGGATGTCTCTGGCCGCCAGGGTGTGTCCTGGATCATCTCGCGCTCCTGTCTGTAGGAGGTTGCCCTGGCGCAGCACGGTGTAGTATCCTATTAGGAGGGCCGCTGTAAGCACTCGTGCTGTGGGGCCTGCCGTTGAGAGGTAGTTAATGACTTGCTGTAGGTCTGATGGGGCGAGGGGCGGGGCCTGGGTGGGTATGTGTGCTGACAGTCGTTGCACCCCCCGCTTCATTAGCGTAACGGGGTAGGTGCTAAATGCTGATACATTCCCACCGAAGAGCTGGACCCATGTCTTGGCCCCACTTATGTAGTTGAGGACCGCCCCTGGTGTTGAGAGAGATTCTTTTAGGTTGAGGATGTAGGCTAGTAGGTCATATTGTGTTGGGCCTAGTGGGTCGATGTTGTATGTCGCTGCGAAGTGGAGGTAGCGCTTTGCCTGTGCCGACTTGTTTCTCCAGGTTCCCGCTGTGAGGCCGGCGAAGTAGACCTGTAGTATTCGTTCGTGTAGGTCGTCGGGGTATCCTGCTGAGAGAAGCAAATATGTTCTAGCGAGCCAGGATACACTACAGGCCAGTTGTGAATACATTCGTAAAGTCAGGTATTACTTCGGTTATTGCTAGTTGGTTACATATGTCTGCTGCTATGGCACGAGCATTCCGGTCGGTTGTTCGTCGACTTAGGGCATCCGCGAGGATCAGGTCCTTTCCGGGTTTGTGGCGTATGTCTATTTCGCAGGAGTTGGTTGCTGCGAATAGCCATATTTCACGTGCGCAGGCTGTGAGGACGGGGTCCTTCCCTGTGCCGTTGTTGAGTACTTGCTGGCTGGCAGCATTGTCAGTGTTTACTATTATCATGTACTCGCTTGGGTTTGGGGGGGGCCAGGGTCCTGAGTGCAACGACAAGGTTGATCGCCTCGAGGTGGGCGATGTTGTTTGTGCTGTGTGCGAGGTCGTCTGGGTATGCTTGTCCGTAGTAGGCGGTTGATGAGTGGGCCCCTCCTCCGGTGAGTGAGGAGTCGCACTCTATCATCCATGGTATGCGTGGCTCGGTTCGAAGGAGGACTAGTCCGTTGGATCGTTCCGCGAATTCAAGGAACCAGCGGATGTCGGCCCGTAGGTCGTCTGGTACTTCTGTCTTCCCTACGAAGGGTGCTTGCCTCAGTGCTGCGTGGATCCTCGCCATGAAGCGTCTGGCAGGGGTGACACATCTCGCGATGTGTTGTAACCGGCCTGCCAGTTGTTGTAGGTCGCGTCGTGTTGCTTGTCTAGGGGCGTTCCACTTCCCGCACTCGGTGAGTGTTTCCGTCAGCTTTTCGGGGGGTATGGTTACTTGCATGTTTCGGGCATCGATCTTGAAGCCCAGCCACTCTATTGCTTTGGTGGGGGGAGTGCACTTGGATGGGGAGATCTGTAGTCCGAGCTGGGCTGTTATGTCCATGCAGTCCATGTATGCTAGCTCTGCTTCGTGTTTTGTTGGGGCGATGCCTACAAAGTTGTCCAGGTAGCAGTGGACGAAGTGCCCCCTCTTCCTGAGTAGATAGACGATCGCATTGGTTGTCCTCGCGCATGCCATCGAGGAGGTGCGGCAGCCGAAGGGTGGTGCGATGTCCGTGTAGTATTTTCCATCCACTGCTATTCCAAGCAGTGGGGTGGAGAGGGGGCAGGTCCGGAGCTGCCTGTACGCCCTCGCGAGGTCGGCGCACCATAGGTAGCTGGTTGGTCCGATCCTGGCGACTTCGTCGGCGGCATCCATTACATTGGGGAGGCTGTATGAGCACGGGCGCCCTTGGTAGTGCCCTCGCTTGATTCCCGAGTTTACACTCTGTCCTCTGGGCCAGCTGAGGTCCACTATGATCCTCCTCTCGTTTGAGTTTTTCTTGGGGCGGGTCATGATGGGGCTGACCTGTGCCCATGGGGTGAAGGGTGGCTCTTTAAAGGGGCCCAGGAGTGCGCCGTGTCCGAGCTCTGTCCTGACGTATTTCCTTATTGCTTCGAGCTGGTGTGGGTCGTTGGTGTGGTTGGTGAGTGTGCGGGTGGGCGGGCTGTCAGCAATGTAATCCGCCGGCCAGCCATACTCGAGGTAGTCGAGTATCTCATTGTCGTGGTAGTCGACCAGTAGGCGTCTCCATTCGGGTATGTTGAGGCCGGAGGGGACTGGGAGCCTGGCTCCCATGTAGTTCGGAATGCCCGTCTTCCTTACTTGTTCGTATATGTTCATATATCCACGGTGGTTGGTCCATTGTGACCTGGCCGTGTGTGGCCAGATGTCGTGTAGTGTTGGTCTGTAGTCTATCGGGGTTTTTAGTGGAAGGACATTGTATGAGTATTCTTCCTTAATGTCAGTTGGATGGCAGAGTTTGTTGCTACTCACTCGCTGGCGCTTATGTTGTGGTGGTGCTCCATCTCTTGTGTCTTGGCAGGGTGTGTCGGTGGTGGCGGCTGTGTTGTGGTTGCCCACGCTGATGTGGGCGTGGCATGGTGGGGGGTGAGTGGCCATTGTTGTTGACATCCCATGGGCAGCCATTGTTGCTACATCCCTGTGGGTGGTGTGGGCGCCGCCATCTTTGTTGATGACGTCACCATGGTGGCTGCTGGAGTGTGCCTTCCTGGCTGTGGTGGTCGGGTAGTGGCGGCCGCTATCTTGGTGTGTTCTTGGGTTGGTGATGGTGCTGGAGTGTGCCTTGGTGCCTCCGGCCATCGTGCCATTGGCGTTGGCATCTGCTTTTCTGCTGTCATGGCCGCTTGTGACGGCATCAGTGGCGCCTCCTGGGTTCATGTTGCTGCGGTCACTTACAGCGTTTGTTTCACCAGCGTCGTGTTGGTCGGGTTCAGTGCGACTTTCATTATCACTGGTCATGTCATGGTCTGTGTCACCTCCGGTGTTACATGCACTGTTGCCACCAATAACACAAGCAATATCACAATGAGCGCCACATATGCAGTTCGGGTCACAATCGGCCTGACTCTCAGTATTGTGTACAGTTCTATTTTTAGGTTCACAGTTCCTGACAAGGTTATTTGTTGTAAAGTGTTCACCTTCGCTTTTGTGGTTGTTGTCGGTGTCAACCGTGTTGTGTGGGTGTATCCTCCAGGGGGCTCCCCGCCTCACATCGGGTGGGGCTGGGGGGGTATGTTTGTTGTTGTCGCCGCTGGTATTATTTGGCTTTTTGGCCTCTGAGCGTATCCTGTCACGGACGGTGCGGGCCCGAGCTGTTACGTCAGCGGGTGTTGCGTCTATCCATTGTTCATGTGGAAGTGCATTTATTTTCACGTGATTATTATGAGTGCCACATACCGTGTGTTGGTCGTCGTGGTCGTTGTTTTCATTTATGGGCTCCTCTTTCGCCTGCTTGTCTGCGATCGTGGAGCCGTTTAGCAAAAACCCTGTGTCGCTTGAGCTGTTGAGTCTGAGTTTTTCCTCTCTTGGAAGCGCTTCTTGTTTAAGCATGCTCGTTCTTGGTGAGGGTTGGTGCGGTGATATTTGTTGGCGCACCATCCGCAGATGTGCGCCTTGCGGTCGGGGTGTTGGCCGTGGGAAGCCGTGAACCCACAGTCGTTGCCCCAGTTCCAGAGGTGGCACGGCTTCCCGTCGGCCTCCTTGTTGTACTCTGTTTTGTTATCACTGTTGTTCGTCGTCGGTGTGTTGGTTCGTCCTCCGGAGTACGCCGCCTGGTGCTGGTGTTTGGCGCCAAGTCGTGTTCCTACGGCGCAGGCGTCCCTCTGAACGTCTTTTATTGCATATTGGTCGGCCCATCCATGTGGGAGGCGGCCGTCATCAATCATGCTAAACACACGCTCTGACCACAGCCTGCACGTCTCCCACTCCCATGTTGCCGCCATAGTTGCTAGCTGGTGTTGGTGCTCTAGCATCGGCTCTTTCCAGGCATATGGGACTGCGGCTTCCTTCCTCATTCTGAACAACGCTGCAAAATACTCGTGCCATGTAGCTTCAGTTACCCCTACTTTCTCGCGTTTTTCTCCGCGGATGACATACATGTGAGGTTGGAATTTAGGTTTACCTCGTTTTCGTCCGAGTGCTGAGCCTGCTGCCGCTAGCAGTTCGTTGATCACTTCTGCTCTGTCTGTGTCGAGCTCATCGTCATTGGTGTCGTGGTATTGTCCATAGTCGGTGTAATGGCCTAGGTGGTGTAATGGTTAGCACACTGGCCCGGAATGCAAAGATGTGGGTTCGAGTCCCGCTCTAGGCGCAATATTTCCCATTTTCATCACCCCCATGACAGTAGCATGGTTCGTATGGGATTCTGGACACTCGAAATGGGTTTTCCAGCCCTATGAAAGTGTTTGAAAATGAAGTGTGAGTATCTAACGTCTAGAGTAAAACTAGACTGGTCAGAACGCCATGAGAAGAGTTTCATAGGCCTACAAGACTAAACTGGGTCACTTAGCCGAGTGAGTGAATAGATAAGGGACAGCCTATTTATAACCTCAATGAAATCTAAACTGGGTCACTTGTGTAAGCTCAACTTGTACTATGCACCACTTATGTAAGATCTGGGAACGATTGGAACATGTCGTGCACCACCTGTAGTAGTTAATGAGCTTTACTGGGAAGTTCAGGACCCATGAATGTGGCAACAGGTTGGTATACAACCATGAGCTCACCATCAGAAATAGTAAAAATTGAGCCAACACAGCAAGACCAACTTAAATTGTCAGTTGACAGCTCACATTGGCTCAATGTTGTAAAATCTTTACAGCTTTTCAACCCGTTAGCATCGATATGTTAGTAGGAGGACCACTTTTAAATATAACTTGATCAAATATCCTTTTCAGGAAGCATTATGAACAGCTTATAGTGTTAAATAATATATACAGCTCTAAGGTTGTACTCCTCATAATTATGTGCAGTGAAAATATTCTCATCTTTGCTTACCGGGAAGTCACAAGCATATTTGAGGAAATAACACAAACATTTAATTCACACTCTGTTAGACAAAAAAAAAACACCCCAAAAACATTGTTGTTAGAAGAGATGTGCGCCATAAATCCTAACGACTGATCAGAAAGTTGGAGGTGTGGTAGGTGTTGCAGTGTGTGAATCCGAGCAGCTAAGGGAGTTTGTGGTGAGCTATTGAATGAGCTAGTGAATACAGTAAGGGATTCTGGGTGATCTTGGATTGAAGGTGGGAGAGTGAAGGGTTCTGGGTGGTTACTGATTGGGGGCAGACGAGTAAAGGCCCTGTCACACTACAACGTAATGATGTCGGCGTTGGGAGAACGTGAAGAACGTTGAACTTCTCGGCGTAGTATGCAAATTTGGGCACAAGTTGAACGGGGATGCAGTGTAGTTGATGAGAGTGTAACGTCGGTAAAGCGTAGTGATACCGTCATTCAACGAGAGAGGTCAACGTCATTACGCTCACGGAATGTTATGAACGTTATTCCATCGCCAGAACTACGTTACGTGATGGCGAAACGTTGAACGTACGTTCTCCTGACGTTATCCTGACGTTCCCATTACGCCGCGTGGACGTTTCCACCAGGTTTAATGTGGGTCAACGTAGTGCAACGTAGTTGAACGTAGTGACCAACGTTTTAATAACGTCTGTTTAACGTCTTTGACGTTCGCCGAACGTGTACAGAACGTATGGCGAACATGAACCCTTACGTTCGAGTCACGTCAAAAGTTTTGAACAGGTTCAAAACCTTGATGCATGCCGACGTAACATGACGTAGCTCGACGTCAGTCTAACGTCATTCTGACGTCATCATAACGTAACCCAACGTACGTCAACGTAATGTCTAAAAGTGTCCATGTCAGGCTTACGTTGGCTCATTACGTTGTAGTGTGACAGGGGTATAAAGGAATTTGAATAGTCTGGTTAGAGCTGAGAGAATGAGGAATTATGGGTGGTCTCTGGAGGTGGGAGAGTGAGGGATTGTGGGTGGTTATTGATTGGAGGTGGGAGAGTGAAGGGTTGTGGGTGGTTATTGATTGCAGGTGGGAGAGTGAAGGGTTGTGGGTGGTTATTGATTGGAGGTGGGAGAGTGAAGGGTTGTGGGTGGTTATTGATTGGAGGTGGGAGAGTGAAGGGTTGTGGGTGGTTATTGATTGGAGGTGGGAGAGTGAGGGATTGTGGGTGGTTATTGATTGGAGGTGGGAGAGTGAAGGGTTGTAGGTGGTTATTGATTGGAGGTGGGAGAGTGAAGGGTTGTGGGTGGTTATTGATTGGAGGTGGGAGAGTGAAGGGTTGTGGGTGGTTATTGATTGGAGGTGGGAGAGTGAAGGGTTGTGGGTGGTTATTGATTGGAGGTGGGAGAGTGAGGGATTGTGGGTGGTTATTGATTGGAGGTGGGAGAGTGAAGTTTGGTGGTTATGAGGTGGGAGTGAAGGTTGGTGGTTACTGATGAGGTGGGAGGGAGGTTGAGTGGTTATTGATTGGAGGGGGAGAGTGAGGGTTGTGGTGGTTACTGAATGAAGGTGGGAGAGTGACGGGTTGTGAGTGGTTATTGATTGGAGGTGGGAGAGTGAGGGGTTGTGGGTGGTTATTGATTGGAGGTAGGGGAGTGAAGGTTGTGAGTGTTATGATCGGAGGTGGGAAAGTGAAGGGTTGTGAGTGGTTATTGATTGGAGTGGAGAGTGAAGGGTTGTGGGTGGTTATTGATTGGAGGTGGGAGAGTGACAGGTTGTGTGTGGTTATTGATTGGAGGTGGGAGAGTGAAGGGTTGTGGGTGGTTATTGATTGGAGGTGGGAGAGTGAAGGGTTGTGGGTGGTTATTGATTGGAGGTGGGAGAGAGGGATTGTGGGTGGTTATTGATTGGAGGTGGGGGAGTGAAGGGTTGTGGGTGGTTATTGATTGGAGGTGGGAGAGTGAAGGGTTGTGGGTGGTTATTGATTGGAGGTGGGGGAGTGAAGGGTTGTGGGTGGTTATTGATTGGAGGTGGGAGAGTGAAGGGTTGTGGGTGGTTAATGATTGGAGGTGGGAGAGTGAGGGATTGTGGGTGGTTATTGATTGGAGGTGGGGGAGTGAAGGGTTGTGGGTGGTTATTGATTGGAGGTGGGAGAGTGAGGGATTGTGGGTGGTTATTGATTGGAGGTGGGGGAGTGAAGGGTTGTGGGTGGTTATTGATTGGAGGTGGGAGAGTGAAGGGTTGTGGGTGGTTATTGATTGGAGGTGGGAGAGTGAAGGGTTGTGGGTGGTTATTGATTGGAGGTGGGGGAGTGAAGGGTTGTGAGTGGTTATTGATTGGAGGTGGGAGAGTGAAGGGTTGTGAGTGGTTATTGATCGGAGGTGGGAAAGTGAAGGGTTGTGAGTGGTTATTGATTGGACGTGGGAGAGTGAAGGGTTGTGGGTGGTTATTGATTGGAGGTGGGAGAGTGAAGGGTTGTGGGTGGTTATTGATTGGAGGTGGGAGAGTGAAGGGTTGTGGGTAGTTATTGAATGAAGGTGGGAGAGTGAGGGATTGTGGGTGGTTATTGATTGGAGGTGGGAGAGTGAAGCATTCTAGGTGGTTACTGAATAAAGGTGGGAGAGTGACAGGTTCTGGGTGGTTACTGAATGAAGGTGGGAGAGTGACGGGTTCTGGGTAGACAGGGAAGGGCCTGTGATGCTTGGTGTCCCACTTGTGGCCACCAATAATAGGAAGTAAGCACAAGTCACCCATTTAACCTTATTCTCTGTGACATGAAGTCATTTCTAACGGGACACCATGTTTGGCTGTGTTGCAGTTTGTAATCAATGCACACCAGCTTTATATTATCCCAGATTCAGCAGGCAGGTCATGGCTGATACATTTTTCTTTACCGGACGCGGTGGCCGAATTGGTCGAGCGCGGGCCTCGCGTGCAGGAGATCGGGAGTTCGGTCTCCGGTCAAGTCAACCCAATGACATATAAAATTGATACTTGTCGCTTCCTAGCCTGTTGCTTGGCATTAATAGGATAGGGCAAGGACTGGTTAGTTCAGTGTCAGGGTAATGTGACTGAATGGGATATCGGGTTCTGGTGCCAATGGCCTGATTTCCCAGTGGGCAGCACTATAAAATTGCCATGAGTGTGCACTGTCACAAGTTGGTGCCCATCCTGATATGACCTTAGATGTTGCAAGGATGTAAAACTCCAACAACCAACCACCCACTTTTCTTTTGCAGGAAAAGAAGACCAGGCAAAGAAGGACTTTGATTATATGTGGGGCCGCTCCTATTCGGCCCCACAGCAGAGTTTGCCAGTTAAGTGCATGAAGCCGGATCCATTCACAGTTAAGCGGCCAAGTAAGAAGATGTTGTTTGGCGATATCACAACACCGCGTCCTGAGAGCTCTCCTGTTAAGGAAGTAGGATATGAAGATTTGCCCTTTGGCCTTCAAAATTGTATCGAGAGCAGCCCGGATGGTGTCGACCATGAGGACAGCGACCTTCTGCCTGAATGTGTCAATCAAATTCCTTTCAAGGGGATTTCAATGGTCGAAGCATCCCGTGAAGTTATGCGATCACTAGAAGAAGCTGCGAAGGAATCGATCCAACGGCATTCCACTAGTTTTCCAAGCAAATTGCCAGATCCTTCAGCGGAATGTAAGTCCCCGAATAAGCCGAAGCAGTCGAATGAGAACACTAGAAGCCATAGTGAAAGCGTTAACACCATTTTGAAGACCCACACTTCATTTGAATCGGTTCTCAACAGCATGCTAGCTATGGAAGGGTCTCAGAAAGCGGGTCCGCTAACAATCAAGTCAAAGGATTATGATGAGTATGCACGCTCGGATCGAAAGGATCCTCCAGTGTCCACGCGTGAGGTTCATAATAAACATAAGCTACCGCTTAAATCCTGCTTGGTGCGAAGGAAGGAACCTCGTGCAACAGGTAAAGGCCAGAAGCCATCTGCTGTCCCTGAGTACCGGTCAGGCGCTTGGGGCCCAAAATCGATGGTAAGCATCAAGTTGTTTTCAGCCCATTTGCATTTAGAACTCGACTTGTGAAGAAGTTAGTGATGACTAGTCAGACAAGTGCTTTGGATCCGTCAGAAAGTCTTATTGAATCCTTAAGAAAACAAAAGAATGTTGCATAGTCCAATGATTTTGAATTTATTGTTGGTACATTAGTTGATTAAGCAGGGACATTTTCAAATGCAGAAAATTGATCTACCTCATTCCACTACTCCTTGCCCTATCCTAGTAATGCTGAATGCTTAGGCTATGTAGTGACGAGTATGAATTTTAAGTCATTGGGTTGACTCAACGAGGGCTTGAACCTGGGAGTTTGAATACCATGACCTACCAAAACGGGAGGTGGGTGCTCATTCGGCCACCGCGCTATAGCACAGTTTCTGCCATATTTTAAAAAAAAGTATCAGGTTGATCATTATAATCTATTTGACTTTAGTTTCATGTAACTTTTTGTCCCTTAAAAAAAAAAGAAAAAAAAAGGTTAACTATGCAGATATTTTAAGTGAAAACATGCAAAATATATGTCAAAATACTGACATCATAGGCTTCAGCGCTGACAGGCTCTTATTACATTGACATAGTATTCCTTCTATGCAGTAATGCACATTTAATAAGCGCACCGGTATCTAAGTTGGATATGTAGCATAACGTGTGAGTTAGTGTATTGGTTTTGAAAGGTGTATTCGTTCATTGGACCGTGCAGCTTTCATGAACTTCATCCATGGACAACATGTATGTGTCATAGTGTGGGACTCAAAGACACATCTCCGGTACTTTAAGGAGAACACCTTATGATTGAACCCGCTTAGCTCTCGCTGGACGCGGTGGCCGAATCAATAGAGTGCAGGCCTCCCGTGCGGAACATCGGGAGTTCAATTCCCGGTCGATTAAACCAATGACGTACAAAATTGATTCTTGTTGCTTCCTAGCCCAGCGCTTGGCATTATTGGAATAAGGCAAGGGCTGGTTGGCTCAGTGTCAGGATAATGTGACTGAGTGGGATATTAGGTCATGGTGCTGACGGACTGGTTTCCCAGTGGGGCAACACTATAAAATCACCATAAGTGCGCACTGTCACAAGTCGGTACCCATCCTGGTATGACTTTAGATGTTGTCAGGACATAAAGCTCCAACAACCAACCAACCAAGCTTAGCTCTGTCTGATACAAGCAATCTATCCAAGCCTTCCTGCATAGGCGGTTCTTTACCTGCTGAGGTGACTGCAGTGATGATTTTTAAATCAGCATGTTTTCTCTTCAAATATGTTGCTTCAAGGTAAAGTACGGTGGATTATAACAATCACCCTAATATGTTTATGTAATCCAAATGACACAAATTCAAAAGCATCGGACTATACAACTTTAAATAAGGTCTATTGATTGGCAATCTCACGGCTGGTTCTTACATGGTGGCCATTGATTCTTGGTTAGTGACCCCTGACGGAGACAGACACCAATGTACACCACACTAGGTTTAAAGCTGCATAGTCCGGTGAGAACTACCAAATTTTCAAAACCCAAACAGTGATCATCTAGATTTGATTCTACGTACCTAACTTAGATACTGGTGCACTTATCATTCTATTTGTCACCACATAGAAGGGAAAAGCGGGTCAATTTAATAGAACCTGTTACTGCAGAAGCCTATGGTGTCAGAGTTTTGGTGTGCTTGCCAAAATTAATTTGGTATGTTTGCACTTCAAATATCTCAAAAGTTAGCCATTTAAAATAAAAGTTATTTCAAACTAAAGTAAGGTAGACTATAATGATAAACCTAATGTATTGGTGTCAGAAAATGAAAGAAGCTCCAAACCATCGGTCTATGCAACTTTAAGTATGTAGTTTCTACGTCACTCTATAATGGTAGTAGCAATGTATAAGGCTATATGGTGTCACTTCCTTAAATGATTTGGCTTTTTTAGCCATTTAAAATAAAAGTTATTTCAAACTAAAGTAAGGTAGACTATAATGATAAACCGAATGTATTGGTGTCAGAAAATGAAATAAGCTCAAAACCATCGGGCTATGCAACTTTAAGTATGTAGTTTCTACGTCACTCTATAATGGTAGTAGCAATGTATAAGGCTATATGGTGTCACTTCCTTAAATGATTTGGCTTTTAATGTTAAGTGTTCACTTTCAGGACACGACCGATACGCCGGGGGATTTCCGGTCACCTACTTCAAAGTATGGTCAGTAACCTATATGATGTTAAAAAATTAAATCTCTTCCTAAGTTACAATTTTGGAGGCAATATTTGTCAACTTTCCTAATCCTCTACCTACTACTGTACTGTGGCTAAATATCACTCACTACCCCACCTCTCTCTAAATAAAAAGCAGAAATATAATGAATGAAATGTGTATCCCAATGTCACCAAAATGCTCCATTTTGATACAATAAATGCAAACAAATGTTGGGGGGGGGGCATCCCCCCAACCCCCCCTAGATTTGTAAGCAACACTGACGCTAACATGACTTAGCTCACAGCTTAATTCCGGACGCCCCCCCCCCCCACCCCCCCATCTCTAGCTCAATCCTGGCTACTTCACAGAACAATGCCTACCAAACAACTTGCAAAAAGCTGTGGGAAGGTACAAATAGATACCCACTACCATCTGAGTTCTCAGCGAGACTGATCTCTGATAGCAGCCACCCCCTGATAGCCAATCCATCCACATGTCAAGGTTTTTTTTTTTTTGGTAAATATTTTTATTCATCTGAATACATATTTTGTCAGCGCCGGGGCACTGGTCTTCCAGCCGTCGGAGTGGTCCCATTTCATCTATACATAGTGGAAGTGGAAGTGGAATGTGTTGCATTGTGTGCAGCACAACCCATTCTGAACATAAAAGAAAGTGGGGGAGCAGCCTATGCTGCATAGTGTACAGCATATGTACTGAACATAGTGCAAGGTATATGCATCAAGATTGAGTGTGCAGTAATGTACACTAGTGGTTAAATCATATGCTGTGTTTGTATATCAGTTAGATTTGGTTTTAATAACGGTTAGTCTTTAAATAGTGCCATGTTGTGCATGTATAGTGGTTTATATTGTGTGCATTGCTGTAATTATGTAGTGGTGGTAATGGGTCTAAAGTAGGGGTAGTGATTCTCGAGTCATTGAGTTATAATAGTTGTTTTGTCAAATGTGGATGGGGGGGGGAGGGGTTCATGGGTAGGGGGCGCGGACACGCAGTGAGAGAGCAGGCATGAGAGAGGGCGAAGTCAATGGGTCGTTCAGCAGGTCGTATTATATATTTGCAGTGCCAGGTTTTGGGCCTGAATAACCAGGTGAGCTCTGTATGCATTTTTAAAGGCAAGGATCGAACCCGCTTCTCTGGTTTTGGTTGGGAGCTTATTCCACATGACACTTCCTTTGTAAATCGGAGTCAATGTCCCCCTTCTCGTTACCCTGGTTCTGTGATCTATGTATTTGTCATCACTCGCACGTTTATACATCAACATCATTAGGTGTAGGTTCCTACGTACATCCAGAGTGTCCAGCCCTGCTCTGCTATGCATTTCAACCACACTTAGTATCTTGCCTTGGAATACTGTTCTGAGGGCTCTGTTTTGCGTTCTTTGTAATTTGGTCTCTTGCTGCTTCGTTAGTAATCCATAGATGATATCATTGTAGTCTATAATTGGTAATATTGTTGACTTGTACAACTGCAGCGCAGTATTCTCACTTACATATGACCTTATTTTTCTGAATGTGTTCATTTTTAGTGCCAGTGTTTGGTTAAGTCTTGCCAGCTGTTGGGTACCAGTTAGAGTCGCATCAAGAGTTGTGCCTAGGTACTTATAGGAGTTCATTTCACGGAGCACTAAGCCACCCATCTGCAGTTGTATTGGCCGGGCCCTCACCTTCCTGCTTTGGTTCCATAGATTATGTACTCAGTTTTAGTGCCATTTAGTGTTAGTTTATTCTCATGGCACCATGTGTTCACTCACTCCATCCAGCGCCATTCCAGCCTCGGTTGCGGCTATGGCAAGGTCATTGTTATGTATTTTTAGTGCTGCATCATCAGCAAATAATGTGAAAGATGCTTTGTTGGAAACTAGAGGTAGGTCATTTATAAATATAGAAACAGTAGGGGTCCAGAGTGGAGCCCTGTGGAACTCCTGTGTTTTATTTCTCGAGTGGTCGAGTTGGTGTCACTTAGTTTTGTGTATTGTTTCTCCTATTGCTGAGGTAATTTGTGAGGAAGCTATGTGCTGCTCTATTGCCTAGCCCAGCTCGTTCTATTTTTATGCATGTGGATTTTGTGGTCGATCGTATCAAATGCCTTTCTTGAAATCAAGGAAGACTGCGATAGTAAGATCACCTTGTCTATGTTTGACGAAAAGTTCGCCAGTAGGCGCCAGTGCCCGGGGTGGACTATTTTTCTGAAGCCATTTTGCTGGTAGGTCAAACCAGTGCACCTGTGGAGGACCTTTTTTTTCCTGAAGCTCCATTTTGCTAGTAGTCGAGAAGCTAGTCTAGAGCTCAAGGAATGTCTTAATTTGGTCATGTATTATTTGTTCTATGATCTTGCCAGGCAGTGGGAGGATCGATATGGGCGTAGTTCACTACAGGTTTGCGGGATGTTGACTTTAGGTATGGCGTCACATGTGGCCACTTTCCAGTCATCATGGAAGATGCCTGTACTGATTATTAGGTTATATAAGTGTGTAAATTCTGCACTCAGTGTTGTGATCGCACTTTTTATCAAAGTGGTACTGATGTCCTTCATTCCTGATGAATTGTAGATAGATATTTTGTTAGTTCTATCAAGGATTTCATCCTGGGTGGTTTCCCAGAAGGTCATACTTTTCTTTATTTAGTTTGGCATGGAAGGTTTTGTGTTGATCATCCTTCTGTTTGAATTTATTGGCTAGTTTCTCACCTATATCTATGAAATAGTTATTGATTTCCTCTGCCAGTAATTCATCTGGGATTTTAATACCAGTCTCTTCACTTGCAAGGCCACTGATTCTTGTCTCTTTTTTAGGTTCGATTTGGTTTATTTCATACCAACATTTTCTGGCATTCTGTTTATATTTGTCTATCTGGACTTGATAATACCTTGCTTTGGCTTTCCTTACTTCACTCCTAGCCTTTCTGACCATACATTTAGCTATGAATTCATCCCCTGGATCTTTTGTTTTCTCAAACTTTTGGATAAAGTAATCTCTATCCTTTTGAAGCTCTAGTAGTTCATCATTAAGGTAACCTCCCATGGTGATTCTGGTGGTGATCTCGGTTAGGGGACAGTGCCTGTCAGCTGCAATAGTGATTGTTGCGTTTAGCATATCCCAACATAGGTTGGGGTCTCTCATATCCAGAAATTCAGCACTGTTTATTTCTTTGAGTGTGCCAGCCAATTCATTAAAATTGCAGTTCCTATATGAGCGTCCCCAGTGGGTGGTGATTATTTTGTCATTTCTTATTTTTTTCTTTATTATAAATATTGGTTTGTGGTCGCTTATGTTATAGTTAAGGACTCCAGCCTTTGTACAATGTTTGATATTGGTAAGTGCCAGGTCTATTGTTTTGTTAGTGGTTTTAGTTACCCTGGTTGGCTGCTGGATCATTTGTTGCAACTCATGTTCAGCTGCAAGTTGCTTTATTATCCCTCCCATCGTAGGCCTCTTGCCATTATATTCTTCATTGAAGTCGCCAATGAGGAGTATCTCATATTTATCGATATTGGCTATATTATTCAAAGAGTTACTTATTTGCCCAATTCCTTCGTTTAGGTTGCCATTTGGGGGTCTATATACGTTGCCGATGAGTATTAGTTTTGTATGGGGTCTGGTGACTACAGCCCACTGTAGGTCAATATTGCTATTTGATAGGTTATGCTCAGCATGTTTACCTGCATCAACATGGAGATCTTGCTTAAAGTAAATACCTAGTCCACCACCAGCTTTGGTCTGCCCACTAAGTTGCTTTGTTTTTCTATCAGCCCTTATAAATTGGTAACCTGGTATAGATGTGAGTCTGTCTTCAACTGTTCTATTGAGCCATGTTTCTGATATAGTGAAGACATCAAAACCAGACCCGGGTAGGTCGGCTCTTAGCTGGTTGATCTTATGTGTGAGGCTAGGTACGTTTAGATGGCCAATCTTTAGTCCTGGCAGGCCCTTCAGATCTGTTAGAGGAAGTGCGCCCAGATGACACGGTCCCAAGGGCCCCAGGCCACCATCAGTCTGCCCCCCTCCCTGGAAATACGGTCCGCCCCGTCCCACAAAGGACCCCCCCCCCCCCCACAGTGAGTGTGAATGTGGTTGTGTATCTACTTATGTCATGGTGTATAGCGTATTCTTTGTTGGGCATGGATGCTTGCCCGGTACTACCACCTAGCGGGCATCCAGCTTTAGCTAAACCTGATATTTGGGTTTTAGCCATGATGTGGTGGTGGTTGTTGGCTTAGGCTGAGTTCAGTTTTAGTTGCGGTTTTCTCAATGGGGGGGATGATATTAGTGTATCATGTTAGTTAATTAATGTAAGGTCTACTTAATAGGTTCTTGTCAATGTTGTTTGAGTTGATGATATATGACAGTTAGACAGGTATCAGTGACAGCTGAGTGTGGTCAATAGTAGATAGTGTCACCACTTACATATTGGTAATCGGGTATTGACATTTGCTGCAGTTGGTGTTGGGTGATCAAGTAAACGCCCAAGACAGGGTCAGTATGACAAATGTACATTAAGGACTGTTGTGAATGTGCCATATCAGGCGTACCATTTCCAAAGGTTGAGTCCAGCCCTTCCATCAGCACGAAGCTCACACTGACCAGCTCCATCAGCACCATGAATTGAGGTGCACAGCAGTAGTATTCAAATCTTTGTCCATCAATTTCTAACATACAAATAAATATCAAGCGGTGTTACCTGTGGGCTCCGGTCAGAGGTCTACCCTTGGCATATAGAGGCATGATTATATACAGTTTGAAGCAAAGTTGTTTACATAATAGTGCTTTGGTTGTGCTTGAAAGTGGCCACAGCAACAAGGGCACATGCACAAATAGCTTGGCATCCATACATAGTGCTCTCAGGCATATACGTTACACATGAAGGGCAGGGTTCAAGGAGAGCTTAATAAATCTGACAGGGGAGTTTGTGTTCCTTAAGTCATACCAGTCAAGTCTGCACTAGCAGACCATACATATAGAGGGCAAGGTTGCCAACCCTTACGGTTTCACCATAAGGTGTATGATATTTTATGTCCCCATCATCACCTTACACCAATCTTCCGGTTTTTCATTTTCCAAAATTATATAAATCTTATGGATTATTGTGTCCAAAATGCACCCCAGAGCATCTAAGGTTTTAACACTTTTCTGGGGGAGTACCCCCAGACCCCCCAATACAATATCCCTTAAAGTCTTCTGTTTTTTTATTTTCCAATGTTGGCAACCCTGACATGGGACTTCAAGAAGCTACGCATAAGCATGCACACACATACACATACAATTAGTCCTCACAATCAGGACTGCCCAGCTGCCAGCCAGACCATTACGCATTATTGGTGCCTGTCCATTGGCATTCCGGCAGTCCAGGACTACAAGTGCAACGCCTGTTTAAGTAACTTCGCCGACCAGCTCAGCTCACCAGAAAGGCCTATGTAGGGCATATATGTGCACGGCTTCAGTCATGGGTACACTCAATACCAGCCCTCGCCGTGAATATGGCCTATGCTGCCGACACGGCGTAAAGAAACCACCAATCAAATCAATCAATACCAGCTTCACAAGAAGTGTGATTTTACAAGCACAAATTCACTCAGAAATGTTCTGATGATATGCATGTGAAGACAGCATGTGTGAGAAGCAAGCAAAAGCAAATTTGGCAGTTAGAATTAAAAACAAGGCCTTGTAATATACTAAACAGATTGGAATGAAGGGGGGACATGGCATCCATTTTGTTATAAGTCTTCTGCTCATAGCAGTGTCCTTTTTCATATTTCTCTTTTAAGATCAGTTTTATAAACAGATAGAATGCCTTTGTTTATTTTGATTAATTTAGCACACAAATCCACTGTTTAGTTCATATCACAATCAATTTTGATTGAAAAAGCAAAAATGTGTGCTTTGTGTGGAATTTTAGGACACAAAGTTATGAGCAAAAGGTTTAATGCTTATTCAAATTCAATCTAATAAAGTTTTTGCTCTAAAAAGTGAATTTTTAGTTGAAGGAGATTCTAATGAACACAAACAATGTAATTAGAATACAATTGTGACAATTTTGATGTTTGACCTTTATGTAACACTGTGTGTGCCGATGATTGAAGCCATACACTTGATATAACTTGCAATCTTTATTTGCAGGACTGGGCCACAGCTATGATGAGTCAGATCTTATGCACTACCAGAAACGTCACGCACCAAATAAGAATGAAAGTACAAGGATGATGCAACCGAAGGTTGACCTCGACATTGATGATTATAAGCCTCGCATTAAGGTGAGTTCATATACAAAGGAAGATTGTTTGAAGAGAGCTGGTGATGCGAAGTGATTTGTTTCAATGCGAGTAGGCCGCAAGCGACAATCTGTGTTGTCTGTGTGATTGGTGCTACTACTATAAAGACTTGCTTTTATTGTTTATTTCACAGCGATCAACACCGTATATGCAATATTCGTAGTAGTACTAGGTAGTGGCAGTCACAATTACAAAAAAAATGTATCTATTGTGATTTTGATGTTAATTAAATATCACTTTTTAATACAAGCAGAGCATACAAACAATTATTCTGATATCTTGTTTACTTTTTGAGATATGACCTGTTGAAGTTTGATGGCACTGTAGCAGCATAAACCGATGTGAAATTAACCATTTTCATCCACTCGTAGTCATACCAAACATTATTTAACAAATGACATTGACCATATCTTAATATCTGCTTTACGTATGCCTAGAGAACCAACTCCGAGTTTTAAAGGCACAAATATGTATAACTTTTAAAATGTCAACTCGTATAAATTGAAAGAACTGATTTCGTACAAAGACAAATTTGGCAAGAGTATCATATTTGATGATTTGTAATTCGATTTCTAATGAGCTGTGTTTGCAAAACCTGATAGTCCTCCACCCATAGAGTAACTGTAATTTGTGTTAGGGCGATCACTGTATTTTCCTAAGTTAAAGATATGTTTCTCCAACCTTGAGAAAAAAGGCCAATATGACAAATAGGGACTAAAACTGCAAATAACTAATAGTAAAAAACATAAATGACCATAACTTAAGAACTATTGTATAGATATGCTTGACACAATTTACTTCACGCGCTCTACAGAGCTGTTGACAGTGATACTCAGGATTCAGTGTCTATAACTCGCTCACTTGAAGCTGGACACCCTGTCCTTTTGCAAACCTGCCTGCGCTTTACTCGTTAACCCCTAATGAATTATGTCTCTTTAAAGACCACAAAGAGCGCATTGGCAGCGTTCTGACACTCCACTCTCTGCCTTCTAACCAAACTTGTCTCTGACACTCCTTCCACCGTGTATTGAAAAATACCCTAGAATTAACAGGCTCTTCATCCTTATATTAGCTCCATGTGTTGATGAGCATTCAGTAGATACATATACTATTATAGCCATGTGCTTGGAAATAGCATATTAGTATATCGCTATAAATCATGGTTCTAACCATTTCAATTCAAATAGCCCAAACTGGTGGAATTAGTGATTGACAGGCCGGTCGTCGGAGCAACTGTCCATTCAGTGTTTATAACAGTCGCCACACCACTTGGTGGAACTCCGTAAGTGGCATGACTGGTGGGTGCAGGGGATGACTTCTAACATCATTACTGAAAGCAACACCATGTGTCAAATAGGACACCTGTTCTATATAAGGGTTGGGTAGGGACAGTCTTAACTAGCAACCAACCGGTTTATCCTATTGCTGATAGTCTGGCCTTTAAATAGTGCATTTGACATTAGCGGTTGTATCAGTAATTTTTGTTTCACCTGTATCAGTCATGCGTTGACTTGAATCAGCTCTTCTCTGCAGGCATTGCCTGAGAAGACGAGGGAAGCTACATACATGAGCACAGTGCGGGAGCAAAAAGAGCGGGTGTCAAGGATCCGCAGAGCCCGGTGGGCTGCAGAGGTAATCCAGCATGCATGGAAGAAGTACATCAGGAAGAAGTAGGAAGAAGTGCATCAGGAAGAGGTAGGAAGAAGTACATCAGGAAGAGGTAGGAAGAAGTACATCAGGAAGAGGTAGGACAAAGTACATCAGGAAGAGGTAGGACAAAGTACATCAGGAAGAAGTAGGAAAAAGTACATCAGGAAGAGGTAGGAAGGAGTGCATCAGGAAGAGGTAGGAAGAAGTACATCAGGAAGAGGTAGGAACAAGTAGGAAGAAGTACATCAGGAAGATGTAGGACAAAGTACATCAGGAAGAGGTAGGACAAAGGACATCAGGAAGAAGTAGGAAGAAGTACATCAGGAAGAGGTAGGAAGGAGTGCATCAGGAAGAAGTAGGAAGAAGTATATCAGGAAGAGGTAGGAAGGAGTGCATCAGGAAGAGGTAGGAAGAAGTACATCAGGAAGAAGTAGGAAGAAGTACATCAGGAAGAGGTAGGAAGGAGTACATCAGAAAGAGGTAGGAAGAAGTGCATCACAAAGAAGTAGGAAGAAGTAGGAAGAAGTACATCAGGAAGAGGTAGGACAAAGTACATCAGGAAGAGGTAAGAAGGAGTGCATCAGGAAGAGTTAGGAAGAAGTACATCAGGAAGAAGTAGGAAGAAGTACATCAGGAAGAGGTAGGAAGGAGTACATCAGAAAGAGGTAGGAAGAAGTACATCAGGAAGAAGTAGGAAGAAGTACATCAGGAAGCAGTAGGAAGAAGTACACCAGGAAGAGGTAGGAAGAAGTACATCAGGAAGAAGTACATCAGGAAGAAGGAAAAGAAGTGACATAATTGAAGTATTTAAAATTATGAAAGGTGTTGATAAAATAGATATGAACCAATTTTTCACCTTGAATAAAAGAGAAGGCAGTCGGGGCCATACTTTCAAACTAGTAAAACCCAGAGCCATTTCAAGGTTAAGCCAACACAGTTTCTCAAACAGGATCATAAATATATGGAACAGTCTCCCACAAAATGTTATTGATGCTGAGTCAATAAATTCATTCAAGAACAGATTAGAAAAAGCATGGGCTGGTGATCCAGGGAAATTTGACCCCTTATTCACCACATGCTACTAATTATTCCTTGTGTTGCATATTTACTTGCACGCAAGCAAAAATGAGAGACAAATAAGTGTTCACACTTCCTGTCTACCATTCGCTATTTCGCTATAAAAGGTGGGAAGAAGTACATCAGAAAGAGGTAGGAAGAAGTAGGAAGAAGTGCATCAGGAAGAGGTAGGAAGGAGTACATCAGGAAGAGGTAGGAAGAAGTACAGGAAGTTGTTCAGTGGGAAGGATCAGCATGAAGGAGTCCAGCGAGAAGTATAATAAGAAGTACCACAAGAATGGGCAAAATGAACTATATCAGGAAGAAATAGGAAGAAGTGCTGCAGGACGAAAAGCAGTGATAAGTATGACAAGAAGAACAGCAGGAAGAAGAGCACCTACAATTACGGCAGGAAGAACAGCAGGATGAAGAGCATCAATAAGTAAAACAGGAAGAAGAGAATTAAGAAGTACGGCAGGAAGAATAGCAGGGTGAAAAGCATCAATAAGTACAGTAGGAAGATGAGCATCAAGAAGTATGGAAGGGAGAGGTATCACAAGAACATCAATAAGTATGGCAGAAAAAACAGCGGGATGAAGAGCCACAATAAGTACAGAAGGAAGAAGAGCATCAAGAAGTACAGAAGGAAGAAGTAAAGCAAGAAGATCAAAGTATGGCAGGAAGAACAGCATCAAGAAGTACAGCATGCTACTTAAGCAGAAGGAATATGCATGTGAAAATGTACATCACCCATAGTTGTGATTGTTTTTTTGATGTGCATGAATAACAGTTCAGGCTTTTGAATGTACACATTTGTTAATAAATGTGTTATGCATTGGAAAAAGAAGAATTGAAATTCAAACAAGGAAACTCGTTTTCATTCATTATTCAAGTCAGAAAGTTAAAAGAGAAAAGCGAAAACGATTACCTTGTGTGTTGAGGATGCATTTGGATGATAATGTTTTCTTTTTATATTCTTTTTCATAGTAAAAACAGTATGCTTGAAAATGTCTACAAATGGTTCCCATTCATGAACAGGGATGAAAAATCACAGCCATGAACAGGTATGAAAGATCTCCGCGATTTCGCGGATTCCTGCGATTGTTGATATTCACTGATTAGCGTTCACAAAATGTCAGTATATTATATATATATAATTTATACAGGGATGATATTTTTCCGTTTTTGAGCGTATTTCGTTTTTTTTCACAGCCTGGGGGAATTTTTTATAGGTGTAAATTTGAAGAGAAATTAAAATGATAGGGGTATGTTTCATGTAGTCCTCTCCAAGCATATGTTTTGCACAATGCCTATGACCAATCAGTACGGGGTCTGCCTAGAGAGCATTCTGCTGTCATTCTTCTTCTTCATCGTCCTTCCACCAGTTATCTCAAGGGATTTTCGAGCAGAGGTATAATCTTTATTCGTGGGATGTGCTCTCGGTGGTGGATGGTGGTAGCAGGATTTGCAATCAGATAGCTGATTCCCAGGGCCGCGATGTGGACGCTCCTACTGTGGCCAGTTTGTCGATAGAAAGCCCGGGCCTACACTTTTACTGACTGTCATTAATGGAACTGTAATACTATTATGGCCCACCTCACCGTCGATTTCTTGCTTTTTTCTTCCCGCTCCACTATCATCCCTGTATATAACAGCAATTTATTAGTCTGAATCCCGTTCTTCTATGACCTTAGATGTTGCTAGACCATAAAACCCAAACAAGAAAGGGTTAGGTATGGGTAATAACGAGGACAGTTGAAAGCTGACTCCCCTTATTTTTCCACGATTCCGTGACAATTGGGTGGAAATCTGCATTTTCGCAGAAATACGGATGTCTCGGTTTGATTTCCGCGTTTTTTGTGTGAGACCACTTTCATCCCTGCATGAAGCTGAAAACACACGGCCCATATTTTCCACCTGTATCTACATCCACAAAAATAACTGATGCAGATACAGAACCGGAAGAGTTTCATGCGTTAACTTACAAATAAGAATTAACTTAGCTAAAATATGTTTAAACCATGTATGACATTCTCAGATGAATTAGAATGTGTAACACAATTATATTCTGGAAGCACCCAGATCAGATGTTTTCTCTATGATTTTTGATTTGATAACGGAAAAAAAACAACGTAAAAGACTCAAAACATCTTTTGATCTGAAATAGCTGAGGTATATTAATTAATTGATTTAAAGAAAAGCCCAGACAGCTTGCATAATCTGCTATTCCAAGTTCCACTGGTCCCCTAGGAAAGACTGAAGCTGGGACCCAGCATGTCAGGTCCCAGCTTTAGCTTACACTGCAATTTGGGGTGGTTCCCCCTACCAACATATCCCTTACTATAGACCCTATACTTTAAACTTACTTTGCACCTATAACCACATGCCTTACATTTGTTTCTAATATAAGTTTTCAGTGAAATTATCTTAGAAAATACTTTACATTGCATAAAATAGCACTCTGTATATGTGTTTTCACCACCTCCCCCCCAACTTCCGGCATGAAAACTGGGGGACCAGCGGAACCCTGAATACATGTATTAGGCCTACATGCATTGTTTTCACAAGGGATGTGTTAGTACTGGCAGCGTCCTAAATAAGTTTTAAAAAATTGTCATTGAAATTTACTTAAAGTTGTCTAATTTTTAATTTCAATCGCGGACGATTGGTCTTCCTCATTTCATTGCTCCTTCTCCTATCCTAATAATGCCAAGCGCCTGGCTAGGAAGTGACATATATATGTTTATGTCATCGGTTAGACTCGACCAGGGTTAGAACCCATAGCTTCGAAACCCACAACCTACCAAAACGAGAGAAGGACGCTCAACTCATTTCGCCATCCCGCCTGGTTTTATTTAGTGTTTTTTTTCTACAGGGCTAAAGTGTATCATAAGTATTTAAGAAATCCAAGTTAGTGATTGCCTTGTTGTGATTACCTTTTACTATATGACTGCTCTTACCTCATAAATGGCTGTCACCACATGGAAATATCTTCGCAGCTATTCCAGGGATGCATTTATTAAACCACAACCCGAGTTACTATTTTTAGCCCCCCGACCCCCAATAGCTGTGTGTGGTAGTGAAATACTTAGCATTTGAGGACATGTATATTTGCTGGAAATGTTGAAACATACATACGACAGTACCTAATTGTATATTTAAAGATTTCCTAGTTTGAGAACCATTCTCCTGTCACCCTCCCGCCTGTGAATAAGGAACCTATTTATTAATTATGTATTAATGTGTACAACATGAGTGTCTATGATGGTCAATCCTTACTGTCATCAGTTATGCATAGTGAGAAATAAAAATCATTAAAAAATAAATGCAGGTCCGTATGATTTTTGTTTTCAAATCTTGTTTTCTGTCATTATATTGATTATGCAACTTTAATTTTGAGAATCGCCCCCCCCCCCCCCCAGAGTATCCTTGAAATAGTTCGAACACAAATGGGGGGCTTGCATAAATAAAACCATGGACCTATACCATACGCCAACAAAAATCTAAACACCTAGTGAAACTCATTTTGATGGACATTAATGTGCTAGAAAAAAAAAGAATTTCGATGTATTGCCATATATAATAGCAACATAAACACGCACACATATATGTGTGTGCATGTTGTTATGTATACGTATAAACATATATACATAACAAAATGGACACAGTAAACATTTCCAGAGGTGAACATGTCAAGCCATATGCCTACATCACAACCCGAACAAGTCTCCTTACTTGAAAGTTTGACATGCCCGCCCTTAAGATGCCAGTAAAAGAAGGAATGTAGAAGTAGGCCTATCGCCAAAAATAATTAATAATCCGCGGCAAAAATAACAAACAAACTGAGGACACAAGGTAAAGGTTATTTATACCAGACATGTCAAGCAATATCACATGAGGAAATGGAACAGTTTTGTATATATGTATAATAAATTATGCAGTCCTTATAATTATGACCGGCCATCAGACATGGTGTTTTAGGACCTAGCTTGCGATATTCAGGTGGTATGCACTTTGTTGGCGATGGAATAAAACACTATTGGAATAAAACGCTATAAATCATATATATTAATACAAACAGTTTTTATAATCTCAGGTGGTACACAACTGCATACACACATATATAGAAGCTAGGCCCCTGTTGAGTATTAGAATGGTAGTACCATGTGGGTGGACCTTCCACTTCCTATCAGACGGGATGGCCGAATGAGTTGAGAGTCCGTCTCCCGTGTTGGTAGATCGTGTTATTCGAACCCCATATCCAATCAAACCAATGACTTAAAAAGTTATGCTTGTCGCTTCCTAGCCAGACGCTCGGCATTATTAGGATAGGGCAAGCTCAGTGTCAGGATAATGTGACTGAGTGGGATATCAGGTCATATGGTGCTGGTGGCCTGGTCTCCCAATGGGGCAGCACTATAAAGTTGCCATGAGTGCACACTGTTACAAGTCGGTACCCATTCTGATATGACCTTAGATGTTACCAGGACGTAAAACTCCCCAACAACCAACCTTCCACTTCCAGGAATTTTATTTATTTTTTAATAAATTCAAAATATCCGAGTCAGTCTCAGCCGAAAAGCTTCATCCACATGGTCATGAACTCCCTCTTGTCCAGAGTGCCGTTCTTGTCGAGGTCAAAGTCCACCACCAGGGCGCGCGCCTGCGCCTCCTTCACAGAGCATTCGTGGATGAGCACCTGGAGACGAGGCAGAAAGGCATTAGAACCAAGGTGTATAGATCCAATTAAAAAAATGAGAAACCAAAGTAAATCAGGGATGAAAGGTCTCCGCGATTGTTGATATTCACTGATTGACGTGAAGAAAATGTCAGTGTATTATATATATTTAAAAGAAATTATATGTACTTAAGAAAAATATTGTTTGGGGCGAATGACAATGGGTGCGCCCGTAGTTAGGGTTTGGGCCACTGGTGGCGCCACCAGTACCAGGATATAGGAGAATGAGTACGGTTTATACATCGAGAATAGTGCTTCGTAGATAATGCACATAACAAATAATAATAAATCCTTTCCGCGCCTTTATACTCACATAATGCTTATGCATCACATATTTTATATATTACATATGAGATCAACTGATTTGTCCGAATCCCGTTCTTATATGACCTTAGCTGTTGCTAGAGCGTAAAGCCCAAACAAGAAAGAGTGCAGTATGGACGATAACATAGTCACAACAAGAAGAGTTGAAACCTGACAGCAGGCATTACAACTATTAAAACAACAACACTCAAAGTGTCTATTCTACCTGTATGAGTTCCTCTGTATCTAGGTCGCCAGATTTGTCAACGTCCAGCTCATCAAACCTTGTCTCCAACTGGCCTCTCCTACAGAACATGGAAGAGTCCCCACTCACTTAATAAATACACTTCACTATCAGGAGGTCTATTCACCTCGTATTCCAAGGTGGTCACCCGTCCAAGTACTGACGAGGCTCAGCATTGCATAGGCTCAGCATTGCATAGGCTCAGCATTGCACAGTCCTATGAAAGCATGTTTGTTTCTTGGGGTTTTAGGTCCTTGCATATCAGGATGGGTACCGACTTGTAACACTATACACTCATGGCCAAGCTTGCCAAAACTTTGACACCATAGACTTCAGCGGTAACAGGTTCTATTGAATTGCCTCTGTATTCTCTTTTATGTGGCAACATATGTTTAATAAATGCATCATTATCTAAGTTAGATATATAGAATCAATTTTAGATAATTGCTTTGGTTTTGAAAATTTGATGCTTCATCTGACCATGCAGCTTTAAGTAAAATCTATTATAATGACCAACCTAATATATATATTTGTTAAATATGGCACTTTTAGCTGAGAAAATATGACTAGTCATGGTTCGTATATATCTTGAAACAACCTATTCTCTGTCGGTTATCGAGGGCCCAATCAAGGCGAAGGACCACTGTAGTCAAGCTGCGACCGTTAGTTTGATTCAGCCCTAATGATTCTTCTCAGCTGGTATTCTTATTAGTAGTATCCACACAGTTAATATTTAGAAAATTTCAATATTTTGTTTAAATATAACGCAAATGTATTTATTTTTAAAAAGTTGGTAAACTCAGGTTGCCAGATCTCCAATGTAGTTGGACTTACTTTGACTTGATGAAGGCATAAAACTCTATAAACTCGCAGAAATCGACTTGGTTATTGGCGTCCTGGTCAAACTGCTCTACCATCGCACGCACGTTCGTCTCCGGAAGCTCCTGCAAAGCAAGAAGCTTAAAATCTACTTTCTTTTTCGCTTCTTTCCCCACTTCAAAGCAATGGATTATTTAAAGTTGCAGTCTGATAAAAGCATCAAATTTTCAAAACCAAAACAATGACCTAAATTTGATCCTACAAATGTAACTTAGATACTGATGCACACAGTAAGCATCTAGCTGTTGCCACATGGAAGGGAATACTGGGCCAATTTAATAGAACCTGTCACTGCTGAAGCCTATGGGGTCAGAGTTTTGGCATGCTTGCCAAAATTATTTTTTGAATGTTTGCACTTCAAATATCTACAAAGTTAGCCATTTAAAATGAAAGTGGTTTCAAACTAAAGCAAGGTAAATAATAACTATCAACCTAATATATTTATCTCAGAAAAATGACAGAAACTCAAAACCATCGGACTATGCAACTTTAAGTAAAGTTGAAAGTTGCATAGTCCGTTGAACATCTTTTTTCGTTTTCTTTCATTCCTCACTTCAAAGCAATGGGTTTGTTGGTTGGTTGTTGGAGTTTTACGTCCTGGCAACATCTAGGTTTATATCAGGATGGGTACCGACTTGTGACTGCACTCATGGCGACTTTATAGTGCTGCCCCACTGGAAAATCAGGCCACTGGCACCATGACCTGATATCCCACTCAGTCACATTAGTATGACACTGAAATAACCAGTCATTGTCCTATCCTATTAATGCCAAGCGCCAGGCTAGGAAGCGACAAGTATAAGTCATTGCTTTGACTAGACTATTTAAGTAAAGTTGCATAATCCGTTCAAAATCCGTTTTCTTTTCTTTTCATTTCCCATTTCAAAGCAATCGATTATTTAATCATAGTTTGCCTATCCTTGTAACAATTACAACAAAAATTGCGGCCAGATACAATTAAAGATAACAATTTCAAGATATTGGGAGCAATTGGTCCAATTAGGCTTATAGCCGCCCTGGAACATAATATATAATAACAAAAGATTATGACAACAAATTCAAAATTGACAGATTATATATATTTGAATAAGCCTCGGGGCTTTAAGAAATATGTTATAAAACTGGGCTACACACTTTTAACCCTCCCGCAAAAAATCAAAAGGAAATTGCACCTGCTTGACTCACCTGGAATTCAGACAGGATAATGTCGACAGCCACTTCCGGTGTCACAAAACCAGTGTCATCCGGGTCACATTCCTCAAACTTGGGGGCCAGCTTCTCCTTGCTGCTCAGTGATGCATGAAGTCAGTGAATTTGACATACTTATCCTCTATTATCAGTTAGTATCTACATGTATATATAATACTAAATGGTGGTTAAGTTTTAGGGTCGTTCTGATCACTACTCCTCTGCTAATCGATGCTGCCAACGCGCATCATCATACTCCCCTGATGCTTCGCCATGTATGGGATGTTAATAGCATGTCTCTTTTGTGTCTACAGTAAACATTCCATAGTGACTTTTATCGTTTTTACTAACTTTGTTCACTTAGAGCAGAGTGGCGTCCATTTTAAGTCACGTTACTGCGAGCGTTGCTAACTGTCATTAGATAGCACCACCGATATGGTTTACCGATGGATTCCACCAGATGGTGGCACTATTTTGAAACAGGACCATGTACAAGTCAGAAATATAGCAGAGAATGTAGAGGGTATCTGAATATAGTCACAGAGACCGTGAATATAAGAGTTCAACACAATATTGATCAGGGGATTGATGTGGACCCTAGCTTTAACCCGTGCAAACACACGTTCATTCACTCACCCACACACTTACATCACCACTCGCACACACCTACATTCACACGTCCAGTTACTCACTCACCGACCCACCCACCCACTTGACCATTCACATACTTACGCACCAACCCCACATTCACCCACTCACACATTTACTCACTCATGTATTCAACCACACTCACCACTCACCCATTGGCATCCATTCACTCATTTAGACACTCACCCACCCGCTGACTCACCCACCCACTGACTCATCCACACCCACACTCATACAAGTAATCACTCACTACCTCACCCGCTGACTCACCGACCCACTGACTCATCTACCAACTCACTTATCCACACCCACACATGTAATCACTCACTACCTCACCCACTGACTCACCCACCCACCTACTCATCCACCCACTGACTCACCTACGCACTGACTCATCCACATGCACACCCATACATGTAATCACTCGATCACTACCTCACCCACTGACTCAACCACCTGCTGACTCACCCACCCACTGACTCATCCACCCACTGACTCACCTACCCACTGACTCATCCACATACACACTCACTCATGGAATCATTCCGATACCTCACGCACTTAATCACATTTTCGTCCACCCACCCACTCACACACCCAACCACTCTCTGTGCATTCATCCACACACACTCTTCCGTTCTCTCTCAAACCCACACAAAACCAAGAAGCCCCCCCCCCCCCCCCCAGCATACACCCTGGTCCCCCTCACATTTCCTTGATGCGCTCATTGAGAAGGACGATCTCGACTGACGAGACTTTGTCCCTGTCGCCCTTGGAGACAGACATCACCATCCGCCGAGCGCGAACGCCATCTATCGCCAGCTCCTGGAAACACAGTGTACCGAGAGAACTCAATCGGCAGTGTCGGGAACATTGCGGTAATATGCCTGTCTTCAAAATCAAAGTCAGTGGCGTAATATATCTACGGAAAATAGCGTACATATTGTAAGGAAGCTGAAATTGCGCCCCCGTGCGCTCTTTTAGATAATTTAACATATTATCAGCTCAAAAGTTAAAGTCAAGGTCAATAAGCTTTTAATTAACAAAGTATGACATCACATAAACATTATCTGAGTATTATATAATATTAATAGAAACTGCTCAGCGGTGTTTTCCTTCAAGTACCGCCCAGGACCTTTGCCTGGTGCTCGGCATTATTAGGATAGGGCAAGGACTGGTTGGCTCAATGTCAGGATAATGTGACTGAGTGGGATATCAGGTAATGGTGCTGGTGGCATGGTCTCCCAGTGGGGCAGCACTATAAAGTCACCATGAGTGAGCACTGTCACAAGTCGGTACCCATCCTGATATAACCTTAGATGTTGCTAGGACGTAAAACAACAACAAACAAACCTTTGCCAAAACTAATTTAGCATGTTTGCTTTTCAAATATCTCAAAACTTTGCCATTTAAAATGAAAGTTACTTCAAACTAAGGTAAAGTAGATTATAATGATCAATCTAATCTAATCTAATCTTAGAAAATATAATATCTAATCTCAGAAAAATGACAGAAACTCAAAACCATCGGACTATGCAACTTTAAGCTCCTGAGGGCAGCCGGCATTATGGAGTCGTACAGCAAGTGAACGGTACCTTACTTGACGGGTACCGACTTATGACTGCGCATTCATGGTGATTTTATAGTGCTTCCCCACTGGGAGACCAGGAGGCTGGCACCATATCCCACACGGTCACATTGTCCTGACACTGTGCTGAGCAGTCCTTGTCCTATCCTATTAAAGTTGCATGGTCCGATGAAATATAGTTTTGTCAAAATTAAAACAACTACTTACATTTGATCCTATATATCCAACTTGTATTCTGCTGCATTAGCTAATGATTTGGGACAGCATATACAGAATAACCTGTGAATTTATAACCTCACCTCTTTGGACACTCACTTTGAAACACCCATTATGCAGGGAGGCCATTAACCAATTGGGCCAATCTCCTGACCTCATTAGCCTCCCCCGGACCAAGTAGGCCTACTGTGCAGGGCCATAGCGGGGAAGGGGAAATTAGGTGGATGTTGCCCCTCCGCTCCATGTTGGATATTCAATGCTGTTTGGTCAATTCTATAAATATAATTAATCAATTTGTGTAATTTAAATTTAGAAAATTTTACATTTGTCAATTAAAATTGCATCTGCCATCGGGACTATGTATGGTATGAGGGAGAATGAGACATGGATGACATAACAGTAAATAATAACAGAGCAATAATATGTACATGAGAAATGCAAGCAGTACGCATATCCTTGGTTGTCTAAATGTATATGAGGATGCGCACGCATGTGTTTTGCGCGCATCCGTTTGAAATTTGTCAGTTACACTGTCAAAAAAAGAAAATGTTTTTTGTTGTTATTGAATGTAAAAAGGAGTGAACCATATGGAGTGAGATATGTGCATTTGAAAGTTTTTGACTTTCAGATCTTTTGTATTAGCTAATGCAGCAGCCGTTCCATGCTGGCCACATCAGCCGGGCCTGAGCAATAATAGTTTGATGGGATCCACCCCAAATACACAGGTTTCCTACCTACAGCCCTGTCAGGTTCCAGGATTCGTAGGTCATCTCACATCAGATGGTCACCGTGAGATGACCATCTGGGTCATAGCCACAGGACTTTTGGCAAGCTTGTCGAAATTATTTTGGGTTCTCTCAGCTCAAATTACTTCAAAACTAAGTCACTTTATATCAAAATGACTCCGGACTAATGATTAGTAGGTCATAACGATCAATTTGATATATTTATCTAAAAAATAAGACCAAAATTCAAACACCATCGGACCATGCAACTTTAATGCTGAGCGCCTGGCTACGTAGCGACAAGCATCAATTTGATAAATAATAGGTTTGATTCGGCTGGGATTTGAACTCCCGACCTTCCGCACGGGACTCCTGCGCTCTAGTGATTCGGCCACCGGGTCCGGTGGGAACGGCAGGGCCTACCTGTTGGACGTAGGCTCTGGCTTCCTCCGCCGTCACGAAATCATTGTCGATGCTTCCGTCGTCCTCACTGGATGCGTTCGGAAACCAAATGAATGCTTCTGTTATTGCACTTGGCCATCTAATGATATAGAACACTGGCCAGTATTTTACTACTTATGCGCGAACGTACCAGCTCGACTACATTTTATTGCATGATTTGAATTTTTGGCACGAAGGGGGCACTAGCCATGTAAAAAGCAAACCACTTTTCAGTTTTTATATTTCCAGGTTAGTTATAACTCCCCCAACAGTTTTCTTTATAGCCTAAACTATAGGGTTGTCAAGAAGCCCTGTCAGTGCTGCTGGACTAACTACAGCACAGCAGGAGCAACCATACTCAGCGCTCTCCCCCCCCCATATAGGCCTACCCGGGCTGCATTCAGGGTACGTCTCGGCGACGTCGTGGCGATGCTTTTTGGCCTATTTGCGTTCAGGGTGCGTCGCGGCGAAGTCTCGGCGACGCCTGCCTTTTCAGATAGGAGAAAAAAAGCGCCTCGTAAATGGCCACTGTCTCCAGTGGTTTCAGCCTATCACAGCACAGCTTTCCCATTGCAAATGGCCGCCACCTATGGGGGCGGCCATTTTCGAGACAACCAACTGCTTTTGCCGTTCAGACTGGGGTGATGTCATGCCTGTCGCCGAGACGCCGCCGAGACGGACTCAGCGACCTCTACCAGGTCCGTTTCACAATATCTATCCAGATTCATCTGGATAAAGATTGGTAGATTTAGGGGAGGGGCGTGGAGGCCATTCCCCACCCCCCCCCCCCCCCCCCCCCCCCCCGGGCAGCTAAATAAAAATCACATTTTCTAGTAACTATTGCCTGAGGGACGGGAAACCCCTACTCGGCGCTTTGCACCTGAAAACCCTTAGTCCGACCCCTGGATCCGTCCCACTCTAGGTCTAGACCTGACAGGCCGAACAACGTTAATTAATTCAATAAAGACCTAAAGTAATCCTAAATAAGAATACACGTTATAAATATTTAGTTTAACTCGATCAGCACAAACTAAAATATGGACTCCTTACCTATGAGTGGTGTTCTGTCGATAGTGTGCGCCCGTCGCCCTCAGCTCTGACGTCACATTCGCGCCTTTCATACTGGCACAGCCCATGTTCTCAGTCACGTGATCGTAACAGAAGAGCGATGGCAATCAATTCCTGACGCTGACAAAAGAAAATAAATGACGAACCGCAGAACAGCGTCACTATTTCCTTTGTTACATTTCTTTTCCTGGGAAATGGTGACGGTTGGTTGGCTGGGGCGAGCAGCGAAATTCCATCGGAAAACAATCACAGCAACAGCAGACCATGAACCCGACACCGATACCTGTATTATCGCCCAGTCGGCGAGGATGAGGACTGAACCCCTGGCAGAGGGGGAGCGACTCACAGCGCCACCTATGCCGATTACGATATTGTTTGATAGTGTGTGCACATACTTTACCCCCCACCCGACCCCAAACCCTCCTGTCGCCTTAGAAACTGCCATAAATATCAAATATCGTTATTCACAATCTGAACAAAGTTTCGAAGGGGGGAAGCGGGGGGAAGGGGGGGGGGTAGGGGTGTGTGTGTGTTAAAAGGCATGGTTTGGAATTAGGACTTTCAGGCTATGACATCGGAAAACATTGTTTAATAAGGTTTTCCGTTAGGGGTAGAGGGGGGTTAGGGGGTCAAATATAGGCTTACAATCGCAAGGACCATGCAGGCCTAAACCATTCACATTTGTTAACTGTCCTTCTATAGGGACCAGATATAGGTCGCTTAGACACCACCCATACTCGGACAAATGCTCTCCAATCATACGTTTGCCAGTTTTCAGTTTATGCAACTACATATGTGGGGGAGAGTGCTAACATTGGTTACTTCTGTTGTGTTTCATTTAGTCCAGCAGCACTGACACTTTTAGACAACCATCTAGAGAAATTCTTTTTAGAAATTGCAATCTAAAATGATAAATATAAAGTTCAAATGTTTATTTATCATAACCACCTACTTTTTGTGTGAATAATTGATTAAATCATGTAGATTAATATACTTTAAAAGTTGAATTGAGAGCTTTCTGTGGCTGCCATCTTGGTGGTTACCATGGCTTCCCCTGTGTGTGTGGAACCCCTCTAGGTCATGTGATGAGGGATTCCCACCTATCATGTCATTCATATATCACAGACCTCAACTCTCTTCCCACATATTCAGTGGCATGAACTGAACAAACTAAGCAAAGGTATGTTTGGAGAGCTTTTGATGCTGGATTCATTTGTATCTGTGTGAGGTATAGCCAGCAACTTTATCATTATATTCAAAAGGCTGATTTTACATTTATGTAGACATTTAAATCGTGATTTAAAAAAGGTCGAAGCCAAAGGCCGAGGCTCATCCTGATATGGGATTAAGTGGTTCTAGGACATCAAACCCCATGCACCGAAGCATATATAGGCAGCCCAGAAACTCACTTAATTATATGTATAAGTCATATTGCCGATGGGAATGGCTGGGCAACTAAAGACCCCCCCCACACACACACACATCACACATGCGAGTCAATAGTATTATGTCAACCGATTAACTATAATCGACCTGCTAGTAGCCATGGCGACGGCCCTGTTATTCACTCACGATAATTATCTAGGACTAGCACGGGGGATGGTAGTTATATACATCGATTAAAGCGGTGTTTGGGCCTATCATATGTAGTAATCGTAACGTGCTATGGACAACACCATTCCCGGTGCGGTACTCGAACCCACACTTCTGCCATTGCGAGGAGAGCGTCATAACCATTATGGTCTCTAGGCTCCCCGATGCAATCATTCTACCAATGTCTATGTACATGTGCACATTCCGAACACACATTGGACTCAACAGTCATCGGCGAGTTCACAACAAATCAGTTGCTGTCATCGTCGCCACCGATGGTGGCGTTCTCTGTGGCGGAGTGGTTAGAGTGTTTGACTTTTTTCTAGGTCAGACTCCTAATCTGAGGGTCGGCGGTTCGATTCCCCGTTCCCCCAGCTCTGCCAATTTGGATTTCTTTGGAGAAATATTAATGTGGTTGATTATGGTTTGTCTAAAGCTGCATCTGATTAAGTTTGACCAAATATCTTTGTTGGAAATAAAATGTAGTTTAGTATTTATGGTTAATAAATATCCCAGTATTTCAAGTATTAACATATTCCTCTATAAATACCAGCAAGAGCAAAGAATCGAATTCAATCAGCATTTTTGTTTTGTTTTTTAAACAATGCATTTTATTGGTTCAAGATACATGTACACACCCTCATACATTGGACTCCTCTGCCCTGTGTGGTCCCAGCCACACTCTTCTAAAACATATTGCGGCAATAACAACAGCTATCCACACTTACATGGAGATCAAACACACACTGCTCAGGGACGGGATGCTCCGGATGATGAGGCGGAGGATGAGCTGAGAGACAGTATCTGCTCTTCGCTAATTAATTAGGGCATCTACTTTGATGCAATAAGCGTGCACCAACCAGGGGCGTGGCCAGAAATAAACACATTGTGTGAACACAATTATTTGCATGTGCTTACAGAAAATAAAAAAATTGTAAGGCCCAAATAAAAAAGTGCATATTATAACAGATTTTGTATAGTGCCTCCGGGGGGTGGGGGTGGAAAACTGCAAATTCCGAGTTACTTTAAACCCATCAACACCTCATTTCAGCTGAGCCTAACTCGGTCGGGTCCTTGCCCTAAATTTATTTCTGGATTGGGTTGCAGTGAAATTGTGAAAAGAACTATTCTAAATGAAATAAAATACCACTTCCCATAGCCGTAGCTGGGAACTTTTGTTTAGGATGGCAGATCACTTTGTGAAACCGATGAGCGCCAAAGGCAAGAGGCACTAATGGGTCGGGGGTGTCCGCCCCCCCCCCCCCCCCCTCTGAAAAAAATTGAAATCTAGATGCTCTGGAATGTCATTTACAGCCATTTCAGGAAGGTTTCACACAGGTTTTTTTTCCCTTTTTTGGGTGGGTGGGGGGGGGAAACTTACCCCCTTGCCCCCCCCCCCACTATCTACGGCTTACCGTATGCATGTCTAGCAGTGTGTACTGCTACAATGGGCTTCACCTTCACTCTAACTTGGCCGGAGGCCTGACTAACCGGAACAAATCTCTGCACATTTAAATGTTCCGCAACCAATATATTGACTAAGCGCCAACTATTTCGAGGACGTCATAAAACAGAAACCAATGGTGATATTTTGTGAGGAAAAAGATTGACTTAACATTCCTTCTTCGGCACCAGTATGAGTATTTCGAGGACGTCATGAAACAGAAACCATTGGAGATATTTCCTGAGGAAAAAGACTGATTTAACATTCTTTCTTATGCAGCAACACTTGCTTAATGAGTACTAAGTATCTTAAGTCGGCTATGTAGGATCACATTTTGGCAAGTGCATTGGCTTAAAAAAATGATATGCTTATATCGGACTATGCAGCTTTAATTATAAACATGGACATGGAAGAGAGGGGCTGGAGAGGGGAGGGGGGGATTTCCCACCCCCTACAAAAGAAGGCTAATGGTACTAGTACCATCTAACTGGTACTCTTTTGTTATGCTGACGAGTTTTAATGGTGCTGGTATTAAGCTAAGATTCCTTATACGCGGCATGCAAATGTGAATGTGGTATATGCGGCATAGATATATGCCAACCCCCAATAGCCGATGTTTACTTTTTGTGCTGGGGGATGGTTAAACAAATAAACACCATAAAAGTTACCCATAACATTTTGTGGGGTTTTTCCTCCAAATTTGTGAAGGAAGATCAAAGTTAGTATTGTTTTCTATGGCAAACGCAGCAGTATTCGCATTTGCATTTGCACAGATCGGTCCATGGGTCGATCCATTTGCCGCATTCGCGTTCGTATTCGCATTCGGACGTATGGAAGCACCACTATTCAGTTACATGATTTACGATTTTTTGCCGCATTCGCATTCACATTCGCATTCGCATGCCGCATACCGCGTATAAGGAATCTTAGCTTAATAGTACACAACCTCCGGGTTTTACTAATTTCTCCATGCCACCACCTCTGCCGATTTGGATTTCCACCACTGTGTATAACTAACAGGCAGAATAAATCTTCAAGGAAAAACAAATCAGTGTATAACTGTTTAACTTGGTATAGCTCAGTAGCATGAAGATTTGGTGCCAATATGGATATGTACGTGAAGTAAATACTTAATATAAGCGGTGTCAAGTCAGTGTTTTGCTGGTGTAATAACTATTTAACATAGCTTCTCTGTCACTCATATTACACGACTTCCCTATGGAGGATGGATATAAAACTGGACTCAACCACTTTGTGGTTTCGTCTAGTTTTATTTCAATTCATGATTTCTTTTTTTTTAAATTAAAAAAAACTAAATGTAGTTTTTCTTGATTGAATCATATTTTGTCAGCGCCAGAACACTTACTTATCTTCCAGCCATGCAGTAAGCCTGCTTGATACATAAATGAAACTATCAGTTGCAATAGTAACTGCTTGCATCCCTGTTCAATAATATAAGTATTTGACATATTGTGAATGAATTATCAGCTGTAATAGTAACTGCCTACAATTCCAGCTTGACAAATGTATTATCCATTTGGTGATATGCGTTATATGGCATTGCATGGTTCTAGAATTTTCTTTAAACATGTTGTCCCCTTTTCCACCTAAAAATATATATCTACATATTTTCAAATATATATCGACATATTTTCAAATATATACATATACATATTTTCAAATAAATAAATATATATAAATATATATATAAATAATAAATATGCAAATCAGTGGATTTAATCACAAGTAATAGGCTGGTATCTAGTAAATAGGTACACGGATTTGCCCATAAATATAAGTTATTATATGCTGAAGGAAAAGGTATGATGGTGACAGAGGAGCGTTAAGTAGATCCGAACATTGGATGTTAGGGTGGGGGATATGGATGGATGATGTGAATTTTATTGAAATACTGCTTGAGTCATTTAATTATTAATTGTTAGTGTTTTATATTGTGGGGTTTGGTGAATCGATGGGAAGCCTGAGATTGCAGTGGGGACTTATACCTGACGAGTCTTGTGTTTTATGACATGAACAGTGGAGAAATGCCGCTACAGCTAAAAAAAGAGGTAGCGAATGTGTATTCAAACAGAAATAGTGGACCGAAGCACCACTGGTGGCGCTGATGTCGGTTACAACGGAGCAAATCTGTTATAACGGAGCAAATCGATTGGATATAATGTATATAACATAATAATTCATTCAGATAAACACAGGGTTCCCGCGGATCCTTCATAAGTCTTAAATTGATTCGTCAATTTCCAAGGCCTTGAAAAGTCTAAAATACGGTAACCTTTCTCTGAAATGTCTTTAAAAGGATTTGGACACTATAATATTTGTTAAAGATGTTTTATCAGCTCTCTTCACACAGCACACATGCCATGGAGTTGAAATGTCTCGAAGGTGATGCTATAGCCTATGCACCATAATATGCTGGTCACAAGTGCACCCATTACATTTGTCGCAAAAATAGGTTTTAAACTGTATGAAAATTGGTATTTAAAAGTCTTAAAAAGGTCTTAAATGTGATTGGCTGATAGGTGCAGGAACCGTGAAACAAATGATAATCCGTCTGTTTATACATGCATACTAAATTATACCAAATAAATATACAGGTCAACAACCCCTTATTCGAAATTCTGAAATCCGAAAAGCTTCAAAATCCGTTAATTATTTTGTGTGTGCATACAGCACATAAACAAACTGTTGTACTATTCATAATCTTTATATATTCCACTTAGTGTAAATATTTATATTTTTCTTTGGAGAAATATTAATGTGGTTGATTATGGTTTGTCTAAAGCTGTATCTGATTAAGTTTGACCGAATATCTTTGTTGGAAATAAAATGTAGTTGAGTATTTATGGTTAATAAATATCCCATTATTTCAATTATTAACATATTCCTCTATAAATAAACTGTATTAAATTGTAGTCGTTATTTCTCCCACTTGGCGCGAGTCTTCATGCATTTGTACTGCAGTATTAATGTTCGATCTCTACCGTTGTTCTGAAATCGGAAAGATTTTGAATTCCGAAACAAAACTGGTACCAAGGATTTCGGATAAGGGATTGTGATATATAGTAATAGTATAGTACGAAGAGTTCAGGCGCAAAAACTGACAAATCCATTCGAGTTATTTTCTGTCAAATGAAATTAGCTGTTGTCTTTTCCAGTTAAAAATCCGTCAATTTCATATTGAATAAGGCATTGTGAAAGAGGATGTGTCAGTTTTCTGCAAACAAACAGAATTGACTATCGGAATGATGACAGCTTCAGCTCAGACCTGGTAGTCATGGTTTTCTCTTGGCCCGAATGGCGTTTTGTCTATTTTGCGCCTGAACTCTTCAGTCGCAACACCACGCAGTGAGCAAAAATATAATTTATTTAACATAGAAAACATAATATATATAGAGCACTGCTCTCGTTTGTTAAGTAATTAATTATTTGTTATTTGAGCATAAAATGATCAGTAATGTTATAATTGTCTGAAAGAGTCAATTATGACACAAAATAGATAGATACGCTGACCTAGTTTGACACATGCAGACATATATATATATACATAGTGAGATAAGTAATGTTTTACCATTACACAAATGCCACGATTATGACTGTTAGTGATTGGCTCACCATGGGAACACAACTATATTGTTGCAAACAGCCTTTCTGTACAATATCTATGATTACCAACAACATCTCAGGACAACATATGTTGTATTGTTGCATGTAATATTTCTGTACATCATATAGTGTTCCAACATCTATCTTCAACATGTAGATCAACATAAGCAACATGTGTTTTCTTTAGTAAATGTGGTATGTACAACATGCATTGTTGCAAACACCAAATCTCTTTAACACATATTCCTACAGAAAACTTCTTTCTACACCGTATATGAGACTGTCTCAAAAGGTGCTAAGCAATATGGGACAAAACTTTGTCCATAGTAATGATCAACACACTATCTACTTATGCATTTGCTCAGGATAAAATGAATTGTTTTTTTACATGGTGTTTCATAATCCCAATAGAATACATATTGATTTGAAGCAAATGTCCTTGTGTTTTCAGTGTAACCATTTCTATGCTGTTTTGTGTCAATCTTTACTATGGACAAAAAAACGAAGAGTTAGCACCTTTTGAGACAGGTTCAAATAACTTTAAACAACATCTATGTACAACATACACTGTTGTAAGCAGCATCTCTGTATGTATATATTATCGCAAGCAGTATCGTTTCAGAACAATATTTGTTTGAAACAACATCTCTGCAAACATTTTCCCTCAAGCAACAACGCTGCACACATTACTGTGCCACAGGCATCTCTGCACAACATATTGTTGCAAACTGGAGCGTTTTCTAACTATTACTGTTGCCCACAACATCTCTGTGCAGCATATATCCATAACAAAAACACATCTCTGCAACATATATCATTACAAACAAATTTTCTTTTGCAACATATATCGTTTCAAACAGCATTTCTGTACAACATTTCTGGTTACAAATACTATGTTTGTACAATGAATATTGTTTCAAGTATTACATCTGTGCACTGGACATCGGTTACACGCAACATCCCTGTGTCATCCCTGTTTTTACATCTGTGCAACATATATTGCTACAAGCAACACATCTATAAAACATTATTACAAGCAACAAATCTATGTAAACGTATACTGGTACATCTGTGCAATATATCTTATTATAGACATGTCATTACAATATCGGATACTGTGGTCGAATTGGTAAGAGCACTGGCTCCCCGTGCAGAAGGTCGGGCACTCGAATCCCGGCCGAGTCAAACCCCAATGGCTTACAAAAATGTATACTTGTTGCTACATAGCCTGGTGCTCGGCATTAATAGGATAGGGTACGGACTGGTTCCCATAGCATCAGGATAACAATGACTGAGTGGGATATCGGGTCATGGTGTCAGTGGCCCAGTAGGACAGCACTATAAAGTCACCATGAGTGTGCATTGTCACAAGTCGGTACCCATTCTGATATGTCCTTAGATGTTGCTAGGATGTAAACCACCAACAAACAAACAAATCTCATCACAACACATATCGCTACAGACAATGCATATGTGGGTCATTCTCTAAAACTGGGTAACTAAAGTGTGACCTGGAAACCAAAAGTGAATACCTTCCAAATAATAGGAGAAAACATTTCAAATGAAGGCTTACATGTTCTGTATATGTCAGAGTTGAACAAATACTATTTCCCTTTTTGATTTTGAGATTATACAAATTGAGTAATGTGTTAATATCACTCGTGTAACATTGAAATCAAACATACATCCAGAACATCATTTTAACATACACAACAAATTCAAACACGATTTGATTTGATATCTAGTAAAATAAAACTGACACAGTATGTTAATGTGTTACTAAGATTTGACGGATAAGCAAACACAATTCTGTCTTATGAGAAAAAAGTTGGAAAATGTTTCTGTAAGTGCATGGTGTAGATGTGTAAATTTTCACATTTTCACGTTAGCACATATTAATCAAGCATACTTTTGATATTTTGTGGGATAGATTAAATACGTGTAGTATTGCTAACATACTTAACCCACAAAGGCAACAATAATTATTTGACTTGCTACCAAAAAAAAAGAACGCATTAATTATGACCATCGAAACATGGAAATCAAATTTGTGGTGCCCAGAATAAGAGAATGATCCATGTACAACACATATCGCTACAAACAACACATATATACCACATATATCGTTACAAACGGGTTAAATAAGCAGTGGCGTTCATTTGGTGTCATTGCTGGGGGTGTAGAGAACGGTGAAGCAGCCCCTCCCACCTGTCACTCAGCAGCCACCGTACCCTTCACTGATTGGACCACCCTCAACACTCACCGGCCAATAACTTCTCCCCAACTGATACCTTCTCCATTCATACCCAGCGCTTCCTGCTTGACCACCGCCAGAGCAACACCTCTTCTCACACTATTAATAAAACCAATTGAATTAATTAAAAAAAATTGACTTATGATTATTGCTATGATTGATGATGTACGAATAAATTTGATATGATTATGATTATGTTGATATGAACTGTAATTGCATTTGTGAGCTGTCTTGATTATGATTGTGATGTACTGTATGCCTTAGATATGTACTGCATAACTTCCATTTCATGTCAGACATCGTTTCTGGTTTGATCCAGCCACATTGATGAGGACATCGCCTGTGAGCCGACAGCCCTGCCTGTCATGGGAATAAAGTTATGTTCTTCCTACTCCTTCTTCTTCGTTCTCTATGCCTCGGGTAGCAATTAACACATATGTACAACACATATCATTACAAACAAGACATGTGTACAACACATATCATTACAAACAACGCATGTGTACAACACATATCATGACAAACAACACATGCTACAAACAACAGAAATGTACAACACATATCGCTACAACCAACACATATTCACAACACATATTGCTACAATATGCGCTAAATATAGACTGCAGAGTCTGTTTGTCTTACCGACTACTCAGTTGAATATTCATAGTCATGGACGTATTCGACTGGGACCTTTCCATCCTCATAATTTAGGCTCCGCCCACCTGCGCAGTGAACTTGGTTTTCAAATGGAAATAGGATCAGTCAAATGGCTTCAGTGGTTTCAGCCAATCAGAGCTGTTCTTTTCAATTGCAAATAGGGGGCAGCCATTTGCAATGGAAAACAGCCAATTAGAGCTGTTCTTTTCAAATGCAAATGGCGACCCCCATATGGGTGAAACCACTGAATCTTTCCACCTTTCCATAGCAGCCATGTTGAAATATGCTATGTGACCTTTTGGATGGGGCCACCAACACAGATCTGAATAGTACGTATAGAAACCACTTCCTGTCTCAGGCGAATAGGAATTTGTAAACAAATATTTTGATATTCGCATGGAAGGGCCCAGTCGAATACGTCCAATGTGTGATGTCATCTGTGACAAGCTTGTTCCAATTGCACCATAGGCCTACTGCTAAATATAGCTTTTGAATATGTTTGTCTGACCGAGTACTCGCTTGAATCTTCATTATTTGTGTATTGAATATTCATACCAGTGTGTAACGTTTGTTTGTTTGGGTTTTACGTCCTAGCAACAGCTATGGTCATATCGTGACGGAGTGCATGATGTCATTTGCAACATTCTTGTCTCACTTACACCATATTGTTAATGATCGATTTTGAGTCTGTTTGTTCGACTGATCACTCATATGAATATTTATACCGGTGTGTGACGTCATTCACGACAAGCCTTATTGTGGAAACGACTGTCCCTCAAGTTGACCTATTTACCACAGGGGCAACACTTCCGGGTAGACTACTCACGGTTGCTAGGCAACAAAGACACATATACACGTCATGACTAGTGGCAAAATAGCTGACACGAACCGGAAGTCTAGTTATTTGACATTAAAGTTGCCTAGTCCGACAAGTTCTGAGTTACTGTCACGTTTCCTTTTTTTTTTAAAGCTAGATATAGTAGACTGATCGTTTATCTGTTAAAGTTTAAAGTGGTTTTTATTATAAATGGCTAAGTTTGGAGATATTTGAAATGAAATCATGCTAAAATTACTTATTTATGTGCTCTTTCCGAAATTCTGGACACCAGCAGTAACACATTCTATTTAATTGACTCAGTATTCCATCTATGACAAAACTAGTTCTCACTCCGTTCTTGAAAATGTTGCTGAACGGACTCAAACTGTGTGCGAATGGAATGGACGTAGTAACAACTTTTTACACTCTTTCTTTTACGAACAGAATGGACAGGCTAGAATGGAATGGTGCTCCAGAACTTTGAGCCCGCCCACAATTTTCTTGCAGCCATGTTCCACAGCCCGTTTTAGAACATGGTCAGACGTTTTGAGAACTAGTTTGGTGTGATGGAGGTATTAACGAATGCACAAATATCTAAGTTGGGAATGGAGGAACAAATCTAGGTGAGTATCTTGGTTTCGAAAATTTGATTCTTGCATCGGACTATGCGGCTTTAAGACATATTGTTTCTACTTCCTGTCCAGTTGCTGGCACTTTTTGTTTGATCTAAGCTGCTAAGTTCATCAGGCACTGAGTCTTCATTCCTTCATGGAAACACTTCACCCCCCCCTTTGAATAACATCATAATATTGTATCAACTGACAATAATGCTGGCCGCACATCCCTTGATATACAGACTATACACATGAGATCCTTTTTTCACAGCTATATATATATGTATATATACATATATATTTACATATGATTACATTCATTGATGTATATTTGAGAATTGTATTGGGCTCTTGCATTATGACATCCTCGTCTCAGTTATGCTAAATATCAACATTCTTTGGGTAAGTATATTTATATATACTTTTATATATTTATATATAATTTAAAATATTTATATGGGTCAGGATCACGAAAAGAGGCCAATTGGGGGAAGTTGTCAGCGTCGATCATTGGATGTTGGCGTCGTTCATCATAATTATAGTTTAGCATTGACAGAGGTATTGGAAAGTCCTTAAATTTATCCTGAATGTAAAGGTAGAGAAAATACAACAACCTTATTTGTTTCTAGGATAATTTAATATAAAACAAAGAAATGCACTACACTTTAAGAATTGCGACGCCGACATCTGGTAAAGTTGTCGGCGTCGATCATTGGATGTCAGCGTCGATCGTCATAATTATAGTTTAGCATTGACACGGGTGTTGCAAAGTCCTTAAAGTTATCCTGAATGTAAAGGTAGAGAACATACAACAACCTTATTTGTTTCTAGAATAATTTAATATAAAACAAAGAAATGCACTACACTTTTAAGAATTGCGACGCCGACATCTTCAATTGACCACCGGTTGGCCCATTTTCGTGAGGCTGACTCATATATAGTCACTCCATGTCTCAAAATATATTCTCATACACTCCTGTATATATTAAGACAAAGTAAGTTACACATTGCTTGTACCCACAACCACACATATACATATATCTACATAATCATTATTTGTTCTTATTTATATATATACATGTATACATATATATATATATATCATATGGATAGATACGCAACAATATGCATTCACTATGTGTCCCTGTTTATATACATATACATAAATATACGCATGTAAACATAAATATATATTTATATATAGTATAAAGGAGACGCAAACAGCTTATAGACAATCATACATATATATACACACATTTTTTTTTTTGTGACAGGTTTTTTTATTCTGCCCATAACGTACAAGCTCCTGTGAGGGTGCTTGTTTTCAACGCTGGACAGCTGTGATACTGGATTGGTCTGGGCCCGTATGCATGACGCAGTGTTAGCTTACACTCGGTGTGTTTACATACTGAGTTTTCGCCGCTAACCTAGAAATCCCCACCAAAACCAGTTTTGGCTCGCTAACACCGCATCATGCAAAGAACAACAAGGCATGCATGGTTCATATCGCATTTTTGTTGTTGTGCTTACGAAATAGTGGTTAGAATGTCCACTTCCCATGTGCGGAAGGCAGTGGGTTCGATACCCGGCTGAGTCAGACAATCGGGGAGGCCTATGTATGTGGTTCTCATATCGCTTTTCTTTCCTAAAGCCTAAAGCTAAGATTCCATATACACGGTATGCGGTATGCGAATGCGAATGCGAATGCGAATGCGAATGTGAATGCGAATGTGAAAGTATCATAAACGCATTCACACCGATCGGTCTATTGTGCGATCTACTTTGACATCCATGCATTAGCATTAGCATTCGCATTGGCATTCACAAACATAACCGGACATATGGAAGCACCACTGTGCATTTACATGCTTTTCCATTTTTTGTCACATTCACATTCGCATACCGCAAACCATGTACATGGAGTCTTAGCTTTATGGAGGATAAAGCTTGAAGGCTCTCTACACCCACACGCCACACCCCCACACCCACATCTATTTAACAGTCGTTCCAACGAGCTAGTTGTCTATTGGGGACAGTCCTTGCGCGTCGCTGGCGCCGTCGCCGTCGCCCCGAGGCCCGGCGTCGGTGGTGTCCGGAGTGTAGCGGCCGGAACCCGCCTGTGCCCCGGCCTTCGTCGGCGCCTGCGCCGTCAGGAGCTCGCGCTGGTGCCCGGGCTTCCCCGCCTGCAGCAGGCCGTTGGGGCTGGCTGGTCCCCGCCAGCCGTTGGGGCTGGCGGGCACCAGCGGAGAGCTCACCGGCGACACCCGCTGCTCGCGGTCTAGCCAGAACTCCTTCGCCTCCAGGAAGGACCCACTCATCACTCCCGGTTCCGGTTCGCCAGTCACTTCCGGATGCGCTTCGCCGAATGTTAGCTGGGAGAGCCGGTCGTGCAGGGAGACGCCCATGTCGCCGCCGTCGAAGCCGGTGCCGCCGCCGTCCTCGCCGGCGGGAGGGGCGTCGAAGCCTGGCGGGGAGGGGGAGGAGGAAGAGGACTCGGGAGGGGTGGGGGACGGGGAGGGTGAGGGGAACGGCGAGGGGGAGGAGAGGGACTCGTCCCGGCTCCGCCGCAGCACTGACGGTGGCGACAGGTTGCGCGAGATGGCCTGTAGCGAACTACCGGCGCATGCGCACTCATACTCGGTGATGGTGATGGCCGTGACGGCGGGCTGGGCGTGCTGCTGGTGCAACTTGCGCATGTCTTCCGACAGCCGGTTAGTGACGCCGTCAATGCTCGTCCTCATCTCGTCCAGCAAGTGCAGGCTGTTGGAGGAGCGGCGGCGCTGATATCGTAGTTGTTGTTGTCGATGTCGCTGTTGTCGTTGTTTATGATGTAATCCTTGCCTCTTTTCACCAGTCGCTTCCGCCGCCCCTGTCCCCGTTACCGCCGCCAGAACGCTCTCACTGTCGTTCTCGCTGTCATTCTCATTCTCGTTCCCATGCCATCTCTCTCGCCAACTCTCGTTCTCGTGCCAATTCTCCCACCACCTTTCATGCCCGCTCTCATTGTCGCTCCCGCTCCAGCTCTCGTCCTCACTCTCGTTCTCGTTCTCGTTGCTACAGGGCGCCTTGTTTCGCCGGTGTTCACGGCGCTCCAGATTCCGCACGGCGATAGTCACGCGAGATTTGCCGCCTCTCGTCTGCTGCTTGTTCCTGCCGCCACGACCAGCCATCCTCTTGGTGCTTCCGCCTCCCACCTCCACCCGGAGACTGCCCGGCGGCGCCCGCCCGCCTTTCCGCTTGTTGCCTTCGCTATTGTTGTCGCTGGTCTGTCGCCACTGCTGCTGCTGCTTCTGCTGCTGCGTCTGCATCTGCATCCGTGTCTGGGTCTCGCTCTGCGGCGGAGACGACGACTTGGCGAACAGGTCAGAATAGTTCAGCGTCATTCCTGAGTAAGGACACATGAGCGGCATGTTGTCAGTGTCCAACACTTTCAGTGCCTTCGAGGCCAGGAACGACTTGAAGTCCTCAATGTTTATCTTGGGTCGTCTTCCATGTTCGTATGTGACCTCTCGATCTAGGTCAGCACAAGAATTGTCGTCAACTTCTTCTACTTCTTCTTCGACTGCCACTGTCTGTTCTTCCGCTTCTTTCACGTCGCCTGCCGTTATTGCCCAGTCCGCAACTGGAGACCTGGCTCCCGGCGAGACGGCGTCGATAGTGACTGTGGGGAGCAGCAAGGGCATGCGTTAATTAAATTAACAATAACACTGGTACTCATACACTTCAGTGCGGAAAGGTCAAGAACAAAGCTTCAATAGATCGCACGGGCCGATTATTTTTAGTTTAAGAGATTTTGTTTCAGATACATGGCTATTATAATCAACCATTCTTTACTTTGAAGTGAGTTTTATTTTAAATGACAAACCTGAGAGATATTTCGTTTTAGATGCATATATTAAGGTTGACTCCTTTCTGATAACATCTAAGTTCAAATCAGGTACCGACTGGGGACTGTGCAAACTCATAGAGACTTTATAGTGCACTCCCACTGGGAAATCAGGCCGCCAGCACTATGGCCCGATATCCCACTCAGTGAGCTAACCAGTCCTTGCCCTATACTATCATATTAATGCTGAGGGCCAAGTTAGGAAGCGGCAAGTGTAAATTGTGTAAGTCGTTGGCTTGACTGGACCGGGAATTGAACTCCCGATCTTCCGGACGGGAGGCCTGCGCTTTACCGATTCGGACACCGCGCCTGGTAAATAATGTTGCTTAGTTATATATCTATATCATATACATTTTTTAAGCGAGTGATACAAGCAAGGGGCTGAATCGTGACAGCTGAATAGGCCAGGTGGCAGCACCAGGCAAGGCAGAGAGCCTGTCCATTCCCCTGAGTTGTTAAGTGTCAATAGTTGTGAGGTGTAATACTGACAAGGTGCCAAGCAGAGGCACAGTTCAAGGGCAATCAGTTTACGGATAATTATACTCGTATAATGCTGATACACCACATATATATATATATATATATATATATATATATATATAACCTAAATAAAAACAAACTTACATCCTTCCTTCTTTGCTTCATCTAATGGCGTCCCATTTCTGAAATGAAATTAATATGTCGATTAGCTAAGTTTGATAGCATATAGGAAGATGACTCCACTTGTGAATTATAATATAAGACAAACAAAAAAGACATTAGTTCATTTATGTGGGCATGTAATGGTCTTTCTTTGTGGGTGGGCGGAGTAATTTCAAATGAGCCTGTATTCTGCTCCTACATAGGCGGCACGGCGATGTAAACACCACGATGATGAGATGATATGAATGCGCAAAACACAAATGAATATTCAGAAATTATTGAATTGCAGAACCGAAATCAATATGCAGAATACTTATGGATGTTTAAAAACCCACAAATGAACGTGCAGAGCAGTAATGCATATTTAGAACACAAATGAAGATGCTGAACAATACTGGATAGGCAGAACACTGCTGAAAATGTACAGCCTAAAAGGAAATGCAGACTGTTGATGAATATGCAGATAAATAATAAATATTCAGACTAGTAATGAATATGCAAAACACAAAGGAGAATACAGAACAATAATGACTATTCAGAATAATGCCGAACATTAACAAACAAGATTAATGAATATGTAAAAGCTGTAGCCTACCTTTTATTGCGGTCATTCAGGGGTGATTGGAGGGGGGTGCCTGGTGTACCAGGTGTTCTCGCGTCTTCATCACGGCTCAGTAACCAGTAGGTCAGCATGCTGCCTTTACCCTGAAGTAACAATAATTCAATAATTAAACCAACAGACAACACGCAGATTTACACATGTTATCATAATTGGACCTTGATAAAAGATTCACTTTGTACTTGTAGTACACGGATGAATGACAACGTAGTGTAAATACGGGTGAAAATAGCTTTAATATGGAACAGGAAGTAGAATACCTGGTTCCAATATCAAATGGATACTTATATCGGCACAGAGTTGGTGAAATGGGAGAGAATGCAAAAAGACTAGATGGCGGCCATAGAACGCCGTCGATTTCACTTTTAAATCTTAATAAACTAGATGTTTTATTATATTTTTCAACTCAAAGGTAGCCGGGAAATATAAAGACATATACAAAGAATAAAGGTTGCTTCTTAGATTGTGAAATTAGGCTCTCATTTCATTAACCCTCCTTTTTTGACCGTTTTTATATAGGGCTGGTCTTCACCAATTTACTGCGAGTACCGGGTGAATCCTTTATCTAAATTGGACCTACATGTGAAACATGGCAATGACTTGCTTATTCACAACTGGTTTTGCAGGCTGTATGTATATCAACCTATACATGGCACCTTGTCCTCTCAGGTTCTCGGCTATCCAAGTACTGGCATGGTTCAGTGCTTCCATTACCTGACTTCAGTGCTGAGGTGAATACTGATGTTGTATTTCCGATGTGACATGCACCACAGTGGTTTGACTGCGCTACAACTAAATTAGAGATTGATACTTCCTGCTTCCTAGCCATTCAGTTAGCATTATTAGGATAGGGCAAGGACTGGTAGACTCGGTGTCAGGATAATGTGACTGAGTGAGATAGCAGGTCATGGTACTGGTAGCCTGGTCTCCCAGTGGGGCAGCACTATACATTCTCAATGGGTGCGCACTATCACAAGTTGGTACCCATCCTGATATGAACTTGGATGTTGCCAGGACGTAAAACTCCAACAACCAACCAACCATGATATTGGGATGGGAGTGGAAGGAGCATCAAGTAGTAGACAGGAAGATGTGGTAAGGCAAGAACACAGAGAAGACATCATTGGGGTTTGTCGACTCCAAAAGGGATGTGGAAGGTTGGGAAACACGTAGAAAGTCGGTTGAAAGGTCGGCAGTAGTGTCAATAGTGTCAATAGTGTCAATAGTGTCAATAGTGTCAATAGTGTCAATAGAGTCAATAGTGTCAATAGTGTCAGTAGTGTCAGTAGTGTCAGTAGTGTCAGTATTGTCAGTAGTGTCAATAGTGACAGTATTGTCAGTAGTGTCAGTACAGTAGTGTCAGTAGTGTCAATAGTGTCAGTATTGTCAGTAGTGTCAGAACAGTAGTGTCAGCACAGTAGTGTCAGTAGTGTCAGTAGTGTCAGTAGTGTCAGTAGTGTCAGTAGTGTCAGTAGTGTCAGTAGTGTCAGTAGTGTCAGTAGTGTCAGTAGTGTCAGTAGTGTCAGTAGTGTCAGTAGTATCAGTACAGTAGTGTCAGTAGTGTCAGTAGTGTCAATAGTGTCAATAGCGTCAGTAGTGTCAGTAGTGTCAGTAGTGTCAGTAGTGTCAATAGTGGCAGAGTGTCAGTAGTGTCAGTAGTGTCAGTACAGTAGTGTCAGTAGTGTCAGTAGTGTCAGTAGTGTCAGTAGTGTCAGTAGTGTCAGTAGTGTCAGTAGTGTCAGTAGTGTCAGTAGTGTCAGTAGTGTCAGTAGTGTCCCACCCGATCCTTACAGGTTGTGGCGAAAGTGAAGTGAATGGTGAAGTATCAACACACCAGGGGGTGCTGCAGAATCAACCCAGTTGGCCCATTATAAGGCTTGGGTAGTTCTGGCATGTGGCGCTAGGGGGAAGCATCTGACTTGTGTCTTTGGAATGAAGAGTCCACTTAAGGCTCAGACTCAGGGATGGAAGATCTCCGCGATTTCGCGGATTTCTGTGATTTTTTTGGTTATAATTACCGTTTAACTAACCGCAATATTTTACGAACCCACCACTATTTTGACTCGACAACCATTAATATGACCAGGCAGTGACTCTTCGTGATGTCATCCACTATTAATAAATGGATATATATATATATATATATATATATATATATATCTAGTGAAAGTAGAAGGTCTATCCTATAATTAGCAATAGAAACTCCTCTTTATTGTTGAGAATTATGACCCTAGCGACCATTTTCCAATGCTGTTAACATAATGTTAGGGGAAAATGATCCCTACTTACACCAAGTTATAGATAACCTCCTGATCTGCTGATGTTGCTTGCTTTATTGGACACAACTTCCGGTGTGGTAGTACCAGCATTCTAACCGGATCAGGCGCTGCTCAGCACGTCCCAGGGACAGGTGCCTAGCTAAAGCCGAGATTCCATTAATGCACACATTTGTGCGTATTGCGACATACGTAATGTATCAACAGAATAATTGACCAAGCGGGATGGCCAAATGAGTTGAGCGTCCGTTTGATATGTTATGGATTCGAACCTGGTCAAATCAAATCAGTGACTTAAAAATTGACACTTGTCGCTTCCCAGCCAGGCACGCAGCATTATTAGGATAGGGTAAGGACTGGTTGGTTCAGTGTCAGGATAATATGACTGAGTGGGATATCAGGTCATGGTGCTGGTGGCCTGGTCCTCCAGTGGGGCAGCACTATAAAGTCGCCATGAGTGTGCAGTGTCTCAAGTCGGTACCCGTCCTGATATGACCCTAGATGTTGTTACGACGTAAAACTCCAATAACCAAGCAAGCAAAAGATCAAAACATATGTAGGTCTAGAGTTGAGCGCATTAATGCGAAATCATGGGGTTAACATGTGGAGAGTGCGTGATCATGTACACAATCAGATGGGGCTATGCATGACTTAAACTCACCACTTCAGGTGAAATGCCACATACACAGGTAGGCGTGGTTAGGAGGATTGCATCGGGGAGCCTAGAATGCCAGAAATGTGAATTTGAGGCCCACTCTAGGCATACTCTCCCAATTTGGTTGCAGTCCTTCCCACGAAACCGATGGTGTGATCACGATGGTGTAATGCTAATATGCCCTTAAATGTTGGTAGAGCATAACACCCAACAAACAATGTGTGTGCGAATAGTCATAAGGTAAATGATGCATAATTTATTTTATGAGTATAAATAATTTATTTTATGAGTATAAATAATGCAAGGTTCTACTTATTTTCATTTCCATGTTGTGGTTAGATGTATCTTGTTTATATCAGACTAACTTGTGGCCCCCACAGTGGTGGCTTTTCTCACTAAATGGATACAGCTAATTCGGACAGCCGCTGGTGAATTTGTCATCATTCTTTATGGGTGAGGCTAATAAATCTTGCCAGCGATTTTATTCCACTCATTCATCCTGTCTTCTCTACTTTTAAATATCCAGTAATAACTATTAATGGGTATGCAGGTATTGGAGGTATAGCAATACCTCAGGGAGTTTGACGCCCCTGCCCTGCAGGGTTGTAAACCACTGCCTTGTGGTACAGGTTCTTGACAGAACCGAAGGCTAAGGGAGCAAACCCTAAACAGAAAACCATGTCACTGTGGCAGCATTAAGGGCGGTTGATGTATGGAACTCCCAACATCTCCCGACCAGCCACTGCAGGGACAAATAGTTTTGCGCCTGTCTTGACATGTTCTTGCCGGTGTGAAACCTCTATTTGCTCCCCGAGAGAGTGCCGCTGGTAACTTGCAAAAGCCAGCAGCATTTCAACACTTTTGCAGGCAGCTTTCATGAAATGTAAATAAGGAAATACTGGAACGGACGGGGCTGCCCTCTATCGAAGATCTTCTGATCAAAAAGAATCTCCGGTGGACTGGACACCTCATGAGGATGTCATCAGACAGGCTACCAAAGCAGATCCTCTATTCTCAACTGTCTTCTGGTTACAGAAAGAGAGGGCGCCCTCGTCTCCGGTTCAAGGATACCATCAAGAGAAACCTGAAGCTGAGAGACATTAAGACCGACTCATGGACGCAACTCTCACAGCAGAGAGCTAAATGGAGAGCGGCAGTCAAGTAATGAAAGCAGTCTTTGTCACATCGCGACCGACAGCATGATGATGATGATGATGAATAACTATTATAATTGAAATGCTTGCATAACTGACTTGTGGTTTTCTTAATAAAATACACAATTTATTACGTAAAATTACTACATCAAGGTGCAGGCAGTTTTGTTTTAAACGAAAATGAAGTATCTTTGCACATCTCCTATCATGCATTATCTATGAATCACATAATTGATATTTTCTGACAATATTGCTGCTTGAATCGAATTACAATCTGAGTGATCTCGTGATGTGCTAGATTCCACATTGAGGTGATTGTCGGATGGGATAGCCGAGTAGTTAGAGCGTCCAAGTTCCATGCGGCAGGTCATGGGATCAATCTCCGGCCGAGTCAAAGCTATAGCTTACAAAATTGACGCTAACGCTGGGCATTACTAGGATAGGGCAAGGACTGTCTAGCTCAGTGTCAGAAGAATATAACTGGATGGGTTATTAGGGTATGGTGCTGGCAGCACTAGATCCCAGTTGTGCAACACTATAAAGCGGCCATGACCATGCACTGGAATAAGTTGTTACATTGCTGATATGATTTTAGCTGTTGCTAGTCATGTAAACCCATAAACAATTAAACGAAGCGGTTCCGCTAGATAGCTAAGGGTTTCCCGCTGATTTCAAAGAGAGACATGGAACAATGAAATAGTTATAATAATAATATTCTTAAATACTTACACACACACAAATCTTCATAAATCACTTGGATGAAACATGTATATATTCTGAACTGCTTAGACAAATACCCGTTTTCCCTAAATCACTTGGATGTCATATCATTACAGGTACTGTCTTGTCATAGTTACATACTCATGGTGGCTTTATAGTGCTGCTCCCCACTGCGATGTACTATTACCAGCACCATGACATGATATAACACTCTGTCACATTATCTGGAACTGAGATAACCAGTCCTTTCCCTATCCCTGACCGGACGCGGTGGCCAAATCGGTAGAGCGCAGGCCTCCAGTTCGGGAGATCGGAGTTCAATTCCCGGTTGAGTCAAACTAATGCCTTACATAATTGATACTTGTCACTTTCTAGCTTGTCACTCGGAATTAATAGGATGGGGCAAGGACTGGTTAGCTCAGTGTCAGGATAATGTGACTGAGTGGAATATAGGGTCATGGTGCTGGCACCCTGATTTCCCCATGTGGCAACACTATAAAGTCACCATGAGTGTGCACTGTCACAAGTCAATACCCGTCCTGATATGACCTTAGATTTTGCCAGGACATAACACTGCAACAACCAACCTATTTCTGAAGTCTTAGTTTTGGTTCGGGTAAGGGAATCGAACGAACGACCTGCCGTATGGGAAGCATATGCTCTAACTACTCCCTTCTAGATAAGAGCATGCAGTGAACAGGTCAGCTAATGCAAACCACATACGGGAACAAGCGGAACGATGACGTCACTCCCCTTTGCAAAGCTATGCATCAGAACTCCCGAGCCAAGGTTAGTGCTTATACCCCCATCACACCAAAGTAGTTCTCAAAATGCCTGACCCCTTTCTAAAACGGGGTAGAACGTGGCCGCCAACAATTTTGAACATGCTAAAAGTTCTAGAGCACCCTTCCGTCCTTGCCCGTCCATGCAGTTCATAAAAAGTTTGTGAAACGTTGCTACTACGTTCACCAAGTTCGCACACAGTTTGAGCCCGTTCGGCAACATTTTCAAGGACGTAGTAAGAACTACTTTGTTGTGATGGGGGTATTAGCTAGTTGAACGTTGATTTGTCTGTGTCTAGAAAAAGGGGGTTCATTGTGTAATATTAAAAGAGCAATAATAGATTAACAATCCGACAGAACGTCGAGTTTGATCTCAGGCAAGGAGCCACATCGACAGGTGCGTGTGGATAGGGTTATGACATCAGGGAGCCTAGGTGGTGTAATGGTTATCACACTAGCCCAGACTGCAAGAGATGTGGAATATTCCCATTTTCATCATCCCCATGACACTTTGCTTTTACATTAGATATTCTCAGGCAAGGAGCAGCATCGACAGGTGGGTGTGATGACATCAGGGAGCCAAGGTGATGTAATGGTTAGCACACTAGCCCAAAATGCAAGAGATGTGGAATATTTCCCCTGTTCATCACCCCCATGACACTTTGCTTTTACATTAGATATTTCAAAGCAGGGTCTACCTGTCTTTCTCTCATGCTCTACAGAGACCAAACAGAAATTTGTGCATGTTGATGATTGGCATTGCTTTAATAACGCAGTAATATATCATCAGAGAAGGTTGGCTTAATTTTTAATTTTAATTTTTTTTAATTGAGGCTGTATTTATAGTGTCCATAGCATATAAGCCCGGGTAGCCAGGCTTGTTTTCAATGCTGGCCAGTTGTAGTGTTGGTGTTATCGTACCACACAGTGGCTGCTGATAAGGTATTTGATTGCCTGCATTTCAGTAGCAAATAGATAATTGGTTGGTATGGTTAATAGCCTATGTTAGTTTTTTTTGGATTTTCTTGGCATCTATGTATTTATTTTTTCTACTCTTATTACTAGACTAGCCTACTCCTATTTACATATCATAGCCTTGTACGTAGCTGTGTGGTGTGTTATCTGGCTTAATGAACTTATGATGTTTAAATGGACTAATACAAAGTGTAGTAAAAGCTCGATGTTGGACTGTTTGCAATTTACAAACAGTTACAAGCCATAAACAAGAAGCGAGAAAACCTAAATTATTACTAAAAGAAAATTCAACATTGGACTAGTGCTGCTCAGTGGTGAAAACAAGTGCTAACACACTTATCCATTATAAGCTGGGTAAATAAATTCATCAAACAAAAAAGGGAATAAAAGAAAGCAATACCCACACTTCCTACAGCCAATATTATGCTGAGCGCAACAGTTCACATCCGGTCATTGAAAACAAGCTGACCGGACGCGGTGGCCGAATCGGTAGAGCGCAAGCTTCCCGTGCGGAAGGTCAAGAGTTCGAATCCCAGTCGAGTCAAACAAGTGATTTATAAAATTGATGCTTGTCGCTACCTAGCCCGGCACTCGGCATTAATAGGATAGGGCAAGGACTGGTTAGCACAATATCAGGATAATGTGATTGTGTGGGATATCGGGTCATAGGGCCAATGGCCTGGCTGTCTTCCTGTGGGGCAGCACTATAAAGTTGCAATGAGTGTGCACTGCCACAAGTCGGTACTGGTCCTGATATGACCTTAGATGCTACGTGGATGTAAAACAACAAAAAACAAAAAAACCCGGAAGTTAAGCAAGCATTGACTATATTGAACCTGGTCAGTGCGTGGATGTGTGATCATGTGGGAATATGCAAGGTGCCGTAGACATCCTGATACAGGTGCAGAGCCTGCCAAATCAGCAGTGCCTGTGTAATGGAGAACCTACCATATGAACCAGACGGGGTGGCCGAATGGGTAGAGCGTCTGTCTCCTGTTTTGAGAGATCGGGAGATCTGAACCCATGAGTTGGTGGGTTCGAATCCTGGTCGAGTCAAACCAATGACATTAAACATTGATACTTGTCGCTTTCTAGCCTGGCGCTCGGCATTATTAGGATGGGGCAAGGACTGGTTGACTCAGTGTCAGGATAATGTGAGTGAGTAGGATATTAGGTCATGGTGCTGGGGGCCTGGTTTCCCAGTAGGGCAGCACTATAAAGTCGCCATGAGTGCGCACTGTCACAAGTCGGTACCCGTCCTTATCTGACCTTAGATGTTGCTAGGACGTAAAACAACAACAAACAAACCTACCGTATGCAAGCATCTCAACTTACCCCTCCCCCCCTGCCATCAACACCATACCTTTGGAGCTCTTTCCACCATGACCCTCAGTTTGACCTTTGACCTTCAGTGCCTGGAGCAGCCTTCTGGAGTAAAGGTAGAGCTTGACCTGGTTGCAAGTAGCCTCGACCCGTTTTACTACCTAGAAGCCTGCTTTTTTTTGCAGGGGCATATGGTTTTTCCTGAGGTCAGTTTTCAGAATTCTTCAGAATCCATGCAGCGTATTTGTAATCCATAAGAAATATTGTTAAACGACGCATGGATTGCAGTATATATAAAAACAAAAGTGATATAGGCTTTATTTAATAGTTTTAGTGTTTCTGACTATTTTCATATGCACAGATAACTGTTTGCAGTTAGGCAACGCTCTCTAGAGGTTGTTGGGGCTTAGAGATTGGTGGATGGAGGATGGTATTGTGGTTGGTGGTGGGTGTGGGTGTGGGTGTGTGGTGGGTGATGTGGTGTGGAGGTATAGCGTGGTGGTGAACGAGAACTGGCCAAAATCATCTTCCAAGGCACAGTGAAAAGGGGAAGATTTTGTTTGTTTGTTTAATGACCCCCCAACACAAAAAGTAAACAGCGCCTATTGGGAGTCATACCATGGTTAAACATAACTGACTAAAATATTACATTTCAAGCATGTAAAATAGAGCACAGAAATGCATGCCAAAAGAGCATACAACTGTGTTAAAATCACAAGTGGGATGTGATAAATGAAACCGACAGTAACAAACTTTTCCAAGATAAAAATTGAAAATACAATTTTTGGTAAAAAACCATTTTCCCTAAATAATTTAATAATGAGTTGCAGATGGAATTGGAATGACTCCATCACACCCTCATTTCCAAAAACATATCATCTCTAACCAGATGTACTTGAGGACATCTTACCAACATTATTTACATGGTGTCAGTATACACCAGCACACTACCCACACTGAGGCAGACGGTCCCCAGCCAAAATAAAACCAATGTGTTAGGAACATATGTGTCAGGAACGGATAACAAATTCGGGAGCGACAAAGAAAATCTCGTCCCATCTTGACCATCTGCAGGATCTCTGACAATCTCCCAAGGATGGCTTCACAGAATGTAGTTTGTTCACTCCCGCATCGTTCCATTCATCCTGCAAGTTAGACATTAATGTATCTGACAAAGTGAAATTTGACATGAGGAATGTTGAAAGCAGCCTTGGCAGGCAGGTGGTAAAAGAGGGAAGAAGACAATGCAGACAAATGAAGAGGTGGGAAGATGACATCAGGGAATTGACAGGCTTGGAGTTTGGCAATTCCAAGAAGGCAGTGGAGAACAAGGAACACTGGAGAAAACTGGTTGCAAAGTCATCTATGGTGCTCCACTGACCCTCATGGTTAAGGGGTTGATGACGATGACAATGGATTATGGTGGTAGGTGACTTCATGTGTATGTGGAGTGAGGATGGTGGGTGGTGGGTGGTAGGTGGTGGGTGGTGGGTGGTGGATGGTAGGTGACTTCATGTGTATGTGGGGGAGGGTGGGGGTAATGGTGGGTGGTGGGGTGGTGGGTGAATGTGGTGGAGGTTGACTCCATGTATGGGTGTAGGGGAAGGCGGGGTGGTGTAAGTGGGTAGGTGGGTAGTGAGTGGTGGGTGGTAGTTGACTGTATGTGTATGTGGAGTGAGGATGGTGGGTGGTGGGTGGTGCATGGTAGGTGGTGGGTGGTGGTTGACTTCATATGTATGTGGGTGGTGAGGATGGTGGTGGTGGGTGGTAGGTGGTGGGTGGTGGGTGGTGGGTGGTGAGGTGGTTGGTGGTGTGTGGTTAGGTGGTGGGTGGTGGGTGGTGGGTTGGTGGGTTGGATTGGGTGGTGGATGGTGGGTGGTGGGTGGTGGATGGTGGGTGGTGGATGGTGGTTGACTTCATATGTATGTGGGGTGAGGATGGTGGGTGGTGGGTGGTAGGTGGTGGGTGGTGGGTGGTGGGTGGTAGGTGGTGGGCAATGGGTGACTTCATATGTATGTGGCATGAGGGTGGGTGATGGATGGTGGGTGGTGGGTGGTGGGTGGTGGATGATGGATGGTGGATGGTGGGTGGTGTTTGGTGGGTGAAGGCTGGTGGGTGGTGGATGGTGAATGGTGAATGTGGATGGTGGGTGGTGGTGGTAGGTGGGATGTGCAGTGGTGGTGGGTGGTGGTGGGTGGTGGGGTAGTGGTGGTGGATGGTGGGTGGTGGGTGGTGGGGTGGTGGATGGTGGGGTGGGTTGTTGGTGGGTATTTGGTTGGGTGGTGGGGTGTGGTGGTGTGGATGGTGGATGGTGGGTGGTGGATGGTGGGTTGGTGTATGGTGTTTGGTGGGTGGTGGATGGTGGGTGGTGGGAGGTGGATGGTGGGTGGTGGGGTGTGGATGGTGGGTGGTGGGGTGGTGGGTGGTGGGAGGGGGGTGGTGGGTGTGGGTGGTGGGTGGTGGATTGGTGGGTGGGTGGGTGGTGGATGGTGGGATGGTGGGTGGTGGATGGTGGGTGGGTGGTGGTGATTGTGATGGTGGATGGTGGGTGGTGGATGGTGGATGGTGGTGGTGGATGGTGGATGGTGGGTGGTGGATGGTGGATGGTGGATGGTGGGTGGTGGATGGTGGGTGGTGGATGGTGGATGGTGGATGGTGGATGGTGGGTGGTGGATGGTAGATGGTGGATGGTGGATGGTGTGTGGTGGATGGTGGGTGGTGGATGGTGTGTGGTGGATGGTGGGTGGTGGATGGTGGGTGGTGGATGGTGGATGGTGTGTGGTGGATGGTGGATGGTGGATGGTGGATGGTGTATGGTGGGTGGTGGATGGTGGATGTGGGTGGTGTTGTGGGAGGTGGGGGTGTGGGATGTGGATGGTGGGTGGTGGGATGTGGATGGTGTGTGGTAGGTGGTGGATGGTGGGTGGTAGATGGTGGATGGTGGGTGGTGGACTGGTGGATGGTGGGTGGTGGGTGGTGGGGTTGGTGGATGGTGGGTGGTGGATGGTGGATGGTGGGTGGTGTGAGTGGGTGGTGGTTGGTAGGGTGGGTGTGGATGGTGGATGGTGGGTGGTGGTGGTGGATTGGTGTATGGTTGGGTGGTGGGTGGTGGGTGGTGGGTGGTGGGTGGTGGGTGGTGGATGGTGGATGGTGGGTGGTGGCTAGTTGGTGGTGGGTGGTGGGTGGTGGGTGGTGGGTGGTGGATGGTGGATGGTGGGTGGTGGGTGGTGGATGGTGGGTGGTAGATGGTGGGTGGTGGGTGGTGGGTGGTGGATGGTGGGTGGTGGATGGTGGGTGGTGGGTGGTGGATGGTGGATGGTGGATGGTGGGTGGTGGATGGTGGATGGTGGATGGTGGATGGTGGGTGGTAGGTGGTGGGTGATGGGTGGTGGATGGTGGGTGGTGGATGGTGGGTGGTGGATGGTGGGTGGTGGATGGTGGGTGGTGGCTGACTATGTTTATGGGGGTGGGTGAGGGTAGGGTGGGTTAGGGTGGAGGGAGTGTGGTGGAAGGGGTGCGTAGGGGTGGATCAGGGCATGTTTACAATCAGGGCATCACCACTCGACCAGCCCCCTCCTCATATTCCAACCCGCGCATTGGCGCCATGTTGCACGAGTAGTGGGCAGTGTCCTCTTTTTTTCTTTTTCTCTCTCCTTCTTTTCTTTTACGCAGCGCCACCTCGTATGTGTCAGACACACTAGTAGACAGCGAGCTGCACGTGCGCAGCAGATTGCTCAGTGCAGCTCAACAGAGCAAAGGGGTAGCTAGCGCATCATAGTGACCAGTCGCTTTATCCGGGGTCTAACGCGCCGGGAACCAGTGCAGGTGTGTAAATACGGACTTATACAGGCGAGATTTACACGGCCCATAACACCAGGTAAGGAAGAATTCCTTCAACAGGGACCTACACTTTTAAGAAGTTGCAATCAAAGTCTATGCGCTAGACTTTAAACAGAACTTCAAGTGCAATGCAACAGGCTGATCCAGAAGCACCTGACTGGACAGGATCCGAAAGACAGAATTTGTAGGTTATATTGATTGATTCATTGATTAAGTGGGGGAAATTTCAATTGCGGATAATTGGTCTTCCTCATTCCAATGCTACTTGCCTTATCCTAGCAATACAGAACGCCAGGTTAAAATAATGATAATTATTATTATAGGGCCAATTTTTAATTTAACTGATTTGAATTGTTTTACAAAATTTGATGCTTTTATCGAACTTTGAGACTACACATGATTTAGGTTTGATATTATCTGACATCATATCAGATATATAAGCATCAACTTGTGACAATTCGCACCCATCGTATATTATTTTATAGTGGATACATTGCCACCAGTATAATGACTTGACATTCCACTCAGACACATTATCCTATCACTGGGGCAACCAGCTGTTGTCCTATCCTAGTAATACCGAATGCTAGGCGAGGTAACAACGTCTCAGACTTCAACTTGACTTGACCGGGAATCGAACCCACGACCTTTCCATTTCCGTGCATCGGGCATATATACCACCACGGTTTAGCAACACCTTTTAGCCAGTTAATACTATTTTCTGCTTCGAAGGTGTATCTCGAAGATTGTAGATGTTAATGTATATATATATATATTTATATATAAATTTATATATAAGTAAATATCGAGATGTGGTGCCAGAACTAGATGGGGTAGCCAAATGAGTTGCATGTCCGTTTCCCGTTTTGGTATGCTCTGAGATTCGAAGCCCTGGGTTCGAACCCTGGCCGAGTCATACCAATTATTTAAAAAGTCATACTTGTCATACATAGGCTTGATGCTTGGCATTACTAGGATAGTGCAAGGAGGAGTGGAATGAAGAAGACCAATTGTCTGTGATTGAAATTCGCCCTGCTTAATCAACTAATGTACAAATACAATACAAACAAAGAATGTATATATATATATACTTTTTATATACAACTGCTGTCGACGTCCTTCGGCCACCACGTCCCGAATCTCTCTTAGAGGGCACAATTCTAGCCTACTCCCCGTCCTGATATGACCTTAGATGTTGCTAGGACTTAAAACTTCAACAATCAACCAACCAATTAATGTTCTAGAACTGCAGATCTCAACCAGTCTATGTATATATATATATTTTGTTGTTGTTTGTGACAAGTTTTTTATTCTGCCCATGACGTATAAGCTCCCGTAAGGGTGCTTGTTTTCAATGCTGGACAGCTGTGATACTGGATTGGTCTGGTCCCACACTTAGGAGTGTTTACATGATCTTTCGCGGGCCAACCTTTTGTGGTTTTGGGTGTTAGTAGTTTCTATATTAGTTTTTTTGAATTTTCAAAGTATTTTCCTAACCTGTATATGATAACTTAGCCTACTATGTACATCTACGCAGATGACATACAGGCCTGCAGGAGAGGATCCCATCCTTAATGTATATATATATATATATATATATATATAAATTTATATATAAGTAAATATCGAGATGTGGTGCCAGAACTAGATGGGGTAGCCAAATGAGTTGCATGTCCGTTTCCCGTTTTGGTATGCTCTGAGATTCGAACCCCTGGGTTCGAACCCTGGCCGAGTCATACCAATTATTTAAAAAGTCATACTTGTCATACATAGGCTGATGTTTGGCATTACTAGGATAGTGCAAGGAGGAGTGGAATGAAGAAGACCAATCGTCTGCGATTGAAATTCGCCCTGATTAATCAACTAATGTACAAATACAATAAAAACAAAGAATGTATATATATATACTTTTTATATACAACCAACAGACTTTTGGCGGGCGTCCTACCCACTCGGCCACCCCCTCCCGAATCTCTCTTAGATGGCACAATTCTAGCATACTCCCCCCGTCCTGATATGACCTTAGATGTTGCTAGGACTTAAAACTTCAACAATCAACCAACCAATTAATGTTCTAGAACTGCAGATCTCAACCAGTCTATGTATATATATATATATTTTTTGTTTGTGACAAGTTTTTTATTCTGCCCATGACGTATAATCTCCCGTAAGGGTGCTTGTTTTCAACGCTGGACAGCTGTGATACTGGATTGGTCTGGTCCCACACTCAGGAGTGTTTACATGATCTTTCGCGGGCCAACCTTTTGTGGTTTTGGGTGTTAGTAGTTTCTATATTAGTTTTTTTGAATTTTCAAAGTATTTTCCTAACCTGTATATGATAACTTAGCCTACTATGTTCATCTACGCAGATGACATACAGGCCTGCAGGAGAGGATCCCATCCCATTGTGGGTTGTTACAGCATCCTTTCACCCACGCCCTGTCCTTAGATAGTAACCCAGTGTGCCAGAACACACCTAGACCCTTCAGGACTGCGACTAGGTGGGATGGTTGTGTTGTATGGTTAGCCATTTTGTATTTCAGGGTGAATCGGATGCATGACCATGGCCTGCCCGGTTCTGCTTTGGTTTGTGCCAGTACACATACCCAGACGCACTGCACCCTATGGTGATAGTCATTTTGAATTCCTTAGTACTTAGTAGGGCTAGTTTCCGTATTTGTAATATCTACCATCTTTTCTGGCCTATCTTTTGCTTTTTGTGCCAGAACACAGCAAGCATTGACTGTGCCCAGGGTCAGATGAGATATTGTTCCTTCCGGTCAGGTGAGATATTGTTTTCTTTAAGAACCTTTTATAGTGGTCCAGGCTTTTGATTGCCCATTGTTGTGTGGGTTGATTATTCCAGGCATGTGCCGCCATGGCCAGTACACTTCTCTCATAAGTTTGTGTGTTACTTGTTGCTGTCAGTAGCACTGGGGCTGCCATTTGCCTGGTAACCCTATGGGGGTTGCTGTGTAGCCTGGTTTTGTGGTGTAATGGTGTGCTAGTATTTTGAGGTGCGGTTCCCTTCTACTCGTTAGTAGTGTTGCATTGCACTTTTTGTGTAATTCTATTGTGGGATATCTTTTGTGTACCTGAAGGCATACTTTGAGGGCTCTATTTTGTAGCACCTGTAGTTTGTTTAATAGTTTTGTATTTCCTCCCATGTATACTACATCGCCATAGTCAAAGTAGGGGAGGATCATGCCTTTATATATTGTAATTGCCATGTTTTAAGTCATGTAGTATTTCAGTTTAGCCAGTAGCCATATTTTATGGTTTACTTTTTTGATAGTATTTGTTATGCAGAGGTCATAATTTAGGTGTCTGTCTAGATGAACTCCCAGATATCGGTAGTTGTCTGCTTGTTCCAGTTTGGTGTTTCCCAGAAGACACTTTATTTTATCGTTACTCGTTAGCCTGGTACAAAATAGTACTATTTTCGACTTGCTGTTGTTTATGGTTATCCTATTTAGTTGGCATGACTTGATTAGTTTTTTTAGTGTTAGATTCAGTTTTGTTTCTATTTCTTCGGTTGTTTTGCCTGCAGCATATACCACCATATCATCTGCATATAGTTGGATGTTTTCAATTTCTAGCCAGTTGTTTAGATCATTAATATATATGAGGAAGAGAAGTGGCCCCAGGACTGACCTTTGGGGTACTCCACAAGTTATCTTTTCCTCATTGGATATGGATCCATTTACTGTGGTGCATTGCTTTCGGTTTTCTAGATAGCTTGCTAGCCAATTTCCTGTTACTCCCATTATTCCCATATGGGTTGTTTACTCCTTAGGATAGGGTGGTCCACCATGTCAAAAGCTTTGCTGAAGTCTATGAATGCTGCACCCACTAGGTTCTTTTTATTGTTACTGTGCAATATCGGTTATTAAGTTAGCAATTGCTTTTATTGTCGAGTGTTTTTTTCTGAAACCGCCCTGTTTACTGCTCAATATATATAGTAAAGCCTCTCTAAATTGACCGACCTTGGGACCGACTTTAAGTGGTCCATTTAGGGAGGTGGTCAGGTTAGGGAGTTAGAATATCATTACAATGGTATTGTTGGGACCCAAATAAAGCGAGTGATATAGGGGAGTGGTCGATCTGTGGAGGTGGTCGGTTAGAGAGGTTTTACTGTCCCGACGGGCCTATAGGCATTAACGGCCAGACGCAGCTGGCATACACTGCCTAGAGCCCCTCACAGATGGTGCCAGTGTGGCCAATGTCATGCTACACGGAGTCAGTTAGATAGGGTAAGGGCTAAACTATTACATAGGGGACTGAAGATACATAGTGTCCTTGTTTATATTCCCATAATGGATTATAGAGCACATATATACATATATATATATGTACTATGTAATGTATTATGTGGATATAAATAACGGCAGCCCCCTAAACTTTGACACCATAGGCTTCAACAGTCACAGGTTCTATTAAATTGACTCAGTATTCCCTTCTATGTGGTGACACATGTTTACGAAGTGCTTCACTATCTAAGTTGCATATGTAGAATCAATTTTAGTTAATTGTTTTGGTTTTGAAAATGTGATGCGTCATCAGACTATGCATCTTTAAGCATATACAGCTTCAAACGAACCATAATCAAACACTTTAATATTTCTCCAGAGAAATGTATGAATATTCAGACTCAGTGGGATAAATAGAACCCATAAATAATATGGGGATAGATATATATATATATGGATAGTGATAAACCCTTTATCGCTTGTAATAATGCCTGTAGTCTCCTGCACTCCCCCGCCCCTATCCGGGTGGGGGTAGGGTACCATCATGCACCGCTTCACCGACTGCGCGGGGCCCATCCTCCACTCGCTCGGAGGAATACGGGGATGAAAAACATCTGACGTAATTTCTGCGATGAAAGATAGAGGCTCGACTAATTATGGGGGGAATAAATATCTCATTCATGACACAAGTAGGGTGCTTCTGTTTTATTTCTTTTTAAGGAGTGGCATCACAATTTGAGTATTAGTCCCTTTCCATGAATATTAAGCAATTATTGTAAAATATGAGGATTATGCTCCAAGGTCCTCGCGGGTGACTGATGTTTGTTGACAGGTGAGATTTATCTCAGTGTACACAAAGAGAGCGAGAGAGAGAGGGAGAGAGGGAGAGAGAGGGAGAGAGGGAGAGAGAGTGTGAGAGAGAGAGAGAGGGAGAGAGGGAGAGAGAGTGCGAGAGGGAGAGAGTGTCGTAGTAGCAGCAGAGTCGGTGAACTGTTTCAAGTCCCGACTGGATGCATACTGGTCAAGCATTACATATATCTTGGAGCCAGTGACAGTTGCTACGATCGACCACATCTGAAGAACTGTCTCCATTTCTATTAATTAAGAGCGGCTAACAGGTCCAAGGCCTATTATAGCTGTATCCTATTGATTGATTGATTGATTGAGACAGGGAGAGAGAGGGCGAGCGGGAGAGAGAAAGAGAGGGAAAGAGAGGGAGAGAGAGTGTGAGAGGGAGAGATCGCGAAAGAGGGAGAGAGCGAGAGAGGGAGAGAGAGGGAGAGAGGGAAAGAGGGAAAGAGGGAGAGAGAGTGCGAGGGGGAGAGAGAGAGTGAAAGAGGGAGAGAGAGGGAGAGGGAGAGAGGGAGAGAGAGGGAGAGAGAGGTAGAGAGGGAGAGAGAGTGCGAGAGGGAGAGACTGCGAGAGAGGGAGAGAGAGGAAGAGAGGGGGAGAGAGTGTGAGAGGGAGAGAGAGGGAGAGAGGGAGAGAGAACGAGAGAGGGAGAGAGAGTGTGAGAGGGAGAGAGAGCAAGAGAGGGAGAGAGAGTGCGAGAGGGAGAGAGAGCGAGCGAGGGAGAGAGCACGAGAGAGGGAGAGAGAGTGAAAGAGGGAGAGAGAGGGAGAGAGGGGGAGAGAGCGAGAGAGGGTAGAGAGAGAAAGGGGAGAGGGCGATGAGGGACGGACAGAGGACATAACAGAGACAATGATGAGGAAAGAAAAGAGAGAAGAGCGGGAAAGAAAGAGGGGGGGAGGAGAGAGGACGAGGGAGGTGCGAGTGGAAGGTAGGGAGAGGAAGGAGGGAGGAGAATGGGAGAGGGATGGTGAAAGACGGCGAGCATGAAGAGAAGGAGAGAGAAAGAGAGGAAAGGGGAAACAGGAGAGAGGGGCAGAGAGGGAGAGGAAAAGGGCGCAGGAAAGAAAAGGCGTGGCGGATGAGAAATGAAGAGGATGACAGGGGGAAGAGAAATGATGTAAGAGGAAGTAGAGAAAGGGAGGAAGCAATGAAGAGAGAGGGGGCGTCAGGGAGATGGAGGGAAGATGAGGCAGAGAGGGACAGAGGAAGGTTGGGTAAGACGGAGTGAATGAGGGACAGTGAGGTAGATTGAGGGAGAGAGGAAGGTTGGGTGAAAGGGAGTGAATGAGGGACAGTGAGGGAGATTGAGGGAGAGAGAGGGAGAGTGAGTGAAAGTAAGACGAGAGTGAGGGAGAGTGAGGAAGAGAGCGGGAAAGAGGGAGAGAGTGAGGGAGAGTGAAGGCGAGAGAGAGGAAGAGTGAGGCAGAGAGGGAGGGATTGAGGGAGAGAGAGGGCGAGTGAAGGAGAAAGTGAGAGAGTGAAGGAGAGTGAGAGAGAGCGAGTGAGAGCGAGGGACAGTGAAGGAGAGAGAGGGAGAGTGAAGGAGAGAGTGAGAGAGTGAGGGAGAAATAGTGAGAGTGAGAGAGAGACGGAGGGGATGAAGGAGAGAGGGAGAGAGTGAAGCGGAGTGAGGGAGAGGAGGAGTGTGATGGAGAGCGAGGGAGACAGGGAAAGAGAGGGCGATAGAGGGAGAGAGAGGGAGACAGGGAGAGTGAGAGAGGGAGAGGGAGAGGGAGAGTGAGAGGGGAAGAGGGAGGGAGAGAGGGAGAGAGTGAGAGAGAGTGAGGGAGAGTAGGGACAGAGAGAGGGAGAGGCAGAGGGACAGAGGGAGAGAGTGAGGAAGAGCGAGGGAGAGAGTGAGGGAGAGTGAGGGGGAGAAAAATGCGAGAGACAGTGGGAGAGAAAGAGGGAGAAAAAAACGGAGAGAGAGGAGATGTATGATATTTGTTGTATTGTCCCCAACACTCACTCACCTTCTGACTGTGCATTGCAGACCACGTGGTTGTGCGGCACAACACAATAAGTTAGCACTACACCCACAGAACACAGCCCCCTGCCCCCGGAACATAGCTTACACACGTGTTCTGTCTTCCCGCCGAGTCCATGTTTTGCCAGACACAGTTTAAACGCGTCCTATCGCTTAACGTAGCTAACACGGATAACATGGTGCATTTTCTCTCTTTTGAATTGAATTTGATTTGACCTTCCTGCTGTCAGTTGACACAAATGCATGAATGAAATGAAATGCATCAGGAGTGAGGTTATGGATCCGAACCACAACAGAGTCAAACCAAAGCTGTACACAATTGGTTGTAATGTTAGCATTGTGGTTGATTGGAGGAGCATGACTCACCTGCCCGCCGCCACCCTGATCGACTCATGGGTGGGCAGATGGCTTCATCCCCGTCCACCCAAGTCATAATGGCCGACTTTCACACCCCAACCAGGATGTTTATAAGCCAAGCACCTGCTAGCCTTCGGCATTCTCTGTGAGCCAGCTCTGTGTCAACCCGATGCCACCATTTCTTTTCCACCCGCCCACCCACCCACACTACATAATTGTACTCGTAGGGTGGGCCCAAATGCGTTTGTCCATCCAAATTAGGAAATAAACTAGTCTTGTGGATGTTGGTTGGTTGTTGGAGTTTTACGTCCTGGCAACATTTAAGGTCATATCAGGATGGGTATCGACTTGTGACAGTGCACACTCATGGTGACTTTATCGTGTTGCCCCACTGGGAGACCAGGCCACCAGCACCATGACCTGATATCCCACTCAGTTACATTATCCTGATACTGAGCCAACCAGTCCTTGCCCTATCCTAATAATGCAGAGCGCCTGGCTATGAAGTGACAATTATCAATTTCTAAATCATTGGTTTGACTCGAGCAGGGTTCGAACCCGTGGCTTCGAATCCCACGATCTACCAAAACGGGAGACGGCCACTCAACCGAATCGATACTTGTTCCTATGTTGTCTGGTTCGTGGCATTATTAATGCCTAGCCCACAAATGCTGCGGTCACCGTACGGTCCTGCGGTCTGCGGTATGCGGTGTGTCTTGCAGTTTATGCAAATGTTACAGCATTGCGGTCTGCAGTTTATTTATTCACAAATCATGTGGTCACCACAAGGCATAGGTCACCGTACAGCGCCTTACATTTTTGTATGTGTCACCGCACAACCACAGATAAGACATTTTAAGACACTTTGTCCTATACATTATTCAATAAACATACTGTTCTGTTAACAATAGAAATTGGCAGGATTGTGGTGTGATTGAGGCCTGTGGCATTGTGATTTTCCAAAGTTAAGATAACTTCAACTTAGAAAAAAACCACATCCCTTGCGGCGAGCAAAACAAACATGGGTTGTCATATGGCTACTGTATCCAACAGCATGGTCACCGCACGGTTTTGCCGATGCGGTGACTTATGGTCACCGCAAGCACGCCATAAGGCATTTGTGACCGAGGCATAAGATAGGAAAAACAGCAATGGAATAAGGAAAAACCACTTATCCACAATTGAAATTGCCCAAGCTTAATCAATGAGGTTAACTTATGTCAACAGGTTAATTTATGCTTGTATGCTATGCATGTAAATTGTAAACAACATTTTTTTTCTGATGTTTTAAATGTCTTAAGTTAAAGATGATTAGCCCGATGAAGCATCAAATGTTCAAAACAAAAACACTTATCTAGAATTGATTCTACATATGTAACTTAGATACTGATGCACTTATTAAACATTTCCGAGACAGTTTGATAGAAGCTGTTACTGCGTATGGTGTCAGAGCTTTGGTGTGCTTGCCAAAACTAATTTGAAATGTTTGCACTTCAAATATCTCAAAACCTAGCCATTTAAAATAAAAGTTACTTCGAACTAACGTAAGGTGCATTATACCAATAAATCTAATATATTTTTCTCAGAAAAATGACAGAACCTCAAAACCATCGGACTATGGAACTTTAAACAAAAGCAAAGATAAATAGCCATTTCAAACTGATAAGAGCTTTAAATCATCGCAACATTTAGCAAAATGTTCCGATTTAATGGCATGAGGATATATGTGAAACTACTATAATAAATTGCAACTTGTCTATATAATGGTAAATGGTGATATGTAAAATCCAAAGGCATACGAGGGACATGTGGAGTTGGTAAACTATTACTCATTAGGTATAGAAATTGTATAGTAAAATAGTCTTTGGAGGAGTGTCACTTCCTAGAATAGTCTTTGGAGGAATCACCTCACATACCCCCTCCCCCCCATGGTTTTATTTATGGATCATTGGCCACTTCAAGGCACTGTAACCAGCATAACAAGACCTTGGATACAACAGATTGAACTCTGATTGGTGGATCAACCCATGTGACCACTGCCATCTTGGATTCTAGAAACCTATATAAGATAATAAATCAAGGAGTCTCACTCTCCTACTTTCACTCTTTACCTACTTTCCTTCATTACCTGTATTGATTTCTCTTGGCTTGTCCACACCACCCACACCACAAGCCGGCGACTTTACAATTTGATGCCGGGTACCGACTTGTGACAATGCACACTGATGGATGGTGAGCTGTGAACCACACCAGTAATTGTCGGGGAAATCCACTATAGACCTTTTCCACAGGGCATGCCGCAGAGTGGGTTGCAACCAACATTAGTTCTTGCCACTGCCACCAGTGGGCGCGTTGCTGGTGGGAATGCCCAGTAAGACCTTTTTCGCAGAGCGGGCTGCACAGTGACTTGGTACTCACAACGTTAGTTCTTGCCATTGCTATTGGAGGGAAAGCCAGTGGTGGAAATCCTCTATAAGACCTTTTCCCACAGAGCATGCTGCGCAGTGAGCTGCTACCGACGACAATAGTTCTTGTCCCTGCCGTCAGAGGGCAGGATGATGTTAACATTCCTCCATAAGAACATCTTTCCCAGAGGACACTGCGCAGTGAGCTGCTTCCCACAAACATTAGTTCTTGCCACTGCCACCAGGTGGAATCCGTCTATTGCGGACTCGCACGCTGCTATGGCGGCCATCTTTCTTTTCTATTAAGGGTATTGGATTTGCATAACATTGCAGTTATACGAGTGCACAGTTTACGAACCCCAGTTACTAGTGTAGGAATATCACCCAGTACCAGCAGAGGTGTACTTGTGAGCGATACCAGCCTCAACCCCTCACTTACCCACACATGCACACACATGCACACACCCTCCCCCCCCACACCCACTCACGATCCCCACACCTACAGACATACCCACATTCCTCACACGTACACATAGAGACCCACTGAAATTCCAGCCAAGTAAATTATAAAATTTAGACTTATATCAAATTTATACTTGTTGACATCTAGCCTGGCCTGGCGCTGGGCATTAATAGGATAGAAGAATGACTGGTTAGTTCAGTATCGGGATAATGTGACTGTGGGGGATATTCGGGTCATGATGTTGGCGGCCTGGTCTCTCAGTGGAACAACACTTTAAAGTCGCCATGAATGTGCACTGTCACAAGTCAGTACCCGTCCTGATATGGCCATAGATGTTGCTAGGACGTAAAACAGCAACAAACAAGCAAACCTGCACGCACCAACCCACATCAACACCCCTGCAAACAAATCCACACACTTCCACACCCCTATACCAAGCCAAGAACCACCCATAACACCTTACCCTCCAACACCCACTCAACCTCCCACCACGACTCACCCTTCCACACCCACCCACCCTCCCACACCCACCCACCTTCTCACCCCCACCCACCCTCCCACACCCACCCACCCTCACTCTCCATCCACACCTATCCACATATTTACACACACAGCCACATCCACCCTCCAAACCCCCAACCCCTAAACCCATACCCACACCCAACCCTGGTGTGGGTAGTTGGGTTTCACAGAGAGGTTTCCAAGATGGATGATCCCGCCCTGGGACCAGTGTTACCAGCGCCACTATGTAACAGACTACACTGGCCGCCAAGAACTGGCAATTAAAGGGCCCCATATGGACTGAAACCGCTTAAAACGACGGTTAAAACCGCCCGGCTAAGACAGGTTTTAGCCGCTAAAAGTGTAATAGTGGCTAAAACAAAAGCTATTCTCGTCTGTGCATAACATCATACGTAATCGTTCAAAGCTGTTTGTAATAAAGTTTAGACACCTTATGTGCACCTTATGATGTCATGCAGAGCGGTAGGAATAATATGAAAGGTGTACAACTTTAACTTGGAAGAGGTGTATTTGTACATTTTACTGTGAATAAAATGTTGTACTACAGCATATTGATATTAATTAAGTCTTTAAAATGTTCACAAACTGGCTAGGTGTGAATGTAATCCATTGCCTACATATTATTAGCCATGATCACTTATAATCCTGGAGGTTTTAGCCGGTTATATCCAGTTTTAACTGGTTAAAACCATCAAAAATTGGTTAAAACCTAATTTTAGCCGGTTTTAGCCCCGCCTCTCCACCCCCCCCCTCCCTCTGCTCCCTCCCCACCCTCTCCCCACTCCCAGTCCCTCTTCCCCTGCCCCGCTTCAACTTTCCCACCAGGTGGCGCGATGATGGGTTTGCCCCTAGCGCCGTTTGAAGACAGTGTTCCACATCTGTTGCCCTGATTAAATTCGCGGCAAAGTCGTCTGCGCGTAACCAATCTGCGACGGGAAGTTGAGTGAAACCCCAGAAGGGGGCGTGATGTGCAGTGGCGACTGTTTTTTTTTAGTTTAAAAAAGAATTACATTCGTTGATTAAGACGGGGGAAATTTTCAGTCGCGGACAATTGGTCTTCCTCATTCCACTACTCCTTTCCCTATCCTAATAATGCCAAACGCCAGGCTAGGAAGCAACAAGCATACCTTTTAAAGTCATTTGTTTGACTTGACCAGGTTTTGAATCCCCCAACCTACCAACACGGGATGGTGGGTGCTCAACTTATTGCGATAAAATTGTAAAATGTTACCGATTGACATCAAACATAGTTTTTGCAAGATATTTGTGAGTTTTTGTTTTATTAGCAGATGGAATGACCTAGTTAAATAATATGCCTGTTCTTATTTTCAATGGATAACTCTGCATCCAGACAAATGTTGTCCAGGCAGAGCAGCAGTCGTGTCATTAGGGCGACAGTCAAATGAGACAATAACACTTTCTACACTGACAAAATTGTTAACAGCATGGCAAGGATTCGTTGATCATAAAAGTCGCTGAAGAAAGGTACTACTGTACACTAGTACTCGTCTACAGAGGACAACTCTGCATCCAAACCAATGTTGTCCTCACACTTTGGAGAGACAATCAAATGAGGAAAAAACAGTTTCTACATTAAAACATTGTTCACACACGGCAGGTGTTCACCAATCACAGGAATAGCTGAAGACAACAATTATTGAACATATGTATATACAATGATACCTTTCTTCAAAGGACAACTGTGCATCCCGACCAATGTTTCCCTGCCATTGCACGGTGTCCTGTCATTGGAGGAACAGTCAAATTAGACAAAAACAGTCATTCTCCCTAAGTAAAATAGGATAGGACAACGGCTGGCTAGCACTGTGCCATCGTAATGTGACTGTGGGGGATATCAGGCCATGGTGCCGGCAGCTTGGTCTGCCAGTGGGGCAGCACTATACAGTCGCCACAAATGCGCATGGTCACAAGTCGGTACCCCTACTGATATGACCATAGATGTTGCTAGGACGTAAAACAACAAACAAACCAACAAATCTTTCTTAGTAATAGGAGGAGTAGCCATTAGTTCAAACCCTAACGCTTGAGGGCTGCCCTACTGCTTCTACGCCCTCTGGTTGGACCCACACCACATAATCTTACATAACCTCTCCAGGATTCCCTCCCCACTATCTGTATCCTCTGGTAGGACCGGACGCGGTGGCCGAATCGGTAGAGCGCAGGCTTCCCGTGCAGAATGTCGGGAGTTCGAATCCCAGCCGAGTCAAACCAATGACTTATCAAATTGATACTTGCCACTTCCTAGCCTGGCGCTCGGCATTAATAGGATAGGGTAAGGACTGGTTAGTTCAGTGTCAGGATAATGCGACTGAGTGGGATATCGAGTCATGGTGCCGGTGGCCTGATTTTCCAGTGGGGCAACACTATAAAGTCACCATGAGTTTGCACTGTCACAATTCGGTATATGTCTTGACATGATCTTAGATGTTGCCAGGACGTAGAACTCCAACAACCAACGAACCTCTGGTAGGAATACGCCCACATGCTTACATAACCTCTCCAGGATGGTCTCACCACTGTCTCTTATCTCCCTTCACACAGATTACACACTCCTGGTACACATCCTGATATACAATAGGTGCAGATTAATAGGTTGGTTGCTTGTTGGAGTTTTACATCCTGGCATCATCTATGGTCATATCAGCACGGTTACCGACTTGTGACAGTGCGCACTCATGGTGACTTGATGGTGCTGCCCCACTGGGAAATCAGACTGCCTGTACCATGAGCCAATATCCCACTCAGTCACATTATCCTGACACTGAGCTATACAGTCGTTGACCTATCCTACTAATACAGAGCGCTAAGCTAAGAAGCGACAAGTATCAATTGTATGAGTCATCGGTTTGCACAGAAGGGAATGCTAGGTCAATTTAATAGAACCTATTACTGCTGAAACTTATGGTATCAGATCTTCAATGGTATCAGAATCACATTTAATTTGGCATGTTTTCACATCAAATATCTCCAAAAATTTCAATCCATAATAAAAGCTACTTCAAAACAAGGTGAATTATAACAATCAACCTAATTTATTTATATCAAATAATGGCAGATACTCCAAACCATTGGACTATGTAACTTAAATAGTCAACCTCTCTGTATTCTCTCATGAGGTTCTTGTATATTTGGTTGTTTGGGGTTGTGCGTCCTGGCAATATTTGAGGCCAGATCAGGACGGGCATTGACGTGCGTTGCGTTGACAGCTGCTGTTTGACCTCATTCTACATTTGCAGCCCCGTCTTTGCCCCCCCCCACCCCCACCCCCGACACACACGTACACTTCATCCCTGCAACGCCCCCCCCCCCCCCCTTTAACTCGCGTACCATAAAATGCCGAGGGCAGCATAGATAGGATAATTCTACTGTGAAAGGTCGTACATTGGGCATTAATTAATATCAGGTCTGGACAAGGAAAACTGCCCCAATTCACGTGCTAGTTTACTACACTGTTTCCAGGACGTGGCTGTGAGATAATCCTATACACAAGACTGTCAGGAAACTGGGTTAATGACATAACCACGTGAATTTGCAATCTAATGTACTAAATATATTGTTCAAATATACGGGATGGCCGAATGAGTTAGAGCGTCCGTCTCCCGTGTTGGTAGAACGTGGGTTCGAATCCTGGTCAAGTCAAACCATGACTTAAAAATTGATACTTGCCGCGTCCTAGCCTGGCGCTCGGCATTATTAGGATAGGGCAAGGAGCAGTGGAATGAGGAAGACCAATCGTCCCCGATTGAAATTTCCCCTGCTTAATCAACTAATGTACCCCAAATATTTTTATTTTTTTAAATGCTTATTTATCATAACCCGCTATTCTTGGTATAGTGGGTTGTGAAGAATTTATAAAATTATATAGATTAATAAACTTTAAAAGTCGAATTGAGAGCATCTAGTGGCCGCCATCTTTGTCCCCCCCTATTCGCTCCAATTTCGTCAACTCTATCCCAATATAGATAAACAATGTGTGCTGTAACCACAACATCTACAGCTTGTTTATAGTTAATTCCTACTGAACTAGTTTTTGCTCGGACATAAGGCAGGGTTGTCATTCACCACCTATTCTGGATAGAGGTGAATCTTTTATCGACTCACCCACCAGCCTTTGCATCAACGAAAGATTCAATTCAAGTTAAAAAAGAAAGAAACACAAAAGGAACCCATTGTATATGCGTTTACAGATATTCACAATAGATGATTCTTTCCACCAATGCACTTTTTCACGACACAAACTATTATTGTTGGTAGAAAAAGCTGACTCTATAGCGTACTCCACAAAGGCTCTATAGAGGATTTCCACCACCAACCTGCCCTCTGGTGGCAGTGGAAGAAGTAATGTTGTGGATGGCAGCTTAGGTAACAATATGGCGTTAGTCGAAGCCAACCCTTAATGGGACACCAATGGAAGAAAGTCCGGTGTGGGACGGGATGAGTCGCTCCCCTGCAGAGATCAAACAAAACTGCGTAGATCAAAACAAAACTACCGCTCTTCAGTAGTAGCCCCTGGAATGTATCCCTTCCGCTCGATGCAGATACTCAGAGTTATACATGCATTCTGACTCCGGAACGGCTATAATGAGGTCCACTACACATGCAAACTACACATTCGTGGAACATTATACGCTGGTCACGTGGCCAAGTGGTTTCCCAGGCGCATGCCCAAGAGCTGTTTCCCTGGCGCATAACTCAAGAGTGAGTGGAAGGCAGATTTAGTGCAGAGCAAATACAACAGCGCACCACGTGGCGAAAGACGTCAACACAACGGGTGCTATGTCGTCTGCTGTCAATGCAACATTAATATTGATACCTCATTATCCCGCCCAAAGGCAAACCCCGTCCCCAGACAACTATCTACACCTACAATGAAGAGCATCTGCTTTTACTGAAAAAAATATATAAAAAGAAGATTCTAAAAATACCTCCACGTAGGTGCCAAGATGGTGAAAGCAGACGACATTTAATGTCAGCTTCGCGAATGTACACGCTATTTCATCGGGAGTCCCTTGTTTACATTCACGACGTAACACGTGACCAGTAAAGCTCACGCACTGGCCGGAAGTTGTGACAGCAGACGACATTTAGTGGTCGCAGACGATGTTAAAGTTGCATGGTCCGATGAAATATAATTTGGTCAAAATTAAAACAACTACTTACATTTGATGCTATATATCCAACTTAGATATTGGTCTATTAGCTAATGATTTGGGACAGTATATACAGAATAACCAGTGAGTTTATAACCTCACCCCTTTGAACACTCAGTTTGAAACACCCATTATGCAGGAAGGCCATTAACCAATTAGGCCAATCTCGTGACCCCATTAGCCCCCCCAACCAAGTAGGCCTGCTGTGCAGGGTCATAGAGGGGAAGGGGATATGAGGTGGATGTGTGTGTATGTGTCTGTGTGTTTCCTGACCTGATTTTACAGAGACACAGCGACAGACATACACACAGACATACACACACAGACATACACACACAAGACATACACACACAGACATACACACACAGACATACACACAGACAGACATGCAGAGACATACACACATAGACATACACACACAGACACACATACATATACATACAGACAGACATACACACAGACATACACACACAGCCATACACACACAGACATACATACACAGACATACACACACATACAGACACCCATAGATAGGCACACACAGACAGACATACACAGACAGCACACACATACACAGAAACACACACATGCACACACCTGACATACACAGACACACATACACCCAACCTGACTTTGCAGAGAGAGAGCCACACACACACACAGACACACACAGACACCCACAGACAGACACACACAGACAGACATACACACATACATACACACATACACACACAGACACATACATACACATACATACATACACACATACATACACAGACACACATAGATACAGATACATACACACACATACACACACAGACATTACCACACATACATATACACACACAGACAGACACACATAGATAGACACACACAGACAGACATGCATAGACAGCACACACAGCCACACAAACACACAGATATGCACACACCCGACATACACAGACACATACACCTGACCTGACTTTGCAGAGAGAGAGACACACCCACATACAGAAACACATAGACAGCCGCACACAGGCAGAGGCAGACACACATATACATGCACACACATACATACACAGACACACACACATACAGACATACACAGACAGACACATCCATACACACACAGACACACATACACCACATACATACATACACACATACATACACACATACACAGCACAGAAACACACAGATGGACACACACAGACATACACACAGACAGACACACACACAGATACATACAGACATACATAGACAGACACAAGCAGACAACAGACACACAATTTTTTTTTTTTAAAGCCCTAGTGCCAGGGGCCTATGTCACTAATCCATTCCCAGAATGTTACCAACCCAACCAGGAATACCTACCTACAGTCCTGTAAGGTTCCAGGTCATCTCACATCACGTGGTCACCGCGAGATGACATCTGGGTCATAGCCACAGGACTTTTGGCAAGTTTGTCGAAATTATTTTTGGTTCTTTCAGCTCATATTACTTCAAAACTAATCATCTTTAATCAAAATCACTCCGGAGTAATGATTAGTAGCTTGTAACGATCAATTTGATATATTTATCTAAAAAATAAGACAAAAATTCAAAGGCCATCGGACCATGCAACTTTAACTGTCAGATGCGCAAAGCGCGGGGAAAACGCATTTCCCGTTTAACAAATCACCAATATCTCCACCAAAACCCTATGAACTAAAACATGAACTAAAACACTGTCCTGACTAAGATTTCCAGTTTCTCACCGGAGGTCGTTGCACTCACCTTTAAAATTAAGGGTTCACAAGAGGAACAGGTCGGCACGGATGCGTTCAATGGGTAAATTATTGTAGTGGTCTGCACTGACCTCTCAGGCAAGTAGCCGCATAGACAGGTAGGGGTGGGTAGTGTGTTGATATCAGGGAGCCTTGGTGGTGTAATGGTTAGCACACTGGCACTGAATGCAGGGAGATGTGGGTTCGAGTCCCGTTCTGGGCGCAGTTTACCTATTTTCATCACCCCCATTACATTATGTTCAATGGTAAATTATTTTATCATATAATTATGTCACATTTGTGACCCATGCAATGGAAAAAGGATCTCCTCGTGGCGATCCGCCTCAGAGTTGAAACATCTCTTAACCATCATTTTGATGACATCATAACCAGACAGGATGGCCAAATGAGTTGAGCGCCCGAGACCCATGTAACAGGTGGTGGGCTTTGGACCTATGCGATTCAAACAAAGGCAGAGTCAAATCAGTGACCTAAATTTTGATACTTCGCTACCTAGCTTGGCACTTGGCATTACTGGGATAGTTGGTTGGTTAGTTGCTTGTTGGAGTTTCACGTCCTGGCAACATCTAAGGTCATTACAGGACGGGTACCGACTTTTTTCAGTGCACACTCATGACGACTTAATAGTCCTGCCCCACTGGGAGACCAGGTCACCAGCACCATGACATGAAATCCCACTCAGTCATACTATTCTGACACTGAGCCAACCAATCCTTGCCCTATCCTAATAATGCGTCCAGCTTACTGGGCTAGGATGAAGAGCAGTGGAATGAGGAAGAGCAATGGTCTGCGATTGAAATGTTCCCTGCATAATTATTGGATGTAATATGACAACAATAACAACAAAAACAACAATACTGGTAAGCAATGGAGATATTTTGAATGGAAGAACAATTCCCGAAAGTGAAAGGTCTATATGATGATATCATCATCATCATCATGCTGTTGGTCACGATGCGACAAAGACTGCTTTCATTTCTTGACTGCCGCTCTCCATTTAGCTCTCTGCTGTGAGAGTGATGTCCATGAGTCGGTCTTAATGTCTCTCAGCTTCAGGTTTCTGTGGATGGTATCCTTGAACCGGAGACGAGGGAACCCTCTCTTTCTGTAACCAGAAGAGAGTAGAGGATCTGCTTTGGTAGCCTGTCTGATGACATCCTCATGAGGTGTCCAGTCCACCGGAGATTCTTTTTGATCAGAAGATCTTTCATAGAGGGCAGCCCCGTCCGTTCGAGTATTTCCTTATTTGTCACTTTGTCCTTCCAGGTTAGCCTCATGATTGAATGCAGATGTCGCATCATGAAGGCATGCAGCTTTTTCACCTGTTGTCTGTACACTGTCCAGGCCTCGGCTCCGTGTAGTAGGGTGGATATCACGATTGCATGGTAGATTTTGCCTTTGGCCCGCATGGACACATGGTGGTTGTTCCAGAGTCTCTGGTGTAGTCGGCCGAAAGATGCGCTAGCCTTGGTCGACATATGATGATAACGAATACAAATAATCTGTATGGGAAATGGTGACCCAAGCTACAAACTATTTCCCACATTTTATCGTCTCTTTCGCGAAATGGTTGCCATAGCCAAGTGTTGCCAAGTAACCAAGTGTTGGTAGAACGCAGCCACAGGAGGCAACAGTCGGGGCTGGACGCTGGAGGAAGCACTGGAGGAAAAGTCTGGAAGGGTTCACAACGTTAGCAAGTGAGTCACAAAGTCGCCACTTTTATAGTCTTTGATTTCAGATGCAAAGAGCCGAAGGTAAAATCAACATAAACCGACATCTGCAAACAACAATCAATAAAATAAAACTCTCAAGAGAACAGACACCAGACGATTCTTGAAATATGCATGTTGATGCATACACCTACCGATTTTAGACATAGACGTATTGCATTCACAATTTCCATACACAATACATAAACATAAATTAAGCTGTTGACAAAAATAGAAATTGTAGGAACAGTGTAACCATTAATGGCTGTCTTCCCACTGCTCATTATGAACAAATAATGTCACCAAAGTCGTCCTGAATCTAGTTTGAAATATGTGATTGAAATATTAAGCTATTTTTAGAGCGACTTTTGAACCTGTACCGTTTCGATTCTGCGTTATGTAATGAATTATAGGAATGTAAACAAATGTTGGTTGGTTGTTGGAGTTTTAAGTCTTGGCAACATCTAAGGTCATACCAGGACAGGTACCGACTTGTGACAGTGCGCACTCATGACGAGTTTATAGTGCTGCCCCACTCGGAGATCAGGCCACCAGCACCATGACCTGATATCCCACTCAGTCATATTATCCCGACACTGAGCTAAGCAGTCCTTTCCCTATCCTTATAATGCCGAGTGCCATGCTAGGAAGCGACAACTATAAATCTTTAAGTCATTGGTTTGAACCCACGATCTTCCAACACGGGAGAGGGATGCTCAACTCATTCGGCCGTCCCGTCTGGTATACAAACATATATATATACTAATATATACATACATACATATATATATATATATATACATATATGATTTCCCAGTGGGGCAGCACTATAAAGTCGCCATGAGTGCATACTTCACAAGTCGGTGCCCATCCTGATATGACCTCAGATGTTGCGAGGACATAAAACTCCAACAACAAACCAGCCACACATATACATATGAATACATATATACATGTATATATATATATATATGAATGATCATCCTAATCCTCCCACTCCGTATTCATTAAATTTATTCCATAATATCCAAGTGCTGTTGTTAGGTGACTCGCATAACAAACCCACCCTCACGGTAAATGTGAGAGACCTACATGTTTACAATTATGTATTTCGACAAGAGCGTATTCATTCACCCCTTCCCACCTCCATCAGCGTGACCTACTTCCCAGATGGGTCCCTTTGGCCATTCATCAGAACGAGGCGCATGCGCACTCAGCACCCCCCCATGTCAACCACGCATGCACACTGCGCTAATTATGGTGCCGCCTGTTGCACAAGTCTGTCAACAAAACACGCTTCAAATTAACCATTCCCTTATGTGATTTGGGGCCGCTCCAAAGATTCGTCGTTTTGAATGTTGTACAGAGATCCCCAGCTTCTACAACTGTCCCACCTGAAGATTAATCTTCAACCAATGATTGGACTGATTTATCGGGGCATTTCTATATTGCTGCAGTTTTCCAGCCGGTAACCGTCATAAGGTTACGAACCCGCCCAAAAGCAAGACTCTCAAATGAAACACCATAGAAGTGAATGGAGCAGACGGAATTTAGTCAGAGCAGACAACATTTAGTCGGAGCAGACGACAACCTAGGTTAACCATAGCGGCTAGCACATGTGTCAGGCTGAGTACATCCGGGTAGTGAAGTGATGGACATGCACGGTCAGCGGGGTGCCTGGATACCTGACAAGCAGGCACCAGGTGTCTGACTTATTTCTAGGTAGGACTCCTAATCTGAAGGTCGGTGGTTCAGTTCCCTATGCTATTACCTCTGCCAGTTTGGAAATCCACCAATGTGTATAACTTCATCATCATCATCATGCTGTCGGTCGCAATGTGACAAAGACTGCATTCATTTCTTGACTGCCGCTCTCCATTTAGCTCTCTGCTGTGAGAGTGATGTCCATGAGTCGGTCTTCATGTCTCTCAGCTTCAGATTTCATGAAAGCTGCCTGCAAAAGTGTTGAAGTGCTGCTGGCTTTTGCAAGTTACCAGCGGCACTCTCTCGGGGAGCAAATAGAGGTTTCACACCGGCAAGAACATGTCCAGACAGGCGCAAAACTATTTATCCCTGCAGTGGCTGGTCGGGAGATGTTGGGAGTTCCATACATCAACCGCCCTTGATGCTGCCACAGTGACATGGTTTTCTGTTCAGGGTTTGCTCCCTTAGCCTTCAGTTCTGTCAAGAACCTGTACCACAAGGCAGTGGTTTACAACTCTGCAGGGCAGTGGCGTCAAACTCCCTGAGGTATTGCAATACCTGCAATACCTGCATACCCAACTTACAATGTCATCAAAGGCCAGTTGCTCTCATAATACCATATCGATGTGCTGTGGGAGGGTAAAAATCCTTGGGTCGGTAAAAGTGTATGCTTGGGCTTTCTATCGACCAACTGTCTAATGCTGAAAACAAGACTATACAGACTTATCCATGATAGGCAGCATAAATCATCAATAAAAACAATCCTATTCTTTATTAACTAGGAAGGTGCTTCAAAATTAGTATTGCAATTGACCTTCATGGCGTCTAAAGCAATACTAATAACTAATACGAATGATAATCGGATTCACCATTTCCTTGCATTTCCTGCAAGTGAATTACACATACTTACAAATATATATATAGTATATATATAAAGTTCACTAATATTATTTAGACTGCAGTGTTACATGTTCTGTCCTGCTTCACCGGTTGGCTATGGTATTGTTGTGGAGGTGATAAAAATGGGAAATATTGTGCACAGAGCACGATTCGAATCCACACTTTTTGCCATTTTAGGGCTAGCTTGCTAACCATTACACTACCTTGGCTTCCTGTTGAAATCATCATATCCACACCCACCTGTCTATGTGGCTCATTTCCTGAGAGGTCAGTACATTCACCACCGCCCCCTGGGATTGTAAGTCTTTTAAATAGTTTACGTTCATAAGTCATTTACTATTTGAAATTACATGCATATCATAGCATACATACACAGGACAGGTTCATCAACCATCAGACAGATAACTTGTACATGGGCCCGGGTACAGCAACCAGTGTCATGGAGGTGATGAAAATAGAAACTATTGCACATAGACAAGGATTCGAACCAACACTTCATGCCATTCCGGGGATAGTGGACAAATCATTAAATTACCTAGGCTCCCTAATGCAATCACCCTATCCACGCCTGCTTGTCTATATACCTCCTTGCCTGAGAGGTCAGTGCAGACGACCACACTATTATGTACTCATTGGTAGCTCTTAACATACTCTATATACCTTGGCTAAAGGCACCTGTTATCTCCATGTTTTTCCATAAAAGAAATCAACTTTAAAGTTGCATAGTCCGATAATTTGGAGCTTCTATAATTTGTTTTGATAAATATTATTTACCTTACTTCAGCTTGAAGTCACTTTCATTCTAACTTGCTAACTTTGCAGATATTTGAAGTGAAAACTCTGCCCAATTAATTTTGGCATGCATGTCAAGCACCATAAGCCCCAGTCACACCTACCCGGATGAGCCCTGGGTTTTGAGCCGGACCACCCCAGGACCAGTCGCCCGGACTGTCCTGGACAGCCCTGACTAAAATCGCAATTTTTGTCGTTCTTTGCCGAACGGTCACACTTACCCGGCTGGTGCGATCCGGGGGTGGTCCGGGGGTGGTCCGGGTAGTCCGGGGGTGAACCGGGGCCTGTCCGGGCTGTCCGGGGGTAGTCCAGGGCTGTTTCACTACTACTACTACCATGCCGGATCGAGCCCGGATGCCATGATATTTTAAACATTTTAAAACATCTGGGGCAGACCCTGGACCAGCCATGGATCATGCCGGATCACGCCAGATCACCACAGACGAGCCACAGATGAGCCACGGATCACCCCGGATCACCAAGGACCACCCCGGATGATGGTCCGGGGCTCGTCCGGCCTCTGATCCGGGTAGGTGTGACTGGGGCTTAGGTTTCAGTAGTGACATATTATCTTAAATTGACTTAATACTCACTTCAATGCAGCAACAGTCCAATCCAGATAAGTGTTTTGGTTTAGAAAATGTGATGCTTTAATTGAACTATGTAGCTTTAATACACTATCGGTAAGACTTTTTCATGGGTCCAGCCAAAGTATTTCTCGATTCAAACCTATTTATAGATGAGTTATTGTCCTTGGCGAAATAACATAAACAACATATGTATTGACCAATTTCATATGACGTCAGCATGGCTATTTAGGTCAGTGCGCATGCTGCTTGGCTGCAGGACAACATCCGGTCACTGCAAACTCAATCAGAATATCCCAACTTTCACTATTAGCTCTGTTTTTAATACTTTCAGAGAAAATTGCCCTTAAGTTAAATTAAATACTTCAGATCTTCCTCTTCAATCGCGCATTAATATATTTTTAATCGACTCAGTGAAAGCTTTTAAATTAATTTTGCTAAAATAAATGCTCTGCATAGACATAGCATTGCTGCAGTGCTTACCCTTCGCGGGTTAGTCCGCGAAGGGTAAAATACGGCAATGCTATGTCTATGTGGAGCATTTATTTTTGTAAAATAAATTTAAAAGCTTTCATTGGATCGATTAAAAATATCTTAATGCACGATTGAAGAGGAAGATCTGAAGTATTTAATGTAACCTAAGAGCAATTTATGCTGAAAGTATTAAAAACAGAGATAATAGTGAAAGTTGGGATATTCTGAGTGTCAGTGCCAGTGCATTGTCAATGGCCGTGAGCAATCTTCATACAGAAAAAGTGAAATATCTCTAAACTACACCACTTAGAAACAAACTGCTTGGTACACATATAGAAAACATATTCAACGAATAGATTATATTAAATTTATACGGTTAGGGTTGTGCATTTATATTAATTTTTAATAAAATAAACGTTTTGCACTGCACGTACTGGCAAACTCAGTGGCAGTGTGCATTCGTTCTGCAGCCGAGCTGCGCGCGCATACACAATGTTTACAAACATTGAAATAGGTCTATAGGTTTTCTGTTAAGAGAGCCAGGAGAGCCGTAGAGAACCACAACAGAAGTGGTTGGCTTCACTCTCCAAGCAAATAGTCGCTTGATATATTGGGTAGCGTCGGAACATGTGCTTGTAGTGTCAGGAGGGTTGAGGTGGCAGTGCGCTGGTGCCTTCAGTCTGAATTAGCCCACCAGGCGGCGTTGTCGTCAAGGTTTGCTTACAAACTGACATGTCAAAACCACCCAGAATAGAGAATTTCGAGAAGATAACCACACAATTCTTCATAAAACAAGATGACCATGTATGCATTGTGGTAAATATAATATAAGTTTATATACATGATATAATTATATATTATTGATATATTTATATAAATATATAAATATATAAGTAAATATATATGGGTCACTCTCCTGAAAACTGGCCAGAAGTGTCACATGGAGAGTTAAAATTTAATATTTGAATTTTTTACATTTTTTGGTTGCAAATGAAAGCTGGAAATCTCCCCTTTACATCTTTGTAAAATTTAAATTGATGAGATAAAAAATAAAGGTGTAGTCCGTGAATAAGATATCTCTTATGGCAGTATAACATGTGTGTCACACGTGTAACACCTGTTTAGGACACCACACAGTCTGCTTAATAAATATCTAATCAGAATTAAATAATATCATACTTAGAAGCATATTAATCATGGCATAATATACAGAAATATCTAGTGCTTATATTGATACAAAAAAGTAATTCCCAGCCATGCTTTATTCACTGAATAATTAGTGTACAATATTTGTGTGGCATCCAGACACCATGGTTACACATGTGATGGAAATTTCTAATGTTATTTCTGAAGACATTACATTTTATTTAAAAAAAATTTAAGCATGCATACATGTTAATAAATACTTCCTCTTTGATTTGGGAACTGTTGTGTTTGATATATCAATGGAAAACAACATGTTAATAAGGATTCAACCACGTCCCATATGTCATGTTACAAATGACTGACTGTAAAATGGTTTTTTTTTGTACAAAAACAGTTCATTACTAAAATGACCAAAGTTGCACACAGTTTTATTTTATTTCCCTTATTTCTTTCATCAAATCTGAGCATGAATATGAAAAGTGTAAGGAAAAAAATAAGTAGGAAGGTTTTTATTGATGTTTTAAAATCCCATCTCATGCTGACCAGTTTTCAGGAGAGTGACCCATATGTGTAGTATAATATATTCTGTGAATATAAATATGGATCGTATTCGTTTTCTGATTTCTTGTATACATTTGCAGAGTGTTTCTGTTATGCTATGCCAATATACCGCCAGGCCCTTCCGTTGTTGTACTTTGGCCGGCATTTGCCTTGGCTTGGCGCCAAGCTGGTCACTTTCAGGCGTTTCGAAAGCGCCGTATTCGTTATTCGTAAAGAAGATGTTGCTCTCCCACACTCACTGGCCTGCACTCCCTGTCCCATAACCCTATCCTACATTCCTGTCCTACACTCCCTGTCACACACTCCCTGTCCTACATTCCCTGTCACACACTCTCTGTCCTACATTCCCTGTCATAACTCCTTATCCCACACTCTGTCCTACACTCCCTATCCCACACTCTTTGTCCCACACTCTCTGTCCTACACTCTCTGTCCCACCCTCCCTGTCCTACACCCTAATATCCTAACCCACACTTCCCTTCTCACGCCCCTGTCCCACACCAACCACCCTGCTCTATCTACACCCCTGTCTCCCCTCTCTATCCCGCAGACTGCCGAGATGCCCCCGGTGCCTCGGCCCACCCCTTGCCGGCTGCTGCTCGCCCTGATGGCCGCCTGCACGACGCTCGTCGCGCTGACGACGCCCGCGCATGCGCAAATGTTCGGCACCATGTGCACGAGTCGCGGCTTCCGGCGTCTGTCGCTGAAGCTGCAGAACGAGCACCAGTGTCTGCAGATGGAGCAGATCCAGAGCGAGGCTCTGCAGGAGTTGTCCGAGCGGCGCAAGCGGCACCGCGAGCTGCTCGAGTGTGTGCAAGTTATTTAACTAGGTTACCGCTGATAAGTCAGCGTTGGGCGTCCTCCTTCCTCCCTCCAACTTCCAAGTCAGAGGGCCCTCATCGTCATGTATGGCCTCAGTCACACTATGGCTGGTCACCACTTTGTCTGGCGACCTTGCGACCAAAACAAACAAAAAATAAGGCGGGCAAATTGGTCGGCGATCAGTCAGCGACCTCCGGGCCAGCATTTTGGTCATAAAGAGGTTACAGGTTCTGCATCAAAATCTCCTTGCGACCTAAAGTGGTCGCAAAGTGGTCGCAAGCTGTAGTGTGACTGGGGGTTTAGTTATGCAGGTGAACACACTGCAACGCCGCAACACTGCACACTGCTGCATGTACATAGGTGCATGGAATACCAAGTCAATTTGGTATTGGGATGGGATGGGATCCTCTCCCACAGGCCTGTATGTCATCTACGTAGATGTACATAGTAGGCTAAGTTATCATATACAGGTTACGAAAACACTTGAAAATTTAAAAAAAAACTAATATAGAAACTACTAACACCCAAAACCGCAAAGGTTGGCCCGAGAAAGACCAGGTAAAGACTCCTGAGTGCGGGACCAGACCAATCCAGTATCACAGCTGTCCAGCGTTGAAAACAAGCACCCTCATGGGAGCTTACACGTTATGGGCAGAATAAAAAACTTGTCACAATTTTTTTTTTTTTTTAAATACTTAGGCAATTTAAAAACCTTAGTCAATGTAATAGAACGATGGTGTCCAAATTTTGACTTTGTTTGTCAAAATTAATTTGCCATGCTTTCACGTCAAGTATCGCTGAAGTTAGCCATTTATAATCAAAGTTATCTCAAATTGGAGTAAAGTAGATTATATTGATTAATATATTGTCAAATATCTCCATAGGTAGCCATTTATAATAAAAGTTATCTCAAGTTGGAGTAAAGTAGATTATAATCATTAATATATTGTCAAATATCTCCAAAGTTAGCCATTTATAATCAAAGTTACCACAGACTGAAGTAAAATAAATCACAATGATCAATCTATTGTCAAATATTTCCAAAGTTAGCAATTTATAATAAAATTGACCTCAAATTGAAGTAAAATAGATTATAATGATCAATCTATTGTCAGATATCTCTAAAGTTAGCCATTTATAATAAAGTTACCTCAATCTGAAGCAAAGTAGATCACAATGATCAACCTAATGTATTTATCTCAAATTTGCAGAAACTCACAGCCATCGGATTAAGTAATTCAAAAGCATCGGAAAAAGCAACGTGAAGATACAGCTAATATCCAATGTACAAATCAGACGTTAAAATCAAGTAATCGGATATTGTGTGAAGAAAGCATAAAATAGGATAAGCCAAAGCTCTTACCTAGATTTGATTCTATATATCCAGCTTAGATGCTGGCACATTTATTAAGCATTTGTTGTCACATAGAAGGAAACACTAAGTCACTTTTGATAGAACCTGTTCTGTGCAGAAGCCTAGGGTGCCAGAATTTTGACATGTACACCAACATTACCGGCACGGGCAGGGAGTAACGCGGAAGCATGAATGGGAATGACACAGCTTTATTCTCACCACAAACATCGTCAAGGGCTCAAGCGGGGTTAGGTTGTACATGGTCGAGGTAACCCGCGGCGAAGGCTGACATGAGCATGAAGCTATGTATAAATGGTAATTTGCAGATCAACATATGTACAGTGGTTTTTATGAACGGACAAGTCAATACAGTAGTGACATAAATGTAACAGTAGTTTGTGATTATTAATCGTGAATCACGCAAGTTCAGTGAGTATTGAGATAGATGATAGAGTGTCTGGTGATGGTTAATTGTCAATCAATTGGGGAGTGTTTTCATCAATCCAGGTATGATTATTTATGGAGTAGCGACATGACGGGATGACCTTATCTAAGGTATTGATAAATGACCATTGAAGATATAGGCATGTCATGATATGTTTAAGTGATAAGTTTTTTAAGTATTAAGAGTTTTTTGTTTTTATTTTTTGTCTCGTTATTGGTTATTGTAATCGAGACAAGTGCAGGTAGAGGGTGGGTGGGGTTTTTTGAGGAGAGATGTGGCGCTGACGAGGGTCAGTGGAAGAGTGGAGAGGCAGGTGCAGGCAGAGGCGTGAGGAAGAGTAGGGGGGGGGGTGAAGGCCTCTGATTGGCTGAGGGGGAGTGAGGCCACCTGGCAGGAGGTGAGTGCTGGCAGGTGGGAGGGGGCTTCCCGAGCTTCCTCCCTGCCCCCGGTAATGACAGCAAATGACCACCTCCGTGATCATTTCACCCCATTAATTTGGAATGTTTTTATTTCAAATATTGCTTAAGTTAAGTAGTTAAAATAAAAGCTAGTAAAGCTAGTAAAGTAGAGTAATACTAATTTGCTTTTGATGTGGTTTGGAGTGAAATTGTGCTAGCATATGTCCTACATTAGAAACAATGCTACATATTGTATGAATGTGTAGCAGTGTGTGGTGCTGCAGTGTGCTTCGCCCCAACCTTATCACAGTCAGGGGCCTAATTAAGGCTGGGTGTTCACCAAATTTGGAATCTCGAACCGATATATTTTCGTGTGTGTATATGTGTACGTGTGTCTGTGTGCGCCGATGAAATGCTGTAAGCGATTAAAAGAAAATCAATAAAATTACCAAATGAAATGTAAACAATCATTCAAATTAGAAAATAAACTTAATTAATAAAGTAATCAAATTACAAAACGAAGGTACTTTTTTTTACCAATCAAATTGAAGATGAGAATGTTGTAAAATTAAAAGAAATCTATCAAATTACAAAAAGAAATGCAAGAGAAATCTTTTAAGAATTCTATCAAGGTACAAATAACATATTGCAAAATCTTAAAAAAAATCTTGTTACAAAATTAAATGTGGTAAAAGAAATGTAAAAAAATATCAAGCAATTTACAACAAAAAATATTGTTTAAAAAATCAATCAAATTTTAAAATAAATATAAAAACAAAACAAAAATCAATCAAATTACAAAAATATAGAGTTCTAAATAAATTACAAATATAAAGTGTTTTTATAAAATCAATCAAATTACAAAGTAAAATATTGTAAATATATATATTTTAAATACATCAAATTACAAAGAAAAGTGTGCAACCCCTACTCGGCAGCTATATGACGCTAGTGGACGCCAAGGTGGACAGTCTGATGGCCGACCTGGCCGACAACGGCGAGGCCTGGGAGGAGAAGTGGACGCGCAAACTCAAGGCGACGCGCCTCGCCATGGTCAGCGACGAGAGCAGCGACAGTCACATGTTCGCCGCCGCCATGACAGGAAGTGACGACGTCAGTGGCGACGCGGACGGCTGCGGCGGCAGGTTGTGCATGGCGAACCCATTCATGGCCAACGCAGACATGAAGCCCATACCGCATGGTCAGCTTTTTATTTATTTTTTACTGCTGTTTGTTTGTGTTGTACTTAGTTAAAGTTGCATCGTTTGATGATTTTGAGTTTCTGCCATTTTTAAAAGATAAATATAATAGATTGATCGTTATTATGTATATATTTTACCTTAGTTTGAAGTAACTTTTGTTTTAAATGGCTAAGTTTTGAGATATTTGAAGCGCAAACATGTCAAATTAGTTTTGGCAAGCACGCCAAAACTCTCACACAATTAGGTTTCTGCAGTAACAGGTTCTATCAATTTAAGTCAGTATTCCCTTTTATGTAGCGACAAATGCTTAACAAGTGCAACAGTATTTAAGTCAGGTATGCAGAATCAAATCTAAATAATTGCTTTGGTTTTGAAAATTTAATACTTCATCGGACTATGCAGCTTTAAGGAGGTAATGTCTTCATGACGTCACACGTTGACTAATGTAACCCCCTATTACACAGCATTTTACCAACATTCGCCTCCAGCCAATTCAGAACAGTGCTGTGCACCTAGAAATAAATGCTCAAATATATGATCACGCATAAAACCCACTTGTTCTCTCTCTCTCAAAACTAAAACACATGCTATATATGTTGTATAATTTAATATGCCAATATGATTACCGACGCAGTGCTGCCACCTGGCTAGTTATTCCTATAACTGGCGCTCTCCATGGTCCTGTCCGCCCTCCCCCCAGCTTCATCATACACCAGGGGGCGCCACTCGCAAATTCTGCCTCCTTGTATACCACTAATCAGATCTTTCCATCGTCGAATTGTTGTCATCTTGATTGGCCGCAATGCTGGCTTCGCACTCGATTCAAAGGGAACGACTCACCCCCAGCCCAACCGCGCTGCCATGCCTCGCTGACTCACAGGTGGATGGGTGGTTTCTCGTCCGTCCACCCATATCGTGGCCGCTGAGTTTCACAATCCACACTCCTGTATTATAAGCCAGCCAGCCGTTAGCTATAAGCATTTCTCAGTGAGCCGGCAAGGCGTCCACCCTGCTTTACCATTTCTTTTCCACCCACCGACCCACACTACAACTTGTATCAATCGGGTGGGCCCCCGATGCTTCTATCCACCCGGTTTTGTAATAAGTCTTGTCCGTCACCTGCAGTTCCTTGTCCAGTCGTTCCTTATCGAATCAGTGTAAAATTATGATGGGATGGCTGAATAACCGAACCACCTACTTCCTGTGTGACAGCTCGTGGGATTCCAACCACGCTTTCGAACCCTAACCGCATCAACCTAATGACTAAACAAAATTAATGCAGTAAAACCTCTCTAACCGACCACTTCCACCGATTGACCATTCCCCTATATCGATCGCTTTATTTGGGTTCTAAACGATCGCCCATACAATACCAATGTAATGATAACAAAAACTCCCTAAACCGAGCACTGCTCTAAATGGACCATTTAAAGTCGATCCCATGGTCGGTACAGTAGAACCTCTAACTGACCACCTCCACAGATCGACCACTCCCCTATACCGATCGCTTTATTTGTGTCCCAACAATACCATTGTAACCACATTCTAACTCCCTAATCCGACCACCCCCTTAAATGGACCACTTAAAGTCGGTCCCTAGGTCGGTCGGTTCAGAGAGGTTTTACTGTACTTGGATTACTATGATCGAACAAAGAAATGTAAAATGAGAAAGTTGTCCGCGATTGAAATTCACCCCACTTAATCAATGGTTGTAACCGAAACTAAATAAACCCACGTGACAGTGGTACACTTAATGCGCCATCTTGGTTTTACCTCACACATTGTTTCAGATTGCTTTGAGTGGCAGATGTTCGGTGTCAAGAGTGGCGTGTACCCGATCCGCGTGGCGCAGGACCGAGTGGTAATCGTCAGCTGCGACATGGACACTGATGACGGCGGCTGGACGATAATCCAGAGTCGCATCGACGGAAGTGTCTCCTTCAACCGGAACTGGGCCCAATACAGGTTTGCTACAGCCATCTATCTATGTTTAAAGCTGAATAGTCCGATGAAAACATCAAATTTGGAAAACCAAAACAATTATCTAGATTTGATTCTACATATCTAACTTAGATACTGATGCACTTATTAAACATCTGTTGCCGCATAGTAGGGGGTAAAGACTGAGTCAATTTAATAAAAACCTGTTACTGCAGAAGTCTTTAGCCGTGTTTACACGAGCGAATTAAAATGCTTCATATAAAACCAGTTGTCTAGATCGATTTACATTTGCCGTGTAAACGCGATGCTGTGGCGTTTTAGGGCTGAATCGATTCATATAAATCGGTATATGTAAACCACCTTGCGATGTGGTTTATATGAAGCGAAATAGTGTAAGCGCGCCACTACATCGCTTCATATAAATCGCTTTGTCTAGATCGTTTTACATTTGCCCGTGTAAACACAGCTTATGATATCAGAGCTTTGGCGTGCTTGCAAAAATTAATTTGTCATGGTTGCACATAAAATATCTCAAAAGTTAGCCACTTAATGGAAAAATTACGTAAGGTAGGTTATAATGATCAACTTATTATATTTATCTCAGAAAAATGACAGAAACTCAAAACCATCGGACTGTGCAACTTTAAGATCGGACGCGGTGGCCAAATCGGTAGAGCGCAGGCTTCCGGTGCGGAATGTCGGGATTTCGATTCTCGGTCGAGTCAAACCAATGACATACAAAATTCATACTTCTCGCAAGTTAGCCAGGTGCTCGGTGTTATTAGGATAGGACAAGGACTGGTTAGCTCAGTATCAGGATAATGTTATTGAGTGGGATATTAGGTCATGGTGTCGGCGGCCTCATTTCCCAGTCAGGTGGCACTATAAAGTAGCCAGAAGTACGCGCTGTTACAAGTCAGTACCCGTCCTGATTTGCCCTTAGATGTTGCCAGGACGTAAACCTCCAACAAGCAAGCAAGCAACCAACCATAGTGACAGTAATTGGTTCCATTACTGCTTAAACCACCACTACCAGCATCCACATAAGACTAACCACCACCAACCTGTTTCCCAGCACATAAACCTTCAACAACCAACCAACAACCTTTTTCCTTCAGGGAAGGCTTTGGGAACCCAAACACCGAGTTCTGGCTCGGCAATGAGTACATACATCAACTGACATCCGCCAAGAACTACACACTCCTCATCAACGTGTGGGACTGGGACGACAAGGACGTGTACGCGTACTACACAGACTTCCGGTAAGACACACTGTGCGCTCTCCTCCTCCCTGCCCCTGTTCCCCGCCCTCTGCCCCCTTCTCGCTTCCGCCTTTCCTTCTTCCACCATTCCCTCTTCCGCTCTTCCGCTCTTCCCTCGTCTCCCTTTCCGCTTATCTCTTTCCCCTGCCCTTCCCCCTTTCCCAGTCTCCCTTCCCTATTCCCCCTTCTCACTGCCCCCCTTCTCACTGTCCCCTTCCCCCTTCTCCCCTTCTCCTTCTCTACCCCTTCCCTTTCACACTGCCCCCTTCCCCCTTCCATTCCCCCTTTCCCCGTCTATCTTTCCCCATCCCATTCTTTCCCTAGTCCCTTTCCCCATCCCATTTTATTCCCTTTCCCCGTTCTTCCTTTCCCATCTCCCTTTCCCTTCCCCCTTTCCCATTATCAGTCTCCCTCCGCATTCCATTTCCCCATCTCACTCTCCCCTCATCTATCCCCCTTCCCCTTCCCCCGCCCCCTAGCTTAACCCTCCCCCAGCCCCCCACTTCCCCTTCCCCTTCCATTCCCTTTCTCGCCTTCCCCATCTCTCTGTCCCTTCCCCCTTTCCCCTTCTCAGCTTCCCTACTCCTTCCTTTCCCCCTCCTCACTGTCCCCTTATCTACCCCCTTCCCGCTTCCCGCTTCCCCCTTCCCCCGCCCCGTAGCCTCTCTTCTGCCCCCTCCGCCCGCCTCCCCGATTTGACCTGTAGTGACTCAATGAACAGTTTAAACGCCAACCCAGTGAGATGTTTATTCTGGGTTTTCTTCTTCTCCACTTTCTTGTGATTTAATGTATCCTTGTCTTTCACCGACATATATATATATATATATATATATATATATATACATATATATATATATATATATATATATATATATATATCACGCTTTTATGCCACACTACATTGCTCTTCTAACTATCATATCTTTGTATAAATAACTAAATAAATGACCAGAATATCAGTATGTCGTCAAGGAGAAAAGTCTATATTCAGATGAATAAACCACATTATCAAAACAATCATACACAACAAACTCACCATTTTCCAAATAACATGGGGACACATATTTCCTCCTCACTCAAATAATTCCAGGGCTCACATTTCCCAAGCAAACGTATATTCGATTTAATCTCAAAGCATTATTACCCCATTTGAATTATTCCACTGCCCAATGTTACTGCTCTAACCATCGATACTCTGATATATCAACCCAAATTATTATTCCATATCAGATCATTCTCATGGAACCAGACGGGATGGCCGAATGAGTTAGAGCGTCCGTCTCCCGTGTTGGTAGATCGTGGGGTCATGGGTTCGAACCTGGGTCGAGTCAAACCAATGACTTCAAAATTGATACTTGTCGCTTCCTAGCCTGGCGCTCGGCATTATTAGGATAGGACAAGGACTGATTGGCTCAGTGTCAGGATAATGTGACTGAGTGGGATATCAGGTCATGGTGCTGGTGGCCTGGTCTTCCAGTGGGGCAGCACTATAACATCATCATGAGTGCGCACTGTCACAAGTCGGAACCCATCCTGATATGACCTTAGATGTTGCCAGGATGTAAAACAACAACAAACAAACAAAATCATTCTCATGCGATTTTTTCTCTAATTTATCATTTATGTTGAACTAATAATGAATCTGCGTCAATCACATGTAGATAATGATATAATTTACCATCACATGAGCAGAAACACAATTAATATAATACGAGTAGATGCATTATCCTAGTGTACTCATATATGGGTCGTTCTTTGAAACTGGGTACCACATATTTGATGTCCGTGTTGCGATGGACATAATTAAGTCTTTCTTTGTTTAATAGCAAGTCAAATAATTATTGTTACCTCTGTATATTAGGTATATTACCAATGCTATATGTATTTTATTTATCCCATGAAATTCATAAAAAAATATGGTTATATTATTTTGCACTAAAGTAAAAAAAAAATGAAAATTCAAACATTTACACACAAATTTACACAAACTCTTTTTTCAACTTTTTTTTTCAACTTTCTTTTTGTAAGACATAATGTTGCTTGCTTAATCGTAACAGTGTGGGCAGCGAGGCGGACAACTACCCACTGCGTCTCGGCCGGTACAGCGGCAACGCGGGCGACTCGCTCGGGTACCAGCGGAACATGAACTTCAGCACGCCTGACCGGGACCAGGACGCGTGGTTCGGGTCGTGCGCGCGCCGGGACCGGGCCGGCTGGTGGTTCCGTGACTGCGGCTTCGCCACGCTGAACAGCCAGTACCACGACCTGTACAACTCGGTCGGACGCTCGAGCCTGCGCGACGGCATCCTGTGGTTCCACTGGCACGGCGACGACAGCCAGAGTCTGCGGCGAGTCGAGATGAAGATCCGGCCGACTGGCTCGAAGGGAGCACGCAAGCACAAGCGCGCCGGTCGTGGATAGGGCCTAACTGTGTATGCGCACGCGCACGCGCACACGCACGCACATGCGCCTATGTGGTTCAGGTTTTGGACACACACGACACAGGCGCATGCGTGGTTCATGCGCACAGAGCGCATCTGGGTTTGTGTATGTGTGTGATGGCCGCCTGATCTGGTTTCTTTGGCTGCGGTCGCATTGTCAAGTTTGTCGTGTTATGTCACTTCCGCTTTGATTGATGTGCTGGCTTTTCTGCCTTCTGGATACGGTGTCAAGTTGGTCATGTTACATCCCTTGCACGTTGATGTGGTAGTGTTTCTACCTTCCACATTCTGGGCGCGTTTTCAAGTTGGTTATGTTACATCACTTCCGGGTTGATGTGGTGGTGTTTTTACCTTTGGCATTCTGGGCGCGTTGTCAAGTTGGTTATGTAACATCATTTCCGGGTTGATGTGGTGGTGTTTTTACCCTCGGCATTCTGGGTGCGGTTTCAAGTTGGTTATGTTACATCACTTCCAGGTTGACGTGGTGGTGTTTTTGCCTTCAGCATTCTGGGCGCGTTGTCAAGTTGTTTATGTTACATCACTTCCGGGTTGATGTGGTGGTGTTTTTATCCTCGGCATTCTGGGTGAGGTTTCAAGTTGATCATGTTACATCACTTATGGGTTTGTATACTGTCGCTTTGGGTGCTTGTCAAGTTTGTAATGTTACGTCACTTCCGGGTTGATTGATGTCTGGCTTTTCTGCCTTCTGCCTTCTGCCTTCTGCCTTCTGGGTGCTTGTCAAGTTGGTCATGTTATATCACTTGCGGGTTTGTGTGCTGGCAATTTTACCTGAGGCATTCTGAGCGCTTGTCAAGTTGATCATGTTACGTCACTTGCTGGTTGATGTAGTAGTATTTTTACCTTGTGCCTTCTGGGATGGTTGACAAGTCAGTCATATTACGTCACTTGCAGGTTGATCCTACACCAAACAAAAAACACACATGCACACACAAAACCTCAACATAACACTCACATATAAAACCCTACCAAAATGCAAGTCATCCTGTGTCAGTAGGTGCCACTTTATGTCACTTCGGGGTTAGGGGTCAATTTTGGTCGATGATATTAATCCATTAAATAGTGTACTTTCATTGGGTTAAATGACCACGGAGGTGATCACTTGCTGTCATTACAGGGGGCGGGGAGTCCAGTGAAGCAGTCACGCCCACCTGTCAATCAGGAGGCTCAATACTCCTCAGCCAATTACAGGCTCCCTCTCCTCCACTCTTCTTCCTGCTGCAATCTTCCCCTACCAATTCACTCTTCCACTGACACCCGTCAGCTGCACATCTCTTCTACAAAAAAACCACCCACCCACTACCCACTTGTCTCGATAAAAACTGAAAAGTGTGAGCCAACAAAAACCTTTAACTCTACAAAAATTCGACCCTAAAACTATGATAAATTGATGACATATATATTAAAATATGTCATTTGTTAATTATGATTATGTTCGATATCTGGTTGAGTACTGGTGATCTACATTGATTAGAGATTCTCTTTGATTGATGATTTGACTGCTTATTGAGATGACTGTTTGATTGATATCATTGTTTGAATAACTTGCCTGTTCATAAAAGACATTGTAGATATGTTACTCATGATTAAAATTATTTGTTCGCATAACTTCATGCGCATGTCAGTCTTTGCCTGTGGTCCTGCTCAAAATGATGAATGTAACGGTGCCCCCAGCTCTGCCAATTTGGATTTCTACCGCTGTGTATAACTTACAGCGTCATCAAAGGCTGGTTGCTCTCATGCAATGTCTATGTGGTATGGGAGGTTAAAAATCCCTTGGGTCGGTAAAAGTGTAGGCTCGGGCTTTCTATCGACCAGCAGTGGAATGAGGAAGACCAGTCGTCTATGACTGAAATTTCCCCGGCTTAAAGAATTAATGGACATCCCAAAAAAACAACCAAACAAACCCCACGACAATATGCCGCTTGAGTTGATTGTCATGGTAATAAAGTTGTGCTATTCCCATCCCTGCTTCCTCGTTCCTCCCTGCCTGGGCCAGTAATAAGCACAGAAGGCAGGGTTTTCTATCGATATAAAAGTGGAACATATTTGAACAAGTTAAGTACATAAGTTAATGCTATAAAAGACAATCTAACCTAAAATACATAGGATTGTTCAAAGGAATCGTATGCTGATAACATAAGTCGTTGTGGATTAAACAGTGGTTATATTCTTACTTCAGGTCAGGTGCTGGTTTAAGGATTTTGAATTTTAAAATAAAAATACACAGAGGAACTCACCTTATGACACTAACATATAACATGTTGTCATATAAAGTTGAAATATACAATAATGACCACCCCGAACAAATATGAAACCGATTGTATATTTATACTGCGTGCGAAACTAAATAAACATATCTCAAAATGAAATATTAGTCCTTGCGTTTTCTCCTGTATGATGATATTATTTTTGGTTGCGGTTGGATCCATGGCTAACTAGTAAAACATGATCCTAGACATAATGAAGAGGGACATTAACTGTAAATGCATAACAATGTATTATTCAAAAGGATATGGTACACTGGTGTTCTCTGTGGGCGAGTGGTTAGAGTCTGTGGCTTTTTTCTAGGGCGGACTCCTAATCTGAAGGTCGGTGGTTCGATTCCCCACTTCTGCCAATTTGGATTTCCACCACTGTGTATAACTTACAGCATCATCAAAGGCTGGTTGCTCTCATACCATGTTTATGTGGTGTGGGAGGTTACAAATCCCTTGGGTCGGTAAAAGTGTTGGCTTCGGGCTTTCTATCGACAAACTGTCTAATGGTGAAAACAAGTCTATTCAGACTTATCCATGATAGGCAGTATACATCTTCAAGAGAGAGAGAGGTAAATGTGGCAGCCTTAAATACAAAAGGTAACAGTCACAGTCAAGAAAAACAACTCGGGAAGAAAGTCTTTTGGTCCGAGCAGTCCAGCTATTTCTATTCAATGTACAACACAGCATCCTGACCAATGGTGTCATGACACGGCAGGTATCCTGTCATTGGATTGATTGGTTGGTTATTGGAGTTTTATGTCCTGGCAACATCTAAGGTCATATCAGGACGGGTACCGACTTGTGACAGTTCACACTCACGGTGACATTATCGTGCTTCCCCACTGGGAGACCAGGCCACTGGCACCGTGACCTGATATCCGGCTCAGTCACATTATCCTGACAGCAAGTTAACTAGTCCTTGCCCTATCGTAATAATGCTGAGTGCCTGGCTAGGAAGCGACAAGTATAAATTTGGTAAATCATTGCTTTGACTCGACCAGGAATTGAACTTACGACCTTCCGCACGGTAGGCCGGCGCTCTATTGTCCACATGTGAAGCTGTCGGTCATCTGATTGATCCTTCTCAGTAGACCCATTTGCTGTTTAGGTTATTTTCCATTCCAACCAGTGGTCCACAACTGGTTCTTCCAACCAGTGGTCCACAACTGGTTCATCAAAGGCTGTGGTATGGGATGTCTTGTCTGTGAGAAAGTGCATATAAAAGACCCCTTCCTGCTTTTCAGGAAGAGTAGCCTATGTGGCAACTTGTGTTATTTAACAATGCCTCGGGAGCACATTGACATTTCGTATCATCGGCTATTGGACATCAAAGTCTTATGTGGCAACAGCAGATTTCCTCCAGAGAAATATTTCAGAATGACCATATAGTTTTTTTAGTTTTTTTTGTAAATATGTTTATTCTGCTGAATAATTCTTTTGTCAGTGTCGAAGTACTGGTCTTCCAGCCATTTTTCAATTCAGGGTTATTTACACAAAAGGTATATAGAATAAGGTGTACAATACCTGTTGAATAGACAATTTGCACCATGTAACACAATGAAATTCTGAAACCCAAAAGTTCCATAACAATATGGTACAGTAGTGTCATATAACCAGATCAATATTAGTCAGATCAATGTGAGTATTTACATAGTATTTAGAATGTAAGCAGAAGTTATCTTCTGTATTCAGTTGGTAAACTTGTAGTAAGTTTTAATGTTCAGTTGCAGTTAGGCAAGCGGTATATAAATGTTGGTTTGTTAGGAAAATTCTAGTGTAACTCTAAAGTAGCTAGTTATGTGAGTTTATGAATTATGTTTTTGGGGTGGGGTTGTTAATAATACACTGGACCATCTGTGACCAGTGAAGCAGTGGGACCAATCCCAGTGCATTTAGGTCTTAATTGACGTCCAATAACCGCTGATACGATAAAAAAATCACTGTGCTCTAGAGGCGCAGTTAAATAAAACAAGTTTTACTTTATATAGACACAATGGCCACGACTGGTGGTTATTGAACACTGCTAGGAAGACTCCAGGCCCACTCACCTTGATGTCCATCGTCCCTCTGAGCATCATGTTGAAACCTCGCCCCTCGAGCTGCTCATAGCACGTCTCACTGATGTGGATCTGTCCTACCTGAGGAATATAGCCAACGCACATGCTATACTACATGTTATAAAACGGCGAAACAAAGGTGAAGAATAAAATCAATGTTAACTTACATGTGCTATACCATGTGTTATAGAACGGCGAAACAGAGCTGAAGAATAACATCTATGTTAACTTACATGTGCTATACCATGTGTTATAGAAGGGCGAAACAGAGCTGAAGAATAACATCTATGTTAACTTACATGTACTATACTATGTGTTATAGAACGGCGAAACAGAGCTGAAGAATAAAACCAATGCGCTATACCACGTGTTATACAACAGCAAAACCAGGCTCAACAATAAAACCAATATAATGCTAACGCAAACTTACATGTGCTATGCCATGTGTTATAGAACGGCAAAACCAGGCTCAACAATAAAACCAGCTCATGTACACTCACTCACACCCACCCACATACACTCACTCACACACACTCACTCTCTCACCAACCCTCACATACCCACACTTACACACATCTACACAGACCTGTACACTCACAAACTCAATACGGAGGTGCATACATGCCTACCACCTGCACGTTCACCTTCTCCATCACCATCCGCCCACCCACCCACCCACACACCTGGACCATGCGGGATGACCGAATGAGTTGAGCGTCTGTCTCCCATTTTGGGAGATCGTGGGATTAACCCATGGGTGCGAACCCTGGTCGAGTCAAACCGATGACTTAAAACTTGATACTTCTCATTTGCTAGCCAGGCGCTCAGCATTATTAGGATAGGGCAAGGGCTGGTTGTCTCAGTGTCAGGATAATGTGACTGAGTAGGATATCAGGTCATAGTACTAGCGGCCTAGTCTCCCAGTGGGGCAGGATTATAAAGTCACCATGAATGCACACAGTCACAAGTCTGTAGCCGTCCTGATATGACCTTAGATGTTGCCAGGATGTAAAACTCCAACAACCAACCAAGCACACCCTCACAACCCCACACCAAAGACAATGTATGACAAGATGTGGCACTCAGCACTTTCATATAGGAATTTCTGAAATAATCATGCAGTGGTTTCGATCCCACGGCAAGAAATTGCGTTGTCTTTGATCAGGCTTAGTAGCAGTTGTCTTACTCAGACACAATCACACATTTTTCTGTATGTATGGCACAGATTAAAGTGCTTAAAGTATGTTTGAACCTTGCTTCTCTATAATATTGTTTTCATTATCAATATTAGGAGATAATACACTATAATTGTCGTACATTGTCTTTGATGGTACAGCAATCAGGGTGGCGAGGGAACCTGTCCCTTTATTTCTATGGTACAGCAGTCAGGCTGGGCTAGGAGAACTGTCCAATTACCTTGTTTGTTGTATTTCACGGGAAAGCGCTAAGTGGCACATCTTGCCATACATTGTCTTTGCCCACACTCACACACGTACCCTGCTGTAGGACTGCATCCTTGAGGCAGTGTTGACCGTGTCCCCAAACAGACAGTACTGAGGCGTGCGTTTACCGACGACGCCGGCCACCACAGACCCAGTGTGAAGACCTGCAAAGTGAACAGACCATCAGCGGGAGGATAATTAAAGGTGCATAGTCCAATGGTTTTGAGTTTCTGTCATTTTCTGAGATAAATATGCTAGGTTGATCGTTATAATCTACCTTACTTTAGTTTGAAGTAACTTTGATTTTAATGTTGCACAATCTGATGGTTTTGCGTTTCTATCATTTTCTTAGATAAATATATTAGCTTCACCGTTATAATTTACCTTACTTTCGATTGAAGTAACTTTTATTTTAAATGCCTAACATTTGAGATATTTGAAGTGCAAACATGCCAAATATATTATTGGCTAGCATGCCAAAACTCTGACACCATAGGCTTCAGCAGTAACATGTTCTATTCAATTGCTTCAGTATTTCCTTCTATGCGGTGACAAATGTTTAATACAGTAGTATCTAAGTTAATTATGTAAAATCAAATCTAGGGGTTTAACAATAAGGATAAAACAAAACAAACAACAAAAATGAAACTTCCGGGATAAGCAGCGCATGCGCATGCGTAGTCTGCACACCTATCTTGATGGCGAACTTCTCCCTGGTGTCGGGCGTCATGTCCTCCACCAGGTCCCTGATCATCAGAGCCACGCCCGCCACCTTCTCACCGTGGTCGTCAGTTGGGTCCGGCACGCCACCTGCCGCCATGTACACGGCGTCACCGAGCGTCTCCACCTGGTGGGTAGAGGTAGAACTAACTGTACATTGGCTTCACCCAGCATATCCACCTGGTGGGCAGAGGTAGAACTAACTGTACATTGGTGTGACTCAGCGTCTCCACCTGGTGGGCAGAGGAAGAACTAACTGTATATTGGTGTATTCCATGGTCTGCACCTGGGGGGCAGAGGCGGAACTAACTGTACATTGGCGTCACCCAGCATCTCCACCTGGTGCATTGGCATCACCAAGTATCTCCACCTGGTGGGCAGAGGCTGTACATTGGTGTCACCCAGGGTCTCCACCTGGTGGGCAGAGGCAGAACTAACTGAACATTGGTGTCAATCCAGGTCCCAACCTGGTGGGCAGAGGTAGAACTAATTGTACATTGGTGTGACTCAGCGTCTCCACCTGGTGGGCCGAGGCAGAACTAACTGTACATTGGCATCACCCAGGTTCTCTACCTGGTGGGCAGAGGTGGAACTAACTGTACATTGGCATCACCCAGCATCTCCATCTGGTGGGCTGAGGCAGAACTAACTGTACATTGGCGTCACCCAGGAGTCTCCACCTGGTGGGCACATGCAGAACTAACTATCCATTGGCGTGACCCAGCGGTTCCACCTGGTGGGCAGAGGCAGAACTAATTGGACATTGGCATCACCCAGTGTCTCCACCTGGTCCGCAGAGACAGAACTAATTGTACATTGGTATTACCCAGGGTCTCCACCTGGTAGGCAGAGGTGAACTAACTGTACATTGGCATCACCCACTATCTCCACCTGGTGGGCAGAGGCTGTACATTGGTGTCATCCAGCATCTCCACCTGGTGGGCAGAGGAAGAACTAAATGTACATTGGACTCACCCAGGGTCTCAACCTGGTGGGCAGAACACGACGTCAACCAGCATCTCCACATGGTGGGTAGTGGCAGAACTAACGGTACATTGGTGTCATCCAGTGTCTCCGCCTGATGGGCAGAGGCAGAACTAACTGTACATTGGTGTCACCCAGCATCTCCACCTGGTGGGCAGAGGGAGAACTGTGAATTGGCAGACAAGTTAGGTTTGAAAACCTTGGAGTGGAGGGACGAATGGGAGGATGTACTCCGCACCATGCAGTGTCTCCACCTGGTGGACAGAAGCAGAACTGTACATTGGCAGACTGGTCGGTTCTGAAAACCTCGGAGTGGAGGGAAGGCTGGGGTTGGGGTGTATGCGGTATCAACCAGCATATCCACCTAGTGGGTATAGGCGTCACTAAGTGTACATTGGCCCCACCCAACATCTCCATCTGGTGGACAGAGGCAGAACTAACTGTACGTTGGCATGCCAGTTTTGTTGGGCAGAGGCAGAATTGTACATTAACAAACAAGTTGGGTTACGGAACGTCAGAGTGGAGAGAGGGATAGGGAGGGTTATCTGGTATCACCCAGTGTCTCCACCTGGTGGACCGAGGCAGAAATGTACATTGGCGGATCAGTCGGGTTTGAAAACCTCGAGAAGGGTAAACAGAAAGAGCTGACCCATGTCACTACTGAGCTGAGTCAACTTAACAAGCATTTAACTGAGCATACATTTTTATGGCAATTCTCCCATTCTACACACTACTGACATGGTGTGATTTCAACAAAGGTGGAAGCATGGTAAATTTCAAACATACATAATATACTCTAATCTGTGTCATGTATAAATCAAATTTGTGATTCTGTCTGAATAAGAAACTACTACTACATCTGATTGACCGAGTGGCAACATATGCATATACAAAGTCCAGGGGATCAGGCTAGTCTGCAAACAAATACCAAGGCAAAGACCAAGGGACCAGGCTAACCAGTTGAGTCTTCCTAGTTGTGTGTACTTATGCTTATGGAGAGTCACTCCTTTCTTTTTATTTTCTTACTTTTCTTTTTCTTACAAAAAAGAAGGTTTGACTCTACTTGTTTTTATCAGTATAAACGATGTATATTTATATCAACTATTTGGATTGTGTGCGGTGTAGTCCTCAGGAAGACAAAAAGAATCACTGGGCTGTTTCGAGAACCGGAAGTTGGGATTACTCAGTTGACTGAACCAGCGCGTGCATCAACTGAACCAGCACACTAGTTGACTGAACTGACGCATCCAAATAGGAAATTTGGGGTAGGCAGGTCTGGTTGAACCTCATACAACCTATTCTAACTGCAATGTGGTTGATTTCTTTTTCTAAAATATTAATATTTTATAAAGATATATCGAATATTCATGCTATACTTCGCATAATCAGTTGACCAGACTTTTCTGAGAAAAACTAATTTGTTGCGATGTTGACTTACTTTGAAAATGTTGAAGTCATCAACGACAGCGTCGAAGACTGAGAAGATATAGTTGATGGTTTCTATGCACTGCAGAGCAGGCAATGTGGAGCACATAGTCGTGAAGTTCACCAGGTAGCAGAAGAGAATTGTCACCGAGTCCACCATCTACACGAACATAAGCAATGTGAGAGATGGACGAGGCTATTCGCAGAGCTGCTTGCTCTGCGAATTAGCAGGAGAAGGATTATTATTCACAGAGTTGCTTTGCTTTGCGAAATAGATCGCATAACCAGGATTTGTTGTACTACTTACAGCAAATATCTCCATAGACAATTAATCCATGGGCAGCCTACATTATGAATGCCATTTGGAATTATTTTCCAATAGCTCTGTCAATAAAATAATTACTGGAAATGACATAACATTATATAAATTTTGTGATAGTTCTGTTAATGTGACATTTTATATCCATGAGCTACAAAATAGTACACATTGATTTTTTGTTGTTTATTTGGCCTAATGAGTGACGGTGATATATGTTCTTGGAAACATCATGGTTATGGCTGTCACTAAGTGTCTTAATGACCAGCTTTGATCTTGTTGCGGCTCTGCGAATTACAGTATTGGTGGCCATAATTCACAGAACAGTAGCTCAGCGAATAGCCAGTGGGATAAGATAAGAGATATTTGAAGTGTAAACATATCAAATTAGTTTTGGCAAGCACGCAAAGCTCCTGACACCATATGCTTGTGCAGTAACAGGTTCAATTAAATTTGCTCAGTTTTCTCTTCCAAGTGGTAACAATTGCTAAATACGTGTACCCGTATCCAAGTTAGATATGTAGAATCAAATCTAGATAACTGTTTTTGTTTTGAAATTTTGATGTTTCATTGGACTATGCAGTTTTAATGATGGGATTAGTTGTTTTTCATTTTAACTAAAATGTAAAATAATTTTCTTTTACCTGGCAGGTGTTGATGGGGTCCTCCCCGTTGCGCAGTCGTTCGGCCACTGTGCGGGGAATCATGGCGTACACGAGCTGCTCGGAACGCACCTTCCACTCGTCCAGCTGACGCAGGTTCTCACTGATCAGATCAGACTTCTTCACTTGCTGAGAACAACAAAATTTACATTCACAAAAGAGCGAGAAAAGAGAAAAACTACACCAAAAAACTCATAGAAATCATCAACTTAGTTCTTCACTTGCTGAGAACAGCAAGATTTACATTCACAAAAGAGCGAGAAAATAGACCAAAAGAACCCCATTAAAATATTAACTTATTTCTTCACTTGCTGACAACAAGATGTACATTCACAAAAGAGCGATAAAAATGATCCACTGTCACAAATCGGTACCCATCCGGAAATGACCTTATAAGTTGCAAGGTTGTAAAACCCAAACAAACATCTTCTGATTGCGATCTCTGGTTGGGGTGATTGGAAACTCTAATTAATTAATTAATGAATTGATCAATCAATGAATAACTGAATTAATCCCTGTTAATCAGACAAATTAAACCAAGAAACAAATCAAACAACAAATCAATCAAGAAACAAATCGCTTAATCTACAACACAATCAATTGACAAACCAACCATTCAACAGAGCAATAAATCAATACATCGTTAGATCAATCAACAAATCAATCGATCGATTTATTGATCGATTTATCGATCGATCTCTCAATCGCTCAATCACTCAATCATTCAAATGCTTAATTGCTCTATTTCTCCATCTCTCAATCAGTCAATTGCTCAGTCTTTCAAACGCTTTATTGCTCTATAGATCAATTGCTCAATCACTCAATTGTTCAAATGCTTAATTACTCAATAACTCGATCGCTTAATTGCTCAATCAATCACCCAATCGTTTAATCAATAAATCGATCAATCAACCGAACAACCGATAAATTAATCAACCAATCAATCGATAATCAAACAAATCAATAAATCAATTAACCAACAACATCGATAAATTGATCACGTCCTCCCTCCTCCTCACCCAACCAAAGGCGGTGCCTGCTGTACCTTTTCAATGGTGTACTCCAAGGCGGAGCTGTGCTGCCAGCCACGCAGCACCATGTCCCTGCTGAAGTCGTACATGCGGAGGTCGTTGATTTTGAGTCCGAGGCACTCCAAGTCGTCCAGGTTACTCAGCCTAAAGAATGAGCGTCTCGTTAAGCGCCATCCTAATTCGCGACATGATGGCGAAAGGGCATGAAGCAGCACATTTGCTAAATAATGTGTCTGTAAATAGTTAGAATCCAAGTCCCCCCATCACCCCTACCCCCACACCCACCCTAATTCTCACCCTGACCCTCGGTTAGGCTGCCATGCAAATTTGGAATAGCTTATTTATCCTTCTTTTATCCCACTTTCTTTTAAAATTTCCCCCCTATAAATGGGTAGTTTTGGCGATATGCTAAGTAAGTTTGGTGGGTGAGTAGACACTTACAGTGGTGTATAGCAGAAGGCGATGCTGTTTAGTAAAGGCTTCATCGATGCACTGGATATACGATCCTGTGCACCTTCACTTAATTAAAATTAAAAATTAAAAAATGTACTAAAATTCTTATTTAAAAAATATTATTATTCCTGTTAGTAAGTGCGCAGGGGGTTTACATTGGTCTATGCAAGAAAGCGATGCTATTTTGCCAAGGCTTTATCAATCCCCTGGAAAGAGGACCATGGGTGCCTTCACTTATAATAAATTAAATGTTAAAAGTATAATACATTTATTTTAATCATTAAAAACAATATTATTAATTTATGTTAGAATGTGTGATGGGGTTACAGTGAATAGCAGTGAGTAGGTCTTACAGTGAGCGTGATACTGATGCTCGGTAGAAAATTCATCAGTCCGGAGACAGAATCCTGTGGCTCTTCACTTAATATCACTTAAAGCTGCATAGTCCGATGAAGCATCAAATTTTTAAAACCAAAGCAAGTATCTAGATTTAATTCTACATATCTAATTTAGATACTAATGCACTTATTGTCTTGAATGAGCGAGGTCGCTCATTCGGTGTCATTGCTGGACACGGCGGACTCAGGGTCGAAGCCCTCTCCCCCCTGTCACTTCTTCTGGTGGGGGGGTGGGGGGGGAGTGATGCGTGCCACACTCGCTCACCCCTCCCCCACCGGTGGGGGTGGGGGGGTAGCCATCTCCCCCCCCCCTCCAGCCTATATAACAACTCCTGCCATCCATCATGGCAAGGGACTATCCTGGTATCTTCCGGACCCACCAAAGCTGGTCAGTCTGCTCCAAAAGCCCGCACTGACCACTTCCCACCTACTTAAATGTCACATTTCTGATAATTTACCCTGTACTGTTATCTCATATGTTTATCATTAACTATTGCTATTCTACTTTAAGGTAATTGATTACTCGTTTGTTAAATCGTTCACATGACTCATATGCTCTCATCACATCTCATTTCCCCAATATATCGGGGCCTTCGCTCGTTCGCTTCCTGCCCGATGATACACAGTCAATGTACATGCCGTTGGGTGGGCAGCGCCTGAATAAAAGCCTTGATTAACCCACTCATGCCTCTGAGTCAGCTGTGTCCGTGAGCAATGAAGCATTTGTTGCTACACAAGAAGGGAATACTGAATCAATTTATTATAACCTGTTACTGGAAAAGCCTATGATGTCAGACTTTTGTTACATGCCTGACAAAACTAATTCTGCATGGTTACACTTCAAATATCTAAAAAAAAAAAAGAAGAAGAAGAAATTAGGCACTTCAAATAAGCATTACTTCAAACTGAAGTAAGGTAGGTCATAACAATCAATTCAATATATTTATCTCAGAAAAATGTCAGAAACTCAAAGCCATTGGATCATGCAACATAACAAATAAGAGAGAGATAAAAGAAAGAAATACAAGATGAAAAAATGAAAATATAAAATACCAGTTGTAAATTGTTCATGTTGGTTCATCAATATGGGTAATTTGCGCGCGAACAAGGGACTACTCCAGTGGTGGCACCACCTGGATTCAAACCGAAACCCCCTTGCTGGACCCCATCGGAACCACATCTTGCCACGCAAGATATGCGACGTCACATCCGGTCGACGATGGACCGCCAGGTCCTGGACTACATCGCCTCCAGACGCCAGACCGACAACAACTACCACCTTACTCCTCTCCACACAACATGATGCCTCAGCCTCACGACTTGTTCACCACGATGCCATGCGCCGCCAAGAAAAAATGCCGCACTGCAGAGCCTGCTGCCACTGCCGCCCGCATGGACACCGCAGCAGACACAGCAGATGCCACACCACCACCAACACGCCTGTGCGGCCGCCCTAGGTCGGCTGTCGCCCATCCCACTCCTGCACGGACCCAGCAGTCCCGCACCACCTCCGACACCACCTCGGTAGACTCCAATGCTGTAGACTGCCAGATCAGCATGCTCCAGCACTCACTGGCTGACACACTGGCGCAACAAGCTGAGGTTAAAAAGACCATGCTCGACCGATCAAAATAGAAGAGAAGGCGATCGTCCAGCAGGGAATCATCTACTACATCATCATCAATGGCACGGAGTGAACGGCACACCATGTCTCAGCATAAAAAATGCTGTAGTCCCACACGCGACTCATCCGGGGAGGAACACCGCCCATGCCGTAAGGGGAGTGTCGGCCTCGGGGAGAGCGCCTCGCACAAATTCCTGTCTGCCATAAACAGGATGGCAAAGGACCCAGCTGTCCCGCGTTCATGGGCTGAGCCCCTGAACGAACACACTGAACATATAGTGAACATGGCGGCTGAGTGTGACTGGGAGACGTGCTTAGACTGGTCTGAGCGCGTCTTCAACGTAATAGACGATGACAGGCTCCCAAAGGGATGGAAAGACTCAACGACCATCAAGGAGACGCAACGCGACGCCTGTCTCACAGGCATGAGGAGTGCCTAGGCCCAAAATTGATACACGAGCCGCCATCGATACCACTCCCCTCAGAGTTGTAACGATGACGAGAACTACTACAGAAGCGAGCCCTTCACCACCACTGCCTACCAGCCATACAAGCGCCCTGAATGTAACCACAACACGGATGACCGGCCATGCCACAGGTGGAATACCGGCCAGGACTGTGGCTTTACGGTATCACATTGCAGCGGCAGTGAGAAGTTCCCTCACGTTTGCGAACAATCACAAGGAAGTTGACTGCAACAACAAAAAATGGCAGCTCGACAAAAAACCCAAGCGTGACAGCGAAGACAGCAGCAAAAAGGCGGATTTTCCGTAAACGGCTCCCTACGAGCCGTAAAATCTGAGAGAAGCAATCATCAACATCAGACAAACACCGCCCCGCCGCCCACCAAAACACGCCCTCAGATGTCAAGAGAAGCAACGGCTGCAACAGCACGGACGGGCCCCGCACCAAAAACATCATAGACCCCCAAGACGCAGCGAGAAGCTCGGAAGACTGCCAATACCTGCCGGACTGAGTGAAAAAGGGGGGGGGGGCGTCCCCAACCATCCGCCCCAAAACGGCTCCAATCACACCAACGGCAGCGACGGTAGCGCCACACCCTGGCGAGACGTGGCGCTAATCCTCCACGCAGACGCCGCCGCCCTCAGATGTCCCCACATCTCGGTGTCAATGCACTGTCGACACCCTGATACCAGTAACAACAACTGGTCCAAAAGACCCTGACACCAACACCTCCGACAACGACGCCAGCGCAGGCCCCCTTCGGCCCACCGCGCTAATCCCCTGAGCCGTCGTCTCGGCCTCAGATGTTGCCTCATCTGAAGCTCCAGCACCCGACGGCGCGACAGCCACACCAACAACACAGGCCGGAGCAAGCCATAACACCTCTACCGACACCACCAACCGACTCACCGATGCACGCCCTGCCAGCGGCAGGTGAGTCTACACCTTCAAGAAGATTAGCAGCACCTCTCACCACACCACCCGGCCCACTACCCCGGAAGGCGACAATTCCACCCGATTCAGCAGTGATTACAGCAATAGTGTGGCTGGTGCGGCGGGAGGTGACGGTGCGGGGGGTGGTGGCGGTGCGGCGGGGGTGGCAGTGGTGGCCTGTGTGCGCCCCATCCTCCACGCCCCTCCCCCGCCCGCAGCCACGCCAACCGATAACGAAACCGGAAGTGCCCATGTTCCTCCTCCCAGATGGGGCGCCGCTCATCGCCCTGACCTTGACCACTGCCCTACGGGCCACACTCTCCTCGACCGATCATCCAGATCCAACCACCTTCACCCTCCACAGCGTCCGGCGCAGAAGCGCGTGGGCACAAATCAACGATGTCCGGCAGCTTGGCAACTGGCGTTCCACAGCGGTACACACCTATGGTCCTCGGGAGGGGTTCTCCGCAGGAAACCAGGCACTCTCCACTCATCTGGTTGAGAGCCTGATTTCCTGAATTTGACTTCATTTGATTGATTCCTTGGTTGATTGACCTTACTGATTGATTGTCCATTGCCTCCTATATGATGACCTGTCTTGAATAAAGTCCATGTCATGCAGTTCCTTGTTCGTGTTGAAAATTGTTCATGTTGGTTCGTCAACATGGATAATTTGCGTCCAAACAAGGGACTGCTCCTGCGGTGGTGCCACCTGGATTCGAACCCAAACCCCCTGCCGGACCCCATCGGAACCACATCTAGCCACACGAGATCTGTGATGTCACATCCGGTCGACAATGGACAGCCAGGTCCTGGACTACACCACATCGTCTCCAGACGCCGGACCGACAACAACTACCACCTTACTTGACCGCCCACCCATCCCTACAAGAAGAACACCGTGATAGGGTTGAGAGCCTGATTTCCTGACTTTGACTTCATTTGATTGATTGAATGATTCCTTGGTTGATTGACCTTACTGATTGATTGTCCATTGCCTCCTATATGATGACCTGTCTTGAATAAAGTCCATGTCATACAGTTCCTTGTTTGTGTTGAAAATTTGAAAAACAGACCGAATAAGCAAAAAAACACTAAGAAATTGAATGAACAAGAAATACAAGATATATAAAACAAAACAAAATAAAATAATTAATAAATAAAATATAAATAAAATATAATAAGAAATGAGGTGAGAAATAAAATATGAATAACGAATAAATACAAAATAAAACACAAAATAGAATACAAAATAAAATACAAGAACGTTTATAAATACATATATAATAACAAAATAAATTAAAATGAATATTTCAAAAGAAAAAGAGAAGGACTATGCAACTTTAAATACAAAATGAAATAACAACTAATACAAAATGAAATACAAGACGAAAGGAAAAAAAATATTAAATGAATACAAAAATAATACAAATAAAACCCAAAATAAAATACAAGAAAATAACATTAAAATAATGAAAATAATAAATAACAAATAAATAGACATGACTATTTCAAAAGAAGAAGAGGAAGTTGTAGTGGGTGCGTGAAGCCTTACAGTGGGGTACACAGGAATGCAATGCCGTTCAATTGAGGCACGTGCTTCATCTGCCCCTTGAAGAGAATGACGTCACTGCTGCTGCGACTGATGGACCCCCGCTTGTGGCATATGCCCGCCTGCGCAGGTCTGATAGGAGGATGCACCTCCAGCTCGAACATCACATTCTGTCGGCTCATCACCTGCATGGGTTCACACAGACATCGTTCAACTGTAGTCCACAAGGTGCAGACACATCATTAAATAACCCTCAAAGGCTTTACTTTAACTTGAAGCAACCTTTACTGTATACATATATATATATGCGTATATATAAATACACATCACTTCAAATATATGCATGCACGTGTATATAAAGTCAACCATTTGTATAATTATCCATGTATGTGCATATGTGCTGTATAAGCAATTATAGGAGTATAATTATCCGGAAACTGATTATCCATGAACCGTGTCCTCAGTTCATATCAACTGACTCTACACCAACTAATGATACTCACTACTCATCGACTGATCAGGCCTTCTACCTCGCCTGGTGTTGAAAACTGGCCTATTCTTCCTAGCCTAGCCCTGCCTCACTCATGTACTACTCACTCCAAGTGTGTTCATATAAATGGCTAACTCTATATCATATACATGTATATGCTAATTTTGGAGATATTTGAAGTGATATATATATTGTCCATGGATACATTTGAAGATTATATACATGCATACATATACACATACATATATATATATATATATATATACATGTAAGTACGCATTACAAGAAGACCGGCGTGGATGATACAATCTTTATTACAATAACGTATATATAAATATGGGTGTAAAACATATATAAATAGAGAGTTCTGGCTGGGCTGACAATGCCCTACCGATCAAGGAAAAATAAAAGTAATTTGTATGAGATGTGTACAAGGCGTAGTGACGCAGCTGGCGCGCGCTTAGTGTATATATCGCTACAGCAGCGCCGAGTAGCGGATTTAGCCGGAACCCCATGCGGTTGTTCCAGGCCCCGCCGCGAGGGGCAGCACCATGCGATACCTACATCAGCATATACGTAGTATATGCTTTGCTATATATATATATATATATATATATATATATATATATATATATATATATAGTGTATACATAGTGTATACACATAAATGTCAAACTGTATATCATATATATGCTAATTTTGGAGATATTTGAAGTTATATATATGTCCATGGATACATTTATACATATATATATATATATATGAGTCGGCCTCACGAAAATGGACCAATTGCTGGTCAATTTAAGATGTCGGCATCGCAATTCTTAAAGTGTAGTGTATTTCTTTGTTTCATATTAAATTATCCTAGAAACAAATAAGGTTGTTTTATTTTCTCGACCTTTACATTCAGGATAAATTTAAGGACTTTCCAACACCTCTGTCAATGCTAAACTATAATTATGCCGTTCTACGCCAACATCCAATGCTCGATGCCGACAACTTTAACAGATGTCGGCGTCGCAATTCTTAAGGTGTAGTGCATTTCTTTGTTTTATATTAAATTATCCTAGAAACAAATATGGTTGTTGTATTTTCTCGACCTTTACATTCAGGATAAATTTAAGGACTTTCCAACACCTGTGTCAATGCTAAACTATAATTATACCGTTTGACACCGACATCCAATGCTCGACGCTGACAACTTTCCCCAATTGGCCTATTTTCGTGAGCCTGACTCATATATATATATATATATATATATATATATATATATATATATATATATATATATATATATGACGAGTTCAGGTGCAAAGCCACATAAATTCCCATAACAAATGTAGTTTAAATAACAGATTTGTACCTGAAAATAAGTTGTATTCTCAATCATTCCACTTTTTATATCATCATATCGTTGTGGAGCAATGATGAAAAAGTAGGCATATAACAAAAATTAACTTTTTGAAAGATTGATTCCAATGTTTATATCCATTTTTGAATTGGTGTTATCGTGGCTTTGCGCCTGAACTCTTCATATATAAATGGCTAGCTTTGGAGATATTTGAAGTGAAAAAATAGAAAAACAATGTTGGCATACCCAGTAAAATCCTGGAGGCGATACGAGGCTTCAACAGTGATAAGTAACATTAAAATGAATTACATTCCCTTAACTTAGTCAGCACCAGATGCTTAAAGTGGCACAGCCAGATGAAGCATAACATTTTCAAAACCAAAACAATTGTTTAGATTTGATTCTATATATCCAACTTAGATACTGGTGCCCTTATTAAACGTGTGTTTCCCCATAGAAGGCAATACTGAGCCAATTTAACATAACATGTTACTGCAGAAGCCTATGGTCAGGTGTAAAATTTCCCGATAATTAGACATTGGAGGATGTATGAACTAGTCTATAGTGAATTTATATGAAAAGGTAAATGATGTATAGGGTCAGAGGTATTAAGGTATTGTGTGGTGCTGGTGATCCTTTGTTGAATTTTATATAGACATTATGTAGTTATAGATAGTGTGAAAGGGGCACTACTCTTAGTGTGACAGAGCCTTAGCAGCTCTGTGCACATACCCCTCCCCCCCCCCCCCCCCCCCCCCCCCCCAACTGTTATTTACGGATCACTGCACACCCAGACACAACAGGGAACTCTAGCCATAAACAACCAAGGCTTGGATACAAGCATGTTGAATGTTCATTGGCTGATTGGAGAATGCCTACTGCTGATTGGAGGGGTGATCAGGTGTGACAGCCATCTTGGATTCATGAAACTATATAATAATAAACCTGAGGGTGCAAGCTCTGTCTTTCTGTGCACTTTATACTCTACCTTTCTCTTGCCTGTAGTGATTTCATATTTAGCCTACCTACACAACTACAGCTGCCAGCCGTTGACTTTACACAGGGTTTTGGTGTCAAAGGTTTGGTGTGCTTGCCAAAATTAATTTGACATGTTTGCACTTCAAATATCTCAAATTTTAACCAATTTAAATAAAAGTTACTTCAAACTAAAGTAAGGTAGATTATAACAATTAATTTGATATATGTATATCAGAAAAATTACACAGAATCTCAAAACCATCGGAATATGCAACTTTAATGGTAACGCCTGTATCAAACTTGGACAGATGGGGATTAGATCTAGGTTAATTTCGTGTTGTTTTTGTAGTTGTTTATGCTTCCATCGGATCATACAGCTTTAATTAATCGTCAAGACGAGAGTAAACACCAACAATTAATTCGTCCGATGGGCTTGAGGTTCTGTTATTTTCTGCGATAGATATATTAGATCGATCTTTGTACTCTACCTTACTTTAGTTTGATGTAACTTTGCTATAAAATTACTAACTGAGAATATATTTAAAGTGTAAACATGCCAAATTAATTTTGGCGAGCGTGGCAAAACTCTGACCCCCATAGGCTTAAGCAGTAATGGGTTCTATTAAATTGATTCAGTAGCAACAACTACTTAAGAAGTATATCAATGCCTAAGTTGGATATGTAGGTTCAAATTTAAATAAGTGTTTTGCTTATGAAAATGTAATGCTTTAATCGGACTATGCAACTTTAATTAATACTCACATTGTCGAAGGTGAACTCCATCGGGGGCCTCCTCAGTTTGAAACTGTCGCCCACTGGCTTTCCGATGAGGTCTGAGTTGGTGACGAGACGAAGAGACGAGCCGGTCTTTGTCACCACCATCATCTTGTTGAACACCAGGGAGAAGGGGAAGATCTGCAGTCAAGCACAGTGAACGCGTCAGTTCAGCTGCTAATGGTGCTGTCACATTATGACGCTTCTCGTTGGCGCGCCACCAACACGCAAAATCACTTTTTAACATCGAGATACGTCAAACTTTTCGGCGTCAGCGCAACGTATTGATAGCGTGCGGCCGATGTTGTCAGAAAATGTAGTCTGATATTGTCCTGAGCAGCTAGAAACCGCGTTAGTGTTGCATATACAGTGTACCGGAAATGCTACTGCATTCAGATGTACCCATGGTGTCAAGGCATTCAACGTCACTATGGAGAAAACTAACCTCACGAATGCCATCGGTGCATTTGGTTATTCAGTAACGGAGCCTGGTACTGAGCGGATCTCGACTCACCTACATTACCTGAACCACATAGTTAAATTTTGCCTCCCACCCACCCTTTCAAATAAATAATATTGGTTTTGATAAAAGTGGCTGAGTGTCTGAGGTGCTTCAAATATTAGGATTCGAACCCCATTGTAGTAGTATCTGTGAAATGATAATATGTCGAATCTTTGGTAAATTCTGAAGAAATAATACATTTAATTAACCTTGGTCTGTGTAAAACGTACGGCAAATGGAGAAATATTAATACGTATTATCTGTACTTACTGGTACACTTACTATCCTTCACAGTATGTTAAGTCATAAGCTCATTTTATTGACAAATACATGCAGTCCTTGCTTTGGTGCACTATTTCGGATTGCAGCGTTCTGAATTACAACATGGCCGATCACACTAACATGATCTCTCGTCTGACTAGTGGCTGGGTGAGCACCAATGTTTGCTATCGCGGAAATGATGTATTGAATGCATTACCGAGATTATATCGCGCCTATCAATACGCACAAACCATATTGCTTCTACAATCAATATAATCAGGTTGCATCGCGCGTACTTGAATGATAGCACTATATATAATATATATTATGGATATTATGTTTATTTACGGAGAGTGGCTGGAATACTATCTGTCAAGTGCAATTACATTAACTAATGGAAACCGTCCAATTCAAATGTCGTCTGTAGGATCAATGTCTTCCATTCCCCTCTCTTCCATTCCCCCTCTTCCATTCCCCCTCTTCCTTTCCCCTCTTCCATTTGCCCCTTCCATTCCTCCTCTTCCATTCCCTCCTCTTCTATTCTCCATCTTCCATTGCCCCGCTTCTATTTCCCCCTCTTCTTTTCCTGCTCTTCCAGTCCCGCCCTTCCAGTCCCCCTCTTCGATTCCCCTCTTGTGTGAATGGCAGAGGGGGAATGGAAGAGGGGGAATGGAAGGGGAATGGAAGAGGGGGAAAGCAAGAGGGGAGAATGGAAGAGGGGGAATGGAAGAGGGGAATGGAAGGGGGGAATGCATGAGGGGGGAACGGAAGAGGGGGAATGGAAGAGGGAGAATGGAAGAGGGGTGAATGGAAGAGTGGGAATGGAAGAGGGTAAATACAAGAGGGGGGAATGGAAGGAGGAATGGAAGAGGGGGGATTGGAAGAGGCGTAATGCAAGATTGGGGAATGCAAGAGGGGGAATGCAAGAGGGGGGAATGGATGAGGGAGAAATGGAAGAGGGTGAATGGAAAACGGGGAACGGAAGATGGGGAACAGAAGGCAGGGAGTGGAAGGCGGTGAACGGAAGATGGGGAATGAAAGACGGGGAATGGAAGACGGGGAACAGAAGACGGGGAATTAGGAATGGAAGATGGGAAATGGAAGAGGGGTAAGAGAATGGAAGACCTGGACAGCGAATGGTCAGCGGGTATAACACATATACTGTATAAGATACGACTGACCGCTCACATATACCGTTTCTCAAACGGCCTGATTCATTTTTCGAATCTTACAGTTGTAAGCCCTAAAACTGAGTTTTATACGCGAATCTGAAACGTCAGGTGTGTTAGGGCATCACACACCTAAAGACTGGAACCGACGAAAAACCAAACTTTAGTCGTAAAACGGGCGTTTTTAGGTGTGTACCTGGCTGATACTCTGATGATTGGGAGTTCAAACCTATTTTGGGACATTAGTGTGTTGTTGTTTTTTTACGTTAAAACAAAAATATGACCGTTTCCCCCACTATAGGTCTCTGAATAATCACTACAAGTAAATTATGCAATGAACGTGTGCATGGTGTAGGTGAATACTGCCTGAGTGCACAGATGTCATCATTGTTTTTTTGTGTGTTTAAAAAAAAATTGAGGTTGTATTTATACTGTCCATAGCATATAAGCCTTGGTATTCAGGCTTGTTTTCAATGCTGGCCAGCTGTCGTGTTGGTGTTATCTTATCACACAGTAGCTGCTGATAAGGTATTTGATTGCCTGCATTTCAGTAGCAGATAGATAGTTGGTTGGTATGGTTAGTAGCCTATGTTAGTTTGTTAAATATTTTCTTGGCATATCTGTGTTTTATTTGTTCTAGTCTTACTACTAGACTAGCCTACTCCTATTTACATATCATAGGCCTGTACGTAGCTGTGTGGTGTGCTATCTGGCTACTTTTGGCATGGTTACCTTCCGCTGGTGGGCTGTGACATATCACATGCCCCTTTGCAGTGCAGCTTAGTGGGGGTTCCCTAGCCTTATTTTGCACAGATATTTTTTGTATGTTTTTAGGTCAGGAATTTGTCATTCCTTTACCGTTTGGGCATTCCACACCTTAGCAGCCATTTCCAGCATGCTTCTCTCATGAGCTTTTATTTGGCTTCTGGTCTGCTTTAGTAGTGGTGCATTATTTGCTCTAGTAGCCCCTTGTGGTTTTGTTAGGAGTTTATTGTTTTGACTCTAGCTATATGCTAATGTTTTCAAATGAATTATTCTCCTATTTTCTAGTAATTTTACTTTGGTTCTTTTGTGTATGTCATAGGTGGGGTGCAGCTTGTCTACTCTGAGGTAGATTTTTAGGGCTGTGTTCTGCAGTATTTGCAGTTTTTTTAAGAAGTTCTTTTTTCGCACCCATGTAGTTTACATCTCCATAATCAAAATAGGGGGGTACCATGCCGTTGAAGATTTTTATTGACATTTCTTGTGTCATGTTGTCTCTTAGCTTTCCAAATGGCCACAGTTTGTTGGATAATTTTGCTTATACATAGGTCATAGTTTAGTTGGCTGTCCAACTCAAGGCCTAGGTATTGTAATGGTCTACATTTTCTAATTTTTGGTTTCCTAGTTCACAGTGTAGTTTTCTTTCTGGCATTTGTTAATGCGAGAAGAGAACTGTTTTTGATTTGCTTGTGTTGATAGTTATTTTGTTGGACTCACACCACTCATCTAGTTCTAGTAGGAGCTTATCAGGTTGGAGAGCTTACCTCGTTTTAACTATGGTGGTCATTTGACCACCGAGTTAATTACCAAGGTCGAATTTTATATAAGATTAATGTGCACTTTGACAGTTTTGGCTGTGACACACTGATTTTTGGGATGTTTCCATATTGGAATACATCCCTAGAAAGCAACAAATTATATATAATTTCCTGAATATTTCCAGGACAGTTAGTTGGGACTGGATTGAGTAAATTAGCAGTGAATATTAGGCAAGAATTCATTAGTTACAACAAATGGCGTGGGCCAGAACTGCCCATGATAGTACTGTGTTGGTATAGCCATAAATCCCTAACAATAGGGCACCTCCAGTCAACCATGGGGGTATATGCTGGTCTGTGGCCCACTCACATACTTCCACTTGCCACTTGGGGAGGCCCTGTGGGGACTGTTGTACATCATTTAGATATATTTGTGTATACAAATATATATTTACATAATATATCATTCACTGTGATTATACATCATATGCATAATCATGATGTGTATGGCTTTTCTTGCCGATATATAAACATTAAAAAAACACATTTGTTGAATATTATTGCATTTTTATTTGAGTTATTTTATTGTTGGTTATTACTTTTTACTTCTATTCAAATATTTGGGATGTGCTGGAGGGATGCTCGAAGTCGGGAAGCTGGGAGGCTATACAGACCTTTTTAAGTGCGACAAAGTGTTTATTAATGTATGCATATGTGTGTATATATGTCTATATGTTAGATGCTCCCCGCCCCCCCCCCCCCGGCAACGGTGGTGTAGGGGATGGAGGTGCAGTCAGGGGGGGGGGGGGGGGTGACGGCAGCCAACACACGCTCAACTGCCAACCAGACTCCCCAAAAACTTTCATGGGACTCACTAAAATCTCACGGGACTCACCAAAATCTCTCACTACGCCTGCACCCCACGCTCAGGGCGGGGACCCACTCCCCCTCAGATGTGGCAGTGGAGCGGGAGGGGCAGGCACTACATATACATATATGTATATACGTTTTTATACAGATATACATATGAAAATACATATACAGATACATAGGTATGCATATAAATAAACATAAATATGTGTATACACATATTGCATATGCATATATACATATTTATATGCATGTATATATACATACACACATATGTACACATATACATATACAACCATGTATGTACATATATAGATATTATACAGATACATACATATACATGCATATACATACATATGCATACATACATACATACATACATATGGAGATGCATACATATATGGAGATGTACCATATATGTCCCAATAGAAGCACACTACCCAATAGAAGCACACCCCCCATTTCAAGATTTTTGCTTACATTTTTGTAGGTCTGTTTTTGTGTTTTTTTTTGTATTCTGCCTTGTACCATGCACATTCTATCTGTAGCATGTGATATGCTACTTGTAGTGCTTGTAGTTTGGTTTTGCATTCATTTCAGTTAATTTTGTTGTTTCTGTTGTCAATTTCTGCGTTGTTCGTTCCATTTCTATTTCCGTCAGTCTCATCCTTATCTCTTTTCTTGGTTTCCTTCTCCAGTTCTTCCCTGACTGTTCTTATCACCAGTCTCATTATGTCGTCCTTGTTCATTTGTTCGTCCTCCATTTTATTTTTATCCTGGCAATCCTTGGCTTCCACCTCAATAACCTTATTTTCGCCTTTTCCCGCCATTTCTAACGGTCGACACACTCTTGCGAGGTTGATCCTCCTTGTTTTGTTAGATTTCCTCCTGTATTTCGATTTTACATCCTCAGATATGTATCCAACGGTATCCTGGTATGTCGATGAGGAAGTTCCACTTTTGTGTTAGTTGTTTATGTACGCTTTAGTAGGCCTACATTGGATACGCGATATCAGTGTCCACGTTAGATTAGCGTCCACTCACGGTCGCCATCTTGATATAATTTGTGACCATCACGTCACACATCTTCCACCCACCCACCTTTTCATTGTTGTTGTTGATGTTGATGGCTAATACAGTTCACTTTTAATTTGATGCCACTATCAGACGTTTCTTTCCCCTTTAAAGTTGCATTGTCTGATGGCTTTGAATTTCTGTATTTTTTCTGAGATAAATATATTAGATCGATCACCAGTATCTACTTTACATTAGTTCAAAGTTACTTTTATTTTAAATGGTACACTTTTGAGATATTTTAAGTGCAAACATGGAAAATTAGTTTTGGCAGGCTTGCCAAATCTCTGACCCCATAGACTTGTGCAGTAACATGTTCTGTTAAATTGACTCAGTAGTGCGGTCTAGGAAGAAACAAATGCTTAATAAGTGCATCAGTATCTAAGTTAGATATGTAAAATCAAATCTAGATAATTGGTTTGTTTTAAAAATTTGATATTCCATCGGACTTTGCAGCTTTAACTTCACTATCCTTCTCCGAGTTGCTGTGAGATTGGGGTTTTAGACCCTTGGAACAGCTAAGGTCATAACAGGACGGGACTGTACGCGGTGGCCGAATCGGTAGAGGTTATGCCTTTGGTGTGGGAGATCGGGAGTTCGATTCCCGGTCGAGTCAAATCAAGCTTATTTTTAAGTCATCGGTTTGATTCGGCCAGGGTTCGAACCCCACGACCTACCAGAATGAGAGGTGGATGCTTAACTCATTCAGCCATCGCGTCTGGTCTCCTACAAGTGAAATGGACGCTTTAATTACTAGGCTATCCCGTCTGTGTTATCTTAGAATGGTGTAAAAACATTGCCATATGGGGAAAGGGCGTTACTTTCTATGTCCACGATTCTACGAAAGTGACGACTCAAACTCAAAGGGGTGTTTCGCCCATTCTCTCCCAGGTGGCGCCACATGTTCCCATTACTCGGAACCATAAAAGGCTGCGTACATTCAAGTGCCCAGTAACAGGAGACACACAGTTCCGGGGAGCAAAGGCTCTACTTCTGAGTAAAATAAAGATATAGGTCTGTTTTTAGGATTTTCAATAAACTGCTGTTAATTAAACAAAAATACTATAATATTATATATATAAGCATATAGCTATATAAATAATTGCTTAAATATATGATAACAATAGCAGCACTAGATCTAGTATACTAAATATAGTAGATGCCGTATAGACCTATTTCATGTGACGTCAGCACGGGTATCTAGGTCAGTGCGCACTGCTTTTGGCTGTAGGACGACACGCTTACACACTGCAAACTCAATGGCTATGAGCAATCTTCATAGAGAAAAGGTGAAATATCTCTAAAACCACACCAATTAGAAACAAACTGCTTGGTACACATATAGAAAACATATTTAACGAATAGATTATATTAAATTTATATGGTTAGGGTTGTGCATTTCTATTAATTTTGAATAAAATAAACGTTTTGCACTGCGCATACCGGCAAACTCGATGCATTGTCAATGGCCGTGGGCAATCTTCATACAGAAAAAGTGAAATATCTCTAAAACTACACCACCTAGAGACGAACCGATCGGTACACATATAAAAAACATGTTCAACGAATAGATTATATTAAATTTATAAGGTTAGGGTTGTGAATTTCTATTAATTTTGAATAAAATAAATGTTTTGCACTGCACATACCGGCAAACTCAATGCATTGTCAATGGCCGTGGGCAATCTTCATACAGAAAAAGTGAAATATCTCTAAAACCACACGACCTAGAGACAAACTGGTTGGTACACATAGAAAACATATTCAATGAATAGATTATATTAAATTCATAAGGTTAAGCTTCTGCATTTCTATCAATTTTGAATAAAATAAACGTTTTGCACTGTGCGTACCGGCAAACTCAGTGGCAGTGTGCATTCCTTCTGCAGCCAAGCTGCGCGCGCATACACAATGTTTACAAACATTGAAATATGTCTATATATCGTAGTCATAGTAAATATAGCAGATATAGCAGACATAGCTATGACCTTAGATGTTGCTAGCACGTAAAACAACAACAACAAACAAACAAACATAGTAGATATTATATATAGTAGATATAGTAGATATCATAGATATAGAAGAATAGAAGATATAGTAGATATAGAAGATATAGCAGATATTAGATATAGTAGATATCATACATATAGAAAATAAAAAAAGATATACTAGATATCGTAGATATTGTAGATATAGTAGACATAGTAGATATAGTAGACATAGTAGACAAAGTAGACATAGTAGACGTAGTAGACATAGTAGATTTAGTACTTAGTAGATAAATGCATTCATTCACTCATGCATACATACATACATGCACTCATGCATATATATATATATATATATATGCATACATACACTCACCCATACATCTATACATACACTCATTCATGCATAATAAATTCATGCACTTATGTATGCATACACTCATACATACATGCATGCATACATGCACTCATGAATACATATATATACATACACTCATGCACATATGCATAGATAATACACACATGTATGCATACGTACACACATACACTCATACATACTTAAATACATACATACATACATACACAATATACATATATACATACACTCACACATGCATGCATACATTCATACACTCATGCATGCATATGTAGATACATATACTCACGCATACAGACATAGATACATGCATGCATACATGCATACACTAATGCAACGATACATCTCATATTAATACACTCATGCATACATATGTAGACTCATACATGGACTCATGCATACATACACTCATGCACATATACAACTATATACATATATGCACCCACAAATGCATACATAGATAAATAGAGTCATATATTCACACATATATTCATGTATGCACACATATGTTCAGACACTCATAGATGTAGATACATACATTCAGACAGACACAAATACATAGACACTCATGTATACATATATTATTTATAGACACACATATATCCCTAGATTATTTCTAATTGCTACCTCCTTTGTCCGTGCTCTTGTTATCTCTGCCATTGTCTTATCTTGATGTTAGATATATTGACTCTCCTCATCCACCCACCCACGCACACGTGACCCTTCTTACTTCAGTGTTCATCTGATTTTAGCGCTCTGAATGAATGGAACACCACTCACGAGGCGGCGCTGACAATGTTTTTATTCAGAGGAAGGAAACTACGTAAACAGAAGAAAAAAAGAAACCACCCTACTTCAGACCCACACGACACGAGTGACCTGAACTAGATAACGGACAAGATGGATAACGGACGTTAACATTGTAACACTCGCCTCGATAGCGCAGTAGGCAGCGCGTCAGTCTCATAATCTGAAGGTCGTGAGTTCGATCCTCACTTGGGGCAGTGTTTCTTTTTTGTGTTTGTGTTTTTGTTTATTTCGAACATCTACCTTTCAATACTCAGTTCAGCCTCAACAGTACAGTAGGCACATCTGGAGGTCGTGAGTTCAATTCGTACTTGGGGCTGTGTTCTCCTTTTTGTGGTTCCCTTATTTCGTCCCAGTAGGACAGGAGTGATCTATCCTAGATAAAGGACAACATGACAACATGGATAAGGCAGGAACTGTTCATAACACTCACCTTGATGGCGCAGTAGGCAGCGCATTAGTCTCATTAATTGAAAGTCATGAGTTTGATCATCACTTGGGGCAGTGTTCTCTTTATGTGGTTGCTTTATTTCGAACATGTCCCATTCAATACTCACTTTAGATAGGACTGCTCAGAATCTGTCCTGATAACAGCAAGCATGATAATAGATTGCAAGTTTTATGTCCTAGCAATACTTTAAATAATCTATTGGCTCTGGGCCTAATGTCAGTTTAATTTTTGACAAGATGGATAAGGCGGAAACATTTTACAGCACTGGCCTCGATAGCGCAGTAGGCAGCGCGTCAGTCTCATAATCTGAAGGTCGTGAGTTCGATCCTCACTTGGGGCAGTGTTTTATTTCGAACATCTACCATTCAATACTCATGTTTTATATTAGGCCCTCCTGATCAGAATCAGTCCTGATAACTGCGAACATGATAATATATTGGCAGATGTTATTACTTTGCAGTAAATTACAAATTCCCATTGCTTTGCATTTCTGCCATACCTTTAAAAAAAGCACATTATTCTGAAACCGAGGACTATGACACATCTGATATATAGCGATATAGCGAATGGTAAACAGGAAGTGTGAACACTTTTATGTCTCTCATTCTTTTTTGGTACATTAGTTGTGCCAAGCAGGGGAAATCCCAGTCACAGATGACTGGTCTTCCCCTCTCCACTGCTGGTCGATAGAAAACCCTAGCCTACACTTTTACCGACCCAAGGGATTTTTAACCTCCCACACCACATAGACATGGTATGAGAGCAACCGGCCTTTGATGACGCTGTAAGTTATACACAGCGGTGGAAATCCAAATTGGCAGAGCTGGGGGCACGGGGAATTGAACATGCGACCCTCAGATTAGGAGTCTGACCTAGAAAAAAGTCAGACACTCTAACCACTCCACCACAGAGAACGCCATAGATAATGTCATAGATATGTCATAGATAATGGACAAAATGGATAATGGAGGAATATTTCCCTCCAATCACCTCGACAGCGCAGTAGGCGCATCTGGAGGTTGTGAGTTCAATTCATACTTGGGGCTGTGTTCTCCTTTTTGTGGTTCCCTTATTTCGTCCTGAGTAGGACACCCGTGATCTATCCTAGATAACGGACAAGATGGATGAGGCAGGAACTGTTCATAGGACCAGCCTCGATAGCGCATTAGGCAGCATGTCAGTCGATACTCACTTTATATAGTAGTGCTCAGAATCTGTCTTGATAACAGCAAACATGATAATAGATGTGCCGGTTTTGTGTCCTAGCAATACTTAATATAATCTATTGTCAGTGCGTCAGTGAATCAATGCGTCAGTGCGTCAGTGTGTCAGTGCGTCAGTGCATCAGTGCGTGAGCGCGTCATCGGGTCATCGCGTGAGCGCGTGAGCGCATCAGGGCGTCAGGGCATAGGGCGGCAGGGCGTCAGGGCGTCAGGGCGTCAGGGCGTCAGGGCATCAGGGCGTCAGGGCATCAGGGCATCAAGGTGTCAGGGCGTCAGGGCGTCAGGGCATCAGGGCGTCAGGGCATCAGGACTTCAGGGCGTCAGGGCGTCAGGGTTTCAGGGCATCAGGGCGTCAGGGCGTCAGGGCGTCAGGGCGTCAGGGTATCAGGGCGTCAGGGCGTCAGGGTGTCAGGGGGTCAGCGCATCAGCGCGTCAGTGCGTCAGCACGTCAGCGCGTCAGCACGTCAGCGCGTCAGAACGTCAGCACGTCAGCGCGTCAGCACGTCAGCGCGTCAGCACGTCAGCGCGTCAGCACGTCAGCGCGTCAGCGCGTCAGCACGTCAGTCTCATAATCTGAAGGTCATGAGTTTGATCCTCACTTGGGGCAGTGTTCTCTTTTTGTGTGTGGTTTATTTCGAACATGTACCATTCAATACTCACATTTTATAGTTGGCCCTACTGGTCAGAATCTGTCTTGATAACTGCAAACATAATAATATATTGGCAGAAGTTATTTCTTTGCACTAAATTACATAATCCCATCACCTTGCATTTTGGCCATATCTTTGAAAAAAAACATTATTCTAATACCGAGGACTACGACACATATGATATGCCCTAGATAATGGTCAAAATGGATAATGGAGGAATGTTTCCCTACACGCGATCCTCACTTGTGGCTGTGTTCTCTTTTTTGTGGTCGCTTTATTTCGGACATCTACCATTCAATACTTGGGGCTTTATTTCGACATCACCGCAAGTCTTCTAGCTGTAGCTTGGTTGCTTGTTGTTCTACGTCCTAGCAACATCTAAGATCATATCAGGACAGACACAGACTTGTGACTGCATAGTCGTGGAGACTTTATAGTGCTGCCCCACTGGGAGAGCAGGTCGCTGGCACCATGATCTGAAATCCCACTCAGTCACATTATCCTGGTACTGCACTAACCAGTGCTTGTCCTATCCTATTAATGCTGAGCACCAGGCTAGGTATTGACAAATGTCAAATCTAAAAGTCATAGTTTGAGTCGGCCGTGATTCCAACTCCCGACCTTCCGCACTGGAAGCCTCTACTCTACCGATTCGGCACTACGTTTGGTGGCTGTATCTTGAAAACGCCTACATGACAAAAGTCACACATGAGATTTCAAATGGGCCCGTGCTTCTTGGAAGTGTGGTCTTCGATGCCCGAGGGCCCTTTTGATGACCATTCTCAGATGGCTTGCCACATAATGATGCCCGTATAAAACTGGTTTAATGGGGCTGTCACACTACGACGTTTCTCCCGGCGACCCATCAGTGTTGAAAATAAAATCTTGCGCGTCGAGAAACGTCAAACTTTTCGGCGGTTTGGGGGAAAAGATCGGCGTCAGCGCGGCGCGTTATGCGCGCGCGGCCAACGTGTGTCGACGCGCTGGGGAAGAAAAAAAAACGTTTGGTGCGACGTCTTCATTTAACCTTAAATGATGCTAGGACGTAAAACAAAAATGGCCCAGTTTGCCGCAACGTGTGAGCAACGACCCTCCCGCGCGCGCGCCGTCTTCCTAGCGTTCCCATAACGTTATTCCGGTGCGTCCAACGCAGCGCGACGCGCACCTAACTTCCTTACCCATATATTTGCGCGCGCTGGCGGTCGTTGGGTTGTTTTTGACATGTTGAAAACACTCAGCGACCAATAACGCGCGCCGACTTTCTCCGCCGACCGTCAACGTCAAAGTTGTGTACCGACGTGTACCGACGCGCGCATAACGCGCCTCCAGCGTTTCTCGATATTTCACCCATTTTCGCCCAAATACACCACACGTTGACGGGTCGCCGGCGAGAAGCGTCGTAGTGTGACAGCCCATAAAGTGCCATGTCCTTCACACAACATTCCAATCAAGGGTCACCTCCTTTCACGACGTGTTTATGTTCTGAGAAAAATAACAGTGTTTGCTTGTTTGTTGGTGGTTTGCATCCTACTAACATTTCAGTGGAGTGGGACGTAGCTCAGGCAGTAGAGTGTCCACCTGTGAAGGTGTGGGTCATCCGATCGATCCTGCTCAGTGGACACATTTGCAGTTTGGCCTATTTTCCATTCCAACCAGCAGACCAGTAGTCCACAACGGCTTTATCAAAGGCTGTAGTATGTGCTGTCCTGTCTGTGTGAAAGTGCATATAAAAGACCCATTGCTACTTATAGGAAAGAGTAGCCTATGTTGCGGCACTGGGTTTCCTCCAAAGAAATATGTCAGAAAGACCATACGTTTAACATCCAATAGTCGATGATAAAAATCAATGTGCTCTAGTGGCGTCTTTAAATATAGCAAACGTTTTCCTACTAACATCTAAAGTCAACAGGATGCTGTGGCCGAATCGGTAGAGCGGAGGTTTCCTATGTGGAAGGCTGGGAGTTCGACACCTGGTTTTGTCAAGCCAATGAATTACAAAACTGAAACTTGTCGCTACCTAGCCTGGTGCTTGGCATTAATAGGATAGCACAAAGACTGGTTAGCTCAGTATCAGGATAATGTGACTGCGTGGGATATAGGGTCATGGATCTGGCAGCCTGCTCTCCCAGTGGGACAGCCCTATAAAGTCTCCATGTGTGTGCATTGCTTACACGTCAGTGCCCATTCTGATATCAGTTATCACCTTAAATGTTGCTAGGACATAAAAAAAACAAATAAGCATCTACGGTCATACCAAAATGGGCTACAGAATTGTGGCGGTGCCCACTGCTAACAGACGGCAGTATGGTGGAGGAAATAGTATATGGCACTCCATTCAAGTATCTAGTCCCATTCGATACATTGTAGAATTAGGTAGAGGAAGTAACAGTTGGACTCTTCTACCGCCATCCTCACCATACCACCACTACTACCACTCCCACCACCACTATCACTCCCACTACTACCACCACCACTACCACTACCACTACCACTATCACTCCCTCCTCCACCACTATCACTCCCACTACTACCACCACGACTACCACTACCACTCCCACCACCACTATCACTCCCACTACTACCACCACTACCACTATCACTCCCTCCTCCACCACTATCACTCCCACTACTACCAACACCACTATCATTCCCACCACCCCCACTACACTACTTCCACTCCCACCACCACCATTATCACCACCACTACTACCACTCCCACCCCGACTACTATCATTCCCACTCCCACCACCACCACTACCACCACCACTACCACTATCACTCCCACCACCACCACTATCACTCCCACTACTACCACCACCACTACCACTACCACTACCACCACCACTATCATTCCCACTCCCACCACCACCACTATCACTCACCCCACCACCACTATCATTCCCACTCCCAGCACCACCACTCCCACTCCCAGCACCACCACTACCACTCCCAGCACCACCACTATCATTCCCACTCCCAGCACCACCACTCCCACTCCCAGCACCACCACTACCACTCCCAGCACCACCACTATCATTCCCACTCCCAACACCACCACTCCCACCACTACCACTACCACTACCACCACCACTATCATTCCCACTCCCACCACCACCACTATCACTACCACTCCCACCACCACTATCACTACCACTCCCACCACCACCACTCCCACCACCAGCACTATCATTCCCACTCCCACCACCACCACTATCACTACCACTCCCACCACCACCACTATCACTGACACTCCCACCACCACCATTATCACTCCCACAACCACCACGACTACCACTTGCACTCCCACCACGACCACCACCACTAGTACACCACCACTTCAGCCACCACTGCCACTGCCACCACCACCATCACCACTACCACCACCACTATGACTGCCATCACCACGACTGCCACTACCTTTATCACTCCTCTCACCTCCACTACCACTACCACCACCACCACCACTACCACCACCACTACCACTCCCATTACCATTACTACCTCCACTACCTCTATCAGTCCCACCACCTCCACGACCAGCACCACCACTCACCACCATAACTATGGCTCATAATTTAAAAAAACAGCGTACCAAATACACTGAACCTGAAATAAATAAACTTTGCGTCAACCTTGCCTGGCACCCGACATTGCTCAATGTCAGTATAATATGATTGACTGAGCGAGATATCTTGGTATCATAATGGCCCCTCCATATCATATCTCAACTGGAACTGCCTAATACAAGCAATAACAATGCACACTTTTACAAATAGCTATCCGACCTGATATTGCCTCAGTTTTATGTTGTTATTTCTTACCTTTTTTTTTCTTCCAGAAAGAGATTGATTATATGAGAACCGGATGTACATCGTTGCCGACCGGAAGTAGGTCCCTGGGACCACCGACGTCGCACCTGCGCACTGCACCGATGCACTCCCAGAGCTGACCTTTAATATATTAATCCAGCCCTTTCAATAGACCTTTTCCGTGGAGCGTGCTGCATGGTGAGCTACTACACAACATTAGTTCTTGCCACTGTCATCAGAGGGTGGGTTGATGGTGGAAATCCTCTATAAGACATTTTCCACAAAGCATGTTGCACAGTGAACTGCAACCTAATACTTTTTTCTGTAGAATACACTAGATTGTTGTTACTTGTCAACCGTAACATTAGTTCTTCCACTGCCGTGAGAGGGCCGGTTGGTAGTTGAAATCTTCTATAAGACCTTTTCCATGAATCATACCACACAGTGAGCTGGTGCCCATACCATTAGTTCTTGCCATTTCCGTCAGAGGGAAGGTGGATGGTGAAAATCGTCTATTGCACTGACAAAAGTTAATCCACTAAATATATATATATATATATATATATATATATATATATATATATATATATATATATATATATATATATATGTGTTATATAATGGATTATGACACAGTATTATATTTCAAAATCGCAAAAGATCACAAGTGGAAGGATCAAATTTCTTATTTCTATTCACAAAATAAATTATACATCACATAAACAAGCTGTTGTTCCGTGCTATATCTTACTGTTCTATAACGCCGGTGTAACAATTTCAACTTCCCCCCTTCCCAAGTTCCCCCCCAGGAATCTGAAAACGTTTTTAACTTCCCTCCAGGGAAATTAAAAACGTTTTCAGATTCCTGGGGGGGGAACTTAAAAACAGTTTTCAGATTCCCCCCCCTATTTTCAAATTCCCCCCTCCGGGAATTTAAAATTGCTTTAAATACTTTAAAAAAACGTTTTAAAATTTCAGACCTATAATATTTTTTTCTTAACCATCTTGGAGACTTTTTGTGTAATTTGTGGTTAAATATGTTTTATTGTACTAGTAATAATTTCCATTATGCTATTCTCTGTATATTATAATATTTGTCATGAAAAATAATCAAAAATAACAAAGAATTACAAAAATAAAGAAAATTCCCCAAAAATGGGGGGGGGGGGAGGGAAAGTTAAAATGAGGGAGGGAATTTGAAAACGTTTTCATGTTCCTGGGGGGGGGGGGGGAACTTGAATATGGGGGGAATTTGAAATCTTTACACCGGGCGACATGGCCGAAAGGTTAGAGTGCCTGCTCTCCGTGTGTGAAGTTGTGGGATCAATTCCCGGCCGAGTTAAGCCAATGCCCTAGAACATTGATACTTACCACAATCGAGCCTGACACTTTTCTTGACATATATAGATTATATAATGTATTATATATATATATAAGGAGCCGAGTAAGGCACAAGCGTGGAATTGTCTAAATAAATAATGTCCGGATTTCGGCTGGCGCCCTTGGGCGGTTCGGGCCAGTAGCGATTGTGGCGCCCCCAAAGGCGCCTATATAATGTTATGCAGACGTCTCTCTTTAAAAAAAAAAAATTCTTGAAGATTTATACTGCCTATCTTGGATAAGTCTGAATAGACTTGTTTTCACCATTAGAAAGTTTGGTGATAGAAAGCCCGAGCCTACACTTTTACCGACCCAAGGGATTTTTAACCTCCCACACCACATAGACATGGTATGAGAGCAACTGGCCTTTGATGACGCTGTAAGTTATCCACAGCAGTGGAAATCCAAATTGGCAGATGTAGGGGGCACGGGGATTCGAACCACCGACCTTCAGATTAGGAGTCTGACCAGATAAAAGTCAGACACTCTAACCATTCAGCCACAGAGAACTCTCTGCCCTCACTTCTCTGTATCTAGCTACATATTATACACACCGTAGTTATATTAATACTTATGCACATACATATATTATATACATATATATACGTATATACGTATATATATATATGTATATATGGATGAAATGTGCATATTTAAAACAGACTGTAGATATCATGACTAAATTGGAAATTATACTGGCTGACTTCCTGTGTGGGGGATGTCATGGTCAAATCATACCAATGACTTCCAAAATGTATACTTGTTGAGACTTAGCCTGGCGCTTAGCACTAATAGGATAGGGCAAACACTGATTTTATTGATCATAAACCACATGTGATTTTACCACAGTTGTATGCTCTTTTGGAATACATTTCTGTACTGTATTTCACGTGCTTGAAATGTTAATTCTTCAGGAACATATGTTTAACCACTGTATGACCCCCAACAGCCGATGTTTTTTTTGGAAGATTTATACTGCCTATCATGGATAAGTCTGAATAGACTTGTTTTCACCATTAGATAGTTTGTCGATAGAAAGTCCAGGCCTACACTTTTACCGACCCAAGGGATTTTTAACATCCCACACCATATAGACATGGTATGAGAGCAACTGGCCTTTGATGACGCTGTAAGTTATACACAGTGGTGGAAATCCAAATGGGCAGAGGTGGGGGGGGGGCATGGGGAGTCGAACCACTGACCGTCAGATTAGGAGTCCGACCTAGAAAAAAGTCAGACACTCTAACCACTCCGCCACAGAGAAGACCACTTAGTTTTTGTGCTGGGGTGTCGTTAAGCAAACAAACACACAAAGGGGTGTGCACTCTCACAAGTTGGTACCCGCCCTGATAGGACCTGAGCCGGAAAACCCCAAATCGGCAAGCAGTGGAAACAGGTGCGACGCGAGGGTTGGGTTCCGTAGGAACTGCTGATATTCGCCGGTAAAGCGAGGTGTTCGCCGGGCATTAGCGCAGATCGAGCCCTGATTGGCCCATAAAGACAACCCAGCTGCTCTATGGCGGTAACCACTCAACAGGAAGTGACAGTTCACAAACTCCGACGCCAATATCCGGGTCCCTGTGCCTCCCATGATGGATTCTGCACTGGCGAGGAGGGGGGTGAGGGGGTGTGTGAGGGGCGGAGGACCGGGGGAGGGGAGGGAGAACGGGGGGAGGGGAGGGGAGGGGGAGGGGAAGGGGGCAGTGTGGAGGGGGGAGAGGGGAGGGGGCGGAGGGGGGAGGGGGGAGGGGAAAGGAGAGAGGGGATCGGGCGGATGGAGGGGGGGGGGAGGGGGCAGTGGGGATGGGGCGAAGGAAGGGGAGGGGGAGGAAGGCGGGGGGAAGGGGGAGGGGGCAATGTCTACTCAACCAGCTTTCCATGGCCTGGCTTCTAATTGTTTATTGGCTGCGAATGGTCCCAATTGTATAAACACTGAAACAGCTTGGCATCTATCTTCACGCTATTTTTGATTAGTTGATTAAGGAGGGGAAATTTCAATCTTGCCTGGCTAGGAAGTAACAAGTATAAATTTTTAAGTCATTTGTTTGACTTGACCAGGATTCGAACCCGTGTGTTCGAATCCCAAGATCTACCAAAATGGGAGACGGACGCTCAACTCATTCGGCCATCCAGTCTGTATTTGATATCTGTTATTTGTAATTGAGACAACATAATATTTTGTACACATGTGGTCATATTGTCAAAACATGTGTTTAAGTCCGAAACAGTGGATAAACATACTCTTGACACTGTTTCCTAAACAAGTTTAAACTATATAAGTCTAACATAATGCTTAGAAAATAGTGATGTTTAGGTCAAATATGTTTATTTACTCCAGTAATGTTTAGAAACTAAGTGCTTAAATATCAACCCATTGAATTTCTCAGAATATGATTTATTTGATGTAATCCACATTGTTCCCGATCGGGAATAATGATGGTGATAGTGGTAATGATGATGGTGATAAAGGTAATGATGATGGTGAAGGTAGTGATGATGGTGATTATGATGGTGATGATGATGATGGTGATAGTGATGACAGTAATGATGATGATGATAGTAATGGTGGTGATCATGGTAATCGTTGTGATGGTGGTGAGGATGGTAATGATGATAATAATAATGATGATGATATTGGTGATGATGGCAATTGTGGTGATGATGGTAATAATGGTGATGATGGATGGAGATTAAGGTGATGATGACAATATTGATGTTCGCAATGGCACTGATGATGATAGTGATGGTGATGATGGTGGTGATGATGGTGATGGTGTTGGCGATGGTGATGATGGCAATGGTCACGATGATGATAATGATGGTGGTGGTGATGGTAATGATGGTGGTCGTGATAATGATAGTGATGGTGGTGATGACGATGATAATAGTGGTGCTAGTGATGATGATAATGATAGTGATGATGATAGTGATGCAAGGTGATGATGATGGTGATTATGATAATGGGATTATGGGAATTGTGTCTATGATGGCAATCAAGGTAAATGATGGTGATAATGATGATTTATGTAATGCTCGACAACAAAGGTCATATTCAAGGTGAGACACTGACTTTGAAATATTACCAGCACCTCGTGTCCCCTGGCCGTCACCCTTCAAAGTACTGACCGCTGGTTAATACTTAATTTTAGGTGACCATTTGGGAACCGTTGGTCGTCACGTGATAAGGCTGACATTCCCTGAGCGATTCTGAGTTCTGCCAAGCAGCCTAATGGTGCTGTCACATTACAACGTTTCTCACCAACGCTCGTCAACATGTGCAACTTTTTGGCAAAACGTCGGGAGATGTCTGGAAGCGCTACGCGCGCATTAGGCGCGCGTTGGTAGATGTTGATGGACGGCGACAGTCGACGAGGGTCAGCGGCGCGTGTTAGGGGATCGGCTAAGTTTTGTGCTTGTGCAAAACTTTCGACGACCGACAACGCGCAACAACGCGCGGGTGCCAATATTATGGCGACGTTAGGAGCATGTTGAGATTGCTGGAATAACGTTATGCAAACCCTAGGCAGATGCCGCGCGTGCGTGAGGGTCGTTCCTACAAGTTGCGCCAAACTGTTGCTTTTTGTTGATTTACATCCTAGGAACATCTAAGGTCATATCAGGATGGCACTCCAAACTTTTACCACAACGTCGGCCGCACCCTACCAATACGTTGCGCTGACACCGAAAAGTTTGATGAGTCTCGACGATTAAAAGTAATTTTGCGCATTGGTGGCACGCCGGCGAGATACGTCGTAGTGTGACAGGGCTATTAAAGTTAAAGTAAGATGGCCACCACCCGTCTGGGCAGACCGCGACAATCTTCACCACCCGACCGGGCAGACAGCGACAATCTCCACCACCCGACGGGCAGACAGCGACAATCTCCACCACTCGACCGGACAGACAGCGACAATCTCCACCACCCGACCGGACAGACCGCGAAAATCTCCACCACCCGACCGGACAGACAGCGACGATCTCCACCACCTGACCGGGCAGACCGCGACAGTCTCCACTACCCGACCGGTTGGGCATTAGTGATTGTTGTTTGTTCGGGGTTTTACATCCTGGCAACATCTAAGGTTATATCAAAAGGGGTACCAATTTGTCGCAGTGTGCACTCATGGCGACTTTATAATGCTTCCCCACTGGGAGATCAGGCCACCAGCACCATGAGCCGATATCACACTCAGTAACATTATCCTGACACTGAGCTAAACAGTCCTTGCCTTATCCTATTAATGCCAAGCCCCAGGCTACATAGCAACAAGTATAACATTTATAAGTCATTGCTTTGACTCGGCCAGGATTTGAACATCCGACCTTCCGCATGCGAAGCCTAAACTCTTTGCGATTCGGTCACCGCATCCAGTGGTATATCAGGTGTTATAGTGTGATCAGACATATCCATTTGCTGCACCGCTCTCCCCCCCCCCCCCCCCCCCCCCCCCCCCCGCCCCCCTCCCAGCCATAGCAGGTGGAGTGTTAGAGTAACTTAGCTTTTGGGCGGTTCATAACCTTACGACGGTTACCGGCTGAAAAACTGCAGCAATATAGAAAGGCCCTGATAAATCGGCATACATTTGAGAAAAGTATAAATTTTAAAGTTATTGCTTTAACTCAGCCAGGATTCGAACTCATGACCAGCCACATGGGAAGTGAGTGCTCATTATGCTATCCCATCTGGTAATGAAGTTATGGGGTGTGTGGGTGGACAGAAATGAAATCCCTGTAGTCTCATTTGCATATCGCTCTTGTACCAGCAGTGATTAGGATATCGCTCTTCCTTCACGGCGTCTCTCTCCCTCTCGCTCTTGTAAACTGTTTATCTTTATTGGATGAGTCATTATTCCCTTCTGTGTTTCTAAAACGTAGCATCCCAATTTAAATATCAAATTTCCACCTACCTACCGACCAGACGGGATGGCCGAATGAGTTAGAGCGTCCGTCTCCCGTGCTGGTAGATCCTGGGGTCGTGGGTTCGAGTCCCGGTCGAGTCAAACCAATGACTTTAAAATTGATACTTGTTGCTTCCTAGCCAGGCGCTCGGCATTATTAGGATAGGGCAAGGACTGGTGTGCTCAGTGTCAGGATAATGTGACTGAGTGGGATACCAGGTCATGGTGCCGGCGGCCTGGTTTCCTAGTGGGACAGCACTATAAAGTTGCCATGAGTGTGCACTGTCACAAGTCGGTACCCGTCCTGATATGACCTTAGATGTTGCTAGGACGTAAAACAACAACAAACAAACCTACCTTCCACTTCCCAAAACTGATCCTGTCAAAATAACCTATTACAGTGCAGACTCGCATACCGGCCAACTTAATACAGCGGTCAACCCGTCATTGTGATCTTGTTTACCACTTTCTATGTAGATTGTAGTAGACTGCGCTGACCTCTGAGGGTTTGTTTGTTTGTTTGTTGTTGTTTTACGTCCTAGCAACATCTAAGGTCATATCAGGAGGGGTACCGACTTGTGACAGTGCACCCTCATGGTGACTTTATAGTGCTGCCCCACTGGAAGACCAGGCCGCCAGCACCATGACCTGATATCCCACTCAGTCATATTATCCTGGTACTGAGCCAACCAGTCCTTGCCCTATCCTAATAATAGCGAGCACCAGGCTAGGAAGTGACAAGTATCAATTTTGAATTCATTGGTTTGACTCGACTAGGGTTCGAACCCACGACCCCACGATCTACAAACACGGGAGATGGACGCTCTAACTCATTCGGCCATCCCGTCTGGTGTAACCACTGAGGTAAGGAGCCACATATGCAGGTAAGCGTGGATAGAGTGATTGCATCAGGGAGCCTAGGTGGTGAAATAGTTAGCATGCTAGACCTGGAATGGCAAGAAGTGTGGGTTCGAATCCTGCTATTTCTCATTTCATCACCCCTAAGACAATAGTATAACGGCTACAATGCTCACCAATTAATGGTAGAAATGTGGGTTCGAGTCCCGTTCTATACAGGATATTCCCGTTTGTTGTAGCAGCACCCCCCCCCCCCCCACCCGCCCAAGAGGGTGATTTAAAATTTGTGTTTAAATAATTCTTTTTTCATAGAAAACAGTCAGACCCAGGAGTATAGCATCTCAATGGTGATTGACTGTAGTTACAGGGGTCGAACTTGATTGAGATCTGATCGCCCGCCGGCTTACGCCGTGGTGCAAGAAACAGATCTGATACCTTGGGTCAATGATGGCAACGGAGGTGGTTGATGCGATAGAATAAGGTTCGCTGAGATGTAATCAGATATGACAGGAATAACATTAGGTACTCCAAAGTGGGCGTATACGGTGTCTGCAGGGTGAAATTTGACATATTTTAACCCTTTTTAAAACACTTCTATCTCCACTAATTATGCTTTGTTTGAAATAGAAATTATATGAAATTAAAGCTTATTCTTTTGTCTTTTAGGGTATCTGATGTTTAGTTAGCATTATGAAATAAATTAGAGTCAATGGAAACTTGTTTGGGGGTACCATCGGCAGCTCTGGGCGTGCTCGCCGAGTTTGTTTTCATCCAGTCTGAGCTACTCCCTTCCCTAAAATTGATACCTTGGTGAGCACAGTGACCTGAGCTAAAAATAACCACAATGAAAGACAGAGGAGAAACTAGGCTTCATTAGCATATCAAGCATGGCTGTTTTTAAGTGGATAATTTGATTGAACTGAAGGAGTGAAAACATTAAGACATCAATCCTCGAAAATTGATCAGGATCGTGCTGAAAATTATATCATCAGAAAGCTCAAGTATTCCTCTACCTAACCAGAACAATATTTGGTTGAGATTGATATCATGCTCATCAAGGTTGGTCTGAGAAGTGACTGTGTATTCCCATCTCTGCACTGGAGCAACAAATATGGCGTCGATTGAAGCTACCATGTCGACAGAAAACATGTACGATCATATAGAGCTTTTGATTTAGATTATTTTAGAATAAAAATTAGAGTGATAGTGTAAGTAGAACAGAAGTTATGATATTTTCAAGAATTTATATTTGTCCTGATGATATTCAGTAGAAATTAAGGAATTTAGCAAGTTTAGATTGAAATATCTGAAAGAATAACAAAGATAATGGTCTGGAAAAAATTATTCCTGCTATTTGTGCTATAGAGAATAAGATTCTTTAATATTGGACAAAGTATATGCAACATAGCTTCTGGGCCGGGGCTTTAAAAACCTAGATTTGCCTAATTTGGAAATGTGCACAAATAAGGGCAAAACAATGAATGCTTAAAACCTCATAATTTCGGAAATTATCAAAAGATCTATGTAAATTTTATATATCTGGAATCGGATTAAAAAGATCTATGCACCTATCTAATTTTAAACACTGAAACATTAAAATAAAAAATCACTTTGGAGTACCTAATAACATAGCGGTCTGCGGCTGGGGGATGTGTTTATAGACAATCAAACTCACCCGGGGCCCAACCACGCTCCTAAAGCTGCATAGACCAGATGGGGGAGGGAGAGATAGTTCAGGTGGTAGAGCGTACAGCTGTGAAGGTTTGGATCATCCGATCGATCCTGCTCAGTGGACACATTTGCAGTTCGGGTTATTTTCCGTTCCAACCAGTGTTCCACAACTGGTTCATCAGAGGCTGTGATATGTGCTGTCCTGTCTGTAGGAAAGTGCATATAAAAGACCCCTTGCTGCTTATTGGAAAGAGTAGCCTATGTGGCGGAACCGGGTTTCCTTCAAAGGAACATATCAGAATGACCACATGTTTGACGTCCAATAGCCAATGATAAAAATCAATGTGCTCTAGAGGCGTTGTTAAATATAACAAACTTTTTTTTAGACCAGACGGGATTGCCGAATGAGTTGAGAGTCCATCTCCCATTCTGGTAGATAGTGGGATCATGAGTTCAAACACTGTTCGAGTTAAACCAATGACTTAGAAATGGATACTTGTTGCTTCCTAGCCTGGTGCTCGGCATTATTAGGATAGGGCAAGGAGCAGTGGAATGAGAAAGACCAATCGTCCATGATTGAAATTTCCCCTGCTTAATCAACCAATACACCAAAGAAAATTTAAAAAAATGGTCTGATGAAGCATCACATTTTCAAAACCAAAGTAATTATATCTAGATTTGATTCTACATATCTAACTTAGATACTGGTGCACTTAATATGCATTCGTCGCCACATAGAAGGGAATACTGAGGCAATTTAATAGAACCTGTTACTGCAGAAGCCTATGTATCGTGTCAGAGTTTTGGATGCTTGCCAAAATTAACTTTGCATGTTTGCACTTCAAATATCTCCAAAGTTAGCAATTTAAAATAGAAATTACTTCAAACTAAAGTAAGAAGGAATATAATGATCATTTTAATATATTTACCTCAGAAAAATGACTAAAACTCAAAACCATCGGACTATGAAACATTAAGGTTGCATAATCTGATGGATATATCTTTCTACCAAAGTTTGAAATAAATATATTAAGTTGATCATTATAATCTATTTCACTTTACTTTGGAATAATGTTTATTTTAAAAGGTTATCTTCGGAAATATTTGAAATGAAAACATGAGCGCGCGTCAAAATGCTGGACACCATAGGGCAGTAGCGTGTTCTATTTACTTGCCTTAGTATTCATTCTATGAAGCAACACGTCATTGTACATGTTGGCCGAGGCTAACATGGGTAATTTACTCACGAGGCTATGTCTATTTCTGTCTTCCTAGGGCCTGCCCGCTCTACTACTCTTCACTTTCTCGCTGCACACCCTGCAGTGCACTTCGCCTTCCACCTTAACCAGAGCAGAGTTAGCTACCTACCCATGACTGCTACCGGTATCAACCCAGATGCAGGTGCGCTCGTCCCGTGACCCTTGCCTCACCTCTGGGTCCCCAGGCTCGCCGTCTTCAAATACAGAGTCGGAGCAGGATATAATTTGGAGGTTGACACGTGAAAACAGGCGACTCAGTCGAGCTGTCAGGTCTTCGGTGTCCGGCAGTCTGCAACTGTCACCGACTTTGGCGCGGGCAAGAGACGGTCTGTCACCCTCCCCTCCCTTGGAGTCGCCTTAGCTTCGGTCACGCTCAGCCTGCCGTAGTTCACCCTCCCCCCCCCCCCTCCCCCCCCCGCCATGGTGCACCTTCTCCCCCTCACCTGGGCCGCATTCAGGCTCCGTCTCGGAGGCACCTCGGAGGCGCCCGTGACGTCAGGCTAGTCTGAACAACAACAGCCAGTTGGTCACCTCGAAAATGGCCGCCCCCATAGGAGGTGGCCATTTGCATCGAAATGCTGCGCTCTGATTGGATGAAACCACTGCATGCGGCGGCCATTTTCGAGGCGCTGTTTGTCTCCAACCTGAAAAGGGAGGCGTCGCCGAGACGTCGCCGAGACGGACCCTGAACGCAAATAGACCAAAAAGCATCGCCGAGACGTCGCCGAGGCGCCTCCGAGACGGACCCTGAACGCAGCCCAGGTCCACTGCCGGCAGCATGTTCCTAGGGCTCTCTCGCGGTCCCCGGTGATCCCACCTAGGCCAAGGCGCAGGGCACAAGCACCGGTACGCCGCCTCTCCCCGCCCTTCCCCCCTACACCTGCCCGTCGCATTCCACCAAGACCGGTCCGCCCTCCCCCTGCGTGTCATGAAGTTTTCGACCTGGCTCATCTGCTTGCTAGGCCAAAAGGTATGGACTTGTTGCCGCACTTGTTTGTTACTAGAGGAGATGCTTTTAAAAAGATAGGGCTAGGAGAGGCCTCCTGGGCGGAGTATTTTACAGCTATAAGGGAAGTCACTGCCCACCCCCTCTTCCCCGAAGCATGGTGGTCCGCGGTGCTCCAGCATGAGCAGGACCTGTCTCGCATGGCAATAACGTGGGATTGGACTACGTGCCGTAGGTGGTCCGAGCGAGTGTTTCAAATGGTGGCGGATGGGCGTATAGTAGACGGTTGGCTAGATGCGGCCCAGATTAAGGATCTACAGCGTGATGCGTGCTCGGACGCAGTGAGAACGTTTCAGGTGCGGCCACCGCATGAGTACAGAGCACTGGTGGTGGCGGCTGCGTCGGTGGCTCCCCAGGTGTCTCAGTCATCTGTGAATCCTCGTGAGGATTACAATAAGGAGCAGGATGGCAAAGCTTGTTACACCTGGAACTGGGGGAAAGACTGTGGTTTTTCTTCGTCGCATGGTGTCCTGCCTGATAGACAAGTTCATATTTGCGCGTGGTGCGCCTATATGACCAGGCGGTCATTGGTGCATCGTGAACAAGACTGCCAAAAGAAACGTAGATTCAGAGAGAGGAAAGCCGCCGCAGAGTCAGCGCCTTCTACTGTGGGTGTAAGTGTTCAACCCCCTAGACCTCGACCCCCCCCCTCCCCCCCTACTGCCCCTCCCCCCACCTGTGGTAGGACCCGTGTCCCTCCCTCACATACCACGAGTTGCGGGCCACCCCTCCCCGCCCACTTCCACCACACATTGTTTTCCGTGTGACTCTAACATAAACATTGACCCTCAGCTGCCTGTCTTACCAAATGTTCACACGACTGATATTGATTTAACGTTGCCTGATCTGGTTTTCGATTGGTTTGATACATCTGTGTCCACTGCATTGTCCCTCCCTTCTGGTTGCCACCCACACATTTGTGTACCACCTCCTTCCCCTCTGAGCTTCCGCTCTCTGTTAGCGAGTTTTTGGCCCCGGGCTTCTTCCGCTCTCTGGCTAGATTTTCCAGATTACCTGAGGATCTATAACATAGTGAGAGACTCAGAGGTTCCTAACTACTTACATGCGAAAGTTTCTATCCCCTCAGGTCTTGTCATCCCTGCCTGGAGAACCCTCATGGAGGGGTTCCCGGATACTTCTTTGCTAGATCATTTAGAGTACGGGTGGCCGCTGGATTACACTTCTTCTCGTATTCCAGTTCCTACTCTCACTAATCATACGCCTGCAGCTGGGTCTGACCCCCACATTGTCAAATATCTGGCTACAGAACGACAGCATGGTGTGATCCTGGGTCCCTTCCATGCCCCACCCTTTGTCCCCTGGTCACAGGTTAGCCCTATGATGACCAGGCCTAAAAAGAATTCTGCTGCGAGGAGAGTGATAGTAGATCTGAGTTTTCCTCCAGGGAGAAGCGTTAATGCGGGGATAGTTAAGGGCTTTTTTCAAGGCCTACCCTTTAATTTCACGTTGCCCTCAGTTGCTACTCTCACTGATAGAATAACACTACTAGGACCTAATGCCTGGCTCTGGTCAGCAGATCTGGTGAGAGCTTATAGACAGCTTATTGTCACTGAATGATTTGTTTTATGTCGATATATCTCCTCCCTTTGGGTGCCGTACATCAGCCTTGGTGTGTGCCAGAACAACCAGAGTTCTAGTGTGGCTGCTGAGGAAGGAGGTTTTTTTTCAGTCTGTGCTATTTATACGATTTTGTGGGAGTGGAAGCCACTTATCAGAAAGCATCGGATGCATATAATAGGCTCCTGTCGTTGCCTGCGATACTAGGGCTTGAGTTGGTATTAGATAAATGTACTGCCCCAACATTGGCGCTCACTTGGCTGGGTTTCGATATAAACACTTAGTCAATGTCAGTTTCTTTGCCGCAGTCTAAAGTAGATGAGGTCGTGACAGAATGTCATTCCTGGAGGGTTAAGGTCAAAGCAAGCAGGAAGCAGCTGCAGAGCCTGGCAGGAAAGTTGCATCATCTGTCAAAATGCATCCGGCCAGCTGCCAGGGTTACTAATAGAGTTCTGGCCGCTTTAAGAGCTACTCATTTCATAGGTCTTCATGTCTTTGATCCAGACCTCCTCAAGGATCTAGCTTGGTTCGAGCAGTTCGCCCAGGCATTCAATGCAGTAGTCCTAATCCCTCCCCACCCCAGAGTGTCGTGGGTAATAGAGTGTGATTCCACCTTGCGGGCAGGGGCAGCGTTCTCAAAAACTCATTTCTTCGCAGCAGAGTACCCCCCATTTGTCACTGACCGTAACATGAATATTGCACAGTTGGAAGTGCTTAATCTGGTGCACGTGGTACAAGCTCTTCTCCCTCCCTCTCCGCATGAGTTCTTGGTTCAGATAAATACAGATAATGCTGCTTCCCAGCAAGTCCTCTCGTGTGGCAGAGGTAAAGATCCGGTGCTCTGTGCATGTGCAAGGCAGCTCTGGCTGCTCTCAGCCACTAAGAATTTCGAACTAGTAATCTGCCATAAGCCCCGTTCTGAGTTAATTCTAGCAGATGCTCTGGGCAGGTCGACAGTTAACCCGGCTCTTCAGGATAAAGCATCGGTAATGTGCTCAAAAATGGATCTGGTTAGGCTTCCTATGCTCTTCAACCTTGACATACTCGATTTCCCTCTGTAAGTCCCTTCAGCCTAGAAGATATTACTTGTTTGCATTTCGTCCGACTGTTAAGTGCCTGTCACACTATGCCGGATTGAGCAACGGACAGAATTGTCTAGTCCGGTGGTGATAAGTATCAAAATGTATTAAAATGTGTCAAAGTGTTGCAACATCGGCTCTACAAACGGACATGAAACAGACATGAAATGGACATGAAACGGACATGAACGGATAGCCAATGGACGAAACAAAATCAAACCGGACAAGAACCATAGACCTCAGTCTGGCAGCATCCATTCCTAGTTTTGTGCATGTTCAAAACTTGTATGGACACAAACTGGACATTGTTCATTTTCTGTCCGTTTCCCCCAATCCGGTGAGGTGTGACAGGGCCTTTAAATTTTAAGCCACAATAGTCCGATCCCAGTAAAATGCATTGTATTGGGTTCTGAACCCGAGACCATGCATGATTCCTTCTTGGTGTATGCACTATTATATAAGCTTGCTCCCTAGGTGTTTGCTTTGTTTGTTTGTTGCTGTTCTATGTCCTAGCAACATCTAAGGTCTTATCAGGGTGGGTACCAACTTGTGACAGCGCACACTCACTGCTGCCCCACTGGGAACCCAGGCTGCCCGCACCATGACCTGATATCGCACACAGTCACATTATCCTGACACTGTGCTAACCAGTCCTTGCCCTATTCTATTAATGCCGAGTGCCAGGCTAGGTAGTGACAAGTATCAATTTTGTAAGTCATTGGTTTGATTCAGCTGGGATTTGAACTCATTACCGTCCGCTCGGGAAGCATGCGCTCTGCCGATTTGCCAAAACTCTGACACCATAGACTTCTGCAGTAACAAGTTCTGTTAAATTGACTCAGTATTGCCTTCTACGCAGAAACAAATGCTTAATAAGTGCATCAGTATCTAAGTTAGATATGTCAAATCAAATCTAGATAATTTGTTTGGTTTTGAAAATTTGATATTTCATCGGACTATGCAATTTAAGCAGGGGAAAATTTCAATTGTGGACGATTTTCCTGTTTGTTCGCTCCACCAAAACACGCCCCCTCTCCTCCAGCCCCCTTACCTTCTACCTCCCAACTATTCCTGGTTCCCCCTGTTGCCCGGTAAAAGCCTGGACCTCCTATGTTGCCGCCCTTTCCCCCCTGGGGCTGGGCCCCCGCCCTTTGCCTCCCGTCACGGCTACTATGGGAAGTTGACGGACGCTCAACTCATTCGGCCATCCCCGTGGTGAATGTTACCAACAATTGAAAAAAAAAAGAAAAAAAAGAAATTAAATTAACAACTCCCATGAAACATCTGCCAGAAGTTTATGGTTATAGGGAGAAATTAACCCAATGGGGGCGAGGAGGAGGGGGGGGTTATTATATTAAAACAAAGTCCCACATGGTGTACTTGAGGCATATTCCTCCCTCTCCAACTATTACTCACAATTATGCTGATCAAATTTCAACGCGCGTACAAAATGAAAGATGAGTTTCATATTGGATTATCACATAACATTAATCTTGTGAAAATACTGCTTTGATACAACCGTTCAGTGGCTTACTTTTTCTTACCCACTCTTTATATAAATGGGAGAATAATAGTAATATAAACAAAAAACCTACTAGTGGATGAGAAATGGGTCTTGGGGAAACCACATCGCTACGTGGGCAAAACAGTGACTTGAATAATCGGGGAGTTGGAAAAAGTAATACTCATATGTGACCAGAAATGGGAAATTGTTGGTTGGGTGTTAATTTTTGAAAATTGTAATCTCTATCGATTATTATAGTGTGTAAACATAGTTGTCATTGACGCCTACTCTAAGTAGCTGTGAATCTTTGATCTGGCCTTTACCATGCCCTGTACATAAGCGTCCTACTTAGTGTGAACATTAGGTCAGGTTCATGTCCAGATCTACCTATGTGATTTGTTTGTTCGTTGTTGTTTTACGCCCTAGCAACATCTAAGGTCATATAAGGACGGGTACCGACTACTCTCAACTGTCTTCTGGTTACAGAAAGAGAGGGCGCCCTCGTCTCCTGTTCAAGGATACCATCAAGAGAAACCTGAAGCTGAGAGACATTAAGACCGACTCATGGACATCACTCTCACAGCAGAGAGCTAAATGGAGAGTGGCAGTGAAGTAATGAAAGCAGTCTTTGTCGCATCGCGACCGACAGCATGATGATGATGACCGACTTGTGACAGTGCGCACTCATGGCATCTTTATAGTGCTGTCCCACTGGGAAACCAGGCCACCAGCACCATGACCTGATATCCCACTCAGTCACATTATCCTGACACTGAGCCAACGAGTCCTTGCCCTATCCTAATAATGAGGAGCGCCTGGCTAGGTAGTGACAAGTATCAATTTTAAAGTCATTGGTTTGACTCGACCAGGGTTCGAACCCACGACCCCACGATCTACCAGCACGGGAGACGGACGCTCTACCTCATCTACTTAAATGTGAAGAGCGACACTCTCATTTCGGGAACAAAAAGCGTAGATGAATTTAACGGGAATTCCCTGATGTCATTCCTAAGTAGGTCACATACAATTTCCACCTAAGACTCTCTAGTGTGTGCACTAGAGAGACTCAGATGGAAAACCACCACAGACTCATGCCGGAGGTCGGCGGGTCCAAGCGGTCCTTAGCCGCTGCCATATTGGTCACTCATGGCTTACACATGCTTTTCTGCTCAAGGGGGAACCTCCCCCTGAATGTATTGGGTGTCAGTCCCTGCTGACATTCAAACACATTTGACTAAGTTGCATTGATTTTTTGGCCCTGCGCCAACAGTTCTAGACTGCAGACAGTATGCATGACCTTTTTACTAAGGTAAAACAGGAAAACATTTTAGCCTTTTTGAGGGCAGCTGGACTGTACCACCTCATATAGTTTACTAAATAGATTCTATAAATTATTAATCAAACTTTTCTTTTTCTATGGGAATTTGTTTCCCTTGACCACAAATATATGATTGTGAGCTTTCTAATTTTATAAGTGTCTATTGGCACATAATTGATTGTCTGTTTTTACATGTAAAAGCAATGGTTTGAACAAAAAACTAACATTTCTCGCCATGAATATGGCCTATACTGCCGACACGGCGTAAAGCAACCACCAATCAATCAATCAATCAATCTCTAATGTGAGCAGCCAGCATTGTGGCTTCATTATTTCTGATTTTGCGTTGAATTCAATGTGCTTAGTTTTGGTTCCAGTATTATTAACCTGTGACTAACCCTGAGCTTGGTGAAGTTACAGGCTGGCCTTATTTCACTTGCAACACTCGGTCACCCGCCAGCAGCCTCCACTATCGCTGACACACAAACCAAGGGTAGTGTACTGCATCACCATATAACCACCCACATCGCTCACTCCCCCCCCCCCCTACTTCCTCCCCGACCTGTATCCGCTTCCGGTTGTGCTCCCCCCTTCCCTCCCACTTCCATACTCCAATAGGTCTCTTCCGAGTTAGTGTTCGCTGGTCACTGATGAAGGACTGAAGCTCGGAGTGGGTTTGTTTATACAACTGGAAGTAGGTTGAAGTGGCAGGGGGGGGGGGGGTTACTCCCAGCCCTATCCTATCACTGGTTTAATCATTCAAGCTCACTTCTGCATGAGTTCCTGCGCGGTAGCGCGGGAGTTCGAATCCCGGGCGAGTCAAACCAATGACTTCCAAATAAATTTGATACTTGTCGCTACCTAGCCTGGTGCTTGGCATTACTACTAGGATAGGGTAGCGACTGGTTAGCTCAGTATCACCTTCAGGATATTGTGACTGAGTGGGAAATCATGTCATGGTGCCGGCGGCCTGATCTCTCAGTTGCGCAGTGCAGTATATCAAGTTGCCATGAGTTTGCACTGTTTTACGTCGGTACCCATCCTGATATGACTTTGAATGTTGCCAGGATGCAAAACCCCAACAAAATAAAAATGAGCAGGTGTGCATGCATAGAGGTAGGCATGCCAGCTAATCTCCTCCCATCTCTCCACCCTACCTAGGAACACTCATATGATTGCACCGGAAGTAAGGATTTAACTGGTCCCCGGTAGGTTTGGAGAAAGGTGGCGAACTCGGTAGAGAACGAGCTCAATGAGAACAGTGCTATTTATATGCTGTAGAAGGATTATTTGAGTATGATAACCCGGAATATCCCTCCTGCTCCCCATCACTCACTCAGTTCAGTGACTGATGGAGTCTGTCCAAGTCATCTATTGCTCCAGCCTCCTCAACCTCAGCTCTGAAGGTGGCGCCACCACCCCTTCACACTGTAACCGCCACTCACTGTTCCGCTGAAAGGACTCTCACCCGGCCATAGCTCATACTGATAGTTGGTCTAAAATATTTCAAATTGCCAATGTTTCATAAGTATGCATGCACACGTCCGTCCTCTGTTAAACCTCTCTAGCTAAAGCACAACAAATAAAACATTGTTTGCATTTCTGTTCCACTTCACACCCAGCTTTGTCAATATTTGTCCACACTGGTAAATTGCCTTCAGCCATTGTCAAATCACCCCGCACACCCATGTTAATTATTACATATGATTAATAATGCCTTTGTATTTTGATTGTAATATCTCCGCCTTAGTTCCTCCAGTGGACACATCGGGGCGCCACCTGCGAACGGAAGCAATGATTCACCGACGGCTTCTATACATATTCCTTCTTGGCCCAGGGTAATATCACAAAGCCTGCGCACATTTTCAGGACCCGGATACCGAACTTAATGTAGCATGTTTGCACTCAAATATCAAGTTAGCCATTTAAAATAAAAAACTATGTCAAACTAAGTAAAAGCAGATTTCAGCAATCAACTTAATATATTTATCTAAAGAAACTGGCAGAACCTCAAAACCACGAGACTATGCGCCTTTAATATATTGAGTCAGCTGTGAGCAGTGAAGTGCCGGGACCTAAATCATGTCAGGGAACATTTAATAGTGACAACAACCACACAGACACAGACACACACACGGGCTCCTAACCGCCACCCCCCAATCCACCCCCACCCCTCACACATTCTCTTTATCTAGTTCTTCGTCGACTATGCGCCATTACACAATGAGCGTGACTGGTGGTGTCAGTGTTGGTTAGCTAAGTCCTTGCAGCATCAAGGCTTTTCTTTCAATTGATATGTATATATATGTATATATATACATATATATATATATATATATATATATATATATATATATATATATATATATATATGTGTGTGTACATTTATTTTCCAATGTTTTTATTCCTCTGAATAACCATGTTGCCATCGCCCATGCTGATTATTCTACTGAGGGATTTTTGTTGCTGAACAGATAATCCTTTTCGTTGATTTTTGTTTTATAACGCTCTTAAAAAAATCGGGGGTGGGTGAAGGGGCGAAATGTGTGCGTGTTGCAAAGAGGGTAAGTGACAAAGAGGATGGGGGTTGGAGCGCGAGCATCGGGGATTAGCAGTAGTTGTGGTTTGTATAATGAGAGGTAGAACAAGTAGTTTAACTAGGTTAAGCTAAGTGTGGTTGCACACTTTTCCAGAAAGTGAAAAGCACAAAGGAGGAGAATCTTATACAGTTAAACCTCTCTAAATCGATCGACCATGGGACATACTTTACGTGGTCCATTTAGTGAGGTGGTCGGTTTAGAGAGTAAGAATATCCTTACAATGGTATTGTTGGGACCCAAATAAAGCGATCGATATATGGGAGTGGTCGATCTGTGGAGGGGTCGGTATGGAGAGGCTTTACTGTATTTCTTTTTATACAGCAGAGGAGAAGAAATGAAGAGGAGGAAGAGGTGGGTGGATGGGGTGAAGTGTGGTGTGATCGGTGCAGGTAAGTGTGTAGAAGAGTGAACTAGATGAGTGGATATGTGTTTGTTACAAGTGTTGCAGTATAATTTGACAGAAAATGAAGTGAAGCTGAGGTGAGGACAATCGTTTTAAACAGGGTAGGACAATACAGACTGCCTGCTTGATTGGGGCACCTAGTTTACTCGTTCGGGAAAGTTAAGTTCTCGGTGACCTGCCCAACCCGGCAAGTCATTATTTTTCTGATCTGCAGTAGCAGATTTCAGTTTCAATTGGCTGACTTGGGCTTGGGCAAGTAGTTTTGCCACTTGGGCAAGTAGAAAATTGAGTCACTTGCCTGATTGTGCAAGTGGGAAAACAAGTTACTTTCCTACCATGGTTTATTTTAAGGGAAATACGGGGAAGGGGTGGGGGTGGTGTAGGGAATAGAGACAGGAAATGTGGAGACAAATCACTGGGCTGCTGTGGTTGGTGTAAGTCCCGGTGTCGGGCGGAAATTAGAGTAATACAGGTATGTTTGTTAGAAAGGTTGCAGGACAATTTTCCCAGAAATAAAACATAGGTTCAGAGGGGAGAATCTCGTGGTTTTTTGTTTGTTTTGTTTATTTATGAAGGGGAGGAGAATGGTGTGTCTGTAAACTAGGTCAAAGCACACCGTGATTTGCCAGAATAGGTTGTGGGCAGAATTAGCCTAGGAAATAATATCTAGGTGCAGAAACGGAACAATTTGAGCAGGTGGAATTTTAGTGACAATAGTTTCACGTTTAGTGGCTTGCAACATTATGGGTGGATTTGTAATATTTTAATTAGGCTTACGGTATTTGGGGAGGGGGGTTACAATATCTGAGTTGGGTTTGTGATGATAGAGATAGACTTGTAATAGCTAGGTTGGAATTGTGATATTTGAGTTGGGCTTGTGATATTTTGGTTGAGCTTATGGTATTTTTTTGTTTGGTTTGTTCTACTTTTGTTGGGCTTGCGATATGTTCGTTGGACTTTCACTATTCAGGTTGGGCATGTGATATTTTCGTTGGGTTTGGTGATACTTTGCATGGGTTCGTGGTATTTTGGGTGTGCTTGTGGTATTTTTGATGGGCTTGTGGTAATCTTGTTCTGCTTGTAATCGATTTCTGTCAAGAAAGAGTTTTTGTTGTTGTTGGTACATTAGTTGTTTAAGCAGGGGAAATTTCAGTCACAAACGACTGGTCTTCCTCATTCCACTGCTCCTTGCCCTATCCTAATAATGCCGAGCATCTGGCTAGGAAGCGACAAGTATCAATTTTTAAGTCATTGGTTTGACTCGACTGGGATTCGAACTCACGATCTACCAGCATGGGAGATGGATGCTCTAACTCATTCGGCCATCCTGTCTGTTGGTTAACTCTATTACTGGGATAATATTAATGGTCCAGAGTTTGTTTGTTGGTGTTTTACACCCTGGCAACATCTAAGGTCATATCAGGAAATGTACCTACTTGTGACAGTGCACACGCATGGTGACTTTACAGTGCCGTCCGACTTGGAGACCAGGCCGCCAGCAACATGACCCGATATCCCACACAGCCAAATTATCTTGATACTGAACTAACCAGTTCTAGCACTATCCTAATAATGCTGAGTGCCAGGCTAGGTAGGGAGAAGTTTAGATTTAGTAAGTCATTGCTTTGACTTGACCGGGTTCCAAACTCCCGACCTTCCGCACGGGAAGCCTGCGCTTAACCGATTTGGCCCCCGCATCTGGTCCTGAGAGGGTGTGAATGTGTGTAGTGGTGGGAGAGTGTTGGTCGACTTCAATGAGCTAAATAATCTGAGTTGGCTGCATGTTTTTAAATATTTGTCTGTGCAAGTTGTTTTTAAAGAATGAACAGTTTTTACAGATACGAAAGAATCGCTAAGGCAGTAACTTAGCAACAAATGTCGTCTGCTGTTTAGGACACAAACTTGCTGCGAATACTCTCTGATTGTGTGCATAATTGAAATACAATTATCATGTCAAGTTTGAAGTGAGCGATGAGAGACTGTGGGAGTCGGTTCCCAGGCAAGGGGAAGCAGAGAGTGCCCGGTTACAGTGGGCTAACAAAGAATAGCGGGTGTTGGGAAGCGAGAAGTGTCCGAACAAGAACACCAACAAACATTAGGGACTATTCTTCATTTATATACACATAATAAATTACATAGCACATTTATATTTATATATTCATATACTATATCTATATATACTTATATACTATAAAAACAAAACAAATAACAATGTGGCAAAATAACACTTGTTATTAAACGAATCGAGTGATTTCCTTCCGCTCGAACATCCATTTGGAAAATGTAATCTGGGAAAACTTTTAAACATACACAAAAAAAGTGGCAAATTCGCAGTTCTTGCCTTGAAACAAATGTCTTCTGCGGGAAAAGTTGGAACATAGGCTCTGCTCTGTAAATGTCTGCATACTGACCCCCCCCCCCCCCACTCCTAACACACACACATACAATAACCTGTGTTTTATTTTTGTCCGGGGGTAGGGAGGAAAGGGGGGAGGCATTAAACAAACAAACAATCAAACAAACAATCAGTCAATCAACTTGAAATACAATTATACTTAGCCCCCCCCCACCACCCCCACACACCCACCCCCACACACACACCAACCCACACACACCCCCACACACTACTAAAGATTTGGGGCGGTAACCACCCACCCCCAAAAAAAATCACAATTCCTACCTTGAAAAATGTCGTCTGCGGAAGAGGCGCAAACTTGCGGCTGCTCTTCGAGTGCTTCTCCTGACCCATCTCAGATGCTTCATAGGCCGAATTATCGAAGTTCAGTTGGAAAGTCACATGACAGCCGGTGTCGCTGACCTCCTCGCTGATGACGTCGATATCGACGGTGATATTGTAGAAGAGCGTGGCGAACTGCGTCAGCTGACCGATGACGTAGTGCATGAAGCCAACGCGACCTGAGCGATAATGGAGGACACAGCCGGCACGGTCCTCCTTCTCGACGTTCAGCGAAGGGTTGATCATCTTCGGGTAGCTGAAGCGCATCGTCTCATGCAGGTTGTCGATGCCGCGCAGGAAGTCGCGGTAATGGCGACCGGAAATGCGCATGATCCGGTCATAACCGTAATGGCTGCAGTACTCGACGAAGCACTGGCCGAAGAAGCACATGTACTCCTCCTTGGTGCGGTCGCGCATGACGCTCGCGCAGGCCGCGGCCAGTCTCAGAATGAGGCTGTCACTGTAGCGTCCGTGCGTGGTGAAGACGAGGTTCTGCACACCTGCCGCGCCCATGATGTGGTGCCACGCGCCTGCGCCATGGAGTTCGATGACGTAGTGCTGGACGCTCTCGAGGAGCATGCCGTACATCGTGCCTGCCCTGTCCTCGGACTCGTCCAGTGATGAGAACTGCGCGGAAAGAAGGAGAGAGGAAAAGGGAGAGTCAGTTGTGAGTGTCGGGTGAGGACGGTGGGTGTGGTGGGTGGGGAGGTGGTGGGAGATGGGGAAGGGTGAGGGATGGGGTAGGGTAGGGGAGGGGTTGAGATGGAGTAAGGGTGGGTATGGGGAGTGGGAGGGGGTGGGGGGAGGGGGTGGGGGATGGGGGATGGGGGATGGGGAGTGGATGGGGAGGAGGAGGGGGGGTGTAGGAGGGGTGGCGGAGAGGGAGGAAGAGGGAGTTGGGGAGGGGTGGAGGAGGGAAGGGGATGGGGATGGGTGGGGGAGGGGAGTGAGGGTGGGTGGGGATGGGGATGGGTGGGGAGGGGAGTGGGGGTGGGTGGGGGAGGGGGATGGGTTGGGATGGGGATGGGGGACGGATGGGGGAAGTCTATCAATTTCATATTGAGTTGGGTATTAAGTAGGAGATGTCGCAGCATCTGTGAACAAGTGGATTTTACTATCAGAATAATGGCACCATCAGGTACAAGTGTGGTTGGCCTGGTTTCATTTCAGCCTGGATGGCGCTTGTCGGTGTTTGCGCCTGAACCCCTTCACGTCCAATTAATTAAAAAAGAAAACAGAACACTACCCTACCTCCAGCAAAACACAACAACAAGTGTGCCTGTCAACTGTGACAGTGATCTATCTGTACATCATGTCCTGGTGGCACAAACTCGAGTGGAATGTGACAGCAGGGTCCTGAGGGCTTGTTTCACTGGTGGGATGACATTGACAGCTAACTGCCCTAGAGGAGCATACTTTATATGGCCCATTATTGGTGAGGGGGGGGGGGGTGAAGGGGGAGGGGGAGGTGGTTGGCAAGCCTTGTTTATTGAAAGCAGTTTCTGGATATAACAACGAATAATTGTTTCTGGATAATAACATTGATTACACATTTTGTACACAAACGCAAGTATGGGTTGTTTGGTTGTTGGAATATTGTCCTGGCAACATCTTAGGTTATATCAGGACCGGTATCGATTTGTGACAGTGCACACTCGTGGTTTTAACGGAGCCTCAATTGCCTCTCGGCAGACTCTGTGACCCACAAGTCCAGTCTGGATTACGCTCTGCGCATGCGTCGAGGAAATCGCATATTCTACGGAATCATGATCAATCAATCAATCAACCATTTCCGATGTCCAAACTTAGCAGAGTCCACACTCCTTCCATAAGGGCTCTTTTGGTTGGTCGACAGACAGGGACTCTATTAGTTCAGGGAATCCCATTGCAAAAGAAAAACATACAGAATATAACTTTCCGAGGACACAGAGTAAGTGAGGGGTTTGGCATGCTAGCAACATCTGAGGTCATACCAAGTCGTGCTATATTGTTGTATTCACTGAGAACAGGACTAGAGTTGTTGCTTGGCTGTAAAACCCCGACAAACAAACAAACTGAGTGGAACAAGAACAACTCTACCAATAACTTTAAAAGAAATACCAATGGGATCGCCGAATGAGTTAGAGCATCTGTCTCCCGTGTTGGTAGATCGTGGGTTCGAATCCTGGTCGAGCCAAACCAATGACTTAAACATTGATACTTGTTGCTTCCTAGCCAGATGCTTTGCATTACTAGGATAGGGCAAGGAACAGTGGAATGAGGAAGACCAGTTGTCTGCGACTGAAATTTCCCCTGCTTAAACAACTACTAATGTACCCCTCAAAAAAAACCCAAACAACAACATCCTGTTAGCATGTCAGACGCATTGCGTAGTGGCTAATTTACTTTCAAAGGACATTGACCTTTTTCTCTTGTTATGTTAGACAGTGCTTTCCCTTTGACGCCTGCATTTCCCGCATAATTGCTCTTTTTGGGTCCAGCCACTAAAACACTGCACTTTCAGTAACAGCTGACGCCATTTAGTGCCACCATAATGTGTGTGTGTGTGTGGGGGGGGGGGGGGTCCATTCAGGATATGAGCATCCTAATGAATCTTTGTTTTTCAATTGCAAACAAAACACTTTCAGTTAATTTCACAATGAAGCAGACGACATTTAATCGGAGCAGACGACATTTAGTCAGAGCAGACGACACTGCGCGCTTGACGGTCCCTAGCAGCTGCTGCTGGCGCCACCCACATGGTGCGGAGGTGAAGGGTGTGGTTTGTGTTTGGAATTGGAGAAGGCAAAAACACCGAGAGCAGGAAAACTGATTTGTCTGGCAGTACAATGCCCACCAGCCGCGCGATTGTTAAAAATGCTACATCCCCAGCGGATTTAGATCCAGACAAAAAACAATGAGCAAAACTGACACTTGTCACACCATCTCGCCTAGCGCTGGGGGTTACTACTAAACAAAAATGCTAGGATAAGACAAGGGCGATCTATAACGTATACTTATCCCTAGATACAAGATTCACACGTACTGCCGCAGTAAGGGTGCAAACCAACCCTATGTAAAAGCTGTCGAAAAAACGGGTCAATGAAATGAGAGCCTAATTTCACAATGTAAGAAGCAACAATTATTCTTTACATCTGTCTTATTATTAGCCCGCTACCTTTGAGTTGAAAAATATAATATAATATCTAGTTTAATAAGATTTAAAAGTGAAATCGACGGCGTTCTATGGCCGCCATCTTGTCTTTTTGCATTCTCTCCCATTTCACCAACTCTGTGCCTATATAAATATACATTTGATACTGGAGGCAGACATTCTACTCCCTGGTCCATACTAAAGCTATTTTTGCCCGTATTTAGACTACGTTGTCATTCACCCATGTACTACAAGTACCGGGTGAATCTTTTATCTAACTTATCCCCAGTTCTTGTTAACTAGTGGGTGAAGCTTTATTGTTCGATGAAAAAATCACATTTTTGAAACTAAAGCAATTATCTAGAACCGGACAGGGTGGCCGAATCGGTAGAGCGCAGGCTTCCGGTGCGGAAGGTGACTAAGTGGGATATTTGGTCATGGTGTCGGTGGCCTGGTCTCCCAGTGGGACAGCACTATTAAGTCACCAATAGTGTGCACTATCACAAGTTGGTACCCATTCTGATATAACCTTAGTTCTTGCTTAGATGGGACTTTATAGTGGTGCCCCACTGGGCTATCAGGCCGCCGGCACCGTGACACGATATCTCAGACAGGCATATTATCCTGACACTGAGCTAACCAGTTCTTGCCATATCCTAATAATGCCGAGCGCCCGGCTATGAAGTGGCCAGTATTCATTTTTAAGACATGAGGGGGAGAGAGGTGGGCAGGAAAGGTGAGGTGGGGAGGGGGTAGGGTGAGGGGGTGAGAACATCTGTATCAGACACAGACATTATTGTGTAAACGCACTGTGTGTGACGTCATCACAGCTGGCAAACATCAGATTATAAAACCCCTAGTGGTGTTCTCTGTGGCGGAGTGGTTAGAGTGTCTGACTTTTCTCCTATGTCAGACTCCTAATCTGAAGTTTGGTGGTTCGATTCCCCATGCCCCCACCTCTGCCGATTTGGATTTCCACCGCTGCGTAGAACTTACAGCGTCATCAAAGGCCAGTTGCTCTCATACCATGTCTATGTGGTGTGGGAGGTTAAAAATCCCTTGGGTCAGTAAAAGTGTAGGCTCAGGCTTTCTTTCGATAAACTGTCTAATGGTGAAAACAAGTCTATTCAGACTTATCCATGATAGGCAGTATAAATCTACAAGAACAAAAAAGAAAAAAAAAGAAAAACAGAACGGGAGTAATTTTTAAATGGGCCACTATTCTTGCTAGATAATCCTTTTCACTCAGATTCACACTGACTACTGTTTGCATAGAGGAGAGCTAAAGATGATATTGATGGCCACACAGCCTTACTCCAGCCTCCGGCCGTGATAGGGTGAGGTGAATGAAGCACACTGCAAATGGTCCAGATCATTGGTCGTAATGCGAAGCATTTCGTTTGATGCGAGGGAAGGGAGAGCGACTCACCCCCCCCCCCCCCCTCATCTACCCGGGCTTTCACCCAGCATTCGCGCCTCGTGCGACGCCCGCTGCTCTCGCCCTCGCCCTCCCCCGGCCCTGAGCGACTCACGCCTCTCCTGCCACTGCTCACTTTCCCCCTTATAAGGCCGCCCGCCGGCCTCCCTCAGGCACTCAGCCTCCAGCCGCCTTCCAGATCTCTGCCCTCTTCTTCTCTTCTACCTTGGCACTGCCACCCTCGTCGGACCGCTGCTCCTCTGCCGACCCTACACCATGCCCGGGCCGCGGAAAAGGAAAGAGTCGGAAAAACTCCAAGACATCCGGCATGGCCACGCCAGGACCCTCCTCGGGCTCCCCGGGTGGCCCCGCCCCCTTTACGGCCCCGACCTCGCCCGCATCACCCTCGGGCCAGCCCATCAGCGAGACGGCCCTCCTCATCGAGGCCATCGCCCGCCTCACCAGCCGCATGGACAGAGACATGGACGAGAGGGTGGAAGCCCGAGGGGCCCCGCGGAGCCCCCCCGCCCACGCCGAGGCGGGAGCCCGCCTACAGCCTGCCGCACGTCCCGGCACCTCGGGCATACGCCGCAGCCGGGAGCCGGCCGCCGCCTCCACCTCAAGCGACCCAGCCCGGAGGCCTGCACCTCCAGTGCCAGGGCTACACACGCGCCCATGCCAGCTCAGCACCACCGCCCACCTACCGCCACGACCCCGAGGAGCACAGCCCGGCATCCGCGGCCGACGCAGTACGCGAGATACTGGCATCCGCCGAGGCGCAGCAGACCGTACGCCGCCGAGGCATTTCTTCCGATTATCTCTTCCCCTGCGACCTCGTCGAGAGGGGGGCGGGGCGCAAGGCGGTCAAGCTCGGAGAGGCGACCAAGGACGAGTATAGCCTCGCCCTCCTCTCCATGGTCAACCACCCCTCCTTCCCGGATCACTCCCTCCAGGGCCTACACCAACACCACCTCACCGTCATGAGAGACGTCCTCATCCACCCCTGGCCAACCGTCCGCCGGTACTCGGAGACCATCTTTTCCTGGATCGCGGACGGAAGGCTCCCCCAGGGGTGGCATGACCCTGTCGCCCTCAACGCGCTCAGGGTCGACTCCCTCACCACGCCCACCACCCCGGCAACACCAGCTCCCCGAGGCGAGGACGGGGCCCGAGGCGCACACCGCCCCCAAGTCGACACCCGCACCGCCTACGATAGGCATACCCATGGGGCCCCCTGCCCCGCTTGGAACCGCGATCCCACCTCGTGCGATCGGGCCCCCGTCGGGGAGGCCCAGGGCGAGTTGGGAGACAGGCGCCGGCACGTCTGTGCGTATTGCGCCAACGTACGGCGCATATTAACCATGCACAGCGAGGCCAGATGCCTCACCAAGCAGGCCCGTGAGCGCCAGACCCCGGCCACCTCGGCGGATTTTTGATCCGCCGGCCTCCCCCCGGCCGGCTCGGGGGGCCCGTCCCGGCGCCTCACCCTCACCACTGCCGACAGCCCCGCGACTTCCACCGACAGCCCCCCAGCGAACACCGATCGAAACGCCGCCCAGAGGAAGCCGAGGATCATCACCTCGCACCCCACACCTCAGACGACTCAGCCCAGCCTCACGAGAGACCCTCCCCAGACAGCCCAGCCACCGACCCTCACGACACCGCCTTCATGAACCCGCCCGACCCGCCCCCGACTCCCACCCCGCCCAGCCCTGAGGAGTTCGCTGCCCCCCTGATCGACCCTCGCCGGACCTCCTCCCCCCCAGGCCTCAGGAGCAGGCCTCCCCTTTTTGGCCGCCCGCTCCCCCTCCACGTAGGCCCCCGACCTCCCCCTCACCCAGCCCTCCCCGCCCCCCTTTCACGTAGGCCCCGGACCCTCCTCTCAACCAGGCCTGCCTCTCCGGGCCCCGCCTCGGGCGCCCCGCGCCCCCGCCTCGGGCGCGCCTCGAGCCCTCTCCTTACTCTTTGGCGGAGGGCTCCTTGGCCCCCCCTCTACCAACTCTGACACTGCTCCTTCTGAGCCCCTCCTCTATTTATCCTCTGCTCCTCATGAGCCCCTTACTGTATTGCTCCTCACGAGCCTGTTGCTCCTCATGAGCCCCTCTTATTGCTCTCTGCCTCCTCAGCCTGTGTTACCTCCTCTGTTGCCCTGCTTGTACCGTTTACCTTACTGTCTCATATGTTTTTTGTTCCTTATCACTGTTCTCTGTATTTGCCCGAGGCGTCACAATAAACGCCTCAGTTTTCCCACATCCGCCTCTGTTCTTCCTTCTCGCGCATCGGTCGTAATGCGAAGCATTTCGTTTGATGCGAGGGAAGGGAGAGCGACTCACCCCCCCCCCCCCCCCCTCTACCCGGGCTTTCACCCAGCATTCGCGCCTCGCGCGACGCCCGCTGCTCTCCCTCGCCCTCCCCCGGCCCTGAGCGACTCACGCCTCTCCTGCCACTGCTCACTTTCCCCCTTATAAGGCCGCCCGCCGGCCTCCCTCAGGCACTCAGCCTCCAGCCGCCTTCCAGATCTCTGCCCTCTTCTTCTCCACCCACCCACCCAACTTTCCCTCCTGTACCCTCTCCCCTTTGCGGCGGAGGGCTCCTCGGCCCCCCCTCTACCAACTCTGACACTGCTCCTTCTGAGCCCCTCCTCTATTTATCCTCTGCTCCTCATGAGCCCCTTACTGTATTGCTCCTCGCGAGCCTGTTGCTCCTCATGAGCCCCTCTTATTGCTCTCTGCCTCATCAGCCTGTGTTACCTCCTCTGTTGCCCTGCTTGTACCATTTACCTTACTGTCTCATATGTTTTTTGTTCCTTATCACTGTTCTCTGTATTTGCCCGAGGCGTCACAATAAACGCCTCAGTTTTCCCACATCCGCCTCTGTTCTTCCTTCTCGCGCATCAATGCAGTGTGCAAACATTAAAGTTGTATAGTCCGATGGTTTTGAATTCCTGTCATTTTCTGAGGTAAAGATATTAAATTGATTGTTATAATCTACCTTACTTGAGATTAAAATATCATTTATTTTAAATGGTGAACTTTTGAGATAATTGATGTGTAAGCATGCATCATTAATTTGGGCAAGCATGCCAAAACTCTGACACCAGAGGATTGTGTAGTAACGGGTTCTATTAAATTGACTCAGAATGCTCTTCTATATGGCAACAAATACTTATTAAGTGTATCAGTATCTAAGTTAGATATGTAGAATCAAATCTGGTTGATTGTTTTGGTTCTGAACATTTGATGCTTCATGGGACTATGCAGCTTTAACCTCGATAAAAGATTCAACCTGTACTTGCAGTTGGGGTGAATAACAACGTAGTCTAAATAAAGGCGAAATTAGCTATTCTATGGAACAGGAAGTGGAATTCCTGGTTTCAGTGTCAAATGATTACTTATATCGGCACAGAGCTGGTGAAATGTGAGAGAATGCAAAAAGACAGATGGCGACGATAGAATGCTGTCGATTTCACTTTTAAAATGCATTGAACTACATGGTTTATTATATTTGTCATCTCATATGTAGGAGGCAAATATGAAGATGTATATGAAAACTATATTTTGTTTCTTAAATTAAGAATGTTTCTACTCATTTCATTTACCCAGCCTTTTGCCACTTTTTCTAATATAGTGACCGAGTCTTATCAATGATTTGCATAATTTATACTGATCAGTACCTAACGGTGCTGTCACATTACGACGTTTCTCGCCAACGCGCGTCGACGTGTGTCAGTTTTTGGCGAAACGTCGGGAGACGTCTGGAAGCGTTATGCGCGCGTTAGGCGCGAGTTGGATTTCGTTGATGGACAGCGACGGTTGGCGAGGCGCGTCGGCGAAGTTTTGTGCTTGCACAAAACTTTGGACGTGCGACGACGCGTGGGTGCCAACATTATGGCGATGTTAGGGGCGCGTCGAGATACGTTAAACACGCTGGAATAACATTACGCACAAGCCATGTGCGCGCGAGGCTCGTTACCACACATTGCGCCAAATGGTTGCTTTTTGTTGTTTTATGTCCTACCAACATCTAAGGTCATATAAGGACGGCACGCTAAACTTTTACCACAACGTCGGGTGCACACTACCAATACGTTGTGCTGATGCCGAAAAGTTTGACGTGTCTCGACGATTAAAAGTGATTTTGCGCGTTGGTGGCACGCCGGCAAGATACGTCGTAGTGTGACAGGGCTATAACTGGGCACTCGGAATTACTAGGGTAAGCCAAGGACTAGTCCCGCCAGCATCAGACTAGTGTCCCGCCAGCATCCCACAAGCTTCCCGCTAGCGTTCCACATTGTCCCGCCAGCGTCCCGCCAGCGTTCCACCAGCGTCCCACCAGTGTTCCACCAGCGTCTCACGAGGGTCCCACCAGTGTCTCGCCCGCGTCCCACCAGAGTCCTCCCAGCGACCTCCCAGCGTCCTCCCAGCGTCCCACCAGCGTCCCACCACCGTCCCCCTCCCAGCGTCCCACCAGCATCACACCAGCGTCCTCCTAGCGTCCCTCCGGCGTCCTCCCAGTGTCCTCCCTGCATCCTCCCAGTGTCGCGCCAGTGTCCCACCAGTGTCCCACCAGCGTCCCACCAGTGTCCCATAAGCGTACCACCAGCATCCTGCCAGCGTCATGCCGGCGCCCTCCCAGCATACCCCCAGACTCCTACCAGTGTCCTGCCAGCGTCCCACCTGCGTCCCGCCAGCATCCTGCCAGAGTCCTCACAGCGTCCCACCAGCGTCCCACCATTGTCCTGCCAGCATCCCACCAGCGTCCCACCAGCTTCCTACCAGCGTCCCACCAGCATCCTACCAGGGTTCCACCAGCGTCCCACCAGCATCATGACAGAGTCCCATAAGCGTCCCACCAATGTCCCACCAGTGTCATGCCAGAGTCCGATAAGCATCCCACCAGCATCCCACCAACGTCCAACCAGCATCCTACCAGCGTCACACCAGCATCCTCCCACCATCCCGCCAGCGTCCTACCAGCATCCCACCAGTGTCGCACAAGCATCACCCCAGAGTCCCATAAGCATCCCACCAGTGTCCCGCCAGCGTCCCACCCGAGTCATCCCAGCGTCCTCCCATCGTCCCGTTAGCGTCCCTCCAGCGTCCCTCCAGCATCCTGTCAGCATCCTGCCAGCATCATGCCAGCATCCCATAAGCGGCCCACCAGCATCCCACTAGTGTCCCACTAGCATCCCGCATTGTTCTGCCAGATTCCCACAAGCATCCCCCTAGCCTCCACATTGTCCCACCAAGGTCCCGCCAGCGTCACACTAGCGTCCCACCAACGTCCTGCCAGCGTCCCGCTAGCATCCCGCTAGCATCCCGCTAGCATCCCGCTAGCATCCCGTAGCATCCCGCATTGTCCCGCATTGTCCCACATTGTCCTACCAACGTTCCGCCAGAGTCCCGCCAGAGTCCCGCCAGCGTCCCGCCAGAGTCCCACAAGCGTCCCGCCAGCGTCCCGCCAGCGTCCTCCGAGCGTCCTCCGAGCGTCCTCCCAACGTCCCGCCTCACTTCCTCTTTCACGCCCAGACCCACTTGGCTATTTTCTTTTTGCTTGATCCTCCTTCACCAATTATTCACTTTTCCCCCTCGCACCCAGATCCGTTTTGCTAGTTGTTCATAGCTTCTCTCCAACCCAGACCTTCTTTACAAATTATTTACTTCTTCTTTCTCGCCCAAATATATCCACTTAAAAAACAAAAATCCCTTTTCATCCAGCTCGGCCTTGGTAGTTATTCACTTCTTTTCAATCATCCAGGTCTGTTTAGTTAATTTATCATTTATCATCGCTTTGTTAATTATTTGCTTATTCCTTCACATCCAAATCTATTTAGCTAATTACTCATTTCTTCTTTCACACTCAAGTATTCTTTGCTTATTATTCCATTAATCCATCTTTAACCAGATTCACTTGAGTAAATATTCACATTTTCACTCTCACCCACATGTGACGTAGCAATTGTTTATCCACTTTGTCTCTTCTGCCTGGTTCCATTTAGCTAATAATTCACTTCCTCTCTCCACCGAGAGCCGATTTGCTAATTATTTGCTTCTCCAGAGAGCGTGTATATAAACAGATGAGAGGGATAACTCCTGCGAAAATCGGTAACACAGGCTACAGTGGCGTTCCTGGCGGTTAGTGTTGAACAAGCTTTGAGTTTGCCAGTACGTGCAGTGCAAAACATTTATTTTTATTCAAAATTAATAGAAATGCAGAAGCCTAACCTTATCAATTTAATATAATCCTTTTGGTAAACATGTTTTCTATATGTGTTCCAAGCGGTTTGTGTCTAGGTCATGTGGTTCTAGAGATATTTCACTTTTTCTGTATGAAGATTGCTCACCGCCATTGACAATGATTGAGTTTGCCGTACGTGTAGTGCAAAACGTGTATTTTATTCAAAATTAATAGAAATACAGAACCCTAGCCATATGAATTTAATATAGTCTCATCGTTAAATATGTTTTCTATATGTGTTCCAAACAGTTTGTTGCTATGTGGTGTAGTTTTAGAGATATTTCACTTTTTCTGTACGAAGATTGCTCACGGCCATTGACAATGCCTTGAGTTTGACAGCTGTGTCATATACTGTTCAACAACCACCACTTGGAGCGCCACAGTCGGCAGCTGTTACACGGTCTAGTATGGGAGTTGTCCCTCTCATCTGTTTATATACACGCTCTCTGGCTTCTCTCTCTGTTATGCGAGTTAGTTATTTCTTCTCTCCAAACCCAGACCCACCTGGTTAACTACCTACCCACTTCCCCGACCGCTTCCAAGATCCATTTAGCTAATTATTTGCATCTTTTCACGCCCCAAGTTTTGCTTCACTAATTATCCACTTCTTCTCTTCTACCTAGATCTGTTTTGCTAATTATTTGCTTATTCTCTCGTACTAAGACTTACTTGATTAATTACTCGCATCGATCTGAACCATATTTACTTGACTAATTATTTCTTTCTTTTCTCTCATCTAGATGTAGTTTTTCTGAATATTTAGTGTTTTCTTTTACTCAGATCTGCTTCTCGTTATTTTCTCATTTACTTCCCATTGTGTTCTTTTTTTTTCTCCCCAGACATTATTTATTTATTCTATGTTGTCCAGATCGGGTTAGGTAATTATTCGCTTCTTTTCTCTCACCTAAATCTGTTTTTCGAGTTATTCATTTATTTTTGCTCACCCAGACTTGATTCCTTAATTATTAACTTCTTTTCTCCCAACAATATCTGGTTTTCTAAATATGTGCTTCTTATTTTCCCTCAACCAGACCTGGTTTACTAATTATTTACTTCCTCTTTTTTCACTCAAGTATGATTTGCTAATTATTTACTTCATCACTTATGCCAAGATCTGTTTGGGTAAATATTCATTTCTGCTTTGGATTCTCAAAAGGAAAGCTTGTTTTATTTAACAACACCTCTAATGCACATCGATTTATATCATCGGCTATTGGACGTCAAACATACGGTCATTCTGACATATTTGTTCGCAGAAAACCTTCTGCTGCCACATAGGCTACTCTTTCCGATAAGCAGCAAAGGGTTTTTATATGCACTTTCAAACATATAGGACAGCACATACCTCAGCCTTTGATGAACCAGTTGTGGACCACCGGTTAGAATGGAAAATAGCTCAAACTGCAAATGGGTCGACTGAGCAATATCGATAGGATGACCAACACATTCACAGGTGGACAGTCTGAGCTACGTCCCACTCCCTGCTTTTAATTCCAACCTACTCGGTTAATTATCTCCCCTGCACCAACACTCACTTCTTCACCTTTGCATCATATTATCCATATCCTAAATGAGAATAATGCAACTTTCATAGAATTCTTTCACTAGCAGGAGTCATTCCAAAGCATTGTACAATAAACGCATAATATGACATATTTACAACTTGGTTTAAAGAAGTGAAAAGATAGATCAAGTTCAAATGTAAGATAAAGCCGTCATAAACAGGTGATCTTTTAGGACAGACACTGCTTTTCTAACCTCCATTGGCAAACGGTTCCATGAAGTGAACATTCTCTATGGTGGAGTGGTTAGAGTGTCTGACTTTTTTCTAGGTCAGACTCCTAATCTGAGGGTCGGCGGTTCGATTCCCCATGCCCCCAGCTCTGCCAATTGGGATTTCCACCGATGTGTATAACTTACAGCATCATCAAAGGCCGGTTGCTCTCATACCATGTCTATGTGGTGTGGGAGGTTAAAAATCCCTTGGGTTGGTAAAAGTGTAGGCTCGGGCTTTCTATCGACCAGCAGTGGAATGAGGAAGACCAGTCGTCTATGACTGAAATTTCCCCTGCTTAAACAACTAATGGACCAAAAAAAAAGAAAAAAAAGTGGGATTGGCCACACAGAAGGCGCAATTGGCATATGATTTTATTTTAGACACATGGACGTGCAATAATTAAGCGACACAAGACCGACATAGGTTTAAAGTGGCATTTATTTTAAAGGTGATAATGGTAACAGCGAACAGAAATGAATATATAGTCTTAATGTAGGCTAACAGACGCTCAACCCTTCAGTCTAATCTTGAGTTTGGGGTGGGTGGGAGGCTAAAAAACCCGGCACTGTGTCGATATGTGTTGTCTGGTTCAGCTGCTAGGGTACAATGATTCAAATGAAACGTTATGACTTAATTAGGTCAGCTAGGCACCCACATTAAGCATGACAGCTGTAGGAGCAGTTCTGAAAGTGTATCAGCAATTTGCTAGTCGACGTCATAATCGGCTGATGTGATGTATACGTAATAGTGTATGCGTGACCGTCCAGGTGGGGTAGGGGCTCAGTACAGAGCCAACGCTACTTAAGTCAGGCGAATAGATATTATTGAATATATAGCTGCCGGCCCCGCATGCTAAATTACCCATGTTGTGGCCAACATGAACAATATCTGACTGGATGATCTGAGAGATTGGAATGACTGTTTGAGGGACAGAAAATTCTGCAGATATTCTGCAGCATTACCATTGATAGCATTATAGGCGGTAGTAAAATCTTGGACTCAATGCACTGTTTTACTGGCAGTCGATGCAAGTTTTGAATAACTGGCGTGACACAATAATGCTATACAAGCAGCTCTGTCTGGAATGTATCTTCGGTCTCAGATGGATACACATATGACTGTGGCATAACTATTACATCATGAAGAAAAAAACCCACATCGGAATTTCACCTACTACAAATCAAAATTACTAATATGGTTGCTATGCTTTGAAGGCGAAAATCATCTAAATTAAACACTTCATCGTAGCTGGGGGGAACCCGCCCCCCCCCCCCCTCCACCCCCATATTTTACATTTATAACCCCAGTGTAAAGTCGATGGCTGGCAGCTGTAGTTGTGTAGGTAGGCTAAATATGAAATCACTACACAGCAAGGGAAAGGTAGAGTATAAAGTGCACAGAAAGTCAGAGAGCTTGCACCCTCGGGTTTATTATTATATAGGTTCATGAATCCAAGATGGCTGTCACACCTGACCAGCTCCTCCAATCAACAGTAGGCATTCTCCAATCTACCAATGAACATTCAGCATGCTTGTATCCATGCCTTGGTTGTTTATGGCTACAGTGCCCTGTTGTGTTTGGGTGTGCAGTGATCCATAAATAACAGTTGGGGGGAGGGGGTGGGGGGGAGGGTGTGTGTGAGCAGAGCTGCTAAGGCTCTATCCCACTAAGAGTAGTGCCCCTCTCACACTATCTATAAACTACATAATGTCTATATAAAACTCAGTAAAGGATCACCAGCACCACATATATCATATTTATCTGGCCCTATATATCATTTACCTTTTCATATAACACTTGTAATCTTGTATAGACCAGTTTACACCATCCGTCAATGTCTAATTATCGGGAAATTTTACACCAGGCCCTACATAGTCGTTGCCAGGCCATTATTTATCGGTTGCTAGGCACCGACGAATCGCCGCATGGCCCTATTGTTAAATTGCCGCGTGTATACCCAATGTGTATAAGTATAAGTATAAGTACAGGGGCGCAGATGTTTCAAAGGCAACAACTACATGTGTGAGGTAACACAAAACCGGTCATGCCAAAATGTGTTTGGAATCCCTGCGATATGTCACGAATACACTGTAAGCCTTGCTGTTACTATCAATAGGTCCAATGGCTATACACATGCTTATGTATATGCATGTATATATATATATATATAAATATATATTTCTTGTGGGGGACTGTTTTATTTGAATATCATAATAAATCAGACTAGCAATTTTCCTTGGTAATCCAATTCGGACCAATTTTGGTACTCATGTATATATATTATATGTATATGTGAATATATACACGTGCATACATATTATGTGTATTTATATGTATATGTGTATATAACCTACTGACTAGCTCAGTAGATTATATACACATCTACGTATATATGTGTATATATGTGTACATATGTGTATATATGTGAATATATATGCACCGGACGTGGTGGCCTAATCGATAGAGCGCACGCTTCTCGTGTGGAAGGTCGGGAGTTCTAATCCCAGCTGATTCAAACCAATGACTTATAAAATTGATACTTGTCGCTACCTAGCCTGGTGACCGGCATTATTAGGATAGGCAGGGACTGGTTTGCACAGTATCACTAACAGAGGATAATGTGACTTGTGTGGGATATCATGTCATGGTGCCAGCGGCCTGATTTCCCAGTGGGGCAGCACTATAAAGTCACCATGAGTGCACACTGTCACAAGTCAGTACCCGTCCTGATATGACCTTAAATGTTGCCAGGACGTAAATTTCCAATAACCAACCACGTATGCATATGGGTCGTTCTCAGAAACTGTGTACCACTTGAGGTAGTCCACTTGAAATGCATATTTCAAAGAAACCCATTATTGGAGTGTCAATATTTAGATTTCATCATTTAGCCCAATAATGTGGGAGATATTTTAGATACAATGTAAATGTTAATATTGTGTATTATGTATCTTATTGGGATGTAACTAAATAAATAGAAAATTATATCACTAATTTGTGACATTGTCAACAGCATTGAAAATAAAGTGTCACAAACTTAATGAAAACCTCTGAACAACAGCACATTTCACTTCAAATGGTCATATACAATGTCTTCATTAAGTTGAAGACATTTATTTCTAAACAAATTAAAAAATTATGAAATAGTTAACCTTTTCTGGAGTCATTAACATCTTAACATTTCAATTCCACCTCCAAGTACTATGAAACTATGTATCAAACACTGAGGACAGATACAGTACAGGAACTATTTTCACCATTTGATGCTCTATGCATAGACCCAGTTATGGTATAGTAAAAGATAAATCCTGAAATTGCCCCTAAACATTGAAATTTGACCCGAAGATTTGTGTAAAATTGTTGATTCCACTTGGACTGTTACCTCGCTAATATTTTATAAATTTTATATATATGCAGTTTAGACCTGACTGCTGCTTATTTATATATATATATATATATATATATATATATATATATCATATGCTCGCTGGGACTGAAATGTAGCCAGCGTGCTTATCACCATCCAATATCTGACCTCAATTATCCGCCGGCTGTTACCCCTGGCGGCTCACTCACTAACTAACCACTGCTCTTGCCTAACTGTGCGCGAGGAGAAATGTCATCTGCAATTAACTGGCAACATATCCGCTCACAGATAGGCGTTTATCTGCCGTATCCAGAATAGTCACTGGGCGCCTTGACTCCAGTAAAGTGTACAACTATTCAAAACATGCATACTACACTATGTATATATGTGTATATATATATCACGATGGCTGTTACCCCTGGCGGCTCACTCACTAACTAAGCACTGTAACCACTAACCAGGGTATGCAGGTATTGCAGGTATAGCAATACCTCAGCGAGTTTGATGCCCCTCCCCTGCAGAGTTGTAAATCACTGCCTTGTGGTACAGGTTCTTGACAGAACCGAAGGCTAAGGGAGCAATCCCTAAACAGAAAACCATGTCACTGTGGCAGCATTAAGGGCGGTTGATGAATGGAACTCCCAAAATCCCAACATCCCATCAGTGGCTCTAAACAAACTGTCTACACATAAGTGACCCTGTCTACACATGGATGTGCGTTTATTCAAAGTTAAAGGATTTCATGGATTTGTTTTAGTCATGCCTCTGAAATAAAGTGGGATTGTCTTATTGTATGTGCATTCAGGGCATGCAGGTATTGCAGGTATAGCAATACCTCAGGGAGTTTGACGCCGCTGCCCTGCAGAGTTGTAAACCACTGCCTTGTGGTACAGGTTCTTGACAGAACCGAAGGCTAAGGGAGCAAACCCTAAACAGAAAACCATGTCACTGTGGCAGCATTAAGGGCGGTTGATGTATGGAACTCCCAAATCTCCCGACCAGCCACTGCAGGGACAAATAGTTTTGCGCCTGTCTTGACATGTTCTTGCCAGTGTGAAACCTCTATTTGCTCCCTGACAGAGTGCCGCTGGTAACTTGCAAAAGCCAGCAGCACTTCAACACTTTTGTAGGCAGCTTTCATGAAATGAAGACCGACTCATGGATGCAACTCTCACAGCAGAGAGCTAAATGGAGAGCGGCAGTCAAGTAATGAAAGCAGTCTTTGTCGCATCGCGACCGACAGCATGATGATGATGATATATCACACATATTTATTATAATCAAATTGCCGTCTGCAAATCATGCAAATACTGATTTGAGTGAAATTCCTCTGAAACATCCCAGGTTTGAACCCTAGCTGAGTCAAACTGGTGATTTAAAAATTGATACTTGTCACTAGGGAGTGGGACGTAGCTTAGGTGGTAGCGTGTCCACCTGTGAAGGTGTTGGTCATCCTATCGATCCTGCTTAGTGGACACTTCTGCAGTTTGGGTTATTTTCCATTCCAACCAATGGTCCACAACTGGTTCATCAGAGGGTGTGGTATGTTCTGTCCTGTCTGTGGGAAAGTGTATATAAAATACCCCTTGTGATTATCGGAAAGAGTAGCCTATCTGGCGGCAGCAGGTTTCCTCCGAAGAAATATGTCAGAATGACTCTATGTTTGACATCCAATAGCCGATGATAAAAATCAATGTGCTCTAGAGGCATTGTTAAACAAACAAATGTGTCACTACCTATATCCCGGTGCTTGCTAGCTAGAGCAAGAAGCAGTGGAATACAGAACACCAATTTTCCGTGATTTAAATTCCCACCCACTTAATCAACGAACGTACGAAACAAACAAAAAAGGTTGGCAGACATTTAGCAACTTTAAAATTTCTTCCTCACAATGAAGGTTCTAGGACCATAGGAGTAGCGGCGTTGCCGATGAGAAAATCTCACAAGTTCGTTTTAAAATCAACACAACTATCTATGCTCGTGCCTAAGACCCATATCAGGCAATACACATCGTGAAGGTTGGTTGGTTGGTGGAGTTTTATGCCCAAGCAACATCTAAGGTCATATCAGGATGGGTATCGACTTGTAACAGTGCACACTCTTGGCGACTTTATAGTGCTGTCCCACTGGGGAATCAAGCCACTGGCACCATAACACGATATCCACCCCCATCACATTATCCTGACACTGAGCTAACCAGTCCTTGTCCTATCCTATTAATGCAGAGCGCCAGGCTAGGAAGCGACAAGTATCAATTTTAAACTCATTGCGTTTGACTCGACCGAAAAACCGAACTCCCGATCTTCCGCAAGCGAGGCTCGCGCTCTACAGATTAGGCCACTGCGCCTGGTACAGTGTGAAGGTTAGCAAAAAAAGAGAAAAAAACATAATAAGTAGTGTAGCTGAAGCTTATCGTCTGTGCAGAAGTGCAAGTGGGAGATTTGCATTAACGAAAGTGGACCTCTGGAAACTCCATGAACCCACTCCATCTCTCCCAAATCCAGTGGACCCAACAGCCCTCCTCGCCCTCACCCCACCCCCACCCTCGCCCTCACCGCCACCTCCAGTGCCACCCCTACCCCTCCCCACTTCATCCGACCCAACTACCCTCCACCACCACCCATCCAATGCCCCATTCCTCTTAACGTGTAGCTAAACATCCAACCACACGTAATCCTTCCAAAAGCAAACATTTCTTTGTTGGGCTTTACGTCCTAGCACAGCCTAAGCTACCAGGGCCCATATGTATGTGTCTGGGTTAGCGGTCGTAACCCTGCGTCATGCGGATTTCCTGGGTTAGCGGCAACAATTGCGTATGTAGGTGTCAGGGTTAAACTAACTCGGTGAGCATAAAGTCGCCTGACATTAACCCCGAGTGACAGCAGGGTTAAAGGTGGGGTTAGGAACCGATGATGCCCAAATCTATTGAATGCGATCATATTTAACAGAATTAGATACACAATAAGTCAAATTTATTCAAATTAACCATAAAATCAAACCGTTATTAAGGCTCCCACCGCCTTGGTGGCGTTATTCATATTGTCGAATCGACGAATGTAAAGTAAACAAATCGCCGCCGCCACAGCGACGTCGATATCCATACTGGCATAAGGCCAGCGGCAATGTATACTTTACATCGCCGCCGTCGCCGCTGCCGAATCGGCGGCTATATATTAGACCCAAATCTATTCAATGCGACCATATTTAACAGAATTACATACCCAAATCGTGAAATTTCATTAAATTAACCCTAAATTCGAACCGATATTAACGCCGCCGCCGCATTGGCGGCGTTATTCATATTGTCGAATCGACGAATGTCAGAGGGATTTCCCAAATCTATAAATAGCGCATCGGTTAGCTAACCAAGCTGCGCTTTGGTCACATACATCCCCCCTGACACATTTGGAACCCCGGGGTTAGATAACCCGGGACCCTCCCTTAACCCTGGTATGGTTAAAAATTGGCCCATACATATGGGCCCTGGTCAGATTACTGCTGGTTCCCACATCACCACCACTAGTTCTCGGTCTGGCCACATGATGGTTGGGGTAGTTGGTTGGTGGTTGGACTTTTACATCCTGGCATGGTATGCAGGTATTGCAGGTATTGCAATACCTCAGGGAGTTTGACGCCCCTGCCCTGCAGAGTTCTAAACCACTGCCTTGTGGTACAGGTTCTTGACAGAACCGAAGGCTAAGGCAGCAAACCTCTATTTGCTCACCGAGAGAGTGCCGCTGGTAACTTGCAAAAGCCAGCAGCACTTCAACACTTTTGCAGGCAGCTTTCATGAAATGTACAACTGCACAAAACACAGAGAGCAGCAGTCAAGTAATGAAAGCAATCTTTGCCACATCGCGACCGACAGCATGATGATGACGTCCTGGCAACATCCAAGGTCATGCCCCACTGGGAGACCAGGCCACCAGCACCATGACCTGATATCACATTCAGTCACATTATCCTGACACTGAGCCAACCAGTCCTTTCCCTAGCCTAATAATGTAAAGTGCCAGGCTAGGAAGTGACAAGTATCAATTTTTATGTCATTGGCTTGTTGGCATTACATGTATTAGGATAGGGCAAGGACTGGTTGGCTCAGTGTCGGGATAATGTGACTGATATCAGGTCATGGTGCAGGTGGCCTGGTCTCCCAGTGGGACAACACTATAAAATCGCCAAGAGTGCGGACTATCACAAATCGGTACCCATCCTGATATGCTCTTAGATGTTGCCATCGGGGAGCCTAGGTGGTGTAATGCTTATCATACTGGTCCGGAATGAGTGGGATCTGAGTTCGATTCCTCTTCTAGGCGCAATATTTTCCATTTTCATCACCCTCAAGACATATATATATATATATAGAGAGAGAGAGAGACAGAGAGAGAGAGAAAAACCTCCCTAACCGACCACCTCCACAGATCGACCACTCCCCTATATCGATCACTTTATTTGGGTCCCAACAATACCATTGTTACCATATTCTAACTCCTTAAACCAACTACCTCCCTAAATGGACCACTTAATGACTGTCCCAAGGTCGGTCGATTTAGAGAGGTCTTACTGTATATATATACACATACATACTGCGATTGCATGTGGATTCTGGTAAAAGCAAAATGTCTTCGTGGCTATCTCCGATTGGGGGTGTGGTGGCGGGGTGGCGTGGAGGAGGGTGGAAGCAAGCACTTCTAAGTTATGTTCTCTATTCTTTAAGGCACATTGTTATTGTATGGCCTCAGGTTATTTACGACCGAACACCTGTCTCCAGCCTCTCCCTCGACATCTAGTCCCACTTTCCTTGTCCAGTTACCGGTCGGTTCCCACGCTGGTCACCATTTTATTTCGGTTCGCAATCACTTTCACTGCTGAGCCTTTCATCGTCTTCGGACTATCCTTTATTATATTCAGTTGATATTTGACCCAGTTAAGCCGCATTCGCATACGACTACTTTGAGACCACCTTGGACCAAAGGACCCACAGTCACCGGCGACCTGCTCGCGACTAACGCAATGGTTGGGTCCCTCCTTGTGACTATTTTGGCCACAATTAGGTTGTTAATGCATTAGCTGCAATCTCCTTGTAACCAACATGGTCGCTAGGAGGTCGGCAACCACTAAGAACCATATTGCGACCACTTGTAACCATTTTGCGACCACTTGCAACCATTTTGCGACCACTTGCAACCTATTTGCGACCCACCTCTTTTCGTGGTCGCAAAATGCTCGCAAGCAGTAGTATGGCTGGGTTATTATGGATAGGGTACGGGGTAGGGGGTGACTGACTGGGGTTACACGTCGTGGGAACATTTGAGGGCATATCTAGACGGGTACAGACTTGATTGTATTGTTATCACCACCACCTTTATTTCACGAAGCCACGCCCTGAAAAATTGGTATCAATGTTGACATTGCATTTGATTCAAAGAGAATGACTCACCTTCCCCCACCCACGACCGCGCCTGATCGACTCACTGGTGGACAGCCGATTTTCCCACCATCCACGCCTCTCACAGCGTCGAGTCACACCCTGTGCTCCTGTATATAAGCTCGCCAGCTGCTAACCATCGATCTCGTCATAGGCCACTCCCTCTCCAAACTTAAAGCCACCTGCGCTAGGACAACCAAAGCCCTGTGGGAGCCCTCCCTCCACCGCAACACCATCAGGAACCCATACTCTATCAGTTGGGTCTGGCACGAAAATGTCAGGGAGCGCCTACCAGTCCCAAAAAACCTCTCTGCCTCCGTGAACGAGGTGGTCACGTGCTTCAGGACTGGATACAGGTGGTTCATCGACACCACCAAATCTTCAACGTCGCCCACATCCTGGCATCATGTGTGGCCTTTGACAGGACCACCATCAGAGACTTCCTCGGCCCACCACACAACCTGTCTGACTACCGAGCTGCACTCGCCATCCTCACAGGCTCTCCGAGTCCTCTTGGGAGCCACTCGGCAGATTCTATAGACAGAATTACCACACCTTCGAGATTGTCGGCGGCCCTGAACCCATATCTGACGACTCTGAACCCGACAGTAACGACAGTGACTAGCAACCACCATCGGGGAGCCCCTTGAGCTCCCATCAGGGAACCCCATGGGGTCCCATCAGGGAACCCTGGGAGGTCTCCCATCAGGAAGCCCTGTGAGGTCCAAGTCATGGAGCCCCATGAGGTTCCCATCAGGGAGCCCCATGAGGTCCCAGCAGGTGGCCTCATGAGGTCCCAGCAGGTGGCCCCATGAGGCCCCATTGGTGAGCTCCGTGAGGTCCCATCAGGGAGCCCCGTGAGTTCCCATCAGGGAGCCCTACATGGCCCAAAAACAAATCCAAAAGCAAAAATAAATGGGAGGCAACTAACCCCAACCCACCGACCACCCCTGGCTCACACCCCACCAGGGCTCAACACAACTCACCCCCAGGCCGAGAGCCCCGTGAAGTCCCGAACACAAAACCAACAACAAAACAACACACATAAAACCCCCCCCAAAAAATCACAACCCACTAAAAACCACACACACCAGGCGTCCCATGAGGTCCTGGACACTGCACCTACACTGGGAGCCCCATGCGGTCCCGGATACACTGGCTGTGACAGCCTCGACCCCCTCACCCACAACGTCGGTTCCCGTCTCGATCACCGATGGAGTGGGTGCTGGGGCCATGGACGCCAAATCACACCCACAAACCACACCCCAGTCCAGGAGCTCTGTTGGCCCTGGACCACCCACCCTGCGATGGTGGCCTGGAGGACCAACGTCCCGCCTATCTTGCCAATGACACCAGATCCCGCTTTGCTCTCTGTTCGAGGCACAGGACCGTAGGCCCCAAGAACGTATTGCCACCTGCTGGGCCACTGCCACACCACGCCAACATGCCACCACCACACCAATGCCACAAAGAGCCCCATGCCCCCCCCCAGACATAAATATATTAGGTTAATAAGTATAATTTACCATTATTTAGCTTGAGAAAACTTGCATATTAAATGGCTAATCCTGAAGGCTTTTGAAGTGAAGACTTGCAAAATAATTCTATCCGGGCACCGACAAATCCGGATACCATAATCTTAAGCAGGAACAAGTTCTATTAAATTGAGTTAGCATTACTATTCTCGGGCGACCAAGTGGGGACCAGGATTATGTAACAGAGAAGCAATGGGTGCCCCACTCCCTGTGTGAAATAAGCGCCTATGTGGAATATGTGATAACACATAGCGACCGAGATGGTGATGTGATGTTCATATTTAAGAGATGGTTAATGATTAGTGAAATGTCCCCTCCATGCGCCAGAAAGAATGTAAGTGGAGGGGAAGGGCATTTTTAATATATGTTTATTGTAACTGTCTGCAACTACCTGTTACTACGGGGCCGATGGGCAGGCACACCCAGCCATCCTGCATACATTATGGACAACACCTGCAGCTGGGGGTTGAGTGACAGCTGCCCACGATTAGGGCGTGGGGACAGAGAGTGGGAAGGGAAGGCTGAACAAATAATGGCTTCATTTCCCACAAACACATATCTACTGAAGGCCACGACACTATCTGCACTGACCAGCACCGAGCTGCATAGAGAGATACCCCAAGAAAGGGTCGCAGCACCTTTTGTAGCCTCACTCCCAATGATACAACCGGACGCGGTAGCCGAATCGGTAGAGCGCAGGCCAGGCCTCCCGTGCAGAAGGTCCACAGTTCAATTCCCGGTCGAGTCAAACTAATGACTTACAAAATTGATACTGGTCGCTTCCTAGCCATGCGCTCGGCATTATTTGGATAGGGCAAGGACTCGATGGCTCAGTGTTAGGATAATCTGACTGAGTCGGATGTGGGGTCATAGTGCCAGTGGCCTGATTTCCCAGTGGGGAAGCACTACAAAGTCACCATGAGTGTCCACTGTCACAAGTCGCTACCTGTCCTGATATGCCCTTAGACGTTGCCAGGACGTAAAACTCCAACAATCAACCAACCGACTATTACAAACAAAACATTCTGTCTACAGACTAATACGGTCTAAGTATGGTTTCACTATGCGAGATGATAACCGTAACCTAGGAAGGGAATGGCTGAACGGGGGACAACATGCCCCAGATCCAGGCAACCTTGTGGACTGTGGCCCCCAAATCTGTCATGGGTGGTTTCCTTCCCCTGCCTGCTCCAGTAACCAGTGTCTTTTAGGTAAAACATCATAGCCATCAATGCGCTGTTCCACGGTGTGGATGTTCTACCACTTGTAGGGATTAGGCTATCTGGAAATATACTGAACTTCCAATCGCTGTGTGGTAATAGTTGTCTCTAACAATATTCTCCTGTTGTCATATTGTCAATGTTCTCAATGTTATAAATTAGGTCAATTGTCAGTGACGGGTGCTAGCTGTGTGTCCTGGGTAAAAGCATCATTGTCATCAATGCGTTGTTGCATGTCGGGATGGTTGTACCGCTTGTAGAGGTTAGGTTATATGGAAGTATACTGAACTAGTGATCAGAAGTTGAGATTTAATTTTCCTTTTACTACCAGCTTCAGTTATTACCATGTACAGAAAACAGCTTTGAGTGCCTAGTACTATGGACATAACTGCATGAGAGCACCATGCACACACAAAACATACCAAGTATGCACATGAAATGAGATACAAGAGCATAAATATAATTAAAAAAGTAAAGATAAAAATTCTCAGCCTGGATCAACACTCAATACTCACTAAGATAAATAAATAAATATGTGAATACAACAGTCACCACAATTTACACACATGGGGGTTGGCGGGTCCTTCGGTGTGGGTGGGGGTTGCTTGCACAGGAGAGTGATTGCGAGGACCCAGGTGTGGTGGTTGATGAGCCACCTACTTTTACTGCACTTCCCCCTGCAGAAGTGAAGGCCTAGCCAGGCTTCAAGATTGGCCATCTAAACATACAAAGTCTCCCCAACAAGATTGACCAGCTACGAATAGATCTCAGGATTTGATGTCTTCACAATATCGGAAACATGGCTCAACAGTTACATTGAAGATAGACTAGACAGTGTACCAGGCTACCAATTTATGAGAGCTGACAGAAAAACAAAGCAGCCAGATGGTCAAACCAAACAAGGAGGTGGACTGGGAATCTATTAAAGAAATGAGCTGCATACTGATACATTAAAATATGAGGACCGTAACCTCTCCAACTGCAACATCGAACTACAATGGGCAATTGTAATCAGACCTCCCACCAAGAGTATACTCATCGGCAACATATATAGGCCTCCAGATGGCAATCTAAATGAAGGAAATGACCTTCTAAACGAATCCATGAGACAAATAACCGACTTGGACAAATATGAGACACTCATACTAGGATATTTTAATGTAGATTACAATGAAAAGAAACAGATTCTGTGGGGAACAATGAAACAATTTGCTGCAGATCATGAACTCCAGCAAATGATACACAAACCAACCAGGATAACCAGAACCTCTGACAAAACAATAGTCCTATCATCACAAATATTAAGCACTCCACCAATCCAGGAGGTATCAATTATAATATAAGTGACCACAAACCAATATACATACTAAAAAAGAATATAAGGAATGATCTGCCACATGCTGGGGATGCTCATACCGAAACTGTGGAAAACTCACCACAGGAATTCAACCAAAGAGAGTTCCTAGCGGAACAAGACCCAAATAAATGCTGGGAAATTCTTAACACAACAATAACATAAGCAGCTGACATGCATTGTCCCCATGTAGAGCTCACTATTAGAAGTAACATGGCTGGGTACCTTAATGATGAACTAGCAGAACTACAACAAGACAGAGACTACTTCAGACACAAATTTGAAATATCAAAAGACCCTGGTGATGAGTTCATAGCCAAATGTATGACCAGGAAAACAAGAAATGAAGTCAGGGAAGCCAAAGCAAGATTCCTCCAAGACCAACTAGACAAACATCGAAACAATGCCAAAAAATGCTGGCGTGTACGCAAACAGATTGAACCAGCAAACCAGACCAAAATTAGCAGCCTTTCCAATGAAGAATCTGGCAACATGATACCTGATAACCTACTTACTGAAGAAATCAATAGCTATTTCATCGAGATAGGAGAAAGGTTAGCCAGCAAATGTAACCGAGTAACAGCCCAACAAAAATGCTACCAAGCCAAACTAAATAACCACAACTATGATCTCCAAGAAACATCTTGTGATCAAATCCTAGACAGAATAAATCAAATATCATCCTAAAAATCGTCTGCTATAAAAGACATCAGTAATGCCCTGATAAAGATGGCATTAACAACATTAATTAGGGAATTAACACATATGTACAACTTAATAATTAAAACAGGCATCTTCCCCGATGCAGGGAAAGTAGCTACAGTCACCCCAATCCCCAAGACCAATAACCCAAGATACTGCAGTGAACTGCAACCAATTTGAATCCTCCCACTTCCACGGAAAATTATTGAACATATACTACATGACCAAGTTAAAGCATTCCTTGAATCATCCAACTATCTGACCTACCAGCAAGATGGACGCAGGAAAAACAAATCCACAACAGGGGCTCTGGCAACTCTACTGGATGAACTTTTGGGCAACATGGATAAAGGTGTACTAACAATCACTGTCTTCAATGATTTCAAGAAGACATTTGATACAATTGAACATGAGATCCTGATCCAGGAAGTAGCAAGAGCTGGATTAGGCAACAAAGCATATCATTTCCCCACAAATCATCTCAAGAACAGGATGCAGTGCACAAAACTAAACAACAATGAGTCCACCACCCGTAGGGTCAAGACCTGGGTGCCACAGGGCTCCACCCTAGGACCCCTGCCATTCATAATCTTTATTAATGACCTACCACTAGTATCTGAAAGAGCAACATTTACATTATTTGCTGATGATGCAGCACTCACAGTACACAATAGAGATCTTGTGGCAGCTGAAGCACAGACAGACATGGTGCTAGATAAGGTGAATACATGGTGCCATGAAAATAAACTAACAGTAAATAGTGCCAAGACAGAGTATGTGATCTATGGGACAAACATGAGAAAAACAAGAGCCCCTCAAATCAAACTACAAATGGGTGGAACCTTACTTCGTGAAGTGGACTCCAACAAATACCTGGGCACAACTCTTGGCTCTACTCTAAATGGGAACCGACAATTGGCAAGACTGAATCAAACACTCGCACTAAAACTGACAACTTTTTAGGAAATTAAGGAAATTCATAAGTGAAAACACTGCACTGCTCCTGTACAAGACTACAATATTGCCTGTTATAGATTACAATGACATCGTATATGAGCGCTTAACAAAACAACAAAAGACCAAACTGCAAAGAATTCAGAACCGAGCACTGAGAACAGTCTACCCAGGCAAGACACTCAGTGTGGCTGAACTGCAAAAGAAAGCCAAATTGGATACTTTCTCAGAATGAATGGACCTACACCTGATGGCACTAATGCACAAACATGCAAAAGATGAAAAATTCATTGACTGCACCTAGAATAACAAGAAGAGGGGCCTCCACTATCCTCAATGTACCATACCCTTCAACAAATAACTATATCGGAGCACCAATCTACAAAGGCAGTGTCATGTGGAATGACCTCCCTACGAGAGTCAGAGAAACACAAACAATACTTGCCTTAAAAAATGCATATAGAGCCCACCTGGCTATTCAGGCCCTTGAATGACTACTCCAGTAATTACTAGCAAAGCCCTGAGTTTCTGCCCCCCCCCCCCACCCCCCATCCTCACTTGCTCTCCTGTGGGTTCCCCCTCCCCCCACCCCCCACCCCCAGCACCCATCCCAATGGGCCCCCCTCCCCTGCCACCACCCTTAACCATCATGAACAAACCATCAACACATTACTGTCACGCCACCAAGCATAGTTTGTCAAGTAACACAAAACTTTGTGAGTCTGCGCATTTGAACCACTTCATCCTGAGCGCCTGAACTAACACAAGGCAGGGATCCATCAGACTATTTTTTTTCCATCTGACCAACCCCAACATTTTAGCCAGATGGTTGGCTAAAGGTTAAGCATCTGGGGGCCGTATGCATGAAGAAGTATTTATCGGCTCCAGTGTTAAGGGCGGCGTTTGGGTTAGCTAATGCCAGTGTTGGGAAATGGGTCATGGGGTATGTACGGTGCCAAAGCGTGGTGGCGTTAGCTAACATATAAGTTATTTATAGATTTGGGAAATCCCTCTGAGCCTGTTCCCAGCGAGCACCGCTATTTAAGAATATGACCGCCAATACAGTGGCGGCAGCGGTGGGGTTAATATCATTTTGATTATTGGTTTAATTTGACCAAAATTCGGCGGCGGCGTTAATATCGGTTCGATTTCTGGTTTAATTTGATCAAATTTAATTGTTTCTGTATTTGCCAATATCGCCGCTGATTCGCCGCCAATTCGGCAGTGGAGGCGGTGGAGGCTATTTGTTTTGTTTATATTTGACAGTATGAATATCACCGCCGATGTAGTGGCGGCGTTAATATCACTTCGATTTTGGGTTTAATTTGAGCAAATTTCACTTCAGGACAGGAGGCGGACTACATAGTATGGGATTTATTCAAGAACAGGCAATGTAACAGTGAAGTAATGTAATCATAGTGAGTAGAGAAGTTAAGTTGGACAGTTCGTTAAGGCAATGTAAGCGTAATGGATAAAGTAGTAATGTTCAAGGTCAAATGTAGGTAATGTCATTTATCGTTAGTTAGAGTCTTAAGTGACCCGGGCCTCAACCTTATGGAGAGTTGGGTGGGTGGAACGGTGAGAGTAGGTCTTGTCGGTGTTGTTGCAGGAGGAGAAGTGGCCGAGGTGATGGGGAGGCAGAAGGAGGAAGGGGGGGGGAGGTACCAGCGGCGGGACCAGTGGCGGGACCAGCGGCGGGACCAGCGGGGAAGGAGGTTGTGGTGGCGGCATCTGGAGGGAGTGGGGGGAGTGAGGAAGGAGGTGGTGGCGCCATCTAGGTGGTGAGGGTGAGGGGAGGGTGAGTGAGTGGGGAAAAGGGGGAGAAGGGGAAGGAGAATGTGTGGAGAGTGGTGAGGGGTAGGGGGGCGGTAGGGCCGGGGGAGGGTGGTCGTCCGCCTCCCCCGAATTACCCATATTGCCACAGCAATATGGATAATTCAGGACAGGAGGCGGACTACATAGTATGGGATTTATTCAAGAACAGGCAATGTAACAGTGAAGTAATGTAATCATAGTGAGTAGAGAAGTTAAGTTGGACAGTTCGTTAAGGCAATGTAAGCGTAATGGATAAAGTAGTAATGTTCAAGGTCAAATGTAGGTAATGTCATTTATCGTTAGTTAGAGTCTTAAGTGACCCGGGCCTCAACCAAATAGTGTTGAGAGTGCCCGGTTCGCGACCGTGAAGGCCTGCTGGGGGATGTATGAGTGCACCGCGGACGACTGCCAGTGGCCAAGGTCGGTGACGTCCTTAAGGGGCGCTCCGGCGGCGGCACATGCCTGCGCGGCACCCCGACGGAGGCTGTGGAGGGTGTACCCGGATGGGTTGGGGCACCCCGAGTGGTGTAATGCGGCATGCAGTGCCATAGTGAGTGTATTGACGGTCAGTGGGGACCCGTCCGGGGTCATGAAGGCAGGGTCGAGTGGTCGGGGTGAAGTGGCGGTCGAGTAGTGCCTCCAGGCTCGTACGGGGCAGCAGATGGAGGTCGGGATCCGAGGGATCGTTATTGTGTATTGGTCGGATCGTGCTCTGGAGGTCTTGGTGGAGCGGACGACAATGGTCAGGTGCTTCCGGTGGCTGGTGACCTCTTGGTACCTGAGGGTGTGTCCCGGGTCGTCCGGGTGCCCCGTAACGAGGAGGTTCCCTTGTCGGAGGAGGGAGAAGTACCCGATGAGGATGGCCGCTGTGAGGACCTTCCCATTGTTGCCAGCCCGACGGAGGAAAGTGGTGACGGCGCGGAGGTCAGTAGGTGTGAGGGGAGGGGCCTGTCGAGGCATATGGTCGGACTCCCGGGTGATCCCTCTTTTGATGATTTTGATGAGGTATGAGTCAAAACCTCTTGCTCTGCCATCTTTGAGCCTGACCCATGTCCGCGCGGCACTGAGATGGTTCATCACGGCTCCGGGGGAGCGGAGTGATACGGAGATGGAGGCGAGGTAGGATGCTATGTTGAGCTGAGTCGGGCAGGTAGGGTCATAGTCTCTGTCGAGGGAGTGTCTCAGGTAGGTCGTTATCTGGCGTTTTTTGTTTCTCCAGGTGCCCTTCGCGAGGCCGGCTCTGAAGAGGTGGGCGAGTCAGTGCTGTTCTTCCTGGTTGCCTGGGGAGAGAGAGGCAAATAGTTATCTCTACCCAGGCTATTCGTCTGAGTCGAGTATGGAGGTACTGTGGACGACACGCACGCGGACGAGGTCCATGTCGTCCACAAATCGATCCACCTTCCGCCTGGCCGCCCGGTCAAAGGGAGCCCTGCTGAGGGCGTCGGCGAATGCGATCTCAGTGCCGTTCTTGTGGACGACGCGGATCTCGCAGGAGTTGAGTGCCGCAAACCTCCAGACGGCTCGGGCGCAGGCGCAGAGGGTGGGGTCCTTGCCGGCACCGGATTCAAGAACGATTTGTGAGGCCTGATTGTCGGTGTTGACGACGACGGCATAGTCCTGGGGGTTGGGCGGAGTGAGGGCGTGGAGTGCGACAATGAGGTTTATCGCCTCGAGCTGTGCGATATTGTGACCATCGGCGAGGTACTTGGGCTGGTACTCCTCTGTGATGTACCCTCCTGGGGAGTGCGCTCCTCCAGCGAGGAGGGATGAGTCACACTCGATAACCCATGGGCGGTGGAGGACGACGCCGTTCGAGAGGTGGGCGTAGGACTTAAACCACTCGATGTCGAGGGTCATTTCATATGTTATTGTGTGTTTCCCGCTGTAGGGGGCGGCTCTGAGTGCCGCCAGGATCCGGTTCATGTATCTCCTCGCCGGGCGCACGCACTTTGCGATGTGCTGTAGTCGTCCGACGAGGCGCTGGAGGTCTTTCCTCGAGGCTTTTGATCCAGGTGTCCAGGCGGCGCACTCGGTGACGACCTCGTGGAGTTTGAGTGCCGGTATGCGGACGACCATGTCGGTGGTGTCGACCTCGAATCCGAGCCATTCGGTCTTTTGGGAGGGTGGGACGCACTTGTGCGTGGAGAGCTCGAGCCCTAGGTCGGCGGCAAACTGGACGGCGTCGACATATGCCTCGACTGCCTGGTACTCTGTGGGTGCCGCCCCGACAAAGTCATCCAGGTAGCATAGGACAAAGTGGCCTTTTTTGCGGAGTAGGTACATCACGGCGTTGGTGGTCCGCGCGCAGGCCATGGAGGAGGTGCGGCACCCAAATGGAGGGGCGATGTCGAAGTAGAGTTCGTCATTTATTGTGACTCCGAGGAGGGGGACGGAGAGGGGGCAGGTTCGGAGTTGGCGGTAGGCGCGGGCAAGGTCGATCGTCCATATCCAACTTCCTTGGCCGATCCGGGTGACCTCGTCAGTGAGGTTTCTTATGTTGGGGAGGGTGTAGGTGACAGGGCGGCCTTGATAGTGGCCTTTTCGTATGCCTGAGTTTACGCTAGCTCCCCTGGGGAAGCTAAGGTCGACGATGACCCGGCGCTCGGTGGTGTTCTTCTTTGCCCGGGTCATCATCGGGCTGATCTGCACCCAGGGGAGGAAGGGCGTTGGCTGAATGGCCCTAGGAGGGCCCCTCGTGATGTTTCTTCGTGTATGTATTTCTCAATAAATTGGAGGTTCTCGGGGTCCTCGCGGTGGTTTGCCGACGGTACGGGGGCCGTGTCTGCAGTGTAGTCGACTGGCCAGCCGTATTCTAGGAAGTCGAGGAGCTCGGTGTCGTGGTAGTCGGCGAGCAAGTGCCTCCATCGGTCGATCCTGAGGCCCGAGGGGACCGGGATGCGTGCGACGACATGGTTTGGGAGTGCCGTTTCCCTGACCTGGTTGTAGATATATTGGTATACCTGGTTGGCCCAGGCTGCTGCTACCGATACTGGCCAGATCCTGTCGAGTGTGATTTTATATGAGAGTGGGGTGTGGGGTGGGTTGTAGGGGGTGGCGACCTGGCTACCGTGGTCGTCCGTCACATCCTCGATGTCCTCCCACGCGTGTGCGCGTTGGTGGTGGGTGAGGAGGACGTCTGGTGGTTCACCATTGTCTGCAGCGGGGTCGGTCGCGTGTTGGTGTATGGTGCGTGTAGGGACGAGAGGCTGTACACATGCGACAGTTAGTCGGTTGAGTGGTTGGCAGGCAACAATGTCGGTGGAGGCGGTTTCGGGTGGTCCGTGGCGGTGGTGGTGGGTATCGTCTCTGGTGGTGGGGGTGGGTGGGGGTGTGTGTGTGGTGACGTCAGGGGTGGGGGCGGGTGTGGCGTCGGTTCCAGTTCCTTCTACCCGGGGTGTTCGGTTTTGTGGTGGAGTAGTGTGGTCGGTGCCTGCCATGCTGGTTGTGGGGGTATGAGGTGGGAGTCTATCTGCCGATGTGGGAGGTGGAGTGGGGCTGAATGCCGGAAGTAGGCAGTGTTCTATGGTGTGTGCTTTTTCCTCTCCTGCCCGGGTGTTCGGGTGTTGAGTGGGGTCGGGTGGTAGACCGCGTCTGTGGTGTAATATTCATGGGTCTCCGAGTCTGTGGTGTCGGGTAGGCGAGCACCGTAATTCTCATTACGGGGGTCGGTCGAGGCGGCGGCTATGCGTGATGCGACTGATGTATCGGAGGCGGCGCCGTGCCACGGTCGGTTATCGGGGCTTAATGGGGTGTGGCCGCCGCGGGTGGGGGTGGCGGTTGGGGGGTGTCGGGCGGCATCCCATGCCACGTGGTCTTGTGTGGCGGTTGAGCTGCTCCCGGTTTTGGCGGGAGAGTTGTCTGTAGTGTCGGGTGACGCATCTGCCTCGTGTGGGCTGTTTCCGGCCCAGCTGGGTTCGATTGGTCCGCGCCGTGTTCGTCGTGGTGATATTGCGCTTTGTTGGCGGTTATGGTGACTGTGTGCGCCGGGGTTGTTGCTGTCTAATGGGGGGTCGGCTGACGCGTGCGTGCCCACGTGGTGGTTGGTGTAGGTTTCTTCCGATGAGCTGGCCGTGCGGTTGGTTTGGGTCCATGGTTCTGTGGGTGTGTTGAGGGCGAGCGTTACCGACACAATTTTAAGGAAGGGTTGGTGTTCGTCTCTTGAGTCCGTGTCGCTCGTGTGTTCGTCGGTGTCCGCAATTTCTACGGCCTGGCCAGGGCCATCTAGTGAAAATCCGTTTTTTGTTCGTCTGTGTCTGTTGCCGTCGCCTTGCGTTCGGTCTGCCGTCTTTTATTATTGCAGTCTTGCTCTTTGTGGGGGTTTGCCTTTCTGTATTTGTTTGCGCACCACCCGCACACGTGTGCGCGTCGATCACTGCCTGTGCCGTGGGAGGTGGAGTGGCCGCAGTCTGTACCCCAGTTCCATCTATGGCAGGGTCTGCCGTCGGTGTCGTGGTTGAACTCCGGTCTTTTGTATGGGGTGTTTATTGGTGCCGTGTGTTGTTCGTCTCCTTTGCCTTGTGCGGCACGTGCCGATCAGTTCTTTTCTTCTCGTTGGATACCGGCCAGGCATGCTGCCCTTTGGAGATCTTTTATGGCCTGTTCGTCCTTCCAAGCCTTAGGTAGTCGTCCATCGTCCACCATGGCGAACACTTTCTCCAACCAGGTGAGGCACGTGTCCCACTTCCAGTTAGCCGCCATCTCAAATATGTCGTCCTGGTGATCTAGTATGGGTCTGGTCCATGAGCACGGCACTTTGGGATCTTTTCTCATTCGTGCAAGTGCCGCAAAGTATTCGTGCCACGTGCTCTCGCCTGGTCCTACCTTGCCTTTTTTCTCGTCCCGTATTACGTATGTGTGGGGGAGGAGTTGCGCCTTACCTCGGCTGGTTGTTCGTCCTTGGGTCTTGTTAGCTCCTATTATGGCGTCTACTACATCTCGCTGTTCGTCGTCGTCGGTTGATGATGGGGTCGGTGTCTGGGGTGCGTGGCGGGACCGCCTCTGTTTCTTCCGTTCGTAGTCGTCATGCCCGTGTCGGTTGGATCGTGGGGTTGGTCGTGGTGATCTTATCCGGTGTAGTCGTGGTCGTGGTGAACGGCCACGTGGTGAGGGTGACGGGCTCGATCCTGAAGAGTCGTGGGTGGCGCGGTGTCTCCTTTTCTGCGGCGTTTTCCCGTCTGTTGAGCTGCTCCTTGTGCGTTTGCTGAGGCCTGCTTCTTCCAGTGCGTAAAGCCTGCTGGTGACGGTCTTAGCGAGTTCAGCCTGTTGGTGGATGGATTCGTTCACTGACTGCCTGAGTAGCAGTATCTGTGCGTGTGCGGACGTTCCGTCTTCATTGTCGTCCCGAGACGCTGCCGCAGTTTTAGGTTTGATAATGACTGAGCGCGGGCGCCCCCTTACTCGTGGTGTTGTTTCGTTGGGCGTCATGGGTGCCGCATCTGTGGCAGTGGCGCGTCGTGTGCATTTCCGTGCCGGCATGGTGCGTTGGTGTGGCGTGGTGAACTGTCGTATCGACGGTGGTGAGCGGCCTGAGGCGTGAGGGGTGGTGAGAGTAGGTCTTGTCGGTGTTGTTGCAGGAGGAGAAGTGGCCGAGGTGATGGGGAGGCAGAAGGAGGAAGGAGGGGGGGGAGGTACCAGTGGCGGGACCAGCGGCGGGACCAGCGGCGGGACCAGCGGGGAAGGAGGTTGTGGTGGCGGCATCTGGAGGGAGTGGGGGGAGTGAGGAAGGAGGTGGTGGCGCCATCTAGGTGGTGAGGGTGAGGGGAGGGTGAGTGAGTGGGGAAAAGGGGGAGAAGGGGAAGGAGAATGTGTGGAGAGTGGTGAGGGGTAAGGGGGCAGTAGGGCCGGGGGAGGGTGGTCGTCCGCCTCCCCCGAATTACCCATATTGCCACAGCAATATGGACTATGTTATTCTGTTAAATATGATCGCATTGAATAGATTTGGGCCTAATCGGCAACTAACACCGCCCGTAAACTTGGTACGGTGTGGTGTTAGCGTAGCCGACCTTAAACTCGCGGTGTTTCTATAACACTGCTCCATACATAGGAACTTTTCGCGGCTAAACTAGAAATCCCCTCCAAAACCAGTTTTGGCTCGCTAACACCGCTCCATGCATACGGGCCCTGGTAGCCTCACTACAAGGACTTCATAAAAACTCTCTGGAAATCGATGAAGGGCTAAAATTTGACCGAAGCAACTAAATAAATGCCAATATATACATTTGCTGGTTTCTAGTTGCTCAATTATGGGCCACAAGCGTCCGGTCAATTTGATTCCACCACGGCGTCTCGCTGGCTAGTCCAATGGCTTGAAGGCTCACACACATGGGAGAAATGTTGCTAGAAATGTTGCTAGCCAGGTCGGGCTCTAGGTTGGTTCGTTGTTGCAGTTTTATGTCCTGGGAACACCTAACATCATTTCAGGATGGGTACCGACTTGTGACAGTGCGCACGCATGACAACTTTTATAGTGCTGCCCCACTGGGAAACCAGTCCGCCAGCACCATGACCGGATATCCCGCTCAGTCACATTATCCTGATACTGAGCCAACCAGTCCTTGCCCTATCCTAAAGATGCCGAGTGCCTGGCTAGGAAGTGACAAGTATCAATTTTTAAGTCATTGGTTTGACTCGACCTGGGTTGGAACCCACGATCTCACGATCTACCAACAAGGGAGACGGACGCTCTAACTCATTCGGCCATCCCATCTGGTCGCCAATGGTTTGAAGGCTCACACACACATGGGAGAAATGTTGCTAGAAATGTTGTTAGCCAGGTTGGGCTCTAGGTTGTTTGGTTGTTGGAGTTTTACATCCTGGAAACATCTAAGATCATGTCAGGATGGGTACCGACTTGTGACAGTGCACACTCATAATGACTACTGGGAGACCAGGCCACCAGTACCATGACCTGATACCCCACTCAGTCACATTATCCTGACACTGAGCCAACCAGTCTTGCCCTATCCTAATAATGTTGAGTGACTGGCTAGGAAGGGACAAGTATAATTAAGTTATTGGTTTGACTAAACCAGGGTTCGAATCCCACGATCTGCCAAACCGGGAGACAAACGCTCAACTCATTCGGCCATCCAGTCTCGTCTGGGCTCTAGGCAGAATGTATGTTACAGTCTCCATGAGTAAATCAAATATATATACATATATATTTACATATATGTACATATTCACATATACCACTCGTCAGAGTGATTGAATGATTCAGAGAGTAAATAGATCGTGCAGGGAAACTTCTGTTATTTAGTTATAATTCTTATATATTACCATTCGCATAATTCTTACACATGATTATAAATAAATATATATATGCTGTATAAGAATTATATGAGTATAATAACCCGGAATATCCCTCCTCTCCCTCATCACTCACTCAGCTCCATGGACTGTGGGAGACTCTCATAGTCATCTACTGCTCCAGCCTCCCCACCTCTGCTCCAGTGGTGGCGCCACCACCCATTCACACTGAAACCATCACTCACTGTACCGCTGAAAATGTTAGATATACATATATATTGAATCATTCATTATCCATGCTTGCATAATTGATTATGCATCACGAAAACTACGCCAGGTACAATGAAGGTTATATATTATCTATGAATAAATACAAACATAATATATGGTAAAGGTGATGTTATCGCAAAGGACAGTTTGATTGAGCCAGGTGAGGCAAAACACGGACTGTTGTTATCGTGGTGGGCGTGCGCTGGTGCCACCACCTGTCATAGTGAGTGAATGATTCACAGAGTAAATAGATCATACAGGGAAACTTTCATTATTTATATTCGCATAATTTGTATGCACAATATATATATATACATTACATGCATACACATTTACATATATATATATATATATATATATATATATATATATATATATAGGCCTATATATATATATATTGCTCGGTGATATCCGAGATCTTAAGCGCCTGTCACACCTTACCTGACTGGTTACCGGAGACCACCGGTCAAAGAACTTTCTAGTCCGGCGCTCTCCGGTACACAAAATGTATCGAAATGTATCGAAATGGAGCATAATTGGGTCAATTGCCGCCGGGTGACCGGATAAGTACCGTACATGTACCATACATGTACCGCACGAGAACCGCATGAGAACCGGACACGTAATGGATGGGTACTGCACATGTACCAGACAAAACGGACAAACCGGACACCAACGGATGGGTACTGGACATGTATGGATGGGTACCGGATGGGTGCCGGACATGTACTGGACAAACCGGACACCAACCGGACACGTCAGTCCGGTGGTGTCCGGTAGAAGTTTTGTGCATGTTCAAAACTTGTACCGGACACCGCCGGATGGGTACCGGACATGTACTGGACATCGCCGTACACCACTGGACAGTGTCTGGTTTTCATCCGGTTCCCCAGTTCGGTAAGGTGTGACTGGGCCTTTACGGACATTCACGCTTGTCACGTGACCGCGACACAAATAACCTGGATGTTGCTGATGTGTCCGCATGCACTCAACCACACGGGCTGATCGTCCCCCCTCGCAACCCCCCCCCCCCTCGCACCCCTTCCCCCTCACCCCTCTCATCCTTCAGCCAGCCTCTGACGCCTGCCCCCCACACCTCTCCCCACCCCCACCCCAATCCACCCCACCCCACACCACCCCACCCCACACCACCCCACCCCACCTTTGAAAACAACCGCGCCAATCCTGGACCTTATCCACGGCCCCGCCCCACCTCGCCTCGCCCCGCCCTGCCACGCCCCTCACCCCCATCCACCCACTCCGTCACAATTACCGTAATGGCGTCTACCCGTGGTGCACTGCGCGTTGTGAGTGATGCACGACCAATTGCCGTGCGCAATAGTGGGCTCCGCCACCTGGTGGCACACGCAATAAGCCAAGTGCGGCAAACCGAGGTCATTATCCTGCTTATCCTCCACATCCTGCCTATCCTACATAATTATCTTCCATGTCCTGCATCGGCCGCGGTTGTCGAATCGGTAGAGCGCGGACCTTATGTGCAGGAGATTCAAACCCATGACTTATCAAATTGATACTTGTCGCTTCCTAGCCTGGCACTCAGCGTCAATGGCAAGGACTGGTTGGCACAGTGTCAGGATAATGTGACTGAGTGGGATATCGGTTCAATGGTGCCGGCGGCCTGATTTCCCTGGGCAGCACTATAAAATCACCATGAGTGTGTACTGTCACAAGTCAGTACATGTCCTGTTATGACCTTAGATGTTGCCAGGATGTAAAACCCCAACAACCAATCCATATCCTGCTTATCTGGCATATTCAAACAAGATGGCTGAATGAGTTGAGTGCCTGCTTCCTCTTTTGTGTAGGTTGTGATATTCAAACACCCCTGACCGAGTCAAACCAACAACTTAAATTTGTTTATACTTGTTGCTACCGAGCGTGGCACTCGGCATTACCGGGATAGGGCAAGGAGCAGTGGAATGAGGAAGACCAATTGTGTGAAGATTGACATTTTCCCCGCTTAATCAACTAATGTACCAACAATATCAACAAATCATGCCGCCCCACCCTCGTCGACTGAGGCGGTGTTCCTATCTCTCTCACTATCGCGACGATTGTTGCTCGGGCGCCATTGGTTAAAAAAACACTGTACGTTGTCTCTGACACGTAGGCCCCACGTGCGCCACACTTAGGTGCTCGCGCATGCGCCGCGCCTTACGTGACATGCGTCGCGTGTAATTGTGGTGAAATCGAGGTTCCATTAACCGCGGTAGTGAGACCTTGAAATGCACGACATGTGAGACGCAATGTTGAAAGAACACCCACCGCAGGTGGGTGTTGGGTGTGTGTGTGATGGGTGTGGGTGTGGGTGTGGGTGTGGGTGTGGGTGTGGGTGTGGGTGTGGGGGTGGGGAGCTCTGCTGTGTAACAACATTTGTAACTGCAAAGTGTAGTTATCGGGTAGGTGCATTTTCCACACACACACCACACACACACACACACACACCCACACACACACACACACACACACACACACACACACACACACACTCGGATGTGCGATCCTATGATATATAATGCGGAATATAATAAAACAGCTTAAATCAATATAATCATTTTATTTTCAGAATGTATTTCACATTTCAATTTACCGTGTAAAAAAACTTGTGTAAATGCCTAAGATACCTGTGACACTTACGGTCAGAAGACCAGTGCTACGCCACCGACAAAAGATATATATGAATAAAATTAATTGACCCTAATATTTGTTAATTGAGTTCACTCATTAGCACCTATGGCAGGCGCCTCACAGTTGGTTGAGTGGCCTGGGCGCGTTTGGTTTTCTAACATGAAGACATTCCCTCCATGAGCTGCTTACGTGTGAGCGCTACCCTCACTATCGGCCCCGTTCGCCACAAAATGTTGCTAAAATACAAAAAGAATAAAGACAGTATGCTGATATTGTTTGGTCAGCCAGAGTCATTGGCCTCAACCAATCATTTATCATTTTGTCTTTATTGAGATCCAAATAATACTAATATCGCACATCGCCTGTTGCACATGGCGCGAATGGAGAACTGGGCTTGATTCGGGTTTTATATCCCAGCAACATCTGAGCTCATAGCAGGATGGATCTTAACTTTTGATGGTACACAACACCATTGGTGGTTTCATAATGCAGCCCTATGACAATATCCGGTATCATCAATACGATACCCCACTGAGTCGCATTATCCTGACACTTCGTCCACTATTTGTCGTGTCCAATAAAGCCAAGAGAGTGAGTCGATTACAATATTCTTTGTTTGTGTTTGTAGTACCTGTAGGTATACATGCCTGAAAAGATAAGGGCAGTATAGTCTCTTAATAAAATATATATATATGATCTCAAGATTCATCTGTTAAGGTCGCTGTTAAGGTCGCTGTTAAGGTCGCAAGACTGAATCAAACACTGGCACTAAAATTGACAACTTTTAGGAAATTAAGGAAATTCATAAGTGAAAACACTGCACTGCTCCTGTACAAGACTACAATATTGCCTGTTATAGATTACAATGACATCATATATGAACTCTTAACAAAACAACAAAAGATCAAACTGCAAAGAATTCAGAACCGAGCACTGAGAACAGTTTACCAAGGCAAGATACTCAGTGTGGCTGAACTGCACAAGGAAGCAAAATTGGATACTCTCTCAGACCGAAGGGACCTACACCTGATGGCACTAATGCACAAATGCGCAAAAGATGAAAAATTCATTGACCGCACAAATAGAATAACAAGAAGAGGAGCCTCCACTCTACTCAATGTACCACACCCTTCAACAAATAAATATATCGGAGCACCAATCTACGAAGGTAGTGTCATGTGGAATGACCTCCCTATCAGAGTCAGAGAAACAGAAACACTACTTGCCTTCAAAAATGCGTATAGAGCCCACCTGGTTATTCAGCCCCTTGAACAACCACTGCAGTAATTACTAGCAAAGCCCTGAGCTCCTGCCCCCACCCCCCCCCCCCCCCCCCCCCCCACCACCGCATCCTCGCTTGCTCTCCTGTGGGTTTTTCCCCCCTGCCACCCACCCCAATGGGCCCCCTCCCTGCCACCACCCTTAACCATCATGAAAAGGCCATCAACACACTGAACAAGTGTAGTATGCATCTTTACTACACTAATGTGATTAGTAAACTATCAATCTGTTTAAACACATTGAACATTACATAAGACAGACAAAATGTCTTTTCAACTATAAACTTAGCTTGTTTTATAAGAGAAAAAATGTAACCCGTAACGATTGTTTGAGTTGCCCCGAGTAGACATATTCTACTCGGTGCTGCTCCCAATTTGTGCATGAACCGCAGTGACTGGTGCTGTACATTATACAGCAGGAGCCACTCCCTTAATTCTACATGATCGGTGCTGTGACTAATACAGCACTGACCAAACTTAGATTATTTAGAATGTCAATTCCAATAGTAAGATGGCTGGAAGACCAGTGCTCCGGCGCTGACAAATGTCATATTCAGATGAATAAATACTTTACCAAAAAAAAAGAAAAAGTTAAATAACATTGTAAATAAATAATTATGTGGTGTTATGGCACATTAGGATGTAAGGGAACATTAGGATGGCTCCTGCTAGTGATTGAGGGGGCCCTATGTAATATACATTATTATTAATATACTATTATTATCATTATTGTCAAGTGTCTTTGTTTGCCCCCCAATGTGTTGCTACCTTGTCATGGTGGGGGCTTCTGTGCCTCCGTGACCATGAGAGCTATACCGGCGGGGGCTTGCCCCCTGGCAGGTTTAAGCAAGCCGGGCAGGACTCATAGTAGAGGACAGACTAAGAGCAGAAACTGGTCCTCCAGGTTGGCGGTTGGGCATGGGGCCAACAACCCCACCCCGAAAAAAGAACAACGTTACAGAATCACAAACAAGAAATTGAAGGCCCAGGACCGGGAAAACTGGTGAGCCCTTGTTCGTGGCCTATGCCCAAAGTTGGGCGGTAGGCGACATGTTCATCTACGACATGGCTGAGGAGGTGTTTGTGTGGATGGGCGCTGACGCCTCAATGGGCGAAGAAGAAGAAGTCTTTGTTTGGTTGTTGGAGTCTTCCGTCCTGGCAACATCTAAGGTCATATCAGGACGGGTACTGACTTGTGACAATGAGCACCCATGGCGACTCTATAGTGCTGTCCTAATGGGAAATCAGGCTGTCGCACCATGACACAATATCCGACTCAGTCAGATTATCCTGACACTGAGCTAACCAGTCCTTGCCCTATCCTATTAATGCTGAGCGCCAGGCTAGGAGGTGACACGTGTCAATTTTATAAGTCAATGGTTTGACTTGACCGGGAACCAAATTCCCAATCTCCCACATGCAAGGCCGCGCTCTTCCGATTCGGCCACCGTGCCCGGTCAAGTTTTTTTTTCTTGAAGATTTATACTGCCTATCATGGATAAGTCTGAATAGACTTGTTTTCACCATCAGACAGTTTGTCATTAGAAAGCCCGAGCCTACACTTTTACCGACCCAAGGGATTTTTAACCTCCCACATCACGTAGACATGGTATGAGAGCAACTGGCCTTTGATGAAGCTGTAAGTTCTACACAGCGGTGTCTTTGTGTCAACCAGATTGGACCTATGACCTTTCCCATGTAAAGCTGGTTTTCTGCTGACATTATAGTACAAGGCCATCTGGTCTGGTGTAAATGTGGCTAAAGCAAAGCACTCAGCCAGACTGTCAGAGTTGACCTAATCGCCCGTGTGTCCCACACTTCCCATGATGCCTGTGGCAGGTATAACCAATCACTGACGCCACCTGTAGCCGGTTGTAAAGGCAGTACTGTTTGATTCCACTGAGAAACAGACCAGACGGGGTGGCCGGATGAGTTGAGCATCCGTCTCCCGTTTTGGTAGATAGTGGGATTCGAACCCATGTCGGATCTGTGGCTGTGTACATAGGCTATGAGGAAAACAATACAGACAAAGAGAAAGGAAGACAGTAAAGTGTAAGAGAGAGTCCAACCCTCTGGTTTATTGTTATATAGTTACATGGGTTCTTGGTAGAGTATTATACCACCTCCTTCCACCAATGGGAATCGAGCATTCCTAGTCTCACCAATAGGAATCCAGCATTCCTGGTCTCTATACATACCAGTGGTCTGCCCACCACCAATAGCTGTTTGGCCCCTTGGCCACCACCAACCTTGACCTTTTGAGTGTGGTGACCTCTACCCCAGCAGAAGGGCAAGGCCCTGAGTGCAATCACACCCAGATCTGCCAGCAACCCTATGTCTATTTACATCCCACTCAGGCACCACCAACCCATATATATATGGCCAGGTATAACGATCAGTAATAGAACAATTGCATTCCCCCCTTGCAGAATATCGGAATATTTTATGCCTGGTCGTGTCAAACCAATGACTTAAAAATTGATACTTGTCACTCGGTGTTATTAGGATAGGGCAAGGACTGGTTGGCTCAGTGTCAGGATGATGTGACTGAATGGGATATCATGGTGCTCATGGCCTGGTCTCTCAGCTGGGTAGCACTATAAAGTCACCATGAGTGCAGACTGTCACAAGTTGGTATCCATCCTGACATGATCTTAGATGTTGCCAGGATGTAAAACTCCAACAACCAACCAACCACTGCGAAACATCTAGTGCACTTAACAAACAGGCCATGCATGTCAATGGTTTGCATCTAAACCAGACGGGGTCGCCGAATGAGTTAGAGCGTCCGCCTCCTGTGTTTGTAGACCATGGGATCCTGGGTTTGAACCCCGGTCGAGTCAAACCAATGACTTAAAAATTGATACTTGTTGCTTCATAGCCAGGCACTCTGCATTATTAGGATAGGCAAGGACTGGTCTACTCAGTGTCAGGATAATGTGACTGAGTGGGATATCAGGTCATGGTGCTGGTGGCATGATCTCCCAGTGGGGCAGCACTATAAAGTCGCCATGAGTGCCGACTGTCACAAGTCGGTACCCGTCCTGATATGACCTTAGATGTTGCTAGGACGTAAAACAACAACAAACAACCAAACTGGTTTGCATATTCCCAAGAATGTTAGAATTTGGTTTCATCTAGTTACTCCCACATCACTGGTCTCCAGGACAGCGCTGTGAAGCAAGTCTATTGAAAAAGTGTCACATACTGTCACAAGTCTGTAGCCGTCTTGATATGACCTTAGATGTTGCTAGGGTCTCCGGCTCCAACAAATAAATAAATAATATCACCATCCTATGAATGAGTGTGAGATGACATCATGGTGCCTATAGACTGGCACCTCAGTGAGGCAGCACTAAGGAATAAATAGCACGCTGAAGAACTACGCCAAAATCAGCACTAACCACACTTATGCCTCATATATTGCTAGAACACAATACCCCAATAATTCCAATCTTATTCTGCATTCAAACAAATGCTCGGTCAATATGTGATAAAGCAATGCACAGTCAGCTTATGCTAGTTCGCGTAACTTTGTTTCATCGGGAAATCTCATTACTCAACTAAACAATTCGATGGAACAGATTTCCATGTTTTGTTTTTTTATATTATCATCTGACAACATGTGTTAATGTGCTTCTTGTTATTGGGTTTGTCTATGTAGATTTATGGCTGGTGCTCCTGCCCTGCTGTGCACTCTGCTCTCGGCTTCGTCTTTTCTAGATTTATCAACGACTACTCATAAAATATCAGTTAACTGTCATTATGACACATTGGCATTTCAACACTATCAGGCTCCAGTTATTCTAATACTGCCACTGACAAATTGTTTTCCGTATTATTTAGTTTATATGGGACAGAGACATGGACAATCTCTGAGAAAATGTACAAACGTTTAGCAGCATTTGAGATGTGAACTTATCGAAGGATGATGAAAATATCATGGACAAAGAAGATCACCAACAAAGAAGTTCTCAGAAAAATTAAAAATAAGAAAAGCTTGTTTGCCACTATACAGACAAAGAAACTTATTTATTTTGGCCACATCATTCGTCAGAGTTCAATATACCGTACATTGTTGGAAGGGAAGGTGAATGGCAGCAGAGGGAGAGGGAGACCAAGAACATCATGGTTTACAAATATTTCACAGTGGACAGGCTTGAATTATTCACAGTCTATCAGAACAGCACACCATCGGGACAAGTGGAGAACCATTGCATCCAACCCTCGATTAGAGGACGGAACTATTGATTGATTGATTGATTGGACAGTGGGAGGACAACCATTAATGGTTCCCCCCGGTCCTACAATTTATATTGTCAACAGGTTAGATAAAAGATTCACCCCGTATTTGCAGTAAGGGTGAAAACCAACTCTATATAAAAGCTGGTGAAAAAGTTCGACATGCTGGGTAAATGAAATGAGCAGATACAATATATTCTTTATGTATAAATATCTTAAGCTACTTTTGAAAAACATAATACAAAATGTAGTTTAATGACCTTTAAAAGTGAAATCGACGGCGTTCTTTCGCCGGCATCTTGTATTTGTGCATTCTCTCCCATTTGTGTATTTGTGCATTCTCTCCCATTACACCAACTCTGGGCCGATATGAGTAGCCATTTGATACTGGAACCAGAGATTATGCTACCTGTTACATACTAAAGCTATTTTTTGCCCGTATTTAGACGGCGTTGTCTTTCACTCCTACTACAAGTACGAGGTGAATCTGTTATCTATCAAGAGGTTAGTTTATGTTTGTAGAATATGTATAGAAATTGTGAATACAAAATGTCTGAAATGTCTAAAAATACCAATGGCTCAGTTCTGATTCGTCTGATCTACAGTCGCCCCTCACGAATATATCCTGTGTATAGAGAGTGAGAGGTCGAACCGCCAATGCAACAGCTTTTATTTAGTTTCAAATCTTGTTCAATTCTCGTTCAATTCTCGTTCATCTGACACTATCTCGGAACCTGTAAAACTGCACGTGCCGTCACCTATCTGGCCACCATGGAACTACAGTGAGAACTCAAAAACAAGCAACCCATCTAGTAGAATAACGATGATACATTTCCACAGCGGCCACCTTGTAAAAGCGGAAATTTGTTTACAATTTTGTACTGAAAACAAAGCAGCCTGGCTTATCGCAGATCCTCATTGTGTGCCGTGTGTGTACACATGGACTGAGAATCCCACGAGTGTTGCGACTACTGCAGACAGCGAACACCACTCTCTCACCAGCACCAGTCAGCATATATATGTTAACATTTAATCACACTATGTCAAACATTGCATTTATGTAACCATAGCGACCCACACCCAGAAATTCCACACGTTCACACCTCACTTGTTATGTTGTTGCTGTCTTTTAGCGTGAATGTTTGGAGAGCCTGAATGAGCGCAACTGAGGAAGTGACTGATTGGGGTTTTACATCCTAGCAACACCTGAGGCCAGACCTCAGAATGGATAGCAAGTTTGTTTGTTGGTGTGTTACGTCATAGCTACATATAATGTCATATCTGGACAGGTACCAACTTGCGACAGTGCGCACTCATGGTGACCTTTTAGTCCTGCCCCACTGGGAGACCAGGCCGCCGGCACCATGACCCGATATCCAACACAATCGCATTATTTAATTCTTTGGGGGTAAATATGTTTATTCTGCTGAATAAGTCTTTTGTCAGTGCTGAATCACTGGTCTTCTAGCCATTTTTCAATTCAGAGTTATTTACACAAAAGGTATATAGAATAAGGTGTACAATACCTGTTGAATACACAATTTGCACCATGCAACACAATGAAATTCTGTAACCCAAAAGTTACATAGCAATATGGGAACAGTAGTGTCATATAACTAGATCAATATTAGTCAGATCAATGTGAGTATTTACATAGTATTTAGAATGTAAGCAGAAGTTATCTTCTGTATTCAGTTGGTAAAGTTGTAGTACGTTTTAATGTTCAGTTGCAGTTAGGCAAGCGGTATATAAATGTTGGTTTGTTAGGAATATTCTAGTGTAACTCTTGTGTAGTTAGTTATGTGAGTTCATGAATTATGTTGTTGGGGTGGGGTTGTTAATAATACACTGGACCAGCTGTAACCAGTGACGCAGTGGGACCAATCCCAGTGCATTTAGGTCTTAAATTTTACATTTTTACCTGGACTGTCTCTGTCATCGTATATGGTTGACTGGAGATAACAGAGAAACAGAAACAAATTTAAAAAAAGTATCCTGATACTGTGCTAACCAATCCTTTCCCTATCCTAGTAATGCCAAGTGCCAGGCTAGGTCGTGACAAGTATCAATTTGATAAGTCATTGGTTTGACTCGCCCGGGAAGTGAACTCCGATTTGCCGCACGGAAGGCCTGTGCTGTGCCGATTCGGCCACCGCGTTCGCTAGTATGATAAAGTTGTTACGAATGATGTCATATGCTAGTATTAATATCTAAATGGGCAGATAGTCAGACAAACAGACTCAAAATTTATATTTAGCGTAATGGTGTAAAGGCGACCAGCTCGCTTTCATATGCCACCTGGCGGTTCCGGCCTGAACCAATGTTGACCTGAGCAGCTCCCTTCCTTCATAATGCCTGATCTTGCTACATGACAACTGGAAGCCGTCGTAGCTTTTACGTCCATCCTTCCCACCCAACTATAATTTGACAAGCGACAAAGCAGATTAGTTTAAAGTTGGATTTATTATAGTTCCAGCAGTGTAAGTCTTTTTTGTTCAACAAGAAGTTCAAATTCAATGACAAGTTCAATAATACAGTTAGGTCATAGAAGCTTTAACCCTTGCCCTGTAGTAAGTGTCCATGTGGGGGGTCGGGTGGGTGGCAGTTTTAAGGCTAGTAGGTGTCCTCCTTGTGCCCATGTCAAAGTGAGCTCACTGCAGCAGAACCTGGCCTTATATAGGCTTGTACATGGTTAATTAGTTCAAAAAGACCTCTGCAGATGTCAGTCCGCTAGTGTTCACTTAGGCTATCAGGTTTCGTATCTTAAAAGTGAAGTTAGGTGGCGCTGGCGCACAAGACATATACTAATACAATCGTTTCTTGATAGGTGGCAGCATACAGGCATCCTTAGTTACTATGATGGCTATGGCTGTGTCCGTGCACCAAATTACCCGTGTTGCTGAGCATCACGTACAATTCCCATAAGGTTGAGTGCCTGGGTCCCCACAAACACTTGACATTCTTTTAACTCACTACACTTAGATGCCAAACCTCAGCCCACTCATTACTACTCACTAAATTCCAATATTACGCGAATTATCTGTTCCACGTTATTTGAATTATTGAGTAATTGTGACAAGTCTGTGACAAATTACATCAGGCGCTGGCAAGAATATTCAGACAAGGCAGTCAGTGGGCTGGACAAACAGACTCAATGGATTGTATTTGAACTTTTTTTCTTCTTGAAGATTTATACTGCCTATCATGGATAAGTCTGAATAGTCTTGTTTTCACCATTAGACAGTTGGTCGATAGAAAGCCCAAACCTACACTTTTACCAACCCAAGGGATTTTTAACCTTCCACACCACGTAGACATGGTATGAGAGCAACTGGCCTTTGATGACACTGTAAATTATATGCAGCGATGTAAATCCAAATTGGCAGAGGTGATGGCATGGGGAATTGAACCACTTATAAAAATATACGGATATTCAGTTCGGAATTATATATTGGCAGAGAACATTATTATTCTTAGGCGACGGAGTGGGGACAAGGTTATGTAATCTAAAAGCAATGGTGCCCCACTCACAATATGACATGATATAAGCTATGTGAAATATATGTTCATACATGATGCCTGAGATTAATGAAGAGATGTTCCTATATAAGAGACAGTACATGATTGTTGAAATGTTCCCTCTATGCATCCATAAAGAGTGCAATTGAAGAAAAAGGACATTTTTGATATATATATATATATTTGTAACTGTCTGCAAGTACATGTTACCATAGTACCAAGGGCCCAGCACACCAGGCTAATCTGCATATAGACATAGACACCACCTGCAGCTGGGTTGAGTGACAACCACCCCTACTGGGGGGTGTCATCCTCCCAGGCTGTGGGGGTGCCTGATTGGCTCGCTGTGGGATTCCCAGTCGCACTGCACTCCCTTGGCCCTCTGACCACGCTAGCCTCACTTTGAGATTAATTAGGCAAGACACTGCTTCAGGCACACTGGAAACAGTACACTCTACTCCTGGCTCTTGAGTGAGACACACCTACTCTAGAGCAGGACCCCAGACACTCTGCCTGATGCTACCAAAATTCATATATCTAAATTGCGTTTAGTGCAACAACCAAGGGACTCCGGTTCAATGGGCTGTAGGCGCTGATTCATAGACAGGTTAAAGAGGTAATGAGATTCTGTGTGGACAGAAGGTAAGGGGTCAGGGTGATAGGTCACTAGTAGGTGAACAGGAGTTGATGCCACTAAAGCACAACATCTTCACTGTCAATCTTTGTGACTTGTCTTCCCTTTCTTTCTTATGGGATTGTTTAAGGGTTTGTTTGAGAGGGGAATCAGATGTGAAATGAATGGGGAGAGTTTATGGTATTCTCTGGTGTTCATGACGGCCGAGCAGGCAGAAATATTATACACTGACCTTCAGATTAGGAGTCCGACCTAGAAAAAAGTCAGACACTCTAACCACTCCACAACGCTTTGGCGTAATTGTGACAAGTCCTACATTACAATCTGACAATTTAAGTTGCTATGTGACCAGACCCTCTGGCGCACAAATACCAGAAAGACAGTGAGTCACCTAACCACCAGACCCTGCTGAGAATGCAGTGATGGAGAGGGTGGTCTGTAGCAGCCCCCCCTAGCAGCAATTAGATTAACACTCATGGAACTGATAGCAACTTGTTGACATCATGTGTGGCTTACCGTAATAAGAAATTTGTTAAAAGTAATTAAGGGCCTGCATTTGTTCGGTGTGGCTGGGCTGAGATGGCCAATGTTATATTCTGCCTAATACTATCCAGTGTTCGCAGTCGTAGTACTGCCGAGCTCTGCTGAGTACGGCCGAGTACTCCTGAGTACTGCCGTGTACTGCCGAGTACTGCCGAGTACTGCCGAGCACTGCCGAATACTGGTGAGTACTGTCGAGTACTGCCGATTATTGTCGAGGACTGCCGAACACTGGTGAGTATTGGCGAGTACTGCCGAGTACCACCGAATACTGCTTAGTACTGCCGAGTACTGCCGAGTACTGCCGAATACTGCCGAATACTGCTTAGTAGTGCCGAGTATTACCGAGTACTGCCGAGTGCTGCCGAGCACTGCCGAATACTGGTGAGTACTGTCGAGTACAGCCGATTATTGTCGAGGACTGCCGAATACTGGCAAGTACTGCTTAATCTGCCGAGTACTGCCGAGTACTGCCGAGTACTGCCGTGTACTGCCGAGTACTGCCGAGTACTGCCGTGTACTGCCGAGTACTGCCGAGTACTCCTGAGTACTGCTGACTACTGCCGAGTACCGCCGAATACTGCTTAGTACTGCCGAGTACTGTCGAGTACTGCCGAGTACTGATGAGGACTGCCGAATACTGCCGAGTACTGCCAAATACTGCCGAGTACTGTCGAGCACTGTCGAGTACTGGCGAGTACTGGCGAGTACTGGCGAGTACTGGCGAGTACTGGCGAGTACATCTGAGTACTGCTGAGTACTACCGAGTACTGCTGAGTACTGCCGGGTACTGCTGAGTACTGCTGAGTACTGCCGAGTACATCTGAGTACTGCCGAGTACATTTGAGTACTGCCGAGTACATCTGAGTACTGGCGAGTATTGCTGAGTACTGCTGAGTATTGTAGCTATTTACACTGGAGCTGTGCGAGGATTACATCGTCATAAATGGTCCGTTTGTATGAGCGGGGTGTGGGGAGGGGAGGTCAGAGGAGGTTCAGATTGGGGGTGGGGATCGGGGGGGATAATAAAAAGTTGTTTGGCTTTTTAAATAATTTTTTGGTAAATGGTGTTGCTTCAATCATGAATAGACTCTTTTGTGAGCTGAAAATCACTGGTTTGGCCAGCATCCATTAATTTGATCAAACATCTATAAATGAGTAGCTGTATATACTTGAGGTGCCCATTTACCAGATGTGTAATTGGTGTTTCTGACACATTCTCTGTGGTTTTGTGCCGTGCAATGACAGATAAACTGCGTAGTCTCAATAAAACCGACCCAAACCTAGTCCCAATCCAAAATCTTCTGTGAGTAAACATATTTTATTCATAGGATTAGATCATTTCTCAGTGCTATATCACTGGTATTTCCTTGTTAATGTACTAATTTAGTGAAGAATCGGAAATGTCAATATTGTTATTCTGAGTCTGTGTTCATTTGACAGAACCAGATGCAGTGGCTGACTCGGTAGAGCGTAGACCTCCCATGTAGGAGGTCGGGAGTTCGATTCCGGGTCGAGTCAAACCATTGACTTACAAAATTGATACTTGTCACTTCCTAGCTTGGCCCGCAACATTAATAGGGCTGGGCAAGGACTGGTTAGCTAAGTGTCAGGATAATGTGACTGAGTGGGATCATGGTGCTGGTGGCCTGATTTTTCAGGAGGGCAGCACTATAAAGTTGTCATGAGTGTGCACTGTCACAAGTCGGTACATGTCCTGATATGACCATATATGTTGCCAGGATGCAAAACTCTAGCATTCAATCAATCAATCAAATCCAGCATTTATCGGCGCCATATCATTATCAATCACTGTGGTAATTTCAAACAATAATACTGGTTTAATTTGATGAGGAGGGGGAACTTTAAATATTAGTATTCTGGGTTTGTGTTCGCTTGACCCTCAGGGGGGACTAAAGCTGCGCCCCATGGGACCTAATCGATTAATCAACTCGGATCACCCGAGCCACTTTTTGGCACATGCGCACATCCCACAGACTCGGGTCGAATAATCAAATACGCTTCTCCACGCTCAGGGTGGAAAAAATGGTGGCTTAATCCAAAACCTTTTTTTTTTTTTTTAATAACTGATAAAACTAGAGCAAAATAGGATTTAAAATATTTTATGATGGCACAGTTTAGCTATCTTTCTATTTAAATAGTCTAGGTTATTTTTTTTTAAACCAAGTATTCGTGGTACCGGTAGCTGTCATCCTGCAGGACGGTACCAGCACAAATGTGACATCATCGCTCGTAGCCAACCCCAGCCAAGAGGTGGGTTACTGGGATCGGATCGTTTTGCATACGGCACGTGTATTTGTTGACTCTACTCGCGGTGTTTGATTTGAAATTTTGACGACTCGCATGACCAGAGTCGCCCGGGTCGTGTTAATCGATTACGGCCACGGTGTGAATACAATGAGGTCACAGCCTCAGGCTATAAGCCAGAAGGTAGGTGGTGGCGAATACACATACGCAAAGTGGTATTTTATCTAATGTAAAATATTTGCTAGGTGAATTTCACTGCAATCTAAATTAGAAACAAATGTACGGCTAGAACTCTACCAAGTTTAGTTATTCGGCCACATGTGGTCATCGGTGCAAAGTGAGTTTAAATTATGCCACTTATCTTGAAGGGAAGTAGTGCCTGGAGGGGTATTAACCCCAACTTTGGGTATGTTAGTTGAAGCTGTGACCCGGCCTGCTGGGTCACAGCTTCAGTCCTTTTCAAGGGACCAGTGGAACTTTGAATACCCATATTGGGTCCAATTAGTCTTCCTTCTTCCGCTACTTCCGCTGTTTCCGGTGGGTACTTCCGGTGTTTACACTTTGTTTTGTCTCTCTCTCGTCCTGTTCAATGTTACTTAATCTAACAAATACATAATAGATGTGAGGTGCATAGCTTCATTTAGGATCTCATGACGCAGTTTTTCATCTAGGGTTATTTAGTTAGACACTGTGGGTAATATACTGTGTGCAATACACTATGATGAATCAAAGTAATGTAGTTGATAAGCTGTGTGCAATGTGCTATGATAAATTAAAATGATGTTGATATGCTGTGTGCAATATGCTATAATAAATTAAAGTGGTGTAGTTGATATGATGTGCAATAGGCTAGGATAAATTCACATGATGTTGATATGCTGTGTGCAATATGCTATGATAAATTAATGTAATATAGTAATATAATATATGTTCTGTGTAATATGCTATGATGAATAAAAGTTATGTCGGTGATTTGATGAGTGCGATATGCTATAATGTAATATAGTTGATAAACTGTGTGTAATATGCTATGATAAATAACAGTAATGCAGTTGATATTCTGTGTGCAATATGCTACTGTAAAATATTCCGATAAAACGTATTGGTGGGGAATGCAAATGGTCTATAATGGAGTACAAATGGTCTATTAACGTAAATGATATATAGGGCCAGGTGCATGAATGTATTTATGTAGTTGGTGGTGATCCGTTACTTATGATCAATAGTCATTGTGTATTAGGTAGATAGTGTGAATGAGGCACTAGTGATAGTGTGTAAGGAGCCTCAAGAGCTCTACTCACTACCCCCTCCCCCCCCAACTGTTAGTCACGGATCACCACACACACACAGCTCAGGCAGGTGGTGGCCAAGCAGCCACACCGCATGGTGGTGGGCAGATCACAGTAGCCATGGTGACACAAGAATGCTTATTGTTCATTGGTGGAACTATACATGCTTGTTGCTGATTGGAGATAATGGTCAGGTGGTATGCCATACCAGAAACATGTACCACTATATAATAATATACCTGAGGGTACAAGCTCTCAATCTACTTTCATTCTTTATACTCTTCCTTTCTCTTCTTGCCTGTATTGATTTCCTATAGCCTGCCTACACAACCACAGATGCCAGCCGTCGACTTTACACTATGATGCATTAATGTAATATAGTTGATATACTGTGTGAAATATGCTATGATGCCATACATTAATGTACTTGATAAGCTGTGTTCAATATGCTATGATGCATTAAAGTAATGTACTTGATATACTGTGTGCAATATGCTATGACAAATAACAGTAATGTAGTTGATATGTTGTGTGCAATATGCTATGGTGCATTACAGTTATGTACTTGATATGCTGTGTTCAATATGCTATGATACCATACATTAATGTAGTTGGTATACTGTGTGCAATATGTTATGGTGCATTGCAGTAATGTAGTTGACATGATGTGTTTAATATGCTATGATGCATTAAAGTAATAACAATTAACGGTCCGGTGTGCTCTGTGGTTCTTCTGGTCGTGATTGATACAATTGTGTATACAGAATTTGTATTACATTTTAAAGGATAGATCAAATAACTTGATATATTAAAATGTAAGGATACAAACTGGATTGGTTAATTCATTTTTTTTTACAATACTTAGGATTTCAATTTCTTTCTGTAATTTTCTGTTGCATGCTATTTAAAGAAAATACATTGGAATATTAGATTGTATTGATAAAAATTGCATCCATGAAACAAATCTAAATCATGCAACACCATTCTCTCTCCGTTATAATGTTAAATATTTCAGAAATGAAGTGCTTGACATAGTGTGATCAAGTATTAACATGTATATATATGCTGACTGGTGCTGGTGACAGAGTGTTGTTCACTGTCTACAGTAGTTGCAACACTCACAGGATTCTCAGTATATGTGCACATACACTTCATGCAATGTGGACCTGCGATAAGCCAGCTAGCGCTTGAGTACTTTGAAGGGCTCATTATATGGAATGCATATATATCGATGCTCCTTTGCCACCTTTTAGGTGGTAATTAAGGAGGCTAGCCGACCATTATGCAGTATTTGAAAAGCCAGTGAAATTCATTTGGATGAGGTTCTAAATTCATTTGGAAGGTTGAGAATTTGAGTTTCAACCGAGTCAAACCGATGACTTACAAAATTGATACTTGTCGCTACCTAGCCTGACACTCGGTATTATTAGGGTAGGGCAACGACTATTAATTCAGTGTCATGATAATGTGACTGAGTGGGAAAGCAGGTCATGGTGTCCGCAACCTGGTCTCCCAGTGGGGGCTGCACTATAAGGTCACCATGAGTGCACACTGTCACAAGTCGGTGCCCGTCCTGATATGAATTTAGATGTTGCCAGGATGTAAATCTCCACCAAACAGACAATGGCGTCATGGGCGGCCATATTTTGGCACCTACGTCAATCGAGGAATCGTGTAGTTGAGTAATCATAGCACAGGGTGGGGATCCGGAGGTAAAAACTACACGCTAATCATAAGTAATGTTGTCTCATGCTGCTCAAAATCACCTTTGTGTTACCAAGTGGGTTAAATTGAGTCATTACCACTTGGTACAAGTGGTAATGACCTAAGCACACTGATCATCTAGATCCTGTGAGTAAGGACACATTTTTGTTGGACCAGTGATGGTTGGACTGCTTATCAGCCATTGCGCTGTCAAACTGGTATGCCAACGGGAAGTGCAGTCAACAGACAGGTATCTATCTACCAACGGATTATACCTGAAACCACAGGCCAACACCGATTAATCACCTCAGATCATCCCAACCATCTTTTTGCACATGCGCATATCATACAAACTCGGGGCGCATACACGAATGTGCTCAGAGCCAAAGACCCTATAATACTAAGACGGCTCACTCCCTATCTCTCCTATGGTAATGTAAATTTTGCATTGCCACCTTGTGGTGGGTTTGATCAGCCCAGCTGCTGGTTGGTGTTTCACATGTAAACACATACAATTATATTATACAAGAGATAGGTAAGTATGAATACACATCAATATGAAATTGCTATGAACAAATATGCATCATCATCAGCATCATCATCAGCATCGCCATCATCACACATCTTTCAGATTCATATATACATTTATACATATAATATAGCACCTGTTTAACCAAGAGAACAACCAGCGCACCAAGTGGTGGGTTTGATCATTTTGATTACACAGTACAGGCTGAGTGAGCCGTCTTAATATTATAAGGTCTTTGTCAGAGCGGAATAAATGGTGGATTAATCCAAAACTTTAGTTAAAAAAACAAAAAACACAATATAACTATAGCAGGATAGGATTTAAAGTATTTCATGATTGCATAGCTTAGGTACATGTGCATTTAATTAATTTGGGTGGTCATACTTTTATTTAAAAGTGTAGCTTTGGTCAAGTGGGACTTGTACTGGTGGCTACACATAGTAGTACAGGCGGACACTACAGATACCAGCACACATGTGACATCATTGCTCCTGACGCCCCCAGACATGAGGCATTGGGGTCAGATCAACTTGCACACGACCCATCTTTTTTTTACGTCCACCTTGGGGTGTTATATCTGAAGTTCTGACGACCAGGATGATTTGAATGGTCTAGACTGTGATAATCAACGAGAGCCATTGACCAATTTCATATGACGTCAGTACGTGTATTTAGGTCAGTGCGCGTGCTGCTTGGTTGCAGGACAACATCCAGTCACTGCAAACTCAATGGCTATGAGCTCAGAATATCCCAACTTTCACTATTATCTCTGTTTTTAATACTTTCAGAGAAAATTGCCCTTAAGTTAAATTAAATACTTCAGATCTTCCTCCTCAATCCCGCATTAATATATTTTTAATCAACTCAGTGAAAGCTTTAAAATTAATTTTGCTAAAATAAATGCTCTGCATAGACATAGCATTGCTGCAGCACAAATCAATGCAGTGTTTACCCTTCGCGGGGTAGTCAGCAAACTCAGTGCATTGTCAATGGTCGTAAGCAATCTTCTTACAGAAAAAGTGAAATATCTCTAAAACCACACAACCTAGAAATAAACTGATTGGAATACACATAGAAAACATGTTTACCAAAAATATTATATTAAATTGATATGGTTAGGGTTCTGGATTTCTATTAATTTTGAATAAAACTGACGTTTTGCACTGCGCGTACGGCAAACTCAATCTGTCAATGCATTGTCAATGGCCGTGAGCAATCTTCATGCAGTAAAAGTTAAATATCTCTAAAACGACACAACCTAGAAACAAACCAATTGGAATATACATAGAAAACATGTTTAACAACAAGATTATATTAAATTTATACGGTTAGGGTTCTGGATTTCTATTAATTTTGACTAAAACTGACATTTTGCACTGCGCGTACCGGCAAACCCCATGGCAGTGTGCCTTCGTTCTGCAGCCGAGCTACGCGCGCATACACAATGTTTGTAAACATTGAAATAGGTCTATAGGGAGTGGAATGGAGTGAACATTACGTCAAGAGTCAACTTGTATTCTGTGAAGGTTGTGTCTACCTGCATGCCTTGGTAAAGTTGCATAATTGGATGGTTTTGAGTTTTTGCTATTTTCTTAGATAAAATACACTAAGTCGATTATTATGATCTACTTGAAGTAACTTTTATTTTAAATGGCTAACTTTAAAGGTATTTGGGGTGAAATCATGCTAAATTAATTTTGGCAAGTACATAACAATTCTGACACTACAGGCTCCAGTACAAAGAGCTTCTGTTATTTTGGCTCAATATCCCCTTCTGTACAGTAACAAATGCTTAATAAGTGCACCCATATCTAAGTTACACAGCCATTTTGATAGGGTGATCAGTTATTAAGATGGCCAGTTTGATAGGGTGATCAGTTTGTAAGACGGCCAGTTCGATAGGGTGATCAGTTAGTAAGATGGCCAGGTCACTTGTATTGTACTCAATGGCCGCCTCTCCACCCCTCATGGGAATGTGCGCATGTACAGTCTCAGAGCTGGGAGCTGACCCTGAAGGTGTTACACATAGAACCAAGTTCAACCTGTTCCGACATGTGCTGACTCCGCCAAGCCACACTCCTTGTCTAACTCCAACTGAAAGCATTTCATGAAAGCTGCCTACAAAAGTGTTGAAGTGCTGCTGGCTTTTGCAAGTTACCAGCTGCACTCTCTCGGGGAGCAAATCGAGGTTTCAGACCGGCAAGAACATGTCAAGACAGGCGCAAAACTATTTGTCCCTGCAGTGGCTGGTCGGGAGATGTTGGGAGTTCCATACATCAACCGCCCTTAATGCTGCCACAGTGACATGGTTTTCTGTTTAGGGTTTGCTCCCTTAGCCTTCGGTTCTGTCAAGAACCTGTACCACAAGGCAGTGGTTTACAACTCTGCAAGGCAGGGGCGTCAAACTCCCTGAGTTATTGCTATACCTGTTTAACCGTCGGGCTATTTCGCCCCCACTAAAGGCAAGCCTTCGTGTTAATTTATATAATTATTTCCATGTGAATTTCTCGGGCCGGCCGCGGGCCGCTGCTGCCCCTCGTCCCGCCTGCAGGTAGTCCGTGTCTGTCGGTGTACTTCTCGGGCTAAAGTCGGCCAGCCAGAGTATCGCCTAAATACGGAGGTGTGCCTCCGCCCGTATATGTTAGTACAAAGCGATTATTTAATTGTTTCCACTACTGGCTAGTCTACTTGCCTTACGGTGTATTTGATATGTTTGAATTGATCCAGAACTAAGCAGAGGCGCTGGTGTCTCCGCTACTGTCACTGATAATCAGCCTACGTTAATGTCTTATTTTAGCCAAGAAGATCTATACGTTAATTCCGTTAATATGTCTGTTCCAATCTCCCGCAGATGGGCTAAGTAGCTGCGTAAGGCCTAGTTAGGCTCAAGGCCCTTAATTATATATATAAAGTATTCCAATGTTAGATTCGACCATAGCGGTTTACTCCATAGAAAACTGGAGGACAGTAAAGAATGCAAGGAACGTTCCAATTTACTTTTCCAAGAGCTCACGGCTTTGTTTATTCTTAGCCAAACTAACATTCGAGTAACGTACTTAGTGTAGAAACATGTTGTCAACCCTTCCCCTACAGTTTAATGTGAAACACTTTGGAATTTAGATAAAATAGGCCTAAATCTCGGCTAAAACATCAGAGCGTCACAAAGTATCGTCTGATCGGTCTGGCCCCGAACGCTCCGACCTCCTTTCGTTGCCAGGCGAGTCGCAATTCGCGTCTCCTAGCAACGCTGTAACGGCCGGAAACCCCGTCGCCCGTGAATGTTTGGGCATTCGCGGTCTGCCATGGCGAGTAGCCCGTATTCCCAAATACGGGTTAATCGGCGCACGCCCGTGAATGCCATCAGGCTGGCAGTCTCGCCCACTTCACTTGCAATACCTGCATACCCAACTGACAGTGTCCTAAATTAAAAGTGGTTACAATTTCACCTACATGAATATATAAGATAACATCTGCCCATATTCTAAATGCAACGAAAATACTCACATCGATTCAGTTAATATTCACTGATATTGATGTAGTCATATGACACTAGTGTTGCCATATTGCTGTGGTACTTGTAGCTACATATCAGGAACCTATTGTGCTATATACTGCAAATTGTGTATTCTACCACTATTGTTAGCTCGCATTAATACATAGATACTCGATATACCATTTTTGTGTAAATAATCCTGAATTGAACAAAATGGCTGGAAGACCAGAGTGGAAATTATCGTTCTTGCAAGTGTTTGACTTGCCTTGGTCTGGGATTGAACGCAGGACCTCCCACCTTAACCACTTGAGCATCCCATCTGGCGGAAGGCTTTGTCACCTGTTCTAATTCCTCGTGCTGAGGCAGATGCCTCTGCAAATGGAAGCATGCCATGAACTACTCCTGTCCTTGGCCACTATTTCTTAGGTTTCAATGTTGACATTACATTTAATCAGATTGAATTTAAGGCAGTCCTTAAAATATGTTATATATCTCACATTAACAATGCAGTTGTGCACGGGTTCTAACCCTGGTCGAGTCAAATCCATGACTTAAAAATTGAAACTTGTTACTTCCTAGCCAGGCACTCGGCTTTATTAGGATAGGGAAAGGACTGGTTGGCTAAGTGTCTGGATAATGTAACAGAATGGTATATAAGGTCATGGTGCTGGTGGCCTGGTCTCACAGTGGGGTAACACTATAAATTCGCCATGAGTGCGGACTGTCACAAGTCAGTACCCATTCTGATATGACCGTGGGTTTTGAAAATGTGATATTTTCATCAGACTATGCAACTTAAAATATCTACCTGAGTTGAAGATGTAACTCCCATGATGCTTTCGCTGTTAGCTCACGTCGAGTCCTCCTTTAACCTGTCTGGTGTCTGTGGATTCAGCTTTATCTCTCAACTAGCTCAAAGTTCATTGACTCAACACCAAGTCTAGTTTAGTTAGTCTCCTACTTGGAGTATTCTTCGCTCGCTACTATTAATCCAGCGACATTGTGTTTGATGATTACGCACATGCATACAGAGAGAGCCAGATGTGGACAGATCTCGTCATCTTAAAGTCGCTGGCTGTACCTCACCCAGATACAAACGAATCCAGCATCAAAAGCTCTCCAAACATACCTTTGCTTAGTTTGTTCAGTTCATGCCACTGAACATGTGGGAGGAGAGTTGAGGTCTGTGATGTATGAATGACATCATAGGTGGGATTCCCTCATCACATGACCTAGAGGGGTTCCCCACACACAGGGGAAGCCATGGCAACCACCAAGATGGCAGCCACAGAAAGCTCTCAATTCAACTTTTAACGTCTATTAATCTACATGATTTAATCAATTATTAACACAAAAAGTAGCTGGTTATGATAAATAAACATTTGAACTTTATATTTATCATTTTAGATTGCAATTTCTAACATTTGTTTCTCTATATGGTTGTCTAAAAGTGTCAGTGTCCCTGGACTAAATAAAACACAACAGAAGCAACCACTGTCAGTGCTCTCCCCCCACATATATAGTTGCATAAACTGAAAACTGGCAAAGCTATGCTTGAAGAGCATTTGTTGGAGTACGGGTAGTGTCTCAGCGACCTATATCTGGTCCCTTTAAGCTGCAGTCTCAAATACTCACATGCCTTTCAAAATCTGCACCCAGTGACTGTGTTTCGGATGAGAGAGTATAGCAGACGAGTATCATTTAGGTTTTTATCACACACACACATAAATTAGTCGCCCCCAGCTAGTTTCGTGGTGAATGACAACCGTGCCTAAATCGGAGCGAAAACTTCTTCAGTAGAGATAAGCTATAAACAAGGTGTAGAGGCACTGGTTCCAGTGCGTAGTGTTTATCTATATTGGTATAGAGTTGGTGAAATGGAAAAGAATGCAAAGAAAGTAAGATGATGGCCACTAGGTGCTCGTGATTTGGCTTTAAAGTCTATAAATATATATGATTGAATGAATACTTCACTCCAAAATAGTGGGCTATGATAGATACAAATTTGAATCATATATTTAGCGCATTATATTGTAAATTCATGTGGTTATGTCAATAACCCAGCCTTCGAACAATTTTTTCTCTAGGGTTACTTAGCAGCATTGTCCTAGAGACAGCACTGTGGGAGTAACCAACATCCACCGGGTCTCTTTTAACTAATAAAGTCAGTCAACCATCATTATGTGTATATATATATGTATGTACAGTGAAACCTCTCTAAATCGACCGACCATTGGGCCATCTTTAAATGGATTTTGGGAGGTGGTCGGTTTAGGGAGGTTTTTAAAAATCATTACAATGGTCTTGTACGGACAATTGTTTGGGACTGAAATAAAGCGATCGATATAGGGGAGTGGTCGCTCTGTGGAGGTGGTCAGTTAGAGAGGTTTTACTGTATATATTTGGCTGGTTCTTTGAATTGTATGTCCTGGCCATATATCAGGTCATATCAGGACGGGTGCCGACTTGTGACACTGACAGTGCACACTCCAACCAACCAACACTGGTTCAATGACCAGGGTGTTCTGTAATGCTATATGATGAAAAGGGCACTACCTGGGTATTCATAATCGTAAGGATCAGACTTGTGACTGCTGGGTGGCGGGCGTAGCATGTCATGTTAAACTCATCAGGTTAAAGGCTATATATATATACACCATAAAATCTCTCTAACTGACAACCTCCACAGATCGACCACTCCCCTATATCGATCGCTTTATTTGGGTCCCAAACGATCGCCCATACAAGACCATTGTAATTATATTAAAAAAATCCCTAAACTGACCACCTCCCGAAATGGACCATTTAAAGTCAGTCCCATGGTCGATCGATTTAGAGAGGTTTTACTGTATATATATATATATATATATGGATATATATATAGACAGGAAGGCACAGGTAGACAGACACCAGTAGCGCGACTGTACCACCCACGTGACCTTCCAATCACACGTTCTGGGAATGGTGATTAACAACTATCGTCTGTAAACCAGACGGGATGGCTGAAGGAGTTGAGTGTCCGTCTCCCGTTTTTGTAGATCGTGGGATTCGGAGCCATGAGTTCGAACACTGGTCGAGTCAAAGCAAAGAATTAAAACTTTATACTTGTCACTTCCTAGCCAGATACTCGGCATTATTAGGATAGGGCAAGGACTGGTTTGCTCAGTCTGGATGATGTGACTGAGTGGGAGGTCATGGTGCTGGTGGCCTGGTCTCCCAGTGGGGCAGCACTATAACGTCACCATGAGTGCACACTGTCACAAGTCGTTGACCATCCTGATATGACCTTAGATGTTGCCAGGACATAAAACTCTAACAACCAACCAACTATCGGAAGTATGCAGCCAGTACACCTGCATGTTTCGTTACTTGAACATATGTGAACTTCAGTTGTACTTAAAGGGGCAGTCACAAGACCCACACAACTTTAAGTCTTCACAATTATCATATTAGAATAAGACTATTCACGCGTTGTGTGTGTATTATATATATATTGAAAATACCTATACATTAGCAGTTATTCAGGGATTAATTAAGGCTGTGGGTCTCTGTTTGTTTGTTGGTTGGTTTACATCCTAAAGTGGTGTTCGCTGTGATGGAGTGGTTCGCGTGTCTGACATTTTCTAGGTCAGACTCCTAATCTGAAGGTTTGTGGTTCAATTCTGCATACCATCACCTCTGCCAATTTGAATTTCCACCACTGTGTATAACTTAAAGTGCCATCAAAGGCCAGTTGCTCTCATACCATGTCTATGTAGTGTGGCAGGTTAGAACTCCCTTGGGTCGGTAAAAGTGTAGGCTCGGGCTTTCTATCGACCAACTGTCTAATGGTGAAAACAGGGCTATTCAGACTTACTCATGATAAGCAGTATAAATCTTCAAGAAAAAGAAAGGTCATATCAGCATGGGTACCAACTTGTGACAGTGCACACTCATGTTGACTTTATAGTGCTGCCTTTCGGGGAAACCAAGTCACCGGCACCATGTGCGTTAAATGGTCAAGGGGATACCAAGTTGGGAGCAACAAGTAAAAGATGTTATTTAATGACAAGCTTAAATTTGTAAGTCATTGATTTGACTCGGTCAGGGTTCGAACCCACGACCTGCTACAGGAGAAGTCGATGGCCAATAAATTCGGTATTGTCAGCGAGGATAATAAACAAGAGACAAAATGTCAGAATAACTTGCTTGGGAGCAGCCACCAGTGGTCCACAACTGGTTCATCAAAAGCTGTGGTATGTGAAGTCCTGTCTGTGGGAAAGTGCATACAAAACTAAAAGACCCCTAGCTGCTTATTGGAAAGAGTAGCCTGCGTGGCGGCTGTGGGTTTCCTCCAAAGAAATATGTCAGAATGACCATGTGTTTGACATTCAATAGCCACCTGATATGAAAATCAATGTTCCCTCTAGAGGCATTATTAAATAAAACACGCTTTACTTTTCTTGTTTGGGATCAGTGTCTAAGTGCTGAACAAAGGCGGGTGGGTATTCTGTTGAACAGAACTGTTCATACACACACAAAAGAACGGCTGACTCCCGGAAGTACTGTGTACTAGGCGTGGTGCATGTTGGGTATAGAACAGCATTGTGAATGCCGTCGGGATTGGGCAGGAGGTTCGGGAGGGGGGGGGGTGATCTCACAATCTCCGGGAACTTGACAAATAGCATCCCTAACCCCATTGTACTGATTACCCAGCAAGGGGGCCTGTTTACTCAACAAATCTTCCACACAATTTCAACCCAGTTAAATTCTCAGAAAAATCTGGAGTATTTGCTATATTCTTTATTACGTATGACCCCTACCCAGGCCTATTAGAGAAATGTGGAGTACAGTTTTGGTCATGTTTTATTTTATATTACCATTACATTACCATTATGCTATCACAACATTACGCTAACGTTACCCTTACATTACCACCAGGTTGCAGGTTACTATTATGCTGCCATTATGCTCGCACTATGTTACCATTACACTACAATTATGCTCACAATATGCTACCGTTACATTGCCATTATGTTACTATTATGCTACCATATTATTACCATTACCATACCATTACCATACCATTACCATACAATTACCACATTATTGCCATACAATTACCACACCACTACCATAATGTTACAATACTGCTGCCATACTGTTACCACACCATTACCATACTGTTACCATACCACTACCATACCTTTACCATACCACTGCCATACTGTTACCATACCGCTGCCATACCATTACTATGCCATTACCATGCTGTTACCATACCATTACCATACCGTTACCAAACCACTACCATACCGTGACCATAGCCCTGCCATGATGCTACCATACTGCTACCATACCATTATCATACCATTACTATAAGACTACCATACCACTACCATACTGTTACCATACCACTACCATACCGTTACCATACCACTACCATACCGTTACCATACCACTGCCATACTGTTACCATACCGCTGCCATACCTTTACCATACCCTTACCATACTGTTACCATAATGGTACCATACCGTTACCATACCACTATCATACCATTACCATACTGCTGCCATACCGTTACCATACCACTGCCATACATGTACCATACCAGTACCATACCATTACCATACCATTACCACACTGCTGCCATACCACTACCATACCATTACCATACCAGTACCATACTTTATAACATACCACTATCATACCATTACCATACCACTACCATACCCTACCAATACCAAACCATTACAATACCGTTAACATACCACTACCATAACATTGCCATACCGTTACCATACCACTACGATACTGTTACCATACTACAACCACACATGTACCATACTACTACCCTAATGTTACCATACCATTACCATACCGCTGCCATACCGTTTCCATAACATTACCATACCACTACCATACCACTACCATACCACTACCATACCACTACCATACCATTACCATACCATTGCCATACTGTTACCATATCACTTCCATACCATTACCATACCATTGCCAAACCGCTACCCTACAATTACCATAACGTTATGATACCATTACCATACAGTTACCATACCATTGCCATACCACTACCCTACCGTTACCCTACCATTACGATACCGTCACCATATCACTGTCATCGCATTACCATACCCACACCATACCTTTGTCATACCGATACCATGCCATAGCCATATCATTACCATAACATCACCATCCGATCACCGTAGGATTACTTTACCATAGTCCCAGAATGGCAAAAGGCATGGGTTCGAATCCTGCTCTAGGCGTAATATTTCCCATTTTCATCAACCCCATAGCAATATGATCAGAATTCATTCAACTCAGATAACAATTGCTATTCTTGTTTCATTAAAGGTAATTATGGAATGAAATTTAAGTATAGAACTATATACTGCTGCACTCATTAATGATTCCGTAAGGGCTTTGCTCCTTAGAAACGTCAAATCTAACTGACCTTGACAGGTGGCGATGTGACCTAGTTAACATAACTGGGCACGGTGGCCAAATCGGTAGAGCGCGGACCTCGCATGCGGGAGATCGGGAGTTTGGTTCCTGGTCGAGTCAAACCAATGACGTATAAAATTGATACTTGTCGCTTCCTAGCCTGGCACTTTGCGCTAATAGGATAGGGCAAGGACTGGTTAGCTCAGTGTCATGATAAAGGTGAAGGAGTGGGATATTGGGTCATTGTGCTGACAGCCTGGTCTCCGAGTGGGGCAGCACTATAAATTTGCCATGAGTGTGAACTGTCACAAGTGGGTACTGGGGCATCATTAAAGAAAGAAACAAGTCGGTGCCTGTCCTGATATGACCTTAGATGTTGCCAGGACGTAAAACTCCAACAACCAACCAACCAACCGGCGAGGGAAGAAGGCAGAGGCGAAGTGGGAGTTTAAAAAGTCTTTATTGAGTCCAAATTTAGCAAGAATATGAAGAGGAAGAGATCCCCCAAAGAGCCCTAAGCCCATACAAGAAAGAGTAGGGATACATAAAAAGAAAGACAATTAAAGTGAAAGGAGGGTGGGTGAAAAAGTGGGAGGTGTGGACAAGTCGGCTGCCAGAGGGGAAGTGACTCCTGGGAGGAGGAACAGGGCCTGAGACTTGAAAGGATGAAAGGGGGTGCCACAGGCGTTAGGTTTGTCCGAGACGCTGGGGAGAGGGAGAGGGAGACGCTACGAGGGGGTTAACGGGAGGGCGAACTCTTCCTCCACCGCAAATCAAAATCAATGACCAGACGGGATGGCTGAATAAGTTAGAGCGTCCGTCTCCCGTGTTGGTAGATCGTGGGATCACGGGTTCAAATCCTGGTCGAGTCAAACCAATGACTTAAAAATTGATACTTGTCGCTTCCTAGCCAGACGCTCATCATTACTAGGATAGGGCAAGGAGCAGTGGAATGAGGAAGACCAGTCGTCGGCGACTGAAATTTCCCCTGCTCAAACAACTAATGTACATAAAAAAAAGAAAATGCAAGCGTTGCCACTAATGGTGTATTACGCAAGGTTTCAACGGCTGCGCATACAACTAATTACTTTGCGCGTTTTTATTTCAAATATCTCCCATATCACTGTCAATTATCAATCCTAACTAAAGTAGAGCATTGGTTTCTTTTACGATGTGAGACAATAGCCAGCCAAAACCAACATGACCTAGAAAAAATCTGACAAAGGACGATGGGTAAGAAGAGGGAACAGGAAGGGCAAAGGTCAAGTGGCGGAGGAATGTTAGCCATAGAGAGAGAGGAGGGTCACGTGATCGAGAACAAAGTCACGTGAGCCAGTTCGGATCACGTGACCGACGGGCCTCCCTAATCAAGTAGGAAGGAGGGCTTCTTTGGTTGGTGGACGTTTTACGTCCTAGCAACATCGAAGGTCATATCTATATATGACCCTAGATTTTTCTAGGATGTAAAGCCCCAACAAACAAACGGGATCAAGATAACACCGCTGACTGCACTATAAACTATCAACTATCAATTATTAATAAACTTGTCTTTTTCTAAGGGAATTTGTTCCCCTTGACCTCAAATATATGATTGTGAGTTTTTTAATTTAATGAGTGTCTATTGGCACAAAAGATCGTTTTAACAAAAAACAAACATTTCTCGCCGTGAATATGGCCTATGCTGCCGACACGGCGTAAAGCAACCACCAATCAATCAATCAATTAAGCACTATAAACTCTTCATGAGTGTGCACTGTCACAAATCGGTACCCGTTCTGATATGACATTAGATGTTGCTAGGACGTAAAACAACAACGACAGTATATTATATATATATAGATCCCATACATGCGCACTGACTGACCCACGAGAAACACACCGAGTAGTCCCTGTTTGTGGCGAGGCGCCTAACAAACCGAATAATGGTGAATAACATTTGGGAGAAAATCGGTTCGACGGCCGGGTGCATCCCCCGCTATTGGAACAGCTGCTTCTCATCAGGATGGCGGGGAGCGAATCATTCCTGATTTCATCCCCCCCAAAATAGAGCAAAAATAGAGGGTTAAGAAGCTATTGACTATATATTATATCTATATCTAGATGCTGTAGCCGAATCGGTAGAGCGCAGACTTCCGTGTGGAAGGTCGGGAGTTCGATTCCAGGTCGAGTCAAACCAATGATTTTTTTCAAATTGATATTTGTCACTTCCTAGCCTGTCGCTCGGCATTAATAGGATAGAACAAGGACTGGTTAGCACAGAATCAGGATAATGTCACTGTGTGGAATATCGGGTCCTGGCGCTGGCGGCCTGGTCTTCCAGTGATGCATCACTATAAAGTCGCCATGAGTGCGCACTGTCACAAGTCGGTACCCATCCTGATATGGCCTTAGATGTTGCTAGGACATAAAATATCAACAACACACACGCTTATCCACTATTGAGTTATTCGATTGGAGAGCTGTACCAAGATGTCTACTGCATCTCCTGTTCCCAGGTGGTTATCCATGTAAGTACTGACGAGCCTCAACATTTGCTTGACTTTGGTGTTCGGATGATACTTTGATAGCTGGCGTTTCCAATGTGATATTGCTCTTATATGAGCCTGTCTCAAAAGGTGATAACTCTTTTTTTTGGTCCAGTGTAACGATTGACACAAAACAGCACAGAAACAGTTACACTGACAACACAAGGACATTTGCTTCAAATCATTATGTATTCTATTGGGATTATGAAACACCATACGTCAGTTTATCCTGAGCAAATACATAAGCAGATTGTATGTTTATCGTTACAATGGACAAAGTTTTGTCCCATATTACTTATCACCTTTTGAGACAGTCTCATATATATATATATAGACACGTGGACCAGTGACGTCACTGTCACGTTATAGTATTTCTGGGTTACTCGGCCGCTCAGAGCTCCAGATAATACCATAAAACTCTCCCCTTCTTATCACCTGTGATGCCTCCCTTAATCAACCCTTAGTCAAACCCATCAACAACTCATAAGGAAGAAAGGTAAGACAAGTCAGACAAGATTAACAGTGAAGAAGTTGTGCTTTATTGGCATCAACTCCTGTACACCTACTTGTGACCTATCACCCTCACCCCTTACCTTCTGTCCACACAGAATCTCATTACCTCTTTAGCCTGTCTCTGAATCAGTGCCTACAGCCCATTGAACCGGAGTCCCTTGGTTGTTGCACTCAGCTCAATTTGGATATATGCATTTTGGTAGCATCAGACAGAGTGTCTGGGGTCCTGCTCTAGAGTAGGTGTGTCTCACTCAAGAGCCAGGAGTAGAGTGATCGTTCTCCAGTGTGTCTGAAGCAGGGTCTTGAATAATTAATTAATCTCAAAGTGAGGCTAGTGTGGTCAGAGGGCCAAGGTAGTGTAGGTGACCGGGCATTCCCACAGCCAGCCAATCAGGCACCCCCCACAGTCTGGGTGCGTGGCACCCCCCAGTAGTGGTGGCTGTCACTCACCCCAGCTGCAGGTGGTGTTCTGTGTGTATATGCAGATTAGGCTGGTGGGCCCGCCTAGTGGTCATGTAGGGACGGGTAGCTGCAAACAGTTACAATAGATCTCTGTTAAAATGGCCTTTTCTCCAATTGCACTCTTTATGGATGCATAGAGAAGCATATCAACAATCATGTCATCATCATGCTGTCAGTCGCAATGCGACAAAGACTGCTTTTATTTCATAACAACCGCTATTTCATGCGGTTGGGCATTTCATAAAAGCTGCCTGCAAAGTTTTGAAGTGCAGCTGGCTTTTGCAAGTTACTAGCAGCACTCTCTCGGGGAGCAAATAGAGGTCTAACACTGGCAAGAACATGTCAAGACAGGCGCAAACTATTTGTCCCTGCAGTGGCTGGCAGGAGATATTGAAAGTTCCATTCATCACCGCCCTTAATGCTGCCACGGAAGCATGGCTTTCTGTTAGGGTTTGCTCCCTTAGCCTTTGGTTCTATCAAGAACCTATACCACAAGGCAGTGGTTTCAAACTTTGCAAGGCAGGGTCGTCAAACTCCCTGAGGTATTTTAGCAGATAGGTACTGCAATACCCGCATAACCATACAATCATGTACCGTTTCTTATATAGGAACATCTCCTCATTAATCTCAGGCATCATATATGAACATATATTTCACATAGCTTATATCATGTCACAATGGGACTGGGATATTAATACATTTAGTTTACATAACATTGTCCCCACTCCGTCGCCCAAGAATAAAAATGCTCTCTGCCAATATATAATTCTGAACCGAAAATCCGTATATTTTTACAACGTGACTTCCACTTCAGAATGAGCCTGGTTGTGAAGAGAAAGTGGATGGCTGTAGTGATGATCTATTTCTCCAATACAGTCACATTGTTATCAGGAGTTTTAAAATGTGTTCATGCTTTTCATCGGCAAAGAGGCCTCACATTCGATTTACATTAAAACCTTTTTGGTGCAAGATTCTTTCGTTTTTTTTTGTTTGTTGATGCTGTGTTTGTACTGTCAATAGCATGTAAGCTTGAATGTTTGGGCTTGTTTTCAATGCTGGCCAGCTGTAGTAGTGGTTTAATCTTATCACACAGTAGGAGGTGATAAGATGTTTTTGTTTCTCACACAGTAGCAGCTACATGGTCATTATTTAGTATCAGGTGTTCTGATAGGTATATTGTTTTTATTTTCTGATCACCCTTGTAGTGGGTGCGAATAGTATATGAAGTATATTAGTTTTTTTTGTTTTTGTTTTTTGTTTTACGACTACTTATGAACTAGCCTACTCAACATAGTTTGATTTGTTAATAAAAGTTGCTCCGAATGACAACAAAAAGCAATCTATTGATATTGTAAAAAGAATGACAGAACCCGAAACCAATAGACTATGCACCTTTAATGACGCATAGGTTGGTGCTACATATTCGCTTTGGAGGGTAGAATCTGGGATACTGAGGACAAAGTCCAGAGGATACCCATCAAGTACAAGCCTGTGCCCTCTAAAACAAACATGTCACATAAGCATGCTGTCTTACAGTTACAGTCGTACTCCTCTGTGTTAGGCGAGCCACTGCCTTGTATGAGTACATGAGTAAGACACGACTGACAATTCAAGTTGCAAAGTCTGATGGTCTTGAATTTCTGCAATTTTTCTGAGATAAATAAATTAGGTTGATCACCATAGTCTTCTCTACTTTAGTTTGAAACGACTGACTTTGGAGATATTTAAAAGTGAAAACACGTCAAATTAATCTTGGAAAGCGCGTCAAAATTCTGCCACCATAGGTTCCAGAGGAACACGTTTGATTAAATTAACTTAGTATTCCCGTCTACGCAGCAACAAATGCTTAATAAATGTACCAGTACCTAATGCCTAGGTCACAAATGCTGCGGTTGCTGTACGGTGCTACGGTCTGTTGTGTGGATTGCAGTTTATGCAAATGTTACGGCATTACAGTCTGCGGTTGATCTATTCACAAATCGTATTGTCACCGCAAGGCATAGGTCAGTGTGTAGCGCCTTATATTTTTGTGTGTGTCACTGCACAACTGCAGATAAGACATTTTAAAGACATTTTAAGACATTTTTGTGTTCACAATTTCTATACATTATTGCACAAACATATTATTCTGTTAACAATAGAAATTGGGGGGATTCCGGGGGATTCCAGTGGGATTCTGGCCTGTGGCGTTGCAATTTTCCAAAGTTAAGATAACTTTGACTTTAAATAACCGCAACCGCTTGCGGCAAGCAAAAAACTGAATGGTCACCATACGGCGACCGTAACCCACCGTACCGTCTGGCCGATGTGGAAACTTATGGTCGCCGCAAGCATGCCATAACGCCTTTGTGACCGATGGATTAGTTAAATATTTAGGATCAAATTTAGGAAAGTGATTTGGCTTTGAAAATTTGATGCTTTCATCGAATTATGCAGCTTTCACAAACTGATGATTCACATTCGAGGCCGACTCATTGCGACAACTCTGTTAACCCACCTGCGTGAGGCCTCTTAGTCTTATGTAGCAGTCTTTACAAAAACCAGTACCTCCGCCCCCGCCACACCGACTTACACATACACCCCACCCTTCTCCTCAGCCTCCATCGCGCACACTAGTCTATAACTAAGTCCCAGTTCTTCTTGATCTGGGTGGGTAGTCTGGTTCCAGGGCCTTTCTTGGAAGGGGTTAGTTTGGTTCCCAGGGACTCATCGCTATGGTTTAGTCCGGTTCCCGGTCCGCTCTTGGAAGGAGTTAACCTGGTTCCTTGTCTGTTCTTGTGATGGGTTAGCTGGTTCCTGAGCCATCCCTGATATGGATTAGCCTGTGGTTCTTGGGACATCCTTCTTCTTCTTGAAGATTTATACTGCTTATCATGGATAAGTCTGAAAAGACTTGTTTTCACCATTAGACAGTTTGTCGATAGAAAGCCAGAGCCTGCACTTTTACCGACCCAAGGGATTTTTAACCTCCTACACCACATAGACATGGTATGAGAGCAACCGGCCTTTGATGACGCTGTAAGGTATACACACCGGTGGAAATCCAAATTGAAGGAGGTAGGGGCACGCGGAATTGAACCACCAACCTTCAGATTAGGAGTCTGACATAGAAAAAAGTCAGACACTCTAACCACTCCGCCACAGAGAACACCACAAATCCTTGCTATGGGTTAGTCTGGTTCTGGCCCTCGTTGATATGGGTTAGTCTGGTTCTCGGGCCCTCCTTGATATGGGTTAGTCTGGTTCCATTGCCCTCCTGGCTATGGGTTAGAGTGATTCTTGGCCCATCCTTGCTATTAGTGTGTCTGGTTCCTGGGTCCTCCTTGATATGGGTTAGACTGGTTCCCGGGACCTCATTGCTATGGGTTACTCTGGTTCCAGGGTCCTTCTTAGACAGCATTGGTCTGGCATTACGTGTCATCTTGGAGGTCTTTCTGCAGTCTATTTCAACAATTGTACACCAGATTACTCACAGCGTAAAGGTGAATGTCATTCAGAGTTGACACCAACCCTACCCCACTTCACCCCATTCTAACAACACTCTCCTAGCGACATTCTCGTTGAGATGTTGCTAGGACGTAAACCAACAACAAACAAACAGAACTATCAAAACCCCATTCTATCCCACCTTACCCCACTCCGCTGACCCCACTCCACCCCACCTCAACCACCCTACCCACACCAACCCAACCCCCTCACCTCACCCCATCCCACCTCAAACACGCTATTGCACCCCACCTGAACCACCCTACCCACACCAACTCAACCCCACCTCACCTCACCCCATCCCACCTCACCCACCCCACTCCACCCCACCTCAACCACCCTACCCACACCAACTCATCCCCACCTCACCTCACCCCATCCCACCTCACCCACCCCACTCCACCCCACCTCAACCACCCTACCCACACCAACTCACCCCCACCTAACCTCACCCCATCCCACCACACCCACCCCACTCCACCCCACCTCAACCACCCTACCCACACCAACTCATCCCAACCCCACCTAACCCCATCCCACCTCACCCACCCCACTCCATCCCACCTCAACCACCCTACCCACACCAACTCATCCCCACCTCACCCCATCCCACCTCACCCAACCCACTCCACCCCACGTCAACCACCCTACCCACACCAACTCATCCCCACCTCACCTCACCCCATCCCACCTCACCCACCCCACTCCACCCCACGTCAACCACCCTACTCACACCAACTCATCCCCACCCCACCTCACCCCATCCCACCTCACCGACCCCACTCCACCCCACCTCAACCACCCTACCCACACCAACTCACCCCCACCTAACCTCACCCCATCCCACCACACCCACCCCACTCCACCCCACCTCAACCACCCTACCCACACCAACTCAACCCCCTTCACCTCACCCCATCCCCCCCCACCCATTGGATCATTGGATTAGGCTATTATTTGGAAGGATGTTTGCTATTATTTGGAAGGTTTTAACTTTTGGTTTCCATGTCACACTTTTGTGCCTAGTTTTAGAGAATGACCCACTACATATACAACAACCAACTCAACTCCACCCCACCCCACCCCATCCCATCCACCCCACCTCACCCCACCTAATCCACCCTACACATAGCCCACCAATTCAGCCCCACTCCATTCCACTGCACCCACCCTACCCCCACACCAACTCAAACTCACTCCATTCCACTCCATCTCACCCCACATCCCCCCATTCCACCTCAGCCCACTCCATCACACCTCATTCACCCTACCCACACCCCACCACCTCAAACCCACTCAACTCCATGCTACTCTACTCCACGCACCAACCCCACCCCACTCCACACGATGCCACCTCAACCCACCATAGTTCACTCCTTTCCACTCTACACCACTCCACCTACTCACCTCACCCCTCCCAGCCCATCCTACCCACCCACCTCACCCCACCCCACCCCACTCTACCCCACCACACCCCACCTCACCCAACTCAACCTCACCCACCCCATCCCACCCCACCTCACCCCATCCCACCCCACTCCATCCCACCCTACCTCACCCCATCCCACCCAACACAACCCCACCTCACCTCACTTCACCCCATTCCACACCACCCCACTCCACCCCACTCACCCCACCCACCCCACCCACCCCCAACCTCACGCACCCCATCCCACCCCACTCACCCCATCCACCCCACCTCACCCATCCCACCCCACCTCACCCCATCCCACCCCACCTCATCCCATCCCCACCCCACCTCACCATCACATCCCACCACCCCACCCTCACCCCACACCCACCCCCACCCTCACCCACCATCCCCCCACCCACCCACCCACACTACCCCACCTCCACCTCACCCTCACCACACCCCATCCCATCCCACCTCACCCCATCCCACCCAACCTCACCTCACCTCACTTCACCCCATTCCACACCACCCCACCCCACCCTACACCACCACACCCCACCCTACTCCACCTCATCCCATCCCACCACACCTGACCGCACCCATGGCAGACTCAGCAGCCAACGCTGAGCTATAGCGGCTTCCAAATGAACCCAATGAGGCGTTCTACTGGGTCAGCCCTCCTCTGTGCCTGTACTCGTGTTAGAAATGGCGCCCTTCTGACGTCACGTGACGTGCCAATCAGGGGAGCTTCTATGGGCGCAATTAGGCTGAGTAACACTTGATGGCGCGCCTGTGCCTCCCTACGTGTTTCACGTCTTCGACACACCCTAAAACCCACCCCACACACAATTCACTTATTGCGTATGTAATTCTGTCAAATATGATCGCATTGAATAGATTTGGGTATAATATATTGCCACCGATTCGGCGGCGACGGCGGTGGCCATGTTTATTTGACGTTGGACAGTGCGATGTCGATTTGTTTACTTTACATTCGTCGATTCGACAATATGAATAATGCCGCCAATGCGGCGGGAGCGTTAATAACGGTTCGATTTTAGGGTTAATTTGATTAAATTTCACTTATTGAGTATGTAAATGTGTCAAATATGATCGCATTGAATAGATTGATGCCCATACACGCACACTAACCGCACCGGATAGGCCCTAAGCCCAACTCAGAAGGTGGTTTAGCTTAGCCGCGGTTAAATCATGCGGTTAGCGCTAACCCCGATTGGTGCATACCGATTTGTCACATTTAGCCGTGGGCGGCTTAAGGCCCTAACCCCGATTCGTGCATACGGGCCCTGGTGTCATAGCCTGGCGCTTGGCATTATTAGGATAGGGCAAGGACTGGTTGGCTGTGTCCAGAAAAATGTGACTGAGTGGGATATCAGGTGATAGTGGTGACGGTCTGGTCTCCCAGTAGGGCAGCACTATAAAATTGCCATGAGCGCACACTGTCAGAAGTCGGTACCCATCCTGATATGACCGTAGATGTTGCAAGGACGTAAAATTCCAGCAACCTATCACCAACCAGAATCCATGCTATGTGGTAATGCCTTGAATAGATGGATAATTCTAAAGGTGTACTGAATATGTGAATAGTACTGACGTCAAAACGTTCTGTATTCTGTTGTGCACCTACCATTGCTAATGCAAAATGCTTACCAGCAAAATATATCAACAGCTTTAGGATATGAATAGCTAAATCTGACCATACCTTATTAGAATATATTATAAACAATGATACATAATACACATCACCATTGCATCATTGTACAGGATAAATATGTTTGTGGGTGGATTAGTTGATTAAGCAAAGGAAATTTCAATCATGGATGATTGGTCTTCCTCATTCCACTGCTCCTTGCCCTATCCTAATAATGCCAAGCGCCTGGCTAGGAAGTGACAAGTATAAATTTTTAAGTCATTGCTTTGACTCGACCAGGGTTCAAACCCGTAATTCCCACCATCTATCAAAATGGGAGACGGACGCTTCACTCATTCGGCGATCCTGTCTGGCTTTTTAATGCATCTTATGCTTCATATAGCGACAGTCAAGTAATGAAAGCAGTCTTTGTCGCATCGTGACCGACATCATGATGATGATGATTATGCTTCATAATTATTCCAAATCATTATATATATCTAATATTCGGGAATAAAAGTAATTGAATTGAATTGATTTTTTTCAGAGGTGAAAGTCACATATATACCAGTCATCAGACTAGGAGCTAAATGGACGTGATAGCAAAGTGGGTAGATTACTTAATTGCTATGTGAGAGGTCGTGAGATCAATTCTCAGCCAATACAAACACAAAGGCATACACAACTGAAACCTGGCTATACACTTGAGGTTAGTTAGAATAAGGCAGTGATTAATTGAATAAGTTTTAGGATAATACTGTGACCCATTTGGATATTGGGTCATGGTACTGGTGGTATGGCATCCCGATGTGGTAGCACTCTAAAGCTGCCATAAAGTGCGCGAAGTTATACATACTAAGTGTGTTCTGCTACAAATCCTAATATGACCTCAGATGTTACTAGGATGTAAAGCTCCAATAATTCACGCTGTCGTGAAATCAGTTGCGGGGAATTATTGATTGGGGTTTTGCATCTTAACAACCACTGAGGTTATATCAGACTTGTTATCAGTTTGTCACACTGACACCAAATGCGATTTAGTTATTTCAGAGTAGAATATATCCTACTTCCGGTACGATGATGATGCGCTATCCCACTCAGTCGTATTATCCCGACATTGAACCGACCAATCCTTGCCCTATATGACTCGGCAATGGCTAGGTATCGATCCCAGAAGCAGCCACATGAGAAGGAGCCACACTGACCATTAGGCCATTCTATTCAGGCATGTCAATGGGTGCGCATCTGAGTAAGTTAGTTGGAAAACCAAGGAGTAATGCCTTTGAACTGGTGACGTCACTGAGCGGTTCTACCTGTCATAGGAAGGCGTACTCTCCCTTGGCTGACCGTGCTTGGTGGCCTAATCGGTAGAGTGCGGGCCTCGGGTGCGGAAGTTCGGGAGTTCGGTTCCCCGTCGAGTCAAGCCAATGACTTAAAAATTTATATTTGTCGCGTCCTAGCCTGGCGCTTGGCATTAATAGGATAGGACAAGGACTGGTTAGCTCAGTGGCATGATAATGTGACTGAGCTGGGATATGGGGTGATGGTGCCAGTGGCCTGATTTCCCAGTGGGGCAGCACTATAAAGTCACCATGAGTGTGCACTGTCACAAGTCGGTACCCGTCCTGATATTGGGTGCCAGGATGTAAAAATTCAACAACCAACAAACTCTCTCGGCTGCCTTTTCCTCTCTCTCACATTTCTCTCTATTGTGCATGCTCCTTTTCTTGTTCTTTCCTACTACAAAAGATCAATATCTCAGTCAATACAAGTACAAGCTCAATAGACGAGATCACCATTCTGACTGCGCATGCACTGACAACGGCGTTGGCAGCAAAGCAAGGGCATACGGCCATTGAGTTTGCCGATACGAGTAGGGCAAAACTTTGATTTTATTCAAAATTAATAGAAATACATAACAATTTGGCACAAACATGGATGGATGGATGCATTATAATAATATAATATTATAATAATATAATTAATAAGTTTAAGACACAACTCTCCATAATTAAGTATTTTGAGCTAAGAAACATAAAATTTCAGTCACTTTACAGGTTGATGTTTACATCACCATTATCTTTTTTTTTGGTCGATTAGTTGTTTAAGCAGGGGAAATTAGAGTCATAGACGACTGGTCTGCCTCATTCCACTGCTGGTCGATAGAAAGCCCGAGCCTACACTTTTACCGACCCAAGGGATTTTTAACCTCCCACACCACATAGACATGGTATGAGAGCAACCATTGATTAGACATAAGTGATTATTGTTCTAAATATTAAAATTTCAAATTTTCAACAAAAACTTGTTTCAAAGAAATATATAACCAATGTCTGATTAACCCTACCCACTTCCAACAAATGTTATTAACCATAGGATATAAATAAAAACATGAATATAATGAGTAAAACTGACTCTGGCTATGGCTCTAGCACTAGTCTCAGTGCACAGATTTTTCTCAATCTAAATGCAGATGGAATAAGATGTGTTGATTAGATTGATCTAAATGCAATGCTAGTTAAAAGATTAGCATCTTAATTTATTATATATATATTATTTTTGGAGTTGGTATTCTAGGTTTCAAACAAGAACTGACATGAGCTGAAACTAGCACATTTCATAGCTACATCCAGTGTCTTAGCATTAGCCATGTGCTTCACGGAGGTTTGTTTATCTTCCACGCATCCCAAAATGCACCGCGCGGCTGGAATGGTGATCTAGTCTATAGATGAGTTACTAATTGCAAATCGTGAGACTCATATATATTTTTTAAACTGGCAACATCACATAGGCGACTGGAAGCGGTGGCCGATTGTTGGAGTTTTACGTCCTAACAACATCTAAGGTCATATCACGACAGTCACCCGAGACCAGGCGGGATGGCCGAATGAGTTAGAGCGTCCGTCTCCCGTGTTGGTAGACCATGGGATCGTGGGTTCGAACGCTGGTCGAGTCAAACCAATGACTTTAGAATTGATACTTGTCGCTTCCTCGCCTGGAGTTCGGCATTATTGGGATAGGGCAATGACTGGTTGGCTCAGTGTCAGAATAATGTGACTGAGTGGGATACCAGGTCATGGTGCTGGCGGTCTGGTGTCCCAGTGAGGCAGCACTATAAAGTCGCCATCAGTGCGCACTGTCACAAGTCGGTACCCGACCTTAGATGTTGCTAGGACGCAAAGCAACAACAAACGCACACACACACACACGACAGTCACCGACCTGTGACAGTTCACACTCATGGCAACTTTATAGTGATGCCCCACTGGGAGACCAGACGGCCAGCATCATGACCCGATATCCTACACAGTTACATTATCCTGACACTGTGCTAACCACTCATCGCCCTGTCTTATAAATGCAAAGTGCCATGCTACAGAGCGACAACTATCTCACATTACTTATACCTTGTTCCCTCCGTGGTTGCTTAAATATATATATTGCTTATATACTTCTTTAGTATCTCACTTATATATCGATACTGCTTATGCATTTCCTATCTAGCGTACTGATATATAGATATTGTTTATGTACTTCTTTTGTATCTTACTTAAATATACTTCTTATGAACTTTCTATGTATCTTACTTTTTGATCTTACCTGCTTATGTACTTTATATGTATCTTACTTATTTATATGTATGGCTTTTGTACTTCTTTTGTTGCTTACTTATATATATGTATACTGCTTAGGTACTTTCTATGTATCTTATATATTATATATATATACAGTATAACCCCGTTAAACCACACTTCAAGGGACCCTAGACATTTTTTGGATTAACCAACCAAAGCTTTGACTTTGACTTTGACTTGGCTTTGGCAAAAACGTGGGTGCATTATGAATGTAATATACAATGTATGTGGAAACTTTTATATGTATATACGTATAGCCGCATTAAACCAAGCTCGGTTAAACCAAACGATCGGTTAATCCAAACTTTTGTTGGCGGTCCAGCAAAATACTACCATTTATCATATAAAAAAGTTGGTGGGGTCTCAGATGACCTTATAACCACATGAAAGTTTGGTTTAACCATACCAGAAGTGGCCTGGGGTCCGACAATTTTGTTTGAATTTACTGATAATTTGGCTTCACCAACTTTGGTTTAACCAACTTTTTTATACAATAAATGGTAGTATTTTGACGGGCGGCCGAAAAAAGTTGGGATTAAGCGATCATTTGGTTTAACTGAGCTTGGTTTAACAGGGTTATAAACCACTATGCAAATAAAGTATAGACAAACCAGAGTTGGGCTGAGTTCTTTATTAGTTCTCTGGCTGGGACTAAATATGCCCTACCTCAAAAAGAGAAATGAGATTGGAATGGCGTAGGTTTGCGCCGATCCCGCACCACACAATTGGCGCTGCAGTCGCGCATCCCGTAGTGGGGTGGGCGCACGACTCCGAATATATATAATAAAACAATTAATCGTACAATAACAATATGCAATAAGTAACAATGAGAATTGCCCGTTCCTTTATATTATTATAATACATTATAATACACATAAACCACTATGCAAATAAAGTATAGAAAAACCAGAGTTGGGCTGAGTTCTTTATTAGTTCTCTGGCTGGGACTAAATATGCCAAAAACCCGAGCTCGGGTCCCCCAACCCAACTCTGCTAGTACTTACAGTCAGCAAGTTTTGCTGCTACCCTCATATCGTTAGCAATACGCATGGACAATGGTGTTTTAAGATACTGGAACACAGCATTACTCGACCAATCCCCTCTCGTTTTTATCTCCTCCAGGGATGCATCACACATAGATAAATAAGTGCATCCCCCCCTGCGTAATGAGTGCGAGGAAATCAAGTCTATATCAAGCCCAGCGCGGCCACAAAATAATTTTAACGAAGACTGATAAATTTTATATGTCAGCGGAAATCCTACACCATAATCATCCGGCATCAAGAAGGCCGGTGACTTACCAGCTGCTGGCATACTACAAAAATGCCTTTCTGTCCAGTGCACTGCACATAATTCCAAATCCGGGCATCTCGCAACAGGAATATATAAAGATCTTTCTTTAAACTGGATCGTTTTAGTTTTACATATTTCCAATAGCATGCCCCATGCATAAAATTGTATGTTCTCACGTCGTAGCATCGCATCAGAATGTGTTACATTAGACTTCCTTAGGAGCCCCCTAAAGCTACACAATACCGCTGCTCGCCACGCAACATGCCCAGGGTTATTTGAAAGAAAAGAGAAAATACGCTTCAACATATGCGGTAACAAGGGAGTCGCCTGCTTCGGCGAATCCCCCAAAGTCCTACGTATCCCCCGAATGGTGGAACTAACTATGAAATCCATATAGTCTATAGGCATAGCGCCTTGACACTTGAGGAAATAATTAAGGCCACTCAAATAATTAATCACAGACGAGTATTTACAGGTTCTAGCCAACCATGTAGCATACAAAGCAATTTGCAACGCACCACAAGGTACAGGTGAGTGAGTATCAGAAAACTCTGATATAAATGAAAGGTATTTATTTACTTGTACAGCTCTAGCTGCCTGAGAATTCGGAGCGTAGCATTTCATCTGGAACATTTTTTGTTCTTCTTTGAGCTTAACGAGTCCTGAAAAGACAACGGATGCCGAAATAAGTTACTACAACATAGTCTTCCCTCCGGGTCTGCATTAATTATAACCCCCGCCATGGCAATTGAGTTCAATCTACTTAAGGCATCCGTTATCACATTCACCTCACTGTCGATATGCACAGAAGTAAACACAAAATTGTACTTTATTGACATCCAAAACAAGCGTCTTAGGTAATACATAATTCCTTTACATTTCGAACGTCCTGTATTTATTGCTGATTCAACTGTTGCACTGTCTGTGATCATCATTATTGCTGCACCTTCCCAGGTAGGTGCCCACCGCTTCACTGCTGCGTACACGGCCAACATTTCCTGTTCGTTAATGTGAGCCGTATGTACACCATTATCATGCTGATAGTAGTGGTGTTCCACCTCTGTTTTAAGTAACTCTGCCTGCACAGGCTCAAAACAACCTATTAGCCAATCGGTGCCATACATAGCACCATAACCCCAACTACTAGCATCACTATATGTGGCTTTTATAGGTGCAAATTTCCCTAACATTAAGGCCTTGCCATTAAACTTTTTGGCAAAATCGAACCATCAGTCTACGTCTTCTCTGAAATCTGCATTCAGCCGCACTTTATAGTACGGACGGGCTACCGAGTTCAATAAATCATACACCCGACGAGAAAAGGTTCGCCCACCACGCCATACTTTGGCGCAGTGGGCTAACAGTCCGGCTAATCTCTCAAGGTCTTTTCTAGAAGCTTTTTTCCTACTTTTAAAGTAACTAAGCACTTCCCTTAGTTTCTCCAGTTTATCAAGCGGAAGAGTTAATTCTAGGTTAACTGTATCAATTATTATTCCCAAAAATCTCACTGTCCTACTTGGACAAATCAATTTTTTATAGCTAATGTAGAAACCTAACCGTCGCAACATGGCAATTAACGCATTTTGTTGCTCTTTCGCAACCTCAAAATTTGGGGAGATGACGCAAAAATCATCTAAATAATTTACTATTTTATGTATGCCTTCTCTATTCGCGCATCTAACTATGAAGTCAGATATTTTGGAAAAAACAAACGGACTTGACGACAGCCCCATGCACAGCCTATTGTCAAGCATGTACTCAGGCCCACTTCCGGATTTATTATTAAAGTCCCATACTAGACCTTGTCTAATTCTATCTGCCGGGTGTATCGAAACCGCTCGATAAGCGTCTTTTAAATCAATCGTAAATAAATAGTCCCCTTCAACCATCTGATCTACTACATTATCCACACTGTTATATTTAAATTTAAGTGCAAGTTGTTCTGTGAAATTATTAACCAAAGATTTTTTGGGTAGACTACAGTCTGTTATCCCTCTCCCACCCCCCCCTGGCTTTGGTATACAAAATATGTTATGTACACAAATTGGGGTAGCGTTTGTCCGGGAAAGTATATCTTGGTCTAATTCAGATAAAAAAAAAATCGTGATGATATCCCTATAATTTTCATTACAGATTCTCTTAAATTTGGTATTATAATTTGCATCACAGTCCGTATTTATTACGTGAAAGCCAAACACTACACCCCAAAGGATGTACATCCAATCAGGATCTGTGTCCCCTCTCAAAAAAATTTCACTTATAAAGCGACATGGTCTTAACTGCACTAAGTTCCCTGCTATATAGTGCTTACAATTACAAATACCATTGATACAGTCATAAGTGACATCAATAATTTCCGGCACTGCTTGGGGGAACTCCTTGATATGGAACTTCCAATAACAGTAATCCCCTTTAACTGTTTCTACATGAAGCATGTCATTACTACTTCCATCACTTGTTTCTATCCAATCATTTATTATCCCGTTAACTTGGCTTTTTCTCTCAATTTCCTCAACTATATCTTCGCCTGATAACAATTGACTCTTATTATTGGCTTTATGTTCAATTTCATGACTTGATTGATTGATTGGTGGTATCATATTAGCACATGTAACATTTATAACACTATCAACATGATAACAATTATTTTTAATGTTAACCTGGCTTACTTCATGTTGGTCGTCCCGTATAGTATTTCCCGTACGGCACCCTGTCAATTCACCATTGTTAGTCGCACATGTAACGGTTATTGGAATGTTTTCAACTCGACGAATAACCCTGGCCGCAGCAACAGGCAATTCACTGCGCTCACTCACGTAATTCAATTCGGAACTGTCATTATGTATGACCTCTGACCCAGAGTTTGTTGACTGGGTCATAGCCATAACCTCTGTAATACTATTACTAATGTCATTCAAAGATTCTCGACTGCTGTTAATTTCAACTTCCCTACAGTCATTACGACATTTAATTTCCGCATTCTTGTCATTACTTTCAGTGTGCTGCATGTTCGTAGCCTTTGATGCGCCGCCCATAGTTCAGTCTTTTGCACAATTATACTTCTTGTGACTTTTACTGCCACACTTCGAACACCAGTGTCCAAAATTACACACGTTGTCTGTACGGGTACAACCAGCTTCCTTATTCCATTTAAAGCAACCTAGTTTACCGTCCTTTGTGTATGAAGTGGCTTTTCGCACCGCGCCCACTGACTTCCTTTGCCGCATGTTGTGCATACCATAGTGGAACATGCCAAGCCCTGTGTTCTTATTACCGAAAGCTGCAAAACCTTCCACTTCCGCCAGCTTCCTTATATCTTTGTCATATTCTATGTGTGTAGAATCATGGAAGTCGTTCTGTCTCGCCCTTGATGACATGAAACATATATGTTCTAAGAACGCACGAAAATCTTTGACTGTTAACCCTTCAATGTCGAGACACCACTTTATTGAAGCAGTCACAAGTTCATAACAATTTAATTTCTTTAGTTCTTTCCCCAACACAGCATAACGTCTCAGACTCCACTTACTGCGTCGCCTTCTTGTACTGCTTGAACTTCGACTTCGTGAGTCCGACGGAGTTCGTCTCCGCCGTCTTGTTCTTGACCGTTTTCGCACCCTTGCCAGCCCATAGTCGGAGTGTTCCGCAATGGCGTCCATTGCACCGGCGGTTGCCGGTGCTCGTCCTTCCCTCTGCAATGGCGTCGAACCCAGCAGACGCCCTTCTCTTTGTCCTCGCATTTCGTCTCGCTGCGCTTGCAATTCAGCTATTCGTTCCTCCCTCGACATGTCCGCAATTTCTTTTTTCAAAGCCCTTTCCTGGTCTTCTAAACTGAGGGTCTGCATGTGACTCACCAATTCTGGCGAACTTTCACGTGACACACTTCTCGAACCTTCCACTTCCTCAACTGCAGTTCGTCTGGTAGCTCTCGTTAACGGCATTTTCTTCGCTTTCTTCTTTCCTTTCATTTTCTTACACTTGTCTATTCTATGTGACAACCCACACGTATCACAATAGGGCATGCTGGAAAGGCTTAGCTCTGGAAGATCTCACATGACCGAACCGCACATGAAGAAAAATGAGATTGGAATGGCGTAGGTTTGCGCCGATCCCGCACCACACAATTGGCGCTGCAGTCGCGCATCCCATAGTGGGGTGGGCGCGCGACTCCGAATATATATAATAAAACAATTAATCGTACAATAACAATATGCAATAAGTAACAATGAGAATTGCCCGTTCCTTTATATTATTATAATACATTATAATACACATACTGTATACTGCCTATATACTTAATTCCTCCATGCTTTTAGGATCTCACTATCTCAACCACTCCCCCTCAACACCACAACCTGGCCTCTCACCTCACCTTACCCAAACGCTGCCTCCCCCCACCTCCCCTATGCCTTTCAGCTCCCGACAACAAAAAGCAAGTTGCTACTTAAGTTAAAGGAAATACAACCATGTGGATATGCTATGACAACATAAAATATTCCCTTTCACTTTTACTTCCTGTGCGGTGAGGGTCAATGTAAGTTTTTGTTATGCTGTTATTTGTATTGACAACCCAGCATAAAGTTGCATAATGGCTTTGAGCTGCTGTAGAAATAAAAGTCAATAAGCATATTAGGTTGTTCATTATACCGTGGTACACTTCAGATTGACGTAAGCTTTATTGTATACGGTTAACCTTGACGATATTTGAAGTGAAGACATGTGTCACATTAATTTTGAGACCGACCGCGGTGGCTGAATCGGTATAGCGAGGGCTTCCCGTGTGGAAGGTCGGGAGTTCAAATCCCAGCTGAGTCAACCCAATGTCGTACAAAATTGATACTATGTCACTACTGGTGTTCTCTGTGGCGGAGTGGTTAGAGTGTCTGACTTTTTTCTAGGTCAGACTCCTAATCTGAAGGTCGGTGGTTTGATTCCCCATGCCCCCACCTCTGCCAATTTGGATTTCCACCGCTGTGGTTAACTTACAGCGTCAGTCATCAAAGGCCAGTTGCTCTCAGACCATGTCTATGTGGTGTGGGAGGTTAAAAATCCCTTGGGTCGGTAAAAGTGTAGGCTCAGGCTTTCTAGCGACAAACTGTCTAATGGTGAAAACAAGTCTATTCAGACTTATCCATAATAGGCAGTATAAATCTTCAACAACAACAACTAACTACCTTGCCTGTCGCTCGGTGTTAGTAGAGTATGGTAAGGACTAGATAATGGATTCACCCGGTACTCGCAGTACACGGGTGAATACCAACCCTATATAAAAACGGTCAAAAAAGCGGGTTAATGAAATGAGAGCCTAATTTCACAATCTAAGAAGCAACATTTATTCTTTGTAGATGTCTTCATATTTGCCCGCTACTTTTGAGTTGGAAAATATAATAAAACATATACTTTAATGCAATTTAAAAGTGAAATCGATGGCGTTATCTGGCCGCCATCTTGTCTTTTTGCATTCTCTCCCATTTCACCAAATCTGTGCCAATATATGTAGCCATTTGATCATGGAACCACAGTTTCTACTTCATGTCCATACTAAAGCTATTTTCACCCGTATTTAGACTACATTGTCATTCACCCGTGTACTACAAGTACCGGGTGAATCTTTTATCTAGGTAAGGACTGGTTAGCACAGTATCAGAATAATGTGATTGAGTGGCAAATTGGGTCATGGTGCTTTCAACCTGGTCTCCCAGCGGTGCAAAATTATAAAGTTGTCATGAGTGTACACTGTCACAATTCAGTGCTCATCCTAATATGACCTTCGATGATACCAGGACGTAAAACTCCAACAAACATATCAGGTGTAGTACCTGTCTTCAAAGGATAACTCTGCACCCAGACCAATGCTGTCCTCACATAGCGGGTGTGGAACCTGTCTTCAAAGGACATCTCTGCACTCAGACCAATACCGTCTTAACATAGCAGGTGTCCTGTCATCGGAAAGTACCAGTCAAGTCAAATGAGACAGAAATAGTTTGCACATTGAAAATGTCTTCGCACATGGCCAAAGATCGTCGACAATAGTGTTCGCTGTAGGCAAGGTACTACTGTAGATATCTTGGCGTCATTACGCACAAGTCATGGTGCTGGTGTAGTAAGTTCAAAACACTTCCCCACAACAACACTAGGTTCAAAACACTATGGTAGTGTTTTCAACTTAGTTAAAGGTAGGTTCAAAACACTACCGTGGCCATGTTCAAAACACTATCCTTAAGTTCAAAACACCACCTTTAAGTTCAAAACACTACTCTCATGGTGCTGGCACCCTGGTCTCTCAGTGGGGCAGCACTATAAAGTTGCCATGAATATGCACTGTCACAAGTCAGTACTCGTTCTGAGATGACCATAGATGTTGCTAGGACATAAAACAACAACAAACAATTAAACAATCAAACACCGCAGCACCATCAGCGTAGTCTAATATGTGGTGCAGTTGCTGCAGCACCATCAGCGTATACTAATATGTGGTGCAGACGCCGCAGTGCTATCAGCATTTACTACTAGTATGTGTGTCCTGATATGACCTTAGATGTTCCCAGGATGTAAAACTCCCAATAACCAAACAAGGTTACATTTTGCGACATTACACTTACAGCCCCCACTGCCGTGTTATTGTAATGTTTTGAACTTGGGTAGTGTTTTGGACATATGTAGGGGTAGTGTTTTGAACTTAACAGTAGTGTTTTGAACTTAAGTTAAAAACACCACTGTAGTGTTTTGAACTTAGGTTGAAAATACTACCGTAGTGTTTTTGACGGGGTAGTGTTTTGAACATCCTACACCAGCAGTCTGGCATTCCAGTGGTGCAACACGATGCAGTCGCCATGAGTGCACACTGTCACAGTCCAAAAACCAGGCCACCACGCTCTGAAATCCCGTATTTGCGGGTCCCCGCATCTCATATATGCGGGCGTTTGAAGCTATTGATGGCCGATCCAGTTAGGTGGTACGCGAGGGTTATGGTTATCCTTTCTGATGGTTACGCATGTTATTAGTGATACTGTTCTACACGGTCAGAGTGCCCTACTACCTTGCTTAAAGTATCTATCCTGTATAAGGCATACTATCCTGCATAAGGCATACTATCCTGCATAAGGCATACTATCCTGCATAAGGCATATTATCCTGCATAAGGCATACTATCCTGCATAAGGCATACTATCCTGTATAAGGCATACTATCCTGCATAAGGCATACTATCCTGCATAAGGCATAATATTCTGGATAAGGCATACTATCCTGCTTAAGGAATACTACCCTTTGGATATATTTCTATTATATTCATAAGTAAAAAGACAGAAAAACTAAATGTCAATATAACCATAGATGGCACAAACATAGAACAAGTATCCGAATTCATATATCTCGGACAAAAGATTACAAATGATGGGAGATGTGAGGAAGAAATTCAAAGAAGGATAACAATAGCCCGAACAACATTCTCCAAAATGTATAGAGTGTTAACATCAAGTAAGATATTAATACAAACAAGGAAGCGTATTCTTCAGTGTTATGTGTGGTCTACTCTAATGTGACAATCTCTAAGAAAATGTACAAACGTTTAGCAGCATTTGAGATGTGGACTTATCGAAGGATGATGAAAATATCATGGACAAAGAAGATCACCAACAAAGAAGTTCTCAGAAAAATTAAAAATAAGAAAAGCTTGTTTGCCACTATACAGACAAAGAAACTTATTTATTTTGGCCACACCATTCGTCAGAGTTCAATATACCGTACATTGTTGGAAGGGAAGGTGAATGGCAGCAGAGGGAGAGGGGGACCAAGAACATCATGGTTTACAAATATTTCACAGTGGACAGGCTTGAATTATTCACAGTCTATCAGAACAGCACAACATCGGGACAAGTGGAGAACCATTGCATCCAACCCTCGACTAGAGGACGGAACTATTGATTGATTGATGAACTATATAGCAGAGCTTACCCCATAGTAGAGACACACAAGACACAACGCGTGATTCGAGTCCAGCAGCAGCAGAAGTATTTGTAGAATGATGCTGATTCTTTGTTTTATTCAGTTTATATACATGCAATAGTGGATGTTATCAATATTCTTATCGGTTGCTTTCAGGGCTCACCCCTCACCCAGCTTTGACCACCACCTGACTATCATAAGCTTAGATAACATGTAAAACTCCAACAACCAACCAAGATAACATGTGGTGACTGTGTGTCTGGGTGAGATAAGGGGGAAGGATTGTGCTTAAAGGGGCATTGTTTCCCTCCCCCTGTGTGAGCCTTATAAAGAGAGTACTGTTTCATATTTAACCATCCAATATACACGTAATCGGAGAATTTTACAACGCGGGGACCTTTGTCGGATGCTGAAGACGACAGCCAATCCAGTAATCCTCAGGAGTGTTTTCTTCCTGTGGCACCTTATCCAATGAGTAATAATTAGCAATTAATATTCTAATTACGGCGGTAATTACCGTTGTTAGTTAGCTAGACGGAGCCTGTGGTTTCTTTTCAGAAAGTTCCCTCAAGGTTGTGTGCACTATGATGGTTACTTTGGAGTTATCCTGTGTATCACATTCATATATACATTTATACATATAATATAGCATCTGTTTAACTAGGAGAGCAGCCAGCGCACCAAGTGGTGGGTTTGATCATTTTGATTATAGAGTACTCACTCATACTCACTCATACTCATCCGCTTCTGATTTTGTTAGGTTTATAAGCCTGTATCAGGTCGATGCATGTCAAAATTTGATTTACTAGGATTAAACGCATCAAGTACCGGATGTATGCAATATTGCAGCCCCCTCCAATGCTTAGCTTATCCAGTCTGCCTTTGAAGGCTTTGACGGAAGGCGCTTCTATGACATGTTCAGGCAGTGCGTTCCAGGCATTTACTATCCTGTTACTGAAGAATAGCTGTCTGACTGGTTTTATTGCTCTTTCCTTCTTCAGCTTGTATCGATGACCTCTAGTTTTACAGTTGGCCAGCTTCAGGTATCTAGCTTCAGCCGCATATCTTCCAGTGACGTGTTTGAATGCTTCTATTAAGTCTCCCCGGGCCCTTCGGTAGTATAAGCTGGGTAGGTTGAGAATCCTGAGACGTTCTTCGTATGGTAGTTCTCTTATGGTTGGTGATAACTTTGTAGCACGTCGCTGTACACTCTCGATCATTGACATGTCCTTCTTGAACTTCGGTGTCCAAGCCGTGTTTCCATACTCAAGGTGCGGCCGGACAGTACAGGCTGAGTGAGCCGTCTTAATATTATAGGGTCTTCGTATAAACATAGACACTAATAAAGTCTGTACTAGACTACTAAATGACTGAAACATACAATCCTCCAAGCATTATTTATCCCATCATTACTAACAACCTACTTACTCAAACTAATTCATGTAGTAAAAACCCTAGGTATTAACCTTTTAAGCATAACCCTACAAGTTAACCACACTCTATCTAACAGAATAAACAAACCATTCTTCTAACACTCCATCTCAAAATGTTAACTCCAACAACATGATAATTTTGCAATTCACAACATAGTAGGTATACAAACCTATGAAGGGAAACTATGCACCTAACCACTCCATAATGTAAAGGTCTAATCAATACACATGTATGTATCTAAGTGTGTATGAATACAACATATAACTACTATTTTTATATATGAATTGTCAAACTATACCATACATAAGTCTTTGAATGTTTGATATTGTTATTTCAGCTGATTTGAGCTAGCTGCTGATGACAATATCAGACTACATATACATATATTGTAAATAACTGTATTGTCACATGGCTGGAAGACCAGTGCCATGGCGCTGACAAAAGACTTTATTCAATGAATAAACTATATTTACAACAACAACAAAAAATCTGTACCGACTGTAATTCTCATTTTGCTTAGTGATCAGAAGAGATGGCAGAATGAGGTGAGCGTCCGTCTCCTGCTTTGGTACATTGCGTTATTCAACGTGCTTCAACTCTGGTTGAGTCAAATGAATGACTTAAAAATGTATACTTGTTGCTTCCTAGTCAGGCGCTCAGCATTATTAAGATAGGGCAAGAACTGACTGGCTCAGTGACAAGATAATGTGACTGAGTGGGATATCTGGTCATGGTTGGCAGCCTGTCTCCCAGTGGGGCAGCACTATAAAGTCGCCATGAGTGCACACTGTCACAAGTAGGTACCCCTTCTGGTATGACCCTAGATGTTGCCAGGACGTAAAACTCCAACAACTCACCAACCAACCAACAGTAAGCAAGTTAAAATAAACAGTGTCAACGAAGCCATACTTGAACCATGTCAAAGCCATCTGAAATCCACACAATAGCCCTAATGTCATGACAGCAACCATACCAGAGATGCCTCACCGCAAAAAAATCAAAAGAAAAAAAGAAGAAAGAAATACACAGTTATCCATTTGCACTACAACAACGCCACTAACAAATCACAATCATTCATAGCAAACAAAGAGCATGGCGTCTTCGGCTAAAGTCCAGAGAGTAAGCAGCCCTCATGACAGTTTAAAAAAACAAAATCATCGGTTAAATGTTAGTAAAGCTACGCCCTACGATACGTCCAGTTAGTGGGAGCCTGTGTGAAACAGCTGGCGATCATTTCTTAAAGGTTTTTTGAGTTTGTGTGTTTTGGGGAGATTTATTGATGTTAAATTGGCATTATAAACATGTATGGTTCATGCTAGTTAGCCTACGCTCTGGTGTACATAGAGATGCTGATATTTCCTTTGCTTCCTCTTTTTTTCATTCTTTTCAGTGCGAGACCAAATGAGATTGACTCCTTACATTCACATAGCTGTTGTTGCTACAGATCCTTTCCCCCGAGCATGCGCATTGAACCACTTACTCACAACGGTAGTTCTTATCACTGCCGTCAGAGGGCTCGTTTGCGATGGAAATCCTCTGCAAGAGCTTTTCCACGAGACCAGACGGGATGGCCGAATGAGTTGAGCGTCCGTCTCCGGTTTTGGTAGATCTGGGATTCGAACCTGAGGGTTCGAACCCTGGTCGAGTCAAACTAATGATTTAAAAATTGATACTTGTCGCTTCCTAGACGGAGCCTTCCAACATCTATGGTCAAAATCAGGATGTCACCGACTTGTGACAGTGTGCACACATGGCGACTTTATAGAGCTGACCCACTGGGAAATCAGGCCGCCGGCACCATGATTCGATATCCCACTCAGTCACATTATCCTGACACTGAGCAAACCAGTCCTTTCCCTATTCTATTAGTGTCAAGCTCCAGGCTAGGAAGCGACAAGTATCAATTTGATAAGTCATTGGTTTGACTCGACCGGGAACCGAACTCCCGATCTCCCACACGCAAAGTCTGCGCTCTACTGACTCGGCCACTGCACCCAGAGCACTCAGAGAAGAGACAAGAAGCGTCTATGAACATCGCAGTATTCCAGCACAGAGATATACTAGATTACACACCAACACATCACTTCTAAAATACTGTCCTATGGGTGATGAAAATGGGGAATATTGCATCTCTTGCATTCCAGGCCAGTGTGCTAACCATTACATCATCTAGGCTCAGTGATGTCGCCACCCAACCCATGCCTACCTGGCTATGTGGCTCCCTGCCTGAGAGGTCAGTGCAGATTACTACACTAGTCCCATTGGAACTGTAAGTCTTTTAAATAATCATTTAATTTTTATAATTACATACATACAGACAAAGCCCTCACATATACATACACAGGTTAAGTTCAACAACCATACACCACGTAGCTTGTACAGGATCTTGGTCATGGAACCAGTGTAGTGGGGATGACGAACATGGGAAATATTGTGCCTAGAGCGAGAATCAAACCTACATCTCTTGCATTCTGGGCCAGTGTGCTAACCATTATACCACCTAGGCTCCCTGGTGTCACCACCCTACCCACGCCTACCTGTCTATGCGCTCCTTGCCTGAGAGGTCAGTGCAGACGACTACAGTGTAGACCAGTACAAAATTGGTGTCAACCCACTCCCTAGTCAGGTCCCTGGATATTCCGCGGTGTGAGGAGAGCATGCGTACTGCGGCAACTGGATTTGATTATTGGAAGTGATGGCAGCTTCAGCTCAAACCTGGTAGTCATGGTTTCATTTTGGCCCGAATGGCATTTGTCAGTTTTTGCGCCTGAACTCTTCATATGTAGCAATAGTCCCTTAGCGTGTCAGTGTATATGGTGATAACATTTCAACACTTTGACTACAGCTTAATCCGAGTGTTGATGTGACAATGTTGGCACTAATAGTCTATCAACACTGTGATTATAACCTTAAAACATTTTTGTTTTACATTCATTGACTATGAAGGGAACATCTTAATTGAGGAACAATTGTTCTTCCTCATTCCATTGCTTCTTGTCATATAAGGCCAAAAAGTCCATACTCGGCTAGGGATCGAACCCGGGACCTCACACAGGAAAGCAAACGCTCTACTTACTCACTCAGCCATCCAGTCCAGTTTTTAAAATAATATTTTGTGGTAAATATGTTTATTCTGCTGAATAAGTCTTTTGTCAGTGCCGAAGCACTGGTCTTCCAGCCATTTTTCAATTCAGGGTTATTTACACAAAAGGTATATAGAATAAGGTATACACTAACTGTTGAATACACAATTTGCAGCATGTAACACAATGAAATTCTGTAACCCAAAATTTCCATAGCAATATGGTAACAGTAGTATCATTTAACTAGATCAATATTAGTCAGATCAATGTGAGTATCTACATAGTTTTTAGAATGTAAGCAGAAGTTATCTCCTGTATTCAGTTGGTAAAGTTGTAGTTTGGTCATCCCACCCAGTTTGAGTGTTGATGTGACAGTGTCTGCTGTGTAGTAAGTAGTCTGTAACGAGCCCCATTACCACACGGTGGTGGTACAGTCTACGCTGACCCCTGTTTGCTAAGAGGTAGCTACAGGTGGCAACACGGCAGCTGGAACAGTCTGTAGGGTGAACTGTTCTACCAACTGCTAGCAGCCACCGCAATATGGTAACAGTAGTGTCATATAACTAGATCAATATTAGTCAGATCAATGTGAGTATTTACATAGTTTTTAGAATGTAAGCAGAAGTTATTTTCTGTATTCAGTTGGTAAAGTTGTAGTTACAAAAACATGCTTGTAACTACTGTGCTTAGTGGCCATACTGGGATATGACAAGAAGCAATGGAATGAGGAAGAACAATTGTTCCTCAATTAAAATGTTCCCTGCATAGTCAATGAATGTAAAACAAAAATGTTTTAAGGTTATAATCACAGTGTTGATCGACTATTAGCGCCAACATTGTCACATCAACACCCGGATATTAAGCTGTAGTCAACTGCTAGCAGACACAGCCTTTACTGACACTGTAAGTTATACACAGTGGTGGAAATCCAAATTGGCAGAGTTGGGGGCATGGGGAATCGAACCACCAACCTTCAGATTAGGAGTCTGACCTAGAAAAAAGTCAGACACTCTAACCACTCCGCCACAGTGAGAGTGTTGATGTGACAATGTATGCAGTTATTGTATATAAATATTCATTATTATATTTATATTGTGATTATATCGATGTGACAATGTATGCAGTGATTGTATATAAGTTTTCTGATTATATTCATCTTGTGACTATATCGATGTGACAATGTATGCAGTGATTGTATATAGGTTTTCTGATTATATTCATTCGTGTGACTATATGGATGTGACAATGTATGCAGTATTCCGATTATAATCAGCTTGTGACAACGTTGATGTGACAATTTATGCAGTGATTCTCAAGCTGTGGATGTGAGTTGTGACAGAATGTCTTCATGGGGACTTCATGGACGGGTCGCCCACACAATGACTACACATGGCCTCTTAATGCTCGTGGATATCGGAGACCGTGACAGCTGCATTTATAAATACACACGCGAGCGATTTCCCGATGCTTTTAGAAACCAGTTCAGTACCTTTTCTTGCTGATTTCTGTGGTTTCAGTTACTAGAAACACTTAATACCCCAGTCACGGTACTGCTTGCGGCCACTTTCCAACCACACACAAAAGAGAAGTGGTCCCAAATGGTAGCAAAACGGTGGGGAAATGGTGGCAAAACGGTGGCAAAACGTTGGCAAAATGGTGGTAAAACGGTGGCAAAACAGTGGGAAAATGATGGGAAAATGGTGGTAAAAACCATGGCAAAATGGTGGCAAAACAGTGGGAAAATGGTGGCAAAATTGTGCCAAAACGATGGCAAAATGGTGGAAAATGGCATACTGGTCGCAATGTGGTCGTGATGTGGTCCTCAGTGGCTACCGACTTTATGACCATCTTGGTCGCAAGGAGGTTGCAGCTACTGCACTGAACCCCTCCTTGTGACCAAAGTGTTCGCCCAAAGGGTGGCGACCAATGTTTTGGTCACATGAAGAATGTAAGGAGGTCATAAAGAGGTGGGTTCTTTGATCCAAAGTGGTTGCAAAGTGGTCGCAATGTGGTCGCAAGCGGTCATAAGCCCTTGTGTGACTGAGGCTTAAGATGATTCCAGGATGGGTACCGACTTGTGGTATTGTAGTGCTGCATCACTCCTTCACTGACATATGATGCCACCAGCACCATGAACCTATGTCACACTGAGTCACGGTACCAGGATAGTGACCCACCCATGTCCTTGTTCTATATCCTATTAACACCGGAGAAGACGCGGTGGCCGGATCGGGAAGAGTGCAGGCGTCCCCTGCATAGTTTAAATACCGGCCGAATCAAACCAATGACTTACACAATTTATACAATATTGATATGGGATTCGAACCCACGGGTTCGAATCCCTGGTCGAGTCAAAACAATGACTTAAAATTGTATACTTGTCACTTCCTAGCCAGGTGCTCAGCATTATTAGGATAGGGCAAGGACTGGTTGGTTCAGTGTCAGGATAATGTGACTGGGTGGGATATCAGGTCATGGTACTGGTGGGCTGGTCTCCCAGTGGGGAAACACTATAAAGTCACCATGACTGCCCACTGCCACAAGTCGGTACCCGTCCTGATATGACCATAGATGTTGCCAGGACATGAAACTCCAACAACCAACCGACACAATATATATTTCCATAAATCAGGTCTATCTCAGAATGGCCATGTTTTTTTATCCTTGTTAATCTACCAATAATTTGAGGGCAAACGAATCCGTTTGTTGCAGATATATATATAAATATATTTAGTATACACATTACTATTGTAGTGGTCTGTGCTGACCTGTCAGGCAAGGAGCCGCATAGACAGGTAGGCATGGGTAGTGTGTTGATATCAGGGAGCCTGGGTGGTGTAATGGTTAGCACACTGTCCCGGAATGCAAAGAGATGTGGGTTCGAGTCCTGCTCTAGGCGCAATATTTCCCATTTTCATCACTCCTACGACACTGGTTGCCGTGACCATGATCCTGTAAAGCTACGTGCTGTATAGTTGTTGAACCTACCCTGTGTATGTAAGTGCGTTGGATTGCCTGTATGTATGTATGTAATTGTAAGTATTAAAAGACTTACAATTCCAAGGGGATGAGTGTAGTAGTCTGCACTGACCTCTCAGACAAGGAGCCGCATAGACAGGTAGGCGTGGGTAGTGTGTTGATATCAGGGAGCCTGGGTGGTGTAATGGTTAGCACACTGTCCCAGAATGCAAAGAGATGTGGGTTCGAGTCCCGCTCTAGGCGCAATATTTCCCTTTTTCATCACCCCCACGACACTATTAAGTATTCAAACTTCGAAAATTATGCTATACATTATGCAACTTTAAGCGAACCGACAAGCTACCTGAAAGATTTCCCTACAGATTGTATGAATGGGAAACCAATTGAAAGAACATAGCCTCGATCCAATAAATAATAAATGATAACACGGGTAGATAACGGTAAATCAAGGGCAGATTAAAGCGATAAACTTCAAACCTTTTTGGAAGCATTATGTTCAGAAGTAGTGTGGGAGCGGTAATTTTGTGTTATTTTTATTTGTCCGGTTGTGTGTCCTTGTTTGTGTGTGTAGTGGTAGTTATTCATACCCTTTCTTCACTCCGTCTAATGTTCACTGAAGTGTGTCGTGTTAAGGTCATCACTATAACACCTTCTTTCGTTGGTTGGTAATGATTGGAGCTGATGATGGGATACTGTCACATTAACACTGTCACATACACTGCTAGACTATCACTGCAGACACTGTCCCATCGATGTTGTCACATACACTGCTAGACTATCCATGCAGAGACTGTCACATCTACACTGTCACATACACTACTAGACTATCACTGCAGACACTGGTCCCGTCAATCCTGTCACATACACTGCTAAACTATCAGTATCACTGCATACACTGTTCCATCTATACTGTCGCATCAACTGCTAGACTATCACTGCAGACACTGTCCCGTCAATGCTGTCACATACACTGCTAGACTATCACTGCATACACTGTTACATCTATGCTGTCGCATACACTGCTAGACTATCACTGCAGACACTGTCGCATCAATGTTCTCTCTCTTTTTCTTGGAAGATTTATACTGCCTATCATGGATAAGTCTGAATAGACTTGTTTTCACCATTAGACACAGTTTGTCGATATAAAGCCCTAGCCTACACTTTTACCGACCCAAAGGATTTTTAACCTCCCACACCACATAGACATGGTATGAGAGCAACTGGCCTTTGATGACGATGCAAGTTCTACACAGCGGTGGAAATCCAAATTGGCAGAGATGGGGGCACAGGGAATCGAACCACTGACCTTCAGATTAGGAGTCTGACCTATAAAAAAGTCAGGCACTCTAACCACTCCACCACAGAGAACACCACATTGTCACATGGACTGCCAGTGATGAGGGATAGGAGGGATATTCTGGGTTATTATACTCGTATATTTCTTATACAGCCTATATATATTTATATAAATAAATAAATATATATGTGATGAATAACACACTATGGGAGGATAAAGGCGCGGGAGGGAATTATTTCCTTCTTATATTATTATTATACTATACACTGTACTGCATCCTTCATGTGTCATGACTGGTGGCGCCACCTCCGGCGCTTCCCGGTACCTGTATACCCGGAAAACATCACTCCCGCCATACTTATCCACCCATCATCATCATCATGCTGTCGGTGACGATGCGAAAAAGACTGCTTTCATTACCTGACTGTCGCTCTCCATTTAGCTCTCTGCTGTGAGAGTGATTTCCATGAGTCGTTATATATAAAGTAGTTATTGACGGATGTGAGGCTTAATGCCTGCTGAAGACCAGTATTATCTGGATCAATGGAGACAACTATTATATATATATATATATATATATATATATATATATATATATAATTTGTAGTTCCATATTCGGACGCAGTGGCACCACTTCAAATTTCACCAGACAATAACTGTGCCTGTGCTATCTAATGTACTATGTCGATATTAGGAAGCAACTGTGCTATACATTGCCATAGACCTAATAACCTACTAAGGTAATGTCTTTCACTCCGACTAATGACCCAGTAAACCCACGTAACTAACATTGCAACGCATCTATTTTGGGGCTTTGACCCAGTGTCCCCTTTTGACGGCTATATATAGATATGTGTGTATACATATATACATCTACCGATACATATATATAATATATATAATATATATATACTTATATACATATACATATATATACATGTATATGCATATATATATATGAGTCAGGATCACGAAAAGAGGCCAATTGGGGAAAGTTGTCGGGGTCGAGCATTGGATGTCGGCGTCGAACAGTATAATTATAGTTTAGCATTGACAGAGGTGTTAGAAAGTTCTTAAATTTATCATGAATGTAAAGGTAGAGAAAATACAACAACCTTATTTGTTTCTAGGATAATTTAATATAAAACAAAGAAATGCACTACACTTTAAAGATTGCGATGCCGACATCTGTTAAAGTTGTCGGCGACGCGCATTGGATGTTGGCGTCGAACGCCATAATTATAGTTTAGCATTGACAGAGGTGTTGCAGAGAATGTAAAGGTGGAGAAAATACAACAGCCTTATTTGTTTCTAGGATTGTTTAATATAAAACAAAGAAATGCACTACACTTTAAGAATTGCAACGCCAACATCTTAAATAAACCACCAATTGGTCCATTTTCGTGAGGCTGACTCATACATATATATACATATATAATATACCTATATATAAATATGTATACATATATGTATTGTAGTAGTCTTCACTGACCTCTGAGGCAAGGAGCCACATAGACAGGTTGGTGTGGATAGGGTGATGATATCAGGAAGGCTAGGTGGTGTAATGGTTAATGGATGTATGGAATGGTTAGAACACTAGACCAGAATACAGGGTGTGTGGGTTCGAATCTGTCCTTAGCGCAGTATTTCCCATTTTCATCACCCTATTACACTGGTTCCATGACCAGGATCGTGTACAAGCTATGCACTGTATGCTTATTGATCCTACCCTCTTTATGTATATATGTAAATGCATTGCCTGTATGTACACAATTTATAAATATAATCCTTAAAATGACTTATGGATACAAACCATTTAAAATACTTACAATGTTTGGGGAACGAGCGTAATAGTCTGCACTGTCCTCTAATGTTGGTTCGTTATTGGAGTTTTACGTCATGGCAACATCTGAGGTGTGGTGTTCTCTGTGGCGGAGTGGTTAGAGTGTCTGACTTTTTTCGAGGTCAGACTCTTAATATAACGGTTGGTGGTTCGATTCCCTGTGCCCCCACCTCTGCCAATTTGGATTTCCACCACTGTGTATAACTTACCGCATCATCAAAGGCCAGTTGCTCGCATACCATGTCTATGTGGTGTGGGAGGTTAAAAATCCCTTGGGTCGGTAAAAGTGTAGGGTCAGGCTTTCTATCGACAAACTGTCTAATGGTGAAAACAAGTCTATTCAGACTTATAGGCAGTATAAATCTTCAAGAAAAAGAAGAAAAAAGGTCATACCAGGACGGCTGGCCTCTAAGGCAAGAAACTCCATAGGCAGGTAGGCATGATTAGGGTGGTGACATCAGAGAACCTAGGTGGTGTATTGGTTAGTACACTAGCCCGGAATCTAAGGGTGTGGGTTCGAGTCCTGCTATAGGGGCAGTATTCTAGGCACATATATATGTGATGTATAACGCATTATACGAGTACAAATGCAAGGGTAACATGTATACCCTATATTTCCTCTGTGCGCATTGGTGGAGTGCTCCCCCCCCCCCTTAGGTGTCGGGTTAATTGCCGGGAGGGTGCCCCCCTCGCGTCACACACTTCTTTCTTTTGTTCTTTCATTTTTTCTTTCTTTCATTCGTTCTTTATTTCATTCTTTCTTTCGTTCGTTCTTTCTTTCTTTCATTCATTCTTTCTTTCCTTCATTCGTTTTTTGTTTTTTTTGGTCCATTAGTTGTTTAAGCAGGGGAAATGTCAGTCCTACAGGACTGGTCTTCCTCATTCCAGTGCTGGTCGATAGAAAGCCCGAGCCTACACTTTTACAAATTGTAGTTATGTATAACACAGATTAAAGTGCTTAAAGTATGTTTGAACTTCACTATACTATATTGTTTTCATTATTAAAATTAGGTTTGTTTGTTGTTGTTTTTCATCCTAGCAACATCTAAGATCATATCAGGACGGATACTGACTTGTGACAGTGCGCACTCATGGCGACTTTATAGTGCTGCCCCACTGGCAGACCAGGCTGCCATCACCATTACCTGATATCCCACTCAGTCACATTATCCTGACACTGCTAGGGAACCTGTCCCCTTGTTTCACTGGTACAGCAGTGATTCAAGGCCCTGTCACACTACGACGTTTCTAACGAATGCGCTTCGATACGTGGCGACGTGTTGCACTTTTGGGCGAACCGTCGGTACACGTCCGGTACGTTACCAGCGCGTTACCGGCGCGTCGGTACATAGCAACGTGTGAATGGACACGTCGGCGCACGTCGAGCCGCGTCGAGGTTTTGTGCTTGCACAAAACTTTCGATGCGCCCCAACGTGTTGGATCGCGCATTACAGGCGCGTTGGCATGACGTGGACCCACGTTACGGGCGCGACGGGCGCGTTTGCAGGAGGTCGACACACGTTACCAGTGTGTTGCTCGCACGTTGCTGTGTGTGTCTGTGTGTGTGTGTCTCTGTGTCTCTGTGTGTGTCTGTGTGTGTGTGTGTCTCTGTGTCTCTGTGTGTGTCTCTGTGTCTCTGTGTCTCTGAGTGTGTATCTGTGTGTGTGTCTCCATGTGTGTGTCTATGTGTGTGTGTCTCTCTGTGTCTGTGTGTGTGTCTCTGTGTCTTTGTGTGTGTGTATATGTGTCTGTGTATGTGTCTCTGTGTCTTTGTGTGTGTGTCTGTGTGTGTGTCTCTGTGTCTGTGTGTGTCTCTGTGTCTGTGTGTGTCTCTGTGTCTATGTGTGTGTCTCTGTGTCTATGTGTGTGCGTGTATGTGTCTATGTGCATGTCTCTGTGTATGTGTCTTTGTGTCTGTGTCTCTGTGCTTCTGTGGGTGTATCTGTGTCTCTGTGTCTGTCTCTCAGTGTGTGCCACTGTGTCTGTGTGTGTTTCTGTGTCTGTGTGTGTGTCTCTGTGTCTCTGTCTTTTTGTCTCTGTGTCTCAGTGTGTGTCTCTGTGTCTGTGTGTGTGTCTATGTGTGTGTCTATGTGTCTGTGTCTGAGTGTGTCTGTGTGTATGTGTGTGTGTCTCTGTGTCTCTGTCTTTCTGTCTCTGTGTCTCAGTGTGTGTGTCTCTGTGTCTGTGTGTGTGTCTATGTGTGTGTCTCTGTGTGTGTGTCTGTGTGTGTGTGTCTCTGTGGCTGTGTGTGTCTCTGTGTCTATGTGTGTGTCTGTGTGTCTCTGGGTGTGTCTCTGTGTGTGTCGCTGTGTGTGTGTCTCTGTGTTTCTGTGTGTGTCGCTGTGTGTCTCTGTGTCTCTGTGTTTCTGTCTCTGTCTCAGTGTGTGTGTCTCTGTGTCTGTGTGTGTGTCTCTGTCTATGTGTGTGTCTGTGTGTCTCTGGGTGTGTCTGTGTGTGTGTTGCTGTGTGTCTCGTGTTTCTGTGTGTGTCTCTGTGTCTCTGTGTTTCTGTGTGTGTCTGTGTGTCTGTCTGTCTGTGTGTGTCTGTCTGTGTGTGTGTCTCTGTGTCTCTGTGTGTGTCTCATTGTCTGTGTGTGTCTCTGTGTCTCTGTGTGTCTGTATGTGTGTCTGTGTTTGTGTGTCTGTGTGTGTCTCTGTGTCTGTGTGTGTCTGTGTGTGTATGTGTGTGTCTGTGTGTGTCTGTGTGTGTGACTCTGTGTCTCTGTGTGTGTCTCTATGTGTGTGTCTGTGTCTCTGTGTGTCTGTCTCTGAGAGAGACACACACACTCTCCCTCCCTCCCTCCCCCCCCCCCTCTCTCCCTCCCTCTCTCTCTCTCCCTCTCCACCCCCTCCCTCCCACACAGAGACACACAGACACACACAGAGAGACACACACAGCTACACACACAGAGACAAAGAGACACACACAGACACACACACAGACACAGAGACACACACAGACACACACAGACAGACAGACAGACACACATACACACATAGAGACACACACAGAGACACAGACAGACACAGAGACACACACATATACACATAGACACACACAGAGACACAGAGACACACACACAGAGACACACACAGACACACACATAGACACAGAGACACACATACAGACACAGAGACACACATAGAGACACACACAGAGACACAGAGAAACAGAGACACAGAGACACACACATACACAGAGACACACACAGACACAGAGACACACACACAGACACAGAGACACACACACAGACACAGAGATACACACAGAGACACAGACAGACACAGAGACACACACAGAGACACAGAGACACACACAGACATACACAGAGACACACACATAGAGACAGAGACCCACACACAGACACAGAGACACACACACAGACACAGAGACACACACACATACACACACACAGACACACACACAGACACACACACAGACACATATATACACACAGAGACACACACACACAGACACACACAGAGACACAGAGACACACACAGAGACACACACAGACACAGAGACACAGAGACACAGAGACACAGAGACACAGAGACACAGAGACACAGAGACACAGAGACATGTACAGAGACACACAGACATACACACACAGACACACACAGAGACAAAGAGACACACGCAGAGACACAGAGCCACACACACAGACACAGATACGCACACACAGAGACAGAGACACAAAGACACAGAGACACACACATAGACACAGAGACACAGACACAGACACAAACACAGAGACACACACATAGAGACACACACACAGACACACACACAGACACACACATAGACACACACATGGACACAGAGACACAGATACAGACACAGAGACACACACACACACACAGAAACAGGGAGGGAGGCCTTTTCCGCCCGCAACATCGACCCAAGGGATTTTTAACCTCCCACACCACATAGACATGGTATGAGAGCAACTGGCCTTTGATGACGCTGTAAGTTATACACAGCGGTGGAAATCCAAATTGGCAGAGCTGGGGCCACGGGGAATCGAACCGCGGACCCTCAGATTAGGAGTCTGACCTAGAAAAAAGTCAGACACTCTAACCACTCCGCCACAGAGAACGTTCTTTCTTTCTTTCTTTCGGTCTTTCTTTCGGTCTTTCAGTTGAAAGGTTTGTATAGGGAGAACTAACCCGACCACACTTGTAGTGTATACAGCTGTCGCTTGCATGTTCTCTACATCAACTGCTGCTAGCATCATTCGGATAATACCCGGTGCAGTGGTCAAATCGGTAGAGCGCAGGCCTCGCATGTGGGAGATCGGGAGTTCGCTTCCCGGTCGAGTCAAACCAATGCTTATAAAATTGATACGTGTCACTTCCTAGCTCGGCACTCGGCATTAATAGGATAGGGCAGAGTCAGGACAATGTGACTGGGTGGGATATTGGGTCATGGTGCAAGCAGCCCGATTTCCGAGTAGGGCAGCACTATAAAGTCACCATGAATGCGCACTGTCACAAGTCAGTACCCGTCCCGATATGACCTTAGAAGTTGCTAGGATATAAATCTTCAACAACCAACCAACCATCCTTAGGATAGGCCAACAGCTGGCTGAATCAGTGTCAGAATAATATGACTAAGTAAGCTTTGTAGTCATAGACTTTACCATTATTAGGACCAGGCAATGTGAGCTGTTTGGCTAAATAGCACGATACTGTGCTGTGAGTGGGGTATTAGATCGTGGTTTCCGGCAGCACGGTACATTAGAAGGCAGCAGTATAAAGCCACCAAAAGAGTGGTTGTCTAGCTCCAATATGACCCCAGATGTAAAAGCACAATCGATAGAAAACCCCACAAAAACCTGCACCCACTGATTGTGCCTCATATATGTATGTATAGTAAATATATATATTTATATCTCTGTATAGTATATAAATATTATATAGTCTATATATTATATATATAGTCTATATATATGTGTGTATATACAATACAACCTCTTCAATTCGACCGACTATGGGACCGACTTTAAATGGTCCATTTAGGGACGTGGTCGGTTTAGGGAGTTTTTTTTATCGTTACAATGGTATTGTATGGGTAATTATTTGGAACCCAAATAAAGTGATCAATATAGGGGAGTGGTCGATCTGTGGAGGTGGTCAGTTAGAAAGGTTTTACTGTATACATATATACATAGCACACTATTTATTTATATATTATTTGTTTTGTATATATTAATTCATATACACGTATCTGCGGTCGACCCAGACGAGATTGCCGAGTTGGTACAGTGTCCACTTTCTTGGTGGTGGAGGTTATGGGTTCGATCTCTGGCCGAGTCAAGGTCAAGATTCATGAAATTGATAACTGTCGCTACCTTGTGTGATGCTCTGCATTACTTAGGATAGGGCAATTACTAGTTCGCACAGTGTCAGGATAATGTGACTGAGTGGCACATCAGGTAATGGCCTGGGCCGTATTCAAGGTACGCCTCGGAGGTGCCTCCGAGATATTCTGAATATCACGCTAGTGTGAATGACTTTAGCTGTCGGGTGCCTCGAAAATGGCAGCCTCCATATGGTGCAGCCATTTGCAATTGAAAAGAACAGCTCTGATTGGCTGAAACCACTGATTCTGGTAGCCATTTTGGAGGCGCATTTTGCCTCCTATCTGAAAAGCACAACGTCTCGGAGTTGACTCCGAGGTGCACCCTGAATGCATATATGCCAAAAAGATGTCGCGGAGCTGTCTCAGAGTCGACTCTGAGGCGTACCGTGAAGGCGGCCCTGGTCTCCCAGTTGGACAGCATTAAAACAATGTTATGCGTGTGCACTGTCATGAGTCGGTAGCCAGTTCTAATTTGTCCTTAGATGTTATTAGGATCGGACAATTTTGCAAAACTAACATTGTCACAAGTTGCTAACCGTCCTTATCTGAACCTCTTATGGTATTTTTTTCTTCAAATGCGTTGATTATGCAAGGGGAATTTCAATCGGTCTTCCCCATATCCTTGCTTCTTGTCCTATCAATGCAGAGCACCAGGCGATGTGCCAAAACTAGGCCAATGCAATTTTAAGTCATTGGTTGGACTCGGACGGTATTCGAACCCAACGGTATGCCAACGCCGGGAGCTGGCTCTCAATTAATTCGCCCATCCCATCTGTTGCTAGGGCGGAAAACCCCAACGCCATTCCCCTCGTACCTCTGCGCTGCTTACATACTGGACAACAATAATTCACAAAATAAACCAAAACACGACCAAAAGTCGGTCCAAACAGGACCTTAGATGTTGCTAGGACGAAACACCCTAATGAACAAACCAACAACACAGCCACATGTCGGTGCTGACAGGACCTTAGATGTTGCTATGCCAAACACCCTAATGAACAAAACAAGAAAACATAGGTACATGTCGTGCTGACAGGACCTTAGATGTTGCTAGGACGAAAAGCCCTAATGAACAAAACAAAAAAAAACCAGCAAAATGGCAGTGCTGACAGGACCTTAGATGTTGCTAGGACCAAAAGCTCTAATGAACATAACAAAACAACAACACAGGCACATGTCGGTGCTGATAGGTCCTCAAGTGTTGCTAGGAGGTAAAACCCTAATGAACAAAACAATAACAAAAAAGCGTAAACAAGCCGGAAGAACAGAAGAACCACATGTAAGCACACACACATATACGCGCACGCACACACGCACACACACACACGCACACACACACGCACACACACACACATAGAGTATGAACCGGGCGCGGTGGTCAAATCGGTAGAGTGCAGACCTCGCGTGCTGGAGATCGGAAGTTCGGTTCTCAGTCGAGTCAAACCAATGGGATATTGGGTCATGGATGCACACTGTCAGTCTCACAAGTCAGCACCCGTCCTGATATGACCTTAGATGTTGCAAGGACATAACACTCCAACAACCAACCATGCTGTATGATATGACACGCAACACACACATACACACCTCCTCCCCATCCTTTCGTTCCCAACAACAACAGGCGCCACCTGGGCCGCGTTCAAGGTACGCCTCCACGACGTCACGGAGACGGCTTTCGGCCTATTTCCGTTCAGGGTGCGTCTCGGAAACTTCTCGGAGACGCCTCCTATTTCAGACAGGAGACAAAAAGCGCCTCGAAAATGGCCGCCTTATTCAATGGTTTCAGCCAATCAGAGCACTTCTTTTCCATTGCAAATTGCTGCCGCCTGGGCGGGTGTCCATTTTCGAGGCGACCAACTGCTTGTGCCGTTCAGACTAGCGTGAGGTCAGGGATTTCCCCTCGGCGTCTCGGAGGCATACCCTGAAAGCGGTCCTGGATCCACCTACCTACCTGCGGGGTAACAGGTGGGGCCGGGGCTCCGGGGCTCTGGGACGGGCGTCCCGGACCGCCTCTCTCCAGCCCCCGGCCGCCAGGAACCAGTCGGCGTGGAGGCCGGCAACGAAGCGGGCGGCCGAAGTAGCCCTCACTGCCGCCGGGAGACCTCAGTGCTGGCCGGGCCGGCCGGCTGTTGAGGGTGATGGTGACGGTGACGGTGACGGTACCGGGAGGAGTGGGGCCTGGGGCACGGCAAGCCGGGCCGGGATAGGCCGGGCCGGGCCTGGAAGCTGTTCGCTCAATGCGCAATCAAGGCTGAGGCGACGACACGATTGTGTAAAACCTCAATCTCCAAACTCCGCGCTGTGACACACACACATCCGGACCCGTCCAGTGAACCACACAGAAGGCCTACTATCCTGCCTTAACCAGCGTGGGATAACTATAAGTGAGCACACACACATACACACACATACACACACATACACACACACACCCAACACACCCCTCCGGTCCATAGTGTTGTGTGTGGAGCCAGGTAGGTGGGTGGTGGTGGTCGGTGGGTGGTCGGTAGTAGGGGGTTGGGGGTGGGGGGTGTTGAGTTCAGATGCTGGAGAGCTCTCTCTCAACACGCTCTGGAGCAGGCCTGACACTAGTAGGCTAGTAGTAGTGACATGCGACAGTGCGCCACGGCCACCTCTACAATGCTTTAGCTTCGTAGTGGCGCCGCGTTAATGGATGGATTGTTTGATTGATTGATTAGCGTTTTTCTGTGATGTATGCGGGGTCATATCAGGTGTGGCTTTGTTGTTTATGTGTTTGTTGTTGGAGGGGTATCCTGTGAATACGGCCTTGGATGCTGACGCGGCGTAATAGTAGCAGCAAACAAACACTCAAGCACTCAAACAGTCAAGCACTCAATCGATCAATCAATAGAGCAATTAGCCAATCAACCAAGAAAGCAATCACCAACAAGCAAACACCAAGCAAGCAATCACCAAGCAAGCAATCAACAAGCAAGCAATCAACAAGCAAGCAATCGAACAATCAACTTAATAATATATCACATAATCAAGCAATCAAGCAATCAGCAAGGAAGCAATTAAAGCAATCATTCAGTCATCCGGGAGTTTACGTTTCTAGTAACGAATATGGATGGACGGAAAGAATTTAGCTTACAATTGAATGCAGTACATATTAGACCCATTTTCACATTATTTTAGGATTTAACTGTGAGGATTATCACTATGCACACACATATGTATATATATATGTATATATATATATATATGTATATATATATGTGCATATATATATGTGTATATGTATGTAAATACGAAGAATTCAGGCGCAAAACCACTAAAACACCAATCCAAAAATGGAGATAAACATTGGAATCAAACCTTCAAAAAGTTCTTTTTTTATATTCCTTATTTTTTTGTTCATTGCTCCATAACCATATGATCATATACAAGTGGAATTATTGAGAATTACAATTATTTTCATGTACAAATCTTTTATTTAAACTACATTTTTGGATTCGCGTTTCCAGTTATGTCAGGACAACATCGGGTTGGATGCACAGTTGTCCTTTGAAGACAAAAAGTGACTTCTGCACCTGTTAGGTACTCCCATTCCGGATGATACTTTTAGCATGGTATCCCAGTGGAGCAGCACTATAAAGCAACCACCAGTGTACACTGACATCTGGCGGTACTTGCTATGTGAGGGCAGAGTTGTCCTTTGAAGATATTTAAAACACCCGCTATGTGAGGGCAGCATTGGTCTGCAACCTTTTTGCTTGGTGGGTCACAATATTGTATCCAACCCATTTCCCCTCTGCTCTCTGTGCTCAGAACTAAATACAAACAAAGGCAATGTATGACAAGACACGCCACTCGGCACTTTCATATAGGAATTTCTTAAATAATCATGCAGTGGCGCCATCCCATGGAAAACTATGTGCATTGTCTTTGATCAGCTGCAGTAGTAGTTTTCTTACCCAGACATAACCACAAATTGTATTTATGTATAACACAGATTAAAGTGCTTAAAGTATGTTTGAACTTCACTATACTATATTGTTTTCATTATTAAAATTAGGTTTGTTTGTTGTTGTTTTTCATCCTAGCAACATCTAAGATCATATCAGGACGGATACTGACTTGTGACAGTGCGCCACTCATGGCGACTTTATAGTGCTGCCCCACTGGCAGACCAGGCTGCCAGCACCATTACCTGATATCCCACTCAGTCACATTATCCTGACACTGCTAGGGAACCTGTCCCCTTGTTTCACTGGTACAGCAGTGATTCAAGGCCCTGTCACACTACGACGTTTCTAACGAACGCGCTTCGACACGTGGCGACGTGTTGCACTTTTGGGCGAATGTCGGTACACGTCCGGTACGTTACCAGCGCGTTACCGGCGCGTCGGTACATAGCAACGTGTGAATGGACACGTCGGCGCACGTCGGTCCGCGTCGAGGTTTTGTGCTTGCACAAAACTTTCGATGCGCCCCAACGTGTTGGATCGCGCATTACAGGCGCGTTGGCATGACGTGGACCCACGTACGGGCGGGACGGGCGCGTTTGCAGGAGGTCGACACACGTTACCAGTGTGTTGCTCGCACGTTGCTGTGTGTGTCTGTGTGTGTGTGTCTCTGTGTGTGTCTCTGTGTGTGTGTGTCTCTGTGTCTCTGTGTGTGTCTCTGTGTGTGTCTCTGTGTCTCTGAGTGTGTATCTGTGTGTGTGTCTCCATGTGTGTGTCTATGTGTGTGTGTCTCTCTGTGTCTGTGTGTGTGTCTCTGTGTCTTTGTGTGTGTGTGTATATGTGTCTGTGTATGTGTCTCTGTGTCTTTGTGTGTGTGTCTGTGTGTCTCTGTGTCTGTGTGTGTCTCTGTGTCTGTGTGTGTCTCTGTGTCTATGTGTGTGTCTCTGTGTCTATGTGTGTGCGTGTATGTGTCTCTGTGCGTGTCTCTGTGTATGTGTCTCTGTGTCTGTGTCTCTGTGCTTATGTGGGTGTATCTGTGTCTCTGTGTCTGTGTCTCAGTGTGTGCCACTGTGTCTGTGTGTGTTTCTGTGTCTGTGTGTGTGTCTCTGTGTCTCTGTCTTTTTGTCTCTGTGTCTCAGTGTGTGTGTCTCTGTGTCTGTGTGTGTGTCTATGTGTGTGTCTCTGTGTCTGTGTATGTGTCTCAGTGTGTCTGTGTGTCTGTGTGTGTGTCTCTGTGTCTCTGTCTTTCTGTCTCTGTGTCTCAGTGTGTGTGTCTCTGTGTCTGTGTGTGTGTGTCTATGTGTGTGTCTCTGTGTGTGTGTCTGTGTGTGTGTCTCTGTGGCTGTGTGTGTCTCTGTGTCTATGTGTGTGTCTGTGTGTCTCTGGCTGTGTCTCTGTGTGTGTCGCTGTGTGTGTGTCTCTGTGGTTCTGTGTGTGTCGCTGTGTGTCTCTGTGTCTCTGTGTTTCTGTCTCTGTCTCAGTGTGTGTGTCTCTGTGTCTGTGTGTGTGTCTCTGTCTATGTGTGTGTCTGTGTGTCTCTGGGTGTGTCTGTGTGTGTGTTGCTGTGTGTCTCTGTGTTTCTGTGTGTGTCTCTGTGTCTCTGTGTTTCTGTGTGTGTCTGTGTGTCTGTGTGTCTGTGTGTGTCTGTCTGTGTGTGTGTCTCTGTGTCTCTGTGTGTGTCTCATTGTCTGTGTGTGTCTCTGTGTCTCTGTGTGTCTGTATGTGTGTCTGTGTTTGTGTGTCTGTGTGTGTCTCTGTGTCTGTGTGTGTCTGTGTGTGTGTCTGTGTGTGTCTGTGTGTGTGACTCTGTGTCTCTGTGTGTGTCTCTATGTGTGTGTCTGTGTCTCTGTGTGTATGTCTCTGAGAGAGACACACACAGACACTCTCCCTCCCTCCCTCCCCCCCCTCTCTCCCTCCCTCTCTCTCTCCCTCTCCACCCCCCTCCCTCCCACACAGAGACACACAGACACACACAGAGAGACACACACAGCTACACATACAGAGACAAAGAGACACACACAGAGACACACACACAGACACAGAGACACACACAGACACACACAGACAGACAGACAGACACACAGACACAGAGACACACACAGAGACACACACAGACACAGAGACACACACATAGACACATAGACACACACAGAGACACAGATACACACACACAGAGACACACACACAGACACACACATAGACACAGAGACACACATACAGACACAAAGACACACACAGAGACACAGAGAAACAGAGACACAGAGACACACACACATACACAGAGACACACACAGACACAGAGACACACACAGACACAGAGACACACACACAGACACAGAGATACACACAGAGACACACACAGAGACACAGAGACACACACAGAGACACAGAGACACACACAGACATACACAGAGACACACACAGACACACACATAGACACAGAGACACAGACACAGACACAGAGACACACACACACAGACACAGAGACACACACACAGACACACACAGACACAGAGACACACACACAGACACATAGATACACACGGAGACACACACAGAGACACAGAGACACACACAGAGACACAGAGACACACACAGAGACACACACACAGACACAGAGACACAGAGACACAGAGACATGTACAGAGACACACAGACATACACACACAGACACACACAGAGACAAAGAGACACACGCAGAGACACAGAGCCACACACACAGACACACACACGCACACAGAGACACAGACACAGAGACACACACACAGAGACAGAGACACAAAGACACAGAGACACACACATAGACACAGAGACACACAGACACAGACACAGAGACACACACATAGAGACACAGAGACACACACAGAGACACACACACAGACACACACATAGACACACACATGGACACAGAGACACACATACAGACACAGAGACACACACACACACAGACACAGGGAGGGAGCCCTTTTCCGCCCGCAACATCGATACCCATTGACGGCGCGCTACTAACACGCTATGATCACGCTACCAACACGCTGCCGCCCGTCCAACTACCCCCCAACACGCCGAAAAGTTTGACGTTTCTCGACGGGTTGCAAATATTTTGCGCATTGCCGGTGCGCCGGGGGAAACGTCGTAGTGTGACAGGGCCTTTAGGATGGGATAGGGGACCTGTCCAATTACCTTTTTTTGCTGTATTTCACAGGAAAGTGCTGAGTGGCGCGTCTTGTTATACATTGCCTTTGATACAAACAAGAAATTATCGAAGCCTTTGCACAATGCGATGACTTCACGTTCAAAGGAGAGAATTTCACATCATTCAAAGCGGAGAAAGTAATATTACTCAAACCGCACGCAGTGGCCGAATCGGTAGAGCGCAGACCTCCAGTGAGGGAGATCGGGAGTTCGATTCCCGGTTGAGTCAAATCATATACAAAATTGATACTTGTTGCTTCGTAATTTGGCGCTCGGCATTAATAGGATATGGCAAGGACAGCTTAGCTGAGTGTCAGGAAAATGTGGCTGAGTAGGATATCGGGTCAGAGTGCTGGTGGCCTGATTTCCCAGTGAGGCAGCACTATAAAGTCGCCATGAGTGCGCACTGTCACAAGTCAGTATACATCCTGATATGACCTGAAATGTTGCTAGGAGGTAAAATTCCAACAACCAACCAACTATTACTCAAAGCTGCATATCAGATGGATATCACATTGGAAATTGCCGTCCTGCTATGACCATAGATGTTGCTAGGACGTAAAACAACAACAAACAAACATAGGAAATTGTCCCATTGAATGAAATCAGGTATTTAGTTCAAATCGAAAATGCAAGAGTCGTGGAATGACATGGTCACAAGTCACCACAGTCGCTAGAATTGATGGTTCTGCTCACTTTCTATCAACACAATTTTCTGACACCGTTTACAATATGAGGGTCATTCCATTGGGCCAAATTCACATGTGCCATAGAGTGCGCAAAAAAACAAATCAGTATGTGTACTAGTACTCCTAGCTCCCCCTACATAGCACACATCCATGGAATCCTGAACATTATTGTGTTCATGCCTATGGATTCTAAGCTGCAGCTTGCTAGATGGAAAGTCATCATTTAAGGCCCTGTCACATTACGACGCATCTCACAAGCGCATGGCCAACACGTTAAATCACTTTTTTAATGTTGAGAAATGTCAAACTTTTCGGCACTGGGGCAAAGTTGGACATATGCATGCCATATACATAGCGTATGGCCAATATATGACCAATGTATGTCTAACATGCTTCGGGGCGAAAACCCCTCAAATTATGGTCACGGTACATTCGCAGAACACCGGTGAACGTTATATACCTTATTTGATCGGCAGAACTATGCCTCATACATCACATACGTCAAGACATGCTGGAGAAATGCTAAACGTACATTAGACATATGTTAGATGTACGTTATCCATATGTTGTCAGTATGCGGACTGTACGTTCCCACTGCCTTTAATGGAGGTCAATGTAGTGCAACGTAGTGAACAATGTTTGCCTAACGTACGTCTAACGTACATCGACATTCGCCTAACATATACATATCGTACGGCTGACGTAAAATCCACACGTTGTCAAATGTTGTCTTACGTCAAAAGTTTTTTGCATGCACAAAACTTTGCCGACCCCCTGACGCGCGATGGGTGTCTGGACGAACGTCGATGTACATTGACGTATACCAACGAGCGCCTAACGCACGCATAACGCATAATGACATATCCCGACCTAGCTGGCAAAAATCACATATGTCGGCGTACATTGGCGTGATACGTTGTAATGTGACAGCCCCTTAAAACTGTCTATAGTTTGACGATAGCATAACATTTTCTCAATTAAATCACTTACATACATTTGATTCTACAGATCCAACTAAGATATTGGTTCACTTATTAAGCATTGGATGCTGTATAGAAGAGAATACAAAGTCAATTTACTAAAGTTTGAGGCAGGGGGATAGTTTGACATTCAAAAGTTGGGTCATACCCATTTTATTAATGTCTCCTCACAGGCATGATCAACAACTCGATGATTTAGTCTGAAGTTAATGCCTATTCTCCAGTCTAGATGTACAAACTAAGATCCCCGTAATATTTGTACTGTCTGATTTCAACCTGCGACTGTCTGCATTGTTCATACCATCTCATCCATAAATAGTTCATTTGCACCATAATTGCTACGGCCGGAAGACCAGCACCTCGGGTGCTGAAATAAGATATTATTCAACTGGAGTAAAAAATTAAGGGAAAAAAACCCTGTCACATTGGTTAGCCGAGTACCTGAGAAGAATCCTTGGTGAAACGTCGAGGAGACGCTGCTGCCAGGTTCACCCCCCCCCACCCCACCCCTCCCCGCACAACCTTCCTCCCTCCCCCACTTTTGTTCTGGCGGTAATCACGTGATTAAATAGCGTTCCCGGCAGCCGCTGGTTGCCGGGAACGCCGGGAACACCACGCAGAGGCGGGCGAAGGGACAGGGACAGCGACAATAAATGGAGGGCGGGGGGGGGGGGTAGGGGGGGGGGGCAATGTGGTGAGAGCCTTGGTTAGGAGGTGGGTGGGTGGAGGGTGGTGGGGGAGCGAAGGGAGGAGGTGGGAGGCAATGTGGTGAGAATGTTGATTAGGAGGCGGGTGGTGGATGGGGAAGGGAGGGAGGAGGTTGGAGGCAATGTGGTGAGAATGTTGATTAGGGGGGAGGTGGGTGGTGGATGAGGAAGGGAGGGAGGAGGTTGGAGGCAATGTGGTGAGAATGTTGATTAGGGGGGAGGTGGGTGGTGGATGGGGAAGGGAGGGAGGAGGTTGGAGGCAATGTGGTGAGAATGTTGATTAGGAGGGAGGTGGGTGGTGGATGGGGAAGGGAGGGAGGAGGTTGGAGGCAATGTGGTGAGAATGTTGATTAGGGGGGAGGTGGGTGGTGGATGGGGAAGGGAGGGAGGAGGTTGGAGGCAATGTGGTGAGAATGTTGACTAGGGGGGAGGTGGGTGGTGGATGGGGAAGGGAGGGAGGAGGTTGGGGCAATGTGGTGAGAATGTTGATTAGGAGGGAGGTGGGTGGAGGGTGGATGGGGAAGGGAGGGAGGAGGTGGGAGGCAATGTGGTGAGAATGTTGATTAGGAGGGAGGTGGGTGGTGGATGGGGAAGGGAGGGAGGAGGTTGGGGCAATGTGGTGAGAATGTTGATTAGGAGGGAGGTGGGTGGTGGAGGGTGGAGGGTGAAGGGAGGGAGGAGGTGGGAGGCAATGTGGTGAGAATGTTGATTAGGAGGGAGGTGGGTGGTGGATGGGGAAGGGAGGGAGGAGGTTGGGGCAATGGGGTGAGAATGTTGATTAGGAGGGAGGCGTGAGGTGGGTGGTGGAGGGTGGATGGGGAAGGCAGGGAGGAGGTTGGGGCAATGTGGTGAGAATGTTGATTAGGGGGGAGGTGGGTGGTGGAGGGTGGATGGGGAAGGGAGGGAGGAGGTGGGAGGCAATGTGGTGAGAATGTTGATTAGGAGGTGGGTGGTGGAGGGTGGAGGGGGAAGGGAGGGAGGAGGTTGGGGCAATGTGGTGAGAATGTTGATTAGGAGGGAGGTGGGTGGTGGAGGGTGGATGGGGAAGGGAGGGAGGAGGTGGGAGGCAATGTGGTGAGAATGTTGATTAGGAGGTGGGTGGTGGAGGGTGGAGGGGGAAGGGAGGGAGGAGGTTGGGGCAATGTGGTGAGAATGTTGATTAGGGGGGAGGTGGGTGGTGAAGGGTGGATGGGGGAAGGGAGGGAGGAGGTGGGAGGCAATGTGGTGAGAATGTTGATTAGGGGGGAGGTGGGTGGTGGAGTGTGGAGGGGGAAGGGAGGGAGGAGGTGGGAGGCAATGTGGTGAGAATGTTGATTAGGGGGGGAGGTGGGGTGGTGGATGGGGAAGGGAGGGAGGAGGTTGGGGCAATGTGGTGAGAATGTTGATTAGGGGGGAGGTGGGTGGTGGAGGGTGGTGGGGAAGGGAGGGAGGAGGTGGGAGGCAATGTGGTGAGAATGTTGATTAGGGGGGGCGGGAGGTGGGTGGTGGAGGGTGGATGGGGAGGAGGGAGGAGGTGGGGCAATGTGGTGAGAATGTTGATTAGGGGGGAGGTGGGTGGTGGAGGGTGGAGGGTGAAGGGAGGGAGGAGGTGGGAGGCAATGTGGTGAGAATGTTGATTAGGGGGGAGGTGGGTGGTGGATGGGGAAGGGAGGGAGGAGGTTGGGGCAATGTGGTGAGAATGTTGATTAGGAGGGAGGTGGGTGGTGGAGGGTGGATGGGGAAGGGAGGGAGGAGGTTGGGGAATGGGGTGAGAATGTTGATTAGGAGGGAGGTGGGTGGTGGGTGGTGGATGGGGAAGGGAGGGAGGAGGTGGGAGGCAATGTGGTGAGAATGTTGATTAGGAGGGAGGCGGGTGGGTGGTGGGGGGGGATGGGGAGGAGGAGGGGGTGGGGCAGTGGGGTGGATGGGATAGGAGGGGGGGGGTGGGGAGGGTGGAGGGGAAGGGGGGAGGAGGTGGGGGCAATGTGGTGAGAATGTTGATTAGGGGGGGGGGTGGGTGGTGGGGGTGGGGGAGGGTGGGGGAGGGAGGGGGGAGGTGGGGGTGGGGAGGGTGGTGAGGGGGGGTGGGGGTGGGGGGGAGGGGGAGGGAGGGGGGGTGGGGGTGGGTGAGGATGGGGAGGGGGGGAGGTGGGGGGGGGGGTGGGGGGGAAGGGAGGGAGGAGGTGGGAGGCGATGTGGGTGAGAATGGTGGTTGGGGGGGAGGTGGGTGGGTGGGGAGGGAGGGGGGGGGGGGAGGGAGGGGGGTGGGGGGGGAGGTGGGTGGGGGAGGGGTGGTGGATTAGGAGGGGGGGGAGGGGGGGTGGGGGTGGATGGGGGGGGAGGGGGAGGTTGGGGCAATGGGGGGAATGTGATTAGGGGGGAGGGGGTGGTGGAGGGTGGAGGGGGAAGGGAGGGGGGAGGTGGGGGGCATGTGGTGGAGAGTGTTGGGTAGGGGGGGTGGGTGGTGGAGGGGGAGGGGGAGGGAGGGAGGGGGGGGGAGGTGGTGGGGATGGAGGTAGGGGGGGGGGTGGGGGGGGATGGGGAGGGGAGGGAGGAGGTGGGGGCAGTGTGGTGAGAAGGTTGATGGGGGGGGAGGTGGGGGTGGGGGTGGAGGGGGGGGGGAGGGGGGGGGAGGGGGGTGGGAGGGTGGAGGGGGGAGGGGGGGTGGGGGGATGGGGAGGGAGGGGGGGGGTGGGGAGGGGGGTGGGAGGGTGAGGGGGGAGGGGGTGGGGAGGGTGGGTGGGGAGGGGGGGGGGGAGGTGGGGGCAGTGTGGTGAGAATGGTGATGGGGGGGAGGGGGTGGTGGGGGGGATGGGGGGGGGGGGAGGGGGTGGGGGAGGGGGGAGGAGGTGGGGGGAGGTGGGGGTGAGGGGAGGGGGGGGGGGGTGGGGGAGGGGTGGGATGGGGGTAGGGGGGGGGTGGGTGGGGTGGGGGAGGGGGGGGGGAGGGGGGGAGGTGTGGGGAATGGGTGGGGAGGGGGGGAGGGGGGGTGGAGGGTGGGGGGGAGGGGGGAGGGGGTGGGGGAGGGGGGGAGGAGGGGGTGGGGGGGGGATGGGTGGAGGTGGGGAGGAGGGTGGGGGAGGAGGGGGGGATGGGTGGGTGGAGGGGGGGTGGGGAGGTGGGGGGAGGGGAGGGAGGAGGGTGGGGAGGGTGGGGGTGGTGGGGAGGGGAGGGAGGGGGGGTGGGGGTGGGGGGTGGGGGGGAGGGGTGGGGGGAGGGGGGGGATGGGGAGGGGAGGGGGGAGGTGGGAGGGAGATGGGGGTGAGAATGTGGATTAGGGGGAGGTGGGTGGTGGAGGGTGGATGGGGAAGGGAGGGAGGAGGTGGGAGGCAATGTGGTGAGAATGTTGATTAGGGGGGAGGTGGGTGGTGGAGTGGGGGAAGGGAGGGAGGAGGTTGGGGCAATGTGGTGAGAATGTTGATTAGGAGGGGGGGGGTGGTGGAGGGTGGATGGGGAGGGGAGGGAGGAGGTGGGGGCAATGTGGTGAGGATGTTGATTAGGGGGGAGGGTGGGTGGTGGGAGTGGGGGAGGGAGGGGAGGAGGGTGGGGCAATGTGGTGAGAATGTTGATTAGGGGGGAGGTGGGTGGTGGAGGGTGGGTGGGGAAGGGAGGGAGGAGGTTGGGGCAATGTGGTGAGAATGTTGATGAGGGGTGGGGGGTGGGGGGGAGGGGGGGGAGGGGTGGGATGGGGAGAGGGAGGGGGGGAGGTGGGTGGTGGAGGGTGGGGGAGGGGGGAGGGGGGGAATGTGGTGAGAATGTGATTAGGGGGGGAGGTGGGTGGTGGAGGGTGGAGGGGAAGGGAGGGAGGAGGTGGGAGGCAATGTGGTGAGAATGGTTGATTAGGGAGGGAGGTGGGTGGTGGAGGGTGGAGGGGAGGGGAGGGAGGAGGTGGGGCAATGTGGTGAGAATGTTGATTAGGGGGAGGTGGGTGGTGGGGTGGAGGGGGAAGGGAGGGGGAGGTGGGGGCAATGTGGTGAGATGTTGATTAGGGGGAGGGGGGGTGGGGTGGATGGGGGAGGGGAGGGAGGAGGTTGGGGCAATGGGGTGAGAATGTTGATTAGGAGGGAGGTGGGTGGTGGGGGGGGAGGGGAGGGGAGGAGGTGGGGCAATGTGGTGAGAAGTTGATTAGGGGGAGGTGGGTGGTGGAGGGTGGTGGGGAAGGGAGGGAGGAGGTGGGGGCAATGTGGTGAGAATGTTGATTAGGAGGGAGGTGGGTGGTGGAGGGGGAGGGGAGGGAGGAGGGTGGGGCAGTGTGGTGAGAATGTTGATTAGGAGGGAGGGGGTGGTGGAGGGTGGAGGGGGAGGGAGGGAGGAGGTGGGGGCAATGGGTGAGATGTGGATTAGGGGGGGGTGGGTGGTGGAGGGTGGATGGGGAGGGAGGGAGGAGGTTGGGGCAATGTGGTGAGAATGTTGATTAGGGGGGAGGTGGGTGGGTGGAGGGTGGATGGGGAAGGGAGGGAGGAGGTGGGGGCAATGTGGTGAGAATGTTGATTAGGGGGGAGGTGGGTGGGGGTGGATGGGGAAGGGAGGGAGGAGGTGGGGGCAATGTGGTGAGAATGTTGATTAGGGGGGAGGTGGGTGGTGGAGGGTGGAGGGGAAGGGAGGGAGGAGGGTGGGGGCATGTGGTGAGAATGTTGATGAGGGGGGAGGTGGGTGGTGGAGGGTGGATGGGGAAGGGAGGGAGGAGGTTGGGGCAATGTGGTGAGAATGTTGATTAGGGGGGAGGTGGGTGGGTGGAGGGGGAGGGGGAGGGAGGGAGGAGGTGGGGGCAATGTGGTGAGAATGTTGATTAGGGGGAGGTGGGTGGTGGAGGGTGGAGGGGAAGGGAGGGAGGAGGTGGGGGCAATGTGGTGAGAATGTTGATTAGGAGGGAGGTGGGTGGTGGGGGGTGGATGGGGAAGGGAGGGAGGAGGTGGGGGCAATGTGGTGAGAATGGTGATTAGGGGGGAGGTGGGTGGTGGAGGGTGGATGGGGAAGGGAGGGAGGAGGTGGGGGCAATGTGGTGAGAATGTTGATTAGGGGGGAGGTGGGGGTGGAGGGGGAGGGGAGGGAGGGGGTGGGGGGGAGGTGGTGGGAATGGGTTGGGAGGGGGTGGTGGAGGGTGGGGGGGAAGGGAGGGAGGAGGTGGGGCAATGTGGTGAGAATGTGGATTAGGGGGGAGGTGGGTGGTGGAGGGTGGAGGGGGAAGGGAGGGAGGAGGTGGGAGGCAGTGTGGTGGGAATGTGTGAGGAGGGGAGGGGGGTGGGTGGTGGAGGGGGGATGGGGGAGGGAGGGAGGGAGGGTGGGGGCAATGTGGTGAGAATGTTGATTAGGGGGGAGGGTGGGTGGGGGAGGGTGGAGGGGGAAGGGAGGGAGGAGGTGGGAGGCAATGTGGTGAGAATGTTGATTAGGGGGGAGGTGGGTGGTGGAGGGTGGAGGGGAAGGGAGGGGGGAGGTGGGGGCAATGTGGGTGGGGAGGTGGGTGTGGAGGGGGGAGGGTGGGGGGTGGAGGGTGGGAGGGTGGAGGGGAGGGGGGAGGGGGAGGCAGGGGTGGTGAGAATGTTGATTAGGGGGGAGGTGGGTGGTGGAGGGTGGATGGGGAAGGGAGGGAGGAGGTGGGGGCAATGTGGTGAGAATGTTGATTAGGAGGGAGGGGGTGGTGGAGGGTGGATGGGGAGGGAGGGAGGAGGTGGGAGGCAATGTGGTGAGAATGTTGATTAGGGGGGAGGTGGGTGGTGGAGGGTGGATGGGGAGGGAGGGAGGGAGGTGGGAGGGCAATGTGGTGAGAAGGGTTGATTAGGAGGGAGGCGGGGGGTGGGGGATGGGGGAGGGGGGGAGGAGGTGGGGGCAGTGGGGTGAGAATGTTGATTAGGGGGTGGTGGGTGGTGGGGGTGGGGGGAAGGGGTGAGGGGGGGGAGGCAGTGTGGTGGGATGTTGATGGGGGAGGTGGGGGTGGTGGATGGGGAAGGGAGGGGGGAGGGTTGGGGCAATGTGGGGAGAGTGGTGGTTAGGGGAGGTGGGTGGTGGAGGGTGGATGGGGAAGGGAGGGAGGAGGTGGGAGGCAATGTGGTGAGAATGTTGATTAGGAAGGAGGTGGGTGGTGGGTGGTGGTGGGTGGTGGAGGGTGGATGGGGAAGGGAGGGAGGAGGTGGGATGCAATGTGGTGAGAATGTTGATTAGGAGGGAGGTGGGTGGTGCAGGGTGACGTTTTCTTGCCGGTATGAGACCTCTATTTGCTCTCTGAGAGAGTGGTGCTAGTAACTTGCAAAAGCCAGCAGCACTTCAACACTTTGCAAGCAGCTTTTATGAAATGAACAACTGCACAAAATAGCGGCGCTTAAGAAATAAAAGCAGTCTTTGTCGCATTGCGACCGACAGCATGATGATGAGAACTGGGGTGGAGGTGGGAGGTGGGCGGTGAGGGGTGGGAGGTGAGGAGTGGCTATGGGGGGGTGCGAGGTTGGAGGTGGGAGGTGGGAGGTGGGAGGTGAGGAGTGGAGGTGGGAGGTGGGAGGTGAGGAGTGGATGTGGGAGGTGGGAGGTGAGGGGTGGGAGGGCGGGATGTCGGGGAGGGGCTGTGTTATTGTTATTGTTGATATGTGGGGGGGGGGGGGAAATACATTGGGGGGTGGGGGGGGGGGGGGGTAAGGGGATGGAGGGAGGGGTAGGAGTGGAGAGAGGGGGGGGGGGGTAAGGAAAGGCAATGACAGGTGGCACGTGGGATGTCACGTGTGCTATAACTTATAAGTGGTCACGTGAGATGGTGGTCGAAGACCGAGAGTGCGTGGAGGTAAGTGTGTGTAGGGGTAGTGTGTGGTGGTGGCGGGTGGTGGCGGGTGGTGTGTGTGTGGTGGGGGGGGGGAGTGTAAGCGGGTCGGGGCGGTGATGTGAGGGAGGGTGGTCGGGGAGGAGCGGGTGAGACCGAGAGTTGACTCCATGAGGTGTGAATAGGTTTGTAAAAGCAAGGAGTCTGAATAGGGGGACATGTATAAATTACGTCACCGTTAGTTAACAATTGCTCAGGGAAATATAATTTAGTCATTTGTTTTTGCTTTGATTTTTACCGGATATTCACTTAAAAGCTGCAAAGTCCAGTGAAGCATCACATTTCCAAACCCAAAACCATTATCTACACTTGATTCTACATAGCTCACTTAGATACTGGCACACTTATTAAGCATTTGTTGCCACATAGAAGGGAATGTTGAGGCACTTTCCTAGCAGCAGTAAGTAGCCTATGGTGTCAGATTTTTGTGGTGCTTGCCAAAACTAATTTTACGTGTTTAAAATTCAAATATCTCAAAACTTAGCCATTTAAAGTGAAAGTTCTTGCAAACTAATGTACGGTAGATTATAACAATCAAAGTAATATATTAATCTTAGAAAAATGACAGAAACTCAAAACCATCGGACTATGCAACTTTAATTAGAGAAATATTGGACACGTAACTTGTATTGTTGTAAGTATTTTGGCTTTGAACATCTGATGCTTTAATTGGATGCAGATTGAAGAATGTTGTCAGTATTATTGGCGCTATTACATGTTGACAGAGTTGGTCTCATGGTGCTGTCACATTATGACGCTTCTCGCCAACGCGCGTCAATGTATGTGATTTTTTGGCGGAACGTCGGGATACGTCAGGAAGCGTCACGTGCGTGTTAGGCGCATGTTGGTATTCGTTGATGGACGACGATGGTCGGTGAGGGTCGGCAGCGTGCGTCAGAGAATCGACAAAGTTTTGTGCTCGCACAAAACTTTCGACATGCGACAATGCGCTGGTGCTAACATTATGGCGACGTTAGAGGCGCGTCGAGATACGTTAAACGCGCTGGAATAATGTTATGCAAATGCCAGGCACAGCCATGCGTGCGTGAGGCTCGTTGTGCCAAACTGTTGCTATATTTGTTTGTTGTTGTTTTACATCCTAGCAACATCTAAGGTCATATCAAGACGGCGTGCCAAACATTTTTTGTCTTTTTCTCACAATGTCGGCCACATGCTACCAATACGTTGCGCTGACGCTGAAAGGTTTGAGTGTCTCGATGATTAAAAGTGAATTTCCACATCGGTGGCGTGCTGGCGAGAAGCGTCATAATGTGACAGGCCTATTAGGTGCTAACATGAGTGTCAGGACACACTGCAGGAGATGCTCCACTGATGTTGCCTGCAGAGGATGCCACGTTCTATTGCTAACCTTTAGAGAAAGAAAATGTACAGGAAATAAAACAAAACAGCAATGTGGCCAGTGTTTAGGAGTTGGGTGCAGATGATGTCATGTTGTATTGCTAACCTTTAAAGGAAAAGGAATGTAAAGGAAAGAAATAAAAAAGAGCAATGTAACCAGTATTTAGCAGTTGGGTACAGAGGATGTCATGTTGCATTTCTAGCCTTTAGAGAGACAAATATTGTAAAGGAAAGAAATCAAAAACAGCAAAGTGACCAGTATTTAGCAGTTGGGTGCAGAGGATGTCATGTTGTATTCCTAACCTTTAGAGAGAAAAAATGTAAAAGAAATAAAACCAAAGCAGCAATGTAACCAGTATTCAGCAATAAGAGGACATGTGGAAAGGGCTAGGTTAACAAGTGGATAGCCTCAGCAGAACCGCTAAACGTCGTTCAAAAACTGTTGCTGACCTATTGTTGACATTCTGTGGTTCAAATTAATTAAAGCTGCACAGTGCAATGAGAAAATAATATTACAAAAAAAAAGAAGAAAACACTTACATGAATTTGATCAAACATATGTTGCTTAGATAATGATGCACTTATTAAACATTTGTTGCTGCATAGAATGCATAAGTCAACTGAATAGAACCTGTTACTGCTGACATCCTAGGTGTCAAACATCTAGGTGTCAAACATCTAGGTCTCATACATCTAGGTGTCAAACATCTAGGTGTCAAATATCTAGGTGTCAAACATCTAGGGGTCAAACATCTAGGTGTCAAACATCTGGGTGTCAAACATCTAGGTGTCAAACATCTAGGTGTCAAACATTTGGGTGTCAACATCTAGGTATCAAACATCTAGGTGTCAAACATCTAGGTGTCAAACATCTAGGTGTCAAACATCTAGGTGTCAAACATTTGGGTGTGCACACCAACAATAATTTTGCATGTTTTCACTTCAAATATCTCTAATTTGTGCCATTTATACTCAAATTTAAGTTGCATAGTCTGATGGCTTTAAATGTTTGCATCATTTCTTTAGATAAATATATCAAATTCACTATAATAACCTACTATTCATTATTCTGGAGTCTTTTTGATGGAAAATGGCTAGTTTTGGAGGAATTTGAGTTGACAGAACCCAAAATCATTTCGGCAAGCTTGTCAAAGGTCTTGTTGTTGTGGCCCAGATTCACATCTCGCAATGGTCATGTGATGAGGAATGACCCATTAATGTGTAGGTAGTGTGGAACCTGACTAATGCCATATATGGTACTGGGAATGAGGATAGGACTAATAAGGTCATGAGATTGGCCTAATTGGTTAGTGGTCTCCCTGCCTAATGGCTGTCTCAAAGTAGGTGTCCAAAGGGATGGGGGTAATAAATTCATTGATTATTCTGTATATGCTGCCCAAGAGCCTTAGTTAATGCACCAACAGCCTTAGTTAATGCAGGTTCACAAATATGGTTGTGGCACACTGAGTTTTGGGATGTTTTCATATTAGAATACATTATTAGAAAGCAACAAATTATATCTAATTTCCTGAACATTTCCAAGACATTTAGTTGGGACCGGCTTGAATAAATTAACAGTGAATATTAGGAAATAATTAATTAGTTACAACACATGTCTACAGGCCGGAACTGCCCATGATAGTACTGTGTTGGTTTAGCCATGAATCCCAAACAATAGAGGAACCTCCAGCCAACCATGTGGATCTAGGCTGCTCTGTGGCCCACTCATATACTTCCACTTACCACTGGGGAAGGTTCTGAGGGGACTGTTGTACATCATTTAGATATCTTTTTTCCATACCAATATATATATACATAATAAATAATTCACTGTGATTATGCATCTGATGTATAATCACTACAAATATGACTTTCCTGCTGTTACAACAACATTAAGGAAAACTTACCTTAAATATTATTGTATTTATATTTTATTTATTTTATTGTTGGTTATCACTGTCCCCTCAGGACCTTCCCCAGTGGCATATGATGCATAATCACAGTGAATGATATATTACACAAAAATATATCTAAATGATGAACAATGGTTCCCACATGACCTCCCCCAGTGGCAAGTGGAAGTATGTGAGTGGGCCACAGACCAGCATATACCCCCATGGTTGACTGGAGGTGCCCTATTGTTTGGGAGTTACTGCTATACCAACACGGTACTATCATGGGCAGTTCTGGACTGTAGCCATTTGTTGTAACTAATGAATTATTTCCTAATATTCACGGTTAATTTACTCAATCCGGTCCCAACTAAATGTCCTGGAAATATTCCGGAAATTAGATATAATTTGTTGCTTTCTGGTGAAGTATTTCAATATGAAAACATCCCAAAACTCAGTGTGTCACAGCCAAAACTGTCAAACTCCACATTAATCTTATATAGAATTCGACCTGGGTGGTCAAATGACCACCATAATTTTAAAATGAGGTAAGCTCTCCAACCTGATTAAAATTGCATAGTCCGATGGTTTCGAATTTCTGTATTTTTGTCTGAGATAAATATATTAGATTGATCACTAGTATCTACTTTACATTAGTTCAAAGTTACTTTCATTTTAATTGGTAAACTTTTGAGATATTTTGAGTGTAAACATGGAAAATTAGTTTTGGCAAGCTTGCCAAAACTCTGACACCCTAGACTTCTGCAGTAACAGGTTCTGTTAAATTGACTCAGTATCGCCTTCTATGCAGAACCAAATGCTTAATAAGTGCATCAGTATCTAAGTTAGATATGTCAAATCAAATCTAGATAATTGGTTTGGTTTTGAAAATTTTATATTTTATCGGACTATGCAGCTTTAAGCCCGCTGCTGCATTGGCAGTGTTATAGCTGTACTTTCTATCCAACCATGATGGCCGACGAGGCACTGGTCACGTGGTGCTATTCATTTGACGCAAATCCTCAATGGATACCACTAGCTCACCCCGAATATGGCCGTTGCTGCTGACACAACATTAAATCATCAGCAATCAATCAATCAATCAGCCAATCTCCACCTTTTAATCATCCTCAGTCCTCTACTCGCAGTGCACAAGTAACAGTATCCTCTGTAAACAGAGTAGAGCCCGTAGACTGGCTATGAAACATGAAATATATTACATGCCTCCTGCCACACATCATCGCAAAACAGTAGTAAATAACTAATCTTTTAATTTTTAAATTTTTTTTTTTTTTATTGAGGCTGTATTTATACTGTCCGTAGCATATAAGCCCAGGTACCTAGGCTTGTTTTCAATGCTGGCCAGTTGTAGTGTTGGTGTTAATCTTACCACACAGTAGCTGCTGATAAGTAATTTGATTGCCTGCATTTCAGTACCAGATAGATAGTCGGTTGGTATGGTTAGTAGCCTATGTTAGTTTTTTTTAAATTTTCTTGGCATATATGTATTTTATTTTGTTCTACTCTTATTACTAGACTAGCCTACTCCTATTTACATATCATAGGCTTGTACGTAGCTGTGTGGTGTGTTATCTGGCTACTTTTGAAATGGTTACCTTCCATTGGGCGTCCCGCTGGTGGGCTGTGACATATCACATGCCCCTTTGCAGTGCAGCTTAGTGGGGGTTTCCTAGCCTTATTTTGCACAGATATTTTTTGTGAGTTTTTAGGTCAAGAATTTGTCATTCCTTTACCGTTTGGGCATTCCACACCTTGGCAGCCATTTCCAGCGTGCTTCTCTCATGAGCTTTTATTTGACTTCTGGTCTGCTTTAGTAGTGGCGCATTATTTGCTCTAGTAGCCCTTTGTGGTTTTGTTAGGAGTTTATTGTTTTGACTATAGCTATATGCTAATGTTTTCAAGTGAATTATTCTCCTATTTTCTAGTAATTTCACTTTGGTTCTTTTGTGTATGTCATAGGTGGGGTGCAGCTTGTCTACTCTTAGACAGATTTTTAGGGCTCTGTTCTGCAGTATTTGCAGTTTTTTTAGTAGTTCTTTTCTCGCACCCATGTAGTTTACATCTCCATAGTCAAAATAGGGGAGCACCATGCCCTTGAAGATTTGTATTGACATTTCTTGTGTCATGTAGTCTCTTAGCTTTGCAAATAGCCACAGTTTATGGTTTACTTTCTGGATAATTTTATTTATACATAGGTTGTAGTTTAGTTGGCTGTCCAACTCAAGGCCTAGGTATTTGTAATGGTCTACATTTTCTAATGTTTGGTTTCCTAACTTACAGTGTAGTTTTCTTTCTGGCATTTGTTTATGCGAGAAGAGTACTGTTTTTGATTTGCTTGTGTTGATGGTTATTTTGTTGGACTCACACCACTCATCTATTTTTAGTAGGAGCTTATTTAGTTTAGTTATTACCTCCTCTTCTGTGGTGCCATTTGCGTATATGACTGTGTCATCTGCATATAGTTGGAGGCATTCAGTTTGCAACCATTTTTCTAGATCATTTATATAGATTATGAAGAGTAGTGGCCCTAACACTGACCCTTGGGGTACACCACATGTGACAGGTTGGTTGTCTGATAGTGTATTCTTTATTTTTGTTTTCTGTTGCCTGTTGCTCAGGTAGCATTTTATCCAATCCATAGTGTTGGATTTTATGCCCATGGTTTTTAGTTTTTCCAGTAGTATTTTATGGTCTACTGTGTCAAATGCTTTGCTGAAGTCAATGAAGGCTGCTCCAACTAATTGTTTTTGGTTCATTGATGCCAGCATGACATTTGTTAGGTTAGCTATTGTTTTTGATGTGGAGTGCAGTTTCCTGAAGCCCCCCTTGCATTTAAAAGAGCACCATCTGTTCAACCCTCAGACGCAGTTAGCGATTCCGTAGATCTGCCCATAGAGTTTTCAGGTTTGATTGACATCAAAGGAAATGGCTTTAGACATATATTAATGCCCACATTTGTTGTGACTATTGTTGGTTGATTATTGCAGTTTTATGTCCTGGCAACATCTAAGGTCATATCAGGACGGGGTGACTAGTGTTGAACTTGGGGGAAAATATTGTAATATCTGAAAGCTCAGGAAGAGTCTTTGCATATTTGTGGGTTTCGCATAGATATGATAGATCTGTTGTTAGGATTTTGAGGGAAATGCCTTGCTGCAGTCATTTATCTCAAGACCAGGCCACCAGCACCATGACCCAATTCCCCACTCAGTCATGTTATCCTGATACTGGGCAAACCAGTCTTTGCACCATGCAGCTAGGCAATGACAAGTATAGATTTGGTAAATCATTGGTTTGACTCGATTGGGATTCAAATGAGAGACCTTCTGCGCAGGAAGGCAGTGCTCTTACTGATTAGCTACCACTGATTACCGTACACATGACCAGATGGGATGGCCGAATGAGTTGGGCGTCCGCCTCTCGCTTTGGTAGGTCGTGGGATTCGAACTCACGAGTTTGAACCCTGGTTGAGTCAAACCAATGACTTTAAAATGTATGCTTGTCACTACTTAGTCTGGTCCTCGGCATTATTAGGATAGGGCAAAGAGCAGTGGAATGAGGAAGATCAATCGTCCATGATTGAAATTTCCCCTGCTTAATCAACTAATGTACCAAAGGAAAAAAAACCCAGAAAAAAACAAGCACTTGATATTTTACTTGCAGCCATAAGCCTACATGTTTGGCTGGTGGGTAGGACATAGGGTAGTGGTGTTGGCCCGTGTTCCACTGTGCCCAGCAATGACAGTAAATGATCACCAATTACACACGCTAAGTGGACAGTTGCTATGGTGACCTGTCAATCACTAGCGCTAACAATAACACATTTGACTGTTTGGATTGAAATTGTGCACAACTAGTATTTATTTCGCAACATATTGTTTCCAATCAGATAGCTATTTGTACGAGATGAATGTTCACAGACACATGGAGTTAATATAGCCAGCTAATCCTAGGATAAGTTCCCATATATGTTGGGGGAGGTGGTGGGTGGGGTGAGGGAGAGTGTTGGAGACCTGTTGGGTTCAAAGGTCAAAGTGGGGAATGACAGGGTACTATTACAAGCTCTTTTTGCAGGCAGAGTCTATCATTTACATAATAGACAATAAAAAGGGCCCGTCTCCCAATTTGGTAGATCGTGGGATTCGAACCCTGGTCGAGTCAAACCAATGACTTAAAAATTGATACATGTCGCTTCCTAGCCACGTGCTTGGCCTTATTAGAATAGGACAAGGACTGGTTGGCTCAGTGTCAGGATACTGTGACTGAGTGGGATATCAGGTCATGGTGCTGGTGGCCTAGTCTCCTAGTGGGGTAGCACTATAAAATCACCATGAGTGCACACTGTCACAAGTCGGTACCCGTCCTGAAATGACCTTAGATGTTACTAGGATGTAAATCTCCAACAACCAATCAACCAACCAACAGTAAAAAGATCCCACATAACTAGCATATAACTTCAATCCAAATGGACAGAACTGTTACTGGCAAGGAATGCTAGGCTTGTCATCGTACCAACAACTCTTCATTGTTTTGTAGCTGTGTGCCACCAGGGCAGCAAACCACGTGGTGTGACTAAGTGAGAGTATAATCTCACCCATGACAAGTGAGAATAGAGCAACAAACGCAATATACATCTTCCGAGATACCCTCTGCTGTGGTCCACTGAGCACAGTGGCTGAATCAGTTAAAGCGCTTGCTGGCTTCCTATGCGGAAGGCTGTTGATTAAAATTCTGGTCGAGTCAAACCAATGACTTAAAATATAAAATTGATACTTGTCACTACCTAGGCTGACACTCGACATTAATAGGACAGCGCAAGGATGGGGGGTTTACTCAGTATCAGGATAAGGTAACTGGAGTGGATGGGATATTGGGTCACAGTGCCAGCAGCATGGTATCCCAGTCATCATCATCATCATGCTGTTGGTCGCGATGCGACAAAGACTGCTTTCATTACTCTCCATTTAGCTCTCTGCTGTGAGAGTGATGTCCTTGAGTCGGTCTTAATGTTTGTCAGTTTCAGGTTTCTCTTGATGGTATCCTTGAACCGGAGACGAGGGCGCTCTCTCTTTCTGTAACCAGAAGACAGTTGAGAGTAGAGGATCTGCTTTGGTAGCCTGTCTGATGACATCCTCATGAGGTGTCCAGTCCACCGGAGATTCTTTTTGATCAGAAGATCTTCCATAGAGAGCAGCCCCATCTGTTCGAGTATTTCCTTATTTGTCACTTTGTCCTTCCAGGTTAGCCTCATGATTGAACGCAGATGTCGCATCATGAAGGCATGCAGCTTTTTCACCTGTCGTCTGTACACTGTCCAGGCATCTGCTCTGCACAGTAGGGTGGATAGCACGATTGCATGGTAGATCTTGCCTTTGACCCGTATGGACACAGGGGGGTTGTTCAAGAGTCTCTGGCATAGTCGGCCGAAAGATGGGCTACCCTTGGCCATCCTCCTCTGTATTTCAGCATCAATGCGTTCATCATTTGATCTGTCTCCCAGTGGAGCTTTCATGGTCTCCCAGTGGAGCAGCACCATAAAGTCGTTGTGACAAGTCAGTGACAGTACTGATATGACCATAGATGTTGTTCAGAGGTAAAACCCAAACAAACAAACAAGCAACTAATGGGACTGAAGCTCGGATCAGGGCCGCGTTCTCGGAGGCCCTTGGCAATGCTTTTTGGCCTATTTGCGTTCAGAGTGCATCTCAGCGACGTCTTGAAGACGCCTCCCTTTTCAGACTGGAGACAAAAAGTGCCCCGAAAATGGCCGCCAAATTCAGTAGTTTCAGCCATTCACAGCACAGCTGTTCCATTGCAAATGGCCACCACCTATGGAGGCCGCCATTTTTGAGGCAGTCAACAGCTAAATGCGTTCAGACTAGCGTGACGTCAAGGCCATCTCCGAGGCACCTCCGAGACAGACCCTGAATGTGGCCCTGGTAGTGGGCTGGTTGTCCCTCTCAGCCCTGTACATTAAAGTTGCATAATCCGATGATATCGAGCCTCTGTCATTTTCTGAGATAAATACAGTAGGTTGATCGCTATAATCTACCTTACTTTAGTTTGAAGTAACTTTGCTTTAACATGACTAGCTTGGGAGATATTTGAAGTTAAAACATAGACAATTAATTTTGGCGTGCTTGCCAAAAGTCTGATCCCATAGGCTTCAGCAGTAACGGGTTCTATTAAATTGGCTTAGTACATCCTTCTATGTAGCACCAAATGCTTAATAACTGCACCAGTATCTAATTTAGATATGCAGGTTCAAATCTAGATAAGGGTTTTGCTTTTGAATATTTGATGGTTTCATCGGACTATGCAACGTTAATCTCACTTCGACATCCATAAACACATAGCTCGTTTTTGGTTGTTGATGCGCTTTAGCCTTCTTTTTCTTATGCTTTGCCCTTTTTTGAAACAACTAATGTCCCAACAAAAAAAAAACTAAAAAATGCTCTCTCGCCGGATATGTTGTATGGCCCAGACACTTATAAGGTCTACTGTGCTGCAATGTTCGGCACTAATGATTGGTTGTTGGAGTTTTACATCCTTGCAACATCTACGGTCATATCAGGACGGGTACCAACTTGTAACAGTGCACACTCATGGTGACTTTATAGTGCTGCCCCACTGGGAATTCAAGCCACCGGCATCATGACCCGATATCCCACTCAGTCACATTAGCCTGACCATGAGCTAACTAGCCCTTGCCCTATGCTATTTACGCAGACCGCCAGGCTAGGAAGCGACAAGTATCAATTTTATAAGTCATCGATTTGACTCGACCGGGAACCAAACTCTGTGCTCTAACGATTCGGTTACCACGCCCGGTCTGCAGTAATTGGGGTTTTGCAATAGGAGTAGTCCGATTCCCCGTCTCAGCAGGTCCTTCAGGAAGGAAGGAAGCTGCGACCAAATGTGTAAACACGCTGAGTCGCAGCTTCAGCTTACATGTTGGGGTTGTTGACCCTCTCAGCCCTGTGCAGCACTATTAACCCTGTAGAGGCTGCTTAGTCCGATGAAACCATAAAATTTTCAAAACCAAAGCAATTATTTAGATTTGATTCTACATATCTCACTTAGATATTGACCCACATATTAAAAAATTGTCACTGCGTAGTAGGGAATAATGAGTCAATTTAATAGAAACTGCTATTGCCGCAGGGTATGACGTCAGAGTTTTGATGTGCTTGGCAAAATCAATTTAGCTTGCTATGATATCTTATAAGTTAGTCATTTAAAATAAAGGTTACTTCACACAAAAGTAAGGTAGATTATAACGATCAATATATAGTTATCTAAGAAAAACCCAGAGAAGCCCAAAAGCCTCGGACTATGTCTCTAACTGGGGCCTATGCAACATTAGACTCACTTTGCACCTTTATCCATAAACTTCCCGATGGCACGGTTCTTGCCATGCATTGGTTTCTAATGAAGATTCCAGTGTAACTGTCCCAGGAAATATTGTGCGTTAGATAAAATACTACTTCCTGTATGTGGTTTCACCAGCTCCCTCCCACCACCTTCCCGCACCGCAAATACACAGCGCTGACCCTGGTCATCGACAACCTGTCCTAATTAGTAACCATGGTAACTGCCACCTTGCTCTATGTGCAGGCGGCAGGGCCCACCACTGCTCCACCAGTGCACCACACACACCGTCCACTGTCTGCGCTACCATCGCCAGTCTGCCATGTACACTGCACCAGTTTTCTAGATTGATGCAGTATGCTTCCACCCTACCGTAGCAGGGCCATTCGCCTGATTTGGGACCTGCTGGATCCCAGCGTAACAGTTTCAGAATATTCTTCTTACAAGGTATTCAATAGGTGGTGTTAATATGAAATTTGAACCTTCCTCTACTCTACAGTGCACTGATGCTTACCACACACACTAGATGGCGCCACCTTTTGAGGCATGTATGTCATCTACGCATCTCAATTAGAATGCATCTTGCGTATGCATCTTACTTATATGTATCTACTTCCTCCATGCTTTGCCCGTTCTATGTATTACTGAACCACTCACCATGTCCCACTTATCCTGCCTGCCGGCCCTCATCTGTGTTCATAAACCAATGTTCTCACTATGGAAATGCTCTACAAAAAAAGTACAATCCTTCATCAATGACCCTGAATCACCTCACCATGCCATTTGTTGGCTTAGGTCTTGAGGGACTCTATTGACGCTATTCACGCCATGGCCGTGTTGAAACCAGACCAAGGCCATGTACGCATCTGCGAGGCACTGCTGTATGAAAAGTGATGCGAATACTTTTTTGTCGACCAATACCTCTCGAAATCACTTAAATTTGAGGATATTCATTTTTCAATCCACTATATTCATCTTTGCATACCTGTTTTCTATCGATTGGCCTATTTTCACAAAGATTTGGTGACCCTTGCATGGTGATTTTCCCATTCTTTAACAATGTGACTGTCAACTTCAAGTCTGCATATTTATGGTGGTATCATGTAATGCAGCACTGTCAGCATAGTTATCTGTGTAACACAATTAAACAACTAGTCTTAGTAATTACACATTAATAACAGCTTTAAAAGGGTTCAAATATATTAAAAAAATATCTATATATATTAAGAAAGTTATGCAATTTTGAACTTAAGAAAAGATTGGCAACCAGGGTGAACGACTTTGTTGACATCGCCTACTGAAATGCATCTGATCATCACTCAATCTTCAGGAAAATTGTCCAATAGATAGAAAAAAAAGGTATGCAAAAATGATTATGATCGTTTCAAAAGGGAATATCTTCAAATGTTACTCTTTTAATTTCTGTAGTAGTTCATACACATTGGCACACAGCAGTGTCCTATGGCCATTTCCAATACCCAACACATACTCAGCCTCGTTCTGATGCTTTATTAGTTCACGCCTGAATAGCGTGAATTTCCTTTTCAGCTGTGCCACAATCCTGCCACCTAGTGTAAATACGCGGCACTAATCACAGCAGAACCGGCTCCATTGTGCCGCCACTTGGCTAACTGTTGTGTAGTGATGTCCCTGGCGGCAGACCCGCACTAAAGGGACACACATGAATTACGTCACACTGAAGGGATAATGGGCGAATGGTTTGTTAGATTTTGGGGGGTTTGCATCCTAGCAGCATCTAAGATTATATCAGGAAGAGTACATACCGACCTGTGACTCGCACTCATGGCGACTGTGTAGTGTTGCCAAAGTGAGATATCAATCTACCGGCACCATGACCATATCCCACTCTGTCAAAATGTCCTGATACTGAGCTAGCCAGTCCTTGTCCTATCCTAGTAATACTGAGTGCCAGACTATGTAGTGACAAGTATTTATATTGTAGATGGGGGAGGGGTAGGGGGGGGGGTTGTCAAAATGAACATAATTGCAAATGAGGTTTCAAGGGCATAATACTAAACGTGGAGGTCAAGGTTGGTCGTGATAAATGGCCTGAAATAAGCATGACCTAATTTGCGCACTTACGTGAAACTCAAACACAGAGGTCAGGCGTGATAGTGATAAATGACCTGAAATAAGCATGACCTAATTTGCGCACTTCCATGAAACTCAAACACAGAGGTCACAGTTGGTAGTGATAAATGGCCTGAAATAAGCGTTACCTAATTTGCGCACTTCCATGAAACTCAAACACAGAGGTCACCAGTTAGTGTAGTGATAAATGGCCTGAAATAAGCATGACCTAATTTGCGCACTTCCATGGAACTCAAACACAGAGGTCACAGTTGGTAGTGATAAATGGCCTGAAATAAGCATGACCTAATTTGCGCACTTCCATGAAACTCAAACACAGAGGTCACAGTTGGTAGTGATAAATGGCCTGAAATAAGCATGACCTAATTTGCGCACTTACGTGAAACTCAAACACAGAGGTCACAGTTGGTAGTGATAAATGGCCTGAAATAAGCATGACCTAATTTGTGCACTTCCATGAAACTCAAACACAGAGGTCACAGTTGGTAGTGATAAATGGCCTGAAATAAGCATGACTTAATTTGTGCACTTACATGAAACTCAAACACAGAGGTCACAGTTGGTAGTGATAAATGGCCTGAAATAAGCATGACCTAATTTGTGCACTTCCATGAAACTCAAACACAGAGGTCACAGTTGGTAGTGATAAATGGCCTGAAATAAGCATGACCTAATTTGCGCACTCGTGAACCAAACCAGAGGTCACGTGTAGTGATACGTCGCGAAACTCAAACACAGAGGTCACAGTTGGTAGTGATAAATGGCCTGAAATAAGCATGACCTAATTTGCGCACTTCCATGAAAGTCAAACACAGAGGTCACGGTTGGTAGTGATAAATGACCTGAAATAAGCGTGACCTAATTTGTGCACTTCTGAACTCAAAACAGAGTCAGGCTGGTAGTGATAAATGCCTGAAATAAGCTGACCTAATTTGCGCACTTCCATGAAACTCAAACACAGAGGTCACAGTTGGTAGTGATAAATGGCCTGAAATAAGCATGACCTAATTTGCGCACTTCCATGAAACTCAAACACAGAGGTCACGGTCGGTAGTGATAAATGGCCTGAAATAAGCATGACCTAATTTGTGCACTTCCATGAAACTCAAACACAGAGGTCACAGTTGGTAGTGATAAATGGCCTGAAATAAGCATGACCTAATTTGCGCACTTCCATGAAACTCAAACACAGAGGTCACAGTTGGTAGTGATAAATGGCCTGAAATAAGCATGACCTAATTTGTGCACTTCCATGAAACTCAAACACAGAGGTCACAGTTGGTAGTGATAAATGGCCTGAAATAAGCATGACCTAATTTGTGCACTTCCATGAAACTCAAACACAGAGGTCACAGTTGGTAGTGATAAATGGCCTGAAATAAGCATGACCTAATTTGTGCACTTCCATGAAACTCAAACACAGAGGTCACAGTTGGTAGTGATAAATGGCCTGAAATAAGCATGACCTAATTTGCGCACTTCCATGGAAACTCAAACACAGAGGTCACAGTTGGTAGTGATAAATGGCCTGAAATAAGCATGACCTAATTTGCGCACTTCCATGAAACTCAAACACAGAGGTCACAGTTGGTAGTGATAAATGGCCTGAAATAAGCATGACCTAATTTGCGCACTTCCATGGAAACTCAAACACAGAGGTCACAGTTGGTAGTGATAAATGGCCTGAAATAAGCATGACCTAATTTGCGCACTTCCATGAAACTCAAACACAGAGGTCACAGTTGGTAGTGATAAATGGCCTGAAATAAGCATGACCTAATTTGCGCACTTCCATGAAACTCAAACACAGAGGTCACAGTTGGTAGTGATAAATGGCCTGAAATAAGCATGACCTAATTTGTGCACTTCCATGAAACTCAAACACAGAGGTCACAGTTGGTAGTGATAAATGGCCTGAAATAAGCATGACCTAATTTGCGCACTTCCATGAAACTCAAACACAGAGGTCACAGTTGGTAGTGATAAATGGCCTGAAATAAGCATGACCTAATTTGTGCACTTCCATGAAACTCAAACACAGAGGTCACAGTTGGTAGTGATAAATGGCCTGAAATAAGCATGACCTAATTTGCGCACTTCCATGAAACTCAAACACAGAGGTCACAGTTGGTAGTGATAAATGGCCTGAAATAAGCATGACCTAATTTGCGCACTTCCATGAAACTCAAACACAGAGGTCACAGTTGGTAGTGATAAATGGCCTGAAATAAGCATGACCTAATTTGCGCACTTCCATGAAACTCAAACACAGAGGTCACAGTTGGTAGTGATAAATGGCCTGAAATAAGCATGACCTAATTTGCGCACTTCCATGAAACTCAAACACAGAGGTCACAGTTGGTAGTGATAAATGGCCTGAAATAAGCATGACCTAATTTGCGCACTTCCATGAAACTCAAACACAGAGGTCACAGTTGGTAGTGATAAATGGCCTGAAATAAGCATGACCTAATTTGCGCACTTCCATGAAACTCAAACACAGAGGTCACAGTTGGTAGTGATAAATGGCCTGAAATAAGCTATGACCTAATTTGTGCACTTCCATGAAACTCAAACACAGAGGTCACAGTTGGTAGTGATAAATGGCCTGAAATAAGCATGACCTAATTTGCGCACTTCCATGAAACTCAAACACAGAGGTCACAGTTGGTAGTGATAAATGGCCTGAAATAAGCATGACCTAATTTGTGCACTTCCATGAAACTCAAACACAGAGGTCACAGTTGGTAGTGATAAATGGCCTGAAATAAGCATGACCTAATTTGCGCACTTCCATGAAACTCAAACACAGAGGTCACAGTTGGTAGTGATAAATGGCCTGAAATAAGCATGACCTAATTTGCGCACTTCCATGAAACTCAAACACAGAGGTCACAGTTGGTAGTGATAAATGGCCTGAAATAAGCATGACCTAATTTGCGCACTTCCATGAAACTCAAACACAGAGGTCACAGTTGGTAGTGATAAATGGCCTGAAATAAGCATGACCTAATTTGCGCACTTCCATGAAACTCAAACACAGAGGTCACAGTTGGTAGTGATAAATGGCCTGAAATAAGCATGACCTAATTTGTGCACTTCCATGAAACTCAAACACAGAGGTCACAGTTGGTAGTGATAAATGGCCTGAAATAAGCATGACCTAATTTGTGCACTTCCATGAAACTCAAACACAGAGGTCACAGTTGGTAGTGATAAATGGCCTGAAATAAGCATGACCTAATTTGCGCACTTCCATGAAACTCAAACACAGAGGTCACAGTTGGTAGTGATAAATGGCCTGAAATAAGCATGACCTAATTTGTGCACTTCCATGAAACTCAAACACAGAGGTCACAGTTGGTAGTGATAAATGGCCTGAAATAAGCATGACCTAATTTGTGCACTTACTTGAAACTCAAACACAGAGGTCACAGTTGGTAGTGATAAATGGCCTGAAATAAGCATGACCTAATTTGCGCACTTCCATGGAACTCAAACACAGAGGTCACAGTTGGTAGTGATAAATGGCCTGAAATAAGCATGACCTAATTTGTGCACTTCCATGAAACTCAAACACAGAGGTCACAGTTGATAGTGATAAATGGCCTGAAATAAGCATGACCTAATTTGCGCACTTCCATGGAACTCAAACACAGAGGTCACAGTTGGTAGTGATAAATGGCCTGAAATAAGCATGACCTAATTTGCGCACTTCCATGGAACTCAAACACAGAGGTCACAGTTGGTAGTGATAAATGGCCTGAAATAAGCATGACCTAATTTGTGCACTTACTTGAAACTCAAACACAGAGGTCACGGTTGGTAGTGATAAATGGCCTGAAATAAGCATGACCTAATTTGCGCACTTCCATGGAACTCAAACACAGAGGTCACAGTTGATAGTGATAAATGGCCTGAAATAAGCATGACCTAATTTGTGCACTTACTTGAAACTCAAACACAGAGGTCACGGTTGGTAGTGATAAATGGCCTGAAATAAGCATGACCTAATTTGCGCACTTCCATGGAACTCAAACACAGAGGTCACAGTTGGTAGTGATAAATGGCCTGAAATAAGCATGACCTAATTTGTGCACTTCCATGAAACTCAAACACAGAGGTCACAGTTGGTAGTGATAAATGGCCTGAAATAAGCATGACCTAATTTGTGCACTTCCATGAAACTCAAACACAGAGGTCACAGTTGGTAGTGATAAATGGCCTGAAATAAGCATGACCTAATTTGCGCACTTCCATGAAACTCAAACACAGAGGTCACAGTTGGTAGTGATAAATGGCCTGAAATAAGCATGACCTAATTTGCGCACTTCCATGGAACTCAAACACAGAGGTCACAGTTGGTAGTGATAAATGGCCTGAAATAAGCATGACCTAATTTGTGCGCTTCCATGAAAACACGAGTATGCAAAATCCATGTGCAGCGTCCTGAGGACTCTCCCCCCCAAGGCACCCCCACGCCACCCACGTCCCCAGGATCCCGGAGGTCGACGCCGACCAGTAACAAGTATAACATTTAAGCCAACGGATTGACTCGGCAGGGGTTCAATTCCATCTTTTGAATCTTGTAACCTGGAACACGGGAAGTGGACGCTCAGCTCATTTTGCCATCCCACATTTTTGTTTGTTTGTTTGTTCGTTTAACGACCCCCCCCCCCCCACCCCCCGAGCACAAAAAGTAAACATCAGCTATTGGGGGCCATACAGTGGTTAAAAATATCTGACTAAAGAATTACGCTTCAAACAGGTAAAATAGATCATCTGCCAAAAGAGCATACAACTGTAGTAAAATCACATAGGGCGCATGATAAATAAAATCAATAGTAAAAGACTTTTTAAGTTAAAAATGGAAAATTATTTTTTTTTTAAAGAAAAAAGAGGTAATAATTAGTTGCGGATGGAATCGGAATGACTCCATCACATCCTCATTTCCAAATACATCACTGGTTGTAGATGAAGACATCTCACAAAAATGTGATGCTCTGTCAGTATATACTGGCAGTGCCCACACTGCGATGGACAGTCTCTAGCCGAAATAAAACTGTGCATCAAAACTGTGTTGTAAGAGCGCTGTTGCTGACCTTGCACATCTTGTGGCGTTATATAAACTGTGTGCACTAATTTGTTGGTGACGTCACCAATTATCTTTCTGCATTTGTAGATGAGCTTTCAATAGAGCGCGCTGTACAATGTCGCCGACAACTATTCCCTATACAACTCTATATATATATGCACATATATAGACAGAGAGGCGAGCATTGGTGTCCACACAATGTCTGGTGTTGTGTCAGCTAATGGATCTTACTCGCCAAGGTTACATACATTGACCTTTCTGTGCACACACACTACCCCTACCATCCATCACTACCAATGGCGTATGTGTCTGCATGACCAGCTAGTTTTCCTCAATGCATATTCAATTATATTGCGCAATATGAGCTGTAGGCACGAGGTGGAGTGTTGCAATCTAAAACGAGCTTCTATTTTATTGGTTGCTAAACGTGTTTGTTCTGCTGAATAATTGTTGTTGGCAAAACACTGGTGTTCCAGCCATTTTTTAATTCAGGATTGTTTACACAAAATGGTATTAAGAGTGTCTATGTATTAAAGTTGTATGGCCCGATGAAATATATATTTTTTCCAAACGAACATACTTATCTACATTTGAGTCATTATACCCAACTTAGATATTGGTGCATTAACTAGTAGTTTGGGACAGCATACACAGAATAATCAGTAAATTCACTACCTCATCCCATTGGACACTTACTTTGAGGAAGCCATTAGGCAGGGTGGCCACATATGAATTAGGTCAATCTCGTGATCTGATTTGTCTTGCCCTCATTCCCAATACCATATATGGCATTAGTCAAGTTCTAAGATATACACATTACTAGGTCAACCGACATCACATGACCATCGCGAGATGGTAATCTGTGTCATAGCTACAGGACTTTTGGAAAGCTTGCCGAAATGATTTTCGGTTCGTTCAGCTCAATTTTCTAAGACATTAGCACGTTTTTATCAACATTCCCCCGGAATAATAATTAGTAGGTTTTAATGATCAGCTTGATCTAGTTATCTAAAGAATATTGGATAGAATGCCACCGGACTATGCAACCTTAATGTGAGTTAACAATAGCTGTTAACTACAAATTTGCAGCGATAGGTACCTAGAAGTACCACAGTGATATGGAAACACTAGTGTCATATGACTGACTACATCACTATTAAATGGATCGATGCGAGTATATTCACATAATTTAGAATGTGGGCAAAGGTTATCATCTGGATTCATTGCGGTAAAGTTGTAATACGGTTTAATGCAGGACATGGTCAGTTCCAGTATGGTCAAGGAGTATGACTGTCAATATGAATATTCCAGTGTTACCTCATCACGGTGTTCTTTGTGAGGGAGTGGTCAGAGGGTCTGACTTTTTTCTATGTCAGACTCCTAATCTGAAGGTTGGTGGTTCGATTCCCCATGCCCCCCAGCTCTGCCATTTTGGATTTCCACAGCCGTGTATAACTTCCAGTGTCATCAAAGGTCAGTTGCTCTCATACCATGTCTATGTGGTGTGGAAGGTTAACAATCCCTTGTCTTGGGTCGGTAAAGGTGAAGGCTCTGTTTTTCTATTGGCCCACTGTCGAATGGTGAAACATGTCTATTCAGACAACATCTTCAAGAGAAAAATAATGATTAGTTATGTGAGATTGTTAATTGCCTACCAACTCTATTACACTGAGTGCGAAGTTCCATTTAGTGTGCACTGTCACAAGTTAGTACCCATCCTGATATGATCATATATGTTGCTAGGACGTAAAACAACAAACAAAGTTGTGTTCATCACGTTACTTCCCCTTTAAGTCGCTAGGTGGCAGCACCATTGTGTCAACACGCGTCCATGTGAGGTTTTATTGGATGTGGCATGACAATGGTCGTTATCTCTACTGCCTCTCGACAAGTTGGCGAGATCTTGGCCGAGATTATAGCCCCCATTCTCTGCAGGGCACCTCAGTATCTTATCCACAAGATCTTTGGTTGTCAGCACAGCGTGGGTTTCATTCCATTAAACACCCCCCCCCCCCACCCCACCTCCACTGACCAGACCGGGTGGCCGAATGAGTAGAGCGTCCATCTTCTCTTTTGGGACATCGGGAGATCCGAACCCATGAGTTTGTGGGTTCGAATCCTGGTCGAGTCAAACCAATGACCTATGAATTGATACTTGTCGCTTCCTAGCCTGGCGCTCGGCATTATTAGGATAGGGCAAGGACTGGTTGGCTCAGTGTCAGGATAATGTGACTGAGTGGGATATCAGGTCATGGTGCTGGTGGCCTAGTGTCCCAGTTGGGCAGCACTATAAAAGTTGCCATGCGTGTGCACTGTCACAAGTCGGTACCCATCCCGATATGACCTTAGATGTTGCTAGGATGTAAAACAAACAAACAAAACACCCCACCCTCCACTCCCACCCGCAACCGCCCGCCACACCTCACCCATCTCCTCCCCTCCAACCTCGAGTCCCTCACCAAAGACCCTATAATACAGAGACGGCTCACTCCCTATCTCTCCCATGGTAACCGCCCGCCACACCTCACCCATCTACTCCCCCCCAACCTTGAGTCCCTCACCAAAGACCCTATAATACTAAGACGGCTCACTCCCTATCTGTAAATTTTGCAGTGCCACCTTGTGGTGGGTTTCATCAGCCCGGCTGCTGGTTTGTGTTTCACATATAAACGCATACAATTATATTATACATGAGATAGGTAAGTATGAATATATATCAATATGAAATTGCTATGAACAAATACACATCATCATCAGCATCATCATCATCATCGCCATCATCACACATCTTTCACATTCATATAAACATTTATACATATAATATAGCAACTGTTTAAGCAAGAGAACAGCCAGCGCACCAAGTGGTGGGTTTGATCATTTTGATTACATAGTACAGGCTGAGTGAGCCGTCTTAGTATTATAGGGTCTTTGCCCTCACTCACCTTCCTTACCATCTCACACCCACCACCATATGACAACCCCACCATCTCACCTCCACCAATCGCACACTTGCACCATCTGAGCTTCCCTCAACCGGCCGCGGTGGCCGAATCTGGTAGAGCGCAGGCTTCCCATGTTGGAGGTCGGGAGCTCGATTCCTAGTCGAGTCAAACTAATGACTTACAAAATTGATACTTGTCACTTCCTAGCCTGGCACTCTGACTTAATAGGATAGGGCAAGGACTGGTTAGCTCAGTGTCAGGATAATGTCAGTGAGTGGGGTAATGGGTCTGATGAGTGCATGGTCTCCCAGTGGGACGGCACTATAAAGTTGCCACTAGTGGGCACTGTCACAAGTTGGTACTCAACCTGATATGACTATAGATGTTGCCAGGACGAAAAAAAACCACAACACAACAATAACAACAGGCCCCCCACCAGCTCCCGCGGCCGCCATCATCTCACGCCCCGTCCTCCCTCCCCCATTTCTCTTTTTACTCTCTCTTTCTTTCTCTCTCCCTCTCTCTCTCTTTCTCTCTCTTTCTCCATCTCTTTCTTTCTCTCTCTTAAAGCAACCACCAATCAATCAATCAATCTTTCTTTCTCTCTTTTTCTCTCTCTTTCTCTCTCTCATTTTCCCTCTCCATCTCCCTCTCTCTCTATATATCTCTCTCTCCTCAGCAGCAGCTCTTCAAGGCACAAACAAACCTGACAGCTTGGAATTTCGGAATGTCATGGTATCCTCTTGCTGAGAATGTATCAGTGTGTGTGTATGTATAAGGGTCTGAATGTATGACAATAGGAATGTATCAGGGTTTGAGTGTATGAGGGTGTGAGTGTATGAGGGTGTGGGTGTAGGAGGGTGTGGGTGTATGAGGATGTGAATGTATGAGGGTGTGAGTGTATGAGGGTGTGGGTGTCTGAGGGTTTGGGTGTATGAGGGTGTGTGTGTATGAGGGTGTGAGTGTATGAGGATGTGGGTGTAGGAGGGTGTGGGTGTATGAGGATGTGACTGTATGAGGGTGTGAGTGTATGAGGGTGTGGGTGTCTGAGGGTTTGGGTGTATGAGGGTGTGTGTGTATGAGGGTGTGAGTGTATGAGGGTGTGGGTGTAGGAGGGTGTGGGTGTATGAGGATGTGAATGTATGAGGGTGTGAGTGTATGAGGGTGTGGGTGTCTGAGGGTTTGAGTGTATGAGGGTGTGAGTGTATGAGGGTGTGAGTGTAGGAGGGTGTGAGTGTATGAGGATGTGAATGTGTGACGGGGTGAATGTATGACGATGTGAATGTATCAGTGTGTGTGTATGTATAAGGGTTTTTTGCCTTGCAGTCACACTTTCCCAGACGAGCCCCGGACGAGCTCCGGACGAGCCCCGGACTGCCCCATACCACCCCCGGACTGCCCCCGGACTGCCCCATACCAACCCCGGACTGCCCCCGGACTGGGCCAGACCGCCCCGGACAAGGCCGGACCACCCCCGGACCACCCCCGGACTATCCCGGATCACCCCAGGACTATCCCGGATCACCCCCGGTCTCACGGGGGCAGTCCGGGAGTGGTCCGTGGCTAGGCCGGGGGTAGTCCTGGATAGTCCGGGGATGGTTCGGGTCAAACTGTGGCTCAAAAGCACCCTGTACCACCCCCGGACAGGCCCGGTCCACTCCCGAAATACCTGGACCACCCCTGGACCACCCCCGGATCAGGCCGGATCAGGCCAGATTGAGCCCGGATCGCAAAATCCCCCGGACCACCCCGGATGTTTTAAACATTTAAAAACATCCAGGGCTGAGCCCGGACGGCGCCGGACGAGCCATGGATCAGGCCGGATCAGGGGGTGTCGGCATGGACAAGCCACAGATGAGCCACAGATGAGCCACGGATCACCCCGGACCACCCCGGATGGAGGTCCCGGGCTCGTCCGGCCCCTTATCCGGGTAAGTGTGACTGGGGCTTATGGGCTTTTGCGCAACATTAATTGAATGCTGCATCAACATTTCTTCATTGTTTGGAGATGCAGCCAAAATATGCGAAATCCACAAATTCTACTCTCAAATATGTCACTTTTACTAAAAGTCTGTACAATGATACAAACAATAAATAACACATCCACAAAGAACAGTTCGTAAGCTTTTATTCCATATATGTTTTATTTCAATGGGTATATTTTAAGACAAATCATAGTAAGTTTAGAACGGTCTTTGTTGGTGCCGAATCACGCATCAGCGCCTGGGGGCGATCTGTTGGGATCACTACTCTCAATATACCCACCTGACCTCAACTGAAGCTATTCTTGGCCAGCGAGCAGACAGTGAATGATGGAGAATTTACTCTGTATCGGCAGCACAAACCATTATTTTATTTTGTCACTTGAGCTTAAAACAAATTATCTACACCCTTTCTGTACTAGCTTATAATGTCACATATTTTCTATTCCTAAAATTTTTTTTTTCGCCAAAGGATCTTGTGTAAGAAGACAAAGGTAAATACAAGTTTACAAAATTATAACATCTGATAAAGCCCAGTCGTCCCCAGGAACTCTAAAATTTGTTCGTGCTTGTTTACAATTCCAGACGTGTCTTGGGTGCTATTTACATTAAAACATCGTTGGCACAGGGCCATAAATTCGACACAATTTGATCAAATTTGCTTCGAGTGTCAGTGCTCACAGACATCCAATATACTCCAACAGTGGTTCTCCCTTTTAGTTAAAGCATAGTCCTATGAAGCATCAAATTAAAAAAATAAAACACCTACCTAGATTTGTTCTACGTATCTAACTTAGGTATTAATGCACTGATTAAGCATGTGTTGCCACATAGAAGGGCACATTGAGTCAAATTAATAAAACCTGTTAGTGCATATAGTGTTAGAGTTTTGGCGTGCTTGCCAAAATTTATTTTGCATGCTTGCACTTCAAATATGTCCAACACTCTGACACCATAGGCTTTAGCATTTACAGGTTCTATTAAATTGCCTCGAGACTCTCTTATATGTAGCAACAAATGCTTACTTAATAAGTAAGTGCATTAGTATCTGGCTTATAAGTTAGAGGTTCGAACCCTGGTCGAGTCAAACCAATGACTTAACAATTGATACTTGTCACTTCCTAGCCAGGCGCTCAGCACTGATAGGATAGGGCAGGGACTGGTTGTCTCAGTGTCAGGATAATGTGACTGAGTAGGATATCAGGTCATGGTGCTGGTGGCCAGGTTTCCCAGTGAGACAGCATTATAAAGTCGCCATGACTGCACACTGTCACAAGTCGGTACCCGTCCTGATATGACCTTAGATGTTGCCAGGATGTAAGAACCCACATCATTATTATTACCCCATTTCTCTCCCATTTGTAGGTATGTTGTTGTGTGTCTGTGTGTGTTCATCTCCCAACAAAGGTTGCCATGGAAACCACCCTATCTACGCGAGATGCGCGGTAATGGCGGCAGATTGTCCTATGGATATTATCATCAGCGGCACTGAGGATTCTATTGATACTGGGGAAACTAGAGGTACCGGAAACCAGCGTCACTATGGCTACAGTGCATACCTGACTTCCGGTCTGTGCATTTACTCTCCGAAAGACGACATCAGAGCAAGAGGACACTGCCTGCACCATTGCATCCATGGTGAGGACAAGCTTGCGTTTATTTGTACCGGAAGTCTGACCAAGTGAAAGTTGTTTTATAGCTGCAAGGTCCGATAAAAGATTCAAATTTTCAAAAACCAAAACGCTTTGCATTATTTGATCCTACATATATCCAATTTAGATATTGGCGCGCCTATTAAGCACGTGTTGCTGCGTAGAAGATGCTCCTAAGCCAATCTAATAGAATCTGTTTTTGCTGACAGTTTGGTCATGGTGAGAGTGCGCTACGGGTAAGAGTGTGCTGATGGTGAGAGTGTCATGATGGTGAGCGTGTGGTAATGCAATGCTGAGACTGTGGTGATGGTGAGAATGTGGTAATGCTGGGAGTGAGGTAGTGCTGAGAGTGTGGTGAGGGTGAGACGGAGAGTGTGGTGTTAGTGCGGGTGTGGTGATGGTGAGAGTGTGGTGATGGTGAGACTGTGCTGATGGTGAGAGTGTGCTGATGTTGTGGTGGTGAGGTTGACAGTGAGGTAAGGCTGACAGTGTGGTGATGGTGAAAGTGTGGTGATGATGAATGTGTGGTGATGGTGAGAGTGAGGTAATGCCGAGAGAGTGGTGATGGTGAGAGTAAGGTAGTGTTGAGAGTGGTGATGGTGAGAGTGAGGTAATGCTGAGATGCAGGTAGCGTTGAGAGTGTGCTAATGGTGAGAGTGTCCTGATGGTGTGGTGGTGAGGGGGGCAGTGAGGTAATACTGACAGTGTGGTGATGGTGAGAGTAAGGTAATGCAGTTATTAAGGTAGTGCTGGGAGTATGCTGATGGTGAAAGTGTGCTGATGGTCAGAGTGTGCTGATGATCTGGTGGTGAGGGTCGGGTGAGAGTGAGGTAATGCTGAGAGTGTGGTGATGGTGAGAGGTTGGTATTACTGAGAGTAAGGTAGTGCTGACAGGGTGGTGACGCTGAACATGTGCTGATGGTGAGAGTGTGATGATGGTGACAGTGAGGTAATGCTGAGAGTGTGGTGATGGTGAGAGTGAGGTAATACTGAAAGTAAGGTGATGCTGAAAGTGTGGTGATGCTGAGAGTGTGCTGATAATGTAATGCTGAGGGTCGGGCTTGCGAGGTGACACACCTCTACAGGTCTGCGCGTTCTGGACAGCTTCCAACTGCGCAGGCGCGTGGTGTTTAGACAATTTAATTAGAACTGAGCAGGGATCACCAGACATGTTATTAGGCACCAGCATGGGGGAAAAGGCGATGCATAGTTGACTGGGTGAACCTGGGAGTGGCTCTGGTTACTTACTATCTGCTCAGTAATTCCCCCAAGGGGAGTTTAATTGGAAACCCAGTTAATCACGTGATCACCACTGGTGTACGTGACGAGCCATCGGGTACGAGCCATCGGAAATGGTCAGGTAATTTTTTTCAAAGCTTTTTTTGTTTGTTTTGTTAATAGTTATTTTTTCTAGTATAGGCCTTCCACTTTCAGGAATTATTAAAATGGTTACGCTATCTTGGTTGGTTAGCATTTCATCACCTGCACATTGACCTAATATCCAACTCAGTCACATTATCTTGACACTGAGCCAACCAGTCCTTGCCCTCTCCTAATAAAGCTGAGCACCATGCTAGAAAGTGACAAGTATACATTTTTAAGTCATTAGTTTGAACCCACGAATTGATGGGTTCGGATCTCCCGATCTCCCAAAACAGGAGACGGACGCTCAACTCATTCGGCCAACCCGTCTGGTCTGTTCTATTATAATTAAGACAGACAAAACGATAATCCTGAATCGAACACCTTTTCTCTCGGCCACAGCTTTTCGGCTTTTCATGCAGACGAATGTGCCTTTCCAGGAAGCTTCTCACCAAAGTCAAGATCAAGAAGGCGTTCCCGGTGTCGTGTTCCTTGTTAGACGGTTTGCCACCCCAAGAGTCGCCCTCCCACCCTCCCACCCGCCCACCCACCCACCCACCCACTGCTGAACCGCATCAATCGGACTCCTCCTACTCTGCCAACGAACAAAGACGACGACGGTACATGTTCGCCGTAAAGAAGCGGCACTCGCTCGAAACGTGACCGCGCTTATGAAACGCAATAGACGCGATGGGTGAGTTGGTAGGGCGCCCACTTCCCCTACGGTAAGTCGTGGGATCAATCCCCTGCCGAGTCATGCAACATATTTACAACATTGATTTTTATTATCGTTCTTTTGTGCGTCTGGTGCTCGGCATTTATAGGATACGGCAAGGACTGGTTCGCTCAGTGTCGGGGCAATCCTGACTTGAATGGTATTATTATTAAGTCATGGTGCCTGGCAGTGCGATATCCTAGTTGGGCAGCACTATAACGTCACCATAGCTATGCGCTGTCATAATTCATTCGCCGTCCTCATATGACTTTAGATGTATCAACAAGAAAACAAGATAATAATAATAACAATAACATAATTTTGGTAGGTTGGGTAAAGATTGGTCAACAGGAAGTGCTACATCTCCCTGTACTATAACAAGCCGAGGCTGTAGGACTCGGTAAAACAACAATTATGTTTCTATTATACCCAGGTAAGTCTCACATAATTATTCTATATATATATATATATATATATATATATAAATACACAATAATCAAGATCTTGGATAATCTAGGGGTTCTATGGTGTGCAACAACATAGCAGGGCATACACAGAATGATTAATATAATGATTAATATAATATATTTATCTCAGAAAATGGCAAAAGATTAAAACCAACGGACTATGCAACTTCAACAGCCCTGTCCTGGAGACAGTGATCCGTGGGTAAATAGGCCTACTTCTTCGTTAGTGATCGACCTACACCACGTAGCCACGCATTGTTTATGTTCACTCTTGCACATTCCTAAGAATTGACACTTATACTCAGTGTCTGGAATGCGAGCAAAGAGGTCGCAAGGAGGTCGGCGACCACTGAGCACCATTTTGCAACCACTTGCAACCAGTTCGCGACAACTTGCAACATCTTTGCCATTACCCATTTGTTCGTGGTCGCAATGTGGTCTCAAGCAGTAGTGTGACTGGGGTATTAGGCAACACAAAATAAAAACAGTAAACAAGCTAGGCAGTCGAGGAGAAAAAAAACGGAGAAGAAAAACCTCTTACTTTAAAAAAACAAAAACGTTTGTTTTGGTCTGTGGTTTAGTGTGGACCTTCACCTTAAGGCCCTGTCACATTACGGCGTATGGCGTTAGCGTATGCCGGCGTATGTGGTTTTCGACCCATACACCGTCATACGCCATCATATGCTGTCATATGCTACGCACGAGGTCCCATCGGCATCTGAAGCGTACACCCAGCCTATGCCTAACCTATGCCTAACCTATGCCTAACCTATGCCTAACCTATGCCTAACCTACCCCTAGCCTATGGCGGCGTATTCAAAGCGTATGCCGACCTATGCGCGGCGTACTGTGATGAGGTTTGACGGTTGTGATTGACAAGTTCAGTGTATGCCCAACCTATGCGTAACCTATGTCGGCGTACGCATACGTCGAGTGCATGAGCAGCATATGAGCCATACGCTGCCATACGCCAGACATTTTTGAGCATGCTCAAACAAATTTTGGACGGACATGCGTATGAGGGCTTATGACAGCGTATGACGGCGTATGACGGCATATGCATAGCGTATGCATAGCATATGCATAGCATATGCAAAGCGTATGATGGCGTATGATGGCGTATGGGTAGAAAATCCATACGCTAATGCCATACGCCGTAGTGTGACACCACTTTTACAGAATGTTGGGGGTACACAAGAGACACCCGGCGGGTGTCAATCCAGCGTATGCCCAACCTATGCCGACATACCCCTAACCTATGCGTAACCTATGCCGGCGTATGCCTAGCGTATGCCTATCGTATGAGCAGCGTATGATCCATATGCTGCCATATGCTGAAAATTTTGAGCAAGGAAACAGGCTTGTTGGAGGATCGTCGTATGACGGCATATGATGGCGTATGACGGCGTATGCATAGCGTATGCGTAGCGTATGGCGGCGTATACCGACGTATATGACGTAACGCGCCTACGCCGCCGTACGCTCCCGCAAAAAACCCTAATGTGACAGCCCCTTTATCATTTTGTATTTTATTGTGCTCAACGCTTTGAATGTTTACTACTTGATGTAATTACAGAAGATGACAACCTACTTTGCGTTTTTTTAACGTGTTAAAAAAGCATACAATAAAACCTCTCTAACCGACCACCTTCACAGATCGACCACTCCCCTATATCGATCGCTTTATTTGGGTCCCAACAATACCATTGTAAGGATATACTAACTCCCTAAACCGGCCACCTCCATAAATTGACCACTTAAATTCTGTCCCATGGTGCGTCGATTTAGAGAGGTTGTACTGTATATGTATTGTTTTTAATGCACACGCAAAACCTCCAGCTGATTGGCTGACCAGCCTTCCTGCTGTAAAATGATGGCAGGAGAAGGTTGTTTTTTTGTTTGTCCTAGACCGGCGCCAGTGTGATTCAGGTTTACTTAAGGCCCTGTCACACTATGACATACGGCGTCAACGCATGCTCAACGTTAGAAAATATGCCAGTACGTCGGCATTCATCTAACTTTTCAGCGGTGGGGGATAAAAATGGGTGTATACACAACGTACACACAACGTACACACAGTGTACAGACAATGTATGCAGAACATATCTCTGATGTACTGCTAACGTATAGACCTATTTCAATGTTTGTAAACATTGTGTATGCGCATGCAGCTTGGCTGCAGAATGAATGCACACTGCCACTGAGTTTGCCAGTACGTGCAGTGCAAAACGTTTATTTTATTCAAAATTGATAGAAATGCAGAAGCCTAACCTTATGAATTTAATATAATCTATTCGTTGAATATGTTTTCTATATGTGTACCAAGCGGTGTGTCTCTAGGTGGTGTGTTTTTAGAGATATTTCACTTTTTCTGTAAGAAGATTGCTCACGGCCATTGACAATGCACTGAGTTTGCCGGTACGCGCAGTGCAAAACGTTTTTTTTATTCAAAATTGATAGAAATTCAAACCCCTAACTATATAAATTTAATATAATCTATTCGTTGAATATGTTTTCTACATGTGTAGCAAGCGGTGTGTCTCTAGGTGGTGTGGTTTTAGAGATATTTAACTTTTTCTGCATGAAGATTGCCCACGGCCATTGACAATGCATTGAGTTTGCTGGTACGCGCAGTGCAAAACGTTTATTTTTTTCAAAATTAATAGAAATACACAACCCTAATCGTATAAATTTAATATAATCTATTTGTTGAATATGTTTTCTATATGTGTACCAAGCAGTTTGTTTCTAAGTGGTGTGGTTTGAGAGATATTTCACCTTTTCTCTATGAAGATTGCTCATAGCCATTGAGTTTGCAGTGTGTCAGTGTGTCGTCCTGCAGCCAAAAGCCGCGCGCACTAACCTAGATACTCGTGCTGACGTCACATGAAATAGGTCTATGAGAGCATTCATGTGCCTCGCAAAACGCTCGTAAAACCTTCGCAAAATGCTCGCATACGCTCATGAAACGCAGACCAACGTTATATACGTTACTCCATCACTAGAAGTATGGCGTATATGTTAAATACGCTGGAGATATGGCAGGCATACGTTCGAAGTATGCTAGGAGTACGTAATGCATCTCTTGGCAGTCCCGGACTGTACGCAGACTGCACGTTCCCACTGGCTGAACGTATGCTAATGTGGGAGCAATGTATACCAATGTATCCCTAACGTACTCCCAAAATACGGCAACGTATCCCGAATGTACATGCAGCGTACATTCAGCGAATGAGCCACACGTCGACACATGTTGGAAATTTTGAGCATGCACACAATTTCTTGGAGCCTCGACACATGGTGTAAGACGACGTATAACACCGTACCCGGAACATACCCGACATACGCCCAATGTATGTGTAACATATGGTGACGCACCCCGACGTGTGGTCGAAAATCACATACATCGGCATATGCTAAGGCTATATGTCGTAGTGTGACAGGCCCTTTAGATAGGTGATCACCAGATGGCAGTGGGTCATTGATCACCAGCCTAAGGCCCTGTCACATTACGGCGTATGGCGGGAGCGTATTGAAAACCTACGTAGGTCCTGCGCGTGCCGGCCTATGATGACATTTGGTGACCTTTCGGGTGGTTTTGAGCGTATGTGGAACCTACGAGGAGCGTATGAGGAGCGTATGAGGAGCGTATGGGAGCGTATGGGAGCGTGCTGTGACATTTTTTGACAGTATGGGCCATACGCCCTCATAGGTCGGGTTTTTTTGAGCATGCACAAAAAAATTTGGACGGACGGATTTATGAAAGCGTTTGGCGGCGTATGCCTCATACGCTTCACATACGCCGGCATCTGGCGGCATCTGGCGGCGTATGAGTAGCGTATGAGTAGCATATGCGTAGCGTATGAGTAGCGTATACGGCGTATGCCGACGCATATGACGTAACGCGCTTACACCGCCATACGCTCCCACAAAAAACCCTAATGTGACAGCCCCTTAAGTGGCTTTAACGCCCCCAAAAGAGACCTATTTGTTGCCCACTGGGGTTTGCGACCTAACAGGTTCTGTTAAATTGACTCAGCATTGCCTTCTACACAGAAACAAATGCTTAATATATGCATCAGTATCTAAGTTAGATATGTAAAATCACATCTAGATAATTGGTTTGGTTTTGAAAATTTGATCTTTCATCAGGCTATGCAGCTTTAAAGGGGCTGTCACATTAGGGTTTTTTGCGGGAGCGTATGGCGGCGTAGGCGCGTTACGTCATATACGTCGGCATACGCCGTATACGCTACTCATACGCTACGCATACGCTACTCATAGTATAGTAGCGTATGAGTCATACGCTACTCATATGCCGCCAGATGCTGCCAGATGCCGCCAGATGCCGGCTTATGTGAAGCGTATGAGGCATATGCCGCCATACGCTTTCATAAATCCGTCCGTCCAAATTTTTTTGTGCATGCTAAAAAAAACTCGACCTATGAGGGCGTATGGCCCATACTGTCAAAAAATGTCACAGCACGCTCCCATACGCTCCTCATACGCTCCTCGTACGCTCCTCGTAGGTTCCACATACGCTCAAAACCACCCGAAAGGTCACCAAATGTCATCATAGGCCGGCACGCGCAGGACCTATGTAGGTTTTCAATACGCTCCCGCCATACGCCGTAATGTGACAGGGCCTTAAGCGAGCATTACACCGTCTTCGCAAACAGAAGCTCTTTAGCGCCAATCAACGACGTAATTTGTCAGCTGGTATTCTGATTAAGCATATATCAGTCAACACTAAGACGGGCTCGGGGACCCGCCGGCATCAGACTGGTACCGTACAGACTGGTGCCATCAGGAATGTACAGACAGGCAACTACAGAACCGCCATCTATGGTCATATCAGGATGGGTGCTTACTTGTTTGGTGGTTTACATCCTTGCAACATCTGGGTCGTAATCGATTAACACGACCCAGGCGACTCGGGTCACCCGAGTCATCAGAATTTCAAGTAGAACACCGCCAGTGGAGTCGACAAATACATGTGCCATGTGCAAAAGAACTTGACCCCAGTAACCCACCTCTTGGCTGGGGTTTGCAAGGAGTGATGACGTCACATTTGCGCTGGTACCGTCCTGCAGGATAACAGCCACCTGTACCAGTCATACATAATTTTTTATGGTAATAACATAGATTAATGAAATGGAAATATCACTAAACTATACCATCATAAAAATATTTAAATCATATTTTGCTGTAATTATATCGGCTATTAAGAAACAAATAAAAGGGCCACCATTTTTGTCACCCCGAGCGTGGAGAAGCGTATTTGATTATTTGACCCGAGTCTGCAGGATGTAAGCATGCGCCAAAAAGTGGCTCGGGTGACCAGAGTCGATTAATCGATTACGCCCCTAAGGTCTTGTCATTTCTCTTAATAATTAATGCCTTCCTTGTCGACTTGGAGGAAATCAACACTCAGCCATTAAATATTATATATTATGTATCACGTATCACGTATCACGTATCACGTATCCCGCAGCATGCATCACATACAGCGTATCACACATCACGTATCACACATGACGCATAGCGCATCATGTATCATGCATCACGGAATAACGTATTACATATCACGTATCGCGTATCACACATTATGCATCACATATTACATATCACATACCATATCTGAAATATCTCAACACTCTTTGTTAATTGAAAAAAGTCTACATTCTAAAATCACATATATATTCATTAAGGAAATATTCAGATAATAGAAATTGTACTTATTCTTGATTGAGATATATGCTTGATTGATTAGAATTGTATATGTATATATAGATAGAGAAAGAGAGAGAGAATGGAATTGAGTGAGAGGTGGTGTATAAGAATTATACGAGTATAGCTATCGTAAATGGTCTATATTTAATTTAATATTTCCCAAATAACACTGGTGCTGTCACCGCGCAGCCATCACAGTAACCACTCTTGCTCTATATAAGTAGCAGTTATACAGCTTCAGTCCTCATTATCTCGAAAGCACCATTTTCTCAGATAGAACCTTTTTATAGTAAGGTCGCGCATTGCTAACCAAACTGTTGGTCTGGAATAAATAGGCGACCGATCCCCTATTCTGATGCTCCCCTGCAATGGCCAAAGGAGGAGTGCGGTAAAAGATCAGTGCAGAATTCAGGTATATCTGGGCCTCATTATAATACTGTAGCAGTCCGCAATGATGCCCACTACCACATGATGGCAGTTGCGACCATGCTGACCACTCTTTGCTATAAAGTAGCAACAGGAATTATGAATGGCCTTGCCCTATGGGGTGCCCCACAACCAAAATTAATGAAAGGCGTTGCGAGGAACGGCGAAGACCCATAAGCTGAGCTGATGACCCCTCTAAGTGCAATAAACTGTAGGCAACAGGTGGCAGCACAGTAGCCAGAACAGTCCATAAGGTGGACTGTTCCACCCTTTGATAGCAACAACCCCCCTTGAGGGAGGTTATGTGGTACAGTGCTTATGTTGAGCAGTGAGAGGTCACATTCCTAAACTGGGGTAACGCGGAATAAAAACAATTTATTGTAAAATATCAATATTTTTATTGTACACTTTGTGGATGGAGGGTTGGTGGTGGTGGGCACATTAAACAGTGTATTCTTTGTACACTTGTGAACATGTTGACAATTGTGAAGGACCCTACAAAGCAAAAAGAACCATATATATAAGGTATTCTTCTTTTTTTCTTTTATGTATAAACACATACATATATATATATATATATATATATATATATATATGTATACAGCCAATCAAACCTCTGGTATAGACAGGTGGCTTGGATTAGCTTAGTTCAAAGGGGGTCTTGCATCAGGATTGGCACCGACTGGTGACAATGGTCCATTTAGGGAGGTGGTCGATTTAGGGATTTTTTTTTGTATCATTACAATGGTATTGTATGGGCGATCGTTTGGGACCCAAATGAAGCGATCAATATAGGGAGAGGTCGATCTGTGGAGGTGGTTGGTTAGAGAGGTTTTACTGTATGTTCTTACTGGGAAGTACATCGTAAATCTCAGCCAGTCGTGCAGGACCGAAGCCGTCAATCCTCACCGGAAGTAATGTCGGCATAATCGATTGACTCCAAGTGCGCCTATCTGGGAGCGGTGGCCAAGTCGGTAGAGCGCAGGCCTCGCGTGCAGGAGATCGGGGGTTCGGGAGTTCGGTTCCTGATCGAATCAAACCAATGACTTATAAAATTGATACTTGTCGCTTCCTAGTCTGCGCTTGGCATTATTAGGATAGGGCAAGGACTGGTAGCGCAGTGTCAGGATAATGTGACAGAGTGGGATATCGGTTCATGGTTGATTGATTGATTGATTGGTGGTTGCTTTACGCCAGCATAGGCCATATTCACGGCGAGAACTCTTTAAAAAAATTCAAACCATCGCTTTTACATGTAAAAGCATACAATCAATCTGTGTCAATAGACATTACTAGGATAGGGCAAGGAGCAATGGAATGTAGAAGACCAATTTTCCGCGAGTGAAATTTCTGAACATGTAAATCAGCACTTATTGAATTTCGATGGAATAATAATAACTATACAGGCATCAATGAGGGCTTATTGCATTTGTGGTTATTCATTCAGTAGAGCGCAGGCTTCCTGTGTGGAAGGTAGGGAGTTCCAATCCCGACCGAGTTAAACCAATGACTTACAAAATCGATCCTTGTTCTACCTAGCCTGGCGCTCGGCACCACCAAACCACTAGGATAGAACAAGGACTGGTTAGCTCAGCATCAGGATAATGAGACTGAGTGGGATATCGGGTCATGGTGCCGGCGCCCTGATTTCCCAATGGGGCAGCACTATAAAGTCGCCATGTGTGCGCGCTAACACAAATCGGTACCAATCCTGATATGACCTTAGTTGTTGCCGGCACGTAACACTCAAACAAACAAACAAAGTGATGTCAGTATAATTGATTGCCTCCAAGTACACCTGTGTTAATTTGCCCAAGTGTCCGACCGGCGCGTTGTAGTGTGTTTATTCAAATTTATTTATAAGGGATTATGCATTCAAGTACTCTGTGTTATAAGGACGCTGTATACTAGATGGCGTTTGTATAAATAGAGGAGTATTTTGCACATGGCTACATTGTATTGACATGATCAAATCATCGCTTGTGTGAATGCCATTTGTGCTTCCTGTCAATACCGCTAGCGCCATCTAGTGTCAACTTACTGTACTTCTGTACGACGGGTTGAATCTAGAACTCCCTCTCCCAACCCCATCCCCTCCTCAACTATCACAAGTAGACCTCATATCATGACGACAGCCACAGGCTGACTATACGTGTAAATGTCACTTCTAAAAAATGACCATGCTGGTGTCCACCCAGCTTTTGGAGAGGTGTGTGTGGTTGTTTGTGCGTGTGGGTGCGTAAAGGCCCATTTATACTTTTGATGGCATATGACGCGGAACACGGCGCAACACAGCACAGCATGGTGCAAGCCAATGTTCCTATTTAGACTTTACGTCGACGCTTGACAGCGTTAGACGCCGCAACACGGTGCAAGTGTTGACCAGCGTTCAACTACGTTGAACTTTCAAGGTCAGCGCTTCCATACGTCGGCAGTTCACACTGATACTCAGAATATCCCAACTTTCAGTTTCACTATTATCTCTACTTTTGAATCCTTTCAAAGAAAATTGATCTTAGGCTAAAATAAATACTTCAGATCTTCCTCTTCAATAGCGCATTAAGATCTTTTTAATCGACCCAATGAAAGCTTTTAAACTTATTTTGTAAAAAATAAATGCTCTGCATAGACATAGCATTGCAGTACCACACATCTTTTTACTGCGTTGTTTTACCATTCGCGAGTAGTTGCCAGAGCTGTGACGTCACGCCGAAATTGAGAATAGGTCGATGTTGTCGACTGTGTGCATCAAAGTATTCAGACTTTCACGGCTATGTTCACTTGTAGCACTCCCCACCATTTTGCGCTGTCACATGGCACCAGCCGGTGTAAAGTTGATGGCGTCACACGCCGTCAAAAGTATAAACGGGCCTTTTAGCAGGCTAAAGCCGTGTTTACATGGGCGAGTTAAAATAAAGCGCCTTGCCTAGTTCGCCTCACATTCGCCGTGTAAACGCGACTTAAAGCGGATTAGGGCTGAATCGATTCATATTATTCGCTTTATAAACCGGGTCGCGAGGTAGTTTATATTAAGCGCTTTATGAAAGTCGGTTTATAAATGATAGTGTAAACGGTAGCGGTTTAGATGAGCCGGATTAAGGACGTCACAGTCGAGACCTGAGTTTGTTGACTTTCCGGTAAATTTGCTCTATGGACCTGCTAGAGGTGCACAGATATTTTTTTCATGACTTATTTTTAGGTTTTCACTGCCCAGCAGAAGTTTTTGCCATTCCAAACCAATACGATTCAGTCCATACATATCTAGGTCGAACCCACACTCTCTCGTGGCGACGTTGACTAACCGAAACTGGCGCTGGTTATTCTGGACTTGCTCATGCGCAGATATCGATTTCCGCCTTAAACCGCTCCATGTGTAAATGCGCCACTACTTCGCTTCATATAAATCGCTTTGTCTAATTCGCTTCACAATTGGCCGTGTAAACACGGCTTTAGATCATTATGAAGGGTTCAGGTGCAAAAAAGCCTCGACAAATCCATTTTTATTTATGTTTGGTCAAATGGAATGCGTTGCTATGCTTTCCAGCTAAGGTCTATCAATTTAATATCGAGTACACCATTATTATATAGGGGATGCGACAACTTCTGCGGGAAAAAAACAATGGATTTGATTATCAGAATGATGGTAGCTTCTACTCAAACATAGTTTCATTTCAGCCCAAATGACATTTGTCAGTTTTTTCGCCTGAACAAATAAAAATGGTTGATTTTAATAAAAATTTTGGATTAGGATTTACTAGGTTTTGCACTTGGACTCTTCAAATAGAGAACTTTTTTTGCGACCACCCGTTTTTGTTGTTGCAAATTATCGCAAGCGATCGCAAGCCTGGTGTGACTGGGGTATACGTTCACTGCTGGTTCCAGGGTCACTTCCTCAGCCCCCTCACCTCACTTTTTTTTCTGATTCAAGCCCTATTCTGGTTGGTGGTAGTCATGGATACACATTACTGCACTGAACATCTAAATATGCAATTTGTAGTGAAATTCAGTTTCATATTTCACCCCCCCCCCAAAAAAAAAGCAACAGAAAATTTAACATAATGTAGGTCAAGTGTGCAGTGCTGCAGACTTCTTTACTACAACAATTAAAGCTGTACAATCCGATGAAAGTGTGATATTTTCTAAAGCAAATCACTGACTTAAATTAATACTACATATATACAGATAGGATTCTGGTGCACCTATTGAACATATATTAAACAACATTTAAAGAAAATACTGAATCTATTTAACAGAACTTCTCAATGTTGAAGCCTATGATATCCAGAATTTCTACACACCTGCCAACAAATAATTGTTTGTCATGTTTTCATTTTAAATATCTCAAAAGTTAACCATTTTAAACACAAGCTCTTCCAAATAAATATTAAAGTAGGTTTATAACGCACAACACACTATATTTATTTTAAAATCTGGCAGAAAGCAAAGCCGTGCCAGATTGTAGAAACTCTGAGGTGTGCAGGCGCCAGTGCCGTCCATTAGGGAACCCCGGGGATCAGGTCGGGCAACCCCAGGGGGCAACCTGGTGGTGACGTGTTGGCAACGCTGCTTTAGAGCGAATGAAAGGATTTCCTGCTGAGTCATTGGAAATGCCATTTGACACCTTCCAGCCAGCACTCGCATACATCCACCCCACCCCATTAAATATTCTTATTTTTACCACTTCAAAATCCAACATGACTGATCTACTTCTAGCAGTGACAACATGGGATGGCCGAATGAGTTTTTTGTTTGTTTTTTGTTTGTTTGGTCCATTAGTTGTTTAAGCAGGGGAAATTTCAGTCATAGACGACTGGTCTTCCTCATTCCACTGCTGGTCGATAGAAAGCCCGAGCCTACACTTTTATCAACCCAAGGGATTTTTAACCTCCCACACCACATAGACATGGTATGAGAGCAACCGGCCTTTGATGACGTTGTAAGTTATACACAGTGGTGGAAATCCAAATTGGCAGAGCTGGGGCCACGGGGAATCGAACCGCCAACCCTCAGATTAGGAGTCTGACCTAGAAAAAAGTCACACTCTAACCACTCCGCTACAGAGAACAAAGTGTCCGTCTCCCGCTTTGGCTGATCGTTCGATCCGAACCCACGGGTTCGAACCAAGGGCGAGTCAAACCAATGACTTAAAATGGTAGTTGACGACTTGTGACTGTCACCATGACTTAACATCCTACTCAGTCACATTATGCAGAAACTGAGCTAACCAATCCTTTCCCTATCTTAGCAATGCCGAGCGCCAGGCTAGGAAGCGACACATAACAATTGTGTAAGTCAATTGTTTGCCTCGACCGAGATTCGAACTCCCGACCTTACACACGGGACGCCTGCACTCAACTGATTCGGCCAACGGATCCGATAAAAAGCAAAGTTGACGGGTGTAAGGTAAATACAATGTGATATATAACACCATATATTACCTATGTAGTAGTCTGCACTGACCTCTCAGGCAAGTAACCACATAGACAGGTCGGCACGGTAATGAGTTGATATCAGGGAGCCTAGGTGCTGTAATGGTTAGCACACTGGCCCGAAATGCAAATAGATGTGGGTTCGAGTCCCGCTCTAGGCACAATATTTCCCATTTTCATCACCCCCATGACACTGGTTGCCGTTAACATGATCCTGTACAAGCTACACATTGTATGGCTGTGTTGAACTTACCATGTGTATGTATGTGTTAGTGCATTGCCTGTATGTCTGTAATTGTAAGCATTAAACGACTATTTAAAAGACTTACAATTCCAGGGGGACGAGTAGGCATGGGTAATGTGTTGATATCAGGGAGGCTAGGTGGTCTAATGGTTAGGACACTGGCCCGGAATGCAAAGAGATGTGGGCTCGAATCCCACTCTAGTCGCAATATTTCCCATTTCCATCACCCCCATGACACTTATATATAAAGCATGTGTTTATAATGTACTCTTGTAGAGTTTTGTTTTGCACGATATTTTGGAATAAAAGAAGGGGAGAGATGGCGTGGCTGCTGGAGGAGAAGTGGTGAAGTCGACAGCAGCACGGCAGCAGGTTCTGGTGGGAGGTAGGAGGTGGCGCCTCGACGGAGCGAGGCCCCAGGCGAGAGTCCGGAGGGACTTTGAAGGAAGAGCTGGATGTGGCGGTTCCTCCCATGAATCAAATGCAATGCTATGTGCGTTACGCATCAAAACTGTCAGCACCAAAGTCACCAAGAACAACAAAAATAGCTCCCACAATCTCTTATTATACATACTGTATATAACAGCTAAAGCTGAGTACATGTCCAGAGTGGAAGGGGTGAGGGCTGATCTAGTGTTAAGCTGAATATTCCGATGATTTTGAGTTTCTGATATATTTTTAGGTAGATACATATTGGGTTCATGGGTAATTCTGGCCATGGCACCAACCATGTGCACCAATCAACTCATAACAATGGCTACATAGCACTCGGCGCTACTCAACACCACACCCTGACAGCACCTGATGACGTCACCACCTATCAAGAAACGCCCGTACGACTGCCACCTCGTGGGAATACGATGCAACACAGCCGACTCAAACCCTGAAGGCACTCACTAGTCGACCAACACCCGAAGCAACACAACGCGTGGATGCAGTCACTCCATTTCTTAGCCATCCCACCCACCCAAACAACAAGAACAATCACATACCTGTCAAGTACCACGCTTTGAACGTAAAGACTACGGTTTTACACGTAAAATTACAACTACGGCCGTAGGTGAGCAAACCATACGGTTTTCAGCCTATTTGAACTCTCAATTTTTATAATAATTATTATGGATTGTTTATTTCTTACCACTGACATAATATGAATGTAACTAATTAATAATTTTTTTTATACAAATATACATATCAAAATATATGACATTACAACTAAACAAGGATTGTTTTTTTTTGTATGGCTGCTTTCAACTTCTCCCACTACATATCTTAAAACACAAACTATATTGGGGAATAACATTGTGCTGCCATAGTAAGCGCAGAAATTTACTCGTGGTGTGCAGCGCATACTTGTCAAGTACTAGCTTTTGGCCGTAAAGACTACGCTTTTCACAATCTTAGACTACTGATTTCATTCTTCGGGGTTGACACTTATGCAATCAGAACAAGCAGAATATAGGATTGAGTGACCTGGAATTCTACATTGATTGCAAAGGATTCTTATAAGTTATATCAGCTTAAGCGGCAGCTAGAGCAAATTAAGAAATCAGACTGGGCTCCCACAGCTTAACCAGACAGGATGGCCGAATGAGTTAGAGCGTCCATCTCCTGTGCTGGTAGATCGTGGGTTCGAATCCTGGTCGAGTCAAACCAATGACTTAAAAATTGATACTTGTCGCTTCCTAGCCAGACGCTCGGCATTACTAGGATAGGGCAAGGAGCTGTGGAATGAGGAAGCCCAGTCGTCTGCGACTGAAATTTCCCGCGCTTAAACAACTAATGTACAACAACAAAATTATGTATAAAACTGTCACTGTTATACGACTTGTGTATTCACCTGTCCTGAATCATAATAATCAACTTAATACATTAATCTAAAGGATATCGCAATAACTGAAAACCATTGGAATATGTTACTCTAACTAAAGCTGATAAATGCTGAACGATTGCTAGTTTTGTTGGTGTTTACGTCCTAGCAACATCTGAAGTCATATCAGATTGGGTACCCGACTTGTAGCAGTGCGCACTGATAGTGGCTTAATAGTGCTGCGGATATTATGTCGCTCGCTGTCCACCCATTAAGGTCTCACAGTAAAATCTAAGCAACAACACCAAGTTTTCGGTGCTTGCCTCGTTTTGGGTCCAACATTAAGAGTCTTGATCAAGAGGTCACTTGTCTGTAGTTCTATTGTTTAACACTGCGCCATGTGGCGATATAAATGCGAAAGAAGTATCCATGCACTCAATCAACAGTCGCTGATGACTGGCGGCTTTCGCTAATTAACAAGTTCATTTAATTAGTTCTGCATGGCTGGCTTAGTTGATATAGATATCCGCAGGGGGGGGGGGGGGGGCGAGAGCATGCTGGTACTCCCCCCCCCCCCCCGCCCCCACCCCAACCCTATATCGATCGCTTTATTTGGGTCCCAAACGAACGGGTCGAGGTGCCGGCGGCCTGATTTCCCAGTGGTGCAGAACTATAAAATGGGCACAGTCGCAAGTCGGTACCCGTCCTGATATGACCTTAGATGTTGCCAGGATGTCAAACTCCAACAAGCAACTTTCCCTGGTCGCGCCTTGTGCTCCACCCCTGGGGCCCACCCTCAATTTGACCTCTCTCCACACCCTCTCCTCGGTGTCTCCCTGGTACCCATAACACGGTACACCAGTGATCCAGCACTATAAAGTCACCATGTGTGCGCGCCGTCACAAATCCAGTCCTGGTATGACATTAGATGTTGCTAGAATGCTGAACCCAAACAAACCTATACTACCTATACTAAATCGCCAGCAGGTATTTATTGCAAGTTGCTTCCCCAAAGCTGAGAAATTTACACTGTACGGCAAGCATCAACACCATGCCCATCGATTAATATGAGCATATAACTATAAGTAGTTTGAGTTAAATAAAATCACTTTAAAACAGGTGATATCTAATTAACAAACATTAATAATGGACTTAGTGAGCATCTCGTTAAATCAATGACTAGGCAGGGATTCTCTAAATAAGTGTTTTATTGTGGGTGTTTTTTTTTACAAAAGGCACTGTCATTAATTACAATACATACGGGAGGTTTGATGTATAACTCCTGAGGGATAAGAACAAAAATGGTTTAATGCGCAGTAAGTAATGACTGGCGGTGTGGAATGATAAAGCATTCCACAGACCTCACATTAAAGTGGCATAATCAAATGGTTTTGAGTCTCTACCCATTACACCGGACGCAGTGGCTGAATCGGTAGAGCGCAGGCTTCCCGTGGGGAAGGTCGGGAGTCCAATTCCCGGTCGAATCAAATCAATGACTTACAAAATGTATACGTGTAGCTTCCTAGCCTGGCACTCGGCATTATTAGGATAGGACAGGGACTGGTGAGTTCAATATCAGGATAATGTGACTGAGTGGGATATCAGGTCATGGCGACGGTGGTCTGGTCTCCCAGTGGGGCAGCAGTATTAATTTGTCATGATATGACTTTAAATGTTTCTTTTAATAGATACACAGCAAAACCTCTCTAAATCGACCGACCGTGGAACCAACTTTATACCCCTGTCACACTACAACGTAATGAGCGAACGTGAGCCTAACGTGGTGATATTTCGTCATTATGTTGATGTACGTTGGATTACGTTATGATGACGTCATAATGACGTTAGACTGACGTCGATCTACGTCACATTACGTCGTGTTACGTCGAGTTAGATCGAGGTTTTGGACATGTTCAAAAGTTTCGACGTAGCTCGAACGTAAGGGTTTACGTTCGCCGTACGTTCTGTTCACGTTCAGCGAACGTCAATGACGTTAAACGGACATTAGGCAAACGTTCCTCACTACGTTCCACTACATTCCACTACGTTCCACTACGTTGACCCACATTAAACCAAGTGCAAAAGCCTACGAGGCTTAATGGGAACGTCAGGAGAACGTCAGGAGAACGTCAGGAGAACGTCAGGAGAACGTCAGGAGAACGTCAGGAGAACGTGCATTCAACGTACGTTCAACGTGTCACGACATAGCTAACGTCATGTAACGTTCTTCTGGCGATGGAATAACGTTCATAACGTTCCGTGAACGTAGTGACGTTGTCCTCTCTCGGGGATTGACGGTATCACTACGCTTTACCAACGTTACGCTCTCGTCCACTACGCTGCATCCACGTTCAACTTCTGCCCAAATTTGCATACTACGCTGAGAAGTTCAACGTTCTTCACGTTCTCCCTACGTTGACGTCGTTACGTCGTAGTGTGACAGGGCCTTTGAACAGTAAGTAGAGACCATCACACTAGAAACTGTTAGATTGGTTCTCAATGAATAACATTAGTTTACTTCTTTTGTTTAAAAGGAAAGTAACGCTTGTTTTATTTAACAATGCCTCTAGAGCACATTGATTTTCATATCATCGGCTATTCTTAGACATCAAACATGTGGTCATTCTGACCTATTTCTTTGGAGGAAACCCGCTGCTGCCACATAGGCTACCCTTTCCGATAAGCAGCAAGGAGTCTTTTCTATGCACTTTTCCACAGACACGACAGCACATGCCACAGATTTTGATGAACCAGTTGTGGACCACTGGTTGGAACAGAAACTAGCCCAAACTGCGAATGTGTCCACTGAGCAGGATCGATAGGATGATCGACACCTTCATAGGTGGACATGCTACCGCCTGAGTTATGTTCCACTCGGCACATTTAAAAAAAAAAAGAAAGACGCATGCACTGACAGTACCGTGTCACAAAGCACTTCATTTGTCTATTGACACAGAGCAAATCACATGGCCTGATACATTTCTGACTGTCGCGCATGCTCACAACCACTTCCGGCCGCCATCACCATCCATGTGCATTGGATTTTGACATGTGTCTCAACAGCCCATTTGGGTTTGCTTCTTTGTTTGTTGTTGTTCTATGTCCTAGCAACATCTAAGGTCAGATCAGGATGGGTGCTGACTTGAGACAGTGCACAATCGTGGCAACTTTATAGTGCTATCCCACTAGGAGACTAAGATGCCGGTACCATGACCTGAATCGATAGAGCACAGGCCTCGCATGCAGGAGACCAGGAGTTAGGTTTCTGGTTGAGTCAAACCAATGACTTATAAAATTGATACTTGTTGCTTCCTAGCCTGGCGCTCGCCCTTAATAGGATAGGGAAGGACTGATTAGCTCAGTGTCAGGCTAATGTGACTGAGTGGGATATTGGGTAATGGTGTCTGCAGCCTGATTTCCCAGTGGGGCAGCACTATAAAGTCACTATGTGTGCGCACTGTCACAAGTCGGTACCCATCGTGATATGACCTTAGATGTTGCCAGGATGCAAAACTCCAACACCCAACCAGCCAACTATTTATGGCATACTAGACCAGCGCTAGTCTGGGTTAACATGGCGGTGGTGACTGGGGCCTCTCAGGGGTCACCACAGTTCATTGCTTATGTGCAGACACTCAGCTTCTAGGCTGCTTGGGCGGGAACATATAGCCCTGTCACACTACAGTGTATCTTGCCAGCATACCGCCAACGCGCAAAATCACTTTTAATCATCATGAAACGTCAAACTTTTCGGCATCAGCGCAACATATTGGTGGCATGCATCCGACATTGTGGTAACATATATCGATGCGTGCGATAAAAAACAAAAAAGTGTTGGCGCGCTGTCCTGATATGACCTTAGATGTAGCTAGGACGTAAAACAACAAAGCAACATTTTGGCACAATGTGTGGGCACGACCCTAATGCGCGCGCGCGCGACGTGTGCTTGGCGTTCGCATTACGTTATTCCAGCGATGTCGACGTGCTTCTGACGTCGCCATAATATTGGCACCCGTGCGTTGTCACGCGTCGAAAGTTTTGTGCAAGCACAAAACTTTGCCAATACCTTGACGTGCATTGCCGACCGTCGCCGTCCATCAACGTTTACCAATGCGTGCCTAACGTGCGTGTAACGCTTCCAGACATCTCCCAATGTTTCGTCAAAAAGTGACACACGTCGACGCGCCTTGGCAAGAAACGTCGTAATGTGACAGCACCAATAGTAGCAAGTAGAGAATCCGATGTGGAATGGTGCACAGTAATGCCTGGTGATAGAATAACTCTGTATCCAGGGAATGCTTTCATAACGCATCAACACCATGCACTTATCTTGGGTAGCCTCAGACAAAGCTCAGGCCCACATGTGCCATATTGTGCAATGCCCTTTGATACTTGCATGAGTTCCATTGGTTTTAGTAGGGATTTTCTTAAGCCCTAGTTTTCTCAAGCTTTGATTGCCTTTCCTTTATTTTCATGACCAGAAGGGATGACCAAATGAGTTGAGCGCCCCTCTCCCGTGTTGGTAGATCATGAGATTCAAACCGATGGGTTTGAACCCTGGTCGAGTCAAACCAATTATAGTATTTCTGGGTTACTCGGCCACTCAGAGCTCCAGAGAATACCATGAAACTCTCCCCTTCCTATCACCTGTGATGCCCCCCCCCCCCCTAATCAACCCTTAATCAAACACATCAACAAACTCATAAGGAAGAAAGGTAAGACAAGTCACACAAGATTAACAGTGAAGAAGTAGTGCTTTATTGGCATCAACTCCTGTCCACCTATATGTGACCTATCACCCTTACTCCTTACCTTCGATCCACACAGAATCTCATTACCTCTTTAGCCTTTCTATGAATCCGTGCCTAGAGCCCATGGAACCGGAGTCCCTTGGTTGTTGCACTTAGCTCAATTTGGATATATGAATTTTGGGAGCATCAGACAGAGTGTCTGGGGTCCTGCTCTAGAGTAGGTGTGTCTCACTCAAGGGCCAGGAGTAGAGTGATCCCTCTCCAGTGTGCCTGAAGCAGGGTCTTGGATAATGAATTAAATCTCAAAGTGAGGCCAGTGTGGTCAGAGGGCCAAGTGAATGTAGGTGACTGGGCATCCCCACAGCCTGCCAATCAGGCACCCCCCACAGTCTGGGTGGGTGGCACCCCACCAGTGGGGGTGTCAGTCTCTGCCTAAAATGGATCTCTCTCTATAACGGCGTCTTGCTCCAGTCCCATCGGTGTCCGTGATAGACTGAGTAGACTGTATAAGAATATATATGCATATAATATTATATATGTATATAGTATATGTATGCATATACATGTATATATACATTTATATGTATATCTGCCTATATGCATAAAGGTATTTATGTATATATATATGACCAGACGGGGTGGCCAAATGAGTATATATATATCTCTTTTCACTATCAGGTGGCGTCACTGCATCCGGGAAAAGGAACTGGGAATTGCTGAAGGGATCCAATGCATCTTATTCGTAAAGCAATGAGACGTGGCCTAGAATGCCAATTTCCCCATGTTCTCAATTGAGGCCCAGTCTCTCCACTCTGCTGAATCAGTGGGTGCTTGCATTGAACACTTCTGGATCGGCAAAGCTGGCAGAAATTGAAAAAACAAAAGGGTGTGTACACAGACGCATGCGTGTGGATATGGATGTGGGATATGGATGTGGGATGTGGATGTGGGATGTGGATGTGGGATGTGGATGTGTGGTTGGGATGTGGGTGTGGATGTGTGGGTGTGAACACATATGTGTAGATGCTGATATGAAGGTGGGATGTGGATGTGTGTTATGAATGTGGATGTATGGCTGTGGACAGAGACATGTAGAAGTGGATTTGAATGTGGATGTGGTCGTGTGCTATGGATGTGGATAGGGGGTGTCAACACAAATGTTTGGATGTGGTCATAAATATTAATGTGGATGTATGCTATGGATGTACACCTGTACTATGGGTATGCATGTGGGTGTGGGTGTGTGTAATGTATGTGGATGTGTGTTGTGAATGTAGACGTGTGTTGTGATTGTGGATGTGGATGTGCACTGCGGATATGGATATGTGCGATGGATGTGGATGTGGGCATGTGATATGGATGTGAACTATGAATGTGTATGTGTGTTATGGATGTGGAAGTGTGCTATGGATGTCTGTTTTGAATGTGTGTGTGTTGTGTATATGGATGTGGACATGTGCTGTGGATGTAGATGTGTGCTGTGGATGTGTGTTGTGACTGTGGACGTGTGTTGTGTATATGGATGTGGATGTGCTGTGGATGTGGATGTGTGTTGTGGATATGCGTGTGTTGTGTATGTGGATGCAGATGTGGGTGTGTTGTGGATGTGTGTTGTGAATGTGGACGTGTGTTATGTATGTGTATGTGGACGTGTGATGTGGACATGTGCGGTGGATGTGTGTGTTGTGGATGTGTATTATGAATGTGAATGTGTGGTGTGTATGTGTATTTGGATGTGTGCTGTGGTTGTGGATATGTGTTATCTATGCGGATGTGGACGTGTGTTATGTATGTGTATGTGGAGGTGTGCTGTGGATGTGGACGTGTGCTGTGGATGTGGACGTGTGCTGTGGATGTGGGTGTGTGTTGTGAATGTGGACATATATTGTGTATATGGATTTGTGTTGTGGATGTGGATGTGGATGTGTTGTGAATGTGTGCTGTAGGTGTGGGTGGGTGTTGTGGATGTGTTTTGTGAATGTGTATTCGTGTTGTGTATGTGGATGTGGACGTGTGCTGTGGATGTGGATGTGCGCTGTGGATGTGGGTGTGTGTTGTGGATGTGTGTTGTGAATGTGGACGTGTGTTGTGTATGTGGACGTGTGCTGTGGATGTGGACATGTGCTGTGGATGTGGGTGTGTGCTGTGGATGTGGGTGTGTGCTGTGGATGTGTGTTGTGAATGTTGACGTGTGTTGTGTATGTGGATGTGGACGTGCGTTGTGAATGTAAACGTGTGGTATGGATGTACAAATGCGGGTATCCACGTGTTGTAAGTACATACCCACGTGACTGCGCGCACTTACCCTGTTGCCATCGCCGCCATCTTCGTTCACACACGTCTCCATTTCCACAGTCTGTCTCCCGCCAGCACGGACGCAAGCCAAACCAAACTCAGCGCGCGACGAGCACATAAATAGCAAGAGGCAGCGGGCAATCGAACCAACTGCCAAGCACTCAGCTGTCCCCCCTCAGCTGACCAACCGACAGGTGCCTCTGTTGACTGTCATTAATTAGCTTATCCCACCGGGAACCACTTCGCCTGTCCGCCGCTGGACCAGCACAGCACAGCCGAGATCCAGACAACCGTGATTGCCCGATACTAGTCTTACATCCCTCCTCCCTCCCCCAGCCTAATGAGTAACAGCCACCCCCTCCCTCCACGGCATGATTACGTGATCAGATGTTACGAGGACATGAGTTGTGATCACTTAGTCTGATCACATGGTCAGTCGGGCAAGCCAAGACGCGAGGTGTGGTGCATGGAGGTTGGGTGGCAGGGGTGTGGTTGGTAGGAAGCTGGCGGTAGGTAATGTGTATAATGTATGTACACTCCCTATAGGGTGTCTGCCTGCTACTGAGTATTGTGGTTTCTGCTGGTACCATAGCCACCCAGCGTTCCTGCTCTAAACCACGTCGATACATGTTTAAGGTTGTCCGTGTGTGTATGAGTGTGTGTGTCTGTGTGTGTGTGTGTCTGTGTTTGTGTGTGAGTGTGTGTCTGTGAGTGTCTGGACGTGTATGTGTGTTTGTGTGAGGCTGGGTTGGTGTCGATTCCTCCTCCCGCCCCACCCCGCCCCTTCCCCTTCCCCGCCCCGCTCGAGCCCCTCCCCGCCCTGTCCCCTGCCTCCACTCTCCCCTGCTATTCCGCCACCTATTCCGTCGCCACAAATCCTCATTTGTCTCCCGGGACTCTCCCTCCTACCTCCCTCTGCCACGCCCACGGCAACGCCCCCGCCGTCTCACACCCGTCTGGCGGGGACTGGCGGGAAACTGCCGGGGAAGAAGGAGGAAGGGGGGGGGGGGGAGGAGGGATGGAGAGGAGATAGAGGTGAGGGGAGAAGGGGTGAAGGGTGAGGAGCGGGAGAAGGGGACTAGCAGGTTGGGTGAGGGGAGGGGGGGGGGGGGGTAGAGTTGAGGAGGCTCTGAGGCAGTGACGGAACTTCTCGGAAAGATTAACTGGTAGCGGGAGGGCAGGCTGGGGTAGTTTTGGCGGGAGTATATTTATATAAGGGGCAAGGATTACTTTACGTCTGCTTCTACTAGTACTACTTGAAGTTCTATTGAGTCTCCTTGATTCTCCCCGTCCTTCTCTTCCTTCTCTTCCTACTCTTTCTCCATCTCTTTTCCACCTTCCGCTATCTCTTCCTTCTTTTCCTTGTCTTCCTTATCTTCTTTGTGTTCGTTCTCTTGGTTCTCTTCATTCTCTTGGTTCTCTTCATTCTCTTGGTTCTCTTCATTCTCTTGGTTCTCTTCATTCTCTTGGTTCTCTTCATTCTCTTGGTTCTCTTCATTCTCTTGGTTCTCTTCATTCTCTTGGTTCTCTTCATTCTCTTCGTTCTCTGCATTCTCTTCGTTCTCTTCATTCTCTTCCTTATATTCGTTCTTTTATTTCCCTCCATTGTCTTCTTTCTAGTCCCTTCTCTCCCTTCTCTTCCTGCTCTTCTCTTCCCTTTCTTCCTTCTCTTCCTCGTCATCTTCTTCATCCTTCTCTTCCTCGTCATTGTCGTTCTCCTTGTTCTCTTCCTCTTCCTCTTCGTCCTATTTTTCCTTCTTCATCTTCTCCTTCTTCATCTTCTTCGACTTCTCTGTCTTCCCTTTCTCCTTCAAACCGACTGCTGGTCACGTCCAGTATGGATTGAAAACAAGACTCTCAATTGTGATGGACGTATGTGTATGCTCATTGAGACACATTCAATATTACTTGACGTACTGGGTAATAACATGCTCCAGTACCATTCCATTTAGATACATCCCTAAGATATTCACGTGCTTGCTTCTGTACTTCACTAGTTCCCGGTCCCTCCACTTGTTTCTTAAAGGCGCCACTGTGCAACCTGACTTCCGGTTCCCGGCTTCCGGAATGCACTCACTTACGACGCTAGGTTTATTTGGAAGTGTGTTTGTTTTCTGTCTGTTGGGGTTTGACGTCCTAGTGACATGGACATTGATAGAAAAGAGGACGGTTTGCTCTAACACTAACAGAGCACCCTCACGAGCAGAAGAAATTCTGAGACGCTGCATATAAACTGTCATTCTCTAAAACTGGGAACTAAAGTGTGACATGGAAACCAAAAGTGGAAACCTTCCAAATAATAGCAAAAGTCCTTCTAAATAATAGCCTAATCCAATGTCCTATGAAGGTTTGCATGTTGTGCATATGTCAGAGTTGAAAAAAATGAATTTCTTATTCACTATTTCTTATACAAATTGAGCAATACATTAATATGACTCATGTAACATGAAAATCAAAGACACATCCAGAACCTCATTTTAACATATACAACATAGTCAAACAAGATTTGATTGATTACTATTAAGCCGACAAGGTTATGATTTAAAAGAAAAAAGCTGAAAAATAAGTTGAAAAAGTGTGGATACATGCATAGTTTAGATGTGTCATTTTTCACTTTTTCACATTAGCACAACATCATATAAGTACACTTTTAATTTCTTTCTTGGGATAGCTTCAATAAATGTACTATTGCTAACATACTTAATACACAGAGGATACAATAATTATTTGACTTGCAATCATTAAAAGAAAGAACAAATTATCAGCATCGTAATGTGGAAACCAAATATGTGGTGCCCAGTTTTATAGAATACCCCATATATATATATATATATATATATATATATATATATATATATATATATATATATATATGGGGTATTCTATATATATATATATATATATATAATATATATGCTTGGTTACTCCAGTTCAAGGACAGAGAAATTTAATTTAGTATAAAATGCTCCATTATAAAATATCTGAGTTTTGAGGACAGAATTAAATTCATCAAGAGATGTTACTTTTCTTACATCCTCTGACAACATTTTCCACAAAGTGGCACCTGTGCCACAGACAGTTTGTTTGTTTTTTATTGTTTTACGTCCTAACAGCATCTAAGGTCATATTAAGACAGGTAGCGACTTGTGAGAGTGCACACAGATGGTGACTTTATAGTGATTTATACATGTACGTCTGTATTTGTATATGTGTATATGACCAGTAAAACCTCTCTAACCGACCACCTCCACAGAGTGACCACTCCCCTTTTATCGATTGCTTTATTTGGGTCCCAACAATACTATTGTAACCATATTCCAGCACCCTAAGCCGACGACCTCCCTAAATGGACCAATTAAAGTCGGTCCCGAGGTCGGTCCATTTAGAAAGGTTTACTATATATATATATATATATATATGTGTGTGAGTGCATACATGTGTAAATAACACTTTTAGAAGGACTTCCATGTTTTATGTCCATCTTTCTCCTTCAATTCGATATAAGATTATGACAATTTCTTACCCCCACTCCCACCACCAACACACGGAACTATATGTACTTGGTGTGCGCCAGTACGACTATTACTACTATAGTACTACCAGTACCTCACGTTCACGGGCCAGCAGGGCGCTGTTTGTGCAGCGGCGCTTCTTGGAACTAAAGACAATGTTTCCTAAACTGGGACATTGTAAGACGCAGACTCCAGCTTGATCCCGGCAAGGCAGAGAGGACAACACGTCCCTATAGGGTGATGGAGTGGGTGTGTGGTGGGGGGGGGGGGGAGGAGGGGGGAGGGGAATGGAGGAGGGAGCGGGATGGGTGACGGTGTGGGAGGGTGGAGGGGGAGGGGAGGGGCAGGGCAGGGGGGGCAGGGGAGGTGGAAGGGGAGGGGATGGGGAGAGGGAGAGGATGGGGCAGAAGGAGGGGTGGAGGAGGAGTAGGAAGGGGAGGGGGAGATGGGGGGAGGGAGTGGGAGGGGCGAGTGGGAGAGGGGAGTGGGAGGAGGGAGGGGGAGGGGGAGGGTAAAGTTGCATATACCGATGCTTTTGAGATCCAGCCTTACTTTTTTTCCTTGGATAAATTGCGCCTATTTAGATGAAAAAAGGACAAATTGTCCCTAGAGCGCGAATCGAACCCACATCTCTTGCATTCTGGGACAGTGTTATAACCATAAATCACCTAGGCTCCCTGATGTCACCACCCTATCCCGATACTAGTCACCACCCTATCCACGTATGTCTGTCTATGTGCAGCCATGCCTGAAAGGTTAGCGCAGACATATATATTAGGTTAATCATTCTAATATATATATGCCACCTTTCTAATGTTTGAGATATATAAATGGCTAGCTTTGTAGAGATTTTAAAATTGATACTCATCGCTTCCTAGCCAGGCGTTCGGCATTATTATGATAGGGTAAGGACTGGTTGACTCAGTGTCAAGATAATGACACTGAGAGGGATCTCAAGTCATGACTGGTGCCCTGATCTCCACTTGGGGCAGTACTATGAATTCGCCATGAGTGTGCACTGTGACAAGTCGGTACCCGTCCTGATATGACCTTAGATGTTGCCAGGATGTAAAACTCCAACAACGCTAGGAAGTGACAATTATGAATGGTTTGATTTGACCGGGAATTGAACTGCCGATCTCCCGCAGGGGGGGGGGGGGGGGGGGGCTGTGCTCTGCTGATTCGGCTACCGCATTCGGTAAATAGCAACGTTGTTCTGGTGGATGTTTGTTTGTTGTTGTTTTACGTCTTAGCAACATCTAAAGGCATATCAGGACGCGTACCGACGTGTGACAGTGCGCACTCATGGTGACATTATAGTGCTGCCCCACTGGAATACCAGGCTGCCAGCACCATGACCTGATATCCAACTCAGTCACATTATCCTGACACTGAAGCAACCAGTCCTTGTCCTATCCTAATAATGCCGAGTGCCAGGCAAGGAAGGAACAAGTATCAATTTTAAAGTCATTGGTTTGAATCGACCAGGGTTCGAACCCATGACCCCATGATCTGCCAACACATTGGAGACGGATGCTCTAACTCATTCGGCCATCCCGTCTGATCACTGTGGTCTGGTGAATCTTATGTTAGACCATAAAAAGTACACACAGGGGTGGACTCACCCATATATGTCGCTTTCAATCAGAGCCACCATTGCCAAAATATATTGCAGTGGTGGTTTTGTTATTTTTGTGTGACATTAGCTGATTAGGAAGTGGAAATTATAATAATGGATTTCCTCATTCCACTGCTCCTTGCCCTATCCTAGTAAAGCCAAACACTAGTGTAGGTAGCGACAAGTACAAAATTTCAAGTCATTGGTTTGACTCGGCTACGGTTTAAACGCTGTGGTTCAAAATTGGGCTTTAGTCAATGACTTAGCAAAATGGGAAGCTGGCTTTCAACTCATTTCATCATCCTGTCTAACCTGTAATATAACTCTACCGGAGTCTGTAATATATGCATAAAGACATCCAGGCACATGTGGAGAACAAAGGATATGTTAATGAGATGACGTCAGAGACAAAGCGGCCTGGCGGTTCAGTGCCCTGGACGGGGAATAAAGCATTCAGTATCCAGAAGTCAAAGTGTTCAGACGTTGTACTTTTACAGAGTCTAAGGGGCAGACACAAAAAGAAATTCATGGAAAGTGTATGTCTATTTCGAGTTCCGGTAATCCCTCAATAAGGGCTGAAGCTGCGACCCAGCCAAGCTTGTTGGAGTTGTATGTCCTGGCAACATCTAAGGTCATATCCAGATGGGTACCGACTTTTGACAGTGCACACTCATGGTGACTTCATAGTGCTGCCCCACTGGGAAATCAGCCCGCCAGCACCATGACCCGTAATCACACTCGGTCACATTAGCCTGACAGGCTAGGAAGCGATAAGTATCAATTTTGAAAGTCATCGGTTTGACTCGACCGGGAATTGACATGCTGATCTCTATCATGGAAGGCCTGCGCTTTACCAATTCCCCCCTCAGTCACATTACGCTGACACTGACTTAGCCAGTCCTTTCCCTATCCTAATAATGCCGAGTGCCACGCTAGGAAGCAACAAATTTCAATTTTGTAAGTATTTGATTACTCGACTGGGAACTGAACTCCCGACCTTCCACATGGGAAGCTTGCGCTCTACCAATTCGGCCACCGCACTCAGCAATATGTTCTGCCTCCTGTGGTCTCACTAGACCGGTGACGCTGCCACCGGCCCTTCCGGTCCCTACCGGATGTGCTAATCCTCACTCTATTGAGGATTTGCGTGTGACCTAGGCATCACACCACTCCTGCATCGTGGTTGGATAGAAGCAATTCCTTCTAGTTCTACTATGAAGTGTGCGTAAATAAAACAAAAAGCACAAATCTATTCACTGCTACGATCTAATTCTGTTATTTAGAACCATGAATATTCACAGGAGGGTTGAAATAATGCTATTTAGAAGCATAACTTACTGAATAAGTGAAATTCGGTCAAATTAAACCCAACATCCAAGCGATATTAACGCCACCGCCGCATCGGCAGCGTTATTGCCGTTGTCGCTGTACTTTCACTCGAATTTTGGGTTTAATTTGACCAGAATTTCACTTATTGAGTAAGTATCCCCTTATGTGTGACAACACATGGTTAATAAGTGTACCAGCATCATATGTTTCTTTTTCGCTTATCTTGTTCTTTACCTATCATTCATGTACCGATGTTTTGCTTATTTTCCTGTAATTGTCTATCTGTATATTGTTGTAGATTTGTTTACTGCGTAGAGGCAATTGTGATTAGGGCTGGAAGACCAGTGCATTAGCACTGACAACATGTTATTCAGAGGAATAAAAACACTTGAACAAAAAAAAGAAAGTTAGATATGTAGAATCAAATCTAGATAATTGTTTTGTTTTGAAAATGTTATGTTTTCATCGGACCATGCAGCTTTCAACTCGCTGACAGAAAGCATCAGCCCGTTTGCCTTCTGGGCCTTTATGTGACACACATGCAGACACCTCTTCCATCTGGTAGCTGACAGCTCTGCAACTGTATATACCTGGGAAGATAGCTCGTGAGCAAGATCTATAATTTAAAAACCTGCATGGCGTTCCGCCCTAGGTTCAGAGAGGGAAGAAGATAGTGGAGATGGGGAGTGAAGATGTCCGCCTACAGAGGGCGCCACCAGTGGTGTGATGTACATAGGCCGAAGCAGAGTAGCAGCACATAGATAACAGATTTACCCCATACATCCGGTACACGGGTGAAAACTAACATATTAGAAAAACGGGTGAAGAATTTCGACATGGCAGGGAAATTAATTGAACTGGTAAATTCTTAATTTAAGAAGCAAAATATATTCTTCACATAAATCTTCATATTTACCCACTACATTTGATTTGAAATATATAATAAAACATGTAGTTTAAGGAATTAAAAAAATAAAACTGATGGCATTTTATCGCCGCCATCTTGTCTTTTTGCATTCTCGCCAATTTCACCAACTCTGTGCCGATATGGGTAGCCATTTGATCCTCGAGCCAGAGTTTCTACTTCCTGTTCCATACTAAAGCTATTTTGGCCCGTATTTAGACTACGTTAGGGTTCACCCCTGTACTATAAGTATAGGGTGAATCTATTATCTAAGTAGCCCAGACCCCAGCCCGGTGGGGTCACCACTTGATTTTCAAGTTGTCTCGGTTTCTCAAGGTGTATTGAAAAAATAAGTCAGTTTTCATATAGAAACAAATAATACTGAGCTGTGACAGTCTACAACTTATTTAATATTGAATACGGAAAACAGCAAAATATATAATTAGAACGCGCTTAGAAGGTTCTCTGTAGTTTGTACGAAGTAAATATGTTCCCATGAATACTATGTTCGTAATATCCAATTGAAATTGCATTACAATAAACAGATGATCTCATTTTGCCGATTACATTGTGGTGCTTGTATTGTGGAATTAGTAAAATATATAAATCAGAATATCTGTTCTAATCATTCCTTTTCTTAGAATTAGAATCCCATACATAGTTCATCAGAAATATGCAAGAATATGAGCAAATCATGATGTGTTGCATCATATAAACCATTACTCTGATAAACACATGCACAATTGGGTTGTTGTTTTAGCAGTCTACCCAAGGATCACCACTGCAGGTGGGTGAGGAGTGGACGTCTGATTACTGTGACCGTCATCTGTCATCTTCTGTCACTGCCCCCTCTGCCATCAAACCCAAGGGGTTGGTTGGTTGTTGGAATTTTACAGCTTGGCAACATCCAAGGTCATATCAGGATGGGTACCGACTTGTGACAGTGTGCACTCATGACGACTTTACAGTGCTTCCCCACTGGGAAATCAGGCCGATGGCACGATGACCCAATATCCCACTCAGTCACATTATCCTGACTTTGAGCTAACCAGTCCTTGTCCTATTCTATTAATGTTGAGCACCAGGCTAGGAAGTGACAAGTATCAATTTTATAAGGCATTGGTTTGACTCGACCGGGAACCAAACTCCCGATTTCTGGCATGCGAGACCTGCGCTCTACCGATTCGGCCACTCGACCCGGTACAATTTATTTATAGAGTAATACGCTGACAACTGAAATAATGAGATAATTATAAACCATGAATGCTTAGTGCATTTTATTTCCAACCAAATATTCACACTGAAATGCGCTAAATAAAGACATAATAAATAGCATTGCAGTCTATTTATGTGCTGCATGAGTAAAACTTCACTTTTTAAAGCTTTGAGGATTTTAATATTTCGGATAAGGGATTGTGGGCCTGTATTTCTTATATTTAGAGAATGCACCAATCCAGAAAAATAAAGAAAAAGAAAAAAAGTTTGCATTCCCGTTTGTGAAGTAAATCAGAAAGTCCATGTTTTCTCTTAGATTTTTCTTTAAAAGCTGTTTGCGGACGTGCGTGAAACATCTATCTGACAGGCTGATCTGAGAATTCGAAGTGGATCCTCCCGCGATGCACCAGACCGGAAACAAAGCACTGCGCTCCAGTAAGTGGTATTTGGGGGCGCGCGCTCAGCAATTCACCGACCATTTCCGGCCCCGCTAATGACGCGCGGCCGCGTTTCACTAAAACTCTGCTTATTTTTAGAAGGCTACAAAAAGTATTTTGTTGTGGAAGAAGAAGAAATCCTGGAATCCTGGACTCAATCAGGAGACGAAGACTAGCATGATTTGGGCATGTGGTATATCGCGAGAACCTCCGTCCTGATAGGACCTTGGATGTTGTTAGGACGCAAAACAACAATAAACAGACAAACATCTATGAGACAATTGTACAGGGAACCTTGCAGGGCAGATACCCGCATGGATGTCACATTGGTTAGTTGTTGGAGTTTTACATCCTGGCAACATCTAAGATCATATCAGGACGGGTACCGACTTGTAACAGTGTGCACTCATGGTGATTTTATAGTGCTGCCCCACTGGGAAATCAGGCCACCAGCACCATGACTCGATATCCCACTCAGTCACCTTATCCTGACACTGAGCAAGCCAGTCTTTACCATATCCTATTAATGTTGAGTGCCAGGCTAGGAAGCGACAGGTATTAATTTGATAAGTCATTGGTTTGACTCGACTGGAAAGTGAACTCGCGATCTCCCGTACGCAAGGCCCGCGCTCTACCGATTCGTCCACCATGCCCGGTATCCATGGATGTCAGAGGAGCTGGATCAACAGCGTGAAGGAGTGGGCGACACTTTTCTTGCCAGAGCTTCTCACCACAATGACCGGACGTGGTGGAAGATCTGATAGAGTGCAGGCTTTCCGTGCGGAAGGTCAGTAGTTCGATTCCCGGTTGAGTCAAACCAATGACTTATCAAATTGATACTTGTCACTACCTAGCCTGGGCAAGGACTGGTTAGTTCAGTATCAGGATAGGGTGACTGAGTGGAAAAGCAGGTCATGGTGCCAGTGGCCTGGTCTCCCAGTGAGGCAGCACTATAAATTTGCCATGAGTGTGCACTGTCACAAGTAGACGCCCATCCGGATGTGATCTTAGATGTTGCCAGGATGTAAAACCTCAACATGCAAACAAACCTCACCACAACCAGCGAGAGACAGAAATACCACAATTTTATTTTTAATTGCTGTTTGTTTTTTGTTTGTTGGAGTTTTACATCCTGGCATCATCTAAGGTCATAGCAGAATTTAGTTTTGTTGTTTGTTTTGTTGCATATATGTCCTACTGACAACCGAGTTGGTCAAGGGTTTAATGAATAAAAGCAAATAACTGTTATGAGAGGTGTGAGAGCATCATATCTAGAACGATACTCGAACCCACATTTCTGCCATTTCGGGGCGATCTTATTAAATTGTGATCTAGCATGATGAATTCCGAACTATTGTGGGTCTAAATATAGGGGCAAAGTTCTCTCAGTGAATGAGATGTACACAAGATCTAATATCACATACCTGAGCCAAAGGAGAGATGCACATCTGCTATCACTTATCTTTATCAGAGCCAAGGATGAAAACAACATAGCCGTACTACCAGAATTACCCGGCAGGGGGATGCTACAGTCCTCAAAGTTCCTAAACCACTCACAAATAGATTGAGAAGAGCCTTGCAGGGAAAATCCCGGCTACAAAGGCAGCAAGTTATGGAATGAACTCCCAGTCAGAATTAGACATGCACAAATACAACTAGAATTCAAGAACCTGGTAAGAATTCACCAAGCCAATCAGGCCCTTCTACAGGCCTAGTGATGAGGTCACCATATTTAATTATCTATCTATTATAAGTACCTATGCCACCCCCCTTCCCACCACCCCACACGCTCCTTTACCTGTTGCCAACAAACCAAGCTATTCACCTTACAAATTATTTGCCCAGCAAATTCAGAAAATGTGTATCAGTCTGGTAGTATTGCTATAAACATAGACACTAATGAAGACTGTACTAGACTACTAAATGACTGAAATGTACAATCCTCCAAGCACAGTTTATCCCATCATTAGTATCCTACTTACTATAGTTTATCCTACTTACTCAAACTACTTCATGTAGTCAAAAAACACACCCGAGGTATTAACCTGTTAAGCATAACCTTACAACCTAACCACACTCTATCTAACAGAATAAACAAACCATTCTACTAACACTCCATCTCAAAATGTTATCTCCAACAATATAATAATTATGCAATTCACAACACAGTAGGCATACAAACCTATGAAGGGAAACTATGCACCTAAGCACTCCGTAATGTAAAGGTCTAATCAATACACATTTATGTATCTAAGTATGTATGAATACAATATCTAATTACTATTTTTATATGTGAATTGTCAAACTATACAATATGTAGGTCTTTGAATGATTAATATTGTTATTTCAGCTGATTTGAGCTAGCTGCTGATGACAATATCAGACTACATATACATATATTGTAAATAACTGTATTGTCACATGGCTGGAAGACCAGTGCCACGGTGCTGACAAAAGACTTTATTCAATGAATAAACTATATTTACCAAAAAAGAAAACACACAAAAATGAGAATGACTTATAGTAATGTTTTCATGTGTGTGTGAAATATCAGAAAAAGAGTGGGTAGGACTGAAAGTAAGGCGAGATGTTCGGCAGGTCCGGAGTTGATTGGAGAGTACCTATTCAGAAAAAAGTTTGTTTTAGTTAAAGTTGCATGGTCCGATGGTTTTGCGTTTTGGTCATTTTTCTGAGGTAAATATATTAAATTGATCGTTATGATCTACCTTATTTCAGGTTAAAGTAACTTTGATTTTAAATGGATAAGTTTAGAGATATTTGAAATTCAAACATGTAAACTTAGTTTTGGCAAGCATGCCAAAACTCTTACATCATACGCTTCAACAGTAACAGGTTCTATCAAATTGTCTCAGTGTTCCCTTCTATGTGGCAATAAATGCTTAATATGTGCATCAATATCTAAGTTAGACATGTAGAGTCAAATCTATACAATTATTTTGGTTTTGAAAATTGGATGCTTCATCGGACTATGCAGCTTTAACGATGTCTCTAGAGCACATTGATATTTATCATCGGCTATTGGACATCAAACATATGGTCATTCTGACATATTTCTTTGGAGGAAACCCACTGCCGCCACATAGGCAACTCTTTCCGATAAACAGCAAAGGTTCTTTTATATGCACTTTCCCACAGACAGGACAGCACGTACCACAACCTTTAATGAACCAGTTGTGCACCACTGGTTGGACCGGAAAATAGCCTATGGGTCCACTAATCAGGAAGGTAGCTATTCAGAGGGCTGGGTGGGAGGTGACATTATGAATAAGTTACTGTAGTTGTTTTGGTTCTCTCTGCCACGCAGTAAGGATCATAGTTTCACTTGGGATTGTGAATAACATAGGTTATCATGCATTGGCCTTGTCAGCCACTCTTTAACGCCTCCGGTTCCACCTGTGGGCAAGCACATCACTGGGATTGTGAATTGGCTCTGTCAGCCTCTCTTTAAGGCTTCCGGTTACATCAATGCGCCTGCGCGACATTGGGCTTATGAGTAAAATAAGTTATTGTGTATTTGCCTTGTCAGCCTCTCTTTAGGGCTCTCCTTACCATTGGTGCGCCTGCTTGACACTGGGATTGTGACACAATTTAAGTAAAGTAAGTTATTGTACATTTGCCTTGTCAGCCTCTCTTTAGGGCTCTCCTTACCATTGGTGCGCCTGCTCGACATTGGGATTGTGACACAATTTAAGTAAAGTAAGTTATTGTGCATTTGCCTTGTCAGCCTCTCTTTAGGGCTCCCCTTACCATTGGTGCGCCTGCGCGACACTGGGATTGTGACACAATTTAAGTAAAGTAAGTTAGAGTGTATTTGCCTTGTCAGCCTCTATTTAGGGCTCGCTCCCCTTACCATTGGTGCACCTGCGTGACACTGGGATTGTGACGCAATTAAGTTATCATGTATTGGCCTTGTCAGCCACTCTTTAAGGCCCTCGATGTGCTCATCAATATGCAGGTACGACTCTGGCATTGTGAATGAAGTAAGTTAGCGTGCATTGGCCTTGTCAGCTACTCTTTAATTCACCCTATTACAGCAATGCGCATCCACAACTCTGGCATTGTGAGTAAATTGAGTTATCATAATTATATTGGCCTTGACAGCCAATCTTTAAGGCTCCCGGTTACATCAGTGCGCATGCGCAACCATGGGGTTGTGAATAAATTAAGTTAGCCTGCATTGGCTTTATCAGCCACTCTTTAATTCCCCAGGTCCCATTGGTGCGCATGCGTGACTCTGGAATTGTGAATAAAGTAAGTTAGCATGTATTGGCCTTGTGACTGTCAGCCTCTCTTTAAGACTCCCGGTTACATAGCTGCACATGCGCCAACTCTGGAATTCATTACAATCGAGATTTGCTGCAGATCGTAGAGACGCGGTATTTTTAATCTTCTCAGAAACACGTCCAAGCGGGTTTCTTCTTCCGGTTCGGTTCGGACGAAGACTGGCAGAGGATGTCATCACTGCACGAGAGCACGTGCCAGCCACAAGCCAATAACCAGCGACTCGGCAAGAAAGGGTAAGGGGGCTGCGGTTAAACCAAGAAGAAGAAAAAGACATAACAAAAATAAACAGAGAACAACGTGTTGGCATCCAGTACATGCCAAGTCCCAGCATCACGAACCTCAGACCTGGCACGTATCTCGCTGCTTAGGTACAAGATATGTTTTTTTTACACCCGAAAAAAGATTGTGTAACAAAATGCGGTTATAGCTAAATATAACTACCACAGCATGAGTTAATAAATGGCAATTCAAAATGTGTCAATAACTCATCTAATTTTGTTTCTGAATATTCTTCTTATTTGTTTAAAAGCAAAGCAACGATAAAATGGGTTTATGTAATGTTAACATAACTTATGGAACATTATATATTGGAAATAACTTATATTAAATTTGTATTTACACGATGCGAATGTGTACTGTGTAATTTAAATAATTAATGTAAATATTTCAGAATTTTGTATTTAGGTAATGGGAATAGAATCGGTGAAATTTGGAGTTATGCAAAGTGAAAGCAATCTATTTGACATTTTATTTACTTGAAAGTGCACATGAAATATGCATTGATACAATGTGAATACAATCTCTGGGAATCCGGAATTGTGACAATCCGATACAATTTGTTGAAATTAATTAATGTAAATATTTCTGAATTTTATATTTAGGTAATGGGAATAGAATCGGTTCACATTGCACAGTGGGAAATTTGTATTTTTACACGATAGAAATGGATGCTGTTGAATTTAAATACTTGCATGAAATTAGTAATTAGACAACGTGAATGCAAACCAGGGGAATTACATTCTGAAAATACATGTGAAATTTGGAGATATGCAAAGTGAATACAATCTATTTGACATTTTATTTACTTAAAACTGCACTTGAAATATGCATTGATACAATGTGAATACAATCTATTTGACATTTTATTTACTTGAAAGTGCACTTGAAATATGCATTGATACAATGTGAATACAATCTATTTGACATTATATTTACTTAAAACTGCACTTGAAATATGCATTGATACAATGTGAATACAATCTCTGGGAATCCGGAATTGCGACAATCCGATACAATTTGTGGAAATCATGGCCTGGGAAGAGATACATGTACAACTTTTATTTACACAATGGGAATACAATTTTGAAATTATATATTGAAAAATATACGTGTGAAATTTCACCTCAGAATATGAAACTATCAAAACTGTAGACTTAAGGGAGGTCTTAATGCATGAACACACCGTTGCGAAATATTACCAAAATAGGACAGCCTAGAGGGTAGAAGGCCTACTTCATTAGCAGGAAGATATGGTACCGATCCTTAATCTTGCCAATACAAGGATTTAGATAAATGGGAATTGGTGTTACACTCTCCGGGTAATTAATCCCAGTGTTAGAATAGGGCGAGGATTACTTAGTCAAATGCCAGGATAAGGTCACTGAGTGGGATATCGGATCATGGTGCCTGCAGATGGGTACCACAATGATCTAGTACTATGAAGCCGCAATGAGTGTGTATTCTGACAAAAACCAGTGGACATCATGCTATTTGACAATATAAGATGCCAGGCCGCAAAAGACACAATAATAAATCAATCAATCATGCACAACCAAAACCAATCAGCTAATCAATCAATCAAGGTTCCAATGTCTGAATCAGTCGGCTGGTGTGTGGCAGGCATTAGACGGACATGGCGATTTGGCGTCTGCTCACTGGATGTCCAGACATGACTGCCCACACAGCCGGCATAGCCCCACTCCCCACACACACTGAGAACCAGCAGAGAACTTCTCTACCCCCCACCCCACCCCACCCCACCCCACCCGACACACTGGATGACCTGACATGACCGCCCACAAGGCCTAGATAGCCCCACTCCCCACATACACTGAGTGATGTTCTCTGTGGCGGAGTGGTTAGAGTGTCTGACTTTTTCTAGGTCAGACTCCTAACCTGAAGGTCAGTGGTTCGATTCCCCATGCCCCCACCTCTGCCAATTTGGATTTCCACCGCTGTGGATAACTTACAGAGTCATCAAAGGCCAGTTGCTCTCATACCATGTCTATGTGGTGTGGGAGGTTAAAAAATCCCTTGGGTCGGTAAAAGTGTAGGCTCAGGCTTTCTATCGACAAACTGTCTAATGGTGAAAACAAGTCTATTCAGGCTTATCCATAATAGGCAGTATAAATCTTCAAGAAAAAAAGAAAGAAAAACCAGCGGTAACCCACTCTATCTCCACCATCAGCGCTACCCGACACACGACTATGCCCCCACATACCCACCCCCGTGTCCGTCCTGATATTACCTTAGATGTTGGTAGGACATAAAACAACGACATTTAACCAACCCACCCCTGCGCCCTCTTTGACTCGGCTGATTAGGCGGAACTCATTGCCGTCCAGCAATGCTAAGATTCTGCCTCGTATCGCTAATTGTACATATATAGGCCTGTAGGTAGTTATGCAAAGTGAATATAGCATAGGCTTATGGGTATAACTATATATGCACATAGGAATATATATATATGTGTGTGGCTATGCAAGTAGGTATGTATGGGATAGCCACATGTACTTACATATATATCTGCACATAGTAATATATATATATATAAAGTTGGGCTACGGCAAGAGAGAGACAAGAGGCGGTGATGGGTAGGCGACTTTATTTGCGTCAGGGCAGCAAATTATAGGCTACCGGTAAAAAAAAAAAAAAAAAATTTTTCAGAAGCAGGAGAGAGACTGACTGCCCGGGCAAGTAGTGCCAGGAACCCACAGGTGGTGGCGCTGGGGTAGGCAAGGACCGGGGCAAACGCGGGCAAGTCAGCGATTGGAGAATAATAGTAGTCGAAATAACAGAGGAATAATCGTGATAATATTATGAGAGAGCTCCGCCCCTTTTATATACGTATAATACATTATACTCTCTATAAAGTTGGGCTATGGCAAGAGAGAGACAAGAGGCGGTGATGGGTATATATATATATGTGTGTGGCTATGCAAGTAGGTATGTATGGGATAGCCACATGTACTTACATATATATCTGCACATAGTAATATATATATATATATATATATATATGTATATATATATATATATATATACTGGCTTTAACTCAAGCTGTGCGTGGGTTGAAGCTAGGCTCGGCATCAATCCCTCGACCAATATTGTGTTGAACTGTCATTATATATATATTCACAGTCTCTGACTATATTCAGCAGAGAGCTAAATGGAGAGCGGCAGTCAAGTAATGAAAGCAGTCTTTGTCGCATCGCGACCGACAGCATGATGATGATGATGATATAAATCTATGTTCTCTGCTATATTCTGGATTCATGCATGGTCATGTTTCAATATCGCGCTGCCATCTGATAAAATACATCTGTACCATTAGATGGTAAACCATATGAATGGCGATATCTAATGGCACTTGCGGTTACATGACTCAAAATGGATGCCACTCTGGTCGAAGTGACCCTGTAAAGACTATCAAAATTAATATGAAATGTGCATGGTAGGTAAAAAAACAACATGCTATTAACCACCCATCCATGGCGAAGGATCAGTGGGATACATTGATGCGCTTTGGCAGCACCGATTAACAGAGGAGTGGTGATCAGAAGAACGCTAAAACTTAACAACTGTTTGGTATTATTTATAGATATATATACATATAGGTATATATGGAAATATGAATATGAGATAGGCATCTGCCTTTACATATTTCCGTACATGGACATATATATATAAGTATGAAAAAGGTATACAGATATGAAAAAGGTATATGCCCAAATATTTTCATATGTATGTGAATGGAAATATTATATAGGTATATATGCAACTGTGAATATGATATATGCCTATGCATTTTTTATACATATATAGATGGCTAAGACTGCTCATAGGAATTTATACATTAATATGCAAATATGAACATGGAATAGGCCTATGCATTTACATATACATGACTAAAACTATATTTATATATGCATATAGGTATATATGCAAATATGAATGCGGTATTAGCCAGTGCATTTAAATATCATAGATAAGAATAGATATATGCATATTTTTTAACGATGAATGTGGTATAGGCCTATGTATTTACCTATACATAGGTAAGACTATATATATACATGTATATGCATATATATGTAAATATAAAAGCATATATGAAAATATGAAAGCAGCATAGGCCCATGCATTTACAGATACATGGATAATACTATATATATGCATATATTTACATATTTCAGATGTAAATATGAATGTGGTATAGGTCTAGGCATTTACATATCCATGGATAAGACTATATATATGCATATATGTAAATCTTAATGTGGTAAATGGTAGGAATTTAGAGATACCTGGAAAGGACTATATTTATATATTTGAAGAGTTCGGGCGCAAATCCTGGTAAACGCCAATCCAAAAATTGACTTAAAATTAATTTACCTGAAGGTAATTTTAATTCTCACTAATTATACATTGGTTGTGAAGAAATGGTTATGAAGCAATGAACAAAAAAAATAAGAATGTAAAAAAATTAACATTTTGAAGGTAATGTCTATGTCAAAATTCGGATTGCCGATTACAGGGTTTTGCGCCTGAACTCTTCTCATATATGTATAAATATAATATATATGTACAGTAAAACCTCTCTAAATCGAGCGACCATGGGATCGACTTTAAGTGGTCCATTTAGGGAGGTGGTTGATTTAGGGAGGTGGTTGGTTTAGGGAGTTGTTTTTATCGGTACAATGGTATTGTATTGGCGATCGTTTCAATCAATCAATCAATAGTTCCGTCCTCTAGTCGAGGGTTGGATGCAATGGTTCTCCACTTGTCCCGATGGTGTGCTGTTCTGATAGACTGTGAATAATTCAAGCCTGTCCACTGTGAAATATTTGTAAGCCATCGTAAACGATCGTTTGGGACCCCAAAAAAGCGATCAATATAGGAGAGTGGTCGATCTATGATGGTCGATTGGAGAGGTTTTAGACTTTTAATATATATATATATATATATATATATATATATATATATATATATATATGAATGTGTCAGATTCAGGTGCTGTCTAATATCTCTTCTAGTTGCTATATATGGATGGCACCTACCTTACTGTGGGGGAGTTGCACCTTAGGCCACCCCATCGTGAATAATCTCCGGGTTGTCCTTGTCAGCTCAACACAAAGTACGCTGATGTAATCTGCACCACGTGCATGTCCAGACAGGGAGTCCTGTCCCGCTTGTGTAACACTTTACCATCGTTACCCTTCAACCCCTTAGCCGGACGGGATAGCCGAGCGGGTAGAGCACTCGCTTCCGTGCGGAAGGTCATTGGGGGGGGGGGGGGGTAGGCGAACGTCAAATAAAAAAGGACTTGCCAAGTTTGGTACTTGTCACAAATCCTGCCTGTTGCTCGGCGTTTGTAGGATAGGGCAAGGACTGGTTTGGTGCCCTGTTATCACTATCAGGTGAATGTGACTGAGTGGGATATCGCGTCATGGGGCGTGCTCGTGATGCGGTGTCCCAGTGAAGCAGCACTATAAAGTCGCAATGAATGGCACTGTCACAAAAGTCGATCACCCGTCTGGATATGACCTTGGATGTTGTTAGGATGTAAAACCCTTACCCACAACAACCACACCCTGATCATTTAGCGCTGGTTCCCGAAAGTCTCCAGTGAAAGCAGGAAGCTGTGTATTATTTACACATATAGGCATTGTATTCGTGCCACGGTTATTACACAGATCTGAACTAAAAAGACAGACTGGCGTAGTTGTATCATTCATATGTGGCACTGCAATGAGTGGAGCGATGGGGGAGGGCGGCTTTACAAAAATGTCGAGAATCCCACCATATTGCTGAGAGTCGCTTCAATTGGCCATATTATATATGTACTATATAATTTATTATGTGGATATGAATAACGGCAGCCCTTTAATGTTTCTCTCTACCCATCTTAATTTCCGTGATATTCGCTGCGGAGCGGGCATTCTCTCCTTGCCGCCTCCTCCACGCCGTGTGTCAAGGGTCATTATGTCTTTCTTCTCATTTCGAGAACGTACTATATATATGTTATATATAGTTATATATATAGCTATATATGTGTGTCCTTGGGCGTGCACGCGTTTGTTTATGTAAAGCTGCATAGTCCGATGAAAACATAACATTTTCAAAACCAAAACAATTATCTAGATTTGATTCTACATATCTAAGTTAGATGCTGCTGCACTTATTAAACAATTGTCATCACATATAAGGGGAGACTGAGTTAATTAATAGAACCTGTTACTGCAGAAGCCTATAGTGATAGAGTTTTGGCAAGCTTGCCAATAATAATTTAGCATTTCTCCATTTCAAATATCTCAAAAGTTAGCGATTTAAAATTAAAGTTCCTTCAAACTAAAGTGAGGTAGATTATACTGAACAACCTAATATGTTTATCTCAGAAAATGAGAGAAACTCAAAACCATCGGACTAGGCAACTTTAAAGCCAGTCGCCAGGAACCTTCCGGGTTGCCGCTTTGCAGATTCCCGCGTTATTGTTATTTCCGGTGACAAATTGTCGGCTGCTCGGGCTATATTTAGAACAGGGCTTCTTAATTCTCGCTTGACGTCGACGACGTCGGTCTGTGACTCAGCAATATCACCAGTGTTTTCTGACTATTTGAATTAACCGACATCGCTATCCAATGCAGACAATTACAAATATGCATCTTTGAAACGGGGAGTCCGCTGTATTTTATGTTATGTTTTGTTGTGTGGGTCGGTGTTGTTTCGTTTTCATTGAGGGCGGGTGGGTGGGGAATTTGGTTTCGAGCATAGACGGGGGACGGTGTTATTGACACTGACAGTTTTAGTGAATTATAATTACATATTTGCATATGCATGGAAGACATACTCATCATAGATTTCCATGTGCATTCTTACAATACCAGATCAGATGGTCGAGTGGGTCTGGCTCGCACGTAGTGGGTCATGGGTTCGATCTCAGGGCCGAGTCAAGGCAAAGACTTAAAAAATTGACACTTGGCGCCATCTTGACTGACGTTTGGAAAAGATCTGGTTGGCTTTCCTCAGTGGCAGGATAATGTGACTCATTTGGGACATCAAGTGATGACAGAGGACGGCGTGGTATCCCATGAGGCAGCACTATGATGAAGTCCCCATGAGTGCGCAATGTACTTCCACACACACGTCCCTACCCATCCTCATGTATGCTGGTGATCTCAGGTGTTGCTAGGATGTAAAACCCCCCTGCAATCAGTCACGATATCTTGCGTATGCATACATAGATAGTAGGATCCTGATGTGATATTAGTTGTTGCCGGGCGTAAAACTCCAACAACCAACCATAGATAGTAGGAAATGAATGCAAGTCATAGTTTCCCGTGTGCATATGAAAGGCTACAGCCCCGCTCACTGCTCACTGCTCACACACACCGTAAATGGTAGCCGAATCGGTAGAGCGTGGGCCTCATATGAGGGAGATCGGGAGTTTGGTTCCCGGTCGAATCAAACCAATGACTTATGCAATTGATACTTGTCGCTTCCTAGCCGGGCGCTCGGCATTAATAGGATAGGGCAAGGACTGGTTAGCTCAGTGTCAGGATAATGTAACTGAGTGGGATATCGGGTCATGGTGCTGGCAGCCTCATTTCCCAGTGGGGCAGCACGATAAGTATAAAGTCGCCATGAGTGCACACTGTCACAAGTCGGTACCCATCCTCATATGACCTTTGATGTTGCCTGGATGTAAAATTCCAACAATCAACCAATTAACTGCTCACACACATTCTCCACTTTGTAGGTTTGCTTGAACTGTCCGGTTGCGGTTTAAAAAGGAATTACTTTTCCATCTGGATATCCAACACCAAGAGCGTTCAATTCTGGGAGTCACCTCCCTAAGAATTTCCCTGTCTGAAGAGTCTATTCCGGGGTTGTGTAATGTCTGTAGTGATAGCTCAAACAACGCATGTGGTTTTGAAGCTTGGCTTGAATCGTGCTATATATATATTATAAACATGTGCGATATAGCATGGCCACTGCTTGCTCTCCCGTATTGACTACCTACCCTATATGGCACTCGTAAATCTCGCCGATCCATTCCCACCACCTCCTCCACGTGTGTTGTTTGCACTCACAACCTTCTGTTCCGTGCAAGTGCGACCATGGAGGGCGAGCGGGCGGGTGGGAGGATGGGAGGGAGGGTGGGGGTGGGTTGAAGTGGGAGGGAGGAAGGGGGCGGGAAGTCCTGGGCCGCGGGGCAAAAGCGAGGAGGAGGTGAGATATGGTGAGTCAGAATGATTTTTGCGGGGCGGAATTGGAAATCCCGGGCCGCGTGTCACCAGGGCTTGGTAGTGATGTAGCGATATAGCGAATGGTAGACAGGAAGTGTGAACACTTATTTGTCTCTCATTTTTGCTTGAGTGCAAGTAAATAAGCAACACAAGGAGTAATTAGTAACATGTGGTGAATAAGGGGTCAAATTTCCCTGGATCATCAGCCCATGCTTTTCTAATCTATTCTTGAATGAATTAATTGACTCGGCATCAATAACATTTTGTGGGAGACTGTTCCATATATTTATGATCCTGTTTGAGAAACTATGTTGCCTTAACTTTGAAATGGCTCTGGGTTTTATTAGTTTGAGAGTATGGCCCCGACTGCCTTCTCTTTGATTCAAAGTGAATAATTTGTTCATATCTATTTTATCAAAACCCTTCATAATTTTAAATACTTCAATTATGTCACTTCTTTTCCTTCTGTAGGAAAGGGTAAGAAGTTTCAATTCCCTAAGCCTTTGTTCATAGGCTAGGTCCTTTATAACTGCAACTAATTTCGTTGCACGTCTCTGAACCTTGCTGGTGTCGGAATATTGTTGAGTCAGCATGTTTTCTGCATGACGGAACGAGGGAGTCCCGGGCTGCGTGTCTAAAGTAGGCAGTGGCTTTATGAATAGACTGGTTCATCATTCCAGGCGCGCGGTGCATTGTGGGATGTGTGGAAGAAAAACAAACTAGCGCGAAGCACATGTTGCATGCTAATAATACACTGGGTGCATCTATGAAATGTGCTAGTTTCAATTCATATCAGCTCTTGTTTGAAACATAGAGTACCAACTAAAGTTATATATATTTATATAATAAATTAAGATGTTAATCTTTTATCCAGCATTGCATTTACATCAATCTAATCAGCACATCTTATGCCATCAGCATTTAGATCTAGACAAATCTGGTCACTCAGACTAGTGTTAGAGCCATAGCCAGAGTCAGTTTGACTTATTTTATTCATGTTTTTATTTATATCCTATGGTTAATGACATATGTCGAGCTAGAACATGAGTAGGGTTAATCAGACATTGGTTATATATTTCTCTGAAACAAGTGTCTGTTGACACATTTGGCATTTTAATATTTAGAAGAAGAATTAATAATGGTGATGTGGATATCAGCCTAAAAGTGACTGATTGTTTTGTGTGGAATTGTATTTCTATTAGGTCAAAATTCTTAACTATGGCTAGTGTTGTCTTAACTATATTCATTATATCATTTTATTGCATGTGTGAATCCACGTTTATGCCAAATTGTTATCTATTTCTAATAATTTGGAATAAAATCGAAGTTTTGCCCTAAACGTAAAGGCAAACTCAATGTCCAGGCACATTCAGTTTGCTGTCAATGTCGTTTACAGCGCATGCGCAGTCAGAATGACAAACTAGTTTATTAATTGCTCGAGTGTGATGTGGTGAGTCAGAATAATCATGGAGGGCGGCAGGAGGGAAGCCCTGTGGCAGGTCTGGAGCAGGGGTTGGCTTTGAGAATCACTCATGGGTGATATATGGTGGGTCAGAAGAATGTTTGTAGGAGGTTTACATCCTGGCAACATCTAAGGTCATATCAGGATGGGTATCGACTTGTGACAGTGTGCCCTCATGGTGACTTTATAGTGTTGCCCAACTGGGAGACCGTGCTGCCAGTGCCATGACCTGATATTCCACTCAGTCACATTATCCTTATATTAAACTCACCTGTTCCTGCCCTATCCTAGTAATGCCACTGAGCCAACCAATCCTTGCCCTATCCTAATAATGCTGAGCACCTGGCTAGGAGGCGACAAGTATAAATTTGGTAAGTTCATTAGTTTGACTCGTCCGGGAATTGATCTGCCCACCTTCGGCACGGGAGGCCTGCACTCTACCATCGCATCCGGTATTTTTTGCAAGGAGGGAGAAAGTCCCGAGTCACGTGTACCAAGTAGATGGTCTTTAAACTGTAATCAATGGAAATATTTTGAATGTGGAAGGTGTATACTATAATAATCAATAGTGGACCCAATCTTGAAAATTATGATCCAATCAGCAATTAATTTGAGATGTTTGCACTTCAAACATCTCAAAAGTTAGCCATTTAAAATAGAAGTTACTTAAAACTAAAGTAATGTGAACAATAACAATCAATTTAATATATTTATCTCAGAAGAATGACAGAAACTCAAAACCACTGGACTATGCAACTTTAAATGTTGCAAGATGCTTTCTGGCCGCTCTTAGAAAGTAGCAGAAATTCAAAACCATCGGACTATGCAACTTTAAGTGTATAAGTCTTTATTTGTATACAGGAAAACCTCCACAGATCGACCACTCCACTATATTAATCGCTATATTTGGGTCTCAAACGATCGCCCATACAATACCATTGTAACGATAATATAAAACCTTCCTAAACCGGCCACCTCCCTAAATGGACCGGTTAATGTCGGTCCCATAGTGAGTCGATTTAGAGAGGTTTAACTGTAGTTGACAAAGCCGCTTGTTTCCCTACATTCAGCTATACATGTTTCCGGTTCAGTGTTGATAGTGGTTGCTTCTGACACAGGGGATGAGCGGGTATTGTGAAAGCCGCGTGTGATCTGAGCCGATGGTAAGACAATCTTCTGACTAGACCCCCGGGTGTGTGTGGTCCTCCTGTCTCTGTTCTCGCAGCGTCTTTATGGCGGATGAGACAACTCTATCTGCGTGAAGCACAAGGCTACTTTAAACAACGGAAACAACTCTATGAGCCACCCAACGCCACTCAGCACCACTCATCACCACTCATCACCACTCAGCACCATTCAGCAACACTCAGCACCACTCAGCACCACTCAGCACCACCCAGCACCACCTAGCACCACCCAGCACCACTCAGCACCACCCAGCACCACTCAGCACCACTCAGCACCACCCAGCACCACTCAGCACAATCCAGCACCACTCAGCACCACTCAGCACCACTCAGCACCACTCAGCACCATTCCGCACCACTCAGCACCACTCAGCACGACCCAGCACCACTCAGCACCACTCAGCACCACCCAGCCCCACTCAGCACCACCCAGCACCACTCAGCACCGCCCAGCACCACCCAGCACCACTCAGCGCCACTCAGCACCACTCAGCCCCAATCAGCACCACTCAGCACCACTCAGCACCACTCAGCACCACCCAGCACCACTCAGCACCACCCAGCACCACCCAGCACCACTCAGCACCACTCAGCACCACTCAGCACCACTCAGCACCACCCAGCACCACCCAGCACCACTCAGCGCCATTCAGCACCACTCAGCACCACTCAGCACCAATCAGCACCACTCAGCACCACCCAGCACCACCCAGCACCACTCAGCACCACTCAGCACCACCCAGCACCACTCAGCACCACTCAGCACCACCTAGCACCACCCGGCCCCACTCAGCATCACCCAGCACCACCCAGCACCACCTAGCACCACTCAGCACCACCTAGCACCACTCAGCACCACTCAGCACCACCCAGCGCCACCCAGCACCAATCAGCACCACTCAGCACCACCCAGCACCACTCAGCACCATTCAGCACCACTCCGCACCACTCAGCACCACCCAGCACCACTCAGCACCACCTAGCACCACTCAGCACCAATCAGCACCACCCAGCACCACTCGGCACCACCTAGCACCACTCAGCACCACTCAGCACCACTCATCACCACTCATCACCATTCAGCACCAATCAGCACCAATCAGCACCACCCAGCACCACTCAGCACTACTCAGCACCAATCAGCACCACCCAGCACCACTCAGCACCACTCAGCACCATTCAGCACCACACAGCACCATTCAGCACCACTCGGCACCACTCAGCACCACTAATCACCACTCAGCACCATTCAGCACCAATCAGCACCACGCAGCACCACTCAGCGCCACCCAGCACCACTCAGCACCATTCAGCACCACTCAGCACCACTCAGCACCACTCAGTACCACTCAGCACCACCCAGCACCACTTAGTACCATCCAGCACCACTCAGCACCACCTAGCACCACTCAGCACCAATCAGCACCACTCAGTACCACCCAGCCCCACTCAGCACCACCCAGCACCATTCAGCACCACCCAGCACCACTTAGCACCACTCAGCACCACTCAGTACCACTCAGCACCACCCAGCACCACCCAGCACCACTTCGTACCACTCAGTACCACTCAGCACCACCCAGCACCACCCAGCACCACTTAGTACCACCCAGCACCACTCAGCACCACTCAGCACCAATCAGCACCACTCAGTACCACCCAGCCCCACTCAGCACCACCCAGCACCATTCAGCACCACCCAGCACCACACAGCACCACCCAGCACCACCCAGCACCATTCAGCACCACCCAGCACCACTTAGTACCACCCAGCACCACCCAGCACCACTCAGCACCACTCAGGACCATTCAGTACCACTCAGCACCACTCAGCACCACTTATCACCACTCAGCACCACCCAGCACCACTCAGCACCACTCAGCACCAATCAGCACCACCCAGCACCACTCAGAACCACCCAGCCCCACTCAGCACCACCCAGCACCACTCAGCACCACTCATCACCACTCAGCACCACCCAGCACCACCCAGGTGGTTAGCATACATTACAGGGGTGAACTGCTTCATCCATATATATACATATATCAATATATATATTCATTTATATAACAGTGGAAGAAATTTATTATGACAATACAAAATGGGAATCATGGTGTAAAAACATACGGATTTTCGGTTCGGAATTATATATTGGCAGAGAGCATTACTATTCTCGGGCGACGGAGTGGGGACCAGGGTTATGTAACAGAGAAGCAATGGGTGCCCCACTCGCTGTGTGACATATTAGACTATGTGGAAAATATGATAACACATAGTGCCCGAGATTATGACGGGTTGTTCTGATGTAAGAGACAGTTAATGTTTGGTGAAATGTTCCCTCTATGCACCAGTAAGAGTGCAAGTGGAGGAGAAGAACATTTTTAATATATGAAGAGTTCAGGCGCAAAACGACGTAAACGCCAATCCAAAAATGTACTTTAAATACAAGATTTGTCCATGAAAATAATTGGAATTCTCATTAATTCCACTTTTCATATGATCATATGGTTATAGTGTGATGAACAAAAAAAGTAGGCTTATAAAAAAATGTATGTTTTATAGATCTGATTCCTATTTTTATCTCCATTTTTGGCTTGGCGGTTACATGGTTTTGCACCTGAACTCTTCATATAAATTTATTGTAACTGTCTGATGGGCAAGCACACCCAGCCACTTTGCATACATTATGGACACCACCTGCAGCAGGGGTTGAGTGACAGCTGCCCCTATTAGGGCGTCGCCCCCCAGGCTGTAGAGGGTGTCTGATTGGCTGGCTGTGGGAGGCCCAGTCACCTGCACCCCTTGCACCACCTGACCACAGACCTCATTCTGATATAGATTATTCTAGACACTTCTCGAGACACTCTGGAAGGAGACAGACTTCTTGATGGACTCTTGAAGGGAACACACTCTTCTCTTGGCCAGGAACCCAGACACTCTGTCTGAGGCTCCAACTTTCATATACAAACTGAGCTGTGTGCAACAACGATGGGACTCCGGTTCAATGGGCTGTAGGCACTGATTCCCATACATACTAAAGAGAGTGATGAGGATCTGTGTGGACAGGAGGTAAGGAGTGAGGGTGATAGGTCGCTAGTAGGTGAGCAGCAGTTGATGCCAATAAATCACAACTTCTTCACTGTCAATCTTGTGTGACTTGTCTTCCCTTTCTTGCTTATGAGTTTGTTGGAGAGGGGCATCAGGTGTGAACTAACAGACAGTTGTCAGAACGCACCTGGGGAGAGTAAGTGGTATACTGGGGCTCAGACGGCCGAGAACCAGTACAGTACAATGGGTTGTTGAATTGCAGGCCTCTCCTCCACTAGCTCGGAGGAATATATAAATCTGTATAAATCTGTATAAATATGTATAAATATGTACAAATATGTACAAATATGTATACATAAGTACGAATATGTATAAATATGCATAACTATGTATAACTATTATAACTATGTATAAATATGAGTAAATATGTATAATTATGCATAAATATGTATATATATTGTAAATATTTTTAATATGTGTAATTTTGTATACATATGTATACATATGTATACATATGTACCAATCAATCAATAGTTCCGTCCTCTAGTCGAGGGTTGGATGCAATGGTTCTCCACTTGTCCCGATGGTGTGCTGTTCTGATAGACTGTGAATAATTCAAGCCTGTCCACTGTGAAATATTTGTAAACCATGATGTTCTTGGTCTCCCCTCTCCCTCTGCTGCCATTCACCTTCCCTTCCAACAATGTACGGTATATTGAACTCTGACGAATGATGTGGCCAAAATAAATAAGTTTCTTTGTCTGTATAGTGGCAAACAAGCTTTTCTTATTTTTAATTTTTCTGAGAACTTCTTTGTTGGTGATCTTCTTTGTCCATGATATTTTCATCATCCTTCGATAAGTCCACATCTCAAATGCTGCTAAACGTTTGTACATTTTCTTAGAGATTGTCCAAGTCTCAGCCCCATACATTAGAGTAGACCACACATAACACTGAAGAATACGCTTCCTTGATTGTATAAATATACATAAATATATCATGGGTTGATGAGTAGCAGACCTATTCCACTAGACAGCTATGTGTAGATGTGGTAGTCAAGACAAAATGTATTTCAGTGAGGTGGGGGTGGGGTGAGGGTGTGTGTGTGGGGGGGGGGGGTCATCCCCGCTCCTCCCGGCTCCCGCTCCCAGCTCCCTCTCCCGATCCAGACAGTGTCCACATTCTTTGAATTCTGGGTGCCCCTGTATAACATTATTCGCAGCAGTCAGGGTTTGCTGATTAGAACCATAAGGAGAGGGATTTTGAAGTTATAGCCACATGGCCGTGACAGGCCCAGGCCTGCGGAGCGCTTTGTTCTTCCCAGCATGCCTTCCGCTCGCACCTGCGCACCGTCGTCTGTCAGTCAGACGCCATATTGTGTCAGAAATGGGATGGACTTCCCAGTCCGCATTGTGACATCATTTCAATGTTGTTCTGACCTCAGCATCACCGCTGGGGCGACTTTGGAACTCGATATTGCCATGACCTGATTTTGATCATTAGAAATGAGGATTAGTAAGGCGGGTGTGGGGGGGGGGGGGGGGGAAGTCAGATACCGATGTGGATACAATATCTATATATATATACAGTAAAATCTAAATCGACCGACCATGGGACCTACTTTAAAAGGTTCATTTACGGAGGTGGTCGGTTTAGGGAGTTCTTTTTCATCATTAGCATGGTATTGTAAAGGCGTTTGGGACCCAAATCAAGTGATCGATATAGGGGAGTGGTCAATATGTGGAGGTGGTCGGTCAGAAGTTTTCCTGCAACGTCAGATATCAAACTTTATTTACACAATTGCAGACATTTTATTTTTTCATGAATTTGTTCTTCAATAGATTAATTATTAAATTCCAGTATATTAATTATTAAATGTAAATAAATGTAAGGATCAAAACTTTAAAATTTAAGCATGGCTGCCATAACAGGATTCAAACCAAGCACCCATAGCAATCTTCAATCTAACACCTACTAAATTAAGGTACTGGGGCACTACTGGTTATATTTAATCTATGAGCCTAAGTATATCAGGCCGATGTTCGGGCAGGATGGACTTAACATAATTATTGGCATTATTTATCAAGATAATTGTGTTGGTGTGCTTTGGATGTTTCTTTTTTGTTTCTTTTTTTAAATATTTCATTACGGCAAGCCCAATTTGAACATTTCTGTGAATTATTGTTTGGACAGCTGTATGCAATATAAAATGAACGATGCATTTCCAACATCTAGCACACATCAGAATTCCAATATCAAATTAGTAACTACCAATCAATCAATGCAATATTCTTCCAAACAATGATTTATTGATTAGATGCAATGCTAAAAATAGTGCACAATTCCAAATGGGGGACAATCGACTCGTATATGAGCCTGTCTCAAAAGGTGATAACTCTTTTTTTTTTGTCCATTGTAACGATTGACACAAAACAGCACAGAAACGGTTACACTGAAAACACAAGGACATTTGCTTCAAATCAATATGTATTCTATTGGGATTATGAAACACCATGTAAAAAACAATTCAGTTTATCCTGAGCAAATGCATAAGCAGATAGTATGTTGGTCGATACAATGGACAAAGTTTTGTCCCATATTGCTCAGCACCTTTTGAGACAGTCTCATATATATCAAACTGTATTAAGTCACACAGTGGCATTCAAACGGGTTCGGACCCCGCCCGGTAGGAGCACAAGGTGTCGTTAGTGAGGGTTCCAGGTCGCTCAACCTTACCGCGTATGAATGTCCATTCAGTGCCGGTCCTGATATGACCTTAGATGTTGCTAGGACATAAAACAACAAACAAACAAAAAGCATTCAGTGTAGGCAACTCCAGGGGAGGTCGGCTAAACAACCCAAAAATGCTATAGGTGTCTTTTTTGGAGTGTTTGTTTGTTTAACAACCCCCCAAGAACAAAAAGTAGACACCGGCTATTTGTGGTTGGCATATATCTATGCCGCACATACCACCTTCGCATTCGCATGCCGCATACCGCATACCGCATACCGCGTATATGGAATCTTAGCTTAAATGCTTATCTATCATAGCCTGTTACTTTCGGGGGTCAATCATTTCTGAATTCATGTGGATTAACACACTTTATAAGTCCAATCGAGAACTTTCTGTGGCCACCATCTTGTTTTTAAAAATTCTCTCCCAAATTCTTAACTTCGCGCCAATATAGAGGGGGTGTAATGACGTCACGAGGCAACTTCCGGTGGCCATATTGGATTACATATGCAAGGCTTGGAAGTGCTTACATTGTGTTTATTTACCGATTTGTTGGTTTATTTCTCACTGTTTTGAGCAGTTTGGCCTCAAAAGTTGGGAGAAATGGGTTTTTTGATGGAGGAGAAATATTTTGTTAATCATGTAGCCTCACATCGTTGCGAAAGCGCAGTATGTTGACACTTTGAATGCTCTGTTGAAGAATTAGATAGGTTCAGGCAGTACCCACTAGGTGGCGACACACACTTGGGCAGCCACACACTTGGGTAGGCCCAATGGTGGCTGTAGTGTTCTTGGTATATGACAGGGGGCGCCATAGGTGGTATTAAGTGTACTCCAAGATGGCTAACTGCTAAGTGATGACATCACATGCACTCCCTCTATAGATACACACTTCACACTGGAATCAATACCTCCACTGTTTATGCCTACTGAAATAGTTTTACTTGGATTCAGGCAGAGTTGTCAGTCACCCCTACTCTGGACAGGGTTTGATAAAAGAATCATCCCACCGCAGAGTAGCGGTGAATGTTTTTGTTTGTTGTTGTTTTACGTCCTAGCAACATCTAAGGTCATGTCAGGATGGGTACCGACTTGTGACAGTGCGCACTCATGGCGACTTTATAGTGCTGTCCCACTGGGAAACCAGGCCACCGGCACGATGACCTGGTATCCCACTCAGTCACATTATCCTGACACTGAGCACACCAGTCCTTGCCCTATCCTAATAATGCCGAGTGCCTGGCTAGGAAGCGACAAGTATCAATTTTAAAGTCATTGGTTTGACTCGACCAGGACTCGAACCCACGACCCCATGATCTACCAGCACAGGAGACGGACGCTCTAACTCATTCGGCCATCCCGTCTGGTACAGCGGTGAATGAGAAACACATTAGAAAAACTGGCTGTGTAAATGAAATAAGGACATACATTCTTAATTTAAGAAGCAAAATATATAATTTTAGACACGAACAAGCAGGTTCTTTGACATGGACTTTATTCAAGTAGTGGTCAGTATAAAGGTAAAGGTAAAGGTCACAAGGTCAAAAGTTCACAGGTCAATTGTTTGTCGATTCAGGCTCTCAACCCTATCGCTTGTAGTGTCTTTTTCATCGATTGTAGGGATGGGTGGGCGGTTGAAGAAGGATGGAGGTGTTGATGGCCCAGCTGCTGGAGCATAGTGGTGGCAGCAGGATCTGGTGGTCTGACGACGACCGGGGCGTGATGTCATGAGTCTCGCATGTGGGAGTTGGTTCACGAGAAATCCGGTAGGGGCGTGGTGGTTAGTGGGATCGAACCCATGTGGCGCCACCGCAGTACCCCCCTTGTTCACGCGCAAATTACCCATGTTGACGAACCAACATGAGCACTTCACATACATCCTCATATTTACCCACTACTTTTGCCTTGACAACTATATTGAAGTACGTAGCTTCATAGACTTTAAAAGTCAAATCAACATCACTTTGGAGTCGCCATCTTGTCTTTTTGCATTCTCTCTCATTTCATCTACTCTGTGCCAAAATAGATAAACACTGGATGAGGGAACCAGGATCTCATCTTGTCTGATTGGTTGGTTGATACCAAACCAATTTTCGCTACTTTTTCTAATGGCAATTTCTGCACCCCTACTATATGTACGGGGTGAATCTTTTATCTATGGACAGGGGTGAATATTTTGTCTACGTTCAGTGTGGTGACCCTGTGCGTTGCTACTGCAGACAGAAAATGGGTAAACAAAGCCTACATCGGTTTGGATCCACTGCAGCTGACCTCCCTATTTATCACGTGATCATGCTGAGATTGAAATCTGGGTCAACATTTAGTTTCAACTAGCAAAAACTTGATGTGTTTGCTGAAATAAATATACATTAAAAAAACTGTTGTCAATATTACTAATTCAAGCCATGGTAGATCGAGTAAGTTTAATAGTTAACCTGGTCTATTTATTGAGAGAGAAATGTGGATAAAAAGTCAAATGCCAACACATTATGAAACCTTAAACGACGCGACCAGAACAAGTGTGCCTTGATCTTCAAGAAAGTGAAGAAATGCAAAGCATTTCACCTGGTGTCAATTAATCACCAAAGGTCAAGGTCGCACCCTAGGCATTAGGGAGGCGTGAACTTGACCCAGTTATGGTGCCCCCCCCATCCCTCCTCCTGTGGAGGATTGATGACCTAGTTCACTTCGGGTACTCCAATAGAGGGGATGTAATGACGTCACAAGACAACTTTCGGTGGCCATATTGGATTACATACAGAAGGCTTGCAACTGTGGTTATTTACTGATTTGTTGGTTTATTTGTCACTGTTTTGAGCAGTTTGGCCTCAGGAGTTGTTGTTAAAGTGCTGTAAGTAAACACATTGGATGCAAACTGCCCAGAACCTCCCAGGACACAAGAACCACTCTGTTTTACTGCATCTGCATGCATTCACAACATGGCTAGGGAGGGTGCTCGTAATCCAAGATGGCTGGCCGCTGACCGCTGACTACTGAGTGATGACGTCACATGCACACCCTCGATGGGGCTCAATGCCTTGCTCCAACCGGGCCGATATTTTACAAAGAAGGCCAGACCATATTTTTGGTCTGAGTGGCTGTCGCCAATTATGGGGATATTGTATCTAAAACCGGACTCAAATCTACATTCCAGCCGTTCCGGAGTGAGGGTTCTGACCGTTAGCCTATCTAGGCTCCCTGATGCAATCAATTTGCCCACACATATATGTGCATCTGGCTCCTTGCGTGTCAGGGCAGTAGAGACTACCACAATACCAACAACTAGTTAAAGCTGCATAGTCCGATGAAGCATCACATTTTCAAACCCAAAATAAGTATGTAGATTTGACTCGACATATCTAACTTAGATATTGATGCACATATTAAGTATTTATTGCCACATAGAAGGGAACACTGAGACAATTCGATAGAACCTGTTACTGCTGAAGCCTATGGTGTCAGAGTTTTGGCGTGCTTATCAAAACTAAGTTTACATGACTGAATTCCAAATATTTCAAAACTTATCCATTTAAAATAAAAGCTACTTCACCCTGAAATAAGGTAGATTATAACGAGCAATTTAATATATTTATCTCAGAAAAATTACCAAAACGCAAAACCATCGGACTATGCAACTTTAAGCTCCCTTAATCACACAACTCTACCTTTATCTGCTAGATCACCCTACTTTTAACAGATCAGGAGGCGAATTTGTATTCTTAAAGCTGCATAATCTAATGCTTTCGAATTTCTGTAATAAAATATATGAAAAAAGATAAATATATGGAAGTGTTAAAAAAACAAACACGAACTCCGGAGTTATTTAATATGAAAACCAGATTGGATGGTTGAATGAGTTGAACAGCCACCTCCTGTTTTGGTAGGTCGTCGGATTCGAACCACTGGTTCAAATCCTGATCAAGTCAAACCAATGACTTAAAAATGTATGCTTGTCGCCACCTAGCCTGGTATTTGGCATTGCCATGATAGGGCAAGGAGCAGTGGAATGGGGAAGACCCATTATCTGTGAGTGAAATTTCCCCTGTAACAACACCAATAAAAGCACACACAAAAACACATAAAACATACTAACTTAACTTTGGCGTGCATGTCGAACGTCTGACACCATAGCTTTCAGCAATAAATGGTTCAATTAAAAAGTCTAGCTATTCGGTGGGACAGAATAGCTAGCCACTGCACCCCCCTCCCTCCCTCCAAGCGTGCCCCCCCCCCCCCCCCCCTCCCCCGGGCGCGGTGGAAAACAAATGAGTTACAAAATTGATACTTGTCACTTCTTAGTTTGGCGCTCGGCATTAAAAGGATAGGGCAAGGACTGGTTAGCTCAGTGTCAGGATAATGTGACTGAGGGGGATATCAGGTCATGGTGCTGATGGCCTGAGTTCCCGGTGGGGCAGCACTATGAAGTCACCATGAGTGTGCACTGTCACAAGTCGGTACCCATCCTGATATGACCTTAGATATTGCCAGGATGTAAAACTCCAACAACCAACCAACCAACCCAGCCGCACCCACCTCACACACTGCCAAGACTCGATCACCCAGCAGTGATCAGTGTCTTATTGAGCCATGTTCCCTCGCTGCGCGCGCCTGCACCTCCTTCACAGAGCATTCGTGGATGAGCACCTGGAGACGAGGCAGAAAGGTGTTAGAACCAACGTGCATAGACCCCTTTCAATGTTAATAAACATTGTGTATTCACGTGCAGCTTGGCTGCAGAATGAAGGCACACTGCCATTGAGTTTTCTGGTACGCACAGTGTAAAACGTTTATTTATTCAAAATTAATTGAAATGCAGAAGCCTAATCTTATAATTTTAATATAATCTGTTCGTTGAATATGTTTTCTATATGTGTTCCAAGCAGTTTGTTTCTAGGTGGTGTGGTTTTAGAGATATTTCACTTTTTCTGAATGAAGATTGCTCACCGACATTGACAATGCATTGAGTTTGCCAGTATGTGCAGTGCAAAATATCAATTTTATTCAAAATTAATAGAAATACAGAATGCTAACCTTATAAATTTAATATAATCTGTTCATTGAATATGTTTTCTATATGTGTTCCAATCAGTTTGTTTCTAGGTGGTGTGGTTTTAGAGATGTTTCACTTTTTCTGTATGAAGATTGCTCATGGCCATTGACAATGCATTGAGTTTGCCAGTACGCGCAGTGCAAAAAGTCTATTTTATTCAAAATTAATAGAAATACAGAACCCTAACTTATACATTTAATATAATATGTTCATTGAATAAGTTTTCTATATGTGTTCCAATCAGTTTGTTTCTAGGTGGTGTGGTTTTAGAGATATTTCACTTTTTCTGTATGAAGATTGCTCATAGCCATTGAGTTTGCAGTGTGACAGTGTGTCGTCCTGCAGCCAAGCAGCGCATGCACTGACCTAAATATCTATGCTGACGTCATATCAAATAGGTCTATTTGGAGAATGGGTGACCTATTTGGGTAGGTCACTCCTCCAGTGTCAGGACTGGAAATAAACTCTGACTCAGTCACATTCCGCTGTGTTTGTCCATGTAGTGCTTGCCTAGAAACTACAGTGAGGGACCAGTCTCATTGTCGTGAGGGGTACTACAAACAAGAGCGGGATTCGAACCCACATTTCTTCCATTCCGGGACGTGTACCCTAACCATTAGGTGAAATCAACCTACCTGTTCATGTGATGTCAATGCAGACTGTTTATTATCATCTCCCTGGAATCAGAAGTCTTTCAAATGGTCAACAAAGTGTTTTAATGTTTATGATAACACAAATACAAGTTGTGTGCTTGCATAAACATATATATATATGTTTCTATAATCACACAACTTGCATACAAGTTACAAATACAAGTTATGTGCTTAAACTAACATATATCCTAATTCCTATGTGACTAACACTTGTCAACACATGGTGGAGGTGAGGTGGGCTGCAGGTGGAACCACCGGTAACGTGTTGAGTCTTATGGAGTATACCAATATAATACCAATTCACTTGCATATCTTTATATTCGTATAATATATATACATACTTATACAGTCAACCCTCTCTATACCGACCCCTCCACAGATCGACCACTCCCCTATATCCATCGCTTTATTTGGGTCCCAACAATACCATTGTAAGGATATTTTAACTCTCTAAATCGATCACCTCCCTAAATGGACCACTTAAAGTCGCTCCCATGGTCGGTCGATTTAGAGAGGTTTTACTGTATATATGTTTCGCAGGGTAGGTTAAAGTTGCATAGTCCGATGATTTTGAGTTTCTGACATTTTCTGAGATAAATATATTAGGTTGATCTTTATAATCTACCTTACATTAACTTGAAGCAACTTTTATCTTTAATGGCTAACTTTTTAGATTTTTCAAGTGTAAACATGCTAAATAAATGTTGGTATGCATGCCAAAACTCCGACACCATAGGCTTCTGCAGCAACATGTTCTATTAAATTGCCTCAGTGTTCCCTTCTATGTGGCAACAAATGTTTAATAAGTGCATCAGTATCTAAGGTAGATATGTAGAATGAAATCTAGATGATAGACTACATCACCATTCCAGCGGCGCGGTTCATTGTGGGATGCGTGGAAGAAAAAGAAACCCGCGAGAAGCACATAGCACATGCTAATACACTGGGTGCAGCTATGAAATGTGCTCATCTCAGCTCTTGTTTGGTAGATAGAATAACAACTAAAGAAATATATATAATAAATTAAAATATTCAACTTTTATCCAGCATTGCATTTACATCAATATACTCAGCACATCTTATGACATGTGCATTTAGATTTAGAGAAATCTGGGCACTCAGACTAGTGTTAGAGCCATAGCCAGAGTCAGTTTTACTTATTTTATTCATGTTTATATTTATATCCTACGGTTAATGACATATGTAGAACTAGAAAATTAGTAGGGTTAATCATATATTGGTTATATATTTCTCTGAAACAAGTGTCTGTTGACACATTTGGAATTTTAATATTTAGAACAAGAATTAATAATAGTGATGTGGATATCAGCCTTTGATTGTTTTGCGTGGAATTGTATGTTTCTTAGCTCAAAATGTTTAACTATGGCTAGTTTTGTCTTAGTTATATTCATCAGATCATTATATTGCATGTGTGCATACATGTTTATGCCAAATTGTTATGTATTTCTATTAATTTTGAATAAAATGGAAGTTTTTGCCCTACGCGTATCGGCAAACTCAATGGCTGTACGCCTTTGCTTTGCTGCCAGCATCGTTTTCAGCGCATGCACACTCGGAACGGCGATCTCGTCTATTGTCTTAATTTTTAAAATTTGATGTTTTCATCGGACTATGGAGCTTTAACCAACCAGACAAAGCATACCTAGATAATACCAGTATCATCAGGGGGTTGCTAACATTGTAACAACCCAAACTGTAGTATGTCGTCAATCCAATATTATTCTGATATCAGCCCCTGCAGTGGGGCGATATCGGAGCCTCTCCTATTGTTCCGGCACGATTTTTACTACCGGAAATAGGTTGTATCAACATCGGGAGTACGCTCTTCTGTGTAAAAGGTCTAATAGAAGAATTCTACGACCAATCTGTGCTATTATAGCAATGGCAAGAATTATTGTTGTGGGTAGCAACTCCAAAGCAGATCAATGATACACTGGGTCGGTGTTGCCATTCCTTTCCCTGTCCCCCCGCTTCCCTTCCCCCTCTCCAAACAAACACTGTAAACTCAACCAGTAGCGGCCAACTAGAACAAAAAACCCATCTACAACAGAATGAGCCTGGAGATGATTCTAGTTGGATCCTACTGAGGTACATGATTAATCAATATTAACCTACTTACTAACTCAATAGGCCCCACCTGAGATTTCCATGAACGCAAGTTCAATCACAAAGGCTCACCCTCATCCCCCCTTTCAACGAGTATGTTACTACTAGAAAGATAATCAGTTATGTCCCACCCCCTACTAACGCCCACCATACTAGTCTAACATAGTTACCTCCCCGCATATGTTTCTTTTTCTCTTATCTTGTTCTTTACATATCATTCATGTACTGATGTTTTGCTTATTTTCCTGTAATTGTCTATCTGTATATTGTTGTAGATTTGTTTAATGCGTAGAGGCAATTGTGATTAGGGCTGGAAGACCAGTGCATTAGCACTGACAACATGTTATTCAACGGAATAAAAACACTTGAACAAAAAAAACAAACTCACTGCACTCTTTGCTTTGCTTTGTTCCGGAGGATTAATCAAGCGTTGACAGTTTTTCCCAATTAAACTAAGAGATTCCATTTCATCAGGTAACATTATATTTTCTTCTCTATAATATGGGTATTCCAAGTTTCGCTGGTCTCTCAGTACAGCAGTAAGGAACACTGACCTAACCAGTCATTGCATTATCCTATTAATGATGATCGAGTGCCAACGTAGGAAACAATAAGTATCAATTTGTGTAAGTCATTGGCTTGACTCGACCGGGAATTGAACTCCAGATCTCCCGCACGGGAGGCCTGCGCTCTACCGATTCGGCCACCGCGTCCGGTGCAGGGCAAAGAAGTTTATACACCAATAACTATGAGTATCAATTTGTAAGTCATTGGCTTGACTCGACCGGGAATTGAACTCCAGATCTCTCGCACGGGAGGCCTGCGCTCTACCGATTCGGCCACCGCGTCCGGTGCAGGCCAAATAAGTTCATACACCAATAACTTCCACCAGAAGGCTATATATATCACAGCAGCAGCTTCCACTTGGGGTGTCCAGACAAAAGTTCTCTGAAAATAGAACAGGTGAAAAAGAAAAAGTAAAGTCAAACTTGTTTTATTTAATGACGCCTCTAGAGCACATTTATTATCATATCATCGGCTATTGGACATCAAGTATATGGTAATTCTGACATATTTCTTTGGAGGAAATCCGCTGCCACCATTTAGCCTACTCTTTCCGATAAGCAGCAAGGGATCTTTTATATGCACTTTCCCACAGACAGGACATCACAGTATACCACAGCCTTTGATGAACCAGTTCTGGACTATTGGTTGGAATGGAAAATAAAACCCAAACTGCAAATGGATCCATTGAGCAGGATCGATAGGATGACCGACACCTTCACAGGTGGACACTCTCCCACCTGAGCTCCGTCCTGCTCCCCAAGGCCGTAATCGATTAACACGACCCGGGCGACTCAGGTCATCCGAGTCGTCAGAATTTCAAATCAAACACCGCGAATGGAGTAGAGAAATACACGGCCATGTGCAAAACAACCCAACCCGAGTAACCCACCTTTTGGCTGGGGTTTGCTAAGAGCGATGAGATCACATGTGTGCTGGTACCTGCAGAATGACAGCTACCTGTACAGGACCTACATGTTATTTTAATCCTTTTTTGTTTTTTACAAATAACCCAGATTGTCAGCTTCTACAATCATAAAATACTTTAAATCCTATTTTGCTGTGCTTATATCGGTTATTGAAAAAAATATTAAGTTTTAGATTAAGCCACCATTTTTTCCACCCCGAGCATATTCGTTTATTCAACCCGAGTTTGTAGGATGTGCGCATGCGCCAAAAAGTGGCTCTGGTGACCTGAGTTGTTAATCGATTTCGCCACTGGTGAAAAGGAATAGCTCTAACAAAATTATATAAGATAATAGAGTCGCTTTTTGTGTTATTGTTTGTTTTAGCTTTGTACATTTGCTGATTAAGAGGAGAACCAGACGCGGTGGCCGAATTTGGTAAGAAATTCTGGAATTCAAATCCCAGCCGAGTCAAACCAATGACTTACAAAATTGGTACTTGTCACTGCCTTGTGTGGTACTCTGCAACGGCTCAGGAATTAATGCTGATGAAAGCATCAAATTTTCAAAACTAAAACAATCACCTACATTTGATCCTACATAGCCAACTCAGATACTGGTGCACTTATTAAGAATATTGTTGTTTGTTGTTGTTTTACGTCCTATCAACATCTAAGGTCATATCAGGCCGGGTACCGATTTGTGACAGTGCGCACTCATGGCGACTTTATAGTGCTGCCCCACTGGGATTGTTGTTTGTTTGTCGTTGTTTTACGCCCTAGCAACATCTAAGGTCATATCAGGACGGGGTCCCACTGGGAAACCAGGTCGCCAGAACCATGACCTGATATCCCACTCAGTCACATTATCATGACACTGAGCCAACCAGTCATTGCCCTATCCTAATAATGCCAAGCGCCAGGCTAGGAAGCGACAAGTATAGATTTTTAAATCATTGGTTTGGTTCGACCAGGATTCGAACCCATAAACTCATGGGTTCGGATCTCCCGATCTCCCAAAATAGGAGACGGACACTCTATTCATTCGGCCACCCCGTCTGATCGTATTAAGAATGTGTTGCTGCATAGAAGGTGATGGTAAGTCAATTTTATTTGTTTAAACCTGTTACTGCTGAAGCCGACAGTGTCAGAATTTTGATGTGCTTGCCCAAATTAATTTGACAACTTTGCACTTCAAATATCTCAAAAGTTAGCCATTTAAAAGAAAAGTCACTTTAATCTTAAAGTAAGGTACACAGTAACGATCAATCCAATGTATTTATTTAAGAAAATTGAGGAAACTAAATCCACCAAATATTGAAATTTTAAAATATATTCTGTCATTCTTCATGTATGTATACTTATTTCAGTTCCAAGGTTCGATTAATGAGAACTAATACCACCACAGAAATATTCCTGCTATATTGTGAGTACATTATATTATGTCTTGCTTAGATAAGCTTTAAAATTAAACAAACTACACCACCTATTAAGAACACATATGGCCGCCTTATATCATTCATCGTCACGTTAACGAAGAACGCAAAGAAAAGAGAATAACATAATAACAAGAAGACCTTTGTTTGTCTGTTAGAGTTTTACATCTTAGCAACACCTAAGGTCATATCAGGACGGGTATTGACTTTTAGCACTGCACACTCATGGCGAAATTATAGTACTGCTCCATTGGGAAGATTGGGTTGCTGACACAATAGCCCGAGATATCCTACTCAGTCACCTTATCCTGGTACAATGCAACCCATTAATTATTCGCCATATATCCAATTAATTCCAAATGCCAGGATAGGCTTACAGGATAAGTATCGATATAGTAAGTTATTAGTTTGACTCGGTCGGGGTTCGAGCTCATGATCTCCAGCATAGGAAGTCAGTCAGGGCTCATATCGATTCGATCAGCTCTTCTCATCAGGAAGAAGAGAATCAACTACCACTGTTCAAACATGGTTCTGAAACTAACACCTTACATGGTGTGCTCATGGTTGGTTGTTGGAGTTTTGCATCCTGGAAACATCTAAGGTCATATCAGGACGGGTACCGACTTGTGACAGTGCACACTCATGGCGACTTTATAGTGCTGCCCCACTGGGAGACCAGGCCACCAATACCATGACCTGATATCCCACTCAGTCACGTTATCCTCACACTGAGCCAACCAGTCCTTGCCCTATCCTAATAATTCTGCGCGCCTGGCTAGGAAGCGATAAGTATCAATTATTAAGTGATCGGTTTGACACGACCAGGGTGTTCGGACCCGTGCATTCGAATCCCACGATCTACCAAAACCGAAACTCACATTTTTTTTTTTTTTTTTTTTTTAATTGACGAGGTATTTACTCTGCCCATAACGTATAAGCTCCTGTCAGGGTGCTTGTTTTCAACGCTGGACAGCTGTGGTGCTGTCTTGATCTGTTCCTTTGCCCAGGAGTGTTTACCTGTGTCTGCTCGGGTCAGCCTTCTGCAATTTTGGTCGTTAGTAATAGCCTATGTTAGTTTTTTTGAAATTTTCCATTTTTTTTTGTCTAGTCTGAGTAATGATACCTTAGCCTACTATGTACATCTACTTGGGTGACATGCAGGCTTGTGGGAGAGGATCCCGTTCCATTCAGATTTTTGTTATTTGTTACAGCATCCTTTCACCTAAACCCTGTCCTTAGATAGTGCACTCGTGTGCTAGATGGCTGTGTTGCTTCCCTAGTCATTTTGTATTTCAGGGTGGATCAGTTGCAGGACCGTGGCCTGTCCACTTCTGTGTTGGTTTGTGCCATTACACATACCCAGGTGGACTGCGCCATGTGGTGATAGCTTTCCTGATTTCCTTAATACTTAGGAGAGCTAATTTCCCTATTTTTTCTGTTTAGTGCCTACCACTTTTCCTGGCCTGTCTTTTGCTTTCTGTGCCAGTACACAGCAAGCATTCACGGCGCTCAGGGGCAGGTGCGGTTTTGTTGTGTTAGTAAGTAATTGTTTTCTTTAGGAATTTTTTGTAGTGGTCAGGGTTACGGATCGCCCGCAATTTTACATTTTGTTTATTCCAGGCATGTGCTGCCAGTGGTAGCACGCTCATGTATCATGTGCTTCCTGGGTGGGGCCGCCATGGTTTAGTGTTGCGGGGGTATGTGTATGGTTTCGTGTTTTGCGGTGGGTTTTCAGTCGTTTCTCTTTGTTGTTATAGTGTAGTGGTCTGCACTGACCTCTCAGGCAAGTAACCACATAGACAGGTAGGCGTGGGGAGTGTATTGATATCAGGGAGCCTAGGTGGTGTAATGGTTAGCACACTGGCCCGGAATGCAAAGAGATGCGGGTTCGAGTCCCGCTCTAGGCACGGTATTTCCCATTTTCAGCACCCCCATGACACTGGTTGCCGTGATCAGGATCCTGTACAAGCTTTGCGCTGTATGGTTGTTGAACCTACCCTGTGTATGTATGTGTTAGTGCATTGCCTGTATGTATGTAATTGTAAGCATTACAAGACTTACAATTCCAGGGGGACGAGTGTAGTGGTCTGCACTGACCTCTCAGGCAAGTAACCACATAGACAGGTAGGCGTGGGGAGTGTATTGATATCAGGGAGCTAGGTGGTGTAATGGTTAGCACACTGGCCCGGAATGCAAAGAGATGCGGGTTCGAGTCCCGCTCTAGGCACGGTATTTCCCATTTTCATCACCCCCATGACAATAGTGTTGTTTTGCATTTTTTGTGTAGTTCTATCGTGGGATATCTTTTGTGTACTTGGAGGCATATTTTAAGGGCTTTATTTTGCATCACTTGTAGTTTGTTGAGTAGTTTGGCACTTCCCCCCATGTATACTACATCACCGTAGTCGAAGTAGGGAGAGGATCATTCCTTTATATATTTTGATTGCCATGCTTTCAGTCATGTAGTACCTTAGTTTTGCCAGTAGCCATATTTTATGGTTTGCTTTTTTGATAGTGTTTGTTATGCAATGGTCATAGTTTAAGTGCCTGTCCAGGTCCACTCCCAGATACCGGTAGTTGTCCACCTGTTCTAACTCGTTGTTTCGCAGGAGACATTTTATTTTGTTGTTACCGGTTAGTCTGGTACCGAATAGCACCGTCTTCGATTTATTGCTATTTATAGTTATCTTATTTAGATGGCACCATTCAGTTAGTTTCATTAGTGTTTGATTTAGTTTTGTTTCGATCTCTTCAGATGTTTTGCCTGCAGTATATACCACAGTATCATCTGCATATAGTTGGATGTTTTCAGTGTCTAGCCAGTTGTTTAGATCATTTATATATATGAGGAAGAGGAGTGGTCCCAGGACTGACCCTTGTGGTACGCCACAGTTTATTTTTTCCTCACTTGATATGGTTCCATTTATTGATGTGCATTGTTTTCGGTTTTTTTAGGTAGCTTGTTACCCATTTTCCCGTTACTCCTATTATTCCCATTTGGGATAGTTTGCTTTTTAGGATAGTGTGGTCCACCGTGTCAAAGGCTTTGCTGAAGTCTATGAACGCTGCACCCACTAGGTTCTTTTATTGATATTATTTGAGATATCGCTTATTAAGTTAGCAATTGTTTTAATTGTCGAGTGGTATTTTCTGAATCCACCTTGTTTACTGTTTAGTATTTTGTGTTCGATCAGGTGGTCCATAATGTGCCTATGCATTATTTTCTCCATTAATTTCCCGGGCATTGGGAGTATTGAGATAGGTCTATAGTTGCCCAGGTCTTGTTTGTCCCCCCCTTCTGGTCCTGGGGTGCTCATGTCTGTGCATTGCACTTCAGTGACTTTATCAGAAGGAATCCGACGTGGCTTAAATCAGGTCAATCAGTGTGCACTGGTGCATATCAATAAAGTTATCAAAAAAAAAACACGCAGTAAGCACAAATACTTAAGCGCAGCTTGAAAAAAAGACAGGTACATACAAGTTTTAGTTCTTTCAATTTTGTTTTCGCATGTTTATTTTGATAACTCCTATTGTTGGATAGAACGCCGTCAGTGTTCCACCTGTCACCAACCAGCTCCCTTGTCACGTGATGTATTGATCCTACGACCTTTCATGAGCCATTTCTCTCGCCATACACTTGGTGGCATCACCCGTTCCCGGTCCAAGTCGTCCATCATGGTTGGATAGAAGGGTTGTAGGTGTGTGTTTGTGTTGGTGGTGTAGATGTTTGTTTGTTGTTGTTTTATGTCCTAGCAACATCTAGGTCATATCATGACGGGTACTGACTTGTGACAGAGCGCACTCATGACGACTTTAGAGTGCTGCCCCACTAGGAGACCAGGCTGCCAGCACCATGACCTGATATCCCACTCAGTCACATTATCCTGACACTGACCCAAACCAGTCCTTGCCCTATCCTAATAATGCTGAGTGCCTGGCTAGGAAACAACAAGTATCAATTTTGTAGTCATTGGTTTGACTCGACCAGGGTTCAAACTCACGATCCCACGGTCGACCAACACTGGAGACGGATGCTCTACCTCATTCGGCCATCCCGTCTGGTGGTGGTGTAGATGTGTGGTGGGGATAGGGGTGTGTGGTGGGGTGTAGGTGTATGTGGTGGGGGTGTAGGTGTGTGGTGAGGGTTTAGGGGTGTGGTGGGGGTGTGGGTGTGTGGTGGGGGTGTAGGTGTGTGGTGGGGGTGTAGCTGTGTGTGGTGAGGGTGTAGGTGTGTATGTGGTGAGGGTGTAGGTGTGTGTGGTGTAGGTGTGGTGGGGGTGTAATTGTGTGGTGGGGGTGTACGGGGTACTGGGGGTCTAGGTGTGTATCGTGGGGTGTAGGGGGCATAGGTGTGTGTCTTTGATGTGTCGTGGTGGTTTAGGGCTGTGGTGGGGGTGTAGGTGTGTGCTGTGTCTGTGTGGTGGTGTAGGTGTGTGGTTGTGAGGGTATAGGTGTGTGTGGTGAGGGTGTAGGTTTGTGTGGTGGGTGTGTAGGTATGGTGGGTGTGTAAGTATGGTGGGGGTTTAGGTGTGTGGGTGGGGGGTGTATGTGGTACTGGGGGTATAGCTGTGTGTCATGGGGTTTGGGGGCCTAGGTGTGTGTCGTGGGGTGTGTCGTGGGGGCTTAGGGCTGTGGTGGGGGTGTAGGTGTGTGGTGGGGGTTTAGGCAAGCTAAAGATTGTGAGGTGCCACTGTGGAAGACACCCCTACACCTCCACCACAAACCACCTACACCCCCACCACACACACTGTCAACCTCCACCACACACACCTCCACTGCCACCGCATCCCTACACCTCCACCACACCCATGCACCCCACCACACCCACCCCACCATACCCACTCACCACACACCCCTTCCACACACACTTACATCCCCATACACCCCACCACACACACCAAAATCCTCACCACACCCCTGCACCTCCACAACACACCCACTACACAAACATATCCCCCCACCACACACACAGACCATACACACTTACACCCCAACCACACCCAACACAGGATACCCACTCACCACACACCCCTACACCCCCACCACACACCCCTAAATCCACATACACCCCCACCACACACACCAAAATCCTCACCACACCCCTACACCTCCACCACACAAACATACGTCCCCACCACACACCCACCATACACACCTACACCCCAACCACACCCAGCATGCCATACACACTCACCACACACCCCTACATCCCCACCACACCCCCTTAAATCCACACCCACACCCACCACACACACCAAAATCCTCACCACACCCCTACACCTCCACCACACAAACATACACCCCCCACTACACACCCACCATAGACACGTACACCCCAACAACACCCACCCCACCATACACATTCACCACACACCCCCACCACACACCCCTAAATCCCCGCACCCCCCACCACACATACCAAAATCCGCACCACACCCCTACACACACCCCTACACACCCACCACACAAACATATGCCCCAACCATACACCCACAATACACACCTACACCCCTCAACCCAACTACACCCCATCAACCCCCACTACACCCCCTCAACCCCCTCTTATTTACACACACTTGATAGTAGAAGGAACTGCATCTATTCAACCGCAGCATTACAGAGACCGGCATGGTGAGCCATCTGACGAGATACTCATGCAAACTGAAAGGTCCCCCATTCACTACTGCGAAGGGCCCCCACGTGGGTGCTTGTGTCAATAACTTTGCTAAGCAGATGAGTGTTTTGCTGTCTGCTCAATACAACACTTCAGAGATACAAAGCCGCTGTCTATCCAACCACTAGTCAATCCCCCTGGCCATACATACGTAGGGTGGTGGGTGAAGCACACTGCTGCACTGCACATTGCGACACATTCATACAGGAAGTGGTATTTTCATTTAACAGAGAATATTTTCAAGCAGAATTTCACCGCACCACAATTTGGAAATAAATGTAATGCAAGAAGTGTACAAAGCTTGGTCAACAAGAAGCATATGTGTGTTTATGGGTTCAATATGGTATGCAGGTATAGCAATACCTCAGGGAGTTTGACGCCCCTGCCCTGCAGAGTTGTAATCCACTGCCTTGTGGTAGAGGTTCTTGATAGAACCGAAGGCTAAGGGAGCAAACCCTAAACAGAAAACCATGTCACTGTGGCAGCATTAAGGGCGGTTGATGTATGGAACTCCCAACATCTCCCGACCAGCCACTGCAGGGAGAAATAGTTTTGCGCCTGTCTTGACATGTTCTTGCCGGTGTGAAACCTCTATTTGCTCCCTGAGAGAGTGCCGCTGGTAACTTGCAAAAGCCAGCAGCACTTCAACACTTTTGCAGGCTGCTTTCATGAAATGTACAACCGCACAAAACACCATACCGGCTGAAACCTGAAGCTGAGAGACATTAAGACCGACTCATGGATGCAACTCTGACAGCAGAGAGCTAAATGGAGAGTGGCAGACAAGTAATGAAAGCAGTCTTTGTCGCATCGCGACTGACAGCATGATGATGATGATGATGAGTTTATGGTCAAAGACTGTTAATGAAGGATAAGGCTGGAAGGAACCCCACTATCCGGTGTGTAGACACGCCAGGTCGCAGCTTCAGTCCTTCCTCAGGTACCAGTGGAGAGTCACCCAGAATACACAGTATTAGGGCTAGCTAGGTTCAGTGGGTGGAGATACAAGCCACTTAGCACATTATTTCTTTCTTATTTCGTAAGCAGAAGACCAGATGGGATGGCCGAATGAGTTGAGCATCGGTCTCCCGTTTTGGTAGTTCATGGGATTCGAAGCGACAGTTTTCGAACCCTGGTTGAGTCAAACCAATGACTTAAAAATTGGTACCTGTCATTTTCTAGCCAGGCGCTTGGCATTATTAGGACAGGGCAAGGACTAGTTGGCTCAGTGTCAGGATAATGTGACTGAGTGGGGGGATATCAGGTCATGGGGCTGGCAGCCTTGCCTCCCAGTGGGGCAGCACTATAAAGTTGCTATGGGTGTGCACTATCACAAATCGGAACCCATTCTGATATGAGCTTAGATGTTGCCAGGATGTAAAACTCCAACAACCAACCAACCAAGCAGTGAATTTACAGTCGACCCTCGTTAATCCAGAATACATTGTTCCAAGTACCCAGTTTCAGATTAGTGAGAATGTCAGAGAAGGACATTTGAGGATGAGAAGTATTAAAATTAAATGGTTAATCTATGTTCCATGTGTTTGTCAGATAACAAGAGTTCCAGATTAAACAGGGTCAGACTAATGCAGTGGCGTGTTCAATATCTGTATATGTACATATTATATATTGGCAGCTTGAAACACATATTTGGAACGGAACAAAAATTATCATTAAAGAACCTAGCTTTCATTATAACGCATGTCAAGACCTCTATTTTCCATTGTAGTAGATTACTATGAAAGGCAACTAGGTAATTTGTAACCATTTGAGAACCGTCATCTTTACCAATTGATAATTTGACCTTTAATCGAATGACCTTTGACTTATTGACCTGTGCTAATTACTAATGACTACAAATTATCACACAGGTGCTATGAATTTGTTACTGGCCCGTGACCTATGTTATAACATAACACGCTATGTAGCCAATTTTCCTGACCTTTGGTGACCCCATGTAATGTGTGACCTTCATAATTCATTTAACCTAGCTGTGCATGAGAATATGCAATGTACAGCAGTCTGTATCGATGATTCCCCCCCTCCAACTTGGCTGATGTCAGATGTAAAATTGTTAATTAAAAACACTTGAACATTTTACAATATTTAGCCGATGTCAGACGCATCCGACAAAAGTCCAATATTGGGGCGAAGGTAAGATCTACCGCGCAATCGTGCTATCCACCCTACTATACGGAGCCGAGGCCTGGACAGTGTACAGACGGCAGGTGAAAAAGCTGCATGCCTTCATGATGCGACATCTGCGTTCAATCATGAGGCTAACCTGGAAGGACAAAGTGACGAATAAGGAAATACTCAAACGGATGGGGCTGCCCTCTATGGAAGATCTTCTGATCAAAAAGAATCTCCGGTGGACTGGACACCTCATGAGGATGTCATCAGACAGGCTACCAAAGCAGATCCTCTATTCTCAACTGTCTTCTGGCTACAGAAAGAGAGGGCGCCCCCGTCTCCGGTTCAAAGATACCATCAAGAGAAACCTGAAGCTGAGAGACATTAAGACCGACTCATGGACGCAACTCTCACAGCAGAGAGCTAAATGGAGAGCGGCAGTCAAGTAATGAAAGCAGTCTTTGTCGCATCGCGACCGACAGCATGATGATGATGCCCCTCTGAACTTTAGAAATGTTGTACTGCATGCTATCTGGAAATGTCCTATAGAGATTTCCACTATGAACCCACACCCTAGCGGCAGTGTGGAGAGTTAACATTGCGGGTAGCAGCTCACTGTGCAGCCTGCTCTGGGGTGTATATATTAGAGATGAGTTCCACCACCAACCGGCCCTCTGCTGGCAGTGGTAAGAACTAATGTTATAGGTAGCAGCTCACTGTGCAGCCTGCTCTGTGGCGTATATATTAGAGATGAGTTCCACCACCAACCCGCCCTCTGGTGGTAGTGGTAAGAACTAATGTTATAGGTAGCAGCGCACTGTGCAGCCTGCTCCGTGGTGTATACAGTAACGATGAGTTCCACCACCAACCCGCCCCCTGGTGGCAGTCGTAATAACTAATGTTATAGGTAGCAGCTCACTGTGCAGCCTACTCTGTGGTGTATACAGTAACGATGAGTTCCACCACCAAACCGCCCCCTGGTGGCAGTGGCAATAACTAATGTTATAGGTAGCAGCTCACTGTGCACCCTGCTCTGTGGTGTATATATTAGAGATGAGTTCCACCACCAACCGGCCCTCTGATGGCAGTGGTAAGAACTAATGTTATAGGTAGCAGCTCACTGTGCAGCCTGCTCTGTGGTGCATATATTAGAGATGAGTTCCACCACCAACCCACCCTCTGCGATATAGTGATATAGCGAATGGTAGACAGGAAGTGTGAACACTTATTTGTCTCTCATTATTTTTTTGTATATTAGTTGTCCCAAGCAGGGGAAATCCCAGTCACAGACGACTGGTCTTCCCCACTCCACTGCTGGTCGATAGAAAGCCCGAGCCTACACTTTTACCAACCCAAGGGATTTTTAACCTCCCACACCACATAGACATGGTATGAGAGCAACCGGCCTTTGATGACGCTGTAAGTTATACACAGTGGCGGAAGTCCAAATTGGCAGAGATGGTGGCATGGGGAATCGAACCGCTCACCCTCAGATTAGGAGTCTGACCTAGAAAAAAGTCAGACACTCTAACCACTCTGCCACAGAGAACCCCACCGTTAGAAGAACTAATGTTGTGGGAAGCGGCTCACAGTGTAGTATGTTCTGGGGTATATTTATATATACATATAAATCATAGCCTATAAGATAACCAACAAGAAGACACCACAATGCGTGTATGCCTTACTCTGGCTCAGGTAGAATGACCTGTACTGACATATACAACAAATTGTTCAAAGCAGTGAGCGGTGGATGCTTTCCGGTTAACCACATCGTGATCGAAGTGCACAGGACACAGTCAGTTTCTGGTTCAGTTGGAGCACCATAGGGGGCGCTCCAATCGCGTGCTCCGACTCGGGTGGGTGTGCGACTTCAATATATGTAATATCAATTGTACAAATATGATATAATAAACGTCTAATTATGCTCCGTTAATTTATATTATTATAATTCATTATAATACACATACACATAATTATGAAGAGCTCTTTTTCAAAACGTGAATAGTGCAGATCCAAAATATGAGCTTGCAATGGCAATGTCAAGCTCGTAGCTCGTGCTTTGGAAAAGAGCTCTTCATATCTGTAGAAATATGAAGAGCTCTTTATATATATATATATATATATATGAAGAGCTCTTTTCCAAAACACGAGCTTGGCATTGGCATCGCAAGCTCTTTTTTTTTATCGGCGCTTATCACATTTTGGAAAAGAGCTCTTCATAAATAATCTATGATTTTCATCACTAACCGGCCCTCTGATGGCAGTTAGAAGAACTAATGTGGCTAGAAGTTCATTGCGCATGCTCCTCTGACAAGATTCACTACACTGCCTTTATATATATACATATATATATGTTACAGTAAGATTGTGTAATCAGGGATTTCATGAAATCCCCAAAACTTTCAGGGATTTGGCGAAATCACTGTTTCACTTAGGGATTTCATGATATCCCTAAAATGTCTAGAGATTACTCGTAATCACTGAAATGATGCTCCATTTGAAGCCAGGAGGCAGTTGTGACATTAGAGGCTGGAGGAGTAAAATAATGCTAAGTGGCAGCAGTAGTCGCAGGTCTGGGTTTAAAGATGGTGAGCGGCCGTCTTAATTTATAGGAATAATGCCAGGTGGTGGGGCGCATCAGTGTCAGTTCATAATGAGTGTATGGTACTCCGATCGACTCATTGCCACATTGAAAATTGCCCATGTTAATAATAACATGTACATTTATCAAATAAATATTTTGCAATATTTAACAAATTTGTCAACACTAGCAATTACATTGAATACATTATAATATATGGTGAATTTGGCAATGCAATGGAGGTGTGTTGTCGATCGATTGCACACTCAGTGGCACCGTTTTGGTCGGTAACTGGTTCAGCAGCCATAGCACCACTGTGACTGCTCGATGACCACTAGGCGAACATAACACCTGACTCCCAATGTCACATTCACCATCATGCCCATCCTCAAACTCACCCAAACTCACACCCTCACACTCACCCTAACTTTCACCCTCACACTCACCCTAATACCCACCCTGACGGCCACCATGACACTCACCCTAACTAACTCACCCTAACACCCACCCTCACTCACACAATTATCCTAGATCCCGCCCCCCCTTACAGTCATCATATCACCTACCCTGACTCCCAGCTCACACTCACCATAATACCTACCCTCACACTCACCCTAACTCCCACTCACACTAACACTTACCCTGACTCCCATCCTCACATTCACCCTAATACCCACCATTACACTCACCCTAACTCCCACCCTCATACTCACCCTATCACCTACCCTGACTCCCACCCTCACACTCACCCTAATAATACCCACCCTAACTGCCACCATGACACTCACCCTAGCTAACTCACCCTAACATTCACCCTAACTTCCACAGTTATCCTATCTCCTAAATCATTATCAAAAGAATCACTGCTATTTCACAATCTCCCAGTAAAGTTGTGTAAAATAGCACTGTTTTTTTCAGTGATTACATGAAATCTCTGGACATTTTTAGGGATTTCATGAAATTTCTAAGTGAAATTTCACGAAATCCCTGAAAGTTTTAGGGATTTCGCGAAATCCCTAATTACACAATCTTAATGTAACATATATAAGGACAGCTGGTAAATCCAACTCCAATGCGAGAGCGTTGAACCATGCCAAGTGGGCTCTGACCTTTGACCCCGATGTCCCTCCCTACCTCCCCTCCCCCATCATTCATTTGTAGGCCCTCTACGTGTGAGCAGGCATGTAATCCAACAGCCGTGACCCGAGTTGTGTGAATAGCTCGCAATCACAGACACGTGATCGTGGTTGGTAATAGCCCTCCTAATGTGAGCAGACACTTTAATGGGAGCCCGGTACTCAATCAGGGGGCCAACACATTGAATGCGGAGGTCAGCCAATCAATCAATCAGCTAACGCCTATATATAGCACAGCACCTGCATACAATAAGGTGTAATGCTGCGTTCATGTGAACTGGTGAATATGGTGTTTCCGACTTCACGACCTGTGAATTGCGTTCAAGTGAGTTCACAACTCGTGAACACCACCTGTGAGCTGGAGATTTCGGAACCTGCTCCTTACTCACCACTCGTGAAGAAATGGCGGTGTCACAGTTTCCGCCGTCCGTCGTACGCACGGTGCAAAGCATTAGTTTTATTCAAAATTAATAGAAATCCCGAACCATAACCTTATAAATTTGATATAATCTTTTTGGTAAAGATGTTTTCTATATGTGTACCAAGTGATTTGTTTCTAGGTGGTGTGGTTTTAGAGATATTTCACTTTTTTTGTATGAAGATTTGACAATTCCTCTATTATCGCCCAGTATGAAACGTGTTTACCACGAATTGCCAAATGAACGCTCTCAGTTTACATGGTCGTGTTCACCAGCAGTAACTGGGAAGTTCACCATGTTCACGAGGACCGTATCAATGCAGCATAAGTCAACAACACCGCAGTCCCCGTCATCGTAGCCTATTCTCAGAGAACCTGTGTATATATGAAGAGTTTAAATGTGTCCAAAGTTAGTAATCTTAAAGCAAAGTTACCTTTGAAGCAACGTTACTTCTAAAGCAAAGTTACTTCAATCTAAAGTAAGGTAAATTATCACGATCTATTCAATATATTTATCTCAGAAAATGACAGAAACCCAAAACCAATCGGACTATGCAACTTTAATCATAACACTACACCAATGACTTGTTGTGATATCCTAGTACCACCCAGCATCAAACACTAGACCAACAAGTGTCATTTGAAGAAACACAAATTTAATTAAATGGCCTAAGTGCTTTTTGTTTTGCTTAGGCCATGAATCGAACCCACGGCCTCAGACAATGAGAAGCGGACAATGCACTATTATGCCTAGATAAAAGATTCACCCGGTACTTGTAGTACACGGGTGAAAGACAATGTAGTCTAAATACGGGCGAAAATGGCGTAAGTATGGAACAAGAAGTAGACTGCCTGCCTCCAGTGTCAAATGGTTACTTATATCGGCACAGACTTGGTGAAATGGGAGAGAATGCAAAAAGACAAGATGGTGGCCGCAGAACGCCGTCAATTTCACTTTTAAATCTTATTAAACTAGATATTATATTATATTTTTCAACTCAAAGGTAGCGGGCTATCAATAAGACATTTAAAGAATAATTGTTGCTTCTTAGATTGTGAAATTACGCTCTCAATTCATTAACCCGCTTTTTCGACCGTTTTCATATAGGGTTGGTATTCACCCGTGTACTGCGAGTACTGGGTGAATCCTTTATCTATATTATGCCATATCTTATCCAGTCCGATTGTGAATCAAAGAGAAGCCAATGCTTGCAATATTATTTATTACACTACATAACATAATTAATGAGTTTGGATGGTGACGACGTGCGTAGTTGGTGCCACACTACAATGTAGTTACAACAGGAGCCCCATACATAGAACGCGCAGCTGGAATGATGGATTCGGTTACACCTGGCACCCCATACATAGAAGATGCAGCTGGAATGATGGATTTGGTTACAACCAGCACCCCATGTGACGGCTAATGCTGAGATTTTTAATGCCCGGAGTAATATTGGGGCTGTGAGTGGAGTCCCAGCGGGAAGTAGGAAAGCAGGCGCATCTATGTGTGGGGCAAGACTGGATGAATATCGTACCCATGCAGACAGGGCATATCAGTAATTACTAGGTAGGGCTGCCAGGTGGAAGATAATTGGAGAAGCAGAACCTGTACAGTGAACAATAACTATTAATTTATCTTTTCCTGGCTTCACATCCGTGAACATGCGGGCTGTCCCATATGGATGCAGAGGGAGAGACTAAATTACTCTGGAATAGCATTGTTGAGTAGCCGATTAATAGGGCTGAAATGATCACATCGGGGACTGGGTCTAAATGAGAAAGGAAACAAATAATATTCTTTAGAGCTATAGGATTGAGAGGTGGGGCCTTGGTTACTTTATGGGTTGAGTTTTTAAAGAGACCCCCTTTCATTACCTTGACCTCATGTGCATCAAATGCTAGCACGTTACCTGTAGTTCCTCTGAACGAGACTCTGACAGAGCTGAAGTAGTTCATGATGCCCCGGGAGACTTCAACCTGTCCCTTAAAAATAGTAAGAAAGACAAAAGATCATAAACACATCGATTATATATTGATACACTGTGCAGTTGGCAGAACTGCAGGTAGTGGTTTATGTGTGTGGTCTTATTTCTCCACATTCTCAGGGCGAGTGTGCTTGGATATTGATCCACCAGTCTCGGGTGATGGATCATCAAGTAGCCTGGAAGATACAGCCAAAAAGATTGCTATCTTCCAGGCGCTGTCAAGTCAATCGAAAATCCATAGTCCAGGAACATTAGGTTTTAACCCGGAAAAAAATAATGTCAAGCTGAATTTGTTTTTACACGCTCAGTTCATCTTGCTGAGTAACATATCAAAAGTCCCCTAAAATCCCACCCTTGCTTCATTCCTAAAAAAATGGTGTTACCTAGCAACCATAGCTGAATGCTAAATGGCCCAGGAAATGCCCCTATGGATTAACTAATTCCACTATTAATCTAACATTTACTTGTATTTATCATTCTGATTAATAAGCAAGTACAACAATACATACAACAATACCATACATATTTATTATACATGGTAACCAATGGCAACAGCGTACATTGCAGCCAAAGTATGGTAGCACTAGCATGAATATTAGCAATCACATCCAAACTATGTCACGATGAAAGTGTAGTAGATCATGTTATTATTAGTACAAAATATAAACAGTACAAATGGTCAATATCTTGTTTGAAACCGTTTCATATCTGTGAATTATTCTGATCAATGACAACCTATGTCCGAACATATGCATAGCAACCAGCGTAATTGAAATGCATGTCCATTGTTTAGCGCCATATTATGGTTTTATTATTAGGTGTGTAATATATGCTAATGAATTAATTCCTTCCTTCATCCATCAATCCGTCCGTTCGTCCTGCCATCCTTTTGTTCATCCGTCCGTCTGTCCGCCCGTCCATCCATCCATCCTCCCATGCATATCGATCCATCTGAGATCGTGGCTGCCTCAGATGAACTGGACAATGTTGTTGTTAGATTAGGTGGCTTCCACCTATTGATGTCTTATATGGGAGCTGTTGGCAACATAATGTCAGGCAGTGGATTAGAAGAACTGTGGAGCACAATATATGCCAAAGCCTCTGTTGCACATATGACAACTGGGCACGCATATTCCCGTGCTCTGCGTGCTCACTATCTTACTTAAGAAACTCTGGCCACTATCCTTCTGCAAACACCAGACTGCCTTAGTGAAGATGACAAAGGTACATTGACGAAGCTTTATCAGGATCTTTTGAAAGAGGAAACATCTTTTGGAAGATGGATTGGGGACTATACTAAACACATCGAGTGAAAACAGGACGTCAATTTGTTTGAGGTTTAGCAACTCACCTAACTGGTTACAGCAATTTTACTGTTATCATTATCAAAAGACCTACTGAGTGCATTTTTTTCTTCCCTTTTTTTTTCTTGAAGATTTATACTGCCTATCATGGATAAGTCTGAATAGACTTGTTTTCACCATTAGACAGTTTGTTGATAGAAAGCCCGAGCCTACACTTTTACCGACCCAAAGGATTTTTAACCTCCCACACCACATAGACATGGTATGAGAGCAACTGGCCTTTGATGACGCTGTAAGTTGTACACAGCAGTGGAAATCCAAATTGGCAGAGGTGGGGGCACAGGGAATCGAACCACCAACCTTCAGATTAGGAATCCGACCTAGAAAAAAGGCAGACACTCTAACCACTCCACCACAGAGAACACCACAAGAACAATATCTCGACCAGGTTTATGCTTTATTTGCAATTCAAAATTATGCTGTGCCGAAAGGAGGCATAGTTGACGTGCACAGGCACCTAATATTAAGTCCCTACCGTTCCTAGTTTCTAGCACTCATTGCGATACGCTATTATCAGTGTTTACAGCTACTTTAAAATCATGTGGTTTCTCGGGAAGACGAAACATAAACTTGTGTACCAGATTGAGTGCTTCTAGTTGTGTAATTGACATGTTTAGCTCAGCTACCTGGTCAGGGTACCTGACCGAATAGAAAGCCTGAGGAGAATTGGCTCCTCCAGCTTTCAATGTTCAGTCGCATTCAATAATCCAACTAGATCTGGAAGAAGACGGGATTAGTTGAATGCCGTTAACGTCATGTGCGAATACCTCAACCCATTCCAGTTCAAGCAATAGACTCGGATCGTATTTATATCGACCCGTATAAGGGGCTGCCCTAAGTGCTGCTAGTACTCTATTTCAGAACCTAGTTGCTGGCTTACTGCATTTTGCTAAATGTTGTAGTTTACCCACTAGGCTTTGTATTTGCTTACGAGAATCCAAGGACTTATCTTTCCAGGCCTTACATTCTGTCAGCACTTCTTGTATCTTTTGTTTGGGTAATGTTACTGTCATATTGCTCGTGTTAATTACAAAGCCTAGCCAAGTTATTGAGGTGGTTGGTGAGGTGCACTTTACTTTCGCTAGGGTAAGGCCTAATTTTGTTTGAGTTGGTTGAAATAATCATACGCTTTGATGCCTTTTCTTTAGTACTTTCTAGTCCTACGAAGTCATCTAGGTAGCAAAAGCTAAAGAATCCTTCCTGTCTTAAGAGCCAGACAATGGCTCTCGTTGTACGGGCGCATGCTAGCGCTGATGTTCTATGACCGAATGGTGAGGCAATGTCTATAAAATAATTATTATTCAGTGATATGCCTAATAATGCTGTTGATAATGGGCAGACCCTCAACTGTCTGTAAGCTCTTGCCAGGTCTGCTCCCCATAGCCATGCATCATTACCTATTTTTGTAAGTCTGACTGTTAGAGTTGAAACTGCTGGCAGGGAGAAGTTAAATTGAGATCCTAGATAGAAACCTTTCACTATCCCGGCGTTAACACTTTTACCTAGTGGGAAACTAAGGTCAATTATTATTCTTTTATCCTCTGAGTTCTGTTTTGGCCTTATCATCCTTGGGCTTATTTGACACCGAGGAGTAAATGGGGGAGCATTAAGCGGGCCTAAACATGCACCTAATTGCTTTTCTTTGCTAATGAATTTGTTAATGTGTAAGTCTGAATCTGCAGCTAATGAGTGATTTTTAAAAGTAGGTATGGGTATTGATGTTGAGGTGTAATCTAACGGCCAGCCAAGTTCTAAGAGATCTACTAGGGATGTATCAGGGAAATCACTTAATAACAACCTCCAATTTATTATTGACAGGCCTGACGGTAGGGGGATGAGTGCTTTTAAGTGATTTGGATGGCCTCTCTCCCTTACTTTATCGAATATATTTTTATAACTACTAAATTGTTGCCACTGTAACTGTAAGTCATCTGACTTCGGCCAGAATGTCATGAGTGATGATCTAAATTTCAATGGAGAAGGAAGGGGGTAAACTTACTTTGCCAGTTATTAACAGTGCATGAGAGTTCAAGTTCTATAGGCATGTCATGCCAGTCAAACTCCACTTGTGGGATAGCTGGCTCTAATTCAATTATCGTTTGCTCAGGTAGTGTTAGTACATCTGTTATTGTATTAGCTTTTGAGAAAGGGGATTATTTATCACAGTAGGTGTCTTAATTACTGGGGTTTCTTGGGCCATATTGTCATGCAACATTTCTCGCTTACTAATTGTTATGTTATATTGTGCTGCATGGTTGTCAATTGTGGGCTTTACTGGGTCAGTCGAGTAGCGCGGGTGCGCCTTAATGTTATCTAGCTCATTAGATTGGTTACATAAAGCTATAGTCACATTGGTTAGATTATACGGTTTAGTATTCAATGCATTGTCATGACATGGTATTAATGGTGCAGAGTTCACATCAATATGACTTACAGCTGCAGTGACATTGGCCATATCAGCCTCTGTCTTTTTGTCTACAAGCGAGACTGCATTGCTCTCACTGCATCGGTACAGACGTCCCGCTGCAGATCCTTAATCGCTGCAAGTTTTGTCAGCCTTCCCTCAGTCTACTGTCCGCTATCATTAAGAACACTTTTTCAGACCAGCGCCTGCAAGTGGGCCAAATGTTGAGCACGCGCTGACGCCGTACGTCATAGTGTAACAGGGCCTTAAGGCGTGATGCATTGAGGAAGCGGAGATATGGTCGGGAGAGATCGGGCAAGTACTCGTCTTTTGAGTGAGGCCCGATGATTAAAGCTTGATGACCGAGGGCGGGCGGTGACAGTTGCACTGGCTGTCGTGGTGAGTGTGACTGAGGTATTGCTGCTATCTTCTCCAAAACGTTCAGCCTATTCGCGAAGTCTAATGAATCTTGACAAAGTCATGTGTTTTCTTCTCTCAGCTGATGTAACGTCTCTTGTTGAGAGTGCAGAAACTTTTAGCACGGGAGGAGTGGGCGGGGCCATTAGCACACAATTCGATCCCGCATCGTCTGACATTTGTTCTTGCGCTGAACTTCTAGGTATCTTCCTTCGCTTTTGAGTTATTTCACATGAAAGTGCTGGACGGCCACGCTTCTTCCTTCCAGCAGGCATGTTCCAGAGTGACTTATGAGACAATTTGAGTAGAATTGTGCACTTGAAGACAAATTTTCTGTGGGAGCAGTGACTATGAACAGCTGATTGAAATCACCATGCCAACGAACGCATCAAATATGTGTCACTTTTACCTCGCATATCGAGATGTGCGATAAGCTGCCCATTGCCTCATGTGGCAAATTACTCATGTGGCAAATTACTCATGTTAGCCCGGCCAACATGTATAATTCTTAATATTTTATATTAGCACATAATCTAATTTTTTTTTATCAAAGATGTTATTGTAGCGTTGAATGAAATTACCTTAATTATAGGGGTCGGTATGTATATATATATATATATATATATATATATATATATATGTATATATATATATATATATGAAGAGTTCAGGTGGAAATCCCCATAAATGCCAATCCAAAATTTGACTTAATTAAATATTGGAGTCAAACCCTCAAAAGGTTAATATCTTACATGCTTAATCTTTTTGTTCATTGCTCTATACTCATTTCTTCACAACCAACCTCGAATTAGTGGGAATTAAAATTACTTTCAGGTAAATTAAAAAAACATTTAAGTCAATTTTTGGATTGGTGTTTACGGGATTTGGGCCTGAACTCTTTATATATATTTAAATATATATAAATATAGTCACATACCTATGCATTAAATCTGTGTCCCCTTAATATGAGGGCATTTGTGTCATACCTCATCTGTTCCGTTACTAACATATAATAGTTTACGAGCTTGTTGATGATAGCTTTTAGAGTGATTAAAAAAGTATCATCCTCCAATCAATTGCTGCTAATTGCATTAGGCACAATTGAATGTATAGTGCCCTCGCTGTGGGACATTTATAATTAAAATCAAGTTTACTTCTTTTGAGGCCTGGGGGGGGGGGGGGGGGGGGTGTTATGAATGGGTTCTTTTGATTCTTTTTCCCCCCTTCTCATTTTGTTACACCCCCCCCCAACCCATCCCCTTCGCAATTCCTCAGTAATTCATCGCGCATGCACAGTAAAGCTCTGTAGCCTTCACACATGTCAGTCTGCCTTGTGACTTTACATATTGTTGGGCCTAACTGGACTGCTAAGTGACCAATATGCATGAACAGATATATAATATATATATATATATATATATATATATATATATATATATATATATATATATATATATGAACAGTTTAGGCACAAATCCCTGTAAACGCCAATCCAAAATTTGACTTGAATTATTTGTTAATTAGCTGAAGTTAATTTTAATTCTCACTAATTCCATGTTGTTTGCGAATAAATGTTTATGGAGCGAGGAACAAAGAGAAAAAAGGAATTTAAAAATGAACCTTTTGAGGGTTTGACTCCAATATTTAAGTTTACAGGGATTTGCGCCTGAACTATTCATTGATTTTGGCTGGTTTAACGCCATATTTCTTCTTTTTTTTCTTGAAGAGTTGTACTACCTATCATGGATAAGTCTGAATAGACTTGTTTTCACCATTAGGCAATTTGTCGATAGAAAGCCCAAGCCTACACTTTTACCGACCCAAGGGATTTTTAAGCTCCCACATCACATAGACATTGTATGAGAGCAACTGGCCTTTGATGACTCTGTAAGTTATACACAGCGGTGGAAATCTAAATTGGCAGAGGTGGGGGCATGGGGAATGGAACCACCAATCTTCAGATTAGGAGTCCGACCTAGAAAAAAGTCAGACACTCTAGGCATATCGCCGGAAACAAGGCCCATATTCATAGCGAAAAGTTAGTGGCATCTATTCTGTCACTCTTCTAAAACAGCATCATCAATCCTTCCTTGAAATTTACACGAAACCGGAAATAGTCAGATCCATTTCAAATCATGGCAAACCTCATCTGTTGTCGATTTTGAAGTGGTTAGACTTGTGTCAACTGACAGTTAAGTCTAACTCACAGAAAATAGCCAAAGGTTAAAGCCGTGTTCACACGGGCAATGTAAATCGATTTGTAGAAAGCGACTTGCCTAGTTCAACGCACATTTCGCATGTGAACGGGTGTCTGAGTCGAATTAGGGCTGAATCGATTTCTGTGATCCGGATACTATAAACCACCTCTCGAGATAGTTTACGTGAGGCGATTTGTGTGAATCGATTTATTTGGCCAGTGTGAACCCAACCGACTTACTTGAGGCGGATTAAGGACGTGACAGTCGAGACCTGAGTGTGTTGACTTTCCGGTAAATTTGCTTTATGAAACCGCTAGCTGTGCACAGATATTTTGTTCATCATTTATTTTTAGGGTTTCACTGCCCAGCAGAGGTTTTTACGGTTCCGAAACAATATGATTCAGTCCATACATATCTAGGTCGAACCCACATTCTCTCGTGCCGACTTCGACGAACCCAAACTGGCGCTGGTTAGTCTGGACTTGCTCATGCGCAGATATCCACTTCCGCCTTTAAGCGCTGCCCGTGTGAACGGGCGGCTAAATCGCTCCATAAATCGATTTGTCTAATTCGCTTCACATTTTGCCCGTGTGAACACGGCTATAGAAGGAAATATAGTCCAGTTGTTTTTAGGAATTCAATATGCAATACTTCTAACTAACAACCACATCATAAAAGCTAAAATGCGAAAAGGTCCGGCTGTTTCATTTAAATAATATTTGCATAAAACACTTTATACATACACATAGTTAATTCTAAGGCTGCTATGCACCCTAAGTTCTACTTCAATTAAAGATGGATATTCTGATGGCTTTGACTTTCACCCATTTTCTGAGATAAATGCATTAGATTAATCATAATAATTTATTTTATTTTATTAATCATAATAATTTATTTTATTTTATTTCAAAGTAACTTTGATTTAAATAGTTAACTTTGGGGGCATTTAAAGTGAAAGCATTCGAACATTAATTTTGGCAAGCACGTCAAAATGTAGACACCAGCGTTTACAACCCCCATATTCGCACTACACTGGTGCTGTGACCAGCATCATGTTCATACCTCCACTTGGTCACATACTCATTGGGAGAGGGAGGTTGGTGCCACATACAATGGCGCCCCCAGGCGTTTGTTAGCGGCACTATAGCTAGCATTGCCTGGCGGGAAACTCTATTGAGCAGACGATAAGAAGATCACCCAATGTGCTCTTCTCTCTGATCGAAAACACGCAGGGCAACCATTCTGTCACGGTAGGAGTCACTCAGAAGTGCACCTTTGTCGCTATAATGTCCTTCAAAGTCACGCCAAGTCACGCTTAAATCATGAAAGCCAAGCATTCGAGATGGATTCCAGGGCAGTTGGAAACACTGGTCTTTTGCGCGCCAAATCGATGGCCAAATAACGAAATTTGTTGTTGTTGTAATCTTATTGGTATTTGAACGGATCACTCTTTTAGTGCCAGACAGGATGGCCTTTGTGTTACCACATATTATATCCGCAGCACATGTGGCAGGGCGTGGTTTTGACCTTCGTGGATAGAGGCTGAGGGTGGGGGTGGGGAGTTTAGGGGTGATAGATAGGCTGATACAGCGTGTCCTTATAGAATGGATGCAAATCAGTAAGGGGGCCAACTGCCACAGTACGTGACGTCATGGGTACCAATATCAGGGGCTGGGTGAGGGGTGGAGGATGTTCTGTCTGCACTTGTCGTCTGGGGCAGGTATGGATCCCGGTTCACCTTACAAAAGAGCCAGCTTTCTGAATAACCACAAGGCATCAGCGCTAGACCGCTTTGCCAATAACCACCACTGACCTCGTTGTGACTGGTGCATTGGAGTTGTACATCCTAGCAACGTATATAAATGTCATATCAGGACGAGCACCGATTTGTGACAGTGTGCACATTCGTTGTGACTCCATGGTGTTGTCAAAGAAACTGGGGATATCATGCCGCCGAGGGCACCAGGTACCGATATACAACTCAGTCATATTATCCTGATGCAGAGCCACCCATGCAGTGGCTGATTCCATCGTAGAGATGTGGACTGCATGGTGGATCTAAATGTGGATTTGGGGTTTCGTAGCAAATTGATGCTTTAGTATGACCAAATAGGTCATCTCCCTCTCGATCTGTCTCTATATATACACATATATAGTAATTATATATGTGATGTATAACGCATTATGCAAGTATAAATGCTCGGAAGGGAATACATGTTTCTGACTTCCTCCTGACTGACGCATTGGTGGAGTCCCCCCCCCCCCCCCCCCATGGGCGGCGATTTGTAGCCGGGTACCCATACCCCTGCTTCCAGACTTACCCAACCTCTAACTCTCATCCTTTTTCCTTTTGTGTATGGACATTTATAGTTAGTATATGTATATACGTGTATAAATCATCAGTATGAGGTATTTTCCTATTATTATTATGATCCGTTATCATCCATTAACGGACTCAGATTGATTTGCTGCGGCACATTCGCCTACGGTGGCGCCGCCACCAGCAGTTCTTTGTACTTATTCCTCAGTCTTTCTATAGATCACTTGCTGCGAAAAGTGATCTATATATATAACTTTATATATATATATATATATAGATATATATATATATATATATATATATATATGGGTCAGCCTCACGAAAATGGCCCAATTGGAGGAAGTTGTCGGCGTCGATCATTGGATGTCAGCGTCGATCGGTATAATTATGATTTAGCATTGACAGAGGTGTTGGAAAGTCCTTATATTTATCCTGAATGTAAAGGTCGAGAAAATACAACAACCTTATTTGTTTCTAGGATAATTTAATATGAAACAAAGAAATGCACTACACTTTTAAGAATTGCGATGCCGACATCTTCAATTGACCACCGATTGGCCCATTTTCGTGAGGCTGACTCATATATATATGAGTGAGTGGCGTGTTGTGTCCCACACAGGGGGCCGCCAAGGTGCATGCCGGACCCCCCCCCCCCCCACCCTGTGGGCAGAGGGAGGGGGAGCAGGAACTCCAGAGCTTATTACATGCAATAATGGGGGTATCACTATCCATATATATATAATGTATAACGTCTTAGGCAAGTATTAAAATATGGAAGGAAATTGTTCTAATTATTTATATTACTGGATGTTGCTTGATATTAGTGATATTATTGATAGTACCAATAGGGGACATTTCGCGTAGTTATTTTTCCCGATGATAGGTGGCGCATCGGTACTAGTGGGCCTAAACGGAGATATTGGGCATGGTGGCCGAATCAGTACAGCACAATCTTCCCGCGTGGAAGGTCGGGAGTTCGAATCCCAGCCAGTCAAACCAATGACACATTGATGTATGTCTGGATGTGCTTTTTCTTTTAAATGATGGTTTATTTACCCTTTCCATACCTTATAAGTTGATGACAGAACTTGTTTTCAATGCTGAACAGCTTTGCCTTTAGTCATCAGTTTGTGGTTTGTTTTATTGCATGTGTATTTATATATGTATGTAGGCGTCATTGTGGAGGTCTATGTGTGTACATATGTCATCATCATCATTATCATGCTGTCGCTCACGATGCGACAAAGACTGCTTTCATTACTTGACTGCCACTCTCCATTTAGCTCTCTGCTGTGAGAGTGATGTCCATGAGTCGGTCTTAATGTCTCTCAGCTTCAGGTTTCTCTTGATGGTATCCTTGAAACGGAGACGAGGGCGCCCTCTCTTTCTGTAACCAGAAGACAGTTGAGAATAGACGATCTGCTTTGGTAGCCTGTCTGATAAATATCCTCATGAGGTGTCCAGTCCACCGGAGATTCTTTTTGATCAAAAGATCTTCCATAGAGGGCAGCCCCGTCCGTTTGAATATTTCCTTATTTGTTACTTTGACCTTCCAGGTTGGCCTCATGATTGAACGCAGATGTCGCATCATGAAGGCATGCAGCTTTTTCACCTGTTGTCTGTACACTGTCCAGGCCTCGGCTTCGTATAGTAGGGTGGATAGCACGATTGCACGGTAGATCTTGCCTTTGATCCGCATGGACACATGGTGGTTGTTCCAGAGTCTCTGGCGTAGTCGGCCGAAAGATGTACATATGTAATGTATCAATGTGTGAATGGATGTGTATGTACATGTACATGGGTTTTCTTTGAAGCTGGATACCACAGATTTGGTGTCCATGTTATGATGGACATAACTAACCTTTTTGTTAAAATAGCAAATCAAAGGATTATTGTTGCCTCTGTAAATTAAGTATGCTAGGAATACTATATGTATATAATCTATTCCACAGAATGTATTAAAGGTATCTTTATATGATGATGTGCTACAGTGAAAATGTGAAAATTTACATACTTACACATTTGCATCGAAATTGACAAACCTTTTTTCAACTTTGTTTCAACTTTCTTACTGTAAGATATAATTTTGTTTGCTTAACTGTAAGCAATGAAATATTTGAAAGTGCTCTGTATGTTAAAATGATGTTCTGGATGTGTATTTCCATGTTACACAGGACATTTTAATGTAGGCCTTAATTTGCATAAGATTAAAATAAAAAAGTGAAATAGCTTTTTTTTCAACTTTGACAGGTCCACAACATGTAAACCTTCATATGAATATGGGTTATGCTATTATTTGGAATGTTTTCTGCTATTATTTGGAATGTTTTCACTTTTGTAATATGTGTGAATTTACTATTACCGAATATTACTGATATATGAGTCACTAAATATTGCTGGTATTATCAATATTATAATATTATTAGTAATAGCTAGCATAACTTTTTGGTTGATTGGTTGTTGGAGTTTACATCCTGGCAACATCTAAGGTCATAACAGGACGGGATGTCTCTTAGGTTGGCATGTTAAACGTATGCCTCACTTATGGGTAGTCTCTTAGTTCAGGCCCATTGTTTCAGTGGCGACACCAACGGCAATAGCTTGAACCAAAAAATCGTATGTCCCCCATTGCTATACTCCATAACACTCCACAATCGACAGGTGGCGCCACCTGCGGCCCACCTATCCTCCAGGGGGTGTCAACAAGTGTCAGCGCACTGGAGGATACATATATGTGTGTGTTTGTAGTGAGGTGCACTGACCTCCACACGTGAAATGACACATGCATAATTAGATGTGGGTAGGCTGATTACGTCAGGGGGCTTAGACAGTTGAATGGTTAGGATACAAGCCCAGGAATGGGATGATTGTGGGTTCCAAATCTATTCTAAGCATAGGGCTTCCCTTCATTTGAAAAAAATCGTCCACCGTGATAGTGGTGTCTTTCATCATCATCATCATCATGCTGTCGGTCGCAATGTGACAAAGACTGCTTTTATTTCTTAACCGCCGCTATTTCGTGCGGTTGTGCATTTCATAAAAGCTGCTTGCAAAGTGTTGAAGTGCTGCTGGCTTTTGCAAGTTACTAGCAGCACTCTCTCGGGGAGCAAATAGAGGTCTCACAACGGCAAGAACATGTCAAGAGAGGCGCAAACTATTTGTCCCTGCAGTAGCTGGCCGGGAGATGTTGGGAGTTCCCTTCATTGTCGCCCTTAATGCCGCCATGGAATCATGGTTTTCTGTTAGGGTTTGCTCCCTTAGCCTTTGGTTCTATCAAGAACCTATACCATAAGGCAGTGGTTTATAACTTTGCAAGGCAGGGGCATCAAACTCCCTGCGGTATTTTAGCAGATAGGTACTGCATTACCTGCATACCCATGGTGTCTTTACACATATATTATACAATCTATGCACTGCATAGTGTTCAACCATCCCTGTATATCTACTTTAACTATGCAACCTGGGTATTTGGGGTTGGAGTTCAGCATTGATTGACTGGTGGTTGCTTAGCACCATGTCGGCAGCAAATGTCATATTTACATAAAGAAGTATTCAACACAATATTATGTTGGTTTATTATTCAACCATCGCTTTAACACAGAATGTAAAAGCATACTCTCAATTAAATGTCAAAAGATACTTATGAAGAAGTTAAAAGCTCACAACTATAACTATTTTCTACTCAAGGGGGACCTTACCCCTGAATGTATTGGGTGTCAGTTCGCAGTGGCACTCAAACACATTCAATTAAATTGTGTTGATTTCATGGTGTTGCGCCAACAATTTTACAATTTAAATAACATGCATGATAATTGATATTGTTACTAGCGGAAGCCAAGGAGAAAGTTTAGCCTTCTTGAAGACAGCAGGACTGTATTAATTCATATAGGTTATTAAACAAATTCTTAACAATTTAGGAATAATGATACCATTGACATTTATGTAGAATTTGGTTTTCATTGACCACACTTTTTTATGATTAGGACCTTACATGTTGCTAGGATGTAAAACAACAAACAAACATCTAATTTCTTTTTTTGTTTAAATTGCCGATCATTTGCAATGTTTAACCTACGTCAAACTTCCGATATTCAATGCACCCGACATATCCCGAGGTCGGGACGACGCTCCTTTGTGCAAATGGATAGCTTATGGAAGACCAGGGTGGAGTGTAAAAATAGAAATCGCTCTATAAAATAAGAGATCCTGACAACACATACATATTCCTGATCCACATCCCTTCAGTACTGTGAGTGAATTTAGGTCACCGAATCAATAACCGAACCATGACGCACAGGTAGGGTTCAGAAATACATCGGGCTCCATAGCTCAGTGGCTAGAGCACTGGTCTTGTAAACCAGGGGTCATGAGTTCAATCCTCATTGGGGCCTACTGCTTTGAAGCTTTTTATTATTTTTTAGACAAATTTAGTTTCAAGCTTAAGGTTGCATGGTCTGATGAAATATAATTTTGTCAAAATTAAAACAACTACTTACATTTGATCCTATATATCCAACTTAGATACTGGTGTATTAGCTAATGATTGGGACAGCATATACAGAATAACCAGTGAATTTATAACATCACCCCTTTAGACACTCACTTTGAAACACCTATTATGCAGGGAGGCCATTAACCAATTAGGCCAATCTTGTGACCTCATCAGCCTCCCCCAACCAAGTAGGCCTACTGTGCAGGGTCATAGAGGGGAAGGGGAAATGAGGTGGATTTTGCCCCTTCCCGCCATGTTGGATATTCAATGCTGTTTGGTCAATTCTATAAATATAATTAATCAATTTGGGTAATTTAAATTTTGAAATCTTTACATCTGTCAATTAAAATTGCATCTGCCATCGTGACTATGCATGGTATGAGGGAGGATGATACATATGGATGACATAGCATTAACATAGTAACAGAATAATAATATGTACATGAGACATGCAAATTCATTAGATAGCAATGCAAAATGTTAAAGCGAATCGGTATACCTGTCCAGGAAAACAAACAAACTCGGAATAGTTCTAATTTGTGCCAGATACATAGTGTCTACGCATACCGTATGTGAGCAGTATGCATATCCTTGACAGTCTAAATGTATGTGAGGATGCGCACGCATGTGTTTTGCGCGCATCCGTTTGAAATTTGGTTGCGCCAATGTGTTATCATTTGGATGGGATCCATCGCAAATGCGCCGGGTTCTGCACCGGGTTCTGCGCCGGGTTCTGCGCTTAATGCTATGATGGCAGCAGCCGGACCTGAGCGTTAATGACTTGAAAGCATCTGCTCCAAATGCACAGATTTCCAGGTTTAATGCTATGATGGCAGCAACTGTTCTGGTCATGCATTATCGTTTGGACAGGATCCAATGCAAATGCGCAGGTTCTGGGCTTAACGCTATGATGGCAACAGCCGTTCTGCAGTGTATATGCTGGCGGACGGCTTGAGATCACAGAGCATGCAGTTTGTCATAGGTGAGTGTAAAACCTGATATGGTGCTACAACCCCAGGCCGTCCTCTGATGCATACACTGTGGAACGGCGCATTTGCGATGGATCCCGTCCAAACGATAACATATAGGCATGACCAGAATGGCTGCTGCAATCATATCATTAAACACAGAAACCTGTGCAATTGTGGTGGATCCTGTCAAACAATTAATGCTCAGGCCTGGCTGAATCATAGAATGTGCAGCTTGTCATAGGTGAGTGTAGAAACTGATATGGTTCTACTACCTCGGGCTGTTCTCCGGCGCATACACTGTGGAATGGCTGCTTCCATCACAGCGTTAAGCCAAGAACCAGGCGCATTTGCGACGAATCCCGTCCAAACAATAATGCATAGGCATGGCCAGAACAGCTGCTGCCATCATAGCATTAAACCCGGAAACCTGTGTATTTGCGGCAGATAAAATTAACCATTCTACAAAATAATATTTTGTTAAAAACCCTAATGCCATGGGCCTATGACACCAATCCATTCCCAGAATGTTAAGACCCAAACAGAAATACCTACCTACAGCCCTGTCAGGTTCCAGGATTAGTAGGTCATCTCACATCAAGTGATCATCACGAGAGGACCACCTGGGTCATAGCTACAGGACGTTTGACAAGCTTGTCAAATTTATTTTGGGTTCTTTCAGCTCACATTGCTCCAAAACTAGCCATTTTTCATTAAAGTTTCTCGGGACTAATGAGTATTAGGATATATGGGTCAATGTGAGCTATTTATCTAAAATATAACTAACAAATTCAAATGCCATCAAACCGCACATGTTGGTTTCCAGCAGATTAAAGAACACGCATTAAAATCTAAATCTATTTTCGACTCCCTCTCTTCCCCCCTCTCTATCTCTCTTTCTCATATCTTTCTCGTAGGTTGTATACACGATGGTGTATGCGGATGTGGGCACACTGTATGACCCATTATATATATATATATAGGTCTGCTTGGTCCATATGAGGATAATTAAGACTGAATAGGATATTATGTTATAGGGGCTTTGGAGGGGGGGGGGGGATTTCGGCGCAGGGGGCAAAGTTGGACATATACATAGCGTATGGCCAATGTATGACCAACGTATGGCTAACATGCTTACGGGCGAAAAATGCTCGGATTAGCCTCAGGGTACGTTCGCAGAACCCCTGGGAATGTTATATAGGTTATTCGATCACCAGAACTATGCCTCATATGCTACATCTGTCAAGATATGCTGGAGAAATGCTAAACGCACATTAAACATATGTTATCCATATGTTGTCAGTACTTGGTCTGTACGTTCCCACTGCCTTTAATGTAGGTCAATGTAGTGCAACGTAGTGAACAATGATTGTCTATCATACGTCTAACGTACATCGACATACGCCTAACATATACATAACGCATGGCCAACGTAAAATACACACGTTGTCGAGCATTGTCGTATGTCAAAAGTTTTGTGCATGCACAAAATGAATACTTTATCTGTATTACTACATATGTAACTATCATATCGAAAGTTTTGTCCATGCTATGACCTGCTTCTTCATGTTTACATGATGCTGACCCACTGACATGCGACACCGTATCTTGACGAACATTGACATACATTGACGTATACCAATGAGCGCCTAATGCACATATAACGCATAGCGACGTATCCTGATGTAGCTGGCAAAAATCACATACGTCGGCGTGCGTTGACGCGATGTGTCATAATGTGACAGCCTCTTTACATCAAATTGTACCCCAGATGGTATTAAATAGGTCAGTGGCCACACTGTATTACCCACTATATAAAACAGAATTGAAGCCGACAGCGTATATCTCCTTGTTTATCTGTGCCCATTTAGATCTACATACAGACATCAGACGTTAGTAAAGTGCCTGTCACACCTTACTGGATTGAGCACCGGTCATAACCGGACAAAGAATTTTCTAATCCGAGGCCTGCACCACGTCCAAAAGAAAGTGGTACACGTTCAAGAGAAATCCCAGGCTGCACCACCAAATACCCGATACCAGCACCGACGAACACTGCCCACATGACGGAAGAAAAAACAACCAACGAAACCCAGCTACATATACAAAAGGAAAGCCACAAAAAGATCCCACAAAACACCCCGCGAGCCCAACGGAACTGGATAAACAAAAACGAACCGACAAAAGAAAAAATGGCGAGGCCGCGCACCGGATAACGACAGCTATGGATGGAAACAGAACAACCAGCACCACACTGACAGGCCAGGAGATAGGCACAACCAACACCAGCGCCACCAGCAGCCCACACACACCCAACCCGAGGAGCTGAATGCCCCGGGAACGGTCCTGAACTACCTGAGCGGGGCCCGCGCCTGGGTCCAGCTCCTCGGGGGAGAACTCGACCACTTCGTCACCTACACCACCTCCCTCATGAAGCAAGGGATGCAGAGGCTGTCAACCCACACCCTGGCTCCAGCCCCGCCCATCACTCCCGCACAACTCCAAGCAGTCATCGCGTTCCTGCGGTCGGCGGGCCCTCCGGCTTGGGTACTGATGGCGGCCCTGCTCGTTGCCTACCACACCCTCCTTAGGCAGGGGAACCTCCTCCAAACGGGGGCCTACTTCGACCCGGGACACTCCATCAGGTCCCTGGACGTGGCCCTGACGCCCGATGGCCTGAGCATCCTCATCAGGTTGACAAAGACGACGTGGAGGCCAGGCCAGGCATACCGGGTGATTATCCCATCGGGGCCCGGCTCCCCCTGCTGCACGTTGCGGGCGTGGGCGGACTACATAAACATGCAGAGACCGCCGGGGAACGGCTCCTCCTGCCTGACGGCTCCACCCTCCGCCCTGCCACCCTCCTGGGAGCTCTCCGGATGGGTCTGGCCTCCGTGGGGGAGCCTAACCCGGCCAGGTACACCCTGCATAGCCTCGGGAGGGGTAGGGCCCTGGCCTGCGCGGCATCGGGTGCTTCCCTCTGTGAGGTGATGGAGCTTGGCTCCTGGACCTCTGTGGCCGTCCACTCCTACATGCAGCGCGAGCTCATCCAGGACCGCCCCCGAACCCTCGGTAAATGTTTCGTTGAGGGTTCAAGTCCTGCCACCCCGGAAAAGTGATTCCAGGTGGGACTGGGGGGCACTCCTGGGGGGAGGGGAGGGGGCTCTGGCCGGATGCCCGATGAACTATGGAACAAGAACAAACTGTAACAAACCATAACTACCTGAATCAAATAAAGAGACTAATTACCAACTATATCCAGTCACGTTCCCGAGTCGTGAATTGTGCATGTTATACGTAATATGGCTAATTTGCGGCTGGGAGCCGATGGTGGGAATTTTTTTATTGAGGCTGTATTTATTCTGTCCATAGCATGTAAGCCTGGGTACCCAGGCTTGTTTTCAATGCTGGCCATCTGTAGTGTTGGTGTTGTCTTACCAAACAGTAGCTGCTGATAAGTTATTTGATTGTCTGCATTTCAGTAGCAGATAGATAGTCTGTTGGTACGTTTAGTAGCCTATGTTAGTTTTTTTGGGCCCTCTTGGCATTGTATTTTTGTTCTATTCTTATTACTATGTTAGTTGTTTTCTTAAGGTTCTACGTTAGTGTTTTGGGGTTTTCTTGGGAAGAGTTTTCCGTTTTTTTCTACTTAATTCTATACTAACCTATTTTATTTACATGTCCATAGGCTTGTACGTAATAGGTCAACATCCTAAACAACTGACCCTAACCACTTGCCCCGACACCCAACCCGGTGCTGCCGGTGGGTGGAGAGCCCAGAACTAAAAACCAACAACCAACCAAACATAGATGGCGCCACCTCTGACCAAGCTGACCTCAGGGCTCCAGCCTGGGCAGCACTACAACCACTCCAGCTCCCAACCAGTCACCACATCTCTCGCCTTCACCCACCCATCCACACCTCTAATAAAACCACCAGAGCCCAGGGGTTGAGGGTTCGAGTCATGCCACCCCGGAAAAGTGATTCCTGGTGGGCCTGGGGGGGCGCTCCTGGGGGCAGGGGAGGGGGCCCTGACCAGATGCCCGACAAACTACGGAACAAGAACAAACTGTAACAAACCATAACTACCTGAATCAAATAAAGAGACTAATTACCAATTATATCGAGACGCCTTCCCGAGACGTGAATTAATTCACCTTTTTTTACAATATAATCCAGTTGCTTTCAAGTTTGAAGTGTTTTGGGAATGAAGCACGCACAGCTGGAAGATCATCATCATTATCATTGTCAGCAACATCATTTTCATATACTTCTCTTTCCTGTTGGAGATGGTTTTCAAGAAGTAAACATTCAAAATCATAGACCGCAAACCAAGGAAAGTGCTGTAAATGTGATTTGCAAACTATATTTAAAGTATCTCGCAAGTTATCAAAGATACTTTTTGAAGAAGAAGAATACTTCCCTCCCGGATATATAAATCGAAACTTGTTTGTACATACTTTCTCATGTGTCGCAGTCCCTGTTTTAAAAACAATATGTTTATCGCACTTCCTACAAGCGTATTTACTAGCATATGACTCCACACTGGACTTATAATCAAAATGTGAATTGGTGAGGTTTAAGCCGTGTTCACACGGGCAAAATCTAAAGCGATTCAGCCAAGGCGAATCATATGAATCGATTTAGACGCCCGTTCACATGGGCAGTACTTGGGGTGGAAATCAATATCTGCGCATGAGAAAGTCCAGTCTGACCAGCACCAGTTTTCGGTTAGGCGACGTCACCACGAGAGAGTGGGTTCGACCTAGAATAGACTGAATCATATTGTTTTGGAACCATAAAAACTTTTGCTGGGCAGTGAAAACCTATAAATAAATGATGAAAAAAACATCTGTGCACCTCTATCCGGTTCATAGACCCAATTATATAATATGCACTTTTGATCGACCAGAAAGTCAACAAAGTAAACTCTCGACTGCGCATGCGTGTGACGTCCTTAATCCGCCTTATTGCGTACACACGGACAAAATAAATCGATTCACAGAAATCGACTCACGTAAACTACCTCGACAGGTGGTTTACAGTATGCGCATCACAGAAATTGATTCAGCCCTAATTCGACTCAGACGCCCGTTCACACGCGAAATGTGTGTCGAACTAGGCAAGTCGCTTTATACGAATCAATTTACATTGCCCGTGTGAACACGGCTAGATTGAGTTTTTCACATGCAGCACAGAATTGAGAGGTGTACAAAGATATACATGTATCATCTTCTGGCAATGAGTAAACATTTACACTAATATTAATGCAACACTCCAAATTTGGTATATCATCTAATCTCACCCCTTCAAACTTTCCTTTCTTACTCTTCTGAAAAGCAGCCTATTATGAATTGCAGAATAAGGTATGTGACAAAAAATTTCAAAGTCAACAGATTCCAACATAAAATATATCATTGCAAAGGTATTGGAACGTCTTTTCTAATGAGACCTAAATCATCATCCTGTGACAATTATCAAGGAAGTTGTGACACTTTATAACATGTTTTTTATAGGTAGTTTTGTTTCATTGTTTCAATGGAAAACCAGTTGAATTCTGTGACCCATCTCATGACTCATGAGTCTTGGCATGTGTGAAAGCTGAGTCGCGGGTGGCATGTCAGTCCAGTATCTTTACCAGACACACCTTTTTATCTGCCCTCAAAATCAATGTTCCGGTGCTCAAATTGTCACCAAATTACACCCTAATATGGAGAAGTATATAAAGAAACAAAATAAACTAGTTTCAAAAATATCAAAACTTACCCTTCAGGTAGCAGGCATCAATTTGAATAAAGATTTTTGTTCACTTCTATAAATCGGACAGAATTTTTTTTTGGATGTAGCAGTGGAGCAAAATGTGAACTATATCATCCATATGGTTGCATTCCTGGTAGTCCTAAAATAAAGATTGCAAGTGAGATGGAAAAGGATAGTCAGGCATGCACCGCGCACGCATAGCGTGAAAGTGGCGTGGTTTTTCGCGTGCCTATTTAAGGTCACATGGACCTATATCGGTCCTCTCTGACCTGTTACCTAACCAGCTTTGCTTACACCTAAACTATCTGGTTGTGGCGCAGAACATATCGGTGACCCTTCGACTCCATCCAGGCATACCTTGTACCTGCGACGGGATAGGCCTACTACTAGTTGTAAGTTGACAGTTCAGCATATCGTTACTTCTGCAGCCCGACACTCCAACCTCTGTCGACAGGAGGTAAAATAGGCTAAAGCTGTATTCACACGGGCGAGTTAAAACGCCTCACGCGAAACGCCTCGCGTACTGCGACTCACATTTGCTGTGTGAACGCGACGGTGAGGCGTTTTAGGGCTGAATCGATTCATATAAATCGTTTAATGTAAAACGCTTCGTTAGGTAGTATACAGGAAGCGATCTATGTTGAAGCGTTTTATCTTGCCCGTGTGAACGCATATGAAGCGATTTAGGACGTCACACGCATGCACAGTCGACACCTCAGTTTGTTGACTTTCCGGTCGATCAAAAGCGCATATTATATAATTTAATTAATGAAACTGCTATCTATGCACAGATATTTTTTTCATCATTTATTTTTAGGGTTTCACTGCCCAGCAGAAGTTTTGACCATTCCAAACCAATACGATTAATTAAATACATATCTAGGTCGAACCCACACTCTCTGGTGCCTTAGTCGTCGAACCCAAAATGGCGCTGGTTAGCCTGGACTTGCTCATGCGCAGATATCCACTTCCGCCTCACGCAGTGTCCGTGTGAACGCGCATCTAAATCGCTTCATATGATTCGCCTCCTAGAGATCGCTTTAGATTTTGCCCGTGTGAATACTTGATCTAAACACTAATTTCGGGCCGATTCTTGACTGTGAGTATTACGAAGCTTCAGCCAGCTTTCTAGATAAAAGATTCACCCTAAAAAACTTATAATAAGAGATGACATAATAGCCTAAATAGGGTAGCTAAAAGATTAAAGTTGCATAGTCCGATGGTTTTGCGTTTTGGTAATTTTTCTGAGATAAATATATTAAATTAATCCTTATAATCTACCTTATTTCAGGTTGAAGTAACTTTTATTTTAAATGGATAAGTTTTGAGATATTTGAAATTCAATCATGTAAACTTAGTTTTGGCAAGCATGCCAAAACTCTGACACCATAGGCTTCAACAGTAACAGGTTCTATCAAATTGTCTCAGTGTTCCCTTCTATGTGGCAATATATGCTTAATATGTGCATCAATATCTAAGTTAGATATGTAGAGTCAGATCTATATCATTATTTTGGTTTTGAAAATTTAATGCTTCATCGGACTATCCAGATCAGGTTTAAGTAGGCCTACGGGGTGAATCTTTTGTCTAGTAGACGGGATCACGGTTCCGAAAACGGCGTTGGCAGCAAAGCAAATGCGAATGGCCATTGAGTTTGTCGATACGCGTAGGGAAAAACTTTAATTTTATTCAAAATGAATAGAAATACATAACAATTAGGCATAAACATGTATGCACACATGCAATATAATGATCTGATCTATATTAATAAATAAAATTACTATTTTCATTTTCATTGTCTCTGTATATAAAGCAAACTGTATCACATGAATACATACTATGTTAATAAATAAAATTACTATTTTCATTTTCATTGTCTCTGTATGTAAAGCAAACCGTATCACATGAATACATACTATGTTAATAAATCAAATTACTATTTCCATTTCATTGCCTCTGTATGTAAAGCAAACCTTTTCACATGAATACATACTATTTTAATACATTCAATTGACATGCATTTGCTCCATTAATATGGATTACATAGCGCAGAAAAGTAATAGTAATGGTTTTATACTTATACTAATCGGTAAGGCAAGATGAATCGAGCGCTCATATCCCCGGTGGGAAGTGGTAAGGTAGACTTCAGGTCGAGTCAAATAAATGTACGTGATTGTTACTACATAATTGGTTTTGCCGATACGCACAGTGCAAAACGTTAGTTTTATTCCTAGTTAATAGAAATGCAGAACCCTAACCTTATAAATTGAATATAATCTGTTCGTTGAATATGTTTTCTGCATGTGTGCCAAGCGGTTTGTGTCTAGGTGGTGTGGTTTTAGAGATATTTCACCTTTTCTGTATGAAGATTGCTCATGGCCATTAACACTGCATTGAGTTTATCGATACGTGCTGTGCAAAACGTGAGTTTTATTTAAAATTAATAGAAATCAGAACCCTAACCGTATAAATTTAATATAATCTGTTCGTTGAATATGTTTTCTGTATGTGTGCCAAGCGGTTTGTTTCTAGGTGGTGTAATTTTAGAGATATTTCACTTTTTCTGATGTATGAAGATTGCTCATGGCCATTGACAATGTAGTGAGTTTGTTGGGTTTGTTATTGCGGTTACTATCGCCACAATGGCCGCACTTCTGCTTAGCGTGGCATCAGTGCATACCCTATATAGGGGTGAATCGTGTATCTACCACTCTCGCCTGTAGGTAAAATATTGTCCCAGTATCATTTTGTCTGCCACTACCCTTACTTCCAATCACTCCTCTTACTCACCCTACTCCCCCTCCCCCACACCACTCACCCTACTCCCACAGCACTGACTCTTAAGCTGTGTTCACGCACACACTTTAAATCGATTCATATAAATCGACTTGCCTAGTTCGACGCACATTTGCCGTGTGAATGCGATGCTGTGTCGATTTAGGGCTGAATCGACTCGTATAAATCGGTTCATGGAAACCACCTTCGTGAGGTAGTTTATATGAATCGATATAGCTGGTTCCCGGGCGGTGATAGTGTAAAATAGTGGTGCTCGCTGGATACAGGCTCAGGTGTAACTATACACTGGTGACCGGCAGTGTTAGGGACCGATTAGGCCGAAATCTATTGAATGCGATCATATTTAACAGAATTACATACTCAAATAATGAAATTTAATTAAATTAACCCTAAATTCCAAGCGATATTAATGTAGCAGCTACATCGGCGTCATTATTCATATTGTCGATTCGACGAGTGTAAACTAAACAAATAGCAGTGCTCGCCGGATACAGGCTCAGGTGTAAACTATACACTGGTGCCCAGCAGTGTTATGGGCCTGTCACACTACGACGCTTCTCGCCGGCGACCCGTCAACGTGTGGTGTTTTTGGGCGATATTTGGTGAAATATCGAGACGCGCTGGGGGGCGCGTTATGCGCACGTCGGTACACGTCGGTACATTATCTTTGACGTTGATGGTCGGCGGACAACGTCGGCGCGCGTTATTGGTTGCTGAGCGTTTTGAACATGTCAAAAACTTCAAGCGACCGGCAACGCGCGGGAGTAAATGGGTAAGAACGATAGGAGGACGTTAGGCGCGCGTCGCGCTGCGTTGGACGCGCCGGAATAACGTTATGGGAACGCTAGGAAGACGGCGCGCGTGCGGGAGGGTCGTTGCTCACACGTTGCTGTGTGTGTGTCTCTGTGTGTGTCTCTGGGTGTGTCTGTGTGTGTCTCTGTGTGTGTCTCTGTCTGTGTCTCTGTGTCTGTCTCTGTATGTGTCTCTTTGTCTCTGTGTATGTCTCTGTATGTGTCTCTGTCTGTGTCTCTGTGTGTGTCTCTGTCTGTGTCTCTGTATCTGTCTCTGTATGTGTCTGTGTGTGTGTCTCTGTGTGTGTCTCTGTATGTGTCTCTGTGTCTGTCTCTGTATGTGTCTCTGTGTATGTCTCTGTATGTGTCTCTGTCTGTGTCTCTGTCTGTGTCTCTGTCTGTGTATCTGTTTGTGTCTCTGTCTGTGTCTCTGTATGTGTATTTGTATTTGTCTCTGTATGTGTCTGTGTATGTGTCTATGTTTGTGTATGTGTCTCTGTATGTGTATATGTATGTGTCTCTGTCTGTGTCTCTGTCTGTGTCTCTGTCTGTGTATCTGTTTGTGTCTCTGTCTGTGTCTCTGTATGTGTATTTGTATTTGTCTCTGTGTGTGTCTGTGTATGTGTCTATGTTTGTGTATGTGTCTCTGTATGTGTATATGTATGTGTCTCTGTCTGTGTCTCTGTCTGTGTCTCAGTATGTGTCTCTGTGTGTGTCTATGTATGTGGCTATGTGTGTGTCTCTGGGTCTGTGTGTGTGTCTCTGTGTGTCTGAGTCTGTGTGTGTGTCTGTGTGTGTGTGTATCGGTGTCTCTGTGTGTCTGAGTCTGTGTGTGTGTCTCTGTGTCTGTGTGTGTGTCTCGGTGTCTCTGTGTGTCTGAGTCTCTGTGTGTGTCTCTGTGTCTCGGTGTGTGTCTTTGTGTCTCTGTGTGTCTGAGTCTCTGGGTGTGTCTCTGTGTCTCGGTGTGTGTCTCTGTGTCTCTGTGTATCTGTGTGTGTGTCTATGTGTGTCTATGTCTCTGTGTCTCAGAGAGAGAGAGAAACAGAGACACAGACACAGACAGAGACACATACAGAGACACATACAGAGACACATACAGAGACACACACACAGACACACACAGAGACACAGACAGAGACACGGACAGAGACACAGACAGAGACACATACAGAGAGACATACAGAGACCCAGACAGAGACACAGACACAGAGACACAGACAGAGACACATACACAGATACACAGACAGAGACAGACACAGAGACACAGAGAGAGACACAGACAGAGACACATACACAGAGACACAGACAGAGACAGACACACAGGGAGAGACACAGACAGAGACACAGACAGAGACACATACACAGAGACACAGACAGACACAGAGAGAGACACAGACAGAGACACATACACAGAGACACATACAGAGACACATACAGAGACACACACAGAGACACAGACAGAGACACAGACAGAGACACAGACAGAGACACAGACAGAGACACAGACACAGCGCGCCGATATACGTCACCAAAACGTTGGCCGCGCGCTACCAACACGCTGTGGGAACGTCCAATTTCCCCATATTTCCCCTAAATCTTTAACGTTTCTCGACGCGCAAGATAGTACTTTCAACGCTGACGGGTCGCCGAGAGAAGCGTTGTAGTGTGACAGGCCCATTAGGGACCGATTAGGCCGAAATCTATTGAATTCGATCATATTTAACAGAATTACATACTCAAATAATGAAATTTAATTAAGTTAACCCTAAATCCCAAGCGATATTAACGTAGCAGCTACATCGGCGTCGTTATTCATATTGTCAAATCTAAGTCACCAAACCAGATGGCCGGATGAGTTGCGTGTCCGTCTCCTGTTTAGGGAGATCGGGGGATCCGAACCCATGGGTTTGTGGGTTCGAACCCTGGTTTAGTCAAACCAATGACTTAACAATTGATACGTGTTGCTTCCTGGCTTGGCGCTCAGCATTATTAGGATAGGGAAAGGACTGGTTGGGTCAGTGTCAAGATAGTGTGACTAAGTGGGATATCAGGTCATGGTGCTGGTGGCCTGGTCTCCAATTGGGGCAGCACTATAAAGGCATCATGAGTGTGCACTGTCACAAGTCGGCACCCGTCCTGATATGGCATTAGATGTTGCTAGGAGGTAAAACAATAAACAAACTTAATCTACCGCAGCGCTGTCTCTGAGACCTACACTGGGTGGGGGTGAATATTTTATCTATATCATAGAAGCAAAATAAATTATATTCTTCATTTACTGCTTTATATTTACTGAGTCAGTGAGTGGTTTTATTGGGTTATGGCATGGTTTCACAGTGCCAGCGGGCCTTTAAAAAAAATAAAGTTCCCATGAGTGTGCACTGTCACAAGTGTACCAGAATCTAAGTTGAATAAAATGTTATTATTATTACTGTTGTTGACTGAGTGGGTTATCGGGTTATGGCCTAGTCTCCCTGGGCATATTCGATTAATACGACCCGGGCGACTCAGGACACCCGAGTTACTAGAATTTCAAATCAAACACCGCGAGTGGAGTTGACAAAGACACATGCCGTGTGCAAAAAGACCCGACCCCAGTAACCCACCCTTGGCCCTTGGATGGGGTTGGCTAGGAACGACGACGTCACATGTGTGCTGGTACCGTCCTGCAGGATAACAGCTACCAGTACCAGTCCTACAGTTATATCGGTTATTAAACAAAACAAAAAAATTGGATTACGCCACTATTTTTTCCACCCCGAGCGGGGAGAACCGTATTCGATTATTCGACCCAAGTCTATAGGATGTACGCATGGTGCGCATGCGACAAAAAGTGGCTCGGGCGACCCGAGTTGATTAATCGATTACGCCCTATGTGGGGCATTTTTTATTTAAGTCCCCATGAGTGTGCACTGTCACAAGTGTAGGCCTACCAGAATCTAAAGCCGTGTTCACATGGGAAAAGGTTACACCGCTTTATACAAGGCGGATAATATGAACCGAAATAGTGTCGTGTCCACACGGGCAGTACTTGGGCCGGAAATCGATATCAGCGCATGAGCAAGTCCATACTAACCAGCGCCAGTTTCGGTTAGTCGACGTCGGCACGAGAGAGTGTGGGTTCGACCTAGATCTGTTTCGACTGAATCGTATAGTTTTGGAACGGTCAAAACTTCTGCTGGGCAGTGAAACCCTAAAAATAAATGATGAAAAAAATATCTGTGCACCTCTAGCCGGTTCATAGACCAAATTATATTATATAGTGTGACGTGCTTAATCCGCCTCAAGTAAGTCGGTTGCGTTCACACGGGCGATATAAGTCGAATCATAAAATTTGGTTCATATAAACCACCTACACAAGTGGTTTATAAAATCCGAATAATATGAATCGAATCAGCCCTAATCCGACTTAGCCTCGCGTTCACACGCGAAATGTAACCTGAACTATACAAGTCAATTTTTATTATTCGAATTAACTGCCCCGTGTGAACAGGGCTATAGTTGGATAAAATGTTGATGAGGCGGTATTACTACCACTGTTATTAGTGTTGTTATTGCTTATACTGTTACGTGGGGGTATGGAAAAATAGTACACTTTGTACGACCATAAAAATGTTGGGAAAATGTTTTTTAAATGTGCCCCCCCCCCCCCAAAAAGCGGACACCGATCTTGGTATCCCGGAAGTGACGTCATCATCTGTGCCCTCTCCACCGCCAGGCGTCATGGAGGCGCTCTCCCGGCTGCTGCCGCCGATGCCGCCGGTGGCGCTGTTCGGTACGCTCGTGTTGCTGAGTGCCCTGAAGCACGTGCTGTCGGCAGCCGTGCGTCACGGCAAGCCCCGGGCCGCCGTCCGGGTGGGCGCCGTGTCGAACATCATCATCTACCCGGTCAAGTCGGGCGGCGGGCTTCCCCTAACGGCGGCCCGGGTCACACGCTGCGGGCTCGTCGACCCGGAGTCGGGCGCCGCTGACAGGTATGATGTATTATATTGTTGTCAGTGGCGGATTTAGGGGAGGGGCACATGTCTCCCCCTTCCCCGTCCCCCGGCAGCTAGTCGAATATGGCCATTTTCCATCAGTCTTCCTGTCCTTGTGAGCTTGCGCTCCAGTAGAGCTAAAACTTGACATAAATCACACGTTGGTTATACCTAAACATTGCTCTCAAGTGCCACAAAATCCCTTCATTTTGGAAGTCTGTTTTCGACAAACAAAAATTCCCGAGGGAGGGGACACTCCCTCCCACACCCACACCCTACTCGGCGCTTTGCGCCTTGTTTACTGAGCCCCTCTTCTGGCTAGTCCGACCCCTCGATCCGCCTCAGGTTGTGATTGTTTATACCAAAGACAATGTACGATAAGACACGCCACTCAGCGCTTTCATATAGGAATATCTGATATAATCATGCAGTGATGCCATCCCACAGCAAACAAGGTGTATTGTCTTTGATCAGGTGTAATAGTAGTTACAAATTAATGTGCTTAAACTTAAAATATGTTTTAACTTTACTATAATATAGTATTGTTTTTATTATTAATATTAGGAGATAATAAACTATAATTGTCATACATTGTCTTTGTTTGTATAGCATTCAGGGTGGGCTATGGAACCTGTGCCCTTGTTTCAATGGTACAGCAATCAGGCTGGACTAAGGGACCTGTCCAATAGACTACATCACGGTTCCGACTGCGCATGCACTGAAAATGGCATTGGGAGCACAAAGCAAAGGCGTACGGCCATTGAGTTTGCCGATATGCGCAATGAAAAACGTCAGTTTTATTCAAAATTAATAGAAATCCAAACTCCTTATTATTTTAATATAATCTTTTTGTGAAACATGTTTTCTATGTGTGTTCCAAGCGGTTTGTGTCTAGGTGGTGTGGTTTTATCAATATTTCACTTTTTCTGTATGGAGATTTCTCACTGCTATTGACAATGCATTGAGTACGGCATACGGCCATTGAGTTTGCCGATACGCGTAGGGCAAAACTGGCATATTATTCAAAATAAATAGAAATACATAACAATTTGGCACAAGAATGGACGGAAGGATGCAATATAATAATATAATGAATATGATTAAGGCACAACTCTCCATAATTAAGCATGTTGAGCTAAGAAACATACAATTTCAGTCACTTTACAGGCTGATATTTTACATCACCATTGATTAGCCAGAAGTAATTCTTGTTCTAAATATTAAAATGTCAAATGTGTCAACAAAAACGTGTTTCAAAGAAATATATAACCAATATCTGATTAACTCTACTCATTTTCTATTTCTACATATGTCATTAATCATAGGATATCAATAAAAAACATGAATAAAATAAGTCAAACTGACTCTGGCTATGGCTCTAAGACTAGTCTGAGTGCCTAGATTTTTCTAAATCTAAATGCACATGTCATAAGATGTCCTGATTATATTGATGTAAATGCAATGCTGGAAAAAAGGTTAATATCTAATTTTTTATTTTTTATTTTTTAGTTGGTATTATATGTTTCAAACAAGAGCTGAGATGAGCTGAAACTAGCACATTTCATAGCTGCACCCAGTCTATTAGCATGTACCATGTGCTTCTGGCGGGGTTGTTTTGCTCTGATGCATCCCACAATGCACCGCGCCGCTGGAACCGTGATGTAGTCTATTGCCTTCTTTGCTGTATTTTATGGGTTAGCATTGAATGGCACGTCTTGTCATACATTGTCTGTTTATACTGTTGTAACCAGACGTGATGCGTTGAACGTCTGCCTCCTGTTATGTAGGTCATGGGATTCAAATCCCCCTGGTTTGAATGCTGGCCGAGTCAGACCAATGACTTAAAAATGTATACTTGTTGCTACCTAGCCTGGCACTCGGCATTACTGGGATAGGTCACCGGGCAGTGGAATGAGTAAGACCAATTGTTTGTGATTGAAATTCCCCATGCATAATTAGATAATTATGTAGAATCAAAATCTAGGCGAGTGTTTTGGTTTTGAAAATGTTATGCTTCACCGGACGATGCATCGTGACGTAACAAAAGCTGTAGTACTACTATTATTTGTTAGGGGGGGGGGGGAGCCCTGTATTAATATCAGTATTTAGAACTCTATCCATATGATACTTTTCCGACACATGACAGACACTTTATGCTGGTCAACGAGACGGGGAACTTCATCAGCCAGAGGCAGGAGCCTCGCCTCTCCATGGTTACGCCAAGTATCCATGGAGACCAGCTAGACTTGGACGCCCCCGAGATGGAGACCCTCAGCGTTCCCATCCGTTACCAAGTCAACGAAGCAACAGATGTAATCGCCTGTAGGTAAGGTATCCCGCAATCTTTCCCATGAACAAAACAATCTGGAAAGTTGCCAATCAAATTCTGAGGAGTTGTAGAAAATACATGGGGAGGCAGATATATTATTTATATCCACATAAAACATGGATTGTCCATCACGTAAATAGGCATTTATATTCACATGACAAAGAGATTCTACATAATATATGTGCTGTATAATCCACTTTTTTTATGAATATTAACATTCTACATTTATTAATTATTATACAAATGTCTATAAATATCAATAAATGTATTCTGAATATATATAGCAATAACTATAATAAATGTATGCATAAATGTATTACATATATTATATAAATAAAATGTGTATACAATATTTATAGATAGGATAATCACTTATCATTGTATAAAAAGGCGGAGCGGCTCATCTTGATTATTGTGCTATCTATTACTGCCCAGTAAATCTCTCGTGCGTACAACGAGAATTAATGTGGTTTGGCCTAAGACGGCCCGATGGGATCGATCTCCCCTGCCTGCTACTGCAGCGCCACTGCGTGTTCATTGCCTGCGCCCCGCTATTCAGCCAGTTCGCACCGGGTTTTCAGACTTTGTAACCGGTTAGGCAGTTATCCTAGCCAAGGTCTAGTATTAAACTGATCAACCCATACCTTGTTGTCTTTTGTGTTCCAGAGCGTAGCCTAACTTTATCAAATATATATATATATAAATATATATATATATAATTAAAGGTATATATATAAAGGCTTACTACAGCACAAATGAAGAAGACAAGACAAAGTAGTGAGTTGAGATAATATATTCCCTGGCATATGGAATATGATGCCCTAGCCTAACAAATAATTCTCAGGCACAAGTGACAGTGTAGCATCCAGGATAGCAGTGTGCCAGTGGTGACGCCACCGGTCACGTGGTTGGAGGGGGGGGGGGCATACATCAAGTAAGCCACCCCATCAGTAATAAGGTAGGAAATAAACTTAGAATCCCTTTTGTGCCTTTACACTCGCATAATGCTTATACATCACATGAATATATATAATAATGCAGTTTATATAACATATAACAAGACAACTTACAAAATATGATAGCTTGATAAGTTTGGTAAGGGTAAACACCTGCCACTCATTGCTTATTAAGATTTTTCTTTTAATAGAATAACCGTCAAGAAGGTGGGGTGCAACTCCCAAATGGAAGCACAGTCCACTCACATCAGTTCATATGGAGGTGTGGGAAGAATTAGTGGACATATCCAAATTATCATCAACGATGAGGGTGGGGGGACTGGGTACCACTGTCCATATAAGCACTCCCTGATTTGTTTTTGATGAATAAACTGAGCTTGATGGTTTTTCCTTGTTGCTGTCAGGTTATGGGGAAACGAGGTAGTGGCGGCAGACTGTGGCCCGGAAGCATCTTCCTGGTTCAGCGAGTACCTCGAAAAGCCGGCCAGACTGATGTGGACTGGGCCTGGTGTACAGAAGACACAGCTCTACGAGAACTACAGTCACCTCTGTAGACCTTACGACAAGGTGCGGTTGCAAGGTGCCAGCTTTGGAACAAGCGGCTGTGTTTAGGCTATGTTATGGTGATTTGGCATCAGTGGGTGGGAGGGGGGAGTCAACTGCATGTTGAGAACAAGGCCAGCTTTAAGCCAATTGGACCAATCGCTCGCAATTGGCCCCCACACTCATAGGGCCCTGTGTTTTGGTAATCTACTCTAGTCTTGTAAATCATTTCACTAAAACAGACCTTGGCTGTGAACCTGGGGGCCCCGCCAAAAATGTTCGCAATTAGGCATCACATCTCCAAGGACAGAGCAGGCTGAGAATTAACGGAGAAGCTGTTGATGTTGTTGGTTGGGGTTTTATGTCCTAGCAACATCTCAGGTCATATCAGGACGAGACTAATGGAGACCTCTCAGTTTGCATGAGTCTCTCGTCAGATGGCGCACCATGCCAGTCCTTGTAATGCTCTGGGTTGGACAGAAGCAGTTCCTTCTACTATCAAGTGTGAGGATTTGGGTGTGTGTGGTGGGGGCCTAGGGATGTAGTGGTGGCTTACGGATGTGGTAGGGGTGTAGGTGTGTTTGGTGGGGGTGTAGGTGTGTGTGGTGAGGGTTGACGGGGTGTGTGGTTGGGGTGTAGGTGATTTGTTGTGGAGGTGTAGGGGTGTCTTGCAGAGTGGTACCTCACAATCTTTAGCATCCCTAAACCCCCACCACACACCTACACCCTCACCACATCCCTAAACCCCCATGACACACCCCACGACACACACCTATACCCCCTAGACCCCATGACACACACCTATACCCCCAGTACCCCTTACACCCTGACCACACACTGACACCCCACCACACACATACACCCTCACCACACACACCTAACACCTCTATCACACACACCTACACCACCAAACACAAACCACACCACCTAAACCCTCACCACACACCCACACCACACCACCCACCCCCACACCCTATACCCCCACCCACCACACCTACACCCCCACACCACACCCCTAACACCCTCACCACACACCTACACCCCCACCCTCACCCCCACCACCACACCAACACACCACCCACCACACCCCACCACCACCACACCCACCACCACCCACCACACCCACACCACCCACCCCCACCACACACCCACCCACCACACACCACACCCCCCACCCACACACCCAACCACCCCCCCCACACCCCTAACCCCTCCCCACCCACCACCACCCAAACCCCACCACACACCACACCTACACCCCAACCACACACACCAACCACCCCACACACCCACCACCCCCACCACAACCCCACACTACCCACCACACCACACCTACACCCCCACCACATCCCTAACCCCCCACCACACACACACACCTACACCCATCTATCCAACCATGATGCCCGACTCGACCCCCACCACATCCCTAAACCACCACCACACACCCACACCACACACCTACACCCCCACCAAACCCCTAAGCCGTCACCACACACCTACACCCCCACCACACACACCTACACCCCCACCACACCCCTATCCCCTCACCACTCACCTACACCCCAACCAGACACACACACCACACACCTACACCCCATCCACACCCCTAAACCCTCACCACACACCCAACACACACCTACACCCCAACCACACACACACACACCACACACCTCCACCCCCACCACACCCCTAAACCTCCACCACATACCTACACCCCCACCACACCCCTAAACCCTCCCCACACACCCAACACCCACCTCCACCCCCACCACACACATACCTACACCCACACCACATCCCTAAACCCCCACCACACACCTACACCACCACCACACACACACACCTTCACCCTTCTGTCCAACCATGATGGCCGACTTGGACCGGGAACGGGTGCTGCCACCAAGTGTATAGCGAGAGAACTGGCTCATGAAAGCTCCCCATTGGAAGTAGGTCAGAACTTCAAAGTACATTTTAAGATGGAATAAGCATCTTTATGTTCAATTGTATGCAGTCTTCAACTCTGGTTGAGTCAAACCACTGGCTTTAACATTTATATGTGTCGTTACCTAGTCCAGCAGTTGCCATTACAGTAGATCCTCGTTAAACCAAACTTGAAGGGACCCTAGAAATTTGTTTGCATTAACCGATCATTGGTTTAACCGAGCTTTGGCTTTGACTTTGACTTTGAATAAGTGTGTATTGCACATGTAATATACAATGTATGTGGATACTTTGATTATTGTTTTTTATGTATAGTTAGTATATTTATATACGTGTATAAAATCATCGGTATGAGGTATTTCTTATTATTTCCTATTATTATTATGATCCGTTATTGTCCACTAACAGACCCAGATCTATTCACTGCGGCACTCATTTGCCTACGGTGGACCCTCACCGGCAGTTCTTGGTACTGATTCCTCAGAAGTTGTATGGATCACTTTCTCTGAAAACCCCGTTAAACCAAGCTTGGTTAAACCAAACGATCACTTAATCCTAACTTTTTCTCGGCGGCCCAGCAAAATACTACCTTTTATCATATAAAAAAGTCTGTAGGGTCTCAAATGACGTTATAACCACATGAAAGTTTGGTTTAACCATGCAGGAGTGGCCGGGGGTCCGACAATTTTGTTTGGATTAACCGATAATTTGGATTAACCGACTTTGGTTTAACCAACTTTTTTATATGATAAATGGTAGTATTTTGCCGGGCCGTCGAAAAAAGTTTCGATTAACCGATCGTTTGGTTTAACCGAGCTTTCTTTAACGGGGTTGTACTGTACTAGGATAGGGCAAGGAGTAGTGAATGAGGAAGACCATTGTCTATGGTTGAAATTTCCTGTGCTTGATCAACAAAAGTGCATTTTTTTTAATGTATATAATTTGAAAAATAGAATTCTATAAATCTATGACTTCTTGTGCAGCAGGTCATTGGTTTAAATCTCAACCGAGCCAAACCAATGACTTACAAATTGATAGCAAGTCGCTACCTCTCATGGCGCTCGGCATTATTAGCCTAGCACAAGGAGCAGTGTGTACTTCAAAATCTAATTTGATAAATCTGTTATCAAGGAAGAAACCAAATGGGTTAGCCGAATGAGCTGTGTGTTCACTTCTTGTGCAACAGGTCATTGGTTTGAATCTCAATGGAGTGAAACCAATGACTTACAAATTGATAATTGTCTCACTTTTATCGTGGCGCTTGGCATTATTATCATAGAACAAGGAGCAGTGTAATAATAACCAAACAAAAATTGAAAATTGAATCTCCTGGAATAGAACTGATACAGACCCTGACCTGGCACTGTCCACCATGGTCATTATTATCTTGTTTCACCAGGTCGCCTTCCAGGATTGGGGTCAGGTGCTGACCATCTCAGACGCCTCCTTGTCGGATCTCAACACGCGCCTTCAGACGCCCGTCAGCATGGCTCACTTCCGGCCCAACTTCACAGTTTCCGGAACCCTTCCGCACGCCGAGGTGAGTGAAAAGCCTTCACACTTAATTTTCAACAACCGAATTCATCAATCCTTTTTCAGGACCTTTTCAAGTCAGAAATGAAGCGTTTAAATCTTAATAGGTATGAAGATTTGCTTTAATTAATTAATTTTTTTCGAAATCTTTTTGTTTAATAATTATTTTTGGTATATATATATATATATAGCATTTGTCCTAGACTAGTTAAAGTTGCATAATTTGTTGGTTTTGAATTTTTTCACATTTCTTCATATTAAAGTTGCACAGTCCGATGGTTTCAAGTTTCTGACATTTGTTAAAAAGATAAATATATTAGGTTGATCGTTATAATCTACCTTGCTTTAGTTTAAAGAAATTTATTCAAAAGATATGTAATGTCTAAATTTGGAGATATTTAAAGTGCAAGCATGCAAAATTAATTCATTGTCACTCATGCAGGACACGTGGCATAAGATATACATAGCTGATGCGCAGTTTACCAACCTCAAGCTCTGTGGTCGGTAGGTATAGTTCAGTTATTATAATTTATATTCACAATATTTCAGAGATCCCAATGGCCCCCAATAACCAACGTTCATTTTTTGTGCTGGGGTGGTGGGGGGGGGGGGGGTCGTTAAACAAACAAACAAATTCAAAGATCCCAGTCCTCAAGATTTCCATGGCTTCTAATTAACAAGGTGCGCTGAGAAGTCACGAGAATACATTAAATTAAAAATATACTTCTGGTTCATAGCTTCCTGGTGGTGTTTCTATAATCGCATGTTCTCATAAATTGAATTATTATTTCTATGTGGTATCAAGTAATCAATTAATTAATGTTGCATAGTCTGATGGTTTAGAGTTTCTGTCACTTTCTGAGATAAATATATTAGGTTGATCGTTATAATCTATCTTACATTTAGTTTGAAGTAACTTTGCTTTGAAATAAGTAATTTAGAAGATATTTAAGGTGTAGATATGCAAAATTAATGTTTGCATGCTTGTGAAAATGTAGATACAAGATTCACCCTGTACTGCTGCAGTAGGGGTGCAAACCAACCCTATGTAAAAGCTGTCGAAAAAACGAGTCAATGAAATGAGAGCCTAATTTCACAATGTAAGAAGCAACAATTATTCTTTACATCTGTCTTATTATTAGCCCGCTACCTTTGAGTTGAAAAATATAATATAATATCTAGTTTAATAAGATTTAAAAGTGAAATCGACAGCGTTCTACGGCCGCCATATTGTCTTTTTGCATTCTCTCCCATTTCACCAACTCTGTGCCTATATAAATATCCATTTGACACTGGAGGCAGACATTCTACTCCCTGTTCCATACTAAAGCTATTTTCGCCCGTATTTAGACTACGTTGTCGTTCACCCGTGTACTACAACAAGTACCGGGTGAATCTTTTATCTAGTGAAAATGTAACCCCATAAGCTTCAACAGAAACAGGTTCTATTTAATTGATTTAGTACGCTATTCTATGGAGAACACATGCTTAATGAGAGCACCAGTATCTAAGTTATACAAGTCTCTGGTAAAGACCACACCTGGAGTTTGCAAATCAAGTTTGGGCTCCTCACCTGATTAAGCACATTGTAGCTCTGGAAAATGTACAACGTCGCACGACAAGGATGATCCCAGGATTGGGAGTGATGTCATATGGAGATCACCTGAGGAAACTTAAGCTACCAACATTGTCATATCGTCATCTCAGGGGAGATATTATAGAAACTTATAAGATTATTACTGGAGTCTATTACAGTGATGTCACAACAGGTTTGTTCAACCTCAGAACAAACAGTAACACCACAGGCCAGTGGTATAATATCTTCAAGGAGAGGCCCAGACTTGAGGTCAGGAAGCACTCATTTTTCTTTTGAGTCACAGATCCATGGAACAGTCTCCTAGACCAAATAGTTGAAGCACCAATGGTAGAAGCATTTGAGAGAAGGCTGGACAGACATTGGAGAGGACACCCACAATTATATGACTTCAGAGCACCGTCGACCCACATATGTGTGCAAAAAAAAAAAGTTCTTTTTTGCCATAACGAGCTGGCATTAGATGGCTATTAGGGCCTAGGCCTAGATCAGCCAGAAGAGGATCTGTAAGTTAATTTGTAAGTTAAGTTGGCTATGTAGATTCAAATCTAGATAAGTGCTTTGCTTTGGAAAATGTGCTGTTTTTATCAGACTATGCAGCTTTAATGCCTTGCTATCTAAATTGAATAAGTAGGGTCAAATTCATGTAAAATGCTTTGCTTTTAAAAACAAATGTTATCAGCGGATTTTGCAACTTTAAAACTGTTGTTTTATTTTTGTAGGTGTACCATGACTACAGTAGACCCAGCTTGCGGAGTGAAGAGTCATGACGGTCAGCCTCTCGCCACACTCAAATGGTACAACTCTGCATACTTATATACATATAATAAATTATATATTACATAACACATAATGACATTTTGAGATAAGCACCATAGATGGAGACTAGACGCGATGTTTAATGAATAGAGCACCCGCTCCTCATGCAGAAGGTCGTGGTATCAATACCCTGCCGATTAAATTCAAAGAATTGATATTTGTCACTACCTTGGGCAATAATTAAATGGGATTGCCAAATAAGTTGAGCTCCCGCCTCCCAAGGCGGTCTTAGGATTCTAGTCAAACCAATGACTTAAAAATTGGTTTTTGTTGCCATCTAGCCTAGCGCTTGCCATTTACTAGGATAGGGCAAGGAGCAGTGGAATGACAAAGACCAATTATTTGTGATTGAAATTTCCCATGCTTAATCAACTAATGTACCCCCCCCCCCCCCAAAAAGAAGAACACCCCAAAACCTACTTACTAGCCGAGCTTCACTGTGCCCCTCCACCCCTACACATATTGCTGGATTGTATGCCTATAAGAGTGAAGAGTTTAGGCGCAAAACCACGTAAACGCCAATCCAAAAACCTAGTTTAAATAAAAGAATTTTACATGAAACTAATTTTAATTCTCACGAATTTCACTTTTAATATGATCTTATGGGTATGGAGCAATGCTCAAAATAATAAGAATATAACAAAAGACTTTCTGTAGGCTTAATTCCAATGTTTATCTCCATTTTTGGATTGGCATTTACGTGGTTTTGCAACTGAACTATTCATTTCACTTTTTGTTGTTGCTTGTTTCAGCTACCGGATGAAGCCAGCCTTTTCAGATCCTTGTTTTGGAGTCAATGTATTCTGTGACGTAGAGGGAACTATCAACGTTGGCAACATGGTGGAGGTAACGTCACAGGAAGAGTGATTTGACGTCACGGTATTAAAGGAAAATCGGAGACGCCGGTAATTGGACGACCCAAAATACGTAAATCCAGGATTATTTGTCAAAGAAACACTAAGTACTGCTGTTTATCATGGGCGTAGCCAGGTACTAAAGTGATAGGTTTGCGCACATAAAAAAGGTGCTACGACGCATGCCAAATAACTTAAAAATTTATTACACATTTTTATGTTGTATTTAACATGAAAACACAAATAAGATACAGTTTTGGAGGAAGTGCACACTAATTGTTATTTTGTATTTAAAATCAAAACACAAGGAAGATAGAACTTTTATCTCACAAACCCAAGGGATCTAAGGAGTTAGACAAATTATTGAAAAGGCAGTACTGTTGAAGAATATGCTCATTGAGGGGGGGGGGGGGGGGGGGGGCAATGCCTCCTCTAGCTATGCCACTGCTGTAAACTTGCATAAATATGAGTTATATATTAAGCTTCTATTTGGATACTACTAATTTGGATACTTCTATTTGGAAACCACTAATAGCCACCCACATAAAATCCAAATTGCAACATGAGTGGGATGAAAACATTAATAAACTTAAAGAAATTGAACCATCTGTGCGAAAACCACCACAGACTCATGCGGGAGGTCGGCGGGACCAAGTGGTCCTTAGCCGCTGCCGTATTGGCCACTCGTGGCTTACACATGCTTTTCTGCTCAAGGGGGAACCTCCCCCTGAATGTATTGGGTGTCAGTCCCCGCTGACACTCAAATACATTTTACTAAGTTGCGTTGATTTTTTTGCCCTGCGCCAACAATTCTACACTGCAGACAGTATGCATGACCTTTTTACTAAAGTAAAACAAGAAAACATTTTAGCCTTTTTGAGAGCAGCTGGATTGTACCACCTCATATAGTTTACTGAATAAATTCTATCAATTATTAATAAAACTTTTCTTTTTCTATGGGAATTTGTTTCCCTTGACCACAAATATATGATTGTGAGCTTTCTAATTTAATGAGTGTCTATTGGCACATAATTGATTGTCTGCTTTTACATGTAAAAACGATGGTTTGAACAAAAAACAAACATTTCTCGCCGTGAATATGGCCTATGCTGCCGACATGGCGTAAAGCAACCACCAATCAATCAATCAATCTGTTTGGATAAACAGTTTGAGCAGATAATATGATATGCATAATACCAATTTCCTTTACTGGTACCTATTTCCATGACAAATGCAATAAAAGTTGACTAATGACAAAATACTGCTATTTTCTTTTATTGGCCATTATTATCATTTTACTTTCCATGAGTTAAACCACTTTTTCTTCTTTTGCGTTAGGGGAGCTAATTTTCGAGGGATTGATTGTCAGCAAGATTACGGACTGAGTAGCTCATATCTGTGATCTATATTTTCACTTTGATCAATATTAGTTATGGGATATTTTTAATCTGCTATATTTACGCATACATAATAGATGTGTATAAATATATATTAAAATGGATAAGAACCGCATATTATATATATATGCATAGATTATTAGACAGCCTAGAAGCTATATATAGGCAACTTGGTCGGCAACAGGCAGCTGCACATGCAGCGCCAAAGGCTCCCCTGGGATCAAACCCGGGAACTAGAATAGTGTCAACAATGAGGACCTTTCAGTTTGCATGAGTCTCTCGTCAGATGGCGACTCATGCCGGTCTCTGTCATGCTTTGGTTGGTACCCCTCACACCCCAACCACACACCTAAACCCCCACCACACACTTACACCCCCACCACACACCTACACCCTCACCACACACACACAACACCTACACCACCACACACACACATACACCCTCAATCAATCAATCAATAGTTCCATCCTCTAGTCGAGGGTTGGATGCAATGGTTCTCCACTTGTCCCGATGTTGTGCTGTTCTGATAGACTGTGAATAATTCAAGCCTGTCCACTGTGAAATATTTGTAAACCATGATGTTCTTGGTCTCCCTCTCCCTCTGCTGCCATTCACCTTCCCTTCCAACAATGTACGGTATATTGAACTCTGACGAATGATGTGGCCAAAATAAATAAGTTTCTTTGTCTGTATAGTGGCAAACAAGCTTTTCTTATTTTTAATTTTTCTGAGAACTTCTTTGTTGGTGATCTTCTTTGTCCATGATATTTTCATCATCCTTCGATAAGTCCACATCTCAAATGCTGCTAAACGTTTGTACATTTTCTTAGAGATTGTCCATGTCTCTGCCCCATACATTAGAGTAGACCACACATAACACTGAAGAATACGCTTCCTTGTTTGTATTAATATCTTACTTGATGTTAACACTCTATACATTTTGGAGAATGTTGTTCGGGCTATTGTTATCCTTCTTTTAATTTCTTCCTCACATCTCCCATCATTTGTAATCTTTTGTCCGAGATATATGAATTCGGATACTTGTTCTATGTTTGTGCCATCTATGGTTATATTGACATTTGGTTTATCTGTCTTTTTACTTATAACCATTGTTTTGGTCTTCCTGGCATTCATCTTCATGTTGAATAGTATTCCAGCTTTATTGATTCTATTCACTATATCTTGTAGGTTTTTCTCACTGTCTGCTAGTATTACACTGTCATCGGCATATCTAAGATTGTTGACGTTCATGCCACCTATTGTCACTCCCTTGCAATCTTCAATGTGTCTGAAAATCATCTCTGTGTACAGGTTAAATAGACATGGTGACAATACACACCCCTGTCGAACTCCTCGTTTAATCATAACTTCATCCGATAGGCCCTGCTCCATTTTTATAAATGCATGTTGTGTCCAGTATAAGTTCACAATTAGTTTAATGTCTTTGCCATTGACACCAATATCTTGTAAACATTTGATTAACAGTTCATGATTGACTCGGTCGAAGGCCTTCTCATAGTCAATAAAGCAGGCATAAACATCCTGGTTCACTTCACAATAACGTTCACAAATCATTCTCATATTGAAAATCCCTTCACGTGTACCTCTTCCAGATATAAACCCACTTTGTACGTTACGGATTTGTTCTTCAATTTTCTGTCTGTTTCTCAGTAAAATTATTTTCAGGATCATCTTCAACATATGACTCATCAGGCTTAGTGTTCTGTACTCAGTACACAATGTTGGTTTTAGCTTCTTTGGGAGTCGTACAAATATGGATTCATTCATATTCAATGGTATAAATCCAGTCTCATAGATGTCAGTTACTAGCTTATGAATGATTTGAATCCCCACTTCATCTAGTCCTTTTATCATTTCTGATGTTATCTGGTCACTTCCAGGAGCCTTACCTGCCTTTAGATCATTGATAGCCTTCTCAACCTCTGATACTAATATAATATTCCCATCTTCTTTCTCAATTGTGGGTGGGTTCCCTCTGTCATCATTGTATAGTTCATTTACATATTCTTCCCATCTGGACTTTATTTCATCTCCATTAATTACCATTGCTTACTATGGGTAAATACTTGGTAGGTTCCCCTTCCTTTCCAAGGTGACTGGCCACTTACTCATCTTTGTCAGAGTGTGCCCTGATGAGCCACATCATCTTGCTGTTACACCTTCAAAGCTATTGATCTTCTAACTCATCTGCTGCTCCAGTCTTCATGCACTTGAAGGGGTGACATCCCCTGACCACACCAACAAAGTTGATGTGCAACGCACTTAGTTTAGGCCGACAATTGAGTCGGTATGGCCGCTGGTGTGCACTACCAACTTCTGGTCTTCCCATAAATGGGACTAGCCGCACGGCAGCGGGGGTTTTAAATCAGAGTTTACCTTCTCCTAGATGAGCAGTCAGCCAAGATTGACGAGCCCCACCTGCCACATACACCCTCACCACACATCAATCACACACACCTACACCCCACCAAACACCACCACCACACACCTAAACCCTCACCACACACCTACACCCCCACCACACACCTACGCCCACACCACCCACACCACACACCTACACCCCACCACACACCTACACCACCACACACCTACACCCCCACCACACACCTACACCACCACACACACCACACTCCTACACCTCCACCACATCCCTAAACCCCCACCACACACCTACACCTACACCACACACCTACACCCCCACCACACCCCTAAGCCGTCACCACACACCTACACCCCCACCACACACACACACCACACACCTACATCCCCACCACACCCCTAAACCCTCACCACACACCTACACCCAAACCACACACACACCTACACCCCCACCACATCCCTAAACCCCCACCACACACCTACACCCCACCACACCCAAAACCCTCACCACACACCCACCACACACCTACACCCCAACCACACACACACCACATCCCTAAATCCCCACCACACACCTACACCCCCACCACACCTCTAAACCCTCACCACACACCCAACACACCTACACCCCCACCACACACATACCTACACCCCCACCACATCCCTAAACCCCCACCACACACATACACCACCACACACACACCTACACCCCCACCACATCCCTAAACCCCCACCACACACCTACACTCCCACCACACCCCTAAACCCTCAACACACACCCAACACACACCTACACCCCAACCACACACACACCACATCCCTAAACGCCCACCACACACCTACACCCCAACCACACACCTACACCCCCAGCACACCCCTGAACCTTCATCACACACCCAACACACACCTACACACCCCACCAAAAACCAGCACCACATACCTACACCACCAAAACACATACCACACACCTAAACCCTCATCACACACCTACACCCCCACCACCAACCTACACCCACACCACCCACCTACACCCCACCACAAACCTACACCACCACACACCTACACCCCACCACACACACCACACTCCTACACCTCCACCACATCCCTAACCCCCACCACACACCTACACCCCCACTACACACCTACACTACACCCCCACCACACCCCTAAGCCATCACCACACACCTACGCCCCCACCACACAACCACACCACACACCTACACCCCCACCACACCCCTAAACCCTCACCACACACCTACACCCCAACCACACACCTACACCCCAATCCCTAAACCCCCACCACACACCTACACCCCACCACACCCCTAAACCCTCACCACACACCCAACACACACCTACACCCCCACCAAACACCCCCACCACACACCTACACCACCAAAACACATACCACACACCTAAACCCTCACCACACACCTATACCCCACCACACACCTACACCCCCACCACACACCTATGCCCCCACCACACACATACACCACCATACACACCACACTCCTACACCTCCACCACATCCCTAAACCCTCACCACACACCTACACCCCCACCACACACCTACACCTACACCCCCACCACACCCCTAAGCCACCACCACACACCTACGCCCCCACCACACAACCACACCACACACCTACACCCCCACCACACCCCTAAACCCTCACCACACACCTACACCCCAACCACACACACACACCACCTCCAAAACCCCCACCACACACCTACACCCCACCACACCCCAAAACCCTCACCACACACCCAACACACCTACACCCCCACCACACACATACCTACACCTCCACCACATCCTTAAACCCCCACCAACACACACACACCTACACCCTTCTATCCAACCATGATGGCCGACTTAAACCGGGAACGGGTGCTGCCACCAAGTGTAAAGTGAGAGAACTGGCTCATGAAAGCTCCCCATTGGAAAAGTAGTACAGCCGGAGTCTGCTTGCCTTACAGCCGAATACAGTTTGTATACGAGTTATATTATTATATATATATATATATATATATATATATATATATATATATATATATATATATATATAGGGTGTGACATTACCACTATAGCCTCAAACCCAAATACTTAGTCACCACCAACCTAACCTTGCAAACTCCGATATGTTATTCATATTTTTGTAGATAAATACAATAGGATGATCATCGTATGATCTGCAAGTTAATAGTCTATTTTACTTTAATATGAGGTAGCCTTTATTTTATGTGTGTAGGCCTTATATAACCCTAATCTATAGGTAACATCTATAGGCCTATCCTACATAACTGATGTAACCTATAGATTAGGGTTATATAAGGCCTACACGCATAAAATAAAGGCTACCTCATATTAAAGTAAAATAGACTATTAACTTACAGATCATACGACGATCATCCTATTGTATTTATCTACAAAAATATGAATAACATATCGGAGTTTGCAAGGTTAGGTTTGTGGTGACTAAAGCCGTGTTCACACGGGGAATGTAAATCGATTCGTAGAAAGCGACTTGCCTAGTTCACCTCACATTTCTCATGTGAACGGATGTCTGAGGCGGATTAGGGCTGATTCGATTCACGTGATGCGGATCCTGTAAACCACCTAGCGAGGTAGTTTATGTGAATCGATTTCTGTGATGCGGATAATTTTGCCCGTGTGGACGCACTGATGCGGATTAAGGAAGTGACACGCATGCGCAGTCGAGACCTTAGTTTGTTGACTTTCCGGTCGATCAAAAGCGCATATTATATAATTTAATTAATGAAACCGCTATCTCTGCACAGATATTTTTTTCATCATTTATTTGTAGGGTTTCACTGCCCAGCAGAAGTTTTGACCGTTCCAAACCAATACGATTCAATCCATACATATCTAGGTCGAACCCACACTCTCTCGGACGACGTCGACGAACCCAAACTGGTGCTGGTTAGTCTGGACTTGCTCATGCGCAGATTTCGATTTCCGGCCCAAGTACTGCCCGTGTGAACAGGCCGCTAATTCGACTCACCTGATTCGATTTGTCTGATTCGCCTCACATTTTGCCCGTGTGAACACGGCTTAAGTATTTGGGTTTGAGGCTATAGTGGTAATGTCACACCCTTACTGGGTCAGGGCAGAGGAAAGGGAACCAGAGAATGGCTACATGGTGATATGTAAAGCTCCTACACAATAAAGGATATTACTAACAGTATCTGATGACTTGTTGGCATTACGAGGTCTACTACCAGCAACAAATGCTTAGCCCACTCAAATCAAGCGAGGCCGCCAGTGTCTTTTACGTAACACCATTTTGTCTTTCACATTCTGTCACAACTGATTACCGCTAGGTGGCGGCAACAAATCAATGGCCCCGTTGTGTCGTTCTCTTCTGTTTGGTTGAACACATCTTCTCGGGTAAGAACCTTGTTCGATTAAATTTAGGGTAATTGCTTATGTCTGACCAGGATCAGCTGAAACAGCAGGCAAGTCATCGCATGGTCAATTCAGACAGCAACATCACATCGCGATTAACTGAATTGAATTGTAAACAGCGCAACGTCAACGTAGCGGTATCATTTCACCTGTTGATGGTTCCCTATCAGTCTCTCCAGATGGCGCCATAGCGGACAACAAAAGGCGCGACCAACATTCATATATATATGGTGAAATCTGAATATTGACAATCCAATAATGGGTTTCTTTGAAGTATGCATTTCAAGTAGACTACCTCAAGTGGTACACAGTTTCTGAGAACGACCCATATGGGAATGGGGCAATACTTATACATTCGGTCAGAGGGCTTGCTGGCTTCGCGTGCTCGAGCCCCAACAGAGTCAAATCAATGGCTTACAAAAGCCATACTTGTCACTACTACCTAGCCTGACCCTCGGCATTAACAAGAACAGGCTTGCTCAGTATTAGGATAATTTGACTGGGATATTGGAACATGTTATACTCCAGTCACACAAGAGCCAGCGTTCGCTGCCAACCTCCTTATTTACGCCCAAACGGTCGCCAACCACCCAGTGTCCCATTCGATACATTGATTCAAAAACGAAGTCACCACCAGGTCGACGACCGCCAAGTGGGTTGCCGACCTATTTAATTGTTATATATTTAATTGTTTATATATTTAATTACTTATATATTTAATTGTTTTTATATTTATTTGTTTATATATTTATTTGTTTATATATTTAAGTGTTCATATATTAAGTCTTTATATATATATATATATATATATATAGTATATAATATGTATATATATATATAGTATATATATATAAATATATATGGTATATATATATATAATATATATGTATATATATATTTGTTTGGGGGCTAAATGGATTTTATTTATATATATCTTTTGTCCATGTGGCTTGACTGGTCTTCCAACCACACGTGTTACAGATATAAAGGTATTTTAACAAACAAACAACCTACCAAATGTCCAGTACAATCTTTCAGAGAATGTCACGGCGGCGGACCCTGGTTACCACCAGAATCTGCGCGGCCTACTGCGCAGTAGACGAGCTCACGGACATTGTGACCTTCCCTGCCGGTGGCCTCTTCCTTACCCCGAAGAATGACCTAAATAAAGTGTGGCCTCACATCTACATTGGCGACGAGTAAGTTGGTCTGTTTGTTTGTTGGGGTTTTACATCCAGGCAGCATCTAAGGCTATCGACGGGTATCGACTTGTGACAGTGTGCATTCATTGTGACTTTGTGGTGGTGCTCCACTGGGAGACCAGGCTGCCAGTACCATAACCCGATTTCCCACTCAGTCACATTATTCTGATACTGAGCTACCTAGTCCTTCCCATATCCTAGTAATGCACAGTGCCAGGCTAGGTAGTTAAAAAAATATATATTTCTGGCTGCAGCCATGACTGGCCCAAATCTTAAGGTGCAAAACTGGTGTTACAAAACTATGACCAGTAAGTAGGGCACAAACTGCTTTGACTTAGGAGACAATGATCAAGCTGTCTGGTGGTGTTTGAGAGAATAACAAAATTAAAAGTATATTTCCTGCCAGCTTTGAGATTCTTATTGATTTGGAAGAAGACAGGTAACCCTGTCCAATACCTCCTTTTTTGGAGCATGTGGCTCTGATGTCCCAATTGTAAATTGTCCATTGGCTTACATCACAATTTCCTTTTTCCAGATCGAGTGCGAAGAACACCTACCAGTGTAAGTGTCTGGGAATAACGCATGTTCTGAATGTAGCCCTGGGGAAGACGGCTTTCCATGTGAATACGAATCATGTATACTACCGCAGGGCTGGCATTGCATGGCTTGGCATTGAAGCGACCGATACCATTAACTGTGACATAGCACGCTTCTTCTCCAAGACAACCGCCTTCATTCAACAAAGTCTACAATCTGGTGGTGAGTTGGATTCTGATCACAGACTGAACTATAAGGACCATTCTAATAGAATTTTAAAAGACACACAAAAAAGACTCCTAAAACTGAGGTATTCTTTATTTCTTGGCGTTTTTGCATCCTAGCAACACCTAAGGTAATATTAGCAAACCAGTCCATGCCCTATCCTAGTAGTGCCAAGTACCAGGTGAGGTAAGAACAAGTATAAATTTTGTAAGTCATTGCTTTGTCTAGGAGTCAAACCCTCGACCTTCTGCACAGGAAGCCAGCACTCTTATTGATTCAGCCACCGTGTCTGGTAAAGGTATTGCCAGTTTTCTCTAGTCGGAAGAAGGTCCTCAACTGTTAAAGGTTTAGAAATCAATCATCTTGTGCACTGTGGAAATATACAATTAAATAATTATTAGTAATGGACAAATACAAGGAAAGTACATATAAAGAGTGGAGAGATACCTAATTCAAATAGCCGAATAGTTAGCGGTACTTATTTGGAAAAATAATTCTATATACATATAATGGAATCAGTAAATACTCTTCTTTTTTCAAAGGGAAATAAATCTAAAAAAGAAAGGGGAAAAACCCTTTTAATGCCCAACAATTAAAGCAAACTGTTTACCAAGAATTCCAATAATAATAACGAGCAATTTGTGTAAAATAATGAACTAGTAAGAAGATAAGCAAACCACGGACGAGAAACAACATTGTCATATGATCATGTTTATTTTAGATTATAAAGAAAATAATTCTACAAATAAAACCAAATATATCAACAACAATAAATCTATTAAAAGAATTCCAGGAAAATATATGGAGAGAAGTATATAGCAATCAATAATATTCTAAAACAAATAGAAATGTGCCATGTAGTGTGGTTTTACTGAAATATTCCTATTTATTTGATTTCAAACAGGTAGTGTGCTGGTACACTGTCGTCAGGGGCTGAGTCGGTCAGCGACTGTGGTGATCGCTTATCTCATGATCTGCTCAAAGCTTACGGTACAGGAGGCAGTTCGCACAGTGAGGGCACATCGGGAGATTAACCCGAACCCAGGCTTCCTTCAACAGCTATGTGACCTCAATGAGAGCTTGTGGAAACAGGGTCACTTTGAGGCAGCAAAAACAGGTCAGAAACATAATGACAGTGACAAGGGGACAGTGACACATGAACAACAAGAGCAACAAGAGCAAAGTGATATGGGAACAGTGACAAAGGAACAACAACAAAAGCACAGTGATATTGGCACAGTGACACAGGAGCAAAAACAGCAACAAGAGCAAAGTGACAAGGGAACAGTGACAAAGGGACAACAAGAGCACAGTGACAAGGAATAAGAACAATGACAAGAGCAATGTGACAAGGGAACAGTAACAAAGAGACAACAATGGCACAGTGACAAGGAACAGTTTGTTGTTGTTTGTTTGTTGTTGTTTTACGTCCTAGCAACATCTAAGGTCATATCAGGACGGGTGGAACAAGAACAGCAACATGAGTAAAGTGACAAGGGCACATTGACAAGGAGACAACAACAAGTGCACAGTGATATGGGCTATGTGACAAAGGGACGACAAGAAGAACACAATGACAAGGGCACAGTGACAAGGAGACAGTGACAAGCATACAGTGACAAGAAGATAGTGACAAGGGGACTGCAGCACGAGGACAGTGACAAGAGCACAGTGACACACAGTCAGTAACAATAAGGCAGTGGCAAGGAGACAGAAACAGTGCCAGAGCAGTGAAAAGGGTTACCACAACAGTGATGACATCTGTGAAAACAAAGGCTAGGGGATCAGGCTATATAACAACAGATTAAGCCAGGCGGCAGAGTATGCAATTTGCCTGTGTGTACACTGTTCAGTTCAAAGCTAGCTATTAAATATTATTATTTGGGAGTTGCCTGTGGCCTAATGTAGGTCAGTAAGGAACCTACAAGGACAACTGGCAGGTATGTGATTTCTCCGGTTTTAACCAGAATACGTTTCTTTCTTCTGGCCGCCGAAACCAGGATTCCGAGTTTTTTTTAATTCCGTTTTTTTTTCTGGCCGCCGAAGCACCTTTGAAATACACTATTTGCATCCCTCTCGCGACTCAGTGGGATGATGTGTGTCCCCACGATAACCTAACAAAATGTTCAGGTTTTTTTCCCTGCACCCAATCACATGCCTGAACTGGTGACAGCTGTTATGGCTGGTTCACGCTAATGACCCCCTCAGTGAGTGTCCATTGTGCTCTCTCTCGCCACTCATCAGACACATTTAAAGCTGCCTAGTCTGAGGAAAGCATAAAGTTTTCGAAGCCAAAGCACCTATCTAGATTTGATCCTACATATCTAACTTAGGTACTCGTGCACTTATCAAACATGTGTTGCTGGGAATACTAAGTCTATTTAATAGCATATATTACGGCTAAAGGCTATGGTGTCAGAGTTTTGATGTGTACGCCAAAGTTAATTTTGCATGTTTAAAATTTCAAAATATATCTCCTACGTTAGCTATTTAAAATTAAAGTTATTTCATACTAAGGTAAGGTAGATTATAGCGATCAACCTAATATATTAATATAAAAATGATAGAAACTCAAAACCACCGGACTATGTAGATACGAGATTCACCCCTACCCAGAATAAGGGTAAAACCCAACACATTAGAAAAAGTAGTAAAAGTTGATTTGGTTCCATCATCCGGTGTTTATCTATATTGAAGTACACCTGGTGAAATGGGGAGAGAATGCAAAACAACCAATATGGAAGCCCCAGAATGCCCTCGATTCGAGTCTTAAAGCCTATTTACATTATTTATTAAATTATTCCTCCAAAAGTAGCGGGTAAATGTAAAGAGGTATGTGAAGAATATATGTTGTTTCTTAAATTAAGAATGTATGCTGCTCATTTATTTACCCAGCCTTTTATTTACCAACTAACCCAGTCTTAGAGACCACTGCGGGAGTAAATGTTGGTTGTCGGAGTTTTACATCCTGGCAACATCTAAGGTCATATCAGGACGACAGGGGAGTAACTAGGTGTCATGACACATCACCACTATCGAATAGTTGAATTGACTAGTTTGTCATTCCAGCGGTGTGGTGCATTGTGGGATGCGTCAAGGCAAAACAAACCCGTGTGAAGCACATGGCTAATGCTAATACACTGGGTGCAGCTATGAAATGTGCTAGTTTCAGCTCATCTCAGCTCTTGTTTGAAACATAGAATACCAACTAAAAAATATATATATAATAAATTAAGATGTTAAACTTTTATCCAGCATTGCATTTACATCAATCTAATCAGCACATCTTACACCATCTGCATTTAGATTTAGACAAATCTGGTCACTCAGACTAGTGTTAGAACTATAGCCAGTCAGTTTTACTTATTTTATTCATGTTTTCATTTATATCCTATGGTTAATAATATCTATTGAGCTAGGAAATGGGTAGGGTTAATCAGACATTGGCTATAAATTTCTTTGAAACAAGTTTCTGTTGATCGTCGTGAATATGGCATATGCTGCCGACACGGCGTAAAGCAACCACCAATCAATCAGTTTCTGTTGACACATTTGATATTTTAATATTTAGAACCAGAATTTTAAATGATGATGTGAATATCAGCCTGTAAAGTGATTGCTTTGTGGGGAATTGTATGTTTCTAAGCTCAAACTACTTAACCATGGCTAGTTTTGTCTTAAATATATTCATTATATTTATTATATTGCATACAGGTATCCATGCTTATGCCAAATTGTTCTGTATTTCTATTAATTTGGAATAAAATCCAAGTTTTGGACAACGCGTATCGGAAAATTCAATGGCCGGCCACATTCGTTTTGCTGCCAATGCCGTTTTCAGCGCATGCGCAGTCGGAATGACAAACTAGTCTATTGTATTAGTACCTCACCACTTCCCCTTTCCCATGTGGAGGCAATAGCCACCCATTATCACCCCCCTCGAAGAGTAATTGTCCCCGAAACTGGAGACATGTTCCTTTTCCTAATACTCTAGCTATGTGTACAATAAAGCAATAAACATTGAAGCATGCTGGGTGTCAAAATAAATAATCACAGAACAAGGGAATTGACGATCGAAGCCGCCGACCTCCCATAAGCATATTCAGCGCTGAAAGGAGGGGGACAACCAGCCACGTTTGAACTTGTCTGAGCCTGTTTGAACTTGCAGGAAATGGATTTTCCTCTTCTCGTTTTCGCGAGAACTCAGTGTCAGCCAATCAGAGCTCTTCTTTTTTATTGCAAATGGCTGCCTCCATGGGGGCTGCCGTTTGCAATCCAAAAGAACAACTCTGATTGGCTGAGAACAGCTCTCAGTGTCAGCCAATCAGAGCTGTTCTTTTTTATTGCAAATGGCGGCCCCATAAAGGGCAGCCATTTGCAATTGAAAAGAACAGCTCTGATTGGCTCAAATTATAGAAAGATCCCATTATTTGTTTTAGTAGTTTCTTGTTCAGACATAGTTACACATATATATGTATCTTTTGCACAGATTAAAGGGCTTGTGAAGTATATTTTAAATTTATCTACATCGACTTCTGTTTAAATCACACAATATCAGGACTTAAAGAATGGGAAACTATTCCTGCAAGGGTATGCTCAATATGGGACAGTGGTCACCTGGTTTTCCTCCTTTCCTCGCTGTGGACCCTTCTCCGACCTCCAGCGCAAACCGGAAATTGAAACACACCCTCAGTCCAGGGGGGTGTCAAGAGGAATAGTCTCCCAACCAACTAATCAAGAAAAGCAGTATAGAATTGGAAATTGTAATTGCATATAATAATTTAATTTTGTATTAACATTTGCGTTTCTTGGGATCAAGTAAATCGAAAGCAAGACAGACCTTTGTTTAGCTTAGTTCTGTAAAAATGGCGTAATTTAACAACGTCATTTGGGAATTCGTTGTCGATATCGTCATGATCGTGTAAAAACAAATACAAATATGATTACATACATAATATATATATCATTTGCATACATTGATAGTTCAGTAAATCTAGCATGCTTGCACATTCTGCATTTGGGAATTTACTGCCGATGTCTTTAGGATCGTGTCAAAATAATGATGTAATATATATATTAGATATACAATAAAACATACATATTGTTTGTTGTTGTTTTACATTCTAGCAACATCTAAGGTCATCAAGACGGGTACCGACTTGTAACAGTGCATACTCATTCCGACTTTATAGTGCTGCCCCACTGGGAGACCAGACTGCCAGCACCATGACCTGATATCCCACTCAGTCACATTATCCTGACACTGGGCCAACCAGTCCGTGCCCTATCCTAGTAATGCCGAGCACCTGGCTACAAAGCAACAAGTACCCATTTTAAAGTCATTTGTTTGACTCTACAAAGGTTTGAACCCATGGGTTTGGATCCCCCGATCTTCCAATACAGGAGACAGACGATCAACTCATTCGACCATCCCATCTGGTCCATATACAATGTATATGGTAAGGCATGCACGTGTTATAACTTATATAGCGGAGAAGTGATTGTGAGTTTGTGTCTTTTTAGCAACAATTTAATGCTGTCTTTTTTTCTTTTTTTCCGGTACATTAGTTGTTTAAGCAGGGAAAATTTCAGTCCCAGACGACTGGTCTAACTCATTCCACTGCTCCTTGCCCTATCTTAGTAATGCCGAGTGTCTGGATAGGAAGCGACAAGTATAAATCTTTAAGTCATTGATTTTACTCAGTGAGCGAATATTGTATTTACTATTAAATTAAATGCGATATTTAAAGTCGGAGAGATGGTTGGTATCCTTCTATTGGCTTGAGACAGATCGTGTTTCATGTTGCTGCAATTGTAACTAAATAAATAAACAGGTCAGAAGAGTATGCAGCAAAGACGGGTGGCGACTCAATCAGCTCGTACATGACCACTGGGAAGACTTAATGAGCATGTTCTTCCATCAACAGTGCATACATTTTCACGGTAATTTATCTAATTCTTTATACTACTGAAATAGGATGATATAAGCAGAGGCAGGGTTATTGTCAATTTCAGACATACTTCAAGCATTTTAATCTATCCTATCCATACATAATGTGTGATTATATCTGAATACAAAACTACTTTAGGAGAGTCGGTATCAGTGCACTTGTGATCAAATTCACTGAACACCCTACTAAAAGCCTTATCACAATATATTTGCAAGTGATATATCTCATTTTCATCATACAAAAAACACCGATGCACTCTAAATTACATTGTTTGCCTCATGGAAGCCGCGCTCAGTGGGTTGTTACACTGCTTGGTCCTGGAAGTTGTGCTAACTAGAGCTTGGTGCTGGTTGGGTATTCCTCGTTGCAGCGCTTATGCTTATGCAACAGGGATCGGAGAACCAGCTGATGGAGCCCAGTTCCTAGTTAGTTGTGATTCTCGAAACTAAACCAGGCAGCACCACTAAATTAGTAATACCACATTAGCTTATTAATACCCCAGTCACACTACTGCTTGTGACCACAAACAAAGTTGATCGCAAAATGGTTGTCAGTGTTCACAAACCTTGCGACCAAAATGGTTGGAAGGAGGCTGCAGCTACTGCACTAAAATCCTTGTGACCAAAATGGTCGCAAGGAGGTCAGCGACCATTTCTTTGATTGCATGGAGGTTGCTGGTGACTGTGGGTTCTTTGGTCCAAAGTGGTCGCAGGCCATAGTGTGACTGATGATTTAGCTATGCAACGCGTTAATATCACGTGACCAGAAAACTGCAAAACTATTTTCTAAAAATTGTAAAATAGGGATAGATTGTATCTGGTGACCAAGATACTCGCCCGCTGCTGGTTATACTTATAGCCAGGCTAGACAGACGTTATGGGGCTGTCACACTACAACGTTTGTCCCGGCGTCCCGTCAGCGTTGAAAGTACTATCTTGCGCGTCGAGAAACGTAAAACTTTTCGGCGGTTTGGGGGAAAAGATCGGCGTCAGCGCGGCGCATTATGCATGCGCGGCCAACGTGTGTCGACGCGCTGGGGGAAAAAAAAAAAGAAAGTTTGGCGCGACATCTTCATCTAACCTTAAATGTTGCTAGGGCGTAAAACAAAAACGGCCCAGTATGCCGCAAAGTGTGAGCAACGACCCTCCCGCGCGTGCGCCGTCTTCCTAGCGTTCCCATAACATTATTCCGGCGCGTCCAACGCATCGCGATGCGCGCCTAACGTCCTTACCCATATATTTGCGCGCGCTGCCGGTCGTTCGGTTGTTTTTGACATGCTTAAAACCTTGGGCGAATACGAGCGCGCGCTGGCATTTTGCGCCGACCATCAGCGATAAAGATAGTGTACCGACGTGTAGTGAAATGTAGCGACGCGCGCATAACGCGCCCCCAGCGTTTCTTGATATTTCACCCATTTTCGCCCAAAAACACCACACGTCGCCTGGTCGCCGGGCGAGAAGCGTCGTAGTGTGACAGCCCCATTAGCACCCTTCTGTCGTCGTCTGACTGACCGTTTGCAAGGCGGCCAGTCGGCACAGTTAAAACCTGGCATAATGCACCAACCTGGTACGAGATCAAACTGAACCCGATTCAACGCGCTGGGGGTCGTCTGCACACGGTGGCAACGCCCGCAGCGTCCATGGAGACGGCTGATCCAACAAGTGCCGCTCCCCCCACCCCGTCCCTGCGACACAAGAATGAACACGCGCTTGATTTGTTGTCATCGGGCACTGACGCATTCTACTAACATCCAACATCATTCTTATTATAAACTCACGAACATGAGTAAACATACCCTTATTGCAACTAAACTAGGTAGCATAAGTGTGTGTGTATATATATTTACATATATATACATATATGTATGTGTGTGTGTGATGCATTCATCTGGTCAATATGTGCGTTATTATGTTTTCGGAGGGAGTGTGTCGTAACGGCCTAGGGAGAGAGGGAATGAGTTTGGTGTAAGAGCTGATCTACGGGCGCCCACATGAATGGTAAATGTACATTTTTTTGTTTGTTTGTTGTTGGTTTACGTACTAGCAACATCTAAGGTAATATCAGGACGGGTACCGACTTGAGACAGTGCGCACTCATGGCGACTTTATAGTGCTGCCACACTGGGAGACCAGGCTGCCAGCACCATGACCTGATATCCCACTCAGTCACATTATCCTGACACTGAGCCAACCAGTCCTTGCCCTATCCTAATAATGTCAAGCACCTGTCTAGGAAGTGACAAGTATCAATTTTTAAGTCGTCGGTTTGACTCGACCAGGGTTCGAACCCCCGATCCTATCATCTACCAACATGGGAGATGGATGCGCTAACTCATTCAGCCATCCCGTTTGGTTGGGAAATGTAGAAGTGTTGAGATATGCTTAGATAAAAGATTCACCCCTACCTAGAGAACCATGTCTAAATCCGAGAAACAAGTGTCTTGATATGAATGAATCAACTATAATCAAGCCATGGAGTCATTTGTTCAAGTGCACAATGTTGAGAAATTGGGAGAGAATACAAAGAAAACAAGATGGCAGCCAGTGAAAGCTCTTGATTTGACTTCCAACGTTTTTTAATCTCCATGATTTCATTTTTTTAAATTCCCCAATGTAGTGGGCTATGATAGATACGTATTTGAGCAATGTAATATTATTTAGCATATTAGATTGCAAATTCATTTGGTAAAACTAAGCAACTTGTATGAATAGGCAGTTAACTTGCGTTAGTTTCCAAGTTCATTGTCTCTTGTTACCTGGCACTATTATGTATTAGGATAGTTCTTTTGGAATTGTACAAATACCCGGTGACCTTTGACTAAAGATCAATGCTCAGGTGCTGTTGTTGTTTGTTGGGGTTTTACATCTTTGCAACATCTAAGGTCGCACCATGATGTGTGCTTGTGAAAGTACGCACTCCTGACGACGTTATAGTGCTGCCCCACTGGGAGACTAGGCTGGTGGCACTGTGGCCTGATTTCCCACTCAGTCACATTGTCCTGATACTCAGTTAACCAGTCATTGCCCTATCCTAGTAATGCCGCGTGCCATGCTAGATAGTGAAAAGTATCAATTTTGTAAGCCATTGGTTTAACTCAGCCGGAATTTGAACTCCTGACCTCCCGGATGGGAAGCCTTCGCTCTGTCGATTCGACCACTGCATCCGGTGCTGACAAAGGGTTTTCTCTTTTGATATGAATACATGTATGGAAATGCTAATCAAAATTAGTTTCCATGCTTTGTTTTGTATTGTATTCTTTTCGCTTTGCGTTAACATCTATTTGCAACTAGGGCCGGAAAACCAGCACTAAGCAGTTGTCAATATGTTATTTAGAGGATTAAAACAGATGAGAAAAACAGTTGTTTGCACACAACAGGTTTACGTGTGTGGCCATAGAGTCATTGACAATTTATAAAAAATGAAATTTGCGAGTTTTTATATTGGTTATGTCAACCCCCAAGTGCGTACGCAACCAGACGGGATGGCCGAATGAGTTAAAGCGTCCGTCTCCCATGTTGGTAGACCATGGGATCGTGGGTTCGAACCCTGGGTGAGTCAAGCCAATGATGTAAAAATTGATACTTGTTGCTTCCTAGCCAGGCGCTCGGCATTATTAGGATAAGGCAAGGACTGGTTGGATCAATGACAGGATAATGTCAGTGAGTGGGATATCAGGTTATGGTGCTGGCGGCCTGGTATCCCAGTCGGGCGGCACTATAAAGTTGCCATGAGTGTGCCCTATCACAAATCGGTACCCGTCCTGATATGACCTTAGATATCGCTAGGACGTGAAACAACAATAAACAAACAACAAGTGTGCACACTGTCCCAATATTAGTAATGAAAACCCGTCCTCCTCCACCACCACCCCTATTCCCATGTCGAGTCAAACCAATGACTTAAAAATGTATACTTGTTGCTTCCTAGACAGGCACTCGGTATTATTAGGATAGGGCAATGACTGGTTGGCTCAGTGTCAGGATAATGTGACTGTGTGGGATATCAGGTCATGGTGCTGGCAGCTTGGTCTCCCAGTGGGGAAGCACTATAAAGTCACCATGAGTGTGCCGTGTCACAAGTCGGTACCCATCCTGATATGACCTTAGATGTTGCCAGGACGTATAACTCCAACAACTAACCCCGCATGCTCTATCAGGCTTATGCGCATGCTCTATCAATATCATAATATTGCATAACATGTGTTTAATAATAATATCGTGGTTTAAAAAAAAAAAGAAGATTTGCACACTTACAGATACACTACCTGTACATCACACAGAGAATTGTCATATCGAAGACCATTTGAAGTAACACTTTAGGGCCACAGTATGAGCATTGACTGGCATGGCAGTAGTGCCTGGGCACCGCGTGGTCAGACCACTGTAGAGACTTGCTGCAGTAAGCGACGGTGACGTGATTGTGCTTCCAGGGTCTTAGAGCTGTAGGATGTAAACACAGGCACACACACACAAACAAAATGACCGTCCAGCGGACATACCCGAAGAACAGAGGCTTCCTCTCCTGGGATGAACTACGGTGAGTGTTAACCATTCACCCAGATGGGTAGTGGGCTAGTGGTTAGTGTGTCCGCTTCTACTAGAGCCTGGTGGAAGTCGTGGAACCGATCCCCGGCCGATTCAAACGCAGTTACAAAGATTGCTATAGGCCTACTCATCGCTACATTGTCTTGAGTTCTGAGCTTTTCTAGAATAGGGCAAGGACTGGTTGGCTCATTGTCAGTGATAACGTGACTGAGTGGGATAATATATCATTGTGTTGGTTGAATGGTATTCTGGCTGGACAGCACTATGAAGCCACCGGGAAGGCAGACATACACTAGATTGGATACATCCTCAGGGGCGTAGCTAGATTGTTGTACTGTAAACCTGTGCAATTTCTCTCAGCGTCATATTTGTCCTGTGCAATATACATGTGGATATTTCGAGCTCTGTACTGTAACTGCCTTTATTAGTTATTAGTCAGTCCTTATCTAAGCTTTTAGTCACATGATCAGGGGATCGGTTCCACGACTTCCACCAGGCTCTAGTAGAAGCGGACACTGGCTGGCAACTAACATACATTACCTCTCCTTTTTTTCGATGGATACATATATTTAGTTTCATGCAGTTCAATATAATATCAATGAAGTTTCATATTCCATCAATACTAGAAGGTAGATGAATGTCCATAGTCCATGCATCATTTTAAGTTGAATGTCCATTGTCTGTCTTACTGAAAGTGACATGACATATATATATATATATATATATATATATGAATATATATATATATATGTGTATATATATGTATATATATATATATATATGTATATATATATATTACATATATATATATATATATATATATATATACATAGCAAGGTTACTGTTGGTTCTTTATATGTTTACAATATATTTCTAATAGTTTCTTTTTACCTTGATGCTGTATATCTGTGTTCCTTGTCATGACGTGAACTGGTTTAGTCACATCTCGTCTTGATTCACGTGGCCTCACAGGGCCTCACAGTCTTTGCTACTATGCTGTGTCGATAATGTCTCGACTGTTGTCCCCGTAGCTGACCCTGCCACTGTCGCTGACTTAACTGTTGCTGACTCTGTCGCTGTCAGATCTGTGCATTTGTGCATTCATGTGTGTGCCTCTAGGCATCTCTGCATTCGTGCCTCTATGCATCCATGCATCTCTGTGGGCCATTACTTCGGGCCCTGTCCTCCCATCTGTCCATTCAAATAGTGCATTTTGCACATTACCTTAGCTGTGGTAGAGTACACTTGTATTACTGTCTAACTTCTTAGTGCTGCTTCAGTTGGTTCCCATGGAGTTGCTGCCTGGAGAAGCACAGTTACTTGACAGTGTCTCTGTTGGTACCCAGTGTCCATCAGAAACAATGGAACTAACAGCATCATTGTCTCCACATCTGACGCCATGTTATATGCATAACATAGTGGGACTTCCAGCTCTGTACTGCAACTGTCATTTTTAGTTATTAGTCAGTCCTTATCTCAGCTAGTGGTCACATGATCACCTTATCAGCTGCCTCGCCAATTAACATACATTACATCCAGCATAACATCTGTTATAATATGTACCTTTTTTTATGTCGGGCTTACAATTTTGTTTTATTTCCTACAAACCCATGTCAAAAATATTGTGCTTGCAATTCTTTTAATTTCTGGCCACGCCCCTTATCCTGGTATGACTTCAAACATTGTTAGGACATAAACCCCCGAAAATTAGATCCAAAATGATATGTCAGATTTTTTGTACATTGAGTTCCCAGTCTTATAGTTAGGTATCGAATTCACACTGATTGCCAATAGTTCTGTCCTAATAATCCTTTCCGACGTGTACATAATCGGGTTCCAGTACCAGGACGCTTTGAAACAGCCACAGTGGGGGACCCCTTTGAAAGAAAGGCCAGGGGCCCAGGTTAATGTGGGCACAGCTTTAACGGGGCCGACTACACCATATTTGGTCCGATTGTGATGTGGGTTTGACTGTCTGTTCTACCTTGATGGAGTAGTTAACAAGTGCACACACTGCCCCGATTATTTAAGTCGGCTGAACCAAACCGAATGCAGATTTGGCTGTAGATCTCAATAAGATATAGCAAAATAACCACAATCTCCTGAATTCCCACTTTTAATTTGTAATCTCCCACAAAGAAAATAGCTTGTTTTGTGTGTGTGGTGGTTTTTTTTTAAAGCGCACATGTTCCATCAAAATGCACCAGAATGCACCACCATTTGATATCCTTCTTTTTTCCCCAAATTTTGCGACATACAAATTCTATATAGTATAAGTCATTGGTTTGACTGGGCTTAAGCCTCGTACACACCTCCCGTATATGATTCACACGCTAAAACTGCACTGCCCGACGCGACACGTCACAACCCGACCCGTCCCGTTTCCCGACTAAGTTTTAGTCGGTTTCAGTCTTTAGGTGTGTGACCCCCCTCCCGTTTCAACCCGACCCGTCCCGTTTCCCGACTAAAAACTGCCCGATTCATTTTTCAAATCCCGTACACACTTCCCGTATAAGACCTAAAACTGAGTTTTATACGCGAATCGCAAGGCTCAGGTGTGTTAGGGGGTCACACACCGAAAGACTGAAACCGACTAAAACTCAAACTTTAGTCGCGAAACGTGCAGTTTTAGGTTTTATACGGGAGGTGTGTGCCAGCCTTTAGATTTGACTCCAAACCTTCCTCATAGGAAGCCTCCGCTCTAACGATTCGGCCACCACGTCCGATAGAATGTGTTATAGCTGTTTAGTACTGCTTCATACACCAGTGGTTACATAACTATAAATAATCTCATAATCTTCTGTAACACCGTCAGTATATTTTGGAGTAGTGCCAAATTACCACTACAGAAAAACCTCTCTAAATCGACCGACAATGGGACCGATTTTAAATGGTCCATTTATTGAAGTGGGAAGTTTAGGGAGGTTTAAAACGATTTCATTACAATGGTATTGTTTGGGTGATCCTTTGAGACCCAAATAAAGTGATCGATATAGGGGAGTAGTCGATCTGTGGAGGTGGCCGGTAAGAGAGGTTTTATTGTATATCTGTGTGTGGCATTCAGCTGGGCAGTGCGCAGATGTCTCCACAGTTCACTATGCAGCATACCTACCTGTGTTAGCACTGAGTGAACCGAGTATGTACTGAGCCCTTTGTACTCTATATATGTGCTATGTGATTTGGTATATGCTTATAATAATATCCACTGCTTCACTGTATGCCTCCTTTTTTTGTCAATATCTCACTCATTCACATATTCTCGCTCATATTTACATTTATGACATAGTTTGTCATTCACCTCTACTGTGGATAGGGGTAATCGTTTATCTAGTTACATAATGCTGAGTTAATCGCTAAATCGAACGTTACTGAGATTCTACTGTGCCACAGACTGTTGCCTTTGAAATATAACTTTTATTATTCAGTCCCCACCCCATATCTTCAGGCTATGATACTAACTAACCGACACTAACCATCTTTATTTTAGCCTACTTACCTATTTCCCCGTGGGGGCGCCACCTGTGAGTGGTAAATGAACAGGAATACCAGCACCACAGCCATGATTTATATGTCCATATATCTATGTATATGTATAAACTTGTATATATATGTATAAATATGTACATGTTTGTATATCTATGCATATATATATATGCATAACTATGTATATTTATGTATATATATGTATATCTATGTATATATATGTACAGTAAAACCTCTCTAATCGACCGCCTCCACAGATCGGCCACTCCTCTATATTGATTGCTTTATTTGGGTCCCAGACAATTACCCATTCAACACCATTGTAATGATACACAAAACTCCCAAAACCGACCACCTCTCTAAATGGACCAGTTAAAGTGGGTCCAATGGTCGGTCGATTTAGAGAGATTTTACTGTATATATATGTATACCTATGTTCATGCACATGCACATGTACATACACACATGCCCACACTCTGGCACACACTCATATAATCTGATGGCATATAAGTCCTTGCTGGCAAAAGTCCCAGCCAGAAAAGTGCTTGGTGGTAAATATCAACTAGCAAATAGTGAGTGTCAAATGTCATGGCGGCATCCTGACTCTGTCTGCTATCTAACCCAGTCCACTTATCAGGAGGATCGGTATCCGATATGACCAGTAAGATGTTTGTGTATTGGGGTTTTACATCATATCACCATCTAAGGTCATATTAGGACAGGTACTAGCTTATGACTACTCACTCATGTTGCCTTTTATAGTGCTGCCCCACTGGGACAGTGGGAGACCAGGGCTACCAGCACTATGATGCGATCTCCCACCTAATCACATTATCCTGATACTGAGCTAACCAGTCCTTGCCCCATTCCTATCAATGTCAAGCACCAAGCTAGGTAGCTACAAGTATCAATTTTGTACGTCATTGGTTTGACTCGACCGGGTTTCAATTCCCGACCTTCTGCACAGGAAGGCAACATTCTTCCAATTCTCAAACTCATTTAAAAAGATAAATACATCAGCCTGATCATTACCATGTATATTGTTTTATTTTGAAGCAACTTTTATTGTAAATGTCTAACCTTAAAGATATTTGAAAGTAAGGGAATGTTGTTGTCTATCTAAATAATCTGACCCTAGAACTAAGCTTCACCGGTAACATATTATATTTAATTGACTTAGTGCACCCTTCTATGCAGCAACAAATGCTTAAAGTTGCATAGTCCGATGGTTTTGAATTTCTGTATTTTTTCTGAGATAAACATATTAGATCGATCACTAGTAGCTACTTTACATTAGTTCAACGTTACTTTTATTTTAAATGATAAACTCTTGAGATATTTTGAGTGCAAACATGGAAAATTAGTTTTGGCAAGCTTGCCAAAACATGACACCATAGACTTCTGCAGTAATAGGTTCTGTTAAATTGACTCAATATTGCCTTCTACGCAGAAACAAATGTGTAATAAGTGCATCAGTATCTAACTTAGATATGTAAAATCAAATCTAGATAATTGGTTTGGTTTTGAAAATTTGATATTTCATCGGACTATGCAGCTTTAATAAGTACGGGGTGGCCGAATGAGTTGAGTGTCCATCCCCTGTTTTGGGAGATCGGGGGATCCGAACCCATGAGTGTGTGGGTTCGAACCCTGGTCGAGTCAAACCAATGACTTAAAAGTTGATACTTGTCGCTTCCTAGCTGGACGCTCGGCATTACTAGGATAGGGCAATGACTGGTTGTCAGGATAATCTACAACACGACATCTGTAACAGTTGGACCCAAATTTATTGAACACAGTAGATCGCAATGAATTATCTTCTTGTATTGAAAGTAGACAACATTCCTTAAAGCTAGAATAGGGTGTAGGGCTTAATGTCGTACCTGTGACACTCCACCCCCTAGAAGTCATGAGCCAGGAACAGTGAACAGGTCCTTAAGGTGTAGGGTGCGTGGGTGGTAAGCTTAAAGTTAACTTGAACGACTTTTGATAATGGGAGATGGACGTGACAGCAGTAGCATTGTTCGATGTGACGCCGGCCTATCTTCCTTGGTTACATCGGCTTGAGCTGGGTAGCAATGCTATGGTTACATTCGTCGTATTGTAGATTATAAATGTTACCACGTAACATACATAATGTGACTGAGTGGGATATCAGGACATGGTGTTGGCGGCCTGATTTCCCAGTGGGGCAGCACTATAAAGTTGGCATGAGTGGGCACTGTTACAAGTCGGTACCCGTCCTGATATGACCTTAGGTGTTGCTAGGACGTAAAACAACAACAAACAAACTTAATAAGTATATCAGTATCTAAGTTAGCCATGTAGGATAAAACAATATAAAGAGCTTTGGCTTTGAAAAGTTTATGCCTTCATTGAACTATGCAGCTAGAACAATCACCCTTTCACTGACGATCGGAAAGTAGAGCCAACATATCAAATCAATTGTCACACGCACTGGCCGAATCGGTATAGCGCAAGCTTCCAGAGCGGGAGGTTAGGAGTTCGATTCCCTGTCAACTGAAACCAATGACTTGCAAAATTCATACTTGTCACTGCCTAGCCTGGTGCTCGCCATTACTAGGATAGGACTATGACTGGGTCGTGGTGCCAGTGGCCTGGTCTCCCAGTGGGCCAACACTATAAAGTCGCCATAAGTGTGCACTGTCCCAAATGTTCTGATTTGAGCTTCGATGTTGCCAGGACGTAAAACTTCAACAAACATCAATTGTCAAATTATTAGATACCGCTGCTGCTGATGAAACACATGCAGTGCTTGGAAGTCTTATGGTGTCACGGTTTTACAGTTTTTACTGCTATGCTTTTTGCACATATTCTTTGGGGTATACTGTTCGGGTTATATTGCAAATAGTCATTGTGTAAAAAAAAAAATGCAAGTTTGGGTGATCAACCGGAATTATTTGTACTCTGCTTGAATCCTTTAATAAATGTGTAATTGACGTGTATATGCACATACGCAGGACCAGTATCCCGCACTGAGAAAATGATGAATCAGTTGAATGAAATATTAAGAGATAATAGCGCCATTTTCTGAGCGAATTAAGCTTAGTAGATATGATCACCATCGCTATTTTCTTTTCAGGATCAATTATTAATTTTTCTTAGCGTCATTCTAGAAAAATTCTGCTATTAAATACAAATATATAGCGTTGTCTTTAAATTATTTATATAAATCACCTTCCTCTCTCCTTCTCCTCTCTCTCTCTCTCTCTCTCTCTATATATATATATATATGATATTTCAACATGTTGCTGTTATTTTTCTTCACACAGATGCCTCGCAAAGGCTCTTGGGGTGAGTGCTCATTGATTTTCTTTTCTACCATAATAAAATATAATTGAGCAAGAAATAATGAAGGAATTACTATGACATGATTTATGTCTGGTACATACCAAAGACCCTATAATACTAAGACGGCTCACTCAGCCTGTACTGTGTAATCAAAATGATCAGACCACCACTTGGTGCGCTGGCTGTTCTCTTGGTTAAACAGTTGCTATATTATATGTATAAATATATATATGAATGTGAAAGATGTGTGATGATGGTGATGATGATGATGATGCTGATGATGTGTATTTGTTCATAGCAATTTCATATTTATGTGTATTCATACTTACCTATCTTATGTATAATATAATTGTATGTGTTTACATGTGAAACACCAACCAGCAGCCAGGCTGATCAAACCCACCACAAGGTGGCACTGCAAAATCTACATTACCATGGTAGAGATAGGGAGTGAGCCGTCTTAGTTTTATAGGGTCTTTGTACATACTCAATGCAATAAATAACGTACCGTTATAAATATAAGGTACGCAGTGTGGGTCAAGTCGTAGGCATGAATGCGAATAATATGCATCATATGATATAATACTAGCTAATTAGAACATTCGTCTCTGTGACACAGCTACTAGACAACCCTGAAGAAATAGTGTCAGACGGCTGGAATATGGAAATAACTAGATGAATTTGTAATCTAATATGCTAAATATATTTTCAAACACTTTTCTACAATAGCCCACTACTTTTGGAGTGAACAATGCATGGAATTATGTAGGTTAATAGATTTAGAAAGTCAAATTGAGAGCATTCAGTGGTCACCATCTTGTCTTTTGCATTCTCCCCCATTTCGCCAACTCTATGCCAATATAGGTCAACATTAGACACTGGAACTAGGAGCTCCACATCATGTTAATACCAAAGTAATGTTTGTTCGGATTTAGACATGGTTTGTCATTCACCCCTACTGTGGACAGGTGGATCGGTGTGAATCGTTTATCTAGTTACATAGTGCTGAGTTAATCGCTAAATGGTACGTTACTGACATTCTACTGTGCCACAGACTCTTGCCTTTGAAAAATAACTTTTATTATTCAATTCCTGCCCCATATCTTCAAACTATGATACTAACGAAATGGCATATTTGTGACGTGAGTGCTGAGTTAATAGTTAAATGGAATTTTCCTGGAAATTCTACTGTTTTATTATTCAGTTCCTGCCCGATATCTTCAGAGCTAACCTGCCTGAGGAAATCACTCAAGTTGAGGACGGAGTATCACTCAAGGTGAATATGAAAACGGAAATGAAATGAATCGATTTCTCTTTCAATCTGATAGAAGCGTTTCTTTGGGGGGTTTGCATCCTGGCAACAACAATGGTCATATCAAGTGAGTGAGTAGTTAGTGTTGTATGTCTTAGCGATACATCTGAAGTCATATCAGGACGGATACTGATAATGGTGAGTCTGAAATAAAGTATTGAATTGAATTGAATTGTAACTGTAAGGTGGCTAGCCACCCGTAGCATGACGTGATATACCACTCAGTCACATTACATCTTGACTCAATCAGTTCTTGCCCGAGGCTAGGACAAGTATCTGACAGCTGTGAATGCCCATTATGGCTGAATGGCCATTGTTGTCGCAATAGCTCACAATATTAATCGAGTCCTAAATAACTCCATAAGAATAGTTTGCTTTAAGGTATACAATTTATGACTCGTCATATTCGATCATGATAATTTTGACTAAGCAATGTTATATTGGTCATGTTACTGCCCCTTTAATGCATCCATGAGAAGATCACCATCTGAAACCGGACATGGTGGTCGAATCGGTAGAGCGCAGGCTTTCCGTTCAGAAGGTCAGCAGTTCAAAACCAGACCGAGTCAAACAAATGACTTACATAATTTATACTTGACGCTACCTAGCTTGGCACTTGACATTACTAGGATAGGGCAAGGCCTGGTTAGCTCAGTATCTGGGTCATGTGACTGAGTGGGAAATTGGGTCATGGTGCCAGTAGCCTGGGGAAGCACTATAAAGTTGCCATGAGCGCACACTGTCACAAGTCGATACATCCTGATATGACCTTTGATGTTGCCAGTATATAAAACCCCAACAGACAAACACACAATCAACACCTGAATTGATGTCAGACAGGTTGCCCATTTCGTAACAAAAGAAGGTTAGCTGTAGAAGGAAATGAATTGTCTAAGATAACGCATCAATTGAACACAGCTCTTGATTTTTGAACCGAAGTCATATGGAATCTCATAAAACGGCTTTATCTTGGTTCATTTGGAATGTCTAAGAACACACTGACGAGATGGGACTTGCTAATTTTGTTTGTTTGTTTGGGTTTTACACCCTGGCAACATCTAAGGTCATATCAGAATGGGTGCGGACTTGTGGCAGTGGGCACTCATGCACCCGTGGCGGTTTTATAGTGCTGCCCCACATGGAGATCGGGCTGCTGGCACCATTATCCAGTCACATTACCCAGACACTGAGCTAACCAGGCCGTGTACTCTCCTAGTAATGCTGAGTGTCAAGCTAGGTAGCGCCAAGTATAAATTTGATAAGTCATTGGTTTGACTCGGTTGGGTTTTGTCCCCGACCTTCCACATGGGAAGCTTGCATTCTATCGACTCGGCCACCGCGTCCGGTCCCTGAGACTACGTATCAGTTAGTACCAAGTTCATGTAGTTGCTTGCCCTCTGAATTGGCAACTGATCAGAAATGCAGTGCAGTTACCTTCATAAATATAACCAGCAGTTGATTGTTGTTGTTCCACTTCATGTACCTCGTCATAACACGTCATAACAACCATAGTATTTTACGTAGTAGCAACATCTGAGATCATTCCTTGACTGTACAGATTTATTCAGGACTCTTAATGTTGCTGTGGAAAAGAGGCTCGTAGCCTACCGCAACCAAGCTCAGTGTTAGATCAGTAACGTGGAATCAATCTCGTATATATATAGTGGATATTTATTTCAAAGTAGAATGTCTAAGTCGAGTCAGCTCATGTCTCTGGTCCGTCCTGATGTGACCTTAGATTTTGTCAGGATGCAAAACTCCAGCAACCAGTCAACACTCTCTGGTTGATGGGAACCCAGGACGTTTAATACCCCTGTCACATTACGATGCTTCTCGCCGGCGCGGCGCCAACGTGCAAAAAAGTCGAGACACGTCAAACTTTTTGGCGTGGTGGGAAAACGTTCGATGTCACCGCAATGTGTTGGTAGCGTGCGGCCGACGTTGTGGTAATGTATATCGACGCGTGAGAAAAAAAACCAAAAAAGTTTTGGTGCGCTGTCCTCATATGACCTTAGATGTAGCTAGGACACAAAACAACAAAGCAACAGTTTGGCACAATGTGTGGGAACGACCCTCATGTGTGCGCGGCATCTGCCTAGCATTCGCATAACGTTATTCCAGCGATCTGCACGTGCTCTTAACATTGCCATAATATTGGCACCTGCGCATTGCCGCGCATTGTCGGTCGTCGAAAGTTTTGTGCAAGCACAAAACTTCGCCGATTCCCTGACGCGCGCTGCCGACCGTCGCCGCCCATCAACGAATACCAATGCACGCGTAACGCTTCCTGACGTATCCCGATGTTCCGGCAAAAAATCACATACGTCGATGCGCGTTGGCGAGAAGCGTCGTAATGTGACAGCCCCATTACACTTTTCGGTTTCTTGTAGTTTGGGTGGGTGGGGGGCGGTGAGAAAAAGGCTAGACAGCTTCACATACCACGCATTGGCTTGGGCGCTGTGGATGAAGTGAGCAACTCACCAGCCAGGGGGCAGAGGTTCGAGCAGTAGCCAGTAGGGGGCATGTGGGGAAGGCTGGCTGTCTAGCTTAGTTCGAAAAAAGATGGCAGGTGGCACCAGGGTTTAGAGTCATAGGGCCAACTGGAGAAAATTACCCATGTTGCAGTGCAACATAAACGATGTTGATATAATGAAAGTTTGACATGTCTGTATATTTATCGTTGTTGTATAGGTGGTACAACGAGGTTGTACTAGTAGAGCAATTCCGTAATCATGTATTTTATTATACTGCTATTTAATTATATGATGTAATATTTTAATATTGCATCCTCGCCCAATTTAATCTTTAAGCTTTAGCAGAGTGAAAATACATAGTAGTCGTCTAGTACATAAACAATGAGATGTCATTTGCAGTATTAAAGTTAATGTTAATATACTACTTTTATTTGATTGTGTGTTATTATTATTATTAAATATTTTCTATAGTATTATTAATTGATATATGTGTTATTTTTAACTGGGGAATGTGCCTCATAAGTATTGTACTTCTGCTTTCTCCCTTTTCATGTGAAACATTATAATATTAATATCAACTTGCATGTACAATGATCATGTGGAAAGAAAATGTTTATTTTTATTATTATTATTATGTTTATCTTCATGTTCTGATATTCTATTTTTGAGTTGGAGAAAATAATAGACGAGTTCCGCCATCAACCTGCCTGCCTGCCCTCTGATGACAGTAAAGTGCTTTGGTTTAAAACTAAAATAGATGCTCTCATCGGACTATGCAGCCATACTTCATTGCTGACTGTGCTTTCAGAAACTGCAACATGTGCTCAACATCTTCAAGTACCTGAACGTGGCCTTGGACCGGACATTCAACATCCACACTGACGAATGGAACCTGCACACCTTGAAGAAGACGTTGGTTCTGCTCGACCAGCGCATCTTCAGGTATTTCCACACCGAATGTGGTGGCCGAATTGGTAGAGCGCAGGCCTCGCGTGTGAGAGATCAGGAGTTCAGTTCCCAGTCGAGTCAAAACCAATGACTTATAAAATTGATGCTTGTCGCTTCCCAGCCTGGCTTGTGGCATTAATAGGATAGAGTAAGGACTGGTTAGCTCAGTGTCAGGATAATGTGACTGAGTGGGATATTGGGTCATGGTTCTGGTGACCTGATTTCCCAGTGGGGCCGCACTATAAAGTCACCATTTGTGTGCACTGTCACAAGTCAGTACCCATCCTAATATGACCTTAGATGTTGCCAGGATGTAAAACCAGGTATTTCCAGTAAAATATCTTCAGAAAGATAGTTGTGAATAGTGTTGCGCGCAAACAGTAGCCCTAAAAGAAGGCACTGTAGTTATAAAATAATTTATGATTAGAAAATATGGCATCGATATATTTATGACATGATCCCGTGTCGTACAAAGTCTAGTAAATGAAAAATGCTATAAAGATTAAAATCTTTCATTGTGAGACTGTTTATTTTAGTTATTCAGATTATTAGATGGGGAAGTAGGGGTGAATGACAAGCATGCCTGAATCCAAGCAAAAGCTGTTTTCGTATTAATTATTTTTAGGAAAATAAGTTTTACCATGAATTTATTGTCCATACTTAATTTGATGAATTTGTTTTTATTATTGTTTTGCTTGTATACCATTTAATTTGTTTCACCATAGCTGTATGCATTGTATTTTTCATTATGTATTTCTATGTTCTATTGTATGTACTTAAAGTATAAATCTTTTTATATTGATCCAGTGTATGACCACCAATAGCTGATGTTAATTTTTTTTTTACATTGGGGGTCATTAAACAAACAAAATTAAGATATTAATTGATCACATAACATCTTTTTTCCCCTGCAGTTTCCAAGATATCCAATCTATCCGGTTGGCCTACCAGATGTACGAGTTGCCAGATACAAGTGGACTGCCCATCGATGAATGGGTGCTCCTCAGGTGTCTTAAGGTTTGTTGTGATGCAAAATAAACACAAATATTGGTATATTTAAAGTTGCAGAGTATTCGATAAAGGCATCAAATTGTCCAAAGCAAAATACCTGTCTAGATTTTAACCTACAGACCCAACTTAGATACTGGTGCACTTATTAAGTATGTGGTACAATGGATATGTTGGCGAGGTCAACTTAGGTAATTTGGCTATATGAGGCAACAAAGCAGCAAGCCTTAGCTACACATGCTCGTCACTTGGCTACTCGTCCTCCACATGGCAACTTCGCTCTCCTCTACACTGCCAAGCACCTACCAGCCATGCAGTCCACTTAGCCTCACACCACACATCATGCCACCAGGGAAGAAGCGATGGGGCCACCTGCCAACCCACACGGTCACAAGGCGCACACAGCCAAAGCAGAAGGCGCCCAGCACAGCAAGAAGCGGAGGAGGTGGAGGCCGTAGCGGAATCTGAAGAAATCGCGGTTCCTGTTCCACCGGCCACACCAGCCATGAGGGAATTGGCCCATCGACAGGGCACCATTATCCAGTTACAACAACAGAAGTCGTAGATGTCACAAGATTTCGCCATCAGGCTGGATGCGCTGGAGAGGATAGCGGCAATGCCAGGTGGTCCATGCCCCCCCAACCCACCCGCCCGCCCTTTCCCTGGTCTCCACACTCCCAGGCAGGCTCGGCCTACACCCATGTCCACCTCAACACCAAGGCCTGTGGATGCTCATGTCCTTCCCACAGTTTCACCCGTGCCAGCATAGGCTTACCCCGCTAGTGTCTCGCACCTACACCACCCGCTCCAACCCTACCCTCCTCCCCCTCCCACCACCACCACGTGGCGGCCCCGCACCTCGTCGTGCACTTCCAGCCACTCCAAACAGCTGCACATGCCTATCAACAGCCATCATCTCAGCCACAGCAACACCACCCGTACCCGCCAGTCACAGCAGAGGTGTTACTGGAATCTTCGCAAGCACTCCAGAAGCCTAAAGGTACGGTGTCCCTTCCACATCAGTTCATTACAGGTGGCAACTCATCTAAAAAGATTGCTCTGGGGGAGGCCTCATGGGCCAAATATTTTGCAGCTCGAAGGAGGATTGCCTCCCAACCAACCTTTCCACAGCACTGGGTCCCTGCACTTCTCCAACATGAAGAAGAGTTAACAATTATGGCGATCACATGAGACTGCCCCAACTGTCGCTGTTGGTCCGAGAAGATATTTCAAATGGTAGAGGATTGTAGGCTGAAAGAAGGGTGGCACGATATAGTCGCCATTAATGGGCTGCAGAGAGATGTTTGCATGGAAGCGGTGCAAGCTCTACAAGCCAGGCCCCAAACTTACTATGTAACAGAGCAGACATTTCAGGTAGCCACCCCGCACCCTGCACCATCAGCAGTGTCCTCGGTGCCACCAGTCAACGCACCTCTCAACAGTATGGAGGAGTACACAAAGCAGGCGGATGGCAAGCCGTGCTACCTTTGGAATTGGGGGAAGGACTGTGGGTTTACTGCTTTACATGGCTCCCTCCCCGAGAGGTACCCACATATCTGTGCATGGTGTGCATACAAATTCAAATGACAACTATCCCATAAAGAGCAAGACTGCCTTAAAAAGAGAAGGTTCAATGACAAGAAGGCAGTCGCCGATACCACAGCAAGTAATAACTGCGTTAAATAATAATATTTATGTAGATGCTGCCCCACCATCCGGCTGCAGAACATCGGCGCTCACGTGTGCAAGAACGACAAGAGCATTAGTATGGTTGCTTAGGAACGAGGGTTTTTTCACCCTGTGCTATATCAATGATTTCATTGGTCTAGAATACATGAAAGAAAAAGCAGATAAAGCGTATGAGAGGTTTATGCAGTTAACAACAGAGTTGGCACTTGCACTAGACAAATGCATGCCACCATCACCGTAAATCACCTGGTTTCATTATAAATTCAATCACTATATCTGTCACCCTTCCTGAAACTAAACTTAAAGAGGTTTTTACTGAATGTATGTCTTGGTCAACAAAAATGACTGATTCAAAGAAGCAGTATCAGAGCCTGGCGGCTAAGCTCCAGCATCTCTCTAAGTGTATAAAACCAGCAACAAGGTTTTCAAACAGAATCCTAGCAGCACTACACACTTCCCCATATGTTGGCCTACACCCTTTCAACAAAGAAATTTTATTAGACCTAGAATGGTTTCACAAATTCGCCAAGAATTATAACGGAGTCCAACTCTTACCCAAAGCTCCAGACGAGCCCTTGGTCATTGAGTGTGACTCTACCCTTAAGGCAAGTGGAGTGTACTCTTTAACTAAGTTCTATGCAGCGGAATACCCCAAGTCTGTAACACTTAAAAAGTTAACAATAGCTCAACTAGAAGCACTTAATCTAGTCCACGCAGTAGTCTCTCTTCTTCCCGCAAAACATCACAATTTCCTTATTAAAGTTAATACTGACAATTCAGCTTCTCAGCAAGTCCTTGAGTCAGGCAAAGGTAAAGACCCAATTCTTTGCTCGTGTACGAGGCAATTATGGCTAATAGCCCCAACAATTTGAATTTCAAGATAGAAATGAATCAGAAAGCAGGAGAGAAGCTTGTACTGGCAGACGCACTGAGTAGGTCATTACATAACATTGCAAGTAAAGAAAAAGCCAAACACATGTGCCACTCACTGAATATTAAAGAGATACCAATAGTATTAGAATTAAAAACTTTAGATTTCGTATTTTGAACCCAAAACTGCCTGGAAGATAGCACTGTTTTGCCTCTATCTTCCAGGCTACTCGTTGACACACCATCAGCGCCTCCTCAACGTCTACTCAACCGCACTAGCTATGAGAACTTGGACGAATAAAGCCTCTCATATCAACCTGTATATCACATTTTGTAACCTAAACAATGTTATTCCTCATAATCCACGTGCATATGACTTACTCTTGTACCTTCTCTTCCTTAGTGATCGGCTTAAGTCTCCTGGAGGCATAATAAACTACTTTAGCTCGGTAAAGATGTGGGTCATGGCAGTTACCGGTCAAGGAGCAGTCTTTGAGGCACAGGAGATTAAGATCATGAAGCGTGGTCTCTCTAGAAACTCGGTACACACCCCAGTAAGAGCCCCACCTCTCACTCTGTCAGATTTAAAAAAGATAGTCACGTTCCTCATGACTCTGGTCTTAATCTCCCCACCAATCATATGCTACATGACCTTAATTAGACAGAGTAATCTGGTGGTCAGTTCTCAGAACACGCCGCTCTCACCATACATAATGAAATTTGATGACCTTAAGGCTACACATAATGCACTGTATATAAAGATTAAGTCAACTAAGACATGCCCCACCTCTGCACCACCGATTTAGTTTCGGTTACCTGGAATACATGGTTCAGTATGTTGCCCATTGACTACCTGGAACAAATACCTCGCTACAGTCACCCCTAGGCCTGAGTCCCCAGCCTTTCTGCCTTCAGGGCTAATATTAACAGTGAAAACCTTGTTACGTGCACTTAGAATCTCCTCTGCCCTGGTCTTCGGACACAACAAGGGATTTACCCTCCATAATCTAAGGCGAGGAGCAGCTCAAGCCTGTCAAGGCACAGGTTTGACTCTAGATCATATCATGTCTGCCAGTACCTGGAAAACTCAAGCGGTTCAACTCTGTTAATCCTATACATATCAGCGCTGCACCAGCAGCACTCTCTCAACTTTTGGGTTGAGCGCTGTTCTATTACTGTTATCCCAATTTAACGTTCAGTATTGGTATGATGTTATTGACCTGCTCTCTTTCTGCTCATTTGTACTAGTATTTGTCCTGGGCCTCTATGGTTGACTGCCCTTACAACCCTGAACTGACCATGTATGAGATTGTGAGAATTATCCTACTGTTATACTGTTTCACGATTACCATATATATCCAAGTTACTACATACTCGGCACTGTAGCCGTCAAGCACTATTACGCTCATTGAGTAAAGATTCACTTTTGTGCTAATACTATTCATTTTATTATGTCCAAATCATGACTTCTCTTGTTGTCTCGTTAGCCAAATTACAGAAGGGCATACTAAGTCAATTAATTTCACATGTTTACACTTAAACTATTTCCTTAGTTAGTTACTTTTAAGGCAAAGTTACTTCAAACTAAAGTGAGGTGGATTGTAATGATCAACCTAATATATTTATCACAGCAAATAATCAAAATTCAAAACCATCGGCCTATGCGACTTTAATGGCCCATAGACCTGCGAATATAACCAACCTAAAATAGACATAGTTTTCATTGGCTTTTGTTTGTTTGTTGTAGTTTACGTCCTAGCAACAGGTAAGGTCACATCAGAACTTTTCAATGGGAAAGTCCTTTATATACAGCTGCATAATCCAATTAAAGCATGCAATTTTCTGATCCAAATTTGTTTGTTTAACGACCCCCTAGCACAAAAAGTGGACATCCGCTATTGGGACTTTTTTTCTGATCCAAAACACTGAAGCCCTAGTCACATAGCCATTAGTGGACGTAGGTGAACGTAGTGGAGGCTAACATAGTTGAAAGTAGTTGAACGTAGTTGAATGTACCGGCATCCATACTTGTCCTTGATGTTAACTTGGTAATAACGTGGGTGAGCCGTGATCTCCGATAAAATTTTTGGACATGTTCAAAAGAGCGATACGTTAGAGGCGGAATTTTGAATGTAGTAGAACGTACCTCTTAATGTACTCTAGCTTACTCTAGCATACTCTAGCATACTTTGACCCACACAAAACCATGGCCGTGCCACGTCGCGCATGCTGTGTTCACATAGCGGTTAGTGGACATAGTTGAACATAGTGGAGGCTAACGTAGTTGAAAGTAGTTGAACTTAGTTGAACATAGTTGAATGTACTGGCATCCATACCGTAACGTATTTATCCGCATCTTTCGGTGGCTTATCAACCAAAACCTGCTGTACCTTAAAGTATTTCAACGTAGTTTAACAAACTTACACCACGTTTGACCCACATTAACCTCCACTACGTTCAACTACATCCACTAACGGCTATGTGACCAGGGCTTTAGGCTTAACTTGATTTGATCCAATGTATCAAACTGACTTCCGGGTGCTTTCATTAAATATATTTATTCGGCCATCGCATCTACTTATTACCCTGTTGTTGCCATGTTTGTTCGCTAGATGTGCGGACGGACCATCTCTCCTCTGAAGATGATGCACCGCATCAAGCACATGAGGACCCGACTGGAGGCCTCGGACCGAATGCAGCTGCACGAGTTCATGGACCTGCTTTTGTGGTAACTCTGCATCCTTTATTCACTTTCCGCTCACAGTATCTTTTGCAAAGCTGCATAGTCTGATGGAGCATAAACTTTTCAAAACCAAAACAATTATCTAGATTTGATTCTACATATTTAAGTTAGATACTGGTGTACTGATTAGACATGTGTTGCCAAATAAAACAGTCAATTTAATAGAGTGTGTTAGTATTACTGCTGAAGTCTATGGTGTCAGATCTTTGGCATTATTTCTAAAACTAATTTGACATGTTTGCACTTCAAATATGTCAAAGGTTAGCCACTTAGAATAAAAGTTACTTCAAGGTGGATTATAACAATCAATTTGATATATTTATCTCAGAAAAATGACAGAAACTAAAAACCATCGCATTATGCAACGTTAAGTAATTCAATAATATGGAGTGCATAAGTCTATATTAGTATTTATTGAATAGTAATTAATGGGCTGAGGTTAGGCCTCGGAGTCTAGTGAGTTAAACAAAGTCAAGTGTTTGTGTGGTCCCTGACACTCAATCTTATGGGAATTATAGTTGGGTGGAAGGGATGGACAAAAAAGGTGGGCAGGTTGGTGGTGGGAATCCTCTATATATAAGACATTTTGCACAGAGCCATCTGCACAGTGTGCTGATACCTATAACATTAGTTCTTCTCACTTCAACCAGAGGGCGGGTTGGTGGTGGAACTCGTCTTTAATATATACACCACAGAGCAGGGTGCACAGTGAGCTGTTACGCATAACATTAGTTCTTACCACTGCCACCAGAGGGCGGGTTGGTGGTGGAACTCTTCTCTGATATATACACCACAGAGCAGGCTGCACAGTGAGCTGCAACCTATAACATTAGTTCTTACCACTGCCATCAGATGGCAGGTTGGTGGTGGAACTCATCTCTAATATATACACCACAGAGCAGGCTGCACAGTGGGCTGCTACCTATAACATTAGTTCTTCTAATTGCCATCAGAGGGGGGGTTGGTGGTGGAACTCATCTTTAATATATACACCACAGAGCAGGCTGCACAGTGAGCTGCTACCTACAACATTAGTTCTTACCACTGCCATCAGAGGGCAGGTTGGTGGTGGAACTCATCTCTACTGTATACACCACAGAGCAGGCTGCACAGTGAGCTGCTACCTACAACATTAGTTCTTACCACTGCCACCAGGGGGCGGGTTGGTGGTGGAACTCATCGTTACTGTGTACACCACAGAGCAGGCTGCACAGTGAGCTGTTACCTATAACATTAGTTCTTACCACTGCCATCAGAGGGCGGGTTGGTGGTGGAACTCATTGCTAATATATACACCACAGAGCAGGCTGCACAGTGAGCTGCTACCTATAACATTAGTTCCTACCACTGTCACTAGAGGCCGGGTTGGTGGCAGAACTCATCTCTGATATCAATACCACAGAGCAGGGTGCACAGTGTTCTGCTACCTATAACATTAGTTCCTACCACTGCCAATAGAGGGCATGTTGGTGATAGCGATCCTCTATAAGACCTTTTCCACAGAGCATGTGCAGTGAGCTGCGACCCACAACATTAGTTCTCACCACTGCCATCAGAGGGCAAGGTGGTAGTGGGAATCCTCTATGAGACCTATTCCACAGAGCTTGCTACACAGGATACTATTACCCAGTGTGTGTGTGTGTGGGGGGGGGGGGGTAGCTGGTGCAAATCGTCTATTTAATGAAGGTTTCTTGTATTTCCTCCAGGTGTCAGCCTTATGAATACATCGAGGTTCAACCTAAGGAACTTGATATGACAAAAGACGAACGTGGCCTGTTTAAGGTAGGAAGCTAATTAATCTTTAATTTAGAGAAACTCAAAACCATCGGACTATGCAACTTTAACAAAAATTAATAATCTAATTGTGTTCAGCTGGAGCAGTTCGAGGAAGTGCTGACTCATCACGACGAGCGGCTGGCGGCCCGGCTCAACGCGCTGTACCACCGGGCAGAGTGGCGCTTCACCCGGGAGAAGCACGACACGACCGCCATGCCCCGGGACATCCCGCCTGTCGACGCCCGCGTCCGGCACAGACAGGTAGGGACGCCGCCAGTCACGTGGGTGTGGGGAGAGCGGTGGCTGGGGGGGGGGGGGGGGGGGGGGGGGGGGGGTGTGGGGGGGGGGGGGGGGTACTGGGGGTGAGGGGCTGTTGCTGTTTATTACTAAAGTTAGGATTTTATATCCTGGAAACAATCTTTCTCTCTCTTTCTATCTCTTTCTCCCTATCTCTCTCCACATCTTAATATGACCTTAGATGTTGCCAGGACGTAAAACTCCAACAACCAACCAGCTCTCTCTCCCTCTTCCTCTCATTCTCTCCCTCCCCCCCCCCTCCATCCCTGCCTCCCTGCCTCCCTCCCTCCCTCTCTCCTCGGGATGGGTCGGCTCACCGACTTATGACAGTTCGCACTCATGGTTAGATTTTATAATGCTGCCCATCTGCGAGACCAAGCCGCCGACACCATGAACAGATATCCTACACAGTCACATTATCCTGACACCAACCTAACCAGTCTTATTGATGCCGAGTGCCAGGTTAGGTAGCAACAAGTATCAATTTTGTAGGTCATTGGTTTGACGTGGCCAGGTTTCGAACACCCCCCGACCTTTCGCATGGGAAACCTGCGCTCTTATGGGGCTGTCACACTATGATGCTTCTTACCGGCGACCCGGCGACGTGTGTTGATTTTGGGCGATAATTAGTGAAATATCGCGTTATGCGCGCGTCAGTACACGTCGGTACATTATCTTTGACATTGATGGCGCAAAACGCCGGCGCGCGTTCCCTGTCGCCCAAGGTTTTAAACATGTCAAAAAAAAAACAACGACCGCCAGCGCGCACAAATATATGGGTAAGGACGTTAGGCTGACGTCGAGTTCCGTTGGACGCGCCGGAATAACGTTATGGGAACGCTAGGCAGACGGCGTGCGCGCGGGAGGGTCGTTGCTCACACGTTGCTGTGTGTGTCTCTCTGTTTGTGTCTCTGTGTGTGTCTCTGTGTCTCTATGTGTGTGTCTGGTTCTCTGTGTGTCTCTGTGTCTGTGTCTCTGTCTGTGTCTCTGTGTCTGTCTCTGTATGTGTCTCTGTGTCTGTCTCTGTATGTGTCTCTGTCTGTGTCTCTGTGTCTGTCTCTGTATGTGTCTCTGTATGTGTATCTGTGTTTGTTTCTGTGTGTCTGTGTGTGTATCTGTGTCTCTGTGTGTGTCTCTGTGTATGTGTGTCTGTATTTGTGTCTCTGTGTGTGTCTCTGTGTATCTGTGTGTGGTTCTATGTGTCTCTGTGTATGTCTGTGTGTGTGTCTCTGCGTCTCAGAGAGAGAGACAGAGGCACAGACACACACAGACACATACAGACAGAGACACAGAGACACATACAGAGACACATACAGAGACACAGACAAATAGACAGACAGAGACACAGAGAGAGACACAGACACATACAGAGACACAGACAGAGACACAGAGAGCGACACAGACAGAGACACAGACAGAGACACATACACAGAGACACAGACAGAGACAGTCACAGAGACACAGACAGAGACAAAAACAGAGACACATACACAGAGACACATACAGAGACACATACAGAGACAGACACAGAGACACAGAAACAAACACAGAGACACAGACAGAGACAGACACATAGACACAGACAGGGACACAGACAGAGACACATACAGAGACACATACAGAGACACAGACAGAGACACATACAGAGACACAGACAGAGACACAGACAGAGACACAGACACATACAGAGACACAGACAGAGACACATACAACAACACAGACAGAGACACATACAGAGACACAGACACATACAGAGACACAGAGACACACACACACAGACACAGACAGAGACACAGAGATAACGCGCCGATATACATTACCACAACGTTGGCCGCGCGCTACCAACACGCTACTGAAACGCTGTGGGAACGTCCAATTTCACCATATTTCCACTATCCTTAACGGTTCTCGACGCGCAAGATTTTATTTTTAACGCTGACGGATCGCCGGGAGAAGCGTCGTAGTGTGACAGGGCCTTTACCAATTCCGGTCGCAGTGGCCGAATCGGTAAAGCACAGGCTTCCCGTGCAGAATATCGGGAGTTCGAATCCCAGCAGGATAGAACAACGAGCAGTGGAATGAAGAAGACCAAATGTCAGTGGTTGAAATTTCCCCAATGTAATCAACAGATGTGTAATACAAATACAAAGAAAATTTAAATATCTTATCTCACATAGCATTCTTTAATCATAATATTCTCATGTAGATGGACACAGTTTATTGACACAGAGTTATATTTCACACGCATTGCTTTGACTCACCTGAATAAGACTACAGTAGGATCCGAAGTCAACATAATATAATATTTCTATGGTAAATACTATGGTAGCTCTGTATGGGGTACTGCAGGTATTGCAATACCTCAGGGAGTTTGACACCCCTGCCCTGCAGAGTTGTAAACCACTGCCTTGTGGTACAGGTTCTTGACAGAACTGAAGGCTAAGGGAGGAAACCCTAAAAAGAAAACCATGTCACTGTGGCAGCATCAAGGGCAGTTGATGTATTGAACTCCCAACATCTGCCGACCAGCCACTGCAGGGACAAATAGTTTTGCGCCTGTCTGGACATGTTCTTGCCAGTGTGAGACCTGTATTTTCTCCCCGAGAGAGTGCTGCTGGTAACTTGCAAAAGCCAGCAGGAGTTCAACACTTTTGCAGGCAGCTTTCATGAAATGTACAACCATCACTCTCACAGCAGAGAGCTAAATGGAGAGCGACAGTCAAGTAATGAAAGCAGTCTTTGTCGCATCGTGACCGACAGCATGATGATGATGAGCTCTGTACATTAGCACTATAAACATCGAAAGATATGATTTTACATTCTTGTTGGCATCGTAATAGTTCTCGAAGGTGGGTGGAGTGATTTCACTCAGCTAGGGTTCGAACCCACGACCTACCATGCCAAAACGGGTGCTCAACTCATTCGGCCATCCAGTCTGGTTATTCATTGTTTGAATAAACTTAATATGTTTATTTTACTATCGAACAGGGTCCCCGAGGATTCTTAAAAAGTCTTTAAAAAGTCTTACATTGATTAGTCAATTTCCAAGGCCTTGAAAAGTCTTAAATGTGGTAACTTTTCTGTGAAAGGTCTTAAAAAGGTCTTAAATTGGATTTGACCACTAAAGTATTTTTTCAAGATGTAGCAGACCTGTTATATCACGGACTAGACTGGCCAGCGAAATGATCGTCCCCATAATGATCCATAGATTGCATCACCTCACTCATTTCTGTTAATATCTAATTAAATATGTACATTATATTTGCTGCGAAAATACTTCTTAAATTTGATTAAAATTAACATTAGAAAGTCTTAAAAGGGTCTTAAATGTGATTGGCTGATGGGTGCAGAAACCCCGTTGAATGTATTTGACCAGATAACTTGATAAAAACTAAAATCACCTTGAATAATAATGGAATAATAACAGATTACATAACACACACACACACACAAAATGGCGTCTTCCGAATTATATCAGACCGCGCCACTCTCCCACCAGGTGCGCCGCCACCAGGAGCGCTACCTACAGCTGCGGAAGGAAGTCGACCGGGCGCAGCGTCGCGTGTTCGCTGCGCGCACAGGTCACATCCGGTCCCGTCCCGTCTCCGCCCCTGACTTAGAGACCTACGAGTACGACGCGTCGGAGCAGACGACCGACTCGGCGCGGACGTCCGTGGAACGGCCACGCACCGTGTCCAGCATGACGCCTACCAGACAGGACCCTGCAGGTGACTTGATTGGTTGATTGATTGATTGTTGATTCTTATCAATGATTCACGTAATATTAAGACGGGTCAATATTGATAGATTTTTTGGTTCTCATCAACATTGGAAGTAACCTCGGGGCCTGTAGCGGTTGATTGATTACTGATTAATTGATTGATTTAATAATTGATTGATTTAATAATTGATTGATTAGGTTAGTAATTGATTGATTAGTGATCCCTATCCACATTTGAAGGCACATCCAGAGTGGGTATAAATTGATTGATTGAGAATGTAACAGTTGGATGATTAATTTGTTGATTGGTGATTCCCAGTAGCATTTGAAGTACCATCAGTGTGAGTACTGGTTGATTGATTTAGAGATTGATTGGCGATCCTTATCCACATTTGAATCATATCCAGATGGATGTACACCTTCATTGATTGAGAAGGTTAATGGATGGTTAATTAATTGATTGGTGATTCCCACTTCGTCCGCACTTTGTCCACATCTCTTCTTCTCCTCTCCGTTGCGCTCCGCTCCCCCTTGATTATGTCTGAAAAGAGTTCCAGGAGGGGGAGCCGGTCAGCATTTCAGTTTCTACCTCTTACTCCGTCCGTGTCTCCGGCTTGCCGACAGGTCACCACAGAGCAATGAGGCATGGCCCTTTGACTCAACTCTCCTGATTTCTCTTTCCTCTATACTACCCTTTCTTTTTTTTCTCCTTAGCTTACTCCTCCCCCTGATTAAGGGAGTTGTTTGCTTGGGTGGTGCCCTTTTCCTTTTTCACTGTCACGCTTTCTTCTTGCTGCAGAACCCACCTTTTCCCATTTTTTCATCCCTTCCTCCTGAACCCCCAGCTGCTGGATACTAGTGCACTGCTACCGCCAGACTGGAGTGATCCAGGTCCGTCTCAATGACTCTTCATTAAAATTGTTGTAAAGTACACTCCTCTTCTACAACTGTCCCCCCTGAAGTTTAATCTTCAATCCAAAGATTGGACCGATTTATCGGTGCCTTTCCTTATTGCTGCAGTGCTGCAGCCGGTAACCGTCGTAAGGTTACGAACCACCCTCAAAGAAGATACACTGCCGACACAACGTAAAACCACCAATCAGTCAATCAATCAATGGATATGTAGATGTAATAAACATAGTATATTTAACACCGATTTGGAAGCACTTTACACACCCACAAGTATGCACAGTTGTCTTTCACTTTTTATTCCACATCTAGGGAACTACAGTAAAACCTCTCTAAATCGACCGACCATGGGACCAACTTTAAATGGTCAATTCAGGGAGGTGGGAGGTTTAGGGAGTTTCTTTTATCGTTACAATGGTATTGTATGGGCGATCACTTGGGACCCAAATAAAGCGATCAATATAGGGAAGTGGTTGATCTGTAGAGGTGGTCCATTAACCTAGTATTTTCAGATGGCACTAGTGTCATTCTGCCGAGCAGAAGCCAGCCCTGTAATCAAACTACCGCATGTGAAATAATCACTTCTTTGTACCCTCAGTGGTAGACATTCAAGAGGAAGTCCCGCGTCCCAGGGTCACCGAGTACATGCGGCCTAAGACGCCCTGTGCTGTGACCCATGATGACGTCACCAAGATGGTTCACCTCCACGAGTCACTCGAGTTTGAGAAGGAGACTATGGTAAGTACCGGAAGCCTTCAATAGGCGTTGAAAAGAAGAAAGAGAGCTGGAGTTATATAACTTAGGCCTGATCATGATCATGCTGTCGGTTGCGATGCGACAAAGACTGCTTTCATTACTTGACTGCCGCTCTCCTTTCATGAAAGCTGCCTGCAAAAGTGTTGAAGTGCTGCTGGCTTTTGCAAGTTACCAGCGGCACTCTCTCGGGGAGCAAATAGAGGTTTCACACCGGCAAGAACATGTCAAGACAGGCGCAAAACTATTTGTCCCTGCGTTCCATTTATCATACGTCTACATTATATACATTCACACCATTGCCATTTAATGGCGTCCTATTTGACTTGATTTGGTTTTGATTTTTGCTTAGGATCAAAAGTATGAAGGGGCTTTGGAGAGAGAACAAGACTTCTTCATTCCTAAATATCGTGGCCGCCTAGCAAACATGCCTCCTAAACGTGAGTAGATTATAACTTAGAACCTGGATTTTGTAGTTTTGGGCTGCCGTAGACGCGCTAATACCACAGTCACACACTCCTTGCAACCGCTTGCGACCACTTTGGACCAAAGGACCCATAGCCACCAGAGACCTCCTTGTGACCAAAGCAATGGCCGCCGACCTCTGGGTGATCATTTTTGTTGCACGGAGGGTTTTAGTGCAGTAGCTGCAACCTCCTTGTGACCATTTGCTGCAACCTCCTTGTGACCAGTAATGAGGTCGGCGACCATTGAGGAGCATTTTGAGACGGCTTGCGACATCTTTGTGATGAACCATTTATTGGGGTCGCAAAGTGGTTGCAAGTGGTCACAAGTAGTAGTGTGACTTGGGTCTAAGGAGCAAGCGGTAGGCTGAGGCAAACTCTAAGCGCATTGAGTGAAGAAGGGTATTCATGACTCTTAATTTTGATACGAAAACAAGCCTGACACCCAATAGAGTAGCTAGAAGGGGAGCAGGGGAGCGACCGCTCCCCCAAAGTACATTCTTCAAAAGTGGCGCTTTAAAAAAATAAAAGTTGTGTATTCCTGTTTAGTTATTTTTTAATTTTAAGTACAAATTAACAATTATGTGCTTCCTTTAATCACCTGGGTAGTTGCTTATATACAGGCCGAGTTCATCCACTTGCATACCAGACCTGCAGAACCAGGCCTAGCGGGATCGAATTCTAGCCCGTTACCCATTGGTAACTTATTTCAAATACATTAAGGACAATCATAAGCGGATGCGGTGGCTCAATCAGTAGATCGCAAGCTTCCTGTGCGGAAGTTTGAATTCCAGCCGAGTCAAAACAATGACTTATAAAAAATTGATACTTATCGCTGCCTAGCCAGGTGCTTGGCATTAATAGGATAGGACAAGGACTGCTTTGCACAGTGTCAGGATAATGTGACTTTGTAGGATATCGGGTCTTTGTGCCGACAGCCTGGTCTCCCAGTGGGGCAGCACTGAAAAGCTGCCATGACTGCATATTATCACAAATCAGTACCCGTCCTGATATGACTTTAGATGTTACTAGGCCATAAAACAACGATAGCAACAACAGCAACAGTACAATAATAGATAATACAATATAGAGAACCAAATGCACAACATTCTTCTACATCCGTAATAATACAATTGTTCCCCTTATCCATACTTGTATAATACCTTATACACCTCATATGGCAGTTATAATACAATGGGGACATTCTCATCCTATTCGTTCACAAGTCACATTTTACTTCAGCTACACGGATCGAGGAGCCGTTACCGCCTCCACCCATGCCATCAATTCCGAGTGAGGAAACGCTGAGACGATTGGCATCCAATCGTCCGCCAGGGCCATCACCCTCCCATGCCAGGTCATGCGATGCCAGGTAAGAATCTTAAAGGGAGGAGATATTCGTCGCCGGGAAAACAAACGAACTCAGAATAGTTCAGATGTGTGCCACAGGGGTGGTACATGCTTAGTACTGAACTTTTCCACTTGGTGGTGTGCAGGAGAGTGACCTAGATTGTTGTGCCATTGGCTGGTTGAGTGGAGAGAAGGGAGGGTAATACTGAGGTATTTTCAATCTTCTTTAGAGTAGTGCAATGAGGAAATATATTTGCATAATATAAAATATATGTTAGTACAATTACATTGCATAATTCGATGAGAAACAGATATAGATGAAAAACGTTTTTTTGTTGATGAATGTAAAAAAGGTTCTGCTGTGGATGGGGTTTGAACCCACATCACCAAACAACTTCAGATTACAAGTCCAACACTCTAACCACTAGGCCTGATTGAACTACTCTAAAGAAGATTGAAAATACCCCAGTTTTACTCTCCCTTATCTCCACTCACCCAGCCATTTTTAAAACAACAGCTGCCAGCTAGTCCCAGCCTCAGAACTGACCCACTTCTGGTGGTGAAGTGGGTCCCCTACTCTCCCCACACATACTTGGTTCATTTAAACATAAAAACTAAACAAAGTTGTGCTTGGAGAGCATTTGTCGGAGTACGCACAGTGTCCCAGCGAGCTATAGCTGGTCCCTTTAACATTGCATACCGTATGTCCTAATAGAAGCGCACTGCGCCAGTGCAGACACATGGATGCGCACGTCTATTCAAAGTTAAAGAATTTCATGGGTTTGTTTTTCTCGTGCCTCTGAAATAAAGTGGAATTGTCTTATTTTATGTGCATTCAGTCTGAATATGGTCGTAAATTTGTCCATGCTTTCAATCTTGAAATGGAGGTGTGTGCTTCTATTGGGACATACACGGTAGTCCCACATTTTGCATTTCTGTCATTTTCTGAGATAAATATATTAGGTTGATGGTTATAATCTACCTTGCTTTACTTTGAAGCAATTTTCATTTTAAATGGCTAACTTTTGAGATATTTGAAGTGCAAACATTCACAATTAATTTGGGCCAACATGCCCAAACTGTGAAACCATAGGCTTTAGCAGTAACACATTCTATTAAATTGACGTAGCATTAGCTTCTATATGGCAACAAATGTTTAATAAGTCCATAAATATCCGAGTTAGATATGTAGGATCAAATCTAGGTAATTGCTTTGGTTTTGAAAATTTGATACATTTATTGGACTATGCAATTTTAAGATGGATGGTTTTCACCACCAACCCGCCCTCTGGTGGCAATGGGAAGAACTAATGTTGTAAATAGTACTCCAAACCTAATGCACTGAGAGGCACCCTGAACCACAGAAACCAACACAAAAGTTCAGACAAATAGATTAGATTTCTGTTTTTAGATAAGGATGAACAATTTAGCTTATGGGGTAAATAAGAAAGTGTTCCATGACACATTTGGCAACTTCTGTAATAGATAGATCTAGGTAACGGTCTTAGAGTAGAAAATGTGATGCTTTCATTGGACTATGCAGTTTTAAAATCTGATCACGTGATTTTACCATGTATTATTTACATGGATATTTTATGTATCTTAATGAAAGATAACGGATAGAATGGATTATTTGTCCTCAAACCCATTAGGTTGGGATTGATCATCTCAATACCATTAAACTGAGTACACCGTAGCTATTAGTTCACTGATGTCATACAGGGACGGAAAGGGTGGTTTACCTAGGTTCCAAGGCGTACTAAAACAACATTAATATTTACATTGTATGACATAAGGGTTTTCAGAAATGTCCAAGTCTAGCATGACCTAACCTACATCACTAAGGACAATCATTAGGACTGAATGACACTAATAGTCACAGCTTGACCATAGAGACATTCAGATCATGTGTTGGGACCCAGATAACTGCTAGATAATAGGTTGCTTCAAGTTTTTTTGTTTTTTTTTGGTCCATTAGTTGTTTAAGCAGGGGAAATTTCAGTCATAGACGACTGGTCTTCCTCATTCCACTGCTGGTCGATAGAAAGCCCGCGCCTACACTTTTACCGACCCAAGGGATTTTTAACCTCCCACACCACATAGACATGGTATGAGAGCAACCGCCTTTATGAGCGTAAGTTATACACAGCAGTGGAAATCCAAATTGGCAGAGCTGGGGGCACGGGGAATCGAACCGCCGACCCTCAGATTAGGAGTCTGACCTAGAAAAAAGTCAAGTTATACAACTGATAGTCATATTGGATCACAATAGTTGTGAGTAAGTAAAATTCTGGTGGTCATGTTACAGAACCTTTAAGATCTACTTTAAGCTACATGCATTTCAGCATGTACCACTGCAAGCTACTGGAACCATAGTTTAAAAGCTGGAACCAGACTAAATACAGATCCTATGGCAGCAGTATGTCACCCGTCTCCCTTCTGGATCTTCAAACCCCACTGACCATTAACACATGTCCTCACATATATTGAGGAACGGAGGTGAAGGACACTACTGAGCTTATTACATGCGATAAAGGGTTTATCACTATATATATATATATATATATATATATATAAATATATATAGACATATCTATATATATTATATATAATTTTGGATTTAAGTTACATGTATATAGATATATATATATATATATATATATATATATATATATATATATACATGTAACTTAAATCCAAATAGTCCAAGTAGTTAAACTGAGTGATTGATAGGTCAGGTCAGTCATCATAGCAATGGTCAACAGAGTGCTCCTCTTTTGATATCGTCTAGACCCCGTGAGACCTATTAATTTATTATGTGCGTTGCTGACAGGTACCGTGGCTGGTTCATCACCAAGGCGAGGCGCGGGCCGCACTTCATCCAAACAGGCCCCGCCTTCGAGAGCTCCCTCACGGGCCAGCTGATGGACAAGATGCACCGGGACACCCGTCTGCAGGGCGGCGGCGAGGACTACGTCTACCGGTACACACGCCGGAAACAGGTGGAGCCGGCCGCCGCGCTGGTCTACCGGACGAGCCTACTCAGCTCGGCCGAGACCAGCGGGTCTGGCGGCGGCGGGGGCAGCGGCGGGGGCGAGGGGGCGAGTCTCACCATCCCCGGGCAGGAGGTGCCGCCGTTACCGGGTAGCGACGGGGCGCCGCCGGACCAAGCTAACGGACGGTATTCGGGCACCGTCGGGCGGCCGAACAGAGCCGACGAACCAGCCAACGGTCGTCGCCGAGTCTCCGCCCCCGCGTCCGCCCGCATCCCCACTTCCGCTGTCGCATCCGTTTCCGCTTCCGCCAAGGTCAGTGAGAGTCACTCGCGAGTTGGTGATGGCAGCGGCGAGACTTGCGACGAGATCTGCGGTGGTGGGAAAACTCTGCGACGAGGCGGGAAGGCAGAGGCGGAGGAGAGGAAAGATGCTCAACGTTATCATGACGATAATGGTGATAATGATGTTGATGATGATGATAATGACGATGATGATGATAATAATGGTAAAAATAAGGTGATAGAGATAAGGAAATTGGGTAAGATTGAAGTGCTGGAAGAAATAGTAGAGAAAAGTTACGAGGAAGAAGAAGACGAGGAAGAAAAGGAGGAGAAAAGGGAGGAAGCGGAGGAGCAACACCATCAGGAGCAACTAACAGCCAGTTCACAAAGGTCACAGAGGTCAAGGAGCAGCCAGAACAAAACCACCAGCAAAACAACTAGGTGCTCATCTATTTACCCTGAGCACTCAGAGCGTACGCAAAGCTTTTCCTGCGCTGTTTCTGACAGAGGTAGCCGCTGTTCAAGCCGTCAGTCAGGGTCAGCGGGAAGCAGTGTTCCTTATAGCCGAGAGGTCGCGAGACTGGTACGGAACGGACCAGGCTGGCTCTCAAAGATTATAAACAAGGAAGGGTCTGAGATGCATTTAAACAAAAGGGCTTGTCGGAGACTTGCACAGCGGCTTGGTGCTGACATGTCAAGTGAGCTCCAATTCCGACTACTCTGCTAGCGAGGTTGTTGTTGGTTTGTTTGTCTTTGAGGAGCTTTCAGTTGTTTTTGTTTTTTGGTAAATATGTTTATTCTGGTGAATAAGTCTTTTGTCAGTGCCGAAGCACTCGTCTTCCAGCCATTTTTCAATTCAGGGTTATTTACACAAAGGGTATATAGAATAAGGTATACAATAACTGTTGAATACACAATTTGCAGCATGTAACACAATGAAATTCTGTAACCCAAAAGTTCCATAGCAATATGGTGACAGTAGTGTCATATAACTAGATCAATATTAGTCAGATCGATGTGAGTATTTACATAGTATTTAGAAGGTAAGCAGAAGTTATCTTCTGTATTCATTTGGTAAAGTTGTAGTAAGTTTTAATTTTCAGTTGGAGTTAGGCAAGTGGTATATAAATGTCAGTTTGTTAGAAATACTCTAGTATTACTCTAGTGTAGTTAGTTATGTGGGTTTATGAAATAAGTTGTTGGGGTGGGGTTGTTAATAATACACTGGACCAGCTCTGACCAGAGAAGCAGTGGGACCAATCCCAGTGCATTTAGGTCTTAAATTTTACATTTGTATTTGGACTGTCTCTGTCATCATATATGGTTCACTGGAAATAATGGAGGAACAGCGACAAATAAAAAGGGGGCCATGCTAAAGGCTTCAAATCTTCAGCACTGTATCGGGCACCTTTGAAGGCAGCCCCATGTGGCCGGGAGTTGACTTCCAGTGGGTAGTGGTCAGAGAAATGATGGGGGTTGGGGGTTGGGGGGGGGAGGGGGGGGGGGGGCAATGGGCGGGTCAGGGGAGGGGAGCAGCATGGAGGGGTGGAGAGAAAAAGGTAGTCTAGGAGCCCAACCCCAGTCCCCTAAGAGGGCCAGGGGAGGTTGATTGGTTAGTGTAGTTTTACGCTCCAACCCCTAAGAGGGTTGGGGGAGGGTTGGTTGGTTGTGGTAGTTTTATGCCCCAGCAAGACCCTAGGCCATAGCGAGGTATTAAACATCACATCAGCCAGTAAATAAATTATGGCGAAGGTAGGGCCGTAGCAAGAAATGTTTATTTGTGATTGGAATGGCCGAAGGAGTGAGGCACTAAAGAGGGTCTGGGGGTATCCCCCGCCTAGCTCCGGGGATTCTAGAGGCTCTGGAATGCAATGTCCAGCCATTTCAGGGAGGTTACATATTTAAAATATCAATATCGATAACCAGTAAATTGTCATCTTGTTTGTGTTTAAACTTAGCATGAGTTATATTTTTGTGTTCTGTTTGGGGTGAGGTGGGGGTGGGGGACTGGGAAGCTAGGTCCCTCCCCCCCTAGCTATAGTCCTGTGTTGATGCATTTATATCATGCATATGAGTTAAGTTGTAAATTGTACTTATATCCTTATTCTGACCGCATATCATATGCATTATTACTGTCATGGGGGTGATGAAAATGGGAATTATTGTGCCTAGAGCAGGACTCGAACCCACATCTCTTTGCATCCAGGGCCAGTGTGCTAACCATTACACCACATAGGCTCCCTGATATCACCACACTACCCACACCTACCTGTGTATGTGGTTACTTGCCTGAGAGGTCGGTGCAGACTACTTCACTCGTCCCCCTGGAATTGTAAGTATTTTAATGCTTACAATTACATACATACAGGCAATGCACTAACACATACATACACAGGGTAGGTTCAACAACTATACAGCGTGTAGCTTGTACAGGATCATGGTCACGGCAACCAGTGTCATGGAGGGTGATGAAAATGGGAAATATTGTGCCGAGAGGAGGACTCGAACCCACATCTCTTTGCATTCCAGGCCGGTGTGCTAACTATTACACCACCTAGGCTCCCTGATATCACCACACTACCCACACCTACCTGTTTATGTGGTTACTTGCCTGAGAGCTCAGTGCAGACTACTACATTACTATTGGTGTAGTGATGCCAGATATGCCTGTAAAATGCATCGCTTCCCCTACTGCATGACTCTGGCCACGGAACGGGGGTGTTTGCATAGGGGATTGGTCACTTATTTCTAGAGGACCACAGTTCCATTATGTGTGGTCAAGAGCCCATCCTTCCCTGTTAAGATTACAGTTGCATAGTCCGATGGTTTTGAGTTGCTACAATTCTTTAGATAAATATATTAGGTTGATCATTATAATCTACCTTGATTTAGATTGAAATAATTTTGCTTTCAATTGACTAACTTAGGAAATATTTTAAGTGTAGGCCTAGACATGCACAATTAATTTTGGGGCCCTTGTCCGAACTATTACCCCATAGGTTTCAGCAATAACAAAATTCTATTCAATTGACTTAGAATGCCCTTATATGTAACACCAAATACTTTATAAAGGCATCAGTATCTAAACTGGATATGTAGGTTGAAATCTAGATAAGCAGTTTGAATTTTAAGATTTGATGCTTTTATCGGACTATGCAACTTTAAGAGCCCTTGACACAAGTCATGTCTTTGTGATAGTTCTTAACCACGCGTCCAACCTTTGGGTGAATCAAAGTCTGTATTATAAACACTACAGTGTTTGTGTCTTTTTTTTCAGTAGGCCTACCATAGTTCGAGTAGGGAGGCATACCATAGTTCGAGTAGGCAACAAGCAAACAACATTCGTGTGAATAACAGTAGCCTATTGTTCCAAGCAACAACCGGGAAAGAAATGCCACAGCATTGAGAAAATATTGGTTCAAATTGAAGTCCGCAGTTGAAACTTTCTCTGCTTAATCAACATACCAAATAGTTAATCAAATCTATTTACAAAAACACACCTTACTTAAGTGTAGGCCTACTTAGGTCTTTACTAGAACTAGAAGAGGGTCAGTAACTTGTATATTAAAATTGCTGTCTGATAACTCTGGAGATAGGTCATTTTTAGACTGGACTGAGTGACAACTGACATAAGCTCAGAACTGCTTCATAAGTAAATTCAATATCTTGATCCCCCACTATCATTCTTAGAGCTGCATAGTCCAATGAAGCATCACATTTTCAAACCAAAACAATTATCTAGAATTGATTCTACATATGTAGCTTAGAACTGAAGCACTTATTAAGCATTTGTTGTCATATAGAAGGGAATACTGAGACAGTTTAATAGAAACTGTTACTGCCAAAGCCTCTGATGTCAGAGTTTTGCCATGCTTGCCAAACCTAATTTGACATGTTTGCACTTCAAATATCTCAAAACTTAGCCATCTAAAATAAAAGTTACTTCAAACTAAAGTCATCTTCATCATCATGCTGTCAGCTGCGATGCGAGAAAGACTGCTTTCATTACTTGACTGCCGCTCTCCATTTAGCTCTCTGCTGTGAGAGTGATATCCATGAGTCTGTCACAGTTCATGAAAGCTGCCTGCAAAAGTGTTGAAGTGCTGCTGGCTTTTGCAAGTTACCAGAGGCACTATCTCGGGGAGCAAATAGAGGTTTCACACCGGCAAGAAGATGTCAGGACAGGTGCAAAACTATTTGTCCCTGCAGTGGCTGGTCGGGAGATGTTGGGAGTTCCATACATCAACCGCGCTTAATGCTGCCACAATGACATGGTTTTCTGTTTAGGGTTTGCTCCCTTAGCCTTCAGTTCTGTCAAGAACCTGTACCACAAGGCAGTGGTTTACAACTCTGCAGGGCAGGGGCATCAAACTCCCTGAGGTGTTGCAATACCTGCAATACCTGCATACCATAGGGAGATAATATTGATCAACCTAATATAGTTATCTAAAAAAATGACAGAAACTCAAAGCCATTGGACTACGTATGCAAGTTTAATAACTATGTGGTGTTCTCTGTGGTGGAGTGGTTAGAGTGTCTGACTTTTTTCTAGGTCGGATGCCTAATCTGAAGGTCAGTGGTTCGATTCCCTGTGCCCCCCACCTCTGCCAATTTGGATTTCCACCGCTATGTATAACTTACAGCCTCATCAAAGGCCATATCATGTCTATGTGGTGTGGGAGGTTAAAAATCCCTTGGGTCGGTAAAAGTGTAGGTTCAGGCTTTCTATCGACAAACTGTCTAATGGTGAGAACAAGTCTACTCAGACATTTCTATGATAGGCAGTATAAATCTTCAAGAATACTTGTGGCCTCAACAACATAACTTGAAGGATGATCCACCAATTGGTAACTCCAACGCTCTTGACAACATAGTAACAGGTTATATTCCATTGCCTCAGGTGAAAAATGTTTAACAAGTGCACCAGTATCTAAGTTAGATATGTAGAATCAATTGTAGATATGCCTAATTGCTTTGGTTTTGAAAATGCTGTGCTTTCATCGGACTATGCAACTTCAAAGTCACATGTTAGATGCGTAATGTCATTCTGTCTATTGAAAGCACTGTAATTAAGCCTCGTTTGTCAATCATTTACTAATACTATCCCCTCCCTCAACCATTCCTTTTCTAAACTTAATTCACAGGTATTATTAGATCTATACTGCACCTTTTCCTGCGGAGCATGCGCGGTTAGTTGCTTGTTCACTCATAGAAATAGTCTTCTATTTCTACGGTTCACTGCAACTTCAGTTATCATCACCGATAACTATTAAAGGTTAAACAAACATTATCCAAGCAGAAGCAACACTTGGGTACCAATCTGTTTGCACAGGAGAGTTCACTGCACTATTGCTTTGGACTGAATGGACTTCGCGCATGCTGGTCGAGCGACCTGACCACCAACAAAACTTACATCGTGAGGGATGACGATGTCATTGTTGTTTACGTTGTTGGGTCATCATGAAATGGCGTTGTGTCGTACATATCCTTATAATTGTATTGGCTGTGTCGTCCAAGTTCATGGGTAAGTGGTAATCCATGTGCGAATTCTGTGCTATCGTGAAAATGTAATATGTATATATTTTCGCGAATAATTCGCTGTCGTCGAGTCTAGAAGGACCAATGGCTGAATGGGTGCGCTCGATCTGGGACTGGGTGAAGTTAGATAAACATAAAGTTGAGTTTTATGATCATCAATCAAACTCAAAAGTGATTTGGCTCCTTTCGATTGTATTTTGATTAAAGCATAAATAAGCTTTTTTGGGGGTAATTACTACTTTGCTTAAAAAAAGGGCCGAGTAAAGATGTACACAGAAAAAGTGTTGTTTATAGGGAAAGAGTTGTTTGTTTGTTGTTTTATGTCCTAGCACCAGCTAAGGTCATATCAGGACGGGGGTTAGGGAAAGAGTAGATAAAACTAAGCAAATGTGTGAATCAAATAACTCAGTCAATGAGCTTGCAACATAACTTAGGCCTACTTGAAGTAGGCCTACTTTAAAACTACATAATTCAAGACCAGACACAGGGAATTCTTTTTGGGCCAATACATTTATTAATCAGGCTTAATAAATTTTCACTGGAGCCATTGCTATGTCTATCACTAGCTAACAATTAGTCAAGCTCTAGTTAATCAGTACATAGGCTATTAGCTTTATCTATTTTACTCTAATTTGTTGGATAGTACAATCCATAATAGTGAATTTAGCCTGACAATTCATATTACTTATTTGCAGGATAGTTGAATAACTATATAAGCTAAGTAATGAGACATTGCTCACCGGCACAAAAGACAAGGATGCCGATGTTGGGGAAAAGATGATGCTTTATTCGGGTGCCGCCCCCCCCCCCCCCCCCCCAGCGGCATGTACAGTATCGATCATCTATCGGGTATGCGGATCTGCTTTCGCCATACTCGGGGCAGTGACAACTGAGAGAAGGTCATGTGATATGGTGATGGATGGGATGGGATGGGAGATGCAACATGTGATTATAGTGATATAGTGATATTACATGCAATAGCATTAACATATCAAGGTACATAGAGGTTTGTCATAACATGATAACACTAAATTTAAGCAGGGCAACAGGCATAGATTTATATAGACTGATGACAATTCACGATTGTTTTTTCTCAATTGCTCGGGTGTCAATTGGCTTTTGGCATTTTGTGAATGGTGATTGTTTGTATTTGATTTGGTTTTGTGTGTGATAATTTGTTGTTGTGTGTGATTGGCATGGCCAATCACTCAGCCAAGCCATGGTTGTGTTTGTGGGATTTTGTGGTGTGCAGTTTGTAATGAGTGTGTTGCTGTGGCCAGTCATGGGCGGAGTTGCAGACTGACCATCAGTGTGTGTAGCCCCTGCCTCCAGGGTGTGGTGTGATGGAATTGATTGGGAGTTTTGAGGCTGTGGTTGTGATTGGCTGGTGATGGGGAGGGTGTGTGCTTGCCCTCCCTGGTTAGTGATGGGGCCTGCCCGCACCCCTCCCCCCCCCCCTCCATCCAGATCCACATTGTAGACTATGTGACATCACCATCGGCCACCAGGAGAACTTGGCTTCCTTCAATATCATCCGTATGCAATTGCTGAAAGTTTGACTGGTCAGGGGGTCCCCGTTTGAGAGTACAAATGCTGGGGTGCCCTCATGTAGACCTGAATGTTGACAGTAGTTATTCCATGCATGTACGGGACAGAAGATCAAATTGTGTGCCCTAGGTAGCTTGATGTTGTAGCTGTCCTCTGGTCTGCAGATTGTTTTTGTGCTACGAATGTGCACTAACAGATGTGTCTTGTGTGCCTGGATGTCTCTGCCCAATAACGTATGAACGCCATCACCCAGCATCTTGGAATAAAATAGATTGGATTGTCTAAGCAAACAGATATAGCCAATTAGCACAGCAACAACAAATACAAGACCAGGTTTATCCATTTTTACTAATTTTAATATAATTATTTTAACATGTCTTATTTTTAATGGATAAACTCTATTAACAATATTATTTTTTAAATTTAAACACTCCTTTTTTTAAGGACTGACAATGCATATCTATCAAATACTTCCCATTTACCACGTACAAGTTTCACCCAAGATTTAGCCCCACACAAATAATTTTGTATTGCCCCTTCTGTTTTTAATTTATCATTCAAATATAAAGTATACAACATTACTGTTTTAAGCTTAGGGTATTTTGGATTATTATTATGTTTTTAACAAAATATTCTTAAAAATGAACCCGCATATTTTCTCCATGTCCGTTCCGACAAACCTGCCTTGAAATACATGCTTAGCTTCCTAACTAAAGCATAATTGTGGGCTGTGAGGGAAAAAAACCCAGAAAAGAACAAATTTGAGTGAACAGCTTACAAAAACAAATCAAACACCTTATTATCATGCAAAGCACTTATTTTTTCTAATTTAAGTTCATTACACAGCCGAATCGTTATTAATTTTGCTTTATTGTCAAAAAAACATCCTACTTGGTGCATCTGCTAGCACTAGCTTCTTCCCTGCCTTATGTATCAGTTGTACCTCACAACACCTTTCGGCAGCAAACCTCCAGATCTCACGAGCAGATGCACATAAAACTGGGTTCTTACCAGCACAAGTAAATAACACCTTATGAGATGCTTCATTATCAGTATTAATGATAATCACGAACTGCTCTGAGTGTTCAGGGGAAAGAGTTTTAAGTGCTACAACCAAATTAATTGCCTCTAATTGAGCAATATGACATTTATTTCCATTTACAAAATCTGGGGAATATAATTCCGAAAAACAATGCATACTACTGAATGCTCTGCTCACCCTGTTAACAATGATGAGTCACACTCAATAACCCACTTTTTCTTTGGAAAGGGCCTTAACAAAATTAATCCATTACACCCTTCCGCCAAGCGCAAAAACCAAGCTATATCTCTAATTAAACCTTCACTAACTAGTTTTACAATAAAAGGGATAAGCCTTAAAAAATCTAAAATTCTATTCATAAACCTCCTAGAATTAACCACACATTTAGAAATAAATGTAACCTCCCCACTAGCCGTTGCACATTTTTTCTAGTCACTTTGTTCCCCACTTTCTATTTATTACACTCAGTTAAAATATCCAGCAATTTTTCTTTAGGGATCCTAACTTCAATATCTATCAATTTCATAACCTAACAATTTCATGTTGGTCTCTGGTCATGTACATTTCTTAATTGACAGATCCAAACCTAACAATTTTTTCAAGCTAAGAGCATACTTATAACCTTCTTGTGCCTTCTCTAGTGTACTTTCTACCCCTACAAAATCATCCAGATAGCATAAAGCAAAAAACCCTTTTTTTCTTAATAAGTATACTACTGCAGAAGTAGTTCTCACACAAGCCATGCTAGACGTCCTCCAGCCAAAAGGAGGTGTTATGTCAAAATAATATCTCCCTCCCACTTTAATCCCAAACAGGGGTACACTCAACGGACATGTTCTTTAGCTCGCGAAAACACACACAAGTGACAATACATAGGCCCAGTGACAGTCCTAATATACATATTATATATAAATGTGTGTATGGATGTGTGTGTATATATGTATATATATTTTACCTCGGTATACAGCCTCAGGCTAGCCTCAGGCTAGGGAGAAGGAAGCACGTGAGGTACCAGCAATTAGCATATACAACTCACGACTGGATTACGTGTCGTTGGGTTGCTCCGGCAAATTTAGTCTACATACAAGCTAATACGCAGTAAGTATCATAAAAACTGTGGTTAGCTTAATCATGATGCATTAGAGCATCATTATGGAAAGTTTAGACTTTCTTTGGTCCATTTTGGACGAGTTATTTGGTTATAAAAAACCAAGGATAGAATTCCTTCTCGAAGGATTGAAACCGGTCATTAGCGGTTCTGTCAACACCCGAGTCACCGTGTGATTATGGGTAGAGATGTGGGCTCTGCCTCGTCTCCTGTGGAAATTCTCTCGTACTCTAATAGAGAGTAATGTTGGAGATGCTCCTGGGTTTCTTTTATAGACTCCCCACAAACTTTTTCAGGCGTTTCTCCGAGTTTCGTAGCATTTTCTCCAACTTGTTGACGTAGTAGTCACAGGTGGGAGAAGTGTGCGGAACAGAGGGATGGGCGGGCCGATACACTGGTCCCGACCCCGCGTAAGGTTTGGGCTTGACCCACAACCCACGCACAAATTTAGCTTATTACGCCTGTGTTATAACGGTATAAACACGTTCTCTAACACCAATAGATGTCCAAATGAGTTTGAAACAACCATATTGTGACATATATATATACCGGGACTGACCAAAAATCTTTGTTTCAGTTCCCGATGGCCACGAAGCGGAGTAAGCGCGGTGCAGCAGCAGCCGAGGGGCGTGTTCCGAGTGGAGGGGACGAGGAGTACGACTCCTCACCCGTGTTGTCGGCAGGGCCTTCGACACAGCCCGGGGCGCATATTCTCTCCGAGGAGGACATAGTGCCTGACGGCGCCGCGGCTCAAAATTGGGAGACGCGGTTTGCGGCGATGGAGAGTCATATAATGGCTCTCAAACCACCGGTGTCTCGTAAACGGCGAATGCCGAGTGTTCAAGAGGAGTCTTCTTTGGAGGATTTCTCGGAGACAGACTCAGAGATGGAGCTTAGGGCTCCTCCTCCTTCTCCTAAACGGAGGAAGAAGAAGAAACATATCGTTTCTTCTGGTGATGATTTCACCAAGGAAAGGGGGAGGACGGGACTTCGCAAAAAGCGCAAGACCAAGTCCAAGAAGAAGAAGAAGAGGAAAGATTCTTCTTCTTCCGACTCGTCCACAGATTCCACTTCCACGGAATCGGACTCAGACACGCGATATGAAGGTGTCTATGCTGCCATTGGGGGCAAAGTGGCTAAGAAAGTGGAGAAGCCAAGGGCTAAGCATGTGAAAACCACTACGCTTATGCGTGAGAACATTAATGGCCATTTCCGCACGTTTAAACCGGCGGAGATTATTTCTAAGTTATCAGATGAGTTAACAGGCATTAAAGGTGTTCCCAACTCCATCATTAAGGAGATGGATCGAGATGTCAATATGACGGAGGACACCATGGCTCATCTATATATCTCTACATACAGCACTTTAGCCATGATGTGAGGCTACATGATTTTTAAAATGCTTCCCCTCCATCAAAAAACCCCGTTCCCCCAACTTTTGAGGCCAAACTGCTCAAAAAAGTGACAAATAAACCAACAAATCAGTAAATAAACACAATGTAAGCACTTCCAAGCCTTGCATATGTAATCCAATATGGCCACCGGAAGTTGCCTCGTGACGTCATTACACCCCCTCTATAGACACAACGTGAATCTCTGCCCCGACCAGCGACTGTCTGATTGCTAATTTACAATTCTCCACCTCCGGTATTACCGGGACCGGTGGCCGAATCGGTAGAGCGCGGGGCTCGCGTGCGGAAGGTCGGGAGTTTGGTTCCCAGTCAACTCAACCCAATTACTTAAAAATTGATACTTGTCACTTCCTAGCCTGGTACTCGGCATTAATAGGATAGGACAAGGACTAATTAGCTCAGTGTCAGGATAATGTGACTGAGTGGGATATCGGGTCATGGTGCTGGCGGCCTGACTTCCCAGTGGGGCAGCGCTGTAAAGTTGCCATGAGTGTGAACTATCACAAGTAAGTACCTGTCCTAATATGGTCTTAGATGTTGCCAGGATGTAAAACTCCAACAACCAACCAACGAACTAACTAATCGCCGGTATTGAGTTGTTAATAACTCGTGAATCGTGCATTATGTGCGTCTGCGCTATCACCTTATCTATCAGTATAACCAACTGCCGCTCCCAATCACATCTAGGGCATCAGGTCTCTGAATTGTGGGTTGATGGTTTTATCTCGTGGTGTTTTTGTTGCTTTATGACACCAGTCTAACGTCCTGGGTTCCATTGTGAAGCGTTCAGAATTACGCCCATCACAAACTGCCTGTTGTAATGATATTGTCACGAAGACACAACACAAAAAGCGGCCAGCAGTGACGGGTGTCATTGCTGTTGTAGTTGTAGCATGGGCTTGGTGGGGTTGGTTCTGCTCAATTTGATGTTTCTTTTTGGTTTTAAACTCTGTTTGTTGCAGACCACTACCAACCTATCAAACTGGACAATTCGTTCTTTGTCTTTCGTTCTTTCTCTTTCCTTTTTCCATTTTCTCTCCCGTCTTGATATGACCTTAGGTGTTGCAAAGACGTAAAACTCCACAACCAATCTTTCTCTTTTCTTTATTTCCTTCGTTTTCTCTTTCCTTATCTTTCCTTCTTTGTCTTCCCTTCTTTGTTTGTTTCCTTCTTTCTTTCCTTCGTGCTTTCCTTCTTTCTTTCCTTCTTTCTGTCCTTCTTTCTTCCCTTCTTTCTTCCCTTCTTTCTTTCCTTCTTTCTTTCCTTCTTTCCTTCTTTCTTTCCTTCTTTCTTTCCTTCTTTCTTTCCTTCTTTCTTTCCTTCTTTCTTCCCTCCTTTCTTCCCTTCTTTATTTCCTTCTTTCTTTCCTTCTGTCTTTCCTTCTGTATTTCCTTCTGTATTTCCTTCTTTCTTTCCTTCTTTATTTCCTTCTTTCTTTCCTTCTTTCTTTCCTTCTTTCTTTCCTTTTTTGCTTTCCTTCTTTCTATCCTTTTTTGCTTTCATTCTCTTTCATTTTTTGCTTCCTTCTTTCTTTCCTTCTTTATTTCCATCTTTCTTTCCCTTTTCGCTTTCCTTCTCTTTCCTGCTCTGCCGTTCTTCTTTCCTGTTCATTCCTTCTTTCCTTCTCCTTTATTTCCTTCTCTTTCTGTTTCCTTCTTTCCTTCTCTTTCCTTCTATTTCCTTCTCTTTCCTTCTCATTCATTATTTCCTTCTATTTCCTTCTCTTACTCTTTCCTTCTCTTTCTTTCCTTCTCGCACCTGTTTCTCGCGCTTCTTTCCTTTCCTTTTCTCATCCTGATTCTTTCCATTTTTTTCTCTCCATCTGATTTAAAGAACCATTGCGAATATCCTCGACCAGAATTCTCTCTGAAATATGCATTTGATATATTTTTGTCGACAACGATCGGTGTATTTTGGGAGCGCGATGTTGCTACCATCAGCCGGGTGCGATACTCTAGTCATTTCCATTAGTGGTGATTTTTGCTGATCTTGTATCGGCGCCCAAGGCGCGCTCTCAGAGAGTCGCTAGAATATGCTGCCTTGCACCAGGGTTTCGGGTTTCAGAGAATTGCACGTGGAGACAGGAAGGTTTCAGGTCCCACAGAATTCTAAAACAATTGACAGCTATGGAATAGTTGCCGAACCCGTCCAAATATAACCATACCCAAGATGGTTTCTGTACTAAGTACATGTGGCGCGATATAGACATTCCACCATTAATGTATATAATGTATATAATGTATATAATGTATATAATGTATATAATGTATATAATGTAGTGGTCTGCACTGACCTCTCAGGCAAGTAACCACATAGACAGGTAGGCGTGGGGAGTGTGTTGATATCAGGGAGCCTAGGTGGTGTAATGGTTAGCACACTGGCCCGGAATGCAAAGAGATGTGGGTTCGAGTCCCGCTCTAGGCACAGTATTTCCCATTGTCATCACCCCCACGACATATATAATGTATATAATGTATATAATGTATATAATGTATATAATGTATATAATGTATATAATGTATATAATGTATATAATGTATATAATGTATATAATGTATATAATGTATATAATGTATATAATGCATATCATGCATATCATGTATATCATGTATATAATATAATATATATTCGAAGTCTGCTTTGCTATATGAATAGATAAATATCAGTCATGGACACCTAATCCTACTAAGGATAAAAGGATGACATCGAACATTCGCTTCAATTCAGGAGTCGTCCCCAGTTTATTTGCTGTGTGTAAAGTAGTGACATAGCACTTTGTCTTCAGGTAACATATTATAAACCGGTGGGGGTGGGAGTGCGGGTGGCTGGTAACTGGGATTGTACTGTATGGATCACCTCGGAGCGTGCTGCCACCTGTCGGCCTTTCTAACCTGTCAGTGTGGGATCAATGTAGCACTCAGGGATAGTGGGATTTGTATGTTATAGTTATGTACATATATGTATCTAATGCCTGGTACACACCTACCGTATACGATTCGAGCACTAAAACTCGTGACTCGACCCGACCCGCTTAAAACTGAAAACGGGCCGATTCATTTTTCCAATCGCGAATCGCAATCGTAATTGGCCCGTTTTAGCCCTAAAACTGAGTTTTTAGTCGCGAATCGCAATCACTAGGTGTGCGCGGGGAGCGCACACCTAGCGATTTTTGTGCGCGAAAAGGGCAGTTTTAGATCGTATACGGTAGGTGGGTGCGCACAAATGGTAGGTGTGTACTAGGCATAACACACTCTTCAGTTCATAGTCATGCGCGTCATGATTGCCAATAGGCCAGGTTGTTCTGATATTTTTTTGTTAGGCCTTATATATAGATATATGCATAATATATACGGAGAGCATTGCTTAAACAATTTCATTACATTCTACTTTGCGAAGACTTGTGCATATGGGTCAAGGAGGGTTGGGGATATGTCGCTGTCGACTGCTACTTAACATGGATAGCATATCCATGACCTTATATAGGGTATTCACGTGACGTCATCAACCGGATGTGCGGCCATTGTGGCGATATCAAACAGTAAACAACCCATAGAGTTTGCCTGTATGTGCAGGGCAAAACGTCAGTTTTATTCAAAATTAATAGAAATCAAGAACCCTAACCGTGTCAATTTAATATAATCTTTTTGGTAAGCATGCCTTCTATGTATATTCCAATCAGTTTCTTTCTAGGTGTTGTGGTTTGAGAGATATTTAACCTTTTCTGTATGAAGATTGCTCACTGGCATTTACAATGCATTGAGTTTGCCGGTACGCACAGAGCAAAATGTAAGTTTGATTCAAAAGTAAAAGAAATCCAGAACCATAACCTTATCAATTTAATATAATCTTTTTGTTAAACATGTTTTCTATGTGTGTTCCAATCAGTTTGTTTCTAGGTGGTGTGGTTTTAGAGATATTTAACTTTTTCTGTATGAAGATTGCTCATAGCCATTGGGTTTGCAGTGTGACAGTGTGTTTATTATTGTGGTTACTATCGCCACAATGGCCGCACTTCCTTTTAGCATGATGTTAGTGCATACCCTATATTGGCAGGCTCTTTACATATAGCCGTCATGCATAATCCCGAGGCAAGATATCGTGGATGCTTCAGACAACCCGTTGTAGAAATACCAATTATCGGGGGGCGGTTTGATGGGTTCGATGGCAGATATCTTGGACATCATTTGGTGGAAAACCTGGGAACTATCGGGCAGAGTTAGAGCGCATTTCTCCCTCCTCCCTCCTCCCTCCTCCCTCCTCCCCCCTCCCTCCTCCCTCCTCCCTCCTCCCTCCTCCCTCCTCCCTCCTCCCTCATCCTCCCTCATCCGTCCTTTTTCCCTCCTCCTCCTCCCTCCTCTGCCTCCTTCCTTCCTCCCTCCTTCCTTCCTCCTCCCTCCTTTTTTTTTTTTATCCTCCCTGTCCTCCCTCTTCCCTCATCCTCCCCTCCTCCTCCTCCCTCCTCCCTCACACTCCCTCTCCCTCTCCCTCATCCCTCCTCCCTCCTCCTCCTCCTCCTCCCTTTTTTCCTCCTCCCTCCTCCCTCCTCCCTCCTCCCTCCTCCCTCCTCCCCTCCTCCCTCCTCCCTCCTCTCCTCCCTCCTCCCTCCTCCTCCCTCCTCCATCTCCCTCACCCTCCTCTCTCCCCTCTCCTTCGCTTCCCCCTCCTATTCCCCTCTCCTCCTATGTAATGTATTGCAGTGTATAGAGATAGATACCCGACTGTGTGCCATCATCCTCTCCCCTCCTCCTCTCCCCTATCCTCTCAGCCTCTCCTCTCAGCCTCTCCTCTCATCCTCTCCGCTCATCCTATCCGCTCATCCGCTCCTCTCATCCTCTCCTCATCCGCTCCTCTCCCCCTCTCCTCTCATCCTTTTCTCTCATCCTTTCCTCTCATCCTCTCCTCTCATCCTCTCCTCTCCCCCTGCTCTCTACCTCCTCTCCACCTCCCTTATTCTCCCGCCCTCTCCCTCCCTCCCTCCCTCTCCCTCCCTCCCTCTCCCTCCCTCCATCTCCCTCCCTCCCTCTCCCTCTCCCTCTCCTCTCTCCCTCCTCCATCCCTCCCTCGTCCTCTCCCTCTCCCTCCATCTCCCTCCTCTCCCTCCTCCCTCCCTCCCCTCATTCTCCCTCCCTCCTTCTCCCTCCCTCCCTTCCCTCCCTCCCTCTCTCCTCCCTTCACTCCCTCCCTCTCTCCTCCTTCTCCCTCCCTCCCTCACCTCTCCCTCCTCCCTCTCTCCTCCCTCCCTCTCCCCCCTTCTGCCTCCTCTCCTCCCTCTCTCCTCCGCTCTCCGTCCTTCTCCCCCCTCTCCCTCCCTCTCTCCCTCTCCCTCCCTCTCCCTCCATCTCCCTCCCTCTCCTCTCCCTCTCCCTCCCTCCCCTCCCTCTAACTCCTCTGCCCCCCCTCCCTCTCCCTCCCTCCTCCCTCCACACATCTGAATGCATGACCGATACGGAATTTCACTAGCGTGCTTGTGCCGCAGGCATACACCTTTGCAGGTCAAAGTGTAAACCGGTTTTAATGGAATTAATCCTAGCTACACCCCGCATGTGTTTCGTGCCTAATTGTGGTCATGTAGCCAGATCCTTCTCGGGTAGACATGGGAACTGGTATCTCAGAGGGCCCAATCAAATCACCAAACAGGAGAACCAATCAAAACCCGCGAGAAGAGAGAGAGAGCAAGATAGAGTGAGATCGAGTGAGATCGAGTGAGATCGAGTGAGATCGAGTGAGATCGAGTGAGATCGAGTGAGATCGAGTGAGATCGAGTGAGATAGAGTGAGATAGAGTGAGATAGAGTGAGATAGAGTGAGATAGAGTGAGATAGAGTGAGATAGAGCGAGATAGAGCGAGATAGAGCGAGATAGAGCGAGATAGAGCGAGATAGAGCGAGATAGAGCGAGATAGAGCGAGATAGAGCGAGATAGGGCGAGATAGAGCGAGATAGAGCGAGATAGAGCGAGATAGAGCGAGATAGAGCGAGATAGAGCGAGATAGAGCGAGATAGAGCGAGATAGAGCGATATAGAGCGAGATAGAGTGAGATAGAGCGAGATAGAGCGAGATAGAGCGAGATAGAGCGAGATAGAGCGATATAGAGCGAGATAGAGCGAGATAGAGCGAGATAGAGCGAGATAGAGCGAGATAGAGCGAGATAGAGCGAGATAGAGCGAGATAGCGCGAGATAGAGCGAGATAGAGCGAGATAGAGTGAGATCGAATGAGCTCGAGTGAGATCGAGTGAGATAGAGTGTGTGTGTCGGCAAGAACGATGGATAAGGATCATATAGTGTCAACTATGGTGAAGCCCCATCAACCATACATTGACTTTACTAATTAAGAATACTCCCCGCCTCCACACCCTCGCAAAGGGGAGCGGAGAGACTCGACCTATATGCAATTTGATAGATGGTTAAAGCTTCCACATGTAGAGCATGAACCTCCCTTCCCATACGGCCCATTTCCTAAATACCACCTCCTAGCCAAATGGCACCTCCTAGCCAAATACTACCTCTCAATTTAGGATTTGTTTGGCCTTTGCTGTCATCTTTAACCCACAAATACCCTCCGCCACTCCCTACAATCGCACCATCTGACGCTATTAGGGGACACTCACTCACCCTTAAAAGTGGCATGCTCAGT